>OX387316.1:18652270-19935270 GCA_947562085.1 Eudonia lacustrata
TTACTTTAAGGAAATTTTAAAAAAAGGAGGACCGTGCATTCGATGGCAAGACGATCTCGATGCTTTTGTGGGAGACTGGTGGGAAACCGCCAAGGGCAGAGATGCGTGGTAGGGTTTGATGGAGGCCTTGGCTCAGCAGTGGGTAAAAATAGACTTACATAAGTAAGTTTATTGTTGTCGAACACTACCGCCGAGCATTCGCAGGAATGTTACATTGAATCTAAATCCTTTTTAGTTGTAGTTTCACTTGTATTTGAAGAACGATACATTAGGTACCTGGCAATGCTTTAGTCATCTAGTGTATCTTCACTTTAAGTAAGTATTGAGTCCAATGCGTTTGCAATTGTACTGGAGGCACAATTTTATTTGCTAAATCAGAACATTCATAAGTCTACAGGCCTTGTGCTGTCAAATGGACTTGCAACGTCGCGCGTTGTACAATGAATGGCGAGCGTAAAATTTTGCTTGCTGACCTTCGGATTTCGGACGGAGCGCTCTTTTATTCAGTCACCACTGTTGATGACGATGATGATGATAATGATACAGAAAAGCTTAACAATCAACGTGATCAACGAGCTTCACAATAATTAATAACCAAAGCAATACATTTCACAACTGCGCCGGCATGCCGGGTCAAATGCACTTGCAACGTCGCGCGTCGTACAATGAATGGGGGGCGTAAATTTCAGTGGTCAATTGCTTGGGCCATTACGTTTCCTTTGTTTTAATTGCGATGGTAACGTTGGTGCGCGGTCTATACAGTTTCACGGTTAATTGTTGCTTAATACTGGGTACGGTCAGCAACGAAAGTCGGTACACGTCTTAACAACTCTGCTAGTTAGTTGGCATGCACCTGAAAGATTCTATAGTTGCTTTGACAATGTACTTTAGTGTTTAGCGACTTTAGTTTTAATAGATATATTTTTAGGGAAAATAAGTAGGTATCTCGTTGCTAATGACGGTAAGGCAGCAGTTTCACCCGTTGTCGTCAACTAGTAAGGAACTGGCTATCCTATATCTATCTGTGGGAACACCACAATGCTACTAACTTTAATTTATGGCGACATATTCTTATAAGATAGTGGTCAAATGCGCCAAAACTGTTTTGTGGTCAATTCCCAGTTCTTCAGCTACGTCGTAACTACGATATGCCGAACTTGCTCCACTTTTTCAAAAATGGCATCCATTTTATCCGTAATAGGGCGACCAGAGCGATGTGCATCTTTGACATCAAATTTCCGGATTGAAATCGCTCAAACAAAATTTGTGCTACTCTCACAGACACTGCACTAGGTCCATAAACATCGCAATTTTTTTTCGCGGCTTGCGTAGCATTTTTACCTTTTTTGTAGTAAAATTTTAAAATGTATCGAACTTCTTCATAGATTCACTCATCTTGACAGTAAGAAAAACAAATGAAAATCACACATTTTCCTAATTTGAATTTGGAATTATCTTCTTTAAAATGTAAACTTTCAATGATACCAAAACCAGCCAGATACAAATAGTATAGCCAAAGAGATTTTATTACAAGTTCATACATACTATATGCGAAAAGACTTTTTCCCCAAACTAATATTATAAACTGTTGCGCTTACCGTTGTTAAAAAAGTTTTACTAGAACTGAAAGTATTTTATATGTGGTAGTTTGTCAATAGCTTATAGGTATAATTTTTGTTGTTATTATTTATATTTGTAAGCTTTTTAGCTATCCTAAAACAAATTAAAAAAAACTAATGGCCTTTAACGTTTCCAACTACTATTGAGCTAAGCAATAGCCTACAGAATGTATACTTATTCGAAGTCTGCAGTAGTCAGTGCGACCCAATTCTGAAGTTACCAACAATTAAGTACAACTTTATTGTGCCCCGCTTAACTGTTGCCTGGCCACAGTATTAAGCTCCCTAGTAATATGCTTATCCACGGATGTTGGTTAGATTAGTTTTCTTTTATGCTATACTAAGCTAATATTATGTGTTTCCTACCTACGTGAATTAAAGATGCATATATTGTTTTCTAAAGTTTACGCGAACACTACACATTGAAATGAAACAACTTTTACGGATCTACTCGCGTTTATTTTACTCGCGTTTTTTTTCGCGTTTATCCTAGACAGTTGGTTACTGTAGGGAAATCTTTGTTTCAGAGAACACGCGGCATCTATGACACCCAAAACCTGGCTGCTGAGCTTCAGCATGTCAAGCACGTACAACAGGATAATAGACTGAAAGTACTTACCACGGCTTTGTCACAGAAAACGCAATAAACCAGCCACAGTCGAGCGCCAACCTGCTGTACTTCCATATATGAAAGGTGTCACTGACAAGATTGCACATATCTTAAAGCGAGCTTCAATCAACACTTACTTCAAGCTACCGAAGAAGATCAACCAACTTTTACGACCTGTCAAGTGCAACATACCCCTTTAAGATGCAGGCGTGTACAAACTGAACTGCGACTGTGGGCTCTCTTACATCGGGCAAACAAAGAGAAGTGTAGGAACCCGTGTTAAAGAACATATAGCCGACATCAAGCATAGGCACGAAATTATGTCTGCAGTATGCGAACATTCCCTAGAGAGGCCCAACCATTACATCAGATTTGATAAACCACAAATACTCGTTAGAGAACAACGATTCATCCCTAGGATGATACGCGAGGCTATTGAAATTAAAAAACATCCCAATTTTAATAGAGAAGATGGTTGGAATCTATACCACCAGCCTGGGATCCCTTCATACAAAATATTAAATCCCAGCCCCGACACCATACTGCCAGACCAAAAGATACTGTAAGCTCTTTCTGCGTAAAACGGAACGCACCTGATTAAATTTAAATGAGGGTATACAAGCTACCAACTAATTATGAGATAACCAATACCTCAGTCTCCCTGTGACCACGGACCCTGCAAAGGGTTCGAAACGTCAGGATAAACATTAAATAAGTAATGTGTAAAATAAACGCGAGTAGATCCGTAAAAGTTGTTTCATTTTAAAGATGCATTTTTGCTCCGTCGAGTTTAAAGTCTTAATTTTCTAAATGTCGTTACTTATTAATATAAGCAACGACATATAAGCTGTGGAGTTTCTTGCGCCCATTCTTCTACACAACTGAAAAAAAAACGTCCTGAATGGGTACTAGGTAAAAAAATGTTTGGACGATTCAACAGCACTTTTCTTAAGTTTATTTAAATAAAATATTTGACTTTGACTTTGACTTTTGACTTTAATCTGAAAGTTTTGAAGCGACTGGCCTTTGTCTTAGCCTTTTTAAGTACAATCAAACACAGTGTTTGAATTTACAATTGACTGATACAAATCGTTTAAAAAAAATATTGATCAAAACGCTTGATAAAGAATCTACAGTATTCCTAGCAATACCTATTACCTTTCCAGGGAAAGGAATACATTTTCTTAACAGGAAATATACCTTAACATTATCCTATGTAGGACGTTTTTTTTTAATATTTTACAGGTAAGCACAGTGCTTACCTGTAAAATATAAAAAAAAAAGTCTAAAAAAAATTTTAAAACGTTTAAAAAAAATTCATCTCATCTGCTGATGTTAAGTGCTGATAAGGCCAATGGTGGAAGCGCACTTCCCACGGAATCCTCATATTACTGAGCCACTGGCTATCTTATCTCTAGCTGCCGGAATACAAAAATGCTGCAAACATTGATTTTATGGTGACATATTTAGATAAGACGGTGGTAGCTAGCCAGGCGGACAAACAAGTCCTACCACCAACCAAAACGAGTACACAAACATGTACCCCCCGCTGGGAATCGAATCCGGGACCTCTGGGTCTAAACCGGTGGTCTTAACCTCTAGACCACAGAGGCAGTTATAGAACTTATAGGATCCTAATTATATGATACTATAAGCAGTAGGTAGGTACTACCCTGAAATTAATTAAAGTCCCCCGTACAATACAGTAATGAATAAGAAGAAACCGTTTGTTAAGCGAAACTTAATGATTATTAATGACACCGCATTTTTAATTACCGCTGCTGACAAATGAAAACATTCCTTGATGAACTTCTGAAATTTGTCACCGAAACTTTTGGTGGGCCTCCGAGGGCCATAACTCAGACAGAGGGATAGTAGTGGGTTATTGTCGACTTTACATTACATTTTAGGATTAATTTCAGTGACCAGTTATTTAAAACTTTCTAGGAGCTCCCAAGGGCTTCCTTTGGCTCACAAAAGTGGTGGTTTAACTCGTATTTTGCCTGTAATGAGGTCTATGGTATTGTTATTTATTTATTTATTTACTTTTTTTATACTTAGCTCGGCAAATGACTCCATTCCACCTGATGTTAAGTGGAAATGAAGTCCAGACGCGAAGACAATTGGTGCAGCGTGAAAACAAACGTAGCATCAGTCAACTTCACTCTGCCGGCCCACAAGGTGCTTCTTCACGCCTCTCTTGAAGGACCCCATATCATAGGAAGGAGGGAAAACGTGTGCTAGTAGACTATTCCATCTTTTGGAAATGCGACAAATTTATTTCAAGCAACAAACAATGTATAAAATTGTACATATCTTAGAAGCCCAAATAATACAAATATAGATTTACCAATTTGGTATATGCTTAAGTGATGTACTTGTGTTTTTATCCGACTTCAAAAAAAGGAGGAGGTTCTTTTCGGCTGTATTTTTTTTTATGTTTGTTACCTCTGAACTTTCGACTGGGTGAACCGATTTTGATGATTCTTTCTTTATTTGAAAGCTGGTGCTTTCCGTGTGGTCCCATTTTAATTTGGTCCAGTTCTGATGATGAAATATTGTAGGCATACCTATAACGATTCTGGTATATTTTTAGAGATAAGTCAAGCATTTGCATTCAGAAAGTATCATTTGATGAAGTGTAACTAATGAGAAAGATCACAGATTGCCACCGGAACTCCTCAACGATAAGTATTTCACGGGTGGCGATAAAATATCTCGATTAAGATTGTTAAGCGACTATGACGAAGCAAAAGAAGGCAGGCACCGGAACTCAGTTTTTGATTTCCTACTTTGAGATAGGCGTTTCTCGTTTTCATCGCTTGTCTCATTTTAACGGCGCTGTCTCATACGAGCAGCGCATTTAGTAGGTCTACCCATATTCGCTTTTGAAAAGCGAGAAATAAACAAAAATTTTAACCAAAAAGAACCGACTCCAAAAAATTTTACTTATAAAATTGCACTAAAAAGTAAAAAATAAGCGTTAGACTTATATAGACAATAATTTTCTTAGGAAAATATAAAGGTACAATTTTTTTTATTTTTGGAGTCGGTGCCAGCTAAGGTAACTTTAACATACTATTATAAACATAATAGTACATTCAATCTTATGCATGAAATTTTGACTACAAACGCGGACTGGCACCGACTTCAAAAACTTCGTTGGCTGGCACCGGCTCCAAAAATAACAACAATTGTACCTATATATATTTTCCTAATAAAATTATTGTCTATTAAGTCTAACGCTTATTTTTTACTTTTTAGTGCAATTTTATCAGTCGAATTTTTTGGAACCGGTTTTTTTTGTAAAAATTTTTGTTTATATGTGTGACATAATGTACCAAATAAAGATTTTTCGATTTTTATTTTAATATTACAGACGTACTATTAATTAAACACGCACATGCACCCTCACGTCACCCCCAATATACGTGGTGTTAGATAGCAGTCGATCTCAGGACCGCCGGCCGGAATATCACACCTTTCGGTCAATAGTCCTTTTTCAAGATGGTCACTCACCACAAACGAACTGAAATTCATATTGCGTCGGCGGCGGCGGGATTCCAACCACTCGCCCCTAAGATTTAAATGCCTCAGATTTGGCCGTTCCTTTTTTTTCAGATAGTTTACTGGTTATCCTCAGTTTTTTGTTATAGTTAGCTCGGCAAATGACTCTATCCCACCTGATGTTAAGTGAAAATGGAGTCCAGACGCGAAGATAACTTTAGCATCAGTTAACCTCACTCTGCCGGCCCAAAGCATATAAAAAACTCTTTTTATAAGCCCTATGACAGTCATTTTGGCGGCAGAAATATGTATGACGGTGATGGTCGTCCAGGCTGGATTTGAGCTTGGACATTACTTTCATCATCATCAGCTCATTTTGCTGCTGCTGGGGCACGAGCCTTCCCTATAGATGGTTATAGAGAACGAGCCATAAACCACCACGCGGGCCCTGTGCGGATTGGTGGTTGTTAATGACAGCTAATGCAGCCGGGACCAACGGCTTTACGTGCCTTTCAAAGCACGGAGAAGTTCGAGATGATAAATGTTTGGTCACCCATCCATTGACCGGCCTTTGCGAAAGTTGCTTAACCTCAGCACTTACAGACCGGCCGCGTTAACCACTGCGCCATCGAGCTCCTCCCTTACGTTCATCTCTCCTTTATATCCTACTTTTGTCATCAGCCTATAATCATCGACTGCAGCGAAGGCCTTTTCATTTGCACGTTGCCCGTTCCAGTTCAGGCTGTACATAAAGTCAAATAGATACATAGTACACAATATAACCACTATCGCTCGCTAGATAAGTTTAAAGCAGACTGCACCCTAATGTAGCGCCTTATTGAAGCGACCGGCTCCAATTGAGATTTATCACCTTGCCTTTCAAACTAATGAAGTTGTATGGACCGTATCGCAATACAGCCAGTGCGAATGTACTCAATAAATACTACTATAAAAGCTCGATTTTCATTTGCGGTGAGATGTTGATTAAAACATTGTAACATCGGGGAAGGTTCGTTTAAATTAAGCGAGGAATAATACTCCTAATATAAAATAAAACCCCTCATATATTTATGAAAAACCTCCTTGGTCGAGACCTTGGTTGGTGAAAAACCTCCTTTGACGACCTCCTTGGTCGAGTGGTTTGTACACCGGTTTTCATGGTGTCGCTATCTCTGAGGGAGGAACCCGGGAGGGTTCGATCCCCGGTCGGGTCAATTTAGAAATTATTGTTTTTCTAAATTGTCTCGGGTCTGGGTGTTTTCTATGTATAATAAGTATGTATTTAAGTATTTTAAGTATGTTTATCCGTTGTCTAGTAACCATTTAACGAGTTTCATAACGAAGCTTCTCTTGGGCTAGATAATTGGTGTAAGTGTAGGAAAGTTTATTATTATTATTATTAAAAAGTGTTGCTTTTTCTACGAGCGGGGTTTGAACCCGCCGCGTCCTCTGACATAATTATCCTCACATTTTTTAACTCTATGGAGAATAGCCGTCATCCTACCTAACGGTAAGTTACAATAAAAATACTGTTTTATATGTTAATGTTACTCTGACATTAAGTATATATAGGGTTTATTGGTATACACTCGGCCTATCCGAAATCAGATAAACTTCAGGCTCTTCGATAAAAGAAGATGCAAACTTATGGCATCCATCTTTTCAGAGGAAGAAGAGTGAAAGAATGGGGTTGCGCAAAAGATCCCGAGATGGGTCGAAGTGCTATTGGGAGAGGGAAATCTCACCAGGACCGGTTAAGATAAAAAATATGGGTAAACACTAGCACATGATACTCCAGAAAAAGTGTCACTCCATGCTCCAAACACCGTGTAGGTATATTAAAAGTGCAAAACCGGTTTATAAATAAAAACTTCAATATCTGCCTGAAATCCCAAACAAACCCACTTCAATTTGCTAACCGCCAACAAATGCTGAACAAATATGAAAATAAACTTCCACATGGCTACCTTCTAGCAATCTCATGAGCCAACGGTGAAGTTTCCCTTGATCGTTTAATGGAAAATCGCTGGGGAGTCGCTCAGCTAGTTCCGTAAGTGAAGATCAATTAGCTAAATCAAATAAGGCGTCAGTGATAGGCGTTGTGGGTTTGACTTTGGAAGTGTGCTCAGCTGGTTACAGCGGTGGGTGGATTCTGCACGGTATCTGACCGGATGGCAACCACTCTGGTAGCTGACTTCAATATAAAATTAGTTAACCACGATAGCTCAATTGGGAAAGCACCTGACCCGGTATGTCAGAAGAGTGCAGGTTTAAATCCTGCTCGTGGACATTTTTTCAACATTTGTGTTTTTGTATTATAAATTATTAATTAATAACAATACTATTGCACTGAATATTATTATAAATGTCCAATTTTATTAATTATCATCATCATCAGCCTATACTAGTCCACTGCTGGACATAGGCTTATTTTATTATTATTATAAATTTTTATATTGTATATTGCTTCAATTCTTTGTCGTTCAAGTATTCATTAATTGTGTAGTAATTTTTATTCAATAATAGTCTTTTTAATTCTTTTTTAAACTTTGTAATTTTTTTTAAATTTTTTATTTCTTCCGGTAAGTTATTATAATTTTTTATTGACATCACATAAGGACTGGATGAGTGCTGATGTGATCGTGAAGTGGGTAACATTAATTTGTAATAATTTATTGGTGCATCTATGCGTTTGGTGTATAATTCCGGATGTTGGCGGACAAAAATGCATATTACCATTATGTAAATACACGGTAAAGTAAGGATTTCATATTTTTTGAAGAGAGGTTTGCAACTTTCGGAATTTCTTAAATTACCTAGTATTCTTATTAACTTTTTTGTAAAATAAAAATGGTAGGCGAGTCCGTACTATTTCCCCAGAGGATCACTCCATACTTTAACCATGAGTATGCCTAAGCATAACACATAACCAATGCAGTTTGTATGTTAGTGGTTTTTTTTAATTTCTCGGAAAGCATATGTAGAACTGGCAATCTTTGATCTGATTTTTTTGACATGCTGCTTCCATTTAATGTGTTTATCTAAGGTAAGTCCAAGAAGGTTAAAATCATTTACAATATCTATTTATATTGTGGCCTTTGCATTGGAATCCGAAGCTTAAAGAGTTTTTTGATGTGGGTGAAAGGTGAAAGTTTTTCTAAAATTTATCCTAAGATTGTGGTCATTCATCCACTCAGTTGTTTTGTCAAATATGTCTTTGAGATGATAGTTAGGGTCACTGCTATTCTCGGCTGCAGTAAGTATAGATACGTCATCTGCGAATAGGACGCACTCTTCTCCTATGGGTGAAGGCAGATCGTTTATGTAGATCAGAAACAGCAAACATTTTAGAACGCTACCCTATGGGATAGATGCATTAACAATCACACCATCGGATCTTATATTTTTTATTTCACAAGTTTTAATATTATAATTCTCTAATTCAACGAACTGTTCCGTATTTGCTGAGGTATGACAACTTGAAGTTGCCTGCCTTAGGTGGGACCTAGACTTTCCCTTTCGCGATCCGTCTGAACTATCGGGACAATGATATCCCTTTAGAATTTAGCTAGTGCTTGTTTGAGTACACTAAACAGGCGGTTTCAACTTCAATTGCACACCTGATGATACATTTTTTATTTTTTTCTTTGACTGTAAGCCGGTATGCGGGTTGGAATCCCGGTCCTGGAATTATTTTCAACACTTTTTTTAAATAAAAATTTGTTTGCTACCATTTTTTTGTAAAATGATATAACCATTATCATTGATGGTAAGTGATCACCACAGCCCGAGTCTGTAGTAATCTATATCTGTCAAACTATTTTCACAAATTGCTCGTTTTCAGCCAGGAGGTCAAAAGAAAATATGACATAAATATGAAATATGATATAAATATGCCATATCGACTGGATCTTAGCTTTTGAACCGGAGCACAACAATGTAGACCAGAAATATATTTCGATACCTAAATAAAATGTCAAAGGGCCTAAAGGACATTTCGCCAAAATGTCCTTTAAGCCCTTGACATTATAAGTATCGATGTATGACATATATATGATGAACGACCTTTAAAACGGCGTTGTTTTATCATTTACGAACTTATAAAAGATAGCCGATTGATAAAACAAGAACAATACTGTACAATGACATTAAAATCATAAATCAAGAACAAAATATGTATTATTCGGTTGTTTTACCAATACAATAAGTCCGTCGAATACAAAATCGGAACGAACGCCGGATTAACGCAGAGCCGGCGGGATATATATTCTTGAGAATACGCTATAATCAATGAAAACCCTTGATGTCCCGGAGGGAATCTCTCTGATTATTCAAATTCAAGAATCCCTCGCAAGACAAACAGCAGAAACAATCCCAACGAAAGATAAACAATTAGAGACAAGACCGATTCCAAAATAAATAGACTCGCCGAATATACTTTTGTTCTTAGGCAATCATCAGTTGACAGCTGCTGTAATCATTGTGTAATTCAATGAAGGATTACTCGTACAACGTTGTTCGGTGGGATAATGTTAAGTGTTTGATGATGAACTCATGCTGGTCTCGGACGTGAAATTAAAGTATCAACTGTTTAAATTTTTGTTGCATATCGTAAGAGCCAACTAAGGATAAGGTTTTGAGAATACTCGTACACCAGGCAATCGGTTAGCATCCCATCCCTGATGTTATCTATAAACCGTACTTTTTTTTTCCTTTAGTTGATGGCTTCGTGCGATTAGCACATTTAGCCAGTGTCAAAGTAATTCTTCTTACAAGTAATATACAAACAAACATTATTTCTTTCTTGTATAGATGATGATGAATGATAATAGAAATGAGAAGTGAGAAATGACATACCCTCCAACCCCTCGAGTATCTCATCAGTAAAGATGTGGGGCTTTACTAAGTCCTCGGGCAGACTTCTTGAGAGAATTTGAAAAGTGAAGTTGCACTGTTTTGTTTCATTTGCCAACACTCATGCGCACTTACAAACACTTAACGGTTAATAATCCACCATTATTTCACATTAATATTCGACATATCCCAAATTTTAGAAAACAAAACAAAACCGCAGACATGACCCTTTCACTTTCCCGTCAAGAAGTCCCCAAAACCGTACTTTGTTTAAATTAAATGTCGAGTCACCAATGACAAGTATGCTCAAAAAGGGAGATTTCGATACTTTGTCTACCCTTTTTTGGGAGAAGGACTTGAAAGTATGTATGTATGTTTGATGATGTACAAATCTCCAACTCCAACTTTGCTCTATAATTTTGCCCTTAGGCAATAATTTTACAGCTGGTGTAATCATTGTGTGATTCAATGAAGGATTACTAGTACAATGTTGTTCGGTGGGATAATGTTAAGTGTTTCATGCACCTTTCCACCGTTTTCTAGATGGATGATCAAAAGAAGTTGAATACGTTCGTCTATTGTTTCTAAAGTTCAAACAAGGGTGACACTCAATTGACGCGGAGCTGAACTAGGCAGTGCTGGGCGGAGCCACTTAATCAGCATCTAAACTCCTCAGGCTTTTAGTCCGCCATTTAGTTTATGTTGCAAAAGTTTTGAATAAACAAATAAACTCCAGTAAGGTGGAGCGGAGCTAGGGAAAGCTGAGCTGTGCAGGGCGGCGTCCGCGCCGGCGCGGAGCAGAGCGTTGCGGAGCTGAGCAGATCGGAGCAGAGCTGTGTGAAATCAGCCAATAGAGTGCTTTCATTTAATCGGCTCTAAAGGCACTTTCTCTTTTAGAAAGCAGAAAAACTTCGTCAGTTCTATCGCAGGTTGAACGTATCTCTACATGTTGGAATTAGGGAAAAGGTTTAATTACAAACACATTCAAAAACTCTACTAGTGACAAACTACTAGTTCTCGCAAACTCGCAACATTAGGTAAATATGCAAAACTACAAAAAGAGCTCCTAAACGGTAACTTACAAAAACAATATGAAAGTAAATAGTGTTGGCAGCAGTCTATCATGTAACCACATTTCCTCAAGTTAAACATGGTCGTTACAGAGTCCCGGTAGTAACAGCTTGCTAACAGGCGCGCGGCTGGGAATGCAATTACAGCTAGCCCTCAGGGCAGACTTCAACATTTGTGTGTAAAGGGAGGGCGAGCTATGTTCAAAACCTAACCAATTTAGGTACAAGGATATTTTAATCTCACCGGTAATCTCGAAATTAAATGACATGAAATACACTATGAAATTTCAAAATTTTTGCACTACTTAAAATTTGATTATTATGATTTAGTGGCCCAAGAAAGTGGTGTACCAGTTTTGATTTAGTTTTCTAGTCATCGAAAATTACAACAACGTTCATACTAGATATCACTGAAAGAGATGCATAATAATGACGTAAACCTAATTGATAAGTATTCATACGTCGTAGGTCACTTATAAGTGCACGACATTTTAACTTTTATTACAAATGGATAAGACATTATTTACGGTAAAGAAAATATAAATTTCTAAACAAAAGTAATAAAAACTATTTATATAGACAACCAAATTCCATAAGTTCAAACTAAGAACAGCTGTCACGTAACAAACAGTAATCTAATCAAATAAAGATGGCAATAGGAGTTGCCTACTACATCTTAGAAACTAATCTTTATCGCCTATGAATCTGCCATGCGACATCCAACCTTAGGGTGGTAAACCAATTTTTTGGGCGACTGTACGTATACGGTTTGAGAATTTTCGATGTCAAAAATAAATTACCAGTGACTTTGAAGAATAAGGTAAAAAGGAATAAATAAATAAATAAACTTTCCTACACTCACACCAATTATCTAGCCCAAGAGAAGCTTCGTTATGAAACTCGTTATATGGTTACTAGACAACGGATAAACATACTTAAAATACTTAAATACATACTTATAATACATAGAAAACACCCAGACCCGAGACAATTTAGATGGCGACACAATGAAAACCGGTGTACAAACCACTCGACCAAGAAGAAGGAGCACTCGTTATCGATACCATAGCGTGAAGATTAGTCACCACTTCCAAAACCAAGGATTAACTGGTTTTTTTTTATAATTGCAGATTTCTATAATTTCACGCAAACTTTTTAGCGAACAAATTGCAATTTGGAAAAGTGTTGAAAAATGTTCCAATCAAAAAAAAACACGCTGATCACGGGTTCAAACCCATGATTTTTACATCTATTCCGTGATTTTAACCATGAGCTCTCATAGCAGTATTGTAGCGGTCCGGTTCCACCGGATTAAGAAAAGGAAGGACAGGAAGGTGTGTGCACTTGCGTTTGCGCGTACGTTTGTGTACCGAAATATCTCCTGCGCACTTGACTGCCTTCTAAAAATGGATTCCGAGTTATTAAAAGTCCTGTAGCGATGGGCTGAGATCACCTTCTTAAAGAAAATAGGCTATATAAGCCCTCTAAGGGCGCACGAACGCCAACAACAGCGGAATATAAGACAGTCGCCGTAGCCGAAATCGGCTAGGAAGAGGAGTATTGTAGCGGTGTTGTTGCGCAGCAATGAAAGTTTTAATATTTGTTTACTATGTCATTAGGAGTATAACCTGCTCCTACCTCACAGTCTCATGGACTAATATTTTGTTCTCGTCTATTATTGAAACCCCAAAAATCGCAACCTTGTGTTAATTTAAATACAATCAGAAATTTTATTTTTCGGTTGGTCCAGTACTAATTTCATTAACAAAACAAATGGAAACACAATAACACAGAGTAACCACTCGACCAAAGTCCATATTCTTGGTATTAATTCAGTTCAGGTAAATTAAATCTCATCGGTATTTGAGTACATCGTAAAATTGAGGGTTAAGTATCCGTCGAACAATTTAATAACATTAAAATGGCCGGTGAAATGTTCGGCGTTGTATTTAATTAAGCCACGGGCCCTTTGCGAGCCGCCCTCACGTGGTTACATAATCCAAAGAGTTTTATTACATGTTATTATTTCTACAGAGCGTCTACCAAAATTACTAAAAGATAAAATAGGATGTGTTAAATTGTATTAATTAAATTGAGCGTAATGATCGTTGTTATGTAAAGAAAGGCTTGTATTTTTCGAGAGTTTGAACTAATGGGTTGTTTTAATGTTCCTTTTATTTTATTTAAATTTCTAGGTACTCCTGGTGGTCAGTGATGGCATGTCCCAAGGTTGCTTTCTTATCTTAAACTGTGTTATGTGGTATTTTATATCTTTTGACCTCTGTTTTGCCTATTACCACAAAATAAGAATAGTGTAGAAGGTAACCTTTGTTCATTTTTTTATCTATTTATTTGTTTGCAACATTTTAATATTTATGTAAGTATCATATAAGTAATAACAAAAAAAAAACATTATTATTTCTACTATTATTTGTTAATATTATCTACTTATATGGTAATAATTTTTTATTTTTTTTTATTTAAAATAGTATTTTTATCGACTGTTTTGTGGTTCACAGATTTCATCTTAGTCCTCTCGTTTTATGAATAATGTGATTATTGTCAGTTGTAGTGTTTATGCAATGTGTCATTACTTTTTTTTTGTTATCAACCTAAGCTAATACTCTAGCCAAACTCGATAAAGAATAAATGTAAACAAACCAAGTATCATCATCACAAATCTGGGCAAAAATGTTTTTGTGTTTTCGTATTATTACTTGATTACTGCATTTTACATAAAAGATATTGTAAGACTTATTATTCTCACTACACATCTCACTTAAATCAGTCGCTCAACGTCGGTCGGTAAAAACCGTTAAAATACGAAGAGCGTAAAAAAAACGTTAACTATTTTCACTTGTTAACCCTATTAAACAAATGTCATTACAAAAATTGAGGTATTCTAAACAATTTCGTTATTATAAACTAGCATTCCAAATGAAGATGATACTAGTATTCATATGGGGTCGATTATCTTAACTACCTCTGAAATCTGCAGCGTAAACAGTGCATTTGCAATGCAAAACAAACAATCATGAACAAATTGAATTGACGTTAAAGAAAATTGGATTGTAACAGCAGTTGAATAATTTATGTGATAATTAAAATATTGAATCTTCAAGTGCAGTTTTTTGATTATTTCAAGGTAAATTTATTCAATCACACAGGTTAAAACTAAGCTAAAAATGATTGTGCTATGGTTTTTGATTTTTAAATATTTAATATAAATAAATCTTTTACGTAAAATCTTTCCTGTTGACCAACTGGAAAAGGTTGTCAATACATGCCTGTCACTGGTTGCTTGGCAACGCTTTGTTGGTAAACATTCTTTAACGAATTTGCTATAGTATAGTTGTGTACATTTATATTGGCCTTGGCTGTTTATGTACCGATTAAAACAAAATAAAATAAAATAAAAAATCTTCAAGCACACGGAATCGGAATCAACAGCTGCGCTCGGACTGTTTTGAGCTGTTCTGAGATTCTGTATCCGTGGGTGTATACAGCTTACCTTCTGGGTCTTCTTATTTTTTGCCCCTACTTTATTGTGAATTTCGAACCCGTGACCTTTGATTTTGATGTAGGGCGATAAGCTGCTGCCTGTCATGATATAGTTTTATAACTTTTTTTAGTACATATATAAACGAATCACTTTTCAAACCAATTAGGCTCGTTGCTTCAAGTATACTTATCCGTTCCGTACATACAAACTTAGTAAACACTATTTACTTACTTTACTAGTTAAAACAAAGCCAGCCTTATGTCAACAATAACAAATATCGAGGATCAGTTAAAAACAGACAAGCTATCATCATCATCATCAGCTCATTTTATGTCCCCACTCCATCCATAGGGAAGGCTCGTACGAGCCTTCCCTATGGATGGATAGTGAGAACAGGCCATAAACCACTACGCGGGCTCAGTGCGGATTGGTGGTTGTTAACGACTGCTAATGCAGCCGGGACTAACGGCTTTACGTGCCTTCCAAAGCACGGAGGAGCTCGAAATGATAAATTTTTGGTCACCCATCCGATGACCGGCCTTTGCGAAAGTTGCTTAACCTCAGCACTCGCAGACCGGGCGCGCTAACCACTGCGCCATCGAGCTCCTCAAGACAAGCTGTATATCAGAATAAATATCAAATATAGACAAGCTATATTTTTAAAAGGTTAGTAAAGATTCCACGTAAGAAAGATTTGTTTGAATGTGAACACACAGCTGGATAAGTCTGCAAAGCCTCTTTTCCTCAGTACTGGTAAACAAAGGGAACGACATCTAGCCATGTTTATTTTGTACCTTTATTTTTAATGTTACATAAGCAAAACATGTTTTGTAGCAACGAAAAAAACTTTACTAAGTATAGAAAGAATAAGGAAAGTAAGAAAATTATTTAATGATATAACACGACGCTTAGTAAATAATAGGATAAGAAAAAAGTTTCTTCGCATTTTTTAAAGAAAATTTAAAACATTTTTAATATAGTATAGTTTATTTACATTTAACTAAAGTATGTAGGTGCCATTTTGTTCGATAACTTTTTGCTATCTTGTAGGTAGGGACATGATCCCATTGCCATAGTAATTTTGGGGCTTCTGATCAAAATACCGCGACAAGTGGTTTTGGCAGTGGATAACATCACGAGAGGACTCTCGTGATGTTAACCTGACCTAAAGAATTCTGAAGAGACCGAAACAGGTGGAAATCTGAAGGTGCAAGGTCAGGACTATACGGCGGATGCATTAACACCTCCCAGCCAAACTCTCTTAATTTTTGCTGAGTGGCTAAAGATGTGTGAGGTCTAGCGTTATCATGATGAAAAACCACACCCCTTCTGTTGATTAATTCCAGCCGCTTTCTCTCAACTTCTTGCTTTAATCTCATCAGGTGTTCGCAGCAGAGTTTAGAATCGATGGTCCTGCCTGGTGGTAACAGCTCATAATGAATAATGCCCTTCCAATCCCACCACGCACACAGCATTACCTTATTGCGAGTTAACCCGGGTTTCGCCACAGTCTGTGAAGCCTGACCGGCCTTTGACCACGACCTTTTTCACACGTTCTTGTCGTACGTGATCCACTTTTCATCACCAGCTTAGGTTTGTTTCAGTGAGCTCGTGAGGTACCCAAATATCGAACTTTTTTGTGTACCCAGTTTTTTTTCAAATGCGCCAAAACTGTTTTGTGGTCAATTCCCAGTTCTTCAGCTACGTCGTAACTACTGATATGCTGATCTTGCTCCACTTTTTCAAAAATGCCATCCATTTTATCCGTAATAGGGTGACCAGAGCGACGTGCATCTTTGACATCAAAATTTCCGGATTGAAAACGTATAAACCAAATTTGTGCTACTCTCACAGACACTACACTAGGTCCATAAACATCGCAAATTTTTTTCACGGCTTGCGTTGCATTTTTACCTATTTTGTAGTAAAATTTTAAAATGTATCGAATTTCTTCATTAGATTCACTCATCTTGATAGTAAGAAAAACAAATGAATTTCACAAATTTTTCCAATTTGAATTTAAAATTATCTATCTTCTTTAAAATTTAAACTTTTAAAATTTAATAGTACCAAAACCAGCCAGATACAAATAGCCAAAGAGATTTTATTACAAGTTCATACATACTTTATGCAAAAAGACTTTTTCCCCAACCTAATAATATATTAAAATTAATTAAGCTAAAATAATAAACAGGTACAAAGTCTGAAACAAACAAAAATAAATGCTATGCCGCTATGCCAAGTTTTATATCCGCTAAGCGAGTTTACCACGCCATATCGAAATTTATTTCGCCGTTCAACATAAGGTCGACAAAATATTTGGCCTTTACATATACTGTACAGTATGTTTTTCAGATACCCATTCTTAGATCTAGTCGACAAGCGATAGAAAAGCATACAGTTCTTCCTACGTACGTACGTACGTTCATTTGACCTTTTGGTCTATTCGATCAAACATTCGATCATAATAGAAACGTCAATGGTTATATAGATAATTTTTTTTTTCATTACAGGAATAATGCCTAATGCGATAGCGAAGCTAAAAATACAATAATAAAAAATAAAAAATAAAATTTAATCAACTAAGTTAGTACCTACCTATATCAGTCAAATAATACAAAATCAATTTTTCCAATGAATCAAATCCTAACGTAATTTTAAGAGTTTTAAATTTTTAAAATATATTATTCTAAATTACCTATTTAAAATTCCAATGTATACAATAAAAGAATAAAGTAAATAAATTCAAATAAACTAAAAATATCACATTTCGAATTACATTATATAAACAATATAATTAAAGAATTACTATTACTACAAAATCAATTATAACATATTATAAAAATACATATACAAATACAAATGTACTTTATTACCAAAGATGTGTTACAAAGGGTCTTAAAATAACGTGTAACCAATAAAGTCAGGTTTTTCGAGAATATCGTAACAATACAAGATACATTGACTATGGGTCCCAAACTAGAAAATACATTAAGGTAAACAAGATACGACAGATCAAACTGAATTAGGTGTTCGAATTTAAAGAGTGAATTTGGCACACCAGTCATTTAATACACCTAAGTGGAAGTAAATTATTAATAACAAAAAGAGTATCTATAAAAATAATAATAGAAAACTACGTGTGTGTTTGTGTGCATGTGAGTGTGTATTTTAAGTTTGAGTGTGAGTAGAGTGTAAAAGTTAAAGGATTACTTAAGTGTGTGAGAGTTTATTTTGGGAGGTGTGTATGTTTTGACCAGGAAGGTAAGCAGAGGCATGTATGGGTTTTAAGCTAAGTTAAACGTTAAACGCCAAATTAATTTCGATATGTGTCTTGGTAAACTCCCGCTTAGCAAGGCGACTTTTCCCTAATACTAAATGAGGTAGCTAAGCGGTGTCCGATGAAATATCCACCAATAGGATTAATCCATTTTACACCGCAAAGTAAAGGAAAATAATTGGTGATTTTCGCGCCACTCAACTACCAAGGTAGCTGTGTAAGCACAGCTCTGGTGGAAAGCTACACATGCTAGAGCTATTAATTTGTGGTAAAAATTGTTTTAAGTCCGTCTTTAGCTACTACTACCTAAGCTATTTTATCTATGCCTGTCACCATAGCAGCTGTGTTGGTAGAGTTGCTTAGACAGTTTCTATGACAACAACACAAACAAATCGTATTTCTATTTATTTATCATTAAGCAAAATTTTTTTCTAGTAATAAATATAGCCTATGTTACTCAGCGCTAATGTAGCATTCTAACGGTGAAAGATTTTTTTAAATAGGTCCCGTAGTTTTTGAGTTTGTTCGTTACAACCAAAAATACAAAGCTTTCCTCTTCATAATGCTATTAGTATAGATGTACACACGGCGGCAGATCAACCTACCCAAAACTGTCAAATTTTTACAATCAATTTTGAACTTTATTGTTTGGTTATAAGGATCAATATTCATTGGAGAAGTTTGATAGATTTGGGTAGGTTGATCTGCCGCCGACTTTACCAGTATTCGATAAAGAAACTCTGTGGTCGACACTGGTTTTCGTCACCAAAAAATAACATTTATACTAACAAGCAATTTTATTGGATGACCGCGAGAGAGCAGGTAGACAGATAAAATTTTTGCTTGAGTCAAAAATCAATTGCTAACCCCAATTTTAATGAATAAAGAAAAAAATGACGATCACTGGTTCTTCTTTGGTGACACTGTTCTACTTGACAAAAAGGGCAAGCGTTTTCCGATGACAAAAAGATAGAACACGAGTATGTTGATATTATCTTTTCAACAACAGCTAAATCATAAAGGCGTTTACTTTTGAAACGTTTTGTCTGGAATAGATAATTTCGTGATACGACCGCCCGCGCTTTTTGGAGCTGTCTATGAACCGTCTGGTGTTTCTTTGTCAAAAAAATATATTTGTAGTGTATTTAATAAAGTATTTTTATCTTTCTCTCATATCATAGCGGTTTTGTACCACGTAACGTTACGTGGCCAGGTGTGTGTTTGTCACAAAGATTCAATAATTTGACAGCAGGATGACACGAGAAGGAGGGGGGTAGCTTGAGTACGTGAGCTGACTTTGTTATATTATTTATCGGCCTCTAGGTTTTCTATCCTCGGTTGGTGTTGGCTTTTGTTTTGAATTATCGCTGTCATTTTGACGTAGGTCATATTATAAAAGATATGTCACGTTAGATGTGCTTGGAAGATTTCGTATCGTGTTCGGGAAAGAAAAGTGTAGCTTCTGTGCCTATTGTAGTCTGTGGATGTTTTAGTGAAGTATGGGTGTGTTAAACTCATCATGGTAAGCTTTAAAGCTTTCAGACATTTCCACATAAACGATAGATAAGAATGAACGGATTATAATCCGAATATTGATTTTTAAAGTTATCGATATTATTATAAGATTTTACGCAATATTTGTTGCCAACAATTTACAATATGGAAAAATGTCGAAAAAAAATTCACGATCGGGATTTGAAACTCGCACTCTCTCGCAATCCGGATCAGGTGCGTTTTCAATTACCTACTTACAAGTTTTTATGTAACTTTCTTTGCTTATGAACAATACAGAGATCTTACTATTCAGTGGAATCACAGAATAATTATACCTAATATAATAAATACATTAGAAATTTTGATGCTTGTATACGATTTCCTAATGTACAAAGGCTGATAATTTAACGCTGGGAACATAAATAAGTAAAAAACGAACTATCAATAAACAATCGCTATGTTACAAAACCCAGTTCATTGCGACACGTCACAGGCATTAGCTTGGCTTCGAAGAGCCGAGTATCTGGACTAATCTGTGGGTATTAATTCCCCCTCCCCGTGCCCCCCCCCCCCCTTCGACAACTATCAACTCCTTACAAATCGGTGTCACTGTGGCTTTAAAACCAAGGCTATAAACAAGCGGAATATGAAGAGTAAATTTAGAATTAAACATATATTAATAAGTAAACCGCCTCTATGGTCTAAGTTCTAAGTATTTAAGAATACTCGTCTTAGACCCATAGGTCCGGGGTTTGATTCCCCGCGGAGATACATGTTTGTGTACTCGTTTGGTTTGTGGTAGGACTTACATATGTTTGTCCGTTCTAGCTGACTAGCTACTAACATCTTATCTAAATATGTCGCCATAATATCAATGTTTGTAGCATTATTGTGTTCCGGCAGCTAGAGATAAGATAGTCAGTGCCTCAGTACATGAGTTTTCCGGGTGAAGTGCGCTTATATCATTGGCATTATCATCACATAACATCAGGTGAGATGCTCAGCTTAGCTAAAAGACGTCCACTGCTGGACAAAGGCCTCCCCCAAGGAACTCCACAACGACCGGTTTTGTGCTGCTCGCATCCAGCGGCTTCCCGCGACCTTCACCAAATCGTCGGTCCACCTTGTTGGAGGCCTGCCACACTGCCCACACTGCGCCTTCCGGTACGCGGTCGCCACTCAAAGACTATCCCGCCCCAGCGGCCATCTGCCACTTGAGCTTAGCAACTCGTAAGTTATTAAAAAATACCCGTTAGTTATTTAAAAAATGCTTATAATAAGGTTAATGATATGCAAACAAACGGGTGTGTAAATAAGGCTTGAATATTATACAACGTGTACCAGAAAGGTGTTGTCAAAATGAAAAGATCGAATGTGTATCCGATCTAGATCTTGTATTGTTGTTCATCATCATCATCATCATCAGCTCATTTTATGTCCCCACTGCTGGGGCACGAGCCTTCCCTATAGATCGATAGGGAGAACGGGCCATAAACCACCACGCGGGCCCAATGCGGATTGGTGGTTGTTAACGACTGCTAATGCAGCCGGGACCAACGGCTTTACGTGCCTTCCGAAGCACGGAGGAGCTCGAGATGATAAAGTTTTGGTCACCCATCCGATGACCGGTCTTTGCGAAAGTTACTTAACCTTAGCAATCGCAGACCGGGCGCGTTAATCACTGCACCATCGAGCTCCTCGTATCCCGTATCCTCGTATTGTTGTTACTGATACATAATTGTTAACTTTAATTTGTCATGCAATTGTTAATTAAATATTTATATTAGTGAGGTCATGCACGTCAGGCGCGTAGAAGTAAGCAGTAGTGGATCATAAATGTTAGTACACAGAGGTTACTAAACCACTAGGGCTGTGACGTTTTTGGGGGTTATAGTTACTCGCGTCCGTAGGTTTACCATTGAGACCCTACACGTGACCCCTGGGTGGTGCTAAATGAATAACACTGTCTGAGTGGTAGAGCCACGCTGCGTTGCAGCACGAAATGGGCCGGCTCGCCCGGCGTTACACCACCCTCTCACAGAATATCGGCGTGAAACAACGACACTCGTTGCTGTTGTGTTTCGTCCGGTGAGTGAAAGTACCGGAGGCCCATCTCTCACCCCTTCCCCCTCCCAATTCCTACTCTCTCCTCAAGATCCAACTCCTTTCCAAGGTTGGCAACGCATCTGCGATAACTTTGGTTTTGCGGGTGTCCATGGGCAGCGGTGATTACTTTCCATCAGGTGACCCGCCTGCTCGTTTGCCTCCTTTTAACATTAAAAAAAAAAGTATTTATTTTGATGTGACGTCACAATAAAAATATTTAATGAAAAATTGTATAACGAACTAAAGTTAATAATTATGAAGGAAGGAACTCTGTATACAAGATTTAGATCGGATCCACTTTGGATCTTTTGTTTTTGACCACACTTTTCTCTTACACATTGTTTAAGAGTACTGTATTGTACACGCCTGCACATCAACCTACCACAAACTGTCAAATTTCCTCAATAGACTTTGGACTTTATGAATAAGGCATATGGTTGAAAATGTATTGAAGAAATTTGACAGTTTTGGATAGGTTGATGTGCAGGCGTCCGTACTAAAATTTTATATCCCATTATTTTAACTAGGTAGGTATAAAAGATGGAGAAAAAGAAAATAGCCTCCTAAGTTTCTTACCAGCTCTTCTCGGTTGAAGGCTCTCCCAAAATCCTTACTGATGGTAGATTCACTACTTTAGTTTAAGGCGACGCACCGCTAAACAATAAATCTCATACGGAACGTTTGCGCCCCGTACCATAAGAAAAACATTTTCCTTCAAATTAAAATTACAAACTATTTTAAAAAAATAACCTAGCATATTGAAGTGTATGTTAATTAAGACTAATCTACTAAGAAAATTTAGATGCTTAAATCGGTCTGGTTAGCCTGTAAAATGCAAATCTATGTTTTAAAAGAGGTTACTTTGATATTTTTTTCTCTGTTATAAAAGTTGACAAATCGTGTTTCTGCAACTAGCAAAATGAAGTCAATTAAATGAAAAATCATGTCATCAAATATCACTTTCATATGTTTTGTAATTGTTGGGAAAAATCAAGATCCCCGCCACGTAAATTTCCAATGCGTCGCCTTAAATAAAAGTTAAGTTTATTACTACTGGATTTTTATGGTATTGACGTCATTGTCAAAAGTACGTAACGTATCCAAAGGACGTTTGGGCAGACATTTATTTACTGTAGTCAATCCTTTATATGAAACTGTATACAGACAAGATAATTTGTAAATAAGCGTAATGTTAATGAGCTTGTCCGAAGCAGTCACAAGGCGAGGCGACAAATTGGGTTATGTATGTTATACTCGATAAAAAATTATAGAACAGACCTAGTCGAGTTTCATTTATTCGATTTCATTCGATCTTGGAAACGAAAAGAAACCTTGCCATTCGATCACGTAAAGAAAGAGAGATTTTGCCTTTCGACCACGTTAACGAAAACGAGAGTTTTATGGTAAAATGTTAACTCTGCACATCTGTCACTGAAAGCGCTGCTTCTCATTTCGTTTCCGATAACGTGAACGAATGAATTTGAACGACAAAACAAATTCGCCCGAGCAAACCTGATAGTATACGCACAGCTCGAGGCAAGGCTATATATTTGTTTAAAGCCATAGATCAGCTGTCAAATTAAAATAAAGGTTCGTACACAGGAACCCTCGTTCGTAGTGGCCTAGTAGGTAATTAAATGATTACACAGATTTCCCGGGCTAATGTCGTCTATGCTACAACTTTAGCTAGTCATTCAAAAGTTTCGTTTAATCCGATTCGTGGTTGGATACAGGCTCTTTGCTCTGAATTCGTTCAAATTTAATTAATGTCAATTATTCTTTTTTTCATGCCATTTATTAAGCAGTCTGTGACGTAGTGAAAGGATTTACTAAAATAAAATACAAATAAAAAAATGGTAAGCTTTTAATGGTAAAGCCATGTAAAAATAATAGTAACCAAAATTGTGAAGAATGATTACTTCTTTTGTTTTGTTTAACAAGTCGCCATCAAGCCTAATTTTGTGAAACAAAAAACTGTCAACTTCTTAAGGGTGGTCCGTAAGTGACAAGTGTCATACATTTTATTTGATGTCTTCGTCCATATTTATTTGATGCCGCGCGGCCATACCTACTAATTTTGTGAGACGGACTATTTGTAGTTAAGTTAATTGGTGATTGTTTAGACATAATTAGAGGTAAGTATAATAATTTAGATAAACTACTTATATAATTATATCAACTAAACGCTGCCACTAGCTTTTAGGATTTATGCCCAACTTTAAATGATATTGTAGAAAATACTATAGTGCGTTATGAATTTATGGGACTAATTTATTTATTTATTTATTATTTATTTAATTGTAAACACGTTCCCTTTGATACTAAATATATATTTTGTTTATGTAATACCATAGTTTTTTCATCATATATCAACTTAACCGTCACTACACTTTTGGCTTTTTTTAGTCGGCGCACCCTTAATGATATTAGGTATATAATATTATATTCTTTATTATAAAGAAGAATATCTTTCTTTAAATATTATTACCAATATGCTGTTCACACATGGCAATATCCCAATACGCATAAGTTAGAAAAGGGTTCACTATCATCATCATCATCTCAGCCAAAAGTCGTCTACTGCTGGCTGGACCTCCCCTAAGGATCTTCACAACGACCAGTTTTGTGGTGCTCGCATCCAGCGGCTACCCTTCTACCATCACCAGATCGTCGGTCCACCTTATTGGAGGCTTGATCACAAGGTTAACGTCCATTGTTAAATTAAAAAAAAAATAAAGAATGAACTACGATTTTTCTAATTCAACCCAAGCATCTCGCCGATCGGCTACTCAGCCTTGGTATAGTAAAGGGCTATTCTGATTGATTTCCATTCAAAGTAGGCTTCAATAGGAGCTCGCCTTCCTGGCTTAAACACAATAGCCTAAAGCCTTGTCAACCGCAGGCCACTACACAAGTTTACACACCTACAATCTAATCGTAGTATACAATGATGAATGATGTACGAGTATTATGAGACTTTCGTATCTTGGCACAGTAACTTAGTGTATTTAACTCGTGCTCTATCTTATCTATATATACGTGAAGTAAAAACTTTGTACCCCTTTTTTACGAAAATTGCGCGGACGGCAGAGTATGAAATTTCGCACACTTATAGTTTAGATAGAGAAGGTTATCCGAATGTTATTTTGTTTTAATTAAGCATAAAAATACATTAAATCAATAAAACAAACATTACACACACTACCATGTATTTGACACACACGTATATAAGTATAGTCTTTTCAAAAATGAAAGAGGAGCGGCCTAAATCTGTCAATGCCAATCCAAACTCAAACTCACATTCTATCTTTTTAATTTTTCATTACTTAGGATACAATCCGTGCCGCCTTAATAAAATTACGGTCGAATTTCGACCACTGGGCGACCACTACATACCCATACAAAGCGTCTATTGACCGAGGTCTGTATGGGAAAGTTAAAAAAACTCGTTTTTTGACTTATGTTTCTTGGGAAAAGTTGTTCAGTTTCATGGGCTGATCAACCCACCTGCAGGATTAAAACGTTCAAAAAGTGACAGTGTAGATAGATAGGTATATACCTATTTGCAGAGACCTTAGAATCATTATGAAGAAATTGCACCCACTGCTTACTACTTAGATTAGACAGCTAAGCCATCCCATAAAAAGTTGGTACTCTCCTTATCTGCACACCACAATTGCACATCCGACTGATAGTAAGCATTAATTGCGGCCAGGATCACCTACAACGATGTTTCTTAGTACTAACGCTAACTAAAATAGTTTTACCTCCACTTTGCTGTCTAAATGTTTATTGTACCAGGCACGTTTAGCCCCGAGCAAATGAAAATTCTCCTCGCAAAAGGGTTAAAATACTTTTTTTTTTATTTAACAAGCTCACCATATAGTTTGCTGCTGCTCTTCTGAAATCTTTCATGGTTTTTAGAGAGAAGTTCAAAATATTTATGGTTGAAGTTTTTTTTTAATACGTAAGTGTAGAGGTATTTTCAGTCTTAAGCCCGTCACAGACGCAGCTATAATTATATCCGTAGTAATCTTCGAGCAACCACAGACGGAGCTATAATATATATTTCTATTACGTCACCAAAATATGTGGACAGATATAGCAAGGAATATTAATATTATATTATGGTATATACGACCGCGGACTTAATGAGGGCAAAAATATTATTATAGTGTAGCTACCGTGTGTGGTGGATTGCTACAATATAATATATAGCACATAATATTAATATATTTATATTATAGCTAAGTCTGTGACGGCCTTTAGAATCGCTGTTCAGTCTAATTAGATAAACAGTAAAAGGTCAATATAGAATAATTGCTATAAATATATTATTATAAAAGAAAAAGATTTTTACATAATTTGCTCAAAATGTACGAGTAGAAAGGTTTAGACAGTTAGAAGTAAGGTACTATAGACAGTTTGCGGATGTAGAACAATTTAACTTGATTTTGCAAATGGTTGTCCGAATTACCGTTTTGATTTCGATCAACGAATAAAGTATTGCATAATTATGATAGTGAGTGATATTTACTCTGCAAGATTATCATAATTTAAAACGTAAAGTTTTAATCGATTCACTAGACTATAATATAATTTGTGTCAACCGCCTCTGTGGTCTAGTGGCTAAGACCACTGGTTTAGACTCAGAGGTCCCGGGTTTAACCACTGCGCCATCGAGCTCCTCAACCCTTAGTGATGGAATAATCCCTGGAGGTTTCCTAGTGGCGGGTATTGAGCAAGCGTGACCTCTTACTAGATTCACAGAGGCGTTCGAGCCAGATGACGAGAGCGTAAAGCCCCAGGGGCGCTTCTAAAAGCTAGGAGTTCAGCTCGGGTCGACCGTGTTGTGGGAGTTAGCAACAATAGGGAATATGGTAACCTATCTTACTTTCGTAACTCTTTTGTTCGAATTTCAAAACTTCGAAAACGGTTTAACGAAGTTTTGAATTCCAGATATATTTTTTTACATAATATTGTAAGTAATAAATTTATTTTACATATGTTTCATTTTCCAGAAAAACTAATTATCAAAACCACTTTTTTTTCTTTTTACAGTGGTTTTGCTTACAATAATTTTCTTTTCTAGATGTATTAAACTCGGTGACCTCAACAGAGTCTCTCAACAAGTGGGTCTTAAAATGAACATGGAGAAGACGAAAGTTATGTCGAACTCACGTGTCGTACCCACTCCTCTGAAGGTTGGGGACTCTGCCCTTGAAGTTGTGGACAATTATGTTTACCTGGGACAAACGGTCCAGCTAGGTAGGTCCAACTTCAGCAAAGAGGTCAATCGTCGAATCCAATTAGGCTGGGCAGCGTTCGGTAAGCTACGAAATATCTTCTCGTCCGATATACCGCAGTGTCTCAAGACGAAAGTCTTTGACCAGTGTGTGTTGCCAGTGATGACATACGGGACTGAGACGTGGTCGCTCACTATGGGCCTCATAAAAAGGCTCAAGGTCACTCAAAGAGCAATGGAGAGGGCTATGCTCGGGGTTTCTCTGCGTGATCGAATCAGAAATGAGGAGATCCGCAGAAGAACAAAGGTAACCGACATCGCCCGAAGAGTTGCTAAGCTCAAGTGGCAGTGGGCAGATCACATTGCTCGCAGGACTGATGGCCGCTGGGGCGGGATAGTCCTGGAGTGGCGACCGCGTACCGGAAAGCGCAGTGTGGGCAGGCCTCCAACAAGGTGGACCGACGATCTGGTGAAGGTCGCGGGAAGCCGCTGGATGCGAGCAGCACAAAACCGGTCGTTGTGGAGATCCTTGGGGGAGGCCTTTGTCCAGCAGTGGACGTATTTTGGCTGAGATGATGATGATGAGATGTATTAAATATCAAAGTAACCTTTCCCCTATTCTTACAAACACACTTATTTATTTGTCAACATTATTCATCAAAATAAAAACAAGTATTTATGTATCGTCTGATTTATTTAAATTGAAAAAATAAAAAAAAATATTAAGGTTTAAAACATTTATTTATTTAGTGTGATAATAATATTATGACATAAAAAGTTTTGCGATATAGGGTAGACCCTTAATATTGTGCTACAAAAGGTACTGACAGGAGTGAATCGCTGCAAAACCGAATCCACTTAGTCTTGTCTGCCCTACGCTAGAGTGTAATTTAAACCCGCGTAGGCGCGGAGGGGCGAGGCGGCCCGCAAGCTGAGGAGCAGGTGGTGAGCGTTAACCATCTGCGACGATACGCTCGCGTGGGACCGCTGGAGCCCCGCAGCGCAGGAGCCGTGACAGAAACCATGCATGCTGCATGTCTGCTTGCATGCTGCATGCGTGCTTGCATGCTGCATGCCTGATTGCTTACTGCATGCGTGCTTGCATGCTGCATGTCTTCTTGCATGCTTCAACGTCACTACTACTGCAACACTTTATTAGATTTATACACTTCTGCGAATTTATCAGACATTTTAGTACAAAATGAAACAAAGACGTTCTGATACTTGTTATTAACAATTATTGCTACTTATTAATGTTAAGTTTATTGGACATACCTACAAAAGCTGTCGTTTGAAATTGTTAAATTATAGTTTGAAGTAATGCGACAAAAGATAAAATTGCTATTATTTTTCTGTTAGGCGTTAGTGTGTTTAGAAACTTGATGGATTGTAAGTATTTGTTATTTGTAATATTTTTCTTTTAATAATATAGGAAACAATTTCCTGAAAACTAAATCGTCTAACATTAATATATTTATCAAAGGTTGAGTAAGATTTCAAAACGTATAGAATTTAAAAAAAAAATTTGAAATTCAGATTATCAGCAATATGTCAATCGTGTTTTCGGTAAAGTGAAACTATGGAAAACAAAAATGTGGCCAAATGTTTTCGGGATAATGAAATTCGTACTAAAAAAAATCGGTTTTAGAATAGGTAACCGGCTTGAAAATCGTCAAATTATTTTTCAATGTGAAATTTAAAACATTGAATAAATTTGAGCCGATCAAACGCCACCATTTTGCGTGCGCTTTTGACAGCTTTTGATGACGTCCTTGGTTGTGTTCCGTGTTTGTTTACAATAGCGTTTAAGTTACATATTTTCAGTTTTAATTGAATCTTTAAAGAAATTAAAAAACCTTCTTACAAGTATTGTATGGTACCAAAGTGCAAAAACACTATTATTAGTACATCCGATAATGGCTGATATAATAATAATATAAAAATAATAATAATAAATCGGAATATCGTTTTTATCTATACTTAATACATACGTAACAATACATATCATACTTGAGTGAGTTTCAATAATATAATATTACGTTACGTTACATACCATTGGCATGTAAGCACATTAATTTTTCTTACTGCTAAGTACAGGTACCTAATTTATATGTACCTTTTTAAGTAACCGATGAGCCGAGTTGCACCTGCCATGGTTACGGGCAAACTGCTGTTGCGGTGATACGCCTACCTGCTGCCCACTACCGATACCGTTACACACAACACCAAAAGTATTGTATGTGATACCTACGTCCCTATTACGTATACAAGCCGTATTCTGGTGGCATAAAAAAGTGTCTATGTAAGTAGTAAGCACACTATATATAGTATCTTTGCCACGCATTGACGAAGATTTTAAATCGGTAATACTTGCAGTAATGAAGCAAACAGAGCACACAAAAGTGAATACCATCAAGGAACTTGCGATGTGTAATAAGGAATAAAAGCCTACACTCACAGTCGTACTTAACGGGCAAAGTACAAAGTTGCCGTCAGGGCAAAACAATGAAGCAACAATGGCAGATCTCAATCTTTGGCGAATAAAGCTAACGACGATGTTTTATCTTATCCCGAACAGTTTACGGCCGTAATTTGGGCCGACGAGGGACAAGTAACGTCCATTTTTATGTGCAGAATAAAAACATTTTACCTTTATTTAAGGAAGTCCCTCTTAAACAATCATACGGCTTAAAGTACTTTTTTTTCTATCTTCATCATTCAAGTCTTTAATTTGGTCACTGCTATCTGCTTTCAGACAATTGTTTTCATTATCAGCTTTTCTTCCTTCTCAGCTTTTACAATTTTCAATTACATTAATACTTGAGGGCTATCTGAAAGATTGTTTTTTTTTTATAGATTATGACTAGTTATTCTTATATCAGCTGTCATTGCTATATAAAAGATGTTTCGCTGTTTCTTCTACCATCATGTTTATTACGAACTTTTTAGCTAAGTAAAATTAACAGTATTGTAAACAAGCATTGCTTGATTCTGATATTTCCATAACTTATGTTTCATTTTATCAATAAATAAATAATTACTAATACCAAACCAAGAGGTTATCTACTATATTGCGATAACATTTAAACCAGCAACTAGAACGTAACAGAAATGCATCTGTAATTCAAATAGCTGATCAGAAACATTGCAGGAACGAAGCACTAAGTTTAGAATATTCATTGAATGGTAACATTAGATTTTGTGCAAGCTCAGCAATAACTCCATATATTACTTAAACGGCTATGAATGGAGTAAGAGGATTGTTCGAACAGTTTTATTCTATTACAAAGCTAAAAGTTTAAAGAGGCTCTCGCCGACTGGTACAGTCATGGGCACTAAATCAAAACTTTCCCGGGATGGTTCCCGACTTGTTCCACTGAATACGAGGATCGGTCGGATTGTCCTCTCTAGAACCGCAGAGGTGAGGGCTTGTTTTGATTCCAGAAGTTTTGCTTTGTAAGCGGAATAGGATGTTCGAGTTTCGGGGTTATTAATTTGATTGTCGTTCAGCCGGAACGGTTATAGATAATTATTTATATTTATATGTAGTCGCTATTGTAGGTTTAGGTATCTCCTATTTCTGCTGTCGTTCTATGAAGTTATTCTCTGTCTAGAGTTCCACTACTGAGACACCACATTGTTATGATGGAAACGTTCTCAGTTTTTCTATAAATCGAAGACTTGTGATCAATCGCACAATCGTTGACATTACCAAGACTTGACAGCAGCGGTACAAAAATATAATAATTGAGGTAAAGTAACAAAAACGTTTTTTTTTCTACGATACGAATCACAAATTGCTACACACACGTTAGAGACTATGTCGCAATACAAATATTATATTTAAAAAATAAACAAATGTATACACGATATGGAGTTTGCCACTGACGGGCTATCAATAAACGTCACGCGTATTAGCGGTCCCTTTGTCAATTAAAAGTTGTGTCAAGCTCCTGTATTCTCAATCGTTGTCAAAGTACTTCTATAATGGGAAGCATGCTCCCTCCCTTTCCAAATCCGAATATGTGACAGTGACAGAGATGTAACATTATCGACAACTCTATCGGAATGTGTTTGAGAATATGGGGCGGACCTCCCTCTGTGGCCGTGCCTCATTAAGCGCAACGTTTGCCGCCGAATTATCCCTACAGATATATTATAAATCAAACATAATATGTCACGAGTGTATTTCGCAGCTGCAAAAAGCTTTTAGGCAATTGGTCGCGTAAAGCGGTATGTCAAATTACCGCTAATAGCATTACACTATTTGTACTAAATGTGGCAAAGTTAAATCTACAAAACTTTTATAAAGTTTCACTTATTCGAATGATGTTCATGATCAGATTTTCAAAAATTCCACCTACCTGGTGGAAGACGGCCCAGCTATGAGAGAAGTTCCGTCAAGAAACTCGACTGTTACTGATGTCAATTACATAGAAATAGAGTTTACAGATAATTATAGAGAACTTTTCTCATAGTGTACGCCAGGTGATAATGTAAATCTCTACCGCAGAGTAGCAGACAGGCTAGCGGCAAAGTTCTAATACGTGCGTGTTTCTTCTAGCGATTAGTTAAGTGTAATTAGTCTGGGGAAAGATTTCACTTTTGTTTATCCATTTAGGTATCGGGGTATAAAAGACAGTCATGTCTGTTGTGATTAGTGCTCATCAAACTAATAAACATTTTGAAACAAAGTATATAGGTATTTCTTGTTCTTCGTCGCATCTGATGGTAGCCCACTTCACTCGGATTCCTGAACCACTGAGGAACCGCTTTCTTACCTCGTTACTGTCAAAACACATTAATACTACAACTAGCATGGTATATTTAGAACCAGCTTTACTATCTATCAAAGCAAGTTAAATAAATTTACGACCCTTGATTATTGGTACCTGAAATATTTGAGTTTAAGATCAATGGTATACTACTAGACCAGACACACGTTTAAAAGCAATATCGCGAGTTTATCCATTGTTTCGAACCCTATTGCAAGCTCACCTTCAACATATGCACATAGTTCTACTTACATCACATGTTGCTTGCCGATCTGTCTCCAACATTCAAGACGGGTGTCCTGGCGTGATTGATGGACTATATATTAAATAAGCCGCCCCGATATTACATTTCAAATATATCGGTCGCTATCACATACGAGATTGATTTATATGTATTCATGAATGTAGACTTTGATCTGTTGTGAATGTGTTTATGGTATCATTACGTGGTACATCGTTTGCGGAATCATGCTGACATAAATATGTATAAAATTCATCAGTCTAGTTTTTAATTAAATATCTAAAATTATGTTTTATCAAGTGTAAGCAACATTAAAATTTAATTAAAAAATACCTGCTCTACAGCCTAAATAAGCTTCATCATTGACATTCAAGTCTTCACCACTATTGATGGGTATTAGCTTTTCACGGCGCTTGCCAAACGCGAGTTGGTGATCACGAAACCGGAATATGTATCAAATAATTCAATACACATTGATTGTAACCAAATGTCCTGGGAACCTAGGCCGAGCACTTTGTCACTCAACTAAATAGTACTCGTATTTCAGTTCCCTGCCATCAAATACCAATAATTTAACAACTCATGCCTCGTTCTCGTTTAATTCCACCTTAGTATTCCGGCGACGTCTGATACTGTATGTAGATCCAGGCGTTACAAGCAAAGCCCCCGTCTCATGGTAAACTTGTGATTCGTAAGGTACCGCAGCGCAGCCAGAAAACAAAGAAATATTTCACTCTTGTAATGGATTGAAGTGAGCTTCAAACTTTTCACATTCAGCAAGTTTCCGAACAAATTTATCTCTAGAGGAGCGAGTGCAAATACATCAAACTTGAAGCAATTTCAGACACTTGTTTCATGTGAACGTTTATAAGTCGCACGAATTAAACTCGCTGTTGGAGTTAGTAGTTGGAGTTACAATTGTTAATTTGGCACTTAGTTATTCATGAAGCACTCGTATGGATGGTGGATAGATGTTGCAAGCGGCTCTGTCTGTGAGGATTTATGGAATCCACCTGAGAAGAAATGTTATAACTGAAAAAGAAGGAAAAAGTCCTTCAACCCAGTCATACTCATATGTTAGTATCTCTCACAATACATATTTTAATCTTAGCTTATCAACTATTAATAAATATATCAACCTTAAACTTATTTTCAAAAACTTAACATTCAATATTGATCGCAAAACCTTAAACCTGCAAACATTAACCCTCAAAATCGAACTGGATAAGCCATCAATATATCCCCCATCTGCTCTGGGGTATTTCGAGTCGTTTTATAAATTAAACACTCTACGTCTTCCCTCGTTGCTGACCGTGCTATTTAAAGTTGATTTTTACAAGATCTACAATCGGATGTTAGATCCGAACATAGTTTGTCTGGGCAGCCATTAATTCTTGTGCGCTATTTCTATACTTACTGCTTTCCAGACTCTATTCTCAAACACTTTTGAAATATTGTTCTCTCTTATAGACTCTATTTAAAGCACTTCATATGTATCTACTCGCGTTTATTTCACGTATTATTCAATATTGGTGTCTTGAACAATTTGCAGGATGTGTTTCTTTTGGAAAGAGTTTGCTGTTGGTTTTAGACCGCAGATGAATTTTACAACGTCACCGGACTTGTTTGGGGTGGCGAAAAACTTAAAGGGTTCTTCAAGCCGAGTGATCGAAACGCTGTCAGATAATTTCTAGAGGGAATGGCATTACGAAAGCATAATGTACCTGCTAATTTTTCCGAAGGGTTTGGATCAAATCGGGAACGGAACAACCGGAGGACGCCTTTAAAGCGTTACCTCGGGATGGGTTGACCAATGCAAAATCTGTGATAAGCTACCGTTTTTTTTTGTTTCATTGTTTTGAATGCTTGTTTCTTACGCTGTTGCATTTGTTTATTTGTTTCAATGTATCTCTATGGCATAATTCGATTCTACTTAGAATCTTTTTCTTTTTCTATAATTCAAATCAAATGACTGTAACCAAATAACCAAAAATGTTAACTTTCTCCTCCAATCGCGTTTGAGCATCACTGCTCAGCTCACTCACCTATGGCTATTTCATGATCGCTGCTAACTTCATGCCGCAGACCAAAGACTATAAAATGGAACACATAAAAACTTAATAAAGTTCAAAAGTCGGAGATATGAAACAAATATATCTTTGTCTGGGGATAGGTGAAGCAAGGGTTGGTCAGAGTTAAGTCATAAAACTTTCAAGACAATAAAGTTGGTCGAAGAAGTGGAGTTAGGATAGTTTATCCTAAGGTGGCGTAAATAGGACGCAGTAACTCACAGTGAACTGGCTGTATTATTGAACGCTTTTGGAGAAGTTCACACTTGATTGTGCACACATAGATGCTGTACGATTCATTTCTGCACCCGATGCTACAGCAACGCTACTACTAAAGAACAAGTAAGGTATACAAAAATGGGCTAATTTTAATTTAATAAAAAAACTTTTTACAGGGAGCGTTTACTAAGTTACATGTTGTTAATTGTATGAGTAAAAATATCATACAATTTTCAACTTTTGCAATCCATTTAAAAATACCTAAGGGGATTTAACTAGATCGGAACGTAGGTATAGAGATATGCTTATGATACCTTAGTAACTAATACCTTGCGTTTCATCACATAGGAAAACTTAAAACATTTTTTTTCTACGGCGAATAAGTTTACTTAGAGAAATCTACTACAAGTATAGGTCAGTAGAATATTTACAAAAATATTTTGTTACATTTTTATTTAAATGAATTCAAAATTCTAAGTAAAATTTGAGTTAAAAAATCTGGCTTATCTGGGTTAAGAAAATATCCAGAATCCAAGGTACTGAGTCTCGGCGAGCTGAGTCCCCGGCGAACGTGTCGCGGCCGCGCGTCCTCTAATTGTAAAGTTTTGATTTATCGCCGCCCCCGGATCACGGCCACAATTACTCTAATGCTTTTAATCAAATTAAATATTCGCTCGAACAACTCCCGCGCGATAATTGGGAAGTGAGCTTTCGTTGGGACTTGGGGTTTGTCTTTAGACTTATTTTATTGAGCAGGAAAACAATGCATTCTATATATACCTACTACCGATCTCTGAGCTTACTACACTCTACTCCAGAGGTTTACGCAGGATTCCTGACACAACCATTTTGTATAGTAATCTTGATTTACACGTAAAAGTAAAGCAGAGCTATGCCAATCATGTATACAACAAAACAATAGGATCTTAAATATTGTGATAGTAAGACAGTGTGGGCAGGCCTCCAACAAGGTGGACCGACGATCTGGTGAAGGTCGCGGGAAGCCGCTGGATGCGAGCAGCACAAAACCGGTCGTTGTGGAGATCCTTGGGGGAGGCCTTTGTCCAGCAGTGGACGTCTTTTGGCTGAGATGATGATGATGATGAAGCCTAGAGTTGTAGGTATAGACCTATAGCCTGAACTCCTCCTAAACTATTATTCATAGTAATATTATTCATGTATGGGAAGGTAATTAGGAAGGTAAGGTAAATGAATGGCATTATCAAATGGAACATGCTCAAAAAAAACAAAAGCACACATTCAATCGCAAGTTATCTCTCACCAAACGACGATTTCCAAAAAAACAAATGCATAACGATATTCAATCGCGAAACATTAAATCAAGATATTAACTGATGCTTTTACATTCAATAACACGTTCCATTCCTCGCCTAGGGACTTAGCGCTCATTATTCTGACCGCTGCTGTATTCTCGCTCCACTGGACTGGACATAAGGAATTATTGCGCGTGCCCCTAATTGCGTTAGCATACCTGCTTCGCGGGGATTAAAGCTTTAATGCGGCGAATCTTTGTCGTTTTTTAAACTAATGCTACGTGCTCGCAGACGGCATTTATTGACTAACGAGATAATAGATTCTTTGTTTGTTTGTGATTAGTTGCCGGAGCGTGAATACAAACAGCGTATTAAGAATTATGCCGCAATGTACAATAAGATTGTCTTTATATTTTAATATATTTTAAACATTATGTTATTAATACATTTTATTAGGAATACTTAAGTTTACTTTACATATCAGTTTATCCTGAGAGACACTGTAAGATGACGGGACGACCTTGACTACCATCTAAAAGACTGGTCACTTGTTGCTTCAAATAGAACAAGATGGAAATAGGGTAGGGAAGCTTTTGCCCCGCAGTGGGACACAACAGGCTCATAATTATAATAATAATAATGAGGCAGTTCTCCTCGATACGGCACGCATTGTGAGGAGGTTCCTGTCTCTGGAGCCCTAACCACCGGTAGCTTGGACCCTAGTCCCGATGCCGGCGGACCCCTATTTTTTATATTATTAAATGTTTTCTCTGTTTTGTTTTTAGAAAATATTAATTAAAAATGTAAATTAATAAGAAAAAATAAATTAAGGAAATAATAATAACATACTGGAAACTACGCCATACTTTTTAAACTGAGCTTCTAAGCACACAATAGCAAAGGAGTTCAAAAAGAACCGACCGGGCGGCCATTGCAAATTCAAAACAAAAAATGGGAACACCTGAGGGTCACTGCTAGGGACGTGAGGGTATGTTTATTCGGTGCTTATTCCCGGTTCCCCATCAATCACGGGACCCCAGTTTTTCGGCTATCGCTCCCACAGGACCCTTGCATCGGACGTCCCCTGACAGACACCGTCCAAAAAACTCTCGTATGACATCCATTTCCCTTGGGTAGAATTAACATGTTTTGTCGGTTTTTAGTGTGTAAAGGTCTGTGAAAAATTAAGTCGTTATGCTTGGAGGGCTCGTGTGGTGACAGCGTGGCTGGACTGAAGGAATTACCCTCATTTATGTTACGTCTTGGACACTACTGTTGTAAAGATTGTATTGTTAACGCTTCCTTTTAACTCTAACTATGATGAGCTTAAATTTAAGCCACGATGATGATGACATCTACTTAAAAACGTCTGCTTGGCTCTGGCCCTTCCATATGAACTGAATACAGGTTGGTAGGTTCAAGTTACCGTTATTGTAGAATAACAAGGAGTTTACGTCTCTTCCTAAGCACGTAGGAGCATGAGGTATTCTAACTTAGACTTCATAAGAACCAGATTCAGTGATCTTAAACTTTTATAATGTTTTATTTATATCGTAATCTTCTATTTCAACAGAGCAAGCTTTAGGTACCTGTGGTGAATTTACACATATTTTTTCTGGTGTGTGGTGAGTTTTCACTAAATGTATGGAGTTAAAATATGTGGTGAATTTTCAAGTGTGGTGAGTATACAGCAAGCCTTCCTAACCAGGTTCCTGGCTGAAAGAAATACACAGAAACAAAAGTGGGGAAAAATACAAAGAAAGACGGTCGGGTCGGGTAGGCATTTGATTTTTTCATTGTATTCTATAAATATTTAACTGTTTAATAGTTGATTTTGTACATTTGTTGCTATTAAGTTATTTTTTCCAATACAAATATTTAAAACAAGACACCGTTTTTCTTTGAACTCCAGGGATAGATTTTTATGCGCTTTGAATTACATATTAGTGATAGTCTGAGGACCAAAATGCACTATGGGAGCATTTTAGGCAGCACTTGGTCCAACTTCCATACAAAATTAGACAATCTCCTTTACCAAAATTTATATGAAAGTACTTATGAAAGAAATAAAGAATGCAAGAAATGTAGGGAGGCCTTTGCCCAGCAGTGGGACAGCGAGGGCTAAGAATAAATACTAATAATATATGAATTTATTACAGACTGATAAAAAGTGTAAATATGTGCAAAAGTTTTGAATTTTATTACGAATATTTTTATCGAGGTAGGTAGGCATTAATGTTGTTCCATAACAAAGATTGATTATTCTTGAATGATACAAAATATTTTCAAAAATGGTAAAAAGTTTTTATGCTGGAAATACTGGCTGGTCGTGCTTAATAGGTAAGTATAATAAAAAGAATAATGATGTACAATACAAACAATCTAAATCCACAAATTTTTCAATAAAATAAAAACCATAATTTGGAAAAGACAAAATTAACTCGTTTCGAGGAACATTTTCAGTTCTCTTTTACGTATTCAACTGTTACTGTCGTTGTTTGAAACCGGACAAATACAATCCCTATTACACAGACGAAATATGTTTCATGCTTACAGGAAACTTCAATGGGGGTAAACAACTCCGTACGAACGAAACGAACTTATTTAGGGTCAACCTCGCCGGAAGCACGGCGACATTATCAAAACATTACCCTTTTAATACAAAAGTTCATCTCTTATAAAGGGGAATGAAATTAATTACCTACCTTCGGGTGTGCCCTTTAATTTGTCTTTTATGTTTTAATAACGCACGCAATAGCTTAATATTGCGTTCGTAAGGGCGGTTACAGATAAGCGTTTTTTTCTGCGCGGTTTACGCACGTTTCGACAAACGCCCTTACACGTGCGCTACATTTCGTGTTTCAACATACCGAGTGCCTAGTGTGAGCTTTCTTCACTATTCGAATCCTCACGAACTATCACGTTGTTTAACGAAAACGACGATTAGTAGGATAGCAAAATTTCAGCTCGAGTCGGTTATTGTCACCTGGAGGCGATGCTTCAATAATATACAATTTCTCATTTTTGTTATCATAATGGAAAGGAAATAAAACTCGTATTAGGCTCTCAGAAGGCGCACTCAGGTTAGTAGTACTAATTTTGTGAAAGGATCGGGTGTTTAAGAGTTTAACCCCCTTATTCATAAAAACTATTTAAGCATTAATTATCTTAATTAATGGCTTTGCGTTTAGCATTTAGCCAATTTCAAGTGTTTTTTTTTTCTATTATTAGTAGTAAGGGTACTATTGTACGGTAGATAGAAATTAAAATGGAGTCTCACAACACGTGTTATTACGGAAGGAACTCGGGTGAAACTACATTTAAGCATTATTCAATTAAATATTGTTTAGTAAACGTCACACAAACGTCATTTTGAATTTGAGAAAAAGAGACAAAACAATGATAAACTAAATAATGCTTAAATAGTTTTTATGAATAAGGGGGCTAGTGCATACGTGCTTATAAGCGTGTCTATGCTCGCGTAGAAGATACGCGTGAAACAAAAGACGGATGCGCGTGTGTATACGCGCGTCCAAAAACGAACTTTAGCACGCTTATAAAACGCTAATCTGTAATCGCCCTAACGTTGTTATTTGGAAGTGATAAAACTTTAAACACTTTTGTGCGTGATAGTGTGGCATTTTTTAAACTAATTACAGTACTTGGTGTTAATATTGTGGAGTGTCAATCTATATTAGCGTATGGAATGTGTCGTTGTATTACGAGTATATGTTTGTTAGTTACTATTACTTTGATAATTGAAGTATTGTATAATAATAAGCAGTCACCTTTCTTCGATATTTAATTTATAAAAAATATTAAAATCCTTTACTTACATTTTTTATTTAGTTGATTTAATGGCTAGTAGTAGGAAGTTTATTTAAAGTATGTATACTTTTGGATGTATAATGTTTTTGATTAGAAGAAACCTTCTGAAACACTTTTATGTCATAAATATGTATAATACCTAAAAACTTTCGAAGGCAGACTTATTGAATTCTTATCGCTTTTTATCTTTGCTAATATCAGCTATCCAAATCATGTCGTAAGAACATTACTAAGTAAGGAATAAAACACAAAAGACCTAAGCAATTAATATTTCCATCAATTTGCACAGCCACATTTTCTATGGCACACTATTTTTTGGCGTATCCTAAGTGATTTCTCCTAACGAATTGGATTCTATTAAGGCTGATGAAGTTTAAGTGGCCGTAAATTTCCTTTTAGTCCTCCTAAATACCAAGGTCCGCCATTTTGTTATTTCAAAAGAGTGCCTCTAACAATACGTACGTACCTGCAAAGGAATTCGGCGAGAGACTTTTTCACCCCGCGAAGGAAATAATTAACAACGATTCAATGAAACTCTTCAACTAACCGTTGGTGAAGGCTCGACAAAAGAACTTAATAACTGGCGAAAATCGCTTTTTGTTAACGTACAGAAAAAAAGAACGGTTATGTCAAGAGGAAAGTCGGGGCTAAATCAAAATTAAATTGAAATCGTAATTGATTTGAAATCAAAATGTTACAGTGGTCGAGATAACGCGTGAACAGATTCGTTGCCTGCATGAGGAAGAAGGCAGCCTCACTGCTAAGCAGATTGCGCGGGAGTACCAACACCATAATGACAGCAATAGACAACCAACTTGATGGGGTGACGAACAAACACTCCATCACTTTGTTATTTTACCTTTTTAATTAATTAGATTTTGAACTAACTTGCGCACAAGCTTTTTACTAACATTAATATGGATCTTTGTGTAATCTGAAATAAATTTATGTTTTATTTATTGTTATTATTATAACACAGATTTCCACGGAACATCAGTGTTGCGACACCTTTCTGTGCCTTTGCCGTGTTGACTAATGCTGAATGGATTGGATACCTTTGTCATTTTGTTTTTTAAATGTTAACTCATAATCAACATCCAGCCAAAATTAGTTTATTTATTTGTTTCAACTCTAATGCAATAGTGTAACTAACTACATATTATTATAACTTAACACTGCTGCTGTTTTTGTGAATTCATTCAGAGAACAGCAGAACAAGTCAATTATGTTTGCAATGCGGTTTAGGGCGATCAGTGGACGCGTCAGCGGCGCCTTGCTCAGCAGGTTGGTGCGGCCGCGCGGCACGGCCAGCAGCCGCGGCCGGCGGCGGGCGGCGGCGGGCGCCCCGCGTATCCATTGGGGACACTAGGAGTTATTTTATTTAATGTATTATTGTGTGACACAATTCTTTTTTAAACTGATTTAGTGTCATCGTCAGTGTAAAAACGACCTAGTGCTATGATCAGGTTTTCTTACACAAACAAAGGCAAATTAGAAAATCGGGGTATCTAGTGCGAGTCTTACGAGTATTAGCCATTCGATCACGTCAACGAAAACAAGCATTTGTATGGAATTGAAGCAGCGATAGGCAGACGGACAAACATACCCTACCTGCCATTGTTTTGTCGTAAGACCACAGATACTACATAGGATTCGACACGTCACAATAAATTATTATTGTAAAATACCGAATTTTTTTTATTTTTTTATGGAGAGAGATTGCTGATTGCCTCGAACGGCATTTTCAGCTTCACCGGGCTTACATCGTTCAAGATAACAAAACCAAAATAAAAACACAAAAAAACATAATAAAATTGTTTCACCGTTCAGTTGCCAATGTGATAAATGCAAACATAGCCCTTATTGCAAACTACTTCAGACGTAATCATTAAATATTTAAACCTTTTTTTTATGGAGAGAGATTACTGATTGCCCTTAAACGGCATTTTCAGCTTCACCGGGCTTACATCGTTCAAGATAACAAAACCAAAATAAAAACAGAAAAAACATAATTAAATTGTTTCACCGTTCAGTTGCCAATGTGATATGCAAACATAGCCCTTATCGCAAAGTACTTCAGACGTAATAATTAAATATTAACTCTTCGTCGATGTTTATATTTCAAAATTTTATTAGTTACGAGCCGACGACGACGACGACTTACTTACAAGAACGGATCAAACTTTCCGTTGAAAGTCACGAAACTTATAACATTTCGTTGCGTTTAAAAGGCGAAACAACTGGCCGGTGACACCGAAATCCTTTCATAGGATTTCATCCTTTTTTTAATTCCTTACGTCTAAGCTCTTGGCCTTCATCTCTCCTGATGATAATGATAAGGCCGAAGGTGGAGGAAGCGCCCTTCACGTGGAACCCTAACTATGAAAAAATTGGCTATCTTACCTCTAACTGTCGGAAACTCGGAACACAAAAGTCGTCATAATATTAGGTCCTTACCTATGAAATTGACGTTTTGTATGAATTTTTTTATAAAATTATATTTTTTTCAGACTAACGTTTTTTTTTAATTTTCTTAGCATTTATTTATGTTATCACTATAAAAATTGTAGAGTAGTGTGTTTGTTTCACTAGCTAAATATATCAGACATTAAAAAGAAAAAAAATCAAGTCCATTATACAATGAAGCAAAAGGTCAATTCCGCGAAAAAAAAATTCTAAATTTAAAAAAAAAATTGGGCGATAAATACACAAAACGAATAATTATTATTATTACTGAAGCCTAAGTAACATAGTCCTAATTAATTTAATTATTACTTATTAATTAATTCCTAATTATACACCTATAAAGGTGTATAATAAAATTAACAACCGGTATTGACTTTTAGAAGTAATACACCTGTTAATAAGTGAGAAAAATATGTCAATTTCATAGGTAAGGTCCTAATAGTAACTAGCCAGGCGAACTTAAAACAAGTCCTACCACCAACCAAACAGAGTACAAACTACAAACCCCGCTGGTAATCGAACACGGGACTCAACTCTGGGTCTGAGTCTAGTCTTAACCACTAGACAGAAACGGTCAATTCATTTATCGCTATTGCATAAAAAATAGATCTACCTATACAAATACCTAGGTGCTCGAAGATTTTGAAGTACATCTAGTGAGCTCTATTGAAGCGGGAGCTTTGAATAGCTTTGTAATGTATTTACTAACGAAACAATGGGCCCATATTCCTGCTCTATGGGCCGAGCGAAAGCCCCTTGGCGCCCTTGAGATTGTTCGCCCCTATCTCGTTCAGCACGCACTCAGACCTCAAGTAAACCTACAATATTAAAATGAAATACTTTAAGTATATAGATACGTATCTAGGTAGGTAATAGCGTTTCTTTTAATTGTTTTATCCTATGACCACAGATTTTGCAAAGCACATCCGAATGGTCAGGAAATCAGGATACAATTTTAATTAAGTTAAATAAAGACGAATAGGTAGGTATGTACAAAGTGTTTTATTTCATGTATAGTGTTCGCGTTAACTTGGAATTAACCTATAAATCTACAATATAAATATGTTACTACATAAAAGAAATCCTAATTTACTTTTACTCAACACGCAAAGAGGTTAGTAACAACACAATGCTTTGCATTATAAATAAAAAACAAAACGTTAAATAATTCGAAATTCAAAACATAGGTAATGACATCAAAACAACTGAAAAGTAGTCAGAGCAGATGATTCCAGAGCCCGGTCGCTGCCGTCTCGTCTCCCCTGAACTCGGCGGGTCCCAACCCAATGTCGTCATCAAAATTTACTCCTGCTCCCGCCCCGCACCCTCACCGCTCTGGGCATGCGCCCGTAGGATACGGCGAGCGTAATCAAATTGCGATAATATGCCGGTAGGTACCTACTCAAAGTATCAATGATTGAAACATGTTGACAGCAAGACATTGCATTTTTTTTGTGTAACTTACTTTTTAATAGTTTATTATTTTTGAATCGAAACATGAGCTGTTCGTTTTAATTATTGGAAAGCTGAGATCAATACGAACTAAAAATATTTGAGTCAAAACGAATTTTATAACAAAGACTTTCAAATTTTTATGAAATGCTCATTCTAAATATTATAATCTAAGTAATTTGTGTGGCAAAATATTTTGCCGCCAGCCGTCTATCTCCACACGCATGCGCCTTCCCAAAACGACCCGCAGTAAAACGACTGGTCACGTGACTCGACGCGGCATTCGCTCGTCGCACATCGGCAGTCGTCGGCGAATCTGCCTAGTGAGCGGGTGTGCCCGTACGCGTCGGAACGAAATACTAACATAAATGTCAAATGAGATAATTTAAAAAAAAAATGTGACATGTGCTTAGTAGCAACCTAAACATTGGTTGTGTCGTTCCGTTTTAGTGTTTCGTGTTAGCATTCGCGGGTATTGTTCCATTTTGCTCTTGATATTTTATAGCGAAATTTATAGTCCCAGTTCAGTCAGTTCGTGGCTCGTGGTCGTGTTTTGGCTAGCCCATAAAACATTTCAGGTGAACTCGTGTCAGTATTCCAGTGACTATGGGATTAGCGAATTGATAATAGCTAACAGTGTTATGTGAATATTTTCAACAGTAATAAGTATGCCGGTTTAGTCACTATGGACCGCGTGAGTGGCGTGTGTAGATTCGGCGGAGTGGTGTCAGCGGTTCGAACTAGAACAGGTCGGAGCAGACGCCGCATCGGGGGCCACAGCCAGAGCCCCGAAGACTCCCCCGAGGCTCCGAGACGCGGTCTCGGCGCGGTGCTGGTGCTCGCGTGCATCGTCGTCTACCACAACTGCTTGTACTGTGGCTTCGTATTCGACGACATCAGCGCTATAAAAGATAACAGAGATTTGAGACCGCAGACGCCCATCTCTAATATCTTCCTCAACGACTTTTGGGGAACTCCTATACATAAGGTGAAGATTAGTTCTTTAGCTCAAGCTTTATGTTTGTTTTGCGATGTATTATAAACGTAAAACTTTTTTTAGGTTTTAAATAACGGTTTGAGTAGTTTATTCCATTTAAGTACTCTAATCTAAAATCAAACGATGACTTTCACCTTAATCTCTCATCATGAGAAGTTTTAAGACTACGAGTAGGTACCTATTACCTGTTATAAACTTTTTAGTATGTGAACGTGTTATCATAAAGTACGAGGTATGTTTCATTAGATTTTATATGTTCTTCTAACACAAGTTAGTAAGTACCTACCAATTTTAATTACCTATTAAAAATGTCGATAAACTGAAACCGATTCTAACCATCGAAACCAAGTTTTAAATCTCTCAAATGATATCCATATAAAAGTTTATAAGTCCGTCCCTTGTTCCAATCACAATGTTATTGTACCGAATATTTCCTTCACAGAAATAATAGATTTCTCTGCATGTGACGTTTTCCCCATCCATTCTCGTTTATTTCTTATAAGAGACGTCTCCTAATACGAATGTCGAGAACACGATATTTAATATACTCCTATGTATAACATCGTTACATCATTCTTGTCTTAGTGGAACGCTTTGGTTAAATCCCGGTTTATATTTGTGCGAAATGAAGAGGGACACATTTGGAATCTAATTGGGAAAAGCTCTTATGGAAGTTAAGACAGACTCTTCTTGACTCCCAGACAGAAAAAGTAAATGGCTTGCCTTTGTTACAAACTGATCAAATTATGTCAGTGATTTATCTATAATTGAAGGTTGAAGAAGTCTCCGATTTTTTAATTCAACAAATAATTTTTATTGCATCACAAAATGAATCTACGTAAAATACCTAGTGAGTTGTTAGTGTTTTGGCTAAAGTTTGCTTCAAGTCTGACAAGCTAACTCCCTCTTATCTAATTCTCTCACCGTAGCATTTTCAGTTCCTTTAGTTTCTAAGTACTACTTCTTTCTTTTTTTTTTACCTAGGTACGTACCTACCTAGCTAGGTAGTTAGGTTAAGAATTTCGATTAAATTTTGTTTCTTATTATTACTTGCCTACTAGGTATCAGAAGCACTTCCCATTTGTGGAATAAAAAAAGATTTAAGTTTGTATGGCTATCATAGAATAAAGACAGAGACTTTTTAATATATTTTAAATACCTATATGTCTTCATGAATGTAAGTAGGTAATTTAAAAATACAAACTATAAGCGTTGGTATCCATATTAAACTCCAATAAGTAAAGCGATAGGTACAGTCAACAGCAAAGGTAACTGATGATTGATAAGTTTTAAAATATAAAATCAGTATGAAAATCAAAACTTTTTAAACGCAAATCGAAAAACCTTCGAGTGTGGACTAGTACCTGCAGACTTTGACTGTAGTTATATAGAAAATACCGACTTACACTACCGAAACCTAATTTTGAAATCTAGTGAACATCATTTACTTTTGCTGTTGACTGTACTATACATTGAAATGAACGCTACACATTGAAATGAAACAACTTTTACGGCTCTACTCGCGTTTATTTTTATTAAATATTTTATTAAATAAACGCGAGTAGATCCGTAAAAGTTGTTTCATTTCAATGTGAAGACTATACATTTTTAAAAGTGTAACAAAATGAAGCATCAAAACAGAATCAGTAACAAGAGAGTTATTACATCAGTGCAGTCGCCGTAAATCAACCGTTTACGTGTCAGTAACTAGTAAATGTGTGGTGGTAATCATCATCATGAATATTTTAGCTGCGTGCATTACTCGACTCGCCTGAATTTACTACCTTTCTAGGCAACACTCGAATTGTAAAATGTGATGGCATTTTACTGTTTTAATTTCTATAGGTTAAGTTTAGACACTTTCTATTCCGTGCTTGTTTATATATATATATATATATTTATTGGCTCTTTTGATTGGTAAAGTTATAATAAAAGAGAGAAGCGCTTAGCTATTATCTCCACTGATGTTAGGCGACGGACGATGAAGCCGAAGATGGAAGCGCATTGCTCCTGGAATACTAAACTACTGAAGTACAGTGCTACCATCAATACCATTAATGATGTTGAATTTTAATCACCGACTTAGATAAGTGAAATGACGACCTAAGAAAAAGGCCTACCACCAACCAAACCAATTACAATAACAAGCACCCATCGCTGGGAATTAAACCTTTGACCTCTGGGTCTACGGTCAACATGCAGTTAAGCGGTTAATCTATCGTGTATAACTACCAACCAAAAGTAATTAAAACCTAGCAAAAAACCTGTTGACGTGTGACAAAAATTTCATCCTATTAGATCCTTTAACGCTTTTGACATACACAAGAACACAATGCGGAGGCACTCTGGCCGAGCCATTGTAACGGAAGGCATAATCAAAGTAATCGCTCCCTTTCTTATTCAAATGTATTCTCTGAAATGCTGAATGTGCGAGAGCGGGGTTCAAAACGACTCGCCTGGCTTAGCTTGTGTGATGTGCAAAATTTGTACCTGGAAATTCCCCCGCACAAAAATATTAACTCGCACATCTTTCCCTTTTTTTGTACTATAATAGCTTTCAACGGAGGGCATATGATAAATTGTCGGGGCATTATGTATTTTAATATCTTTGTGCTTATACAAATATCCTCGACTTCATTTGGCCGTTGAATGAGTCAAGTTCGTGATTACATTGTCGGGAGGAAAGATTAAATTCTACAGGAGACGGTGGACTTCTTTGTGGAACACAATTTTTGTTCGTCACATACTTGCTTACATTATATTATCATATTAAAAAATAAGCTTAATTTTATAAAGTCCTACTGCTGAGCTAAGGCTATTCATCATTGAAATCAAGTCATCCCTACAATACAGATGTAACGCCTTTTAAGAAAAAAAAATTATTGACAGACAGATTTTACAAATAATTTGATAAGAAAAGTTACTAAAACTATTACGAAACGAAATAAAGCGGCAAAAAATTCCTCCGCGTTCGCTGTCGACTGATAATGTACCCAAGAGACTGGCGGCATTGCCTCGTTGTATGGCAATGCTTAGTCTCTGGCCAAGGTAAAAGCCAGCCTTTGAGTCATGGGAAGAGTCAACCAGCCGTTTGGAAATGTCATTAAGTATTGGTTTCATCATCAACTTGTAAAATGGGGGTTGGTGATCATCACCAACTTAGGCTTATGCATCGAAAATCCGAAATATAATTTGCCTGACTAGAGAATTGAACTCAGTACCTCCGGGTATCGAGCCGAGCACTTTGCTACTCTACCAGACGCGTTACTACAGAAACTTATTATAAGAATCAACTCGCATTTATTTTATCCTGACTTTCTGAGTTTACAAGGATCGTGGCTACGGGGAGACCGAAAACAAAAAAATATAATGTTCCTTTCTTTCTCGTTAAATAATAATAACTAGTGGTCGCCCAGTGGTCAAAATTAGACCGTAATTTTTTTAAGGTTGCACGGATTGTATCATAAGCAATGAAAAATTAAAAAAGATAGAATGTGAGTTTGGATTTGCATTGACAGATTTCGGCCGCTCCTCTTTCATTTTTGAAATTTTTGAAAAGAGTATAATATGCGTGTGTGTCAAATACATGGTTGAGTGCGTAATGTTTGTTTTATTAATTTAATGTATTTTTATGCATATTTTTTTTTAATATCAACATTCGAACAACCTTTTCTATATAAACTATCAAGTGTGCAAAACTTCATAGTCCTTCGTCCGCGCAATTTTCGTAAAAAATGAGTACAAAGTTTTTGCTTCACGTATTATTTAAGAATCATTATAAAATAACCTTTTTATATACAGGGTGTTTGGTAATACCTGTATAATCCCAATAAATATTAGCATAACTGAAAAGCACCACATGGCCCGCATGACCGAGATATTGAGTATCTTTGTTACTAAGCGAAACTGTGAAGTGGCAACCCTAGGTCAAGCTGATACGTTGTTCTTGGTCGTCTACCTCATGGTCAAACGTAAACAGAAGTCATTGCAGGAATTGAGGATCGAAAACATTGCAGGAACGAACAAAAAAATTTTAATAAAATAAATAAAATTTTGCATGTTACCACGGTGTTATTTATACTTGGTTGCATGGCTATGTTTCGGGATTATACACATATTAATAAACACCCTGTAAGTATATTGAAAGTAGCATAATATCAAAATAACTTTAGAGTAGGTTGAGGAATAGCGCTCATCGTAAGACAGACATCAGGGCTCTATTCTACTAATTAGTGCACAGTCGTGTTTCAATTTCCCCATTCTGTCATTTGGACTAAAAAAAGAAATTGTAGAATTAGGCCGCTTAGATACACTTGTTGAGATTTTAAAATAACAGAATCTAGGCTCTTAAACAGATTTTTGTCCATACAAATGTAATGTGCTCGCGAAAACTTTAGGAAAATTAAAAAATTTAAGAGCCTCAGAATTGTTTTAGACAAGCTACACTTCCAGTTGACTCTTACTCAATTTCGCTTAACATCCATAAAACGTAATTACCCTTGCAAAATGGTCGAAGAAAATTGCAAAGAGCCATAATGCTACACACTAAAGTTATCAAGTTAAGTGCACTCTAAACCAGAACGTTGGACCGGGCGGCACTTCAAAACCATGAAATAATGCAATATTTAAAGGAACACTGCAAAATATGTACGTACTTACAATATACAAACTTAACGACCTATGTAGAAGCAGTAGCATAGGTGTTACTTTAAAATCATCATCATCATCTCAGCCAAAGACGTCCACTGCTGGACAAAGTCCTCCCCCAAGGATATGAGGGATATTTGCCGTAATCGCCACGCTTGGCAGGCGGGTTGGCGACCGCAGTAAGTTGAGGGTAACCTCAGAGAGATGCTGCTGCCCATCCTCTGGAAATACTTTAAAATATCATACTCCAATTCTTTGAAACTTCCAGCTCATATATCCCCACTGCTGGAGCACGAGCCTTCCTAGATCTATGAGGACCCCACAGGGAGAATGGTCCTTAAACCACCAAGCCCAGTGCCGATTAAAACTTTATAAAGACAGAGTCAAACGTAGTTTTTGCAGTCCGTGGCCTTGACTTTGACGTAACCTCGCCATAAAGTAAATTCGCCACGTAAAAACGTAAGTAAACTCGTCACAGTTCTATATAAATGTGACTGAATAATTTTGGCTAATTCTTTTACTTCTTTATAAGACACCATATTCGCCTTCCCTTTAATTCTTCCATATAAGCATAATATAGTTAAGCATAACAAATTGGTTTCTACCCAAACTCCGCCGTCTAACTCCCTACCAAATAACTTTCAGTTTTAGCTACAAACTGATATAAAGTACTTGAACAAATCAATGTGGAGTTGGTTACAACAAAATTTAATATACCGTATTAAGCTGGCATAATTGGTTAAGTTGAAAAGTCGGTACACATAATAGGGTTTTGTGGTTCTTATCAAAAACTTCTATTGCCGTTGAATAGGTGTGTAATAAAAAGTTTTTCCGCCTTACAAATAAACAAAGAATAAGGTCCGAATAGTTATTTTGTGTTTTGTTCCTGTCATGTAAAAGTCATTACAAATTAGAGTAAAAGAGACAAAACACGGAATAACTATTCGATTCTATTATATACGAGTATATAGACCCAGACTGTATATTTAAATATTTATCGCCAACTTGTAGAGGATACCTTAGGCGTGGCCGTACCATCTTTTCAAGATTTCGCGACGAAACTTTTCACTTAGGAATTTCGTTAACAGCAAGCAGGTGCTTTCGAAAAGATTCCGAGTTTCAATTCCGTCAGTGGTTCTGCGTAAACAATCAAATCTGCGAAATGGGAACTTCTGCCTCGTAAACAGACTACTTATTTCGGGGCGGAGTTTGAGCGAAAGATTTTTTTTTTCTCCCAATTGTTTTCCCGGATCCGGTCGGCGGTGTGATTATTCAGATAACATGCCTGTCGGGACCCAATCCTGCAGATTAAGAAAAGGAATGGTGAGGGATTCGCGTGCGCGGAAAAGCTGTTATTTCGGGTAAACTGGGAATTGATTTTTTAAATCTACCTGCGTGTAAGTCCTTGCTGACACGACGCTACTGAAAACAAACTAGTTACAAACCAGTTTGTGATAGATTGCGGGTTGAAAGAGTACGGGCTGCCATTGAAATATTTGTACTGTGTAATTTTGGATACTCGTTGGTTACCTGTTAATTACCAGTGATCAGAACGAATGGGCTAATTTACCTAAAGTTGCCGACAAGATAAGACTGAGAGTAGTAAAAACCATAATTTTAAAAATCGAATCCCGGATCCCGGGATATTTTTACTTCTTCGTATAGACTTAGTATACATACTACTCGTATTGCGATACTTAATAGCAATACTAACGTCCGCAAAAAAAAAATGATTTTGAACTAACTAAGTCTATACAATATTATGATTGGATGTTAATGACGGTAGTTGTTGACATTGAATGGGCGCCTTTGGCTTTCAAAAAGTAAAAAAGTAAATAGTGTTTAATAATTTCGGCGGGCTGCTGGTTAGAACCACGATAGCTCAATTGGGAGAGCACCTGACCCGGTATGTCAAAAAAGTGAAGTCAAATCCTGCTCGTGAAAAAAAAATTTTTTCAACATTTGTGTTTTTGTAATTTGTTCGCAACAAAATTTGCGTTAATAATTATATGAACAAAACAAAAACATTTTATAAATAGCTTGCCTACTTCTTAACGGATCTTTAGTATTTTTAAATATATTATGATCGGATGTTAATGACGGTAGTTGTTGACATTGAATAGGCGCCTTTGGCTTTCAAAGTAAAAAAGTAAATAGTGTTGAACAATTTCGGCGGGTTAGTTAGAACCACGATAGCTCAATTGGGAGAGCACCTGACCCGGTATGTCAGAAGGGTGCAGGTTCAAATCCTGCTCGTGGAAATTTAAAACTCTTGGTTTGAAACGAGTTTCAGACTATTTCCACATACGGCGCAACATACCTACATGTTATGAAATTATAAACAAAACAAAAACATTTTTGTTTATAATTTTTAACGCAAATTTTGTTGCGAACAAATTACAAAAACACAAATGTTGAAAAAATTTCCACGAGCAGGATTTGGACCTGCACCCTTGAAAAAATTTCCACGAGCAGGATTTGCAGGTTCAAATCCTGCTCGTGGAAATTTTTTCAACATTTGTGTTTTTGTAACTTTTTTTGTTAGGAGAGAGTTAACTGATTGCCTGAGGCGGCATTTTCAGCGGCACCGGATAAGCGTGTGAAACGAAGTACCGTCAGAGATTTTTTAGAGATAACGGCATCAAGCACTAGTGCGTGTCCCTGTTCTCTACTAGATTCTCCGAGGCTGGCATACTAAAAATCCAAGCTACCAACATAATATAAATTGCTTCACAATTAAAATAATTATACCAGTACAAGATACTCATAAGCATCTACTTTATTTTCTATTAGTTTTACTATCGGTAATGTTTAACATCATATTGAAGTAAATGTTTCCGAAATAGAAAAAGGGATAGGAAAATAATATGACCGAATTATAAATATGTAGGTAGTTTACCAACCTTCAAATCGTTTTACCTAGCCTAGTGAGCCAATGAGGATATCAAAATCACTAAAAATAGTTATTTATTATTGTCATTTGCCAATAAACATCCCAATCCTGGGCTCATGTCTTCCTAGAAAAATATTATCACATTGATTATTGTAATTGGTGTGTCCGTAATAGTTAAAGTAAAAATAAATAAATAAATAAATTGACTGATGATGACGCCAAAATCAGCCTGGCACAATGCAAATTGGTAGGTTTTAACAATTGCCTTTACGCCAATTGCCGGGACCAACAACGGCTTAACGAGTCTACCGAAACACGATAAGCTGGTGTAATTTCAATTTGGTAACCAATCCGGTGACCAAACATTGCGTAACTTACTCAACTTGTGATCTCTCGATTCATTTTGCAGCTTACATAAAACATACAATAAAAATTTGAATGCATATTAATTTGACTATAACGTCACATAATGTCAACCAGTTTAAGAACAGACTGTACTACAACAGATTGAAATTAAATCAAATAAGGCCACTACCAGATGTTTCAACTGCCTGCCTGAATAAAGTACCTTTAATTATATTATGGGCAGCATATGGGAAATGGGCATATGGGCAGCATATGGGAAATTACGTCGGGTCTTTACGTCGCCTATTCCACAGAGTCTAAAGAAGAAAGTCTTCAATCAGTGCGTCCTCCCCGTCATGACATATGGAGCCGAAACGTGGACACTCACGGTAGGCCTGGTCCACAAATTTAAAGTCGCTCAGCGAGCTATGGAGAGGGCTATGCTTGGAGTTTCTCTCAGGGACCGGATCCGAAACGAGGTGATCCGACAGAGAACCAAAGTCGTGGACATAGCCCACAGGATTAGCAAGCTGAAGTGGCAGTGGGCCGGCCATATTAGCCGCAGAACCGCTAACCGATGGGGTAAACGTGTTCTTGAGTGGAGACCGCGTATCGGCAAACGTAGTGTGGGACGCCCTCAGACTATGTGGAACGACGATCTTCGCAAGGTGGCTGGCAAGAGCTGGATGAGAGTAGCCGCCGATCGTGCTTAGTAGCGTGCACTTGGAGAGGCCTATGTCCAGCAGTGGACTTGTGTAGGCTGATGATGATGATGATGATGAATAATATTATAACAATTTTATTGTTATAAATATTAGGTACTATACAATTGTTGCGCATAAATTACAATTTGTTAATTTATATAAACACTTTTCCCAATTGTTACTATAATACTTACCTTAAATTTTCTAATGGTCTATCCAGGCCTTCCCTCCTCATCCTCTCTTTCTATCCGGCGACCCATCATTGCGAAAGTTTCTTAACTTTCAAGATCGCACACACTATCGTTCTATGCATTCATTACCAGCTTACAAACAAATAGACAATAAAGATTTGCAAAAAAGAAAGAACTACCTACCTATACCTTAAAAATTAACAAATCTAAACAAATAATTGGATTTACAATGGATCCTGTATCCTATATATATATTTGTACAAGTTGAGTTAAGTTATGTATGCCAAAGACAGGAATAAAATAAAGTATGTAGTTAAGAAGATAAATAGAGTTCACAATGAGTTAGCGTTACAGTAAAGAAGCGTTTGCGTTTTCGATCAATTAAGCACTAAATAAAGGATCTCAAAAGTGGTCCTGTTTGGTCAATACCTATACATTTAAATTTCGAATAACAAAATCTGAAAAAAACATTGAATAGCATCAACCACTTCAGCTTACTGTGAACCTTAAATATAAAGATTAAAATAAGGTTGCATGTAAAAAATATACGTTCAAGTGATTTTGTTGATATCTTTCATTTAATAACGTCCTGTATAACAAATACATTAGCAGCCAGCACTAAGCTCCAACAGTATCTACAACTCAGCAGCTTTATATATTATGTGCTGTTCGTGAACAAAAATGTAAAAATAAATTTGAATCCACGAACAGCACATGCCTAAAATATTGATATGTGCTGTTCGTGGACTAGGCCTTGCGCTGTTCGCGCATTTGCTATTCGGTCTTGTGCTCTAAGTGGACTACCTCGTTACAAAATGTTTGTACTTAATATTTATTGTCATTGCCACAAACGTCACAACTTAGACATATTTAACAGCTACAGTTTCTTAAAGTCAGAGCTGCATAAAATTTTGTTAACTTCATACGCTTAGTTTATTAATTTCATTTGATTATAGTTTATGGGCCTTACAAATAAACAAAGAATAAAGTTCGAAAAGTTATTCCGTGTTTTGTTCCTGTCACTCAGACGTCATTTCAAATTAGAGTGAAAGAGACAAAACATGGATTAACTATTCGGACCTAATTCTTTGTTTATTTGTAAGGCACTTAATGTTTACTTTCCAATATTGTTTCCTTTGAATAAATAAAAATGTAAAAATGTACTTACAATAGCATTACTTTGTAACAACAGTTTGTAATCTAGCATGCTGTCAACACTATATAAGGGTAGTATCTATTCTAAACTGGTTTTTTTTTCAAATTGTAATCTATATTAATATTATAAAGCTGAAGAGTTTGTTTGTTTGAACGCGCTAATCTCAGGAACTACTGGTTCGAATTAAAAAAAATATTTTGTGTTGGATAGTCCATTTATCGAGGAAGGCTTTAGGCTATATAACATCACGCTGCGACCAATAGGAGCGAAGCATCAGTGAAAAATGTTGCAAAAACGGGAACAAGAGCCTAAAAAATTAAAAATGCTGCCGAAAGTTCCACGCGGACGAAGTCGCGTGCACAGCTAGTGTTCTGATATACCTGTTTGTGTTGCAAATAAATAAATAAATAAAAACGTCATTGTGGCTCCGTGGCTTAGGGTTGCCAACTATTTTTCAGGAAATTAAAGTAAATCTAGCACTAAAATAAAAAAATAAAAAAAATAAAAAAAGGATTTGAAGAAAAAATAAAGTATTTTCCAAATTTATTTATTTAAGCGTTGCGTTTCGTGTCACTTCAACTGAGTCTGAGTATCATTCAGTAGTTCAGAAATTAAGTCAACAGGAATATTCCGTTTAAACGCACGCATTAGTCGGAAATAAAGTATTTTCCATACTTTATTTTTATTAAAAATAATAAAGTATGGGGATGGAAAATAACGTAGGATACGTTATTTTAAAGTATGGTTGGCAACCCTACCGTGGCCCCAAAGTCGCCTACCGTTTTTCAAGCGCTCATACCGATGTTTTAGATTCCCGAATCTAGTACTTATTGATCGAAGTGTTGCGGGTTAGATGACAACTAGTCCGCGTTAGCCTACGTGACTCCACGTAACAATTATTTATAAAGCAATAATAATTTAAGTTACTAATAGAAATACAATTTAAATACCAATGTTCGGTTACTGACCGTACACAACTGCCTGTCTCAAATACCTATAATATAAACAATTATTACTACATAAATACATGTAAGGAATTAACATATCTCAATATTGAATCAGTCGTGTTGCCAGGGGACAAATAAATCCTTAGAACGCACACAGTCACAAAGCATGGGGTCGACAGGATCGCACAGCATTTAAATAAGAGCTTACCGCCATTTCACATGTCAGCTTATCCGAATGCTCTGACTACCGGTCTATCCAGAATGCAAATAAGGCATCAGAATGCAACAACGCGTTTATTTATAAACGTCTATGGCTAAACGAAACGAAATCTTTAGTGTAGAGGCGTATATGCTTTTACATATTGGCACTGTGGTTAAAAATTAAAAATAAAGTTTTGGAAGTTTTAGTCGTAACAAGTTAAATAAATATATAAACAAATTGTTTTGGTACCTATTTTTAAAATCAGTTCTAAAATTACAATAAGTTCGACTAATAGTTAGCCAGTTTTAACGATACGACTTTGTATTGGTTACTTTTGTATATTTTTTATCCGACTTCAAATTAAAAAGGAGGAGGTTTCTCGATTTGACTCGTATATTCTTTTTTATGTGTGTTAGCGGATAACTTTGTCGTTTATGAACCGATTTTGATTTTTTTTTGTTGGAAAGGAGATATCCCAAGGGTGGTACCATGATAAGAAAACCATGATCTGATGATGGCATCCTAGAGAAATTGAGGGGAACCCTTGAAAATCATAGTGGCGGCTAGTCCGTTTGTTATTTTTTTCATTAAGTATTTTAAAGCACTACTATTTAATGAAGATCTGGAGTAGATCTGATGATGGAGCTGAAAGACAGTCGAGAAAACTCCTTAACGATTTACAGCAATTACCTGGTGTTTGGGCTTAATTCGTTTCTATTGATGAGAACTTTGCATCCATATCGGTTATAAGTGCCATTACAGGTCTGATGATGGAGACCATAGATAGTCGAGGGAATTCCGCAACGATTTACAGCAGTTACCTTTTGTTGGGCTTACTTCATACGGTTCAATATGCCAATATGTTCAGTGCGTACAAAAATAAAACCTAATTAAGATTGACATTTTACAAAGGAATCTCTTTAGGCCGTCGTTTCCTTATCCGAGAAGCATCCTTGTTAGGTCTACCCATCACTAAAAATCATAAAATAAAATAATTTTTAACAAAAAAAACCGACTTCAAACTATACAGGAAACTAAAAAAGTAAAAACAGCTCTAAAAAGCAAGTAATAATATTGAAATCATATTATTAATTACCTCGATACGCATATCAGTTTTAAAGAAGGTCATTTAAGTCGGGTGGGGCTTTTACAATATAAAAGTGGCGATAATGGAACAACTATAAAAGTTTAAATGTCCCCCAGCCGACCACCAACCCCGACTTTAATAGACCTTCTTTAAAACTGATATGCGTATCTAGGTAATCACACTAATATTATAAATGCGAAAGTTTGTGTGTATGTATGTGTGTATATTTGTTGCTTCTTCACGCTGCAACGGATGGATGGATTTGGATGAAATTCGACTTACAGATAGTTTATAACCTGGATTACATAGGATACTTTTTATGCCGATATTCCCACGGGAACGGGAACCACGCGGGTGAAACCGCAAGCGGCAGCTAGTTAATAATATGATTTCAATATTATTTCTTGCTTTTAGAGCTGTTTTTTTACTTTTTTAATTTCCTGTTTTTTGAAGTCGAGTTTTTTTTTATAAAAAAATATTTTTAATACTAAATTCATTATTTGAGAAAAGACACGCGAAAAAAATCCACGAGCGGGGTTGGTAGTGCACCTGACCCGGCGGCATGTTACCTATAGGGTGAGGGTTCGAATCCCGCTCGTGGATTATTTTAACGCTTTGTCTTTTTTCAAATTGTAATTTGTTCGAAACTAATTTACGTTAAATAATAAAAAAACTGATTTTGAATATTATAAAACGGCTCAAAGAAAAAGTTGTTTTCTCTGTAAGCATTTGTCACCGAATAATAATGTTGTGTTTGAATAATATTTCCCCGAAGTTTAAACTGTTGTGAAAATAATGGTTCAAGCATTCATGAAGAATATCAAATATAAAATATACCTACATGTACATACAATACATCTTTAATTAGTTGTGATATTGAATTTACATTTTGTTCGATCAATGTTACAGTTACAGTAATAAAGTCAGGAGAAAAAGAAAGTTGGTGATTGACATAGGTACTTAAATTTTAATTTGTCGAGGACAAATTACAACAAGAATAACTCACTTAAGTCTGTTATATAGGAGCAACGAGGACGCGTTTAAACTTGAAAGACAATTACATTTTGAATTCTGAATTTTCACGAAAATCGTACTGCAACATTCATGAATGAGGAAATAATGAGAAATGCTTTCCCTTACTTTTAAAATACAAAGTCGGTGAGTGCTCCGACGCGGCGGCAACGTGATAAACAACAATGTTACGTAGCAAAGGCTGTTAACTGGATATGAGCGGTAGCGGTAGCGGTAGCGGTAGCGGCAGCGGCAGCGGCAGCGAGTGGCGCGGCGGGTTAACCGGCGTTAAATGCATTGATATTTGTATTGAGCTGAGTGCTAAGTGGGAGAAGCTCGTTGGCAAAGAGCTCGATGGCGCAGTGGTTAACGCGCCCGGTCTGCATTTGCTGAGGTTAAGCAACTTTCGCAAAGGCCGGTCATCGGATGGGTGACCAAAAATTTATAATCTCGAGCTTCGGAAGGCACGTAAAGCCGTTGGTCCCGGCTGCATTAGCAGTCGTTAATTGTTAATCATCAATCCGCACTGGCCCGCGGGGTGGTTTACGGCCTGTTCTCCCTATCCATCCATAAGTAAAGGCTCGTGCCCCAGCAGTGGGGACATAAAATGAGCTGGCGATGAGTGCTAAGTACGAGTGTAATCTTCTCGTTTTCTTTTAGGCCTGCGCAGACGAAGGACAGTCCTCGACGTACTTTTCTACCTATCAAAATTAACCACTTAGAAGTGTGTCGCGTAACGCAGTCGACGGACTTAAACTCGGCGTCTACTTTTAAGTGTTTTCTTGAGACGGACAGAAATACGCTGATGGCTGTCCCTCGTCTGCGTAAGCTGTTAACATGACGGAATCCCTTCCGTCAGGTCAGACAGGTACCATCGAGCTATAGTTTCTGCGCTGCCGCTTTAATATGTTTTAAACTTTGCTACTGCCGCTTTCAATGACGTCAATCAACATTAACGGTTAATTGTCACCTATAATATTTTATTTTGCAAAAAACATCTCATGGTAAACATCGTAAGCTCTTTTTGGACTACAATGTAGTGTGTATATTCATTCCGCTAAATCACTCGTTTCTACATATTATTTCAATTACATTTTTGTGTACCATGGATTTCTGCATAGTAACGCCTGATTCCATTAATTATTTTTTTCAGAATTAAAAACTATACCTAGTCCATGGCCTAGGTGCTTAGTTATTGTCAATGTGATTTGACGTCTCTGAATGCGGCCCAACATTGAGCAAACATCACGCCAGCTACAAGAAACAAAACGAATCGTAGCTAACCAGTATCGCCATTCGAACGTTGGAGCTTTAAAAAGAGGTATTAATCATTCATTTTTAATTCCAGTTTCCGCTAAGTAGTACTTGGTCTGGAGTTTACCTTTGGCTTGCAAAATGGTCGTTGGCTGGCTGTTCGCATCCATCAACGTCAACGGGGGTTTTTCTTAAGGTTTTGTTGAAGTGTTGGCTCCCTGTTTCGTTTACAAACTTTCGTTCGGTGTCACTTTAAATATTGGCTTCGTTGAGTTCGATTGGCGCGGTGATTCGCCTGTAGAGCGATTGTTGTTAAGGAGTTTGATCTTTTACACTTGAGGAAATTTGGAACTGTATTATGATTTTTATTTAATAACTTTTTAGGCTTTACAGAGGTTATAAGATAAGACAATTTACTTTATTATTACAAAAGACTCAACTTTAAATGGACAAGATATTTTATTAATTGTCTTTTGTTTTTTCTTTTATTACTTATTATGCTTTATAGAAGTTATAGGATAAGACAATGTCTAAGTCTGAACAAAAATCATAATAAACGATTGCATTAGAACAACAAAATAATTAAAATTATACGAATCCATTGTAGGTAATTTTCAGTACAACATAACACTCGTGTTAACATAATACATTTAGTATATGACACAATGCAAAGTCATTATCTTATTGTTGTACTCACTAACAATATCATTATCACATCAATAGCGTGTTTTCGGGTCTAAAAATAGCACAATTTCTGTCTTAGAGGGGTCCATTCAATTTATCATCGCGCGGTGTTACCTCCTATAGCGTTACAGCGCCTTTCACACATACTTTTAATATATGATGGCAAGTTAATAACGTTTCATTTGTGGGGTGTACAAAAGATTTTTTCGTGTATTGTTCTCAGTAATAAATTTTTTTTAAGTTTCTTATAGGTTGGCCTTCATCATTCTCACCTGATGTGAAGTGATAGCCGCAGAGGCGCTTGACAACCGCCAAAATAGAGAAAGAAAAATTTACAAATCACTAACTCATTACCACTACCACTTACCACCTACCACCACTTACTACCTACCACTACCACTTACCACCTACCACCACTTACTACCTACCACTACCACTACCAGTTACCACATTACCACTTACTCACTCCTTGAATTTTTATTTCCAAAAGCAGAATACAATTTAATATGGCACGTTCGATGTTTTTCACACAATTCTTTACAGAACGAACGGCAACCCGCAAAATGACACAAAAACCGATGTAATTGTTCCATTGAATACCCGCCGAACACAGTTCGCGGAGAATCGGGTGCGAATCGAGAATAAATTATTCACCTGCCTACAATGTATATCATATTGCTTATGCATGAAAAATCAGAGATATGTAGGCTCGCGCCCGTGTCTGTTGTTTTTTTTTCCTTCAGTTCATGGCCTCGTGCGATTAGCACATTTAGCCAGTGTCAAAGTAATTTTTCTTACAAGTTAAACATCATCATCATTATCATCATCTCAGCTAAAAGACGTCCACTGCTGGACAAGTTAAACATATAAATGAACAATATTTCCTTCCTGTATGATAATGATGAATGATATAGAAATGAGAAGTGAGAAATGATATACCCCCCAACCCCTCGAGTAACTCAGTAAAGATGTGGGGCTTTACTAAGTCCTCGGGCGGACTTCTTGAGATAATTTCAAAAGTGATGTTGCACTGTTTTGTTTCATTTGCCAACACTCATGCGCGCTCACGAACACTTAACGGTTAATAATCCACCATTATTTCACATTAATATTCGACATAACACAATAAACCGCAGACATGACCCTTCACTTTCCCGCCAAGAAGTCCGTGTCTGTTGTTCGATTAAATTATTACTTAAATCGATCGTCAACTTATGAGGTGATTTTAAGGAGCAGCAGTTAATTTTTATTGTTGTTGTTATTGTGTCATTTATTAATGAATATAAGGTAGTCCTGAAATAATGTTATACAATTACGTAAACATACGGCTCTCAACATACTTAATTATAAAAGTTTGTGAGTTCATCAAAATATTTTGCTTAATTATTATGCTTTCTGATTACGAAGTGTTCTTTGTAAGCAATAAGCAATGCTTTACATTTATGTAATTTCACTTGCGCGTCGTCGTCAATAAAAACATAAGAAATAATAAGAAGTCCTATATTATAAACTACCCACATTATAACTTGCTTTCTGGGTTTTAATGCGCTGCAATTTAAAATAACGAGTAGGTAATAGGTATAGTAACAGCTAAATAAATAATAAAATAAAAGATTTATTTCTGTACCAAAAGTTATACAAGAGGCAGTGATTGACTCCTCCTATTAAGGCGACGCACCGCTAAACAATTAATCTAATACGGAGCGTTTGCGCCCCGTACTAAAAGAAAAACTGTTTTTTTTTCCTTCAAATTAAAACTACAAATTATTTTAAAAAAATAAGACTAATCTACTAAGAAAATTTAGATGCTAAATAGGTCTGGTTAGCCTGTAAAATGCAAATCTATGTTTTAAAAGAGGTTACTTTGATTTTTTTTTTCTTTGTTATAAAAGTTGACAAATCGTGTTTCTGCAACTAGCAAAATGAAGTCAACTAAATGAAAAATCACATCATCAAATATCACTTTCATATGTTTTGTAATTGTTTGGAAAAATCAAGATCCCCGCCACGTAATTTTCCAATGCGTCGCCTCAAGTGCATAGTGCACCTGTCCAAGCACCTGGACCAAGAGGAGTCACTCTTCAAATACATTTTTATATGCGGTTACATTGTAAACATAAAAATAATAATAAAAAGATACCTATATTGAATCTGGTGATTTTATAATAGCAATCTTAGTTGGCGCTAAAAAAACCAGTCTTCAACCCACTCTGAAACTCGTTCCTAATAAATAATATGGCGTCGTGGTAGCCACCATTCTATTTATAAAGTTCTGGTTCCTGCTCAGCGTCGTGGAAACGCAGAATGCTTGAAATGAAAGGAAACCTCTGCTTATAAACTGAAACGTGTATAATATTTCGTGGAAAGGATATGTCTAAGGTGCTTTAACTGGCGAAAGAATAACCTTATTACCTTCGCTTGCCTAGCCACTGATACAGATGTTAAGTACCTATATTTTTTTTGTTTTTCATTCGGTTGCGCTATAAAGCCATAAACGGCTTAGTAACGCTAGCTCCAAAAATTTAATCCCATCAACTCCAAAAACAAAAATATTAAAAAACAATAACGCTGACCTGCACAGAGATTTGAAACTTCCAACGATGCAACAGCATCTCCGTACAGTCGCTAAGCGATTCTTCGAAGCTTCGGAGAATCACTCAAACTGTTTATTCAAAAGGCAGTGGACTATAGTCCCGAGCTTCCATCCATCCCTCATTCCGTAGGCCCAGACATGCATTATCGGATCCCTACGAGCATTCCCTATACTATAACGGGCAGAATGTGTCTTAAACCACCACGCGGGCCCAGTGCGGATTGGTAGTTGTTATCGATAGCTAATGCAGCCGGGACCTAACCTTTACGTGCCTTTTAAAGGGAATACGTATACTCGTACTATTTAGTAGTATCGTAGTTATTTATTTAAAAAAATCTTATCAAAAATAAATAAATGGCAGTTACCGTGTTTCAGAGTTAATTAGAAGCTGACAAACGTGAGAGCTATGGAGTTTAAAATGATAAACCTTGGTCACCTTTTTTTTTTTGAGAGAGATTACTGATTGCCTCTAACGGCATTTTCAGCGTCACCGGGGTTTTTTGGTGGCGGCGAGGTATGTAAAGGGTACCTCAAGCCGTGTTGAAACGAATCACCTTCGGAGGATTTCTAGAGGAAACGGCATCGCACACTTAAAAGTGCGCGTCCCCGTGCCCTACCAGAGTCTCCGAAGGGTTCGGATCTAAAGGCAAGGTCCTCTAAAGGCACGGACCTCGGCTCGGGTAGACCGGGCCGTGGAGGAGTCCTTGGTCACCTATCCGATGAACGGCCTTTGCGAAAGTTGCTCAACTTCAGTAATCTACCGAGCGCGTTGACCACTGCGCCATCGAGCTCCTTTACTTACGTTACGTGCAACTTGTACTCCTACTACCACAGAACACAGAAATTTCTTGTGTTCTATGCCTACTACCGAGTGCCTAGTGAGATTTGTTTATTATTCATTCGATTATTGACATGTTTAACTTCGACATTTTAATTTAACATTTGCATGCTGTTTTTATAATGGCAAAACATGTGCGCATTGTAAATTTTTTTACCACCCGTAAATTACCATGTTTTTTGGCAAATAAGTGATTATCTTATCTTATCTTATCTACGTTTGCGAAATGGAAAATTTGTATGGCTAAACTTTTGCTTCTCATATGTCGCCAGGAAGCGCTGCTTCAAAGCCCTACTAATTCTTGTTTTCGTTAACGAAATGGAATGACAATAGCGCGTGAATGCGTGTTTTAACGTTGCTTGTAAGTATCTCCGTTTGTATAGAAAACACGCACAGTCCAACACACAGAAAATGCATTCGCACGCGCGCGCGCGTCGCTCGGTCTGTGCGTCGACACGCAGCTAGGGTTGCCAACTATTTTTCAAGAAATTAAAGTAAATCTATCACTAACTAGTATAAAAAAGGATTTGAAGAAAAAATAAAGTGTATTCCAAATTTATTAATTTAAGCGCTGCGTTTGGTTTCACTTCACTTGACTTTTATCATTCAGTAGTTCAGAAATTAAGTCAACAGGAATATTCCGTTCAAACGCACGCGTTAGTTGGAAATAAAGTATTTTCCATACTTTGTTTTTATTAAAAAGAATAAAGTAGGAAGTAGGTATTATGTATATATCTTATATTATTTACCTATTTTATTAATATATTTTTTTGTATACTTGCTAGTTGCTGGTACACTACCTCTCATTGTCTCCTAATCTGACCTATGCCACAAGGGTTGTCTGGAAGAGATCGCTTTAAGCGATAAGACCGCCTTTGCCTACTATAATTTTAAAATTTCCTGTTATTTGTTTTGTGTATAATTGTTTGAGCAATAAAGTGTTTATCTATCTATCTAAAGTATGGGGATGAAAAATAACGTAGGATACGTTATTTTAAAGTATGGTTGGCAACCCTACACGCAACATGCAGCGTGGTGCGTGGCAGTGTGTAAATCGCCTAAACCTTCAGGCACAAAATAAGTAGACCCCGAAGGTAACCTTATACCTCTCACGGACATGGATCTCGGAAAAGTCCGAGCGTGCCGCAGCGGACTCGTCCCCTGCGTTGTTCCCCTGAGGGGGACCACGAGGAAATCGCGTTCGCTTGTTGTCCCCCCGATTCACTCTTGACCATAAATATCTACTTGTAAGGCGTATAGTGTGTAATTGGCTACTTGCCGTAGGTTAAGTCTGACCACTTGAAACGATTAAAACCGCATTATAAAAAAAAAAAAATAATGAATTTTAAATTTATTCAAAAGACTTGAGGTTAGCCAGTTACATACTATACGCCTTAAAAGTATTTATGGTCAAGAGTGAATCGGGGGGACAACAAGCGAATGCGATTTCCTCGTGGTCCCCCCAGGGGAACAACGCAGGGGGACGACGAGTCCACTACGGAGCGTGCGCAGCTGTTGTTGCTAGATTCCGTGAGAGGTGTCTGTTGCGTTGCTCGCTGAGAGAGTTTGTATGAGCTTACTTTCTGAAGTTCCTTGTGTTGTGCCTCAGGTGCCGAAAGCTGTATAGTATACACTGTATACCCATATAGCTACACCCTATTTCATTAAACACGCGGTAAATAATTCAGCGGGCTTCGACGTGCGAGTGACGTTGACGTGCGACTCGCGTTACTCGTACCTCGTTGTAATCTCCACGGCCTTTTCAAGATATTCATTTGGGCCCGAATCATTTATGACGTCACGTGCCATCGCGCGCTGCAGTACTGCCATTGACAATTATCCTTTCCCTTTGTAAGTATTTATGTGTGAGCTGTGTGCTATTACGTTGTGCGTTATTCCGTTATTTTTAAGAGCTATTTAACATTACGCCGGCATCCCATTCAAAATTCGAAGAATAATCTATTTTTAGGGATACTTTCTATGCTTAACAGAAATACAAAGATCTAAACAGTAAAAAAAGCATATCTGAATTTAAGCTCTCTACCTAAGTAATTTTTTTTTTTAAATTTCCGCTGGATGCGAGCAGCACAAAACCGGTCGTTGTGGAGATCCTTGGGGGAGGCCTTTATCCAGCAGTGGACGTCTTTTGGCTGAGATGATGATGATGATGATGTAAATTTTTCCGTAGTGGAAATTTTTAGAGATGGAAATTTAATCGCATGAAATCAATTTTGTCCCGCCTGTGGAGTTTTACGAATTATTGCTCTTAACATGTGTTATGCCAATAATCTTTCTTAATAACTTAAAAGTTGATTACACACTGCCTTAGGTATTTTTTAAAGTCTTCATCAGTAAACTTTTAATTAAATCAAAACAGAACCGGACCCCAAACAATTACAGGAAAAAAAAACACGCCACTGAAAGTGACAAATGATTGGCCTATAAATAATTCAAGGACCGTTGACTAAATTACACAAAGATACAATTACTTATAACAGTAACGATGTAAAGGAACGTAATTGTGGCCGGCCCATTTGGGTATCACTGTTTTTTGGGGTACCTAATTGCATCCTTTTATTACTTACTCCGTTTTGTATCTAATTCGACACGCCACCATTGCAACCCTGAGCTTCTATAGACTTTTTTGTACATACTCATAGGATTGGGTAGGTATTGATTGGTTGGATAACTACACCCACAACAATAAAAAAATCGCTATATAAATAAGTTTGCCAAATACGTACCTATACAATTTCTCGTTTTTAATGGAAATAAAACTTGCTCTCGACACTCCAGAGCGTGAAATACTAATATATCTAATAAGTTATCTATTAATAAAACTGTATTATTTCTATTGTTAGTCTTCTTAAGGTTCATAAGAATCTATGAGCCCTTGCATGACAACGAATAAATAAATAAATAGGAACTAAAGCTTTAGGTTTGGCAGCGCTCGCATGATATCTTCGATTATGCAAGCGTCCATGGGCAGCGGTAAAGCACAGACCCGTCCATCAAGTGGGCCGTAAGCTCTATTCCAAGTTTAAGTTCATGCTCCACCAAAATGGAGACGTGTGGGAAAGGCGATGTTCAGTAATCAACCAATAAGAGGCTTGTAGAACTCAATCGAATCATCTCCTCACCTCTCGTTATACTTACAGTTTGTTGTAGTAGATAATAGGATAAAGCTACTCCATCGGCAACAGTTGTCCGCCACGAATCGCGTTTGCTGGCCATGTTTTCCCCTTTTTAACCTAGGAAAATTCGCAACCGAATCACCGGTCGCAGCACCGAATCGCGGGGTATTTGGGGATGTTATGGCCGACCCACTAAAAACCTAAGGCATCCGTCTACCACTTAGACTTAGATTGAGTATGTATTCAATAACATCTTCAATGGTTCATTTTAAGCTTAACTTTCAGTTCAGTAACGAAACGACATTTGCTACAAATTACAAGGACAGCCCTGTAAGCGCGCGTGTTAGGGCTACTAAATACGATGTTTAAAAATACATGTCGTGACCTGGTTGTAGGGTTCTCAACAGATTTTACTAGATATTTTTTTAATAAAAGCTTTTAATATCTGTACATCGAAAAATATTTATTTTATAAAGAAAAAAAAAGACAAATGTATACACCTATTACATATTTATACAAGTATATTTATTTTACACATAAACAAATTAAACAAGCGTTCCAAGAGAGTTTTATTAATAAAATATGTAGTACAAGTTTGTATGTCAAAAAAAGACCGATTTACCCGTTGGAAATATAGTACCTATATTTGCGTACTAGGTTGCGACGACCTCCTTGGTCGAGTGGTTTGTACACCGGTTTTCATGGAGTCGCCATCTTTGAGGTCCCGGGTTCGATCTCCCGTCGGGTCAATTTTTAGAAATTATTGTTTTTCTAAATTGTCTCGGGTCTGGGTGTTTTCTATGTATAATAAGTATGTATTTAAGTATTTTAAGTATGTTTATCCGTTGTCTAGTAACCATTTAACGAGTTTCATAACGAAGCTTCTCTTGGGCTAGATAATTGGTGTGAGTGTAGGAAAGTTTATTTATTTATTAATTCTTTCAATAGTTTGTATGGTACGGAAACCGGAAATACAGTGCAGTGTTATAATATTGTCAGTACGGCTGGCAACCCTACTTGGTTGGTACACAGGCACCGCGAGCTGCCACGTACACGTGTTCGTTTTCGTCAATAACGGTATTGAATTTTTAAAGAAATCAACTCGGAAATAGTTTGGATGGTAAACAGTTTTATTTTCACTCGTACTTTTGATAGTTACATTAAAGCCAATGTTGTTTTGACACGGGTCTGTGCTTTAATAATATGGGAGCGAATAACATTAATAAATTACATACATTAATAAATAGAAATTTTAAATCAGATACTTATTATTTCATATCCTACATATAGTTAACGCAAGCGCGATGCAGCAAGGTTTGTGAGAATTGATGGGTGGCCAAAGTAATGTTTATTAAATAAAAAAAAAATTAAGTTTTTGAAAGCACCCCTTTGCTTCGGAAGGACGTCAAGCCCGTTGTTACAGGAAGGTAGCAATGTCGCTCTAGCATGCCGTTGCCAGGTTGTATTCTGGAGATTGCCTAACTAGCGTCCCCTGTTACCCTGTATGGCGGCAAGTGTGGGGATGCGTTGGAGTTTTTAGTTATTAAGCTGGGGGAAGAGTCTCATATAACTATCCACGTTTCCCCGGGCCCGGTTATGAGTTCTTCCTAGCAAAAGGGAAGGTAGTAGTTGTGAAAACCAACCCACCAGCATCAACATTTACCAGGATGGTAGGTTGTTTTAGTCCAATCTCCTTATGCTTACCTGTTCGTATAGGAAGGCCTGAAATGGGACGATTATTGACTGATAATAATATAATTTCTAACTGCCTCTGTAGTCTAGTGGTTAAGACCACCGGTCACAGACGTAGAGGTACCGGGTTCGATTCCCAGTACTCCCCGGACATGTTTGTGTATTCAGCTTGGTTGGCGGTAGAACTTGTTTGCCTGGCTAGCTATTACCATCTTATCTTTATATGTCGCCATAAGATCAATGTTTGTAGCATTCTTGTGTTCCGGCAGCTAGAGGTAAGATAGCCAGTGCCTCACTAGTTGAGGATCTCGGCGGAAGTGCGCTTCCACCATTGACCTTATCACTTAACATCAGGGGAAATGACGGCACTGATGTGTTCAACCGTAAAATATATAGAAAAATTACAAAATAACAAGTAGTACAACGAAATATCTCAATCACTTTGTTCTTGCTACAAACACCTGATTGGTTTACTCCTATTTCTATTTCTAAGGATAAGTACCCGTTCGGAAACATCGATTTTCGATTCTATGTGAAAACACTCATTTTTTATTTACACATCCATTGTTTGATCCAAAATAGATCATCGAAGCTCTAAATGTCACCGATGTATTTTTACCGATCTACCGATAATTACTTTATTACTTGTCGTCAATATTTTATACCTATTCAATTCCGTACAATAACATTTTTATTTTAAGTATCTAGGACTCAATTTAGTCAGTTATTAATACTTATCCTATTTAGTATTTTGTATCTAGGGAAGTATTTCAGAAAATTATTAATTAGATACTTAATTAAATTATTTTCTTAATTTTACGCGAAGAGTATTGAAATCAGAGACTTTTTACAAAAGCAACTAGTAAGCTTACCCTTTACGGGATTCGAACTGTGAGGTCTCTTTCTGGGTCATTTGGGTACTCATATACTGGTAGGCCTAGCCATTCGTCATTTTGACGGATGGTATTTATTCAGTTACATTAACAACGGCACAACATCTCTTCCGAAGCACTTGTAGTATATTTAGTTACAAACTTCAAAAAAGCTTCATAATTTGGTTATTCAACTCCTTGCACGCTACAAAGAATATTTATTTTATTTTGTATATATTTGTGAAAGAAACAATTATACAAAATCATATAAAATCGAACATACAATATAAAACATAAATCAGTTAAATTTAAAAAAAAAACCATTCCTACACGCGTTTAACACGTAGGGGTACCGAAGGTTCTGGCTCGCGTGACGTCTGCTCACGAGAACTTGTAATTCCTTCGAACTTTTTAAGAAATTCATTTGAACACGAGTAATTTATGAGATCGTGTCGACTATTCCGCCACAATAAAGTAGTTGAAATTGTTTGCGTGTTAAAAAAATAACGCATTTATTGCGCAGTGTAGGGCCTAGCCACACTGCGCATAAATACTAGGTCCAGAGAGGTGGACTGACGAACTGTAAGGGCCCAGCCACGAGCGCGAGCGTCTTGGGACGCGGCAAGCGGATTACTAGTTCACTACGCGTTGTACAGTCACAAGCATTTATATATACACTTTTTAACAAGTGGTGACTCTTATTCTACTGTATAGTTAGTGTTTACATGTTAATGCTCGTAACTGTACTAAGGCATAACATTTCTTTCTAACCTTGTAGATCAATTTACAGTTTAGCTCTTTTTGAACTACAAAATAGCTCCTAGTAGCTTTCAATGGGACCTCACCCTAATAGTCAATCTTCCAATAGCTCCAAAAAACACATTAAATAGTATCTTCTATTCTTGCAATATGAAAACAAGGCACTTTACATAATTACGTAACAAAACGTCATTCATATAGCTATTGTATCGTAGCATTGGGAGGCGTAATTTGTAATCTGCATTAGCAGTTATCTCGGCCAACGTTCCGAGATGAGTTGGAGGACGGTTGTGCCGGAACAAGCGGGGACATGGGCACATAAATCAACGTCACCAAGTTTATCGCGTCTTCGGGGGCTGATGCAAGGCTCCTTTAATGTGTTTGTTCCGGGGAAAAAGTTCTACAACTTCTATGCAGATAGATAGCTGAGTTGCACGGAAGAAGTTTTGTGAAATATGATAATAGCAATTAGCGGTGTTGGGACCGTGGTACAATATTTATTGTGTAGGTTGTTTTTACGAGCGTCAATCTTTTAACCACGGAGCCATGGATTAGTATGTAAAATATTCGAGGGAAGAAAGAAAAAACATTTCATCATCATCATCATCATCTCAGCCAAAAGACGTCCACTGCTGGACAAAGGCCTCCCCCAAGGATCTCCACAACGACCGGTTTTGTGCTGCTCGCATCCAGCGGCTTCCCGCGACCTTCACCAGATCGTCGGTCCACCTTGTTGGAGGCCTGCCCACACTGCGCTTTCCGGTACGCGGTCGCCACTCCAGGACTATCCCGCCCCAGCGGCCATCAGTCCTGCGAGCAATGTGACCTGCCCACTGCCACTTGAGCTTAGCAACTCTTCGGGCGATGTCGGTTACCTTTGTTCTTCTGCGGATCTTCTCATTTCTGATTCGATCACGCAGAGAAACCCCGAGCATAGCCCTCTCCATTGCTCTTTGAGTGACCTTGAGCCTTTTTATGAGGCCCATAGTGAGCGACCACGTCTCAGTCCCGTATGTCATCACTGGCAACACACACTGGTCAAAGACTTTCGTCTTGAGACACTGCGGTATATCGGACGAGAAGATATTAAGTAGCTTACCGAACGCTGCCCAAAAAACATTTATTGAAAAAAAAGGCAAAAAAAAAGTAAGTAGACACGATTCACATTATAAACTTATTACCTATTACAGACAAATAAATAGTGTGGCCAACTAGGCCCCAGCCTCAGCATAGGTTGCAGTACAGCGACATTAGCCCCTGCAACGCTGGTATTCCGGCAGGACCTAGAGGTCAAGACGACACTGAATAAAATTGTAAAACAATAAAAAGAGTAAAAGAAAAGAACACAATGACAATTAATATTTATACTTAGTAATAATAGGTCCTTACCTATGAAATTGGAGTTTTGTATCAAGATTTTTTACAAAATTAAATTTTTTATACTAACGTTTTTTCAATTTTCTTAGCATCTACGTATGTTAACACTATAAAAATTGTAGAGTAGTGTGTTTGTTTTACTTGCTAAATATAGCAGACATTAAAAAGAAAAAAAATCAAGTCCCTTCAAAGCTACAATGAAACAAAAAGACAATTCCGCGAACATAAAAAGTAGTCAATTAAAAAAAAAATTGGGCGATTAAGACACAAAATTAATAATCATTGTTATTACTAAAGCCTAAGTAACATAGTCCTGATTAAAGGTGTATAATAATATTAACAACCGGTATTGACTTTTAGAAGTAATACACCTATTAATAAGTCAGAAAAAAACTCCAATTTTATAAGTAAGGACCTATTATATCCTTTTTCCTACTATCACTACATAGTATGAAACTAAACTAAAAATTTAATAGATAGAGTGATTCAAGAGGAAGGTTTATATACGTATAAAACATGCATATAATTGGACCCGGTAGGTGGCACTGCGCTGACATAGGGTTCTATAGAATACGGGTGTTCACTTAAGCGGACAAAGTCGCGAACGGGCCGCTAGTAGTAAATACTAACTTCCTATATTACATTATAAAATACTTTATAATGTAATATCAGCGAATTCTAGATAATCCGATGTGATCCTGTTATGTTGAGGAGACCGACAGTGCAGCGGTTTGCGCGTTTCAAGCAACGATCACAAGTTCCGCGTTGCAGGTTAACCAACCAGATCAGTTAAAAAACCTCCAGCTTTTCCTTGTTTTAAAAGTAAGTAGAGGAATAAGCATACAAATATGCAATATACAAAACTGCAATCATTCTTCTTAACTTACCCGCCAAGTAGTCAAACATATCTAGTAATTAGAGATAGAAAATCAAATTATGCTCAACAAACTATTTGAATGAAGTTGTGGCGGCTCCACCTACCGCATACGCCACACATCGACACGAAACAAACACCTTCTCAACAGTGTCAACAGATGGCGCCACCAACGCATACCAAAGACATCGCCATACTACGATGTTAAAATAGTACGGGAAGCCTGCATCGCGGTAGCGAAGTTTCACCATCTCCTCCGCTATAGATAGCACCTCCAACTAACATCCGTTGGACCTCGGTCCCCGAGCTATACCACCCAGCTCAGGGGAAGATCTTCCCTTTGGCCTTCCTCAATGTGGCATTCTACCCTGCCACATCGGCTTCCTACAGGGGTGACCCCTACGCGTAGCACAGAAGCACCTTCAACATCGTCGCAGCAGCGCCCATCCATCACTTCTCATCCATTATCTATCTTCGCCAGCAGTCACAGCAAGCCAGCAATCGAGCCACAAGGTTCCACCGCAGCATCTTGGACGACGCTTCCTGGACCTCCGGCACTCTCCACAGCATCATCCAGACCTGGTCTCCGCAGCCCACGACCGGTGCATCAATGTGGGCCGCATCACTCCGGCGTGGCAGCCTTGCACACACCAGCAGCTCGGACCCACCGTCATCATCACCTGTCTCGACTCACCGCAGACAGGAACAGCACACTGCATCACTGGCAACGCGCCTTCACCCTACCCGTCTCGACTCACTGTAGACTGGGGCATCCTGCAGCAGCACTCCCCACTGACACTTGCAAGCTCTGACGCACTGACTGCTGAGCACACTCACTGATATCGACCTCCGGTCTCGGGAGGGAGTGATGTGGCGGCTCAAATTATGCTCAACAAACTATTTGAATGAAGTTGTGGCGGCTCCACCTACCGCAAACATTTATCGACACGATGCAAACACCTTCTCAACAGTGTCAACAGATGGCGCCACCAACGCATACCAAAGACATCGCCATACTACGACAGTAAAATAGTATGGGAAGCCTGCATCGCGGTAGCGAAGTTTCACCATCTCCTCCGCTATATATAGCACCTCCAACTAACAACCGTTGGACCTCGGTCCCCGAGCTATACCACCCAGCTCAGAGGAAGATCTTCCTTTTGGCCTTCTTCAATGTGGCATTCTACCCTGCCATCGGCTTCCTTCAAAGTAATTAAGCATTTTTTACGTCACCTAATGAACATCTGACATGTTATGGTTTAGTTAATTACCTACGGCGTTAGTTAAATGTGTAAATGTAAATGTTATGTACCTGTAAAAGTAACACTGTAAAAAGGGTTTTTTGTAGCCATTGCGTTGCATTTTACGTTGTCAACAAAATACCCATTTTTACAGTGTTACTTTTACAGGTATATAACATTTACATTTCGTTTTTAGCTGTAACGTCTTAATTAACTAAACCATAACATGATGTTCATTAGGTGACGTAAAAATGCTTAATTACTTCATTCAAATAGTTTGTTGAGCATAATTTGATTTTCGATCTCTAATTACTAGATATGTTTTTTGAAGTGAAAACTTCTTTAGCGGCGTTGTACACTTTTTTTGTAATGGGTAAAAAATGTTAAATTCGCGTCAGGACACGTGACCGTCAGGACACGTGGCCTGATCGAAAATTCGTAAGACGGATGACAGCCGGCGCGGCGTAGGAGAGGAAGTATCCCCCTCTCTTTCTACGGCGCGGCGAAAATGTATGCCTGCTGTTTTGTTTAGGCGGCGAAGGGCGCTTGCGCGAATGTTCGAGTGCTTTTTAATGTAATATAAATTGTCATGTTTGTGTACGATAGCGCAATAAATAAATATTGTATTCTACCACATAAATGACAGTACTTTTATACTGATAATTGAAGCAATTCGTGCAAAATTATTCCCTAACCATTCCAAAATATCAAAAATGCACAACGTTAATATTCAAGTTTTCACTTCTGCCGGCACTCCCGGAGTGCAACCCGTCGTATATTTTTTTCATGAGCGGCGTAAACGCTCTTAAGCTTTATTGAAACATAATCTTTAAACATGACACAGCTACAAAAGATACCGAGCAGCTCCAGAAGTGCCAACTTCGTGTAAGACAAGGCCAAAGCTGGGACCTACTTAGATGCTTCGCTCACAAAGTTTCCTTTTGTTCTCTAAAAATTTTCCCGACAACTTTATGGGAAGTAAACAAATTCGCATAATGGACGTCTCCTAGATTGCCACTCTATGGAGCAAGCGAAATAAACTGTAAGTCCTTATTATGCGGGCTTATGAATTTATCGTGATTTATCTTTGGTAAATATGTTTTCGACGTATCGCGAAGTTCGCGAACGATGTTAGAAAGTAAAAACACAATAAACAAATAGTACCTACTGCTTTAATAAATTAATTATATTCTATTAAATAAAATACTTCGGTTCAACCCGTTTCTCTTGTATTGTTTTAATGACTGACATTATGGCAAGCGAATAGAAAATAAAAAAAAACAAACAATCAAAACACAAGAGGTCCTAACAGGTCATAACAATAATGTTAATAACAATTTAATAAAAATAATGACACTAAAATTTATCAAAATATTATCATTAATTAATTAAATTTTTACTTTTTATTCCCAAGTGCTAATTGCTGCACTGAAGCTGCCTTCCCGGTGGCATAGCGGTCAGTGCGGCCGCCCGGATTGCGGAAGATCCAGGTTCGAATCCTGCCTAGGTCGGGTAGGCGTTTAATTTTTCACTGTAGGTAGTTTATAAATTTTATAAATATTTAATTTAGCTTCAGTGCAGCAATTAGCACTTGGGAATAAAAAATAAATATTTACTATAGCTTTGTGTTATCAAATTTGTGGTATTTCATCTGCAAAGATGAATCTGCATAGCCATCGGTTGCAATGACCTTTAGATAGATGGCGCACTGTGCCGCTATTAACACTCAAAAAAATTGAAAAACAGTGACAAAATTCAACGCTTACGTCAGCCTTCCCGGTGGCGTAGCGGTCAGTGCGGGCCGCCCGGATTGCGGAAGACTCAGGTTCGATTCCTGGCTGGGTCGGGTAGGCGTTTAATTTTTTCATTGTATTTTATAAATTTTATCAATTAATTAATTAGTGTCAATAGACTCCATTCCCCTCAGGGCGATCCTGAGTTTCTTGGCCGACTTTTTGTGAGTGTCATGGTTGGTACTATGTATCACTATATCACTATATCTATGCCATAAGTGATACAGGCAGTACACACTACTCAGATGTACCCACTTTCCGTCTATTATAGGCTGTTGATGGTGATGACGATGATGATCCACCCACATAACCACCAATGTGAAATTAAATGAAATATTATGTAACATATTTATTAGGAGCGTCTATGGCTAAATTAACATAATAGACATTTAGACATATTAAAATTTTTGTCTATTAACCTAACCTAAATAATTACCTCTCCACTCATGCCCATGACATTGAAGTGCCAAGGCCCTGATATGCTGTGAAATATTATACTAGCGGCCGCTCGCGGTTTCACCCGCGTAATTCCCGTTCCCGTAGGAATATCGGGATAAAAAGTATCCTATGTGTTAATCCAGCTTATAAACTATCTGTATGCCGAATTTCATCCAAATCCATTCAGTAGTTTTTACGTGAAAGATTAACAAACATCCATCCATACTTACAAACTTTCGTGTTTACAATATTAGTAGGATGTGAATCTTCGTGATGCAGGTAGTTCGAACAATGATTTGAAACAGCTGGATCATTGCATTGTTGGCAGCACTGTGTACACTCTAACTTCATTCGTAGTTGTTGCAGCCCGGGGCGTATGTTCGCAATTTATGGTGCCCTGAACAAATACACCTATTTTGCTATGAAAGGAAATAACTTTAAGCGAGCAGCGCAGCCGAGCGAGTGGATTAAAAACATACTGTACAATGTATAATTCATCGGTTTGCCTCTTGGTGATGATTGCTTTTTATCTATTAACTAGCTATTGTTCGCGGTTTTGCTCACGTGGAATACTGATTGTTTGTAATAAAGGTCAAAACTCGTCAAAATCTATATTCTTTAAACATAAATAGTTTTCCGTACAAACTTTCCTCCCCTATTACAGTACTGTTACTGTCTAGAGAATGTTTTTCCAAAAATGCTAAAACACGTCATTCTTTATTTTTATTGAAAAATCTAATTGTCGATTAAAATAATTCATTTTTTGGTTTTTACTTTAAAAATAACGATTTCCCCAAAATAGCCTTTTTCCCTTTTTTAATAATTTAAAGGAAAATAAACAAAATTTCTGAGATACGTCATTCTTAATTTCTTTTCAGAAAGCCAAATATGTACCAATTTTCATGTAGGTATTTTACTTCAAAACTGACGGACTTTCATACAAACTTTCACTCCCTATTTGACCCCCTCAGGGGATGGTTTCCGTAAAATCTTTTCTTAGTGGCTGGTTACGTCACTCAATTAACCTACAGGGCAAATTTCATCTTATTTGCTTCAGCGGTTTCGACTCGGCGATGATGAATCAGTCAGTCTGGTCAAGTCATTATGTATACTCGTAGATGATTGCGTATGTATTCATTTTGAGTACTATAAAGCAATTTATGTGTGTATGTATGTATGTCTATTTCTTTGGCACGCCGCACGCCCTACAGCCCAAACGGCATGGTGGATTTTATGAGGTGTCGTTAGATTTGTTTTGACTGTGGGAGTGACATAGGCTATTAAGAAAATCCGGAATATACTTATTTAAAATAAAGTAAACAGTTTGAAATAAACCAAACTATTAAAATAAAACAAAAAACCCGACTGCTAAAACAACTATAATAAATAAAAAACAATATACTCGTAAAAACCGGACTAACATAAAAAATAACTACAAAGAGAAAAAACTGAACAGAAAAAACAAGCTCTACGATCCCAGAATTCATTTTGAGCAATGTTGAATGCAACGTGAAATATTTTCTTGTTCGATACCTATACTTAAATAATAAAGCGGCCGTGGCTAGCTCAATTAAAACCGCACTCTCTTTGGTTGGTTGGTGATTGTCCCCGCCTGCGACCACTATCAATATTCAATGTATTTATAAATACTCATTTATTATAGATTTTATTATTTAACCTTTTCACCACCCAACTATCCTGCACGCGATGTCCCGCTGTACGCCAACGTATAAATGTATTTTAATAAAGTATGTACAAAGAAGGACTTCTATAGAAGTGCTGGCGTGGACGGCATGAAAATCTCGAACTTCTATAGAAATTGTTGGCGGTAAAAAGGTTAAATATAGGTATCGGACAAGAAAATATTTCATGTTGCATTCAATATTGCTAAAATTGGATTCTGGGATCGTAGAGCTTGTTTTTTAAAATAAATAAATAAACCCAGTTACTCAGTAAAAGCCATAGGCGGTCTCCTTAGTCTAAAATTTATCGTCCCACATAAGTCGTAATATCATAAATGGTGCAAGCTTCGGACCAATAAATCTCTTTGCTTCAGACGGACCGTATGCTCGTTTGACAGCTCACTTTTATACCCGTAAAAGAAATACACTAAAGTATCATTACAACATGGCCTCATATTCTATTGCTTTCATATATTGTAAAGGACCTATTATGAATAATACGTCATAGTACCATGCCCGGACAATGGACGAGCAAACATTACCGAACAAAAACAAGAAAAGTCTAGATTTATCTACATCACGATCCGCTCGTTAACCACCGAAAACATTATCCAGCCACAACATTCGTAGCTATTAATATACAGGGTGAGCCATTAAAACACAGACGGGGTAAATCTCCCGGTTGTTGGCGCCGGATCACAATAAAATAGGTAGCCGAGCCAAGGCGCGGTGCCAAGCATGTTTTGCTCGGGAGTCGGTCTGGATCCGCTACTCCAACCTCTCCTGTTCTAATGCAAAAAAGATACGGCTCTTTCTATATGCCGTATCGTTTTAGACAGTTCAGTTCAGTTCTCATTAACAAACCGGGTATGATGTAGGGTATGGAGTAAGCTCTAAAGCAAAAAAGTACGGCTCTTTCGATTGCGTATGCTGTATGGTTTAAGATAGTTCTGTTCAGTTTAGTTCTCATTAACAAACGTGGTCTGACGTAGGATGGTATGGAGTAAGCTCTAATGCAAAAAAGTACGGCTCTTTCGATTGCGTATGCTGTATGGTTTAAGATAGTTCTGTTCAGTTTAGTTCTCATTAACAAACGTGGTCTGACGTAGGATGGTATGGAGTAAGCTCTAATGCAAAAAAGTACGGCTCTTTCGATTGCGTATGCTGTATGGTTTAAGATAGTTCTGTTTAGTTTAGTTCTCATTAACAAACGTGGTCTGATGTAGGATGGTATGGAGTAAGCTCTAATGCAAAAAAGTATGGCTCTTTCGATTGCGTATGCTGTATGGTTTAAGATAGTTCTGTTTAGTTTAGTTCTCATTAACAAACGTGGTCTGATGTAGGATGGTATGGAGTAAGCTCTAATGCAAAAAAGTACGGCTCTTTTGATTGCGTATGCTGTATGGTATAAGATAGTTCTGTTCAGTTTAGTTCTCATTAACAAACGTGGTATGATGTAGGATGGTATGGAGTAAGCTTTAATGCAAAAAAGTACGGCTCTTTCGATTACCTATGTTGTATGGTTTAAGAAAGTTCCGTTCAGTTTAATTCTCATTAACAAATGTGGTATGATATAGAATAGCTGGTAGAAATAAAATCAAATATAATTTTTTACAACCTTTTCCATAGTGATTGCATTTGTTTTAAATGATACTGAGATAGATCTTACAATTTCATTTTCTTAAGCATTATTTTCTTAATTGTACAATACAACAGTATATACGTGATACAGTGATTTTACATGTCGTCGAGTTATTAGTACGAGTATATGAAAACAATTGATGAGTGTAATTTGATTAATTAAGAAAATAATAGCAATCGACTGCGTATTAATACTGCGATTAAAAATATAAATTAATAGGGACGGAACGAGTTTTTGATACAGTTTTACAATAAGAACGAGTACTTCAGTACTTCTGTACCTCAGTGCACGTCCTTAATATCTTCAAGTTATCTAGGTAGCATGTGTGTGTGAGCTCGTTCCTTACCGCTCAGTAATAGGGCAAGCAGACAGTTGAGACTTCTCGTTTTTCTGACACAAATCCGAGTCAGTGAACGCGGCTGAGTCATCTTTGCAACTTGATCCTTGCTTTCAACGCTGGATCAAACAACTATATTTAAAATACTAATGTGTGCGTTTGAACATAAATTTTAACCATATCTTTAAGCTAACAAAAAAAATGGTTAATTAAACCACCGCGCGCCGGTCTCAGAATTAATATTACATACCTAGTTATTATTATTGTACTGTTCAGTTGATGGTACAGCCAGTTCCTAAACCGCCTGGCTAGCTACCATCGTCTTATTTATGTCTTTTGCCATATTAACATTGTTGGTTGCATTGTTGTGTTCCGATAGAGATAAGATAGTCAGTAAGTCAGTACTTGATTCTGTGTGATCTTCATCTTTGGGCGTCTTGTCACTTACCATTAGGTTATATTAAGACCAAGCACTTTCTCTTTGTTTAATAAATAATCCAAAAGCCTATATTACTATTTATTAGAAGGACAAAAGCATTTACTTCTAATTGATATCAACCATTAGCCACATGAATGGTTGACAGTTTCTGTTATCCCGAAAAAGCTGGAAGTCTGGCATATATTCCTCTAAGGCCTTTTTGTTTACTTTCTTAGATGTCTCTACAACACAATTTCGTCCATTCATATATGCCAGGCATCCAGCAGGACCTTTTTAATAACAATGGAGGTTATAAGTAAAAATACTGATAGTTAATCCTTGTTCTATTTGTTCCAGGTAATGGATTGTCCACCCACACACAGCGTTTCTATCAATCTTGGTAATAGACATCAACGTAGTATTATACTGTGGTAATTAATCTGTGCGCCTCACCGACGAGCCTTCATGCTAATGGAATTTCTGAACTGTGTCCGACGTCACGAATATAGTGACAGTGGCGGATACTTGCGCATAATTAGATAATTAGGTATGTCTTTATCGTTGTCAAGCAACCGCCCGCCCGTGACTTCGTCCGCGTCATGACACTTTTTCATCGATCCCAAAAGGGATTTCAGAAAATCAATTTTGTCCTATATTTTGCCTGCGTCGTTCCTAGTCTAGTTCCATAGACTAGGATCAAATAATCCCTAGACTCTGTAGTTCAGAGATTATTCGATCACTATGGCTAGAGGAACCATATATAAGTTTTCAGCCCGGTCACGCAATCAAAGCAACAGGCGATCGATTTTTTTTTTTTTAAATCTAAAATACCTAAGGCTCTCTACAGTTATTTCGATATATTTAAAATGATACCAAGGCATTACATTTTTTACGCCCTCTAGTCCTTTGCCCTTTGATTCCCTTGAGATTTGTGGCCGGGTAATTGGAGACAGTCGTACAAGAAGTAATTTAGAAAACCATTTATATCAAGACGCGTGTCCCATAAAAAGCTAGAACTAATATAAATTTCTATATAGTCATTATATAAAAAAGCTAGTTATTTTTGATGATGATGAAAAAGCAAAATGCGACGGACCATTACTAGCAGTAGCAGCTCCGGAATTTTATATCTGAAAGGGGGAAGCAAGAGTGCGCCTTTTCTTCAAATGTAGCGCGAAGTGTTTTACGTCGGAATGTTCGGGCGAAGTTAAAGTGGGTCGCGTGGCGCATTGTGTCAGCCTCAAAATTGAGTTACAATATGGGTGGGGGGAGCAGTCCTTTTCAGAGGCACGTTCGAAAATTGCACATTTAGCGCAGGCGGCACGAAGCTGGCCACTAGCGGAATCAGTCATTGTCAACAAAGTTTATCGCCGAACGGTATCCTCTAAGCGTGTTTGTTGTGGTCCCGGAACGAACTCGCACCGTACATAAATCAACCGTTGCAAACTTCAAAGTTGTACTTCATGTTGTGTGTGTCGACGCGAAATGCGATTTCGATGTTGCGATTGCTGTACATTTTCTTGGTGTAGTTCCAAAAGTGCCTAATGCGTATCTGGATGTACATTGGGGGCATTGGAAAGTTATCGCCAAATGAAAATTCTAAAATAATTGATCAAGCATAAAGGCGCCAATGTTGATAACAATTTAGCGTAGGATTTTAATTGTATTTTTTGTAAAAGAAAAGTAATAATGTCTAATTAAGAACCTACTGTGCTACACACATCACATGTGTGTTACATCTATTAAGGCTTGGAGGAGTGGTAATCATTATAATATTATTTGTCTCGTTATCTTCACCCGAGATGCGGTTTCAGAACCGGTGAAAATAATCTTACACTATAATGTCAATTATGAGTTCAAAATTCAAAGTCACAGGTAACTATTTGTACACTTGAAATATTCTGCACTTACGTGGCTAATAATTAAGCAAAGAGTAAATAATACAAATATTAGAATACAACGATACTATTTTATAGTGTATGTATGAATAAAATCCAAACTACTGTGTCTTTGGAATGGACGTATGGTGACTTGACATTCGGGGAAAATAGACTTGCGGCTACTAGACATTCAGGGAATAGACGTATGGCGACTTGACATCCGGAGAATGGATGTATGGCGACTAGACATTCGAGGTATTAGACGTCATCTACCAAACCGTATTTTTTAATACTTTAAATTTCAAAATTCAGAACGCAAACCTCTAATTCTCCAATCCTGGGCAGACTACTTCCAAATACTACATTTGGCTTTGGAAAATAATGAGCAAAGCCTTAGTTTAACCGATAAATATATATTGACGCAAAAGAAAACAGGAACCTTTATGCCCTAGAGTCTTATTATAATGCCTTTACAACGCCTACATAAAGTGCCGCTGCTTAAATGTTATAACTTCATTTAATATAAACGCCTGACCCTGAGTTAAGATTAACCAACGCCCACTAGGGGTTTCCGTAGTAGGCGTTAACATTAATTAGTAAGTTATTAATTAATGTTGGTACAAATCTAAGCATAAGAAAAGAGCTATTTGGGTTCATAATAACGACTAATAATTAAGAGCTTGATCTTCGGCTGTACGTACTCCACTGCTGCCAACCATTGCGTATAATATTATTATGTAAGAAATAAGTAAATTTACGGCATATACACTAGGGTTGGAGCTATGGTTCCAACTAGCCTGAGTTTTGACTTCGCTATCTTTGCTGAGTCGCGGTCTTCACTCCAGAACACGTCTGCTCCAGAAACGGTTGTCAGACCTGGGGATAACATGAACAGCCAAATACCTGTTCAGCTTGCATTTTTTTTAAATTACTTTTTACTTTACTAAGCAGGGTTACTACCTCGAATTTTTCGAAATCTATTTTTCTCTAAGTGGTTGGTAAATCAGGGTTACTTGCAAATTAAGGGTTACATCCTCAGCAGCTCCAAATTCTTAAGTAGCTGCTATTGAAGCTGTCCTTAGCAATATAGGCTTCCTAAGTCAGTAATGTTGAAGTCGAATCAAAGGATCAAAATCTGTTGTCAATGTTTCCCTTGTTTCTAAGATTTCTAAAACGATATTTATTTCTCTAATAAATATTGTAAGCGTCTTCATTTAGAACGGCTGATCCGAATGTTAAATCCGCTACCTTATTGATGGCTCCCACGGTTGGTACGCGCAGTAATCCGTGGATTACCAAAGGCATACTACAATTAAGTATGTGCCCTTTGTTACAGGAATCACAGACTATCAAATTTTTGGTCCCAACAGAGGCCGTATAGCCTCACAGTACAAAGAGCAGTTATGTTGACAATATTTTTCTGTCGTTCAGTTAAAACATTAATGAGCTTAGCTTAGTTAGACCATACACGATTTGACAACTCTGTTCTTTCTTCGCATTTCACTCACTATTTGAAGATTCTGGTAGATTTACATTCGGCCTTTACGGCACTTTCCGTTTGGATTATTCGAACCTTAGCTCAAATAAAGATTTGCGGTCACTAACCCGCATTTGGCAAACAACCTATTAATGTATGTAATGTAAATTTTTGTGCCTAGCTACTAACTCTATATGCTATTCTAAAATGTCTCAACCTAGAACTAGCTAGCTAGCTTTTATATCTGCCCCCTTCTTCCAACTATAGACAGAACACGTATATCTGGTGTGCGGGTAACAACTTCAATGTCTAAAAAATTAGATTTTGACCTTTTTAACACAAGCGATGCACCGGCGAAACGGCTCATGAGCCAGTTATTTTTTGTAGTGTAATGAATAAATTTAAGTGGGTTTTTCTTGTTAAGTGCATCACATTGTTATTAATTCTGTTTTTATTAGTGAGGATCTATAATTGACTTTCTGGTTATTATTTTTAAATTTTTAAGTTGTGTCATAGCTAGTCTTCCTGTAAATAAAAAAAGAAATAAATAAATAAATAAAAATAAGTTTTGCTGGTTTGTTTAATTAACCACTCGAATACCAATATTGTTCAGCAAAAATGCGTCGCTCGTGCTCAGTTAATGCAGTGGTACGAGCCATACTGAACGACTGCCTAGCAGAACCAATACAATAGGTAAATATTTTCTTGTAGATATCATTTGCGATCTTATTTCCCTTTTTTTTATTTAGACGAGTTTATGTAATTATTAGGTTCTTATTTTTCAAATTAAATATATCAGTAATCAGTATACATATTTTCTTCACAGTTAGACATACATCACATGCACAAAATGTCAAAATCAATGACAAGATCCAACCCATTAATATGCCTTAAAACATCTCAAAATTGCTTTAAAAAAAGGTCAGACTCAGTTTTAACAGATCTGACCCCTACTCGTACGGATTTCCTTACCCAAAGTTTCTTGTAAAACAATCAATATCCATTCCACGCGCTCACGTTAGTTCCCAAATCCCAGATTAATGAGACGGAGGCGAGCGATTACGGTAAAGATCGGAATCTAAAGCTGACGTCGCACCGCGCCGCAAGCATCCGCGTCGCGCTGTAATCCCGAGATGGAGTGCTCGGGGCGAGCCCAACCGCTGGAGGCTTTATTGATAGCGAGAATCTAGAGACTGAGCTTCGACCATAATTGCTCACGTCACGCTGATTACTGATACAAATTTGGAAAACCAGCATATGGTTGGGGTTCAAGCTCCACTAAACTATATAAGAAATGGAATCTAGGGGACTGAGCTTCGGCCGTAATCGCTCACGTCACGCGTCACGTGACGATTACTAATAGAAATTAAGAAGTGCCTCACTAGTTGAGGATCCCGGGTGAAATGCGCTACCATCATTGACCTTATCATCACTTAACATCAGAAAAAAAAAATTAAAAAGCATAATATGATATGGGTTCGAATATGGTCTTCCCCATTGTGGAATAAAACCTTTGCTATATCATTCGAACATTGTTTAGTTTGAAAAACAGTCGCCTGGATTGCATAGGTCGTGGTTTCATCAAGTCCCGCCTGAGGCTATTCGTCTTTTTCAGTTTCAGCATGAAAAAGCAATCATCATCATCATCATCAGCTCATTGTATGTCCCCACTGCTGGGGCAAGAGTCTTCCGTATGGATGGATAGGGAGAACGAGCGGGGAAAAAGCAATTCTAACGCAAAATAACAACCTAGGAATAATAGTGACTGATTCAAACACTGAATTTACAGTTTTAAGAACAGTTACATCCGAGTTCTTTGAAGATAGCTAGAGTTGAAGCTAGTTCGCAGAATTATTCATAAACTTCCTTTAGTGTAGACTCTCATAATGCTTTGAATAGATATCGTTAATTAGCTTTTCATAGCGACTGCGTATTCCATTCTGGAGTCTTCCGGGCGAGCGTCCTCTAATTACGTTTGAAAATAATGAAGAACTCTTAGCAGCGCTTCACTGTCTAATGTCGGAGGGATTTCTTCTATTTCTTTCTTTCTTTAGGGCACCAAATGAACTTCACGTTTGAGAATGTATGTGGTTAGAGGCATTTCATGAAATTTTATATATTTAGGAAACTTTATATTTGCGGTTTTCAAACATTATTGAACTGAAAAGTTTTAAAACTTGTGGGCATTTTTTATTCATCACAAGTCTATAAATGTTTCACTACGGAGCTCCGGCCTTTCTAAATAAACAAGAAGAGTGAATCACTTTATCTATTTCTAGAAATAAGAATTTTCCACAATAATCCAGAGCATTAACTTCAAGTGAGATTGTGGTAAAATGAAGCTTGTTTAAAAAATATATTACATTCAAAAAGATGTCACTCTCTTGCGTAAATAAAAGACGTAAAAAAACATACCAAACACTTGTGTAACTTAACAGTAAACACCATTTTGCTTACCCCTTATAGCTTTACACCATTTAATGGATGTCGCGAACGATTTCGCTGGAAATCAGACGGTAAATCTTAATGCCACAGGAATGCAATGTGACGTAATCCAGATAGACTATTCGGCGGAGATGGCTACAGCGGAGGCTTTATTGATAGTAAGGTTCCGCCGGGGACCGAGGTCGGGGGGTAATTATTCACGTTTTACCCCTACCGACTGTTTTGTTGCCAAAATTTTCGGAGAACGTAGCAGTCACTGAACATTATGTCTTGCTCTCGTATCTGTCGCAGCAATATTGTCAGAATGCTCGTAATAGTAACTAGAGGTCGCCCAGTAGCCGAAATTCGACCGTTTCATTATAAATAATTAATAACAATAAAATAAATAAACTTTCCTACACCAATTATCTAGCCCAAGAGAAGCTTCGTTATGAAACTCGTTAGATGGTTATTAGACAACGGATAAACATACTTAAAACACTTAAATACATACTTATTATACATAGAAAACACCCAGACCCGAGACAATTTAGAAAAACAATCATTTCTAAATTGACCCGACCGGGGATCGAACCCGGGACCTCAGAGATGGCGACACCATGAAAACCGGTGTACAAACCACTCGACCAAGGAGGTCGTCAAATTGGAACAAATATCATACAAACATTTTAGCATTCGGCACTCCTTCTCTATATATTTAATTGTACTCCTCCGTGCGCACAGTATCCATAAAAGATGGCACGAAGTTACATCTATATATAATATTATAAAGCTGACGAGTTTGTTTGTTTGTTTGTTTATTTGTTGAACACGCTAATCTCAGGAACTACTGGTTCGAATTGAAAAAATATTTTTGTGTTGAAAGTCCATTTATTGAGGAAGGCTATATTATATCACGCTATGACTAATAGAATGCGGGTGAAACCGCGGGGCACAGCTAGTATAATATAAAGATCTCCTTGTTTTTCATCGTCATCATCATAATCAGCTCATTTTCGTTCCCTGTGGTTGGATACGGAAAAGGGGCCATAAACCACCAAGCGGGCCCAGTGCGGATTGGTGGTTGTTAACGACTGCTATGCAGCCGGGACCAACGGCCAAATTTTGTTCAGTATACATAGATAATTTTATACAATTTCTATTGTTACAATTTTTGGATACCGAGTAGCCATTTAAGTTTGTTGTATGCATCCAATCCATCATCGACCGCAAAATGCAATATTAATGAATAGTGAAATACAATGGCAGTGTGATGAAGTGAAATTGGCTTAATTTTGTCGGAAACATCAATTAACGGGGAGGGCCGGCAATTTGCGTCAAGCCCGAATCGCGTGCGCGTTTAGATTAACCGCCAATAATTATAAATCACACATTAATCTGCGTTCGGTGTAGCGAGGTGGTATGTTTTCAATAAGACAAATGGCACGTTTCCTTGTTTATGGATGATATTAATGCTTGTTTTAAATTATTATCCTGGACATTACACTGAACACAGTGTATCACAATCACAACAGTGATCACAATTTGGACAACACTTGAAACATCAAGTATTGTCCAAATTGTGATCACTGCGGGTTGTACAGAGTGTGTGTAATTGCGCGTACTGAACAAACCAAATTAACTTTTTTATTTTACCTTACTTGTAACTATTGCCACATGTATGCATTAAATGCTTTTATGAAAACGGCTCGCTACCACGACCAGCGCAACTCAGTCGAAACGTCAGGTATGTATGGTAGGTATGTCCATGATAGCTATACTTAGTAGTTAGCGATACTCGCGATACTCTCCGTTATAAGAAGACCTTGTTTGAATTTATGCGATTTAAAGTCTATTATGGAGAGGTTTTTTTTTATTGGTTATAGGCAGGCATTTGACCACACCCTTGATGTTAAGTGACGGTGCGGTCGAGGATGGAACATGCCTGCCTAGAAATAGCCTATTCACTCTGGCCTTGAAGAGGTCGCAGGCAGCGCGTTCCATTCCCTAGCTGTACGCACTAAGAAAGTTGAACCGAATCGGCTCGTGCGACAAGGTGGCAACAACATAGGGATGTAACTCGCGCATCGCGCTGCGATAGCGGAAAGTTTAAAAAAAAAATAAAAAAAATATGGAGAGTTTCAAAGTGGATAAATTCAGTCGACTTGACTTTTTTTTTTGATGTTTTCTACTAACTCTCTGTCTGTATTTTCCTAAAGCATAGAAAGTTTTATTAAAACTGGCACATTAGATTTTTTTTTAAAGTTTTGCATCGTTGTAGATAACTCGTGCCAAAAAAAGATAGAAGACGAAAATCCAAATCGGTCTCCTCAAATAATTCATCTGCTTAAAAGCGAACTTAACTAGTCGGCCCACACTTCCACAGTGGAGGTTCTCGTGAAATTTTAAGCTACATTTTCCATTACCGCCCCATGAATATCAATTAAAGTTTACGACTTTAATTGGCATCCCACCGATATTTTAATGCTATTTGCATGTTGTGGCAACATTAACTTACTTGGCTATTAACTGAGCATAATTGAGTTTTGTACGCTTCCAATGTTGCGAATACATTGGCCTGTGTACCTCACATATTATTATCGGTTTATGCAAAATGCGTTATTACAATACCTACAGGGTGGCTGAGAATCTAGGGGGAACTCGGTGCTTGCCGTTCGTGATCCTATCCTATTTTATAATTGTATTTTAAAATCTAATAATCCAATTTTTTTTTTGTTATTAATTTAATGTTTTGACCAAATACTTCTTCTCAGACAAAACAAGTTTACAAATTTTTATTACTTTTATTTTTATTGCTTTCGTATAACATCTGTCATTAAGATTTGGAATGATCAAAATGTTTACTCATCAATGATTTAATGTTAATCTTGTTGATGTTAATTAATAAATAATTAAATAAATAAATAAATAAATAGGGTATATACATACATACTACAGGCCTATCTCCCTGCGAGAGACCACTTCCTGCCACTTGTTACGGTTCTTACATACTTCTTTCGTCATTTCATCTACTCTCATTGATTATCATCGTCATCATCATCTCAGATAAAAAAAACGTCAACTACTGTACAAAGGCCTTTCCCAAGAATATAATCAGACATAAACATTTGTTTTAGGACTTCACTTACTCAGCCCGTGTAAAGCCAATGTCATTGCTTTCATTATACATAATGAGCAGAGTACAGTATGCACAAAAGTTTCCACTTTTAACATTCAATTTATTTAATAAACGATATTCCACAGAAAAAAGTAACAGCAACCTAATTAAGTGAATTTCAAGAAATCGCTGCTCATTCTCGTTAAAAACTTCCCTTCTTTGGCGAACCCAAAAATGTACAGTTTTCAAACATAAGTAAAAGAAAGCTCACAAAAGAATTGATTAATTTTCTTAGCTGCTCGACAAAGGAAAAATCCCTTTGATAAATATTAACATGGGGCTCCGGCGGCTCAACTAAATACAGATTCTGGCTAAATATAATATTGGATTTAAAAGATCGAACGTTATTACGAGAAGCATGCTTTTCTAAGTCTGCCCTACTGAGTAATATTCTGTTACGTTGGATATGAATATTTATTGAGCCTTTTATATAATTACCTACATTAATTTATTCCAAGTATTTAAAAGAATTTACACAAATAATTTAGCATATTTTTTAACTCATCGCTTAGTAAAAACTTTGTTCCAAAATTTCTTTCTGATAGAATGCTACATTGCTTGCGGGTAACATGGGTCTTTCGATGAATAGGCTATAAAAAAGAGTTTCATTTTAAAATGGAGTTTATTTTTTAATCACAAATCCGCGCGGACCAAGTTGCGAGTAAAGTGCTTGTTTATTATAACTACCTTTAAAAGTACTTATAAAACTCATCGCAATTGGGTTGTCTAACTTACAAGAAGTGCACAGATGGCGCTGCCCGAGCAATATCAACTTTTCACAGATTATCTTGTTAAAAACATGAAAATATTTCTGTGATCTTTTCTTTTAAATTTTTCAATAGTTGTCTGTTTGTTTGTCTAAAAATATAGTCGTCTACGGTGTTACTCGTGTACCTATAACTACGACAGCACCCTAAAACATTAAGGGAAAGGAGAAAGGATAACTATAAAGCAGAAAACCTATTCCAGTTAAGGTCGAGAAGCCACTCACTAGATTTTTTGTGCGAAAGCAAACCGAGGCAGGATCTCATCTATTGATTTAAGTAATGCTACGGACGGTAATCGAAGGTTTTCATGAAGGTTCCAATTACTGAAAGCGCACCCTTCGGCTGTTGACCTACATACAGCGGCGTGTTTCCTCGTAGGGTTGCCACGCATCGATTGGTTCACCTTCAATGGCGCCGTAAAGAGAGTTATGATTTTTCGACGCAGGACGTAGTGTATTTTTTCTGGTTAATTGACAAAGTTCGTTTTGCAAAAATGACTCCACTGTAAGTGAATTTAACGGTCTATATTTTTAAGATTAAAAACTATTGATGTTTATGTTTTGAAACCTTTAATCAAAATTTCTAGGGCTCATGACTAATAAAATAGCAAAATAGATCGATCTTTATTGCAAGTAAGCTAGCAAGGTAGTTACAACATTTTGGTAATGCAATAATGTGCAAATAATTGTTCTCTAATTATACTTAAAAAATTATGTAACTGACTAACATACTATAATACGTAATGCTCGTAGCTATAAATAAATATCAAACAATAACCAAAGATAATAAAAAGTTCGGATAGTCCCTACTCATGTTCGAATAATCCCCAAAGCACCTGCAAGTGACAACCCTGTCAACAACCTAACCAAAACTCTCAGATCACGGAACTCGTCTCATTAATGTTCCAATTCAATCCTAATCGGCGTTTGATTAAAGCTCTTATTCGTATGACACGCCAACTGTGAAGCGATTAATATTCTGCCGCTTTTTACATAGGTACCTAATATCTATCTTTTCCAATATCATGGATTGTATTGAATAATTTACAGCATTATTTCTGTTTGATATATTAACTTACATTAGAAAGTGTTGAAATGTTGCCAATAGTTTAATAGCTTAGAGAAGGTAAGCTTTCAGGATTTTTGAGAAGGCGTTATTCAAGCTGGGTGGTAAAGTTATTCCCTTCCAGGTGATCTAGATCTAGGTTCTAGTCCCTAGACACTAGCTGATAAAAAAATCTCATCCGCCGAAGACCTGACAGTGTCCTTGGTGTTCGACTGCTGTAGAATTCTTATTATTGAGTGAGTAAATAACTACATCTATTTAAAGTTTAAAATTATGAAATCCGAGAAGCTTTTAATTTTTAACAACTTTCTTAACTGCTTTCTAGAAAAAATATCTCAGTAGATAATTTAGCGCTTATTCAAAATTATATTTCCATTAAGGAACGGTGTAAATATCAATTCTAAAAGCGATAATAATAAAGCTTTCCATACAAAAAAGCTAGTTTAAAAATATTTGACGTCAAGGGGGAAGGTGGGCTGAAATGAAATCACCATTAGAGGTCGACGAAGCCCCTTCGCTTTATCGGAAATAGACTTAACGGTGACTTTTCGGGCCTCAAATTGACATGAATATTTATGAGTCGGCCTACTTTTTACGCTCCAAAGACAATACTCCATGGCTTGTTGTGTCAAACTTCCATTCGCGGCCTTTTCGTCAAATTAATCTTTTTGACTAAATAATGCCCAAATTGTGAGTAAACTACCGGAGTGGCAAACAAGCTAAATCAAGACGAATTCGCTTTGCATTGGGAGAACCGGGAAGTAGGGCGAAAATACGAATGGGGTTAAATGGAACAATAAGATTGCTGGCGTCGTAAGCAGCTTTGTGTAGTATACCAAACCAACCAGCAAGCAACATAAAGAAATATGTGACACACTTGAATTACTTAGCAATTTTTGTGTTGCTCACACTGAGAATTTTATTTGCAACTAAATTTATGCGCTTTCGAATGTCCTAGATCTATATCATTTTTCTATCTATTAAAAAAACAACTATATAAAAAACAATAATATACCTACTCGTAAAAACCGGACTAACATAAAAAATATGGTGATTGTCCCCGCCTGCGAAAACTCAATATTCAATGTATTTATAAATACTCATTTGTTACAGATTTTATTATTTAAGTATAGGTATCGGACAAGGAAATATTTCACGTTGCATTCAACATTGCTCAAATGGATTTCTGGGATCGTAGAACTTGTCTTTTTTCTGTTCAGTTTTTCTGCTTTGCAGTTTTTTTTTATGTTATTCCGGTTTTTACGAGTATATTATTGTTTTTTATAGTTGTTTTAGCTGTCGGGTTTTTTGTTTTCTTTTAATAATTTGGTTTATTTCAAACTTTTTACTTTTTTTTTATTAAGTATATTCCGGATATTTTTATAGCCTATTTTACTCCCACAGCCAAAACAAATCTAACGACACCTCATATGTTAAAATCCACCATGCCGTTTGGGCTGTAGGGCGTGCCAAAAAAATAGACATACATACATAGTACATACATACGAATACATACATACGTATATACATACACTCTAAAAACATAACCCTCCTTCTGACGCAGTTGGGTAAAAAGAGAAATCCGTTCTGAAGAACGATCAACATTGCTCAGTCCAAGCCGCTGGACCTAGAACGCTGAAATTTTGCAGGCAGGTTAACGACGTACGCAAAGGAAAAGTCGCGATGTTCCGAAATTCCTTCGGTCTCACGGGATTATGGCCTTTGACGCGGACGAAGTCGCGGAAGTTCACTAGTATAGGGTAAAGGAGGATTTACTTACAAGTGTTCTTGTTTCTCTGAATGTTATCTGAGATGGGGTGTCTAGTCAGAATGCAACATCTATTACTGATCTATTTGGTATATTTCTTATATTTTTACACCAAATAACAAAGCAGCAATAAAGTTGATATCTTGCGATCTTGTTAGACTGCAGCGGTCATATCAAAACTTAGTAATCCTTAGAATATCCTTAAACTTTAAAGTACCTACATAAGAAGTTTTAAATACTTTATCACCTCAAAACATTGCCTCAAAACAAATTTATAGCGGCGGTTTTGACATCATCATCTCAGCCAAAGACGTCCACTGCTGGACAAAGGCCTCCCCCAAGGATATGAGGGGTATTTGCCGTAATCGCCACGCTTGGCAGGCGGGTTGGCGATCGCAGTAGGTTGAGGGTAACCTCAGAGAGATGCTGCTGCCCATCCTCTGGAATGTTCCCTTAGTCGGCTTTTACGACACCCACAGGAAGAGATGGGGTGGTGCAATTCTTTATCCCCGGCACCACACAGGGCGGTTTTGACAGCGTCATTTAAAAATAATCTCTATTGTTATTCTAGGAACGTATCATTTCTATTTAAACAAGGCACGACTATGTATTTTGAAAGGGTAATTCACTTCTCATATCAAGTTCGTCTCTGTTTGATGTACCAGTATAACATCGTGAGTCCTGAGTGCTGAAACTTGGGTGCGCGTTATACAATTGGCATAGTTAATACACGAGTACCTACGTCGTCTAACTATTCCTTCATTAGGTTTTGTGTGACAAATGCTCTAACTACCTTAACTGATAACGGAAATTGTATTTACTGGGTACACGCTTCTGTAATCGAGGTGAGCTTTCTTAATTAAAGTTGTGTAATGTGTAATTAAATGTCTTCTCTAAAAAGCTTATTGCTAATGTAGGGTTTTTATTAAATTAAAGTTAATATATTTGATTTGTATTCGTTAGAAACATAACATTGAAATGAAATAACTTTTCGTCCGTGGTCACAGGGAGACCCCTGTCTCCCCACGGACCCTGCAAAGGGTTCGAAACGTCAGGATAAACATTAAATAAGTAATGTGTAAAATAAACGCGAGTAGATCCGTAAGAGATGTTTCATTTCAATGTGTAGTGTTCGCGTAAACTTTAGAAAACAATCATAATATCAATAAAAAGGTATAATTTTGTTCTGCCGACTGGCAATACTGGCTGTCTGTCAATGTCAGTTTGTAAAAGTGGAGTGAGAAAAAGAATGGCAGCACTTGGCCGATGGCAGCGGCATTCGGGTTGGTGTTTTTGTACAGAACGGATGTGTTTGTCTTAAAACTCTGAGTTTTATTGGACCTGAGATATGGCTTCTTACACTAAAAAGTTTTTTTTACCTCGATTAGATTATTTATCTGGATGATTTCCGATTACGATTAAACAAAAAATATTTACGAAATTTAAAGCGTAGATAAACCTATTTTATTGCAAAATTTCAAATATTGAAACTTTTCAAGAAGGAACGCGCTAAAATAACTAAGAGCGGCTTTATGTTTTCGTAGATATTTAGTAAACCCATTATATTTTCAGTCAAAATTAATTGGTAAACGATAATTAAGAAAACAGAATGAGTGAGATGAACAACAGTCGAAGTATTATTATTAATTAACTTAATCAACGGCGCAGTATTTAACGCGTTCGAGTTGCGATATTGAATGTTAAGCAACTTTAGTTTAATAATATTCATCATCATCATCATCATCATCTCAGCCAAAAGTCGTCCACTGCTGGACAAAGGCCTCCCCCAAGGATCTCCACAATGACCGGTTTTGTGCTGCTCGCATCCAGCGGCTTCCCGCGACCTCCACCAGATCGTCGGTTCACCTTGTTGGAGGCCTGCTCACATAGCGCTTTTCGGTACGCGGTCGCCACTCCAGGACTATCCCGCCCCAGCGGCCATCAGTCCTGCGAGCAATGTGCCCTGCCCACTGCCACTTGAGCTTAGCAACTTTTCGGGCTATGTCGGTTACCTTTGTTCTTCTGCGGATCTCCTCATTTCTGATTCGATCACGCAGAGAAACCCCGAGCATAGCCCTCTCCATTGCTCTTTGAGTGACCTTGAGCCTTTTTATAAGGCCCATAGTGAGCGACCACGTCTCAGTCCCATATGTCATCACTGGCAAAACACACTGGTCAAAGACTTTCGTCTTGAGACACTGCGGTATATCGGACGAGAAGATATTTCGTAGCTTACCGAACGCTGCCCAGCCTAATTGGATTCGACGATTGACCTCTTTGCTGAAGTTGGACCTACCTAGCTGGACCGTTTGTCCCAGGTAAACATAATCGTCCACAACTTCAAGGGCAGAGTCCCCAACCTTCAGAGGAGTGGGTACGACACGTGAGTTCGACATAACTTTCGTCTTCTCCATGTTCATTTTAAGACCCACTTTGAGAGACTCTGTTGGAGTCACCGAGCATTGCGCCTAGGTCTTCCAGGGTCTCAGCCATGACCACTATATCGTCAGCAAACCGAAGGTGTGTGATGTACACGCCATTGACGTTGATGCCGAGTCCTTTCCAGTCCAGAAGCTTGAAAACATCTTCCAGTGCAGCAGTGAACAGTTTCGGAGAAATCACATCTCCCTGTCTCACTCCTCGCTGCAACCGGATAGGTTTCGAGCTCTGGTCCTAAAGACGGACTGACATAGTAGCGCTTTCATACAAACACCTCAATAAATAATATTACAATTCAATTATTCATGGAAAAATAAGCTGACAAATTCAAACAAATACCAATGACTTAAACAACTAACATCATGTCAAAAAAGTCTTAGAAAAAGTGACATTTCTCAATTTGAATAGCAAAAAATGTTATGCTAAGCATACACTCTAAAAAATATTTTGTAGCTTCTACCATGATTGTGATAGTTGTGATCAAGCATCTTGATTCCATACGAGCCTAACAAGACGTTGGATACATCAATTAACATGATTTTGATTGCACTTACTCTAACTACTTAATTAAGACAATTGAGATCTTATTCAATATTACCATGAAAAATGGGTGTTCTAGCAAGTTCACTTAGTAAGTTCAACTAAGGTCTTGGTCAATATAAACATGATAAGTGGATGTTCTAACAAGTTCACCTGGTAAGATCAACTAAGGCCTTGGTGAATATTAACATGATAAATGGCTGTTCTAACAAGTTCCTCTAGTAAGGTAAACTAAGGCCTTGGTGAATATTAACATGGTAAATGGCTGTTCTAACAAGTTCACCTAGTAAGGTCAACTAAGGCCTTGGTGAATATTAACATGATAAATGGCTGTTCTAACAAGTTCACCTAGTAAGGTCAACTAAGGCCTTGGTGAATATTAACATGATAAATTGATGTTCTAACAAGTTCACCTAGTAAGGTCAACTAAGGCCTTGGTGAATAATTACATGATAAATTGATGTTCTAACAAGTTCACCTAGTAAGGTCAACTAAGGCCTTGGTAAATATTAACATGATAAATTGCTGTTCTAACAAGTTCACCTAGTAAGTTCAACTAAGGCCTTGGTCAATATTAACATGATAAATGACTGTTCTAACAAGTTCACCTAGTAGGTTCTACTACAAATTTATTTCTATTCTAGTTGCTTTAGGACCGACCGGTCTAAATCCGTCCTATGGATTTTAAAGCTAAATAGACCCACAAATTTAGCTTTAATATGCCGTAGGACGTGATCGCTCGGTACCAAAAAACTAGAACAGAAAAAAAATTATGTTAGTATTTGTATGTATAAAATAAGTGGTATAAGCAAACAAAGAGAACAAATGGTAACAATAATAATAATGTTAATGATTTATAGAAATAATGATCAAATATAATAAATACGATATTTTACTGCAAGTTTAAAAAACGAAATCCACGTCATCAATTAAACCTTTAACATTAATATAATTTATTGCTGTAATAATCATGTGTATAGGTATATTTACAAAATGTTGATGAAATAAAACAAAAAATAGAAATTGCAATAAGTTATTTATTGATTTTATATCGTACAGCGGAACGTCACATTTTTTAATACTAGGTACTTGAAATATGTGAAGGATTCAGTTGACCCTTTTAGTGTCCCTTTCCTATGAAGTACCACACAGGGTATGTATCGATACCGTACTCTACATTATAATAACTGATCTATTTGCAACAATTAAATAAGTTTTTTATAATGAACGACTTACCAACTACAATGATATATGGCTGGGATGATGACCCATTTTGTGAAGTGTTGCTAACCGGAGTTCAACTGCCTAACTAATTTCTGCAATACTTATATCTAACGTGCTATATGAAACCTAGGCGTACTACTGCTTAGGCTTCTAGCTGGGCCCAGCTTCCGAACTGCGTTTCTTCTTTTGCCTGATCAATGCAGTGTTTAGTAAAAATGGTATGGCGAGAAATCTTTCTAAATTGGATGTTTCTGAACCTGAAAAAAATTGAGCAAATTAGGAATCAAATAAAGTATTATATTTAATTCTATTCAACTTTATTCTCATAATATAACAAAAGTTCTAAAAATCTACAATGGGGTCAACCGATTCCAAACTTTCATAAATTAATTTATATCCAGCTCTTTTCTCCCTTACAGAAAGTGCCCCATCAAAAACGGACACTTTCCATCACAAATAAACAAACAAAAAAATAAAATAAAAGACAATCACAAATACTTACATGAAAACTCTGCTTTCCTCGTCCTCCAGAATCTCATGAACAGGGAGTTTGGACCTGTTAGAGGGACAACTTCTTTCTCTTTGACATCATCATCGGTCAGAGCTGATAAGGCCTACATTGTTATTTGTTGTTCTGAAAATAAGAATTGCAATCCGTAAACGAAGTAGGCAATAAGTAAACTAAATCATTAATTTGCCTATGTTAAAGGCCCATCGGCACATTTTTATTTATCGCTTTCCACACGGAGAAAGTTACAAACATTGTAGACATTTTTTAATAGGTAGGTAGATAAGTAGATACTAAAGAGACTAGGTAAGTTTTTATTTAATTTAGCACACCATTTAAAAAATGGGAGCAGACTACATTATGGGGTCTTAAACCCCAACGCAAGATGTACTGTATGTATTGCATCATGTAAGCTAGTAATATGTACCTAAGCGTCTTACTACCTACCTAATTACTATTTTGGTCTCAGTCATCTAGTGAACAGACTCCTACTCCTGCATCAAAGGGGTCCCGCGCCCACGCTTATCTTTATGATCTACAACACAAAACAAACGTTAAAGATACTTACTGTTAAATACTTCGCTAACGTCGTCCATTTGTACTCGTATGAAGAAAGGACTCACCATGCTCAACTTTCAGAATAACCTATAAAAGTACATTGTGAGCACAACCGCAAAAACACAACCAAACCAAAAAACGACCGAGCGTGACTGCGCGAATAAACCGGTTTTATCTTGCATGCTGCCGCCGCGCGCGCCGCCCTTACCCCGCTCAGAGGCCGCGGCAAGAGGGATGCAGGCGGCGCGGTCTTTTCTCTTGATTGAATCGACTAATTGAGTATTTGTTTCGACTAGTAAGATAATCGATTTAAACAATATAATCTTAGTAGAACGTACCATTTAATTTATAGTTCATTCAATAATGTCAAGTAATAAAATTAATAACCTAACATTATTGATTTGAATAAAAAAAAAATTGTTGTTTTAAAGATTAGAATTTTAGTTGATTTTATAATAGGTCTTAGACAAATTAATGATGACGATCTTATTAATTTAACAATGAAAATCATTAAAACTGTTATTATACATTGTTATTTTAATATTTTATTATTAATTGGTTCAAAATACTTTTTTGTTTAAACTAACTATTAGAAATGACCGAATCACGTAAGAAATGACTGTTTAGTTCAATCACAGATTAACTTATTAATATAACTAACCGGCTTTGATTGAGTTACATATTATCATAATTGTTTCATCTAATTTAAGGTCAACTAAGAGAAAATCGCTCTTAGTTGGCCTTCATTTTTTAGAGTGTACTTATCTTATTTTTGGTATTATTTACTATAGTTTGACTTTGTTTTTCCTAAACAAATTTTTACTTTTACTAGAGTACTGCCCCCTGACCATGAGCTCTTATAGCAGTATTATTGCAGTTGTGGAAGAGAGACGCAAATATATTCGCCGCTACACGCGTCTCGTTTTCACAACTGCAATAATACTGCTATAAGAGCTTGCGGTTACGTAGTGGTACTGTATGACATTGTGGAAATTGAAACTTTTGCATAATTATCTAATGTAAATTTGTTAACTTTGTTTTTTCTGATGAGCTAGGCCAGGGTCTGGGTCAGCACCTTAGATAAGCTGGGTCACGAGTTGATATATTTTTAGATTTTTTATTTTGTTGTTTTAACATATTGTGGTTGTCTGCTATATATTTTTGTGTTTATTTGTAATGGAAAGTGTTCTGCTATGATATGGCATTTTCCAATATATTTGACGCTGTAAGGGAAAAAAGAGCTGGACACTTGCTGAGTTTCGTGCCGGTTCTTCTCAGTACAAGATCTCCCGCCCAGAGTAGACTTACGAACCGATGGCATAGTGCCATTCACAAGAGCTACTTGTAGCCTAACATGAATAAATGATTTTGAATGTCTTATTCGTCAACTGGCATGTGTGGAAGTGGCGAGTGCTCGCGAGTTGGCACCTTCCGATTTTACCTATATTTTTTGTCGTCAACTCGCTCGTTCGTGAAAATCTTACGTAGTATGTACAATCAGCTACAAAAACGTTTTAATAAATTTTATATATTTTGAATTTTTTTAAATTGGTTTGGACCAGCCAGTCGCCAACAATTATTATGCGTAAATGTTGTCTTTGGGAACTCTCCTTCTCAATATGAACTAATCTCACTTTTTTGAGAGAGTTTACTGATTGCTTCAGACGGCATTTTCATATTCACCGGGCTTTTTTGGGGGCGGCGAGAAACTTAAAGGGGTCCTCAAGCCGTGTGAAACGAAGCACCGTAAGAGGTTTTGTAGAGGGAACGGCATCACGCAGTAGTGCGTGTCCCCGTGCCCTACTATCTCCGAGGGGTTCGGATCGGATCGGAGAGCGAAACAACCCGAGGGCGCCTCTAAGGCTCGGACCTCGGCTCGGGTTGACCGGGCCGTGGTGGTGGAGAGAGGCGCCCAGGTACATGTCTGTACCTGGTATAGAGCGCGTGTGGACCGGTTCTTCGTACCCTTGTTCTACTTACGAGTGCGGTGTCTTGGGCCTAAACTAGTGTGCATGTTTAGTGTATTCTATAAATGTGTAGTGGCATTTAGAGGATCGAGGGGGGGGGGGGTGGGGGGGGGAACGGCGATGTACTGACTGACTGATGACTTTTGTTGTTGTTATATGTTTACTGATTTCATAATTATTATTTATACTGCCCGCGGTTAACCACTAAGTACATCAACTACATACCCACTAATTTACTGCTTGTATACTTACTGTTGAGTAAACTATACCTTTATAATTCAGACTCTAGTCTCTAACTGACAAAATATAATACTTAATATTATTGTATTCTAGTCATATTATGCTGACTACGTCTTTCTTAAAACACGACGCGTAATACCATAATCTTATTTCCTACCTCGGGCTAATAAAAACCGATTTATGCTAGCCATAAAGTCTGGGATGCGCTTGCCATAATATAATATTGAAATAGGAGGTACTTTCGGTAAAAAAATTATAGAAACAAATGAATTTTTTCTCACGAAATAATATTTTCCTTGAAACAAGGAACACCACGCCAGCCTAACCGATTTACTTTGCACAATTTTGCTCGTCTCCCAAAATAAGCATCCTGGTATTATGTAAATGTATTCCGTAAACAGTTCGGCCATACAAAGAGATTTCGAATTATCTTATGAAAATACCGACACACGATCAAAGTAGGATATGTAGGGTGTTATAGTATACTTATTATCAAAATTAGTGTCATACTATTTAGTTTTATTCTGTGAAAACATTGGAAATTATTATATTTTTTATGAACGGTTTACTAAAAAATATATCAAAATGCATAATGGCATTATCAAATATATTTGAAATATTTTTATATTTAGTTTCATCATGGGTCTTAGCTTACCTAATAACTGTAATATATTGATAAAAACATGTTTGCATCATCTTGCCTATCTATTTCGCTAACCTATGTTTATAAACAACAATATATTATAAATTATTTTTAATTATTCAGTCTGTTGCATTAGTAAGTAACAAAACAAAAGCGATTCTTAAAATGTGTCTAGTTCTTCTCGCATTTGCTACTTCTTCAAGCAAACAAGTGAAGTCTTCAGCAGCTAATGGAGCTCTAACTATGTGGATTGGCCCTAACACTAACTACCCGCTTTCCTGGCGAAGGAGATAGTTCCCCGTTCGGCTCTAAGCCAAACATAACACTTTTGAACAAAGTCGCTCGCTACCGATGGCATGCCGGTCAATTACAAATTTCCGAATTCAACAAGAGACGTCCAAACATTTAGTTTTAAAGTCAACTCAATTATTAAATAATCCGCTTAAGGGCCTTCGCCAATTAACTTTGAAGTTGTTTTAAAGTTACAACGCTACATTCGCCGATTATGGACTTATTAAGGCACGTGTAAGCAAAAACGCTCGGCGGTCGGCGTTTGTTAAAATGTAAATTTATTCGAGCAACAAAGGACACCCGTCGTTATGCGCCGCGCAGCGCCGCGCAAAAACTGTACGAGATTAATAGTACTCGTTCCGAGATGTGGTGCTGTCGGATTACCGGGAATTTCATAGCACATTCAATATACCAACTCTGTTTAGTTGCACAGCAAAAAGCTGCTTGTTACTGTTTAAAACTCCAAAATAGGCGTTGTTCTTAGGAAATTTCTCAAGAGTAACAAAGCACAGCCAGTATGTGCATCTCCTTGATTCAATGTCCCACTCGCCATCGTCATAGGATTCGATGTCGCCCTGCAGTACAGGCCTTTATTTCGTATTTTTTTGAAATATTTTTTAACATAATTGGACCGTAACTGTAACTACCAAAGATATCCGTTTATTTACATCATCGGATCTATCAAATAAACGTTGCATCACAAAGATTACATTGTAGTACGAATGTACAAATCATCACCATGTAAGTATTATCCAAAATTTAGATCCATATTGATAACCGAATTAGAAGATCAATTGTCTGGAGGGGCCACAACCACAAGGTGATTGATACAAAATCGGCTTGTGGTTTCTTTAATAAATCTACAAGATTTATTAAGTAGTTCTTAAGTAGTTTGTTTGTGTGAATGATAGTGTGTGCATAAGTAGTTTGCTTCCTAATTAGTCTATTTTAGTTTATGCATGTCGTGGCAACCTCTAATTAAGACAGCGCCTTAGAATGTAACCCATTATCTGTTGTTTTATAAATGTACATGGTGTTTGTTTTGTTGGTTGTCCTTAAATAAATAAAATCTGGCATCATCATCATCAACTAGACATAGGCCTGTAATCTGGCATAACTATCCAAAATATCCGTTAACATAATCGGACTCATGAAAGACAAATGCATTAAGATATCACGGTGCAGCATGCGACTGTGATCCGGTGCATTGTGAACAAACAAATCGTCAACATTATCCAGAATTTGGCAAAACTGTCCAAAATGGCCACGCACATTATCGGATCTATCAAACAAACATTGCATTACAGAGACTACATCAATGTACTATTAACGAATCCACGGCATTTGGCGTTAACTTTAATTAACATCAAACTTGACCCTTTAAGAGATCACGGCGCAACATGCCACTGTAATCCGAAACATTAACATTAAACAAATCGTTATCATAATCTATAATTTGGCGAAACTGTCCAAAATGGCGGTCCACATTATCGGATCTATCAAACAAAGGTTGCATTAAAGAGACTACATCGCGGTATTAACAAACAAAACATCGGCATAGCTATCGAAAATATCCGATGGCGTTAACATTATCGGATCCATTAAAGACATGATGCATTAGATCACGGTGCAGCGCGCAACCGTAATCCCTAGCATTGTGAACAAACAAATCGTCAACATTATCCAGAATTTGGCAAAACTGTCCAAAATGGCCGCGCACATTATCAGATCTATCAAACAAACGTTGCATTACAGGGAAACTACATCAAGGTACTATTAACGAATCATCGGCATTTAGCGTTAACTTTAATTAACGTCAAACTTGACCCATTAAGAGATCACGGTGGAACATACGACTGTAATCCGAAGCATTAACAATAAACATATCGTCATCATAATCCATAATTTGGCCTAACTGTACAAAATGGCGGTCCACATTATCGGATCTATCAAACAAAGGTTGCATTAAAGTGACTACATCGCGGTATTAACAAACAAAACATCGGCATAGCTATCGATAATATCCGTTGGCGTTAACATTATCGGATCCATTAAAGACACGATGCATTAGGAGATCACGGTGCAGCGCAGCTGTAATCCGTAACATTGTGAACAAACAAATCGTCAACATTATCCAGAATTTGGCAAAACTGTCCAAAATGGCCGCGCACATTATCGGATCTATCAAACAAACGTTGCATTACGGAGATTACGCCGCAGCTCGCGACCGTAACCCGTCGGATTACGAGAACTAACTGCCCTGCAACTAGCTCGATAATCACCCGAGATATAAGCGTTTTGTACCAATATCGCGAACTAGATGTGTTAACTAAAGTTCGTATTTTGCTGATGAAAAATATACAGTTACAACACATTACTTAATTTATTTTTTCCAAAAGATAAACGGAAGCTCAATGGTGCATTTGTCAACGCGCCCGGAGGCGACGCATTGGAAATTTACGTGGCGGGATCTTGATTTTTCCCAGCAGTTACAAAACATAATATGAAAGTGATATTTGATGACATGATTTTTCATTTAATTGACTTCATTTTGCTAGTTGCAGAAACACGAAAAAGATATCAAAGTAACCTCTTTTAAAACATAGATTTGCATTTTATAGGCAAACCAGACCGATTTAAGCATCTAAATTTTCTTAGTAGATTAGTCTTAACACACACTTCAATATGCAAGTTCATTTTTTAAAACTTATTTGTAGTTTTGATTGGAAAGAAAAAAAAGCAGTTTTTCTTATGGTACGGGGCAAACGCTCCGTATTAGATTAATTGTTTAGCGATGCGTCGCCTTAAGTTAACTTTTGCAAAGGCCGGTCTTCAGATGGATGACTAAAAATTTATCATCTAGAGCTCTCCGTGCTTTTGATGGCACGTATAGCCGTTGGTCCCGGCACTAATCCGCAATGGGCCCGCCCGCGTGGTGGTTTATGGCCCGTTCTCGATATTCATCCATAGAGAAGGCTCGTGCCCCAGCCGTGGGTGGGGGCCTAAATGAGTTGGTGATGGTGATGATGTTACGGAAATACCTACGATATATCTACTCATACTAGTGGTCGCCCAGTGGTCGAAATTCGACCGTAATTTTTATAAAAAGCGGTTTACTAAACAATATTTTATTAAGGCTGCACGGATTTTATCTTAGGCAATGAAAACTTTAAAAAGATAGAATGTGAGCTGAACTAGAGTGCGGCAACAGTGCTGTGACCTTGAATCGACGTACCGAGCTGTACCTACCGGCTAGGTTTGAGTCACACATAGTTAATTTATTATTGTGTGAATTTGGGTGTCTTTTATATTGTAAGCTTTCCTTGTTATATCTGTTGGCAAAGTAAAAAAGGACAAACTGGGATTATGGTTGTGTGTGTTGAGACATCCTTATACACAACAGGTTTTTTTTCCAGACATTTTCAATAGGCAATATATACCTACATAAATATATATGCAACAAAACTCGCAATCGCGACACCCAAACCAAGAAAAATACGTGTATACTGATCGGCAGCGCTCAGTGACATACTTGTTATTCTCCGTTACTACAGCAACATACGCTGCCCGATCCGCGTTTGCGGGGAACAGCCCGCGTCATCGCGTACTCCTTTCCCGTACTTTTTTCCTTGTGCTATTGTAGGTGAAGTACGAGCCTGTGTGCGTGCGTTTCGGAGCGCTTGTATGAAGTTGCCGCACTCTCGTTCACTCTGGTTTACATTGGCATTGACAGATTTCGGCCGCTCTCTTCCATTTTTGTTTGTTTTTTTAATGTATGAAACAATGTTTATTTAAAATAATGTATTTTTTATGCATAATTTTTAAAAATCATTAGCATTCTGCACTCATTCTCTATATAAACTACTAGCTTTTGCTCGCGACTTTGCTCACGTAGGTTACGACGTGTGATTGTTTGTAGTAAAAACCAAACTTATTAAAGGTACTTTCATGTTAGTCAGTCCGTGGATTAAACTTTAATAATGACAGATTTCCATACAAACTTTCCACCCTTAAAATTCACCTCTCTAGGGGAGGTTTTTTGAAAAATGCCAAGACACGTCATTCTTTATTTTTATTGAATAATCTAATTATCGATTAAAATAATTAATTTTATAGTTTTTACTTTAAACATTTATTTCCCCGGGAAAAACCTTCTTCACTTTTTTATTCTTTTAAAGGAAAATAAACAAAATTCATGAGACACGTCATTCTTTATTTATTTTCAAGAAGCCAAATACCAATTTTCATGTATTTTACTTCAAAACTGACGGACTTTCATACAAACTTTCACCCCCTATTTGACTCCCTTAGAGTGTGATTTTCGTAAAATCCTTTCTTAGTGGCTGGTTACGTCACTCAATTAACCTACAGTCCAAATTTCATCTAATTAGCTTCAGCGATTTCGGCTCGGCGATGATGAATCAGTCAGTCAGGACAAGTCATTATATGTATATAGATAAGTGTGCGAAATTTCATACTCCTCCGTCCGCGAAATTTTCGTAAAAAGGGGTACAAAGTTTTGCTTCACGTATTAATACTTATATAGAATACGCCATCACCAAACGACGAAGTTCGCCGTGTTCAAGATCATTGTAACACTTGAGTGCGAATAATTCACACCTTGATATCCATTAGGTACCAGTGCCTCCCAGTCCTATTCAAAGCCTGTGACAACTCTGACATAGAAACTTCTCGAACAGTAGTTGTACGTACAGACAGACGCCTGCGCGTCAACCAATAACAAACAGTGCAATTTCTTTAAAAATGTCCCACCATATCCCTAAGTAATAAAGTTCAAATTCTATTGAGCGTTTTTACTTAAAAACAATTTAATGCAACAATGATTTTTTTTTTACTAATTGTCGCCCGCGACTTCGTTCGCGAAGACTACACTATCCCACAGGAACCTGTTACCGGGATAAAAAGTATCCTATATTCTAGTCCGGGTCATGGTCTGTCTATGTGCTAAGTTTCATCCAAATCCGTTTAGCCATTTTCACGTGATGCGCGGTCAAATAAACTGACAAACAGACAAAACTTCTAAAAACTGTTGGAACGTGTTAAAGTGTTATAAGTATCCCCAGCCAACTTTTTTTCGAATATCTTCCATGTACAGACTTTCGACCCTCTTTAGCTTTATGTTTAGACAAACAAAGACAATAACAAGTAAATTAAACTACTTTAAATTAAACTTATAAAACACTATAAACTACTACCAACTATAAATAAAAAATGCCCAGTAAGCTAGCAGCATTGCCACGTGGATAGCAATGCCACAATACACATAAATATACAGTAGTTTAACTGGGCCGTATTCTTGAGTTAAATACCTACGGCTATGCGGAGCGCTAGGGTTGGCGCCTACAAAAATAAAGCAGGCGTGTGTAGATTTGTATTGTAAGTACCTATGTGTGAATTTTAGGTTCAGGAATAAAACATAATGTACATAATAACAATTAATAGTTCAAAAAATTACATTGTTGCTTTTGTCACTGTTGTGTTTAGGCATCCGTAAACACAGCAGTTTGTTTAATATTATCGTGACGCTGCCATTATAACCACGTTATTAAAAAAAGAAACAAAAGGCGGGCGTGCGGACAGCGTGCGAGCAGAGCGGCGCGGCGCCGGCGGCGACGTGAAACAATCGACAGTTCACTAGACCAGTCTCGCTGGGCGGCGCGCGGCGTGGCACTGCGGAGTTTTGCCATCTCCAAAATAGCTTAGCGGCCGTGTAAACGACGCCTGTGTGTGCGTGCGTCGATTCGGGCGCTTAGTATGAAGTCGAACTACTGTATATTATGTGTATTGTGGCAATGCTTATACGCTGGCCCAAGTGGCTGCTAGCTCTGGGGTTCCAGGAGGTGTCTACTAATGTTATAGAAATATCTTTAAATATCTTATAAGCAACAATAGTTTTTAATTTTTACAGCTACAAGGTTTACAGGTTTCAAATGTTTACAAATAATAAAAACAAAAATATATGACAATTTATTTTTCTAGGCAACAAACGGTTATGCACACGAGGCAGTGCATACAAAAAGACCTACAGTACCATAAATTGAAACTAGTTTAGCAAGTTCTTGTAAATAACGGATACTAAAACAACTTTTTGTATTAAACAATTTTTTACGAATTTCCTCGCATTTAATTTATACATTAGTTTTAATTACAAGGTTCCAACTAATTATGAGACGACCAACACCTCAGTCTCGCTGTGACCATGGACCCTGCAAAGGGTTCGAAACGTCGTGATAATCATTAAATAAAACTAATGTTTAAATTAAACGTGAGTAGATCCGTAAAAGTTGTTTCATTTCAATGTGTAGTGTTCGCGTAAACTTTAGAAAACAATATAATATTTTTTATATTACTTACCTATTTCAAATATTACTAAATAGGTAGCTGATTTGTTAGTGCAGTTACCCAATCAACTTAATACCCTCAGATTACGAGCTCTCATAGCAAATCTGATGGTTACCGTTTGCACAAGTCATTGCCGTTGCTCCGGGATTACTTAGGACGTCGTAATTCTCTAATTTAACGTCTTGAATAAACCTCGGCTGAATCAAATCTCTTGTTTCAGTACATAACTTCCTTTGATATAATTTAAATTTGCCTTTATGTAATGACGTCGTTGGAGCTATATTTTAACGGCTATATTTATTATATATGTATAATAGATCTAAAAAAAAACATTTGTTTAACTGATTTTATGCTTTCCGTAGTGGACTTCAAATCGCATGTATTATTTGTCAACTTCCCTGTATTTTTCTCAAGCGTAGAAAGTTTTATCAAAATTGGCTTACTGGCTATGAAAGGACAGGGTATGAAAAGGCTCTTAAGCTTTGAAAATTGAAACTGTAAAGCAGTTGCGGCAGAAAAGTGGCTTGCAACGTTGAAAACAAATACTGGAAACATTTCGGCGCGTGTTTGCAATTTGTGCAAATTAAATCGTAAGTGCGCTGACCCGGTTTGCATGAGATACGAGCTTCAACATCACTAGAGGAATACTATTTTCCAGTTCCAAAACATTGAACTTTCAATCTACATCTACAACTTTTTTTTAAAAGAACAATATTACTTAATTTGAGCTTTTCAAGTATACATCGCAGACAGTTTAAAACTTAAGCCGATAGCATCGTTTTTATTGTAAAATGTAACAACCAATTTTCTGTTTTCAATAATTACATTTATTATAATAGCGCAAATTATTGAACATAAAATATTAGTCCATTCTCAAAATAAAAAAATACATATTTTTTTTTAAATACAGTCGAATTGAGAACCTCCTCCTTTTTTTGAAGTCGGTTAATAAAGAGCATATTATTCAGCTTAGTGACGTGCACTTGGAAAGGTGGACCTATGTCCAGCAGTAGACTAGTGCAGGCTTGATGATGGTAGATAGAGAGATAGATAATACTTTTATTGCAACACTATAAAACAAAACTTGAAATAAAATTACAGTTACAATCTGGCTTTCTTATCGCTTTCAAGCGATTTCTTCCAGAAAACCAGTCGTATAGAAAGAGCTAATAAACTGTAAGATCAGAGGTGAAACTATTAACATACTAGAATAATGTGTGATAAATATATATATAATGATAACGATAAATATATATATATATATATAGAGATACCATTACGGTAAATGTTGATCAGACGCGACTTCACGCGAGCACTTTGTTGATCCGAAAATGTATGTTGATCCGGCGCCTTTTGTTGATCCAATATGTATCTCTGGTAACTAATGTGGCTCCGGCCGGATCAACATCTACACTCACGGGACTGCTTACTAAAGTTCGCCGAAGTTGATCCGATATACAAATCCACCTTGCGATAGTTACGGAAAATGTTGATCCGATTTAAATGAGCCAATCAGAGCACAGCAAACGATCGGATTGGCTGAATGCAGCCGCGACGTTGCCGTTTCGTATCTTTGGCCACAAAATACAGAATAAAAGCTTCATACAATGTGCGCTCCGACAACCACTCACGGACACGGAGTCAGTCGGAATCAAAGGCGGTTTCTGGGTAGTGCGAGCGTGAGTGCCGCCCGCTGCGTAGTAAGTCAATTGTGAACTAGTTTACGTTATTGGAATAGGCTGACATTTTGTATACTTAAGTAATCTTGATGACAATGCAATAATATGGTGACCTGGACCTGATGCTGCAGCCAGGATCGTCTCTCACAAGGGAATTCCTCAATGGTTAAGCGTATAGAGTTGAAATTTGGACATTTATGTACACCCGATGACAATGCAATAATGTGGTAACTTTGACCTGATGCTGCTGTCAGGATCGTCTCTCACAAGGGAACTCCTCAATGGTTAAGCGTATAGAGTTGAAATTTGGACATTTATGTACACCCGATGACAATGCAATAATGTGGTGACCTTGACCTGATGCTGCAGTCAGGATCGTCTCTCACAAGGAAACTCCTCAATGGTTAAGCGTATAGAGTTGAAATTTGGTACACATATATACACCCGATGACAATGCAATAATGTGGTGACCTTGACTTGATGCTTCAGCCAGGATCGTCTCTCACAAGGGAACTCCTCAATGGTTAAGCGTATAGAGTTGAAATTTTGATACATATATGTACACCCGATGACAATGCAATAATGTGGTGACCTTGACCTGATGCTGCAGCCAGGATCGTCTCTCACAAGGGAACTCCTCAACGGTTAAGCGTATAGAGTTGAAATTTGGTGCACATATGTACACCTAATGACAATGCAATAATATGGTGACCTTGACCTGATGCTGCAGCCAGGATCGTCTCTCACAAGGGAACTCCTTAATGGTTAAGCGTATAGAGTTGAAATTTGGTACACATATATACACCCGATGACAATGCAATAATATGGTGACCTGGACCTGATGCTGCAGCTAGGATTGTCTCTCACAAGGGAATTCCTCAATGGTTAAGCGTATAGAGTTGAAATTTGGACATTTATGTACACCCGATGACAATGCAATAATGTGGTGACTTTGACCTGATGCTGCTGTCAGGATCGTCTCTCACAAGGGAACTCCTCAATGGTTAAGCGTATAGAGTTGAAATTTGGTACACATATGTACACCCGATGACAATGCAATAATGCGGTGACCTTGACCTGATGCTGCAGCGAGGATCGTCTCTCACAAGGGAACTCCTCAACTGTTAAGCGTATAGAGTTGAAATTTGGTAAACGTATGTACATCCGATGACAATGCAATAATAAGGTGACCTTGACCTGATGCTGCAGCCAGGATCGTCTTCTCATGAACAACTGTTAACTGTCTCGAGTTCAAATTTCACAGAATGCTGGTTATGGCTTGTGTTCACTACACAGTTTGGACCCGCCAAACCGGCAGATGTCCAACAATGGACTTCAAATGTTTCTTGAGCTATAGTTTGTCAAAACAAATCTAATGAGCACAAACACGACGAGGATATTGCTTAGTTGAAGAGTTCCTATGGCCAACTTCCGGCTTCCATCATCAGACCAGCTCCATGGTACCATATTATTGCATTTTCACCCAAGATACCTTATCATCATCATCAGCCCAAACTAGTCCACTGCTGGACATAGGCCTCCCAACAAGGCGCGCTACTGAACCCAAGCCTCGGTTCTCCGATTCAGTCGCTGCCAAGCCACCTTACACAAGATACCTAGGTATGTCAAATTTTATCTCAATCAGGCACCGGAAAGTAGGTCAAAATTAATTTACATGATTTGAACCGGAAAGACATACAGACATACGAACGAAATTAGTTAATTAATAAAAGCTTGTTTTAGGCAATCCATACTTTCATATTGCATACCTACTTATATTATAAAAGCAAAAGTACTATGTCTTTCTGTTTGTCTGTTACCTCTTCACGACTAAACCGCTGAACCGATCTTCATGAAATTTAAAATGAAACAACTTTTACGGATCTACTCGCGTTTATTTTACACATTCATCATCATCATCACCATCAGCTCATTTTTGTCGCCACTGCTGGAGCACGAGCCTTCCCTATGGATGGATAGGGAGAACGGGCCATAAACCACCACGCGGGCCCAGTGCGGATTGGAGGTTGTTAACGACTGCTAATGCAGCCGGGACCAACGGCTTTACGTGCCTTCCGAAGCACGGAGAAGCTCGAGATGATAAATTTTTGGTCACCCATCCGATGACCGGCCTTTGCGAAAGTTGCTGAAGTAGCAACGTGTAAATAGTTGCCTACTTGCGGGATCTTAATTGGAATATTGGAATTTAATTTACTGAATTAATTTTGTGAACACATTAAGGCTACTTTAACCCCACTGACCTTCTTCGAAGAGTTCAGGAACGCGCTCCGCCAATGTTCTCACGTCTGCGCATCAGCAACCACTTGCACAAACCAACACCAGGACACAATGTCTGAGATTATAATTTGATAACAGCACAATCACCAATATTACGTGAAACGGCTTTTAGAACACTCATTTAACTCAGAGCATCCCTCAATTAAGTTATATGGACAACTCATGTAATTCAGAGAAACGAGCACCGGCACAAGAATTCAAGAAGACCGCGCCAAATTACACACGATCACCGATTCTTTTCTTCGCGCGTAGGCAGAAGGATCGAGATCAAGCAGCCTTAATGATTATTAATTTATATACTATTTATATTTATATCCTATGGGTACTTAATGTGCCCAACCATGCTCCCCGCCTTGGAAGTTCGCAGAACTTTCAAAAAGAAATAAAATAAATAAAGTTTACGTTAGCAGGTTAACATAGTTGTATGTATTTTTTTTACGAATCTAAAGCTAATTTATAGGTTTAATTATGAAAACTTTGATAAATATCTTTATTTATTAACTTATTGCGTTGGAATAGGATACAACTTTACTACAGGACGTTTGTAAATTCCACACTTAGTTTTTACAGTTGCAACGCGAACTACCTTATCAGGACCTGGATAATTTCTGTAATTACACCTAAAGGCCAACTTAACGGAGGACAATCATCTTGTCCCACAAGTACAACAGTTCCAATTTCAATAGGACGGTCCGTGGCAGTCCACTTTTGTCTGACTTGCAACGTGTGCAGATATTCCAGACGCCACTTTCTCCAGAAAGACTGAACCATATTGTCCAGTAATTGTTTGCGTTGGACAAGACTAATACGCGCGTCGGTCAAATTCACAGCAGGTAAGTACTGCAATGGAGTAGACATCAAAAAATGAGCAGGAGTAATTACTTCCGGAGACGGATCAGAAGATAATACTGTGAGTGGGCGAGAGTTCATAATGCACTCTATTTGTACCAACACTGTCTGTAATTCCTCATAAGTGAGAAGCTGAGTCCCTATTACGCGGTAGAGGTGAGTCTTTAAACTCTTTATATTTGACTCCCAGATACCTCCGAAATGTGGAGTACGTGGAGGAATCATTTTCCACTCAATACGCCTAGCACTAAGTTCCCGCCTTAAAACCGGTTCGAATTCGGAATCGATGAGAAACTTAAAAATGTCATCTAATTGAGCCTTGGCACCAACAAAATTGGTGCCATTGTCAGAATATAAGCATGACACAGGGCCACGCCGAGAAATGAAGCGCTTAAATGCAGATAAAAAGGCATTTGAAGTCAGCTCTGAAACCAACTCTATATGAATGGCCTTCGTGACGAGGCAAATAAATAGGCATATATAAGCCTTTTGCGAATGTTGCCCTCTTCTACGAGTAAGTGTAATGCGAAGGGGGCCTGCGTAGTCTACTCCAGTATGAACAAAAGCCTTAGCTTCTACCACACGATACGATGGCAAATCTGCCATTCTTGGAGTAGGATGTGATGGCTTAACGCGAAAGCAGTAATTGCATTTCCGCACTTTAGCCCTAATAACTGTCCTGGCATCTAATATCCAGTAACGCTGACGCAATATGGACATAAGGAGTCCTGCGCCTGTATGACAGTTCCTAACATGGAAATGATCAATAATGAGATCCACCACAGGATCGTGTTTAGGAAGTAAAACTGGATGTTTGGCCTCAAACGGCAAGTCCGAATGGTAAAGTTGACCTCCAATACGTAACAACCCGTCTTCGTCAAGAAAGACAGATAAACGTTGAAGCCTTTTTGAGGGTAATCTAGACGTATTAAGAGCCGTAATATCATCTGCGAAGTGAACTCTTTGGACAGACTTAACAACAACTGTCTCTGCAATCATAAGATTATTGACCACGCCAGAGGAAAAGGACATTTTTTTTATAAAACGAAAAATAATTACAACAGTCCTCAGAAGTTTATCCCATGAGGATATACGCTGAGCTAATTCATTTAAGACTGAAGGTTTACATTGAACCCTAGCAGTGAACACATTAGCCTTGTGCTCAGGCAGTTGACTTGCATTAGATGGGGAAAAAGGTTTTATCGGCCATTCCGAAGGTAAGTTGCAAATCCATGATGGACCATTCCACCATAGCTTATGTGAAACGAGCTGCGAAGGCAACAATCCACGTGAAAGGCAGTCACTCGGATTTTCACTTCCGGCGACGTGATAAAAATTTTCAGAAGTTAAGTTTTCCTGACACTGAGCAACGCGATTACTTACAAATACAGACCAACGATGCGGTGATGAATGAATCCACGACAGAGCAATAGTTGAGTCTGAGAAGGCGTACGTCCTTGCAATAGGGAGACGCTCCCGGTAAGTCTCTTGAACAGTACGTATAAGTTTGGACATCAACACTGTGGCACAGAGTTCTAAACGAGCGAGTGTGGTCACTTTGGTAGGAGAAACCTTCGATTTCGCACACAAGAACCTTACTTTGATGTTGCCAACAGAGTCAGTAGTGTGTAAATATATAACACTACCATAGCCATTCATACTAGCATCACAAAAGGCTACTATCAACACAGTGCAGCCATGGAAAACACCCACATGAAGAGGAATTTTCAAAGATGATAATAAAGGGAATTCTTGTGTTAACGCCAAAAACCGTTGAATAATACTTTCAGGAGGCGTATCATCCCACCCTATATTGCACAGCCACAGCTCTTTAATAAGCAGTTTAGCGTATAAAATAACAGGCGCTACCAAACCGAGGACATCAAATAAGCGAGCGACCACTGACAGTATGCTCCGCTTAGTACACTTTTCCTCCACAGTATGAGTCGTGAAGAAAAAGCTGTCTTCAGCAGGTGCCCATGAAAGACCTAATACCTTGGAGGCATTGTCAGATCCGACACAGAAGTCTACAGCGCTGCGATGAGAGGCCGGAAGGTTGTCAAGTAAAACTTGCGAATTACTTGTCCACTTTACCAATTCAAAAGCACCGGACTTAAACAAAGAGATCAGTTCTCGTGAGAGACGAATAGCGCAGGTCTCATCTTCAATAGAATGGACCAAATCGTCTGTATATAATTTAGACTCTGCCACAGTGGCAGCGTCCGGAAAATGTGGTCTCATATCATTGGCTAATTGGCGCACGGTCCGCATTGCCACGAATGGACTCGACTTAAGTCCAAAAGGAACTCGATTGAACTGAAAAGTTCGTATAAAATCGTTTTTTTTAAACCGATACAAGATTTTCAAATATTTACGGTGCATACTAGGAACTTCAATCTGTAAATACATTTGTCTAAGATCTGCAGTCATAGCGACTGGAAAAAGACGAAAGTTAAGTAACAGTAAAAATAAATTTGCTTGCAAATTAGGCCCAGCATGCAAAACGTCATTTAATGACAAGCCCGTATGAGTTGAAGCACTAGCATCGAGCACGATCCGAGGCATAGACTTATCCGGGCGAGTGACGGCGTGATGCGGGATATAATAACCATCATCTGTAATATCAGACTCTGAGACTTCTGACAGGTAGCCCTTACTAATATACTCAGTAATCACCTTATTATAATTTTCGTGTAACTCAGGTGCCTGGTTAAATTTACGCTCCAAAGCCATAAAACGTCGTTGGGCCACAGCACGAGAGTTTCCTAAATCATTAGGATTTTTAGAGAAAGGCAAGGCGACAGAATACCTCCCATCTTCAACGCGAGTGACAGATGATGCAAACAAGTTTTCACATTCCGTCTCCTCTGGGCTTAAATATTGCAGATTAGGTATTTCTTCTAAAAGCCAAAACTTTTGCACTAAATCATTAAGTGCAAGTGCGGAAATAGAGGTATAAGATTTGTTACAAAAAATATTTTTGTCATTATTAGCGTAATCACCCATAAATACGTAACCAAACGCGGTTAATATAGCGGGAGGTGCATTAGTGCCTGATAAGACTTTGTTACCTAAATAAATATATGGAAATAATTGAGCACCTATCACTAGATCCACGTTCCCGGGAATATTCCATGTCAAATCAGCGAAGGGCAGTCCCTCTAAGTAGCCCACATCACCCTTGGTTATATAATGTGTAGGCAACTGATCTGTAATACAGTCAACGACAAGCGCATGTATACTGTATTTGTTATTAGGGTATACGCGGGATTCAATATCTAAATTCACGTATCCTAAAATTGGTCGCGAAGCGGAACCAATCCCTTTAACAAAAGAATTACTCAAAGGAGTTACAACTAAATTAAGCGTCTTACAACAATCGACCGTAACTAAATTATTTTGAGAACCATTATCAATAAGGCATCGAATTAATTTCTTAGTACCATCCTGAGTCTTAGCATAAATTTGAGCGGTTGACAACAAAATAGTAGAAGTTGGTCGCACTTCAGCACCAAATGACACCGATGGATTGTGGTGCGATATATTATTATTATCGTAAGACGCATCAGTGCACGCTTTAAAAGTAACAGGTGCAGGTCCACTAGGCGCCATGTTGGTCTGAACCAATTGCTTCGTGTTTGCGACAAGCGAGTTCATATTTAAGCCGGGTTGGCAAGGAAAAGAATGAAGCGGAGGCGAAGGAACAACAGAGGTCGACGACCCATCACCGTTAGACATTTGCGACACTTGTACGTAATTATTCGAACTAACTTCTTTATCATTAAAATGTAACAAAGTGTGATGTCTTTTCTTACACACATTACAAACATGTGTAGACTTGCAAGACGTAAGTGTATGCAAACTACTTAGACAATTGACACACCCATGTTTAGATTTAATAAACTCAAATCGGGCATGTGGAGAATCTAAATTCTTAAATTGAGTGCAAACAATAATTGAATGACCAGTTTGTTTACAAAAGATGCACGATTTTGCGAATGAAGCTGTAGGGACATTATTGTTATTATTATTACTAGCGACGAACGACTGGTAAGTATGACGGGACGGCTGAGTGGCGGCGGGAGGTTTATTTACGCTTACGCCGCTGTTCGATGCCCGCGTCGAGATATTATTATTTGACCGTTGTAATATTTTTACTTGATCTTGTAAGAAAGAAGCTAACTCATTATACGACGGTATTTCTTTGTCACGAACACTTAATTCGAAAGTTTGGGCTGTTTGGAAATCAATTTTCCTAAACGCACAATGAAACAATATAAAATCTGTTAAATCCTTAATATCTAACTGCCGCAATGCAGCCACGGAGGACGCGTATTTTTCTATAAACGAATCTAAACTGTTTGGTGTATTTGTACAACTTTTGGAATCAAGAATATTATTTAAATAATAAGTGCCTAATGCACGTTTATCTTGGAACTTCTTCACTAAATTATTCCAGATGATGTTGTAAGTCTCACTAGTGGGCACAATACCTGCGGTGACCTTTAAAGCGCTGTGAGTAAGTTTGCCAACTAAATACTGCACACGCTGCGAGTCAGTCAACTGACTATTATTATGAACATTGGCCTTGAAAGACTCATAGAACATGGGCCAATTATCCGTTTTGCCGTCAAAGCTAGGCAATTCGATCGGAGGCAACTTAATGTTGCATGTAACATTAGAACTAGTTGAGTTATTATGTGACGATTTATCTGACTGTGACGCCTGAATTATTTTATTTTGAACGCGCTTTACTATAAGATATAAATCTTCAAACGCATCTAATGACTTATAATCAGGCGTAAAAGTTGAATCAGAAGACAACTGGAGGTCATTAATATCATCAATTAAAGTTTCATACTGACTATGCATTAAATCTATACGTTCAGACTTGGCCATGAAAGTTTCATTACTTCTAGATGCGAAATTGGAAATATTTGTTGAAAGATTATATAACTCATTCATACGTGAAAAAAGTCGTTCTTTTTTAGCATTCAACAGAGCGAATTGCTTGTCAAATTGATCTTTAGACGTATTTGCTTTAGTTGTAGACATTTTACTTAAGAATTCGCAATAGAATTGTTAAAAAATGTGAAACAATATATTTTCTATGAAATTATTTTAAATGACGTAAACTTATGTGGAATTTACAAATGGCGGAATTTAACACTAATGGCGTGCTTCGAGAGTTTTACCAAAAAATTACGTAAATCTGCGAACATCCAAGTATTAAATTGATAAGTACCTATTACTTGTATTAAGTAGGTAATCAAATGATATTATGATATGCTAGAACAATATTCGAGCTCGTCAGGACCAAATTATGAAGTAGCAACGTGTAAATAGTTGCCTACTTGCGGGATCTTAATTGGAATATTGGAATTTAATTTACTGAATTAATTTTGTGAACACATTAAGGCTACTTTAACCCCACTGACCTTCTTCGAAGAGTTCAGGAACGCGCTCCGCCAATGTTCTCACGTCTGCGCATCAGCAACCACTTGCACAAACCAACACCAGGACACAATGTCTGAGATTATAATTTGATAACAGCACAATCACCAATATTACGTGAAACGGCTTTTAGAACACTCATTTAACTCAGAGCATCCCTCAATTAAGTTATATGGACAACTCATGTAATTCAGAGAAACGAGCACCGGCACAAGAATTCAAGAAGACCGCGCCAAATTACACACGATCACCGATTCTTTTCTTCGCGCGTAGGCAGAAGGATCGAGATCAAGCAGCCTTAATGATTATTAATTTATATACTATTTATATTTATATCCTATGGGTACTTAATGTGCCCAACCAGTTGCTTAACCTCAACACTCGCAGACCGGGCGCGTTAACCACTGCGCCATCGAGCACATTACACATTACTTTTAGTTAATGTTTTTTCTGACGTTTCGAACCCTAAAATAAATGCGAGTAGATCCGTAACAGTTGTTTTATTTCAATGTGTAGTGTTCACGTAAACTTTAGAAAACAATTCATAAGTTTAATTTGTTTTGTGTAAACCTGTTTTAAAGGATAGCGACATGAGTAAATAAAATAAAAAAAATTAATGCCTCAAGCTTTTAAAATTGAAATGTTCGTGTTCACCTTGGCATTGGGTCATCCATCTTATTCATCTAATCAAAGACAGAATCCACATTCATAACAAACTGAACGTACGAACTTATTTTCCCGAGTTTCCTATGGTCATCTTCCAGCATCATCAGACTCTGGTTACCATCTAGCACCAAAGTACTCGTCAAGACGAATCATACGAGCCCAAACTCGATGGGATTGTGTCGTTTAATTACCGAGTTCCTATGGCCATCTTCCAGCTCCATCATCAGACCCTGGTTACCATCTAGCATCAAAGTACTCGTCAAGATGAATCATACGGGCCCAAACTCGATGGGGTTGTGTCGTTTAATTACTGAGTTCCTATGGCCATCTTCCAGCTCCATCATCAGACTCTGGTTACCATCTAGCACCAAAGTATTCGTCAAGACGAATCATACGAGCCCAAACTCGATGGGGTTGTGTCGTTTAATTACCGAATTCCTATGGCCATCTTCCAGCTTCATCATCAGACCCTGGTTACCATCTAGCACCAAAGTACTCGTCAAGATGAATCATACGGGCCCAAACTCGAAAGGGTTGTGTCGTTTAATTACCGAGTTCCTATGGCTATCTTCCAGCTTTATCTTCAGACCCTGGTTACCATCTAGCACCGAAGTACTCGTCAAGACGAATCATACGAGCCCAAAGTCGATGGGGATGTGTCGTTTAATTAGTTTCTATGGCCACTTTTCAGTTCCATCATCCGATCAGCTTCATTGGGTCACTCATCTAATCTATCTAATCAAAGACAGAATCCACATTCATAACAAACGGAACGAACAAACAAATGAACTCATTTTCCTGAGTTCCTATAACCATCTTCCAGCTCCATCATCAGACCCTGGTTACCATCTAGCAACAAAGTACTCGTCAAGACGAATCATACGAGCCCAAACTCGATGGGGTTGTGTCGTTTAATTACGGAGTTCCTATGGCCATCTTCCAGCTCCATCATCAGACTCTGGTTACCATCTAGATTCAAAGTACTCGTCAAGATGAATCATACGGGCCCAAACTCGATGGGGTTGTGTCGTTTAATTACCGAGTTCCTATGGCCATCTTCCAGCTTTATCATCAGACCCTGGTTACCATCTAACACCAAAGTACTCGTCAAGACGAATCATACAAGCCCAAACTGGATGCGGTTGTGTCGTTTAATTACCGAGTTCCTATGACCATCTTCCAGCTCCATCATCAGACCCTGGTTACCATCTAGTACCAAAGGACTCGTCAAGACGGATCAAACCAGTCCAAACTCGATGGGTTTGTGTCGTTTAACTACCGAGTTCCTATGGCCACCTTCCGGTTCCATCATCAGACCCTGGTTACCATCTAGCAACAAAGTACTCATCAAGACGAATCATACGAGCCCAAACTCGATGGGGTTGTGTCGTTTAACTACCGAGTTCCTATGGCCACCTTCCGGTTCCATCATCAGATCAGCTCCATGTCATAATAATTTTGCATTGTCGTCCAATTCACACATGCATGCAAAATTTCATCTCAATCGTTAACCGGGAAGTGGATCAAATTTAACTTGCCAGATTTAATTACAGACGAACAGACAACGGGGCAGGTGAAACTAAATAAAAGCTTGTATTGTAAAATAACACAAATTCACTCTATATTCTACTGGGTTATCTCTCTGTCACACGCAGAACGCGACGTTGCCGCTTTGTGTTCAAGTACCTATTCGTCCATTTTGGCTCCGGATCAACTTAGTCTAAGTAAATGTCGCATATAAGTTAAATATATTCTGGATCTAAGAAATCATATTCAGTATGATTTTTTCGAACGTTGCTGGATCAACAAATGTTGGTCAAATCGCTGACAAGTATGTTGAAAACCTGTAAGTGCAGCTCCACCGACGTCACACGCGCATCAAGGACGGATCAAAGTATATCAGTTTGCGCTACGGGGAGCCGAGTATACACGTAAAATAGGTGGATCAACAATTGTTCTAACTTCACACTGGATCAACATTTACCGTGAAAGGTTCATTATATATATATATATATATATATATACGGCAATTTCGATATTGTATATATATATATATATATACAATATATACAAATTATATATATATATATATATATATATATATATATATATATATATATATAATGATATATATTATATATATATATATATATATATATAATAGGTATAAATACCATATAATAGGTCCTTACCTGTGAAATTGCCGTTTTTTTCTCACTTATTAATAGGTGTATTACTTCTAAAAGTCAATACCGGTTGTTAATATTATTATACACCTTTAATTAGGACTATGTTACTTGGGCTTCAGTAATAACAATGATTATTCATTTTGTGTCTTTATCGCCCAATTTTTATTTTTAAATTGACTTCTTTTTTTGTTCGCGGAATTGACCTTTTGTTTCATTGAAGCTTTGAAGGGTCTACATTTTTTTTCTTTTTAATGTCTGCTATATTTGGCTAGTAAAACAAACACACTACCTACTCTACGATTTATAGTGTTAACATAAATAGATGCCAAGAAAATTTAAAAAAAAACGTTAGTATGAAAAATATAATTTAAAAAAAAATATTTATTCAAAACGGCAATTTCATAGGTAAGGACCTAATATAAATAAACCTTCTTAAACATAATAATAGTCACAGGTAGAAAAGTAGCGAATACGGCAGTTTTGCAGCAGGATAGGTTTAATCGGAAAGGTAAAATTTTTTCACGAGCTCTTTAAATGTGTGAATGGATTTCGCACGCCTGATCGCAACTGGAAGCGAATTCCAGAGACGAACATCTTGGACGGTAAAAAAACAATCATAAAAGGTGGTGCTGTGTAGGGGTTTTTAAGGCTTAAGTTAAAGTTTAAGTTAAAGTTTAAGACCACACCCAAATTTGTGACAGATTGACTGAAGGGAATGTCCACGCCATCAAAGTTAACTTTGGGGAGGGTCCCAGGGAACCCAGTCGACCCTAGAGAGTAATCTGAAACTGCCAACTACTATGGTCTGCGTTTTTCCAGGATTTACTCTAAGCCCGAAGGCTCGACCCCAATCAACGATAAGTTCCAAATTTGCATTGGTGGTCAATATAGTTTCAGAAAGATTACGAGTGGTGTCTGACAATTTGTAACTCGTCTGCACATAGGTGGTAGGAAGTAGAAAGCCTTTCTGAAATAGAGTTGAAGGTTGCAAACAGAAGAGGAAACAATACGCCACCTTGAGGTATACTACCACTCCACTTTCCATTCCAAGGCGGATATCGTTGGTGATCTTCACCAAAGTAGTGACGGTGCTGTGGCCTGGACGGAAACCGGATTAAAATGCATTAAGGAGATTATGACGAGAAAGGAAATTACTGATTTGGTTGTGGACAAGACGCTCGAGGACTTTGGATAGGAAAGGAAGAATGGAATGGGTAAGTATTTAGTAAATGCTTTAGGGTTACTTTTTTTGGGTAGAGGAATTATTTAAGCGTCTTTCCAATAGGATGGAAATACTGCATTAGAGATGGAGCTGTTAAAAAGGAATGTTAGGACTGGAAGGATGACGTCAAGGATCGGTACTAACTAACATATTGCGGCTAATACCGTCACTACCCACCGCATTGGAAGTTATTGATAACAAACTTTTCTTAACGTCGCTATCCGATAGTTGGTCAAATACAAAGGGAGTAAAATTAAGAACTGGCAAGGTAGACAATTTGTGCAACGTAGTAGCTTTGTCGGCATCACTGATAATCGATGAAATGGAGAAATGGAAATTCAGATTATGTCTTGCATTACCAATTCCAAGCTACCTAAGAAATTTCCAAACTTTAGAAGTGTCGATATTTTCTGGTCGACTTTTACTTTCTCTCTACAGGCCCTATTGCAGCAATTACGGACCTTAGAATATTTTTCTCTATTGTGGTCATTTGGTCGAAGTTTAAATCTGCTTTTCGCAGTGGCTTTTTTATGCATCAACACCTTTATATCGTCAGTTAGCCATAGTGCAGGAAGGTGCTTGATCTTAACAGCTCGAAATGGTGCATGCTTGTCATACAGTTGGGTAACAAAACAAGTGAGTTAAAAACATTAACTTGTTCATCAACAGACTGAGCGTGTACAACAGGAGACCAATCGATATTACATGCGTCATCACGGAACACTTGTTGATCCATACCATTAAAATTGCGCGGAAAAATTACTTGGAGTTTCGCTTTAGGAGGACGAATTTTATAGGACAAGAATATGAGATCATGATACGAGAAAGCGTCGGCCGAGCATTGACCGTGCTTCGCAACATGCTGGGGAGATGAAACTATTAATAATTAAAAAAGCGATGATGATGATGATGAAAGAACACATTTACAAAGAAAGCTAAGAATACTAATTTTATACTATATGTGTGTGTATTGATTGACTAATTGACACTAACACTATAATTTAACAATTTAACAGCATTTCATAAAGGTCTAAATTAAGATTTATCAGCTGGCTTGCACGTCTGTCTCTCCTTTATCATAAAACATGAATATCATGGTCTAATTGCAACCTTTTTCTTGAGCTCATTATCTCTGAGATGTTTGCACCCTTGTAAATATTGGTCTAGCCGAAGTTTCGTTTTCAACGCCACATAATTGACTGGCTCTTGAAACCTTAAAAGAAACAATTCACGTTGTATAACATCTTTCTTATTGTATATTTTCTTTTTCAGGTACGTCAAACACAAGCCAGTTGGATAAGAAACTTTGTTACATTGCTACAAAAAAAAAGGTATTGAAGTAAATTGATTCACCTCTGTGGTCCAGTTGTTCGATTCCCAGCGAGGGGTACATGTTTGTGTACTCGGTTTGTTTGGTGTCAAGGCTTGTTTGTCCGCATAGCTAGCTACCACCTTATCTAAGTATGTCGCCATATCATCAATATTTGTAGCATTGTGGTGAACCGGAAGCTGGAGATAAAATAGCCAGTAGGCTATCTTATCTCCAGCTCAGTAGTTGAGGATTTCTGGTGAAGTGCGCTTCCACCTTCGGTATCACCACTTAACATCCGGTGCGATGAAAGTCAAGTGCTTATATGACTTATTCGTCAACTGGCATGTGTGGAAGTGGCGAGTGCGCGCGAGTTGGCGGCACCTTCCGGTTTCACCTATTTTTTTTGTCGTCAACTCGCTCGATCGTGAAATTCTAACGTAGTATGTGCAGTAATTACGTAAGGAATTAAAAAAATTAGATGCCTATTAAAGGTACCATGTCAACCCACCAGCCAGCGTGGTGGTGCATGGCCCGGTCTCCTCATCATCGAAAGGTTTGTAGGCTAATGACGATTATACCAGCCGACTAACTTCATAGATCGGAGGCTCCAGTCGATGATAAACTTGGCTAAGTATTTTTTTTTGCAATAATCTCCATAAATAAACTATTGGACATGGAATCCATTGCAATGGCCTCTAATCCGATAATCTGACAAAGTATTGCCTAGTTACATTAACAAACTGAGTTCAATTAACGTGCTTTCTGCATCATGGAAGAGCTGGGGATGATTTATTTTGATCGTTGGAGAAAAAAAGGTTACACTCGTAATCTTCATTCGCTCTAAAAAGAGTACTACACAACTCCAATTTAAAAATGATCTCGCATATTTTCTTACATAACTTATATTACTATCCGATAATTTATTCTAAAGTTATCCCAATTCCACATTCCGGGCAGAGCGACCGGTTCTCAAAGTCAATTTCCCGACCATAAGAAATCGAACAAACTATAATAAATGGCGCATAGTTGGAACCTTTCAAGGAGATGAAATTCCGGGTAGCCATACCCTTGCACCGATATGATCAAATATCTTCTCTCCCCAGTGCATGCTTGGCAACGGAGAATTTATCATCGGCTAGCTTATTCCAACAATGAAAATACGGACTAAATGGTTTTATGATGTACATGTTTTTAACGTGCCACCTTTGTAATTGCGTGTGAAGAACTAGGTATATTACTTTTTACTATTTTGAATGTAGAATGCACCATTTACCTTAAGGGTGCGCCGACAAAAAAATGCCAAAAATGCAGTTACGGTTAAGTAGATATAATTGAAAATACTATCGTATTAAATGAACAAAATATATATTTAGTATCATAGGGAACGTGTTTATAATTTGCCAGAACCATAAATTCATAACACGCTATAGTTTTTCTACAATATCATTTAAAGTTGGGCAAAAATCATGAAAACGAGTGGCGGCGTTTAGTAGATTTCTTATAGTTTATCTAAATTATTGCACCTCTGATTTTGTCTAAACAATCATCTATAATTTTCATCTACAATTTGTAGTATATAATCATAAACTACAAATTGCTAGACTACATTTTTGATTCATCAAGTGGTTATTTAAATAATTATTTTTTATTATTCACCTTAAATTCCCCATACAAAATTAGTATGGCCGCGCGGCATCAAATAAATATGGACGACGACATTTCAAATAAAACATATGACACTTGTCACTTATGGACGGCGCACCCTTAAAAACAATAACACAGTTAATTTAAGACGCATACAACAAACTTCAGGGTTACCAATCAAGTGAATAACGCTCGCGTTATGTTGATTGGTAGGTTGTGCAAGTAAATTTTTTTTTAATATTGTACGGGTAAGCACAGTGCTTTGATCTCACCTGATGTAAAGTGATGATAAGGCCAATGATGGAAGCGCACTTCACCCGGGAACCTCAACTGCTGAGGCACTGGCTATCTTGTCTCTAGCTGCCGGAGCACAACAATGCTACAAACATTGATGTTATGGCGACATATTTAGATAAGGTGGTGGTAGCTAGCCAGGCGGACTAACAAGACCTACCACCAACCAAACCGAGTACACAAACATATACCCCCCGCTGGGAATCGAACCCGGGACCTCTGGGTCTAAACCGGTGGTCTTAGCCACTAGACCACAGAGGCGGTTTAGCGGCGGGTGTGTAATGCTAAGTGCAAATACTATTGATAAATTGTGCAAATGCTCTAATTTTACTTATCATAATTTTATTTCATATTTCTATAAAACTATTTCAGCTATTCATTGTTAACTATCAAGAATTATTTAAATAATAAACATTGTATGAACTTCTCGTAGCAAACAAGTAAACTAATATCCGGGTACGATTGACAGCGGGGGTTAAATTTTCGTAGTCGATTTGGTTAGTAATAGGGATTGTTGTAAGTCCGCCTGGCATCGTCACCCACCATTAGCAGATCTATTCCAATCCAATACCACGACACTAATACGCACCATTATGTAACCGTTAGACGAAGAGCTCGATGTGGAATAGCAAAATTAAATCCTTGCACCCTTAACTTAAAGTATAAAACCAATTTTAAGGCGCTGACAACTATGAAAGAATAGAAAAATAAAAAGCCTGGCATCCTTAGCTTGGGGGTATAAACCAAATTTAAAGGCGCTGACAACCATGAAATGCGCTTCACTTAAGCATGGTTTACATAAAAAGTAATCAACGCCAAGAAAAATACTTGTTATAATAAGACTATATTTGCAACAATGTAATTGTTTCTAAAATGCAGAGTCATGAAATATCCTTAATAGAAGAAAAAACAAAGTCTAAACAGTATCTATTTACTTGACTCTTCTTTAAATATACCTGTTTGTAACAACAGTAAGAAAAACGCCATAAATTTTTTAAAATACTAGATCTAGATGTTACATAAATAGCGTTTTTCGAATTTATGACTTGTGTAGTAGATCACGCACTATTTTCATTCCTTTCGATTGTATGCAATTCGAGAGTGAGCGCTGTTTCATACTTGTCAGCTTCTTCAACCTATTTTTAAAACATTTTTGACGATATTTGGTACCTCATATTTCTCTCACGTAAAGGTCTTGACTATATCATATGCATATAAGTCATAACCTCGTCTTCCTTTGCGATTATGGTTATGTATACAGCCTTTAGCAACACTGTAAGGGTCGTCTGCGTGATACGATCTCATAAACCCAATGCAGCAACGAGAGTGTCGCTACAATATTATTAAAGTTTAAAGTGTCTCCAGCATAACAGAGCACTTATAAATATAACTATGTTACAACATTGTTCCGACATCGTCGTCGTCTAAATCAAATGTCCAATGCCTTCATTCTTTAAAAAGATGCTGTGCGGAAAGTGTTCGAGAAAGCTGCCACATTGTTAAAAACCTGGTTACAATGTTGCATTATGGCTACAAATTGTGTGACACGAGTGTGCTTCTAATATATTTTATTATCATAAGCACGCCCATGTTTGTTATGTTTAGGTATTATGTATGATAATTACTACAATTGTTGAGAGAGTCTCTTTTCCTCGATTTCACTTCCACCTACGTACCTATCAATCGTTATTTACCGAACACCGTATTAACATCATTCCCTAAATAATATCCCATTTTCAGAAAAAAAATTGTTTACTTCTAATATTTTTTTTTATTTTTTTTAAACTTTTGCAACGAAATATTACATGGCGTACTTAATGCCTGAGGCATTTTCTACCAGTCAATCATAGGGGTTCAGAATTGACATGGGAGTAGGTGCAAATTTTGAGACACAACAAAAGCGGAAAACATTACAACAAAAAGAACATACATAAATATTCTATAAATTACAAATACATAAAATACTTTACTGAGATGATCCTGCCAAAATTTCATTAAGAAAAAGCATGCGGACTTTCTTTTTAAAGACATCGCGACTTGTAGCCATCCTGATTTCGAGAGGCAGCGCGTTCCACATGAGAATGGACTGGATATAAAAGGAAGAATGTACAAATCCGGAAGTATGGAAAGGACAGAGAAGAAGAAGATTATTTGAAGATCGGAGATTTTTACTCTAAGAAGAGCAAAGAAATTGAAAATAGGGAGTAAGATAGGAAGGAGAATTTGGAGAATTAAGAATCAAAAACAGTGTAGTTAGGGCTCGTGAACTTGGTTAACCATTTCCGCTTGGACCTATACTGTGAGATGTGGTAATATTTTTCAAATTATAAATGAATCTGTTACTATTGTTAAGCAATCTGTCAAGCTTATCAAGCAGGACGACGTTGAGATCATAATAGCACACGTCACCATAATCGATCATGGGAAATATTAAAGTTTGCGCAAGCGTTACCTTCGTCTTGAACGGCCAAAAATTTCTCAGGCGATTCAATGAGCGCAAAGTCCAGGTAACGGAGTTTCCTGAGGCTGGTTGATTTTTTCTATAAATATGTACTAACTACAATATCGTCATTGTTGGCTTCTTGTCATTTTTGCCTTTGCCCATACAAGATAAAATAAATTAATAATAAGTACTCAATTGAGAGCAACAGAATCTGCCGCATACATATTATAAGAAAACTAGCTGTGCCCCGCGGTTTCACCCGCGTTCTACCAGTCATAGCGTGATGTAATATAGCCTATAACCTTCCTCAATAAATAGACTATTCAACACAACAATAATTTTTCAATGCGAACTAGTAGTTCCTGAGATTAGCGCGTTCAACAAACAAACAACAAATAAACAAACTCTTCAGCTTCATAATATTAGTATAGATGGCATTAGGGTCGTATTAACTTATAATATCTGCGATGTTTCTTCTTTCTCCTACTTGCAACCTCTTGTCGTGAATTTCGAGATCATATACTACAAAAGTAGTGATCAAAAGATCATTTGAACCTGAAATGCTGGATGGCTCTAAAAGGGTTCCAAATATAAGGTCAAAATAAAATAATAAGGAAACGTGAAATTCGTGTAAAGTTTTTCTTTTCTTGGTCTGTGATTATTTCAACGTGTAGTGTTCGTGTTAACTTGAGATAGCTAAGTAATAAAAACTAATTAAAAGCAAAAAAAAGATAACGACAATAAATTGACAACAAGTTTAATGAATTACAATTTTAAAAACGAAACGTAGACTTTAATCGAATTCATGTATACGTAAAAAGCGCGAGCTCAAAGCACATTTTCGCAAATCGATTCGATACACGATACGTCGAGCGAAAAATCTGGGAGCGCGTCAATGTTGCCGGCGACAAGCCATCAATCATCGCGAGACAAAAACAGTGGGCCGACACAGGGCGCGCAACTCTCGCCCCTGCTCACTTTGTCATTGCTAGTTGACGCCCGGCACATATTCACGAGAAGTACTTACGTATGCTGTGCTCAAATAAAGCCACTGATTTTTGATATCATTTTTATTGTTAATTCTTTTAGTTCTGTTTTCATTTGTTTTAAGAAATAGTCAAGGATGGTAAACAAAAAAGCAGTAGCTCCACAAAGTGCAACTCTCGCCTCGGCCCATTTTGTCATTGCTAGTTGACGCCCGGCACATATTCACGAGGAGTACGTATGCTGTACTCAAATAAAGCCACGTGATTTTCGATATGATTTTTGTTGGTCTTTAATGTTTGGTTAGTAAAAGAGCTAATACGTTGAACTGCCTATCTAACACCACCTGCCTCATCAGGAATTCTTTATATAAGCACTCATAAATGAAAATTAGGAAATAGCAGTACCCACTTAAGTAGAACTATCGGCAAAGAAGTTACCGTCGAAGTTGTACAAGACTAATGACGCACCCAGTATCTCGGCTTTGTTCCGATTTGATTGATGTCCTGGTGTTTCGCGACGAGCCCTGTCCTCGAGAGACAGAGCTTCTTACACTAACGATTCTTTCACATTTTAACAACATTAACCAAGAACTATGGAGATAAGGAGATAAGGAGAAACTCGATGACACAGTAGTTAACGCGGCCGGGTTGCGATTGCAGAGGTTAAGCAACTTTCGCAAAGGCTGGTCATCGGATAGGTGACCAAAAGTGTATCATCTCGAGCTCCTCCGTGCTTCAGAAGGCACGCAAAGCTATTGGTCCCGGCTGCATTAGCAGTCGTTAACAACCACCAATCCGCACTATAGGCCCGCTTGGTGGCTTATGGCCTGTTCTCCCTATCCATCCATAGGGAAGATGGTGCCCCAGCTGTGGGTCCCCACATAAAAAGAGCTGGAGATGAAGATAAGTTGATGCCGCTTAAGGTGGTTTGTCTACTCCCCATTTGGGTACTAAATGATGAATTAGGAAGGATTTGGTTCCTTTATGGTCTGGTGGTTAAGACCACCATCTTATGTAAAAACGTTGCCATTACAATAACGAAGAAAGATAAAAACTAGACACTGCCTGAATAGCGAGCTGCATAGCCAACCATTTACTAAGATATTGAAGACAGCTAAGTTCGATTTACGGAGTAGGCTTCCTGTGTTGCGGTAAAAAAAACTGGGTAAAATTCAAAATAACAAAAGAGTGTAAAGTGTCAAACTCCTTTGTAATTCGCGAGGTGTCGCGTATTGTACAGCTCTAAATGGAACACTTTTCGTTATCGTGAGTTCCTGGGACTGTTCCGTTGCGTTATATCTTCACCAACAAAACTTTGGATCCCCCCAAAGAAGAATCTTTTTAACAGTTCCAAAAAGTTTGCTAACGATGCAAATTACTTTTTTTTATGTTCTCTTCTAGTCGCTATCTACGAACTTGCCGAAACTGTATAAGCGAAATGTGTTTATTTTCCGCATTATCAACTTAAACGACTGGATAAAGACAATACTGTGTTTATCACAACATTCACAACTCTCTCTATGTTTCTTTTTAGTTCCTAATGTCTTTAATATCAAAACAAACAAATACATAGATTACAAGTGTATTGTGATGTGTAGCAACCAAATTCCTTAGCGGTTAGCGCTACAATTTTTAGATTACTTTTTTCAATAAAAATAAAAGGAGAAGGTCCCACCATCTCATAATCCGTCGTCTATTGTGAATATAGACACAATAGAATTTTAATTGTTTAGGGCACTGATACTACCTACAGTACATATACCGCATCTGAGCGGTTAAGAAACCTCTTTCGATTAAATTATTGACGACCTCCTTGGTCGAGTGGTTTGTACACCGGTTTTCATGGTGTCGCCATCTCTGAAGTCCCGGGTTCGATCCCCAGTCGGGTCACTTTAGAAATCATTGTTTTTCTAAATTGTCTCAGGTCAGGGTGTTTTCTATGTATAATAAGTATGTATTTAAGTATTTTAAGTATGTTTTTCCGTTGTCTAGTAACCATTTAACGAGTTTCATAACGAAGTTTCTCTTGGGCTAGATAATTGGTGTGAGTGTAGGAAAGTTTAAAAAATAAAAAATATAATATAATAATTGAAATCGGTGCATAGATGTCGGATATATATGAACAAACATACCTAAAAAAACATATAATGTAAAGACGAAAATGAGAACCTCCTTATTTTAAGTCGGTTAAAAAGTATTTGTATTGCTACCATGTTTTATACTTACTAAAATTTTGTCGGTCTCCCGTTAGCTGCGGGTGACCTTTACGAGGAAGCTCGCGTCTAAATGTTCATGTTTCCACCTTGAAATGGCCCTAATGGGAGTAACAACACGCACGTAGCAGCATCCCTTGGGACATAGCGACCTTTGGCCACATGACGTCAAACGTAAAGAACACGTGACAAGCCCTAATTCCTGAAATAAACACGGAAGGCTCATTGTAATTACGAGCGCGTTGACATAGTGGGTAGCTTGTTTGCGATCTTGTATGTTAAGCGACGTTTGCAATGTCGGGTTACTGGATGGGTGACCAAACTAAAATATCTTTAGCTCCTCCGTTTACTTGGTACTTCTGTCTTTAAAATGTTCTATCAACGCCTCGGTGGCCTAGTTGTAAAGCGTTCGGGCCGATACCCGAAGGTCCCGGGTTCAATTCCCAGGTCGGGCAGAGTGTTTCAGATTTTTCGATGATTTAGCCTGAGGTTGTGATCACTAACCCGCATCAGACAAGCGTGGTGATTAAGCCATTACCCATCAATTGTAGTGATGACTTGATCTCGATGATGGAGGCTTTTGCCCAGCTGTGGGACAGTTATAAACATTTACTTACAATGCTCCAAAGTGTCATGAAAGCCTACAATAAATGCTATGTGTCGGCATTGCGCAAAAAGTTTTCCTATTAACGGATGCTTCTGCGACAATTTGATGGTAACTGCCTATTTTATTGCAGGATTTATTAACGACACGCAAACTTTAAAGTTAGTCTTCCAATGAAATTGGTACTTCAACATTTATGCATGCAGTAATAAAGATGATAATGCAATGTAGTGTCTACTTAATCACTGGAGACATTTCAAGACCGATAAATAGTTTAAGAGCATTGTTCGAGTAGTTTACAAAACATAGTAGATAGTAGAGAAATATATTTACGAGCACTCATATTTCAGTCATAGTATAACACATTCTTTCTGAACTATTTATTATTAATTTAGTATATGTAATAAGTATAATATTTTCCATAAGTATTATTATTAATGCAGACTTTTAAACAGACTTTTATTGCTAAATTTTAGAGATTCTGACAGGAGAGTAAAAGACAACGTGTTTTTTCTTGCATTAAACCTATTTATTGCAGTTTATTTTAGACCAATGTCTCACCTAGATAATGGGGACAATGGAGTTTAGTTTAAGTGTTGTTTTTTTAATATTTTCTATTAATAATTATTTTTAACGCATTATTATTGTTGTAGTTTCCTAAGTATAAAAGTTTTTTTTTTTAATTTAAACTTACATCACAGTTCAGAAATAAGTTAAAATTAGTTATACCTCATAAAATATTTTGTTGCATACGATGTTTCGGACAATATACCAAAATTAGAACAAAAATAAAAAAAAGACAACAGCTGTGAAAATTAAAAACGGAACAACACCCATACAACCCTAAACAAAACACGATTAACGTTAACCAAACAGTGATAGACTTCAAGAATATCATGTTTCTTTAATCGCATAAAGAGTCGTGGGTACAAGAACCGAGTTGGCAGCACTCCCATCCTTTGGTAAACTTTTTCTATCAGTGACTTTGTGAATTTATTGCGACAATTCCTCCCGGCATAATCGTCTGCAGCGCCCGCCTTATACTTAAATGTTTTATTATTGCAAGTTCAAATGTAAGAATAGTTTATTTGCTACTTGTATCCTTGACAAACTAGGTGGGTATCGACTGTTTTATTAAAAATCATCAATAATGTTTTAACTAATTGTGGTATCTATACATTAATACGTGAAGCAAAAATTTTGACCCCTTTTTACGAAAATTGCGCCGACGGTGGAGTATGAAATTTCGCACACTTATAGTGTATATAAAAAATGAATACAGAATGCTAATATATTTTTTTTAAATTATGCATAAAAAATACATTAAATCAATAAAACAAACATTACACACACTACCATGTATTTGACACACACGCATATTAAACTCTTTTCAAAAATGGAAGAGGAACGGCCGAAATCTGTCAATGCTAATCCAAACTCACATTCTATCAATTTTATTTTTCATTGCTTATGATACAATCCGTGCAGCCTTAATAAAATTACGGTCGAATTTCGACCACTGGGCGACCACTAGTTTAATATAAAGGTATGTCTATGAAACCTATATAGCTAAGTAGTTAGCGTTAATCAACTAAGATGATGATGATGATAAAACTTTGTTGAACCTATTTTTTTTTTTATGGTAAAAGGAGGCAAACGAGCAGGCGAGTCACCTGATGGAAAGCAATCACCGCCGCCCATGGACACCCGCAAAACCAAAGTTATCGCAGATGCGTTGCCCACCTTGAGGAAGGAGTTGGATCTTGAGGAGGGAGTAGGAATTGGGAGGGGGGAGGGGTGAGAGATGGGCCTCCGGTACTTTCACTCACCGGACGAAACGCAACAGCAACGAGTGCCGTTGTTTCACGCCGATATTCTGTGAGAGGGTGGTATTACGCCGGGCGAGCCGGCCCATTTCGTGCTGCAACGCAGCGTGGCTCTACCACTCAGACAGTGTTACTCATTTAGCAACACCCAGGGGTCACGTGTAGGGTCTCAAGGGTAAACCTACGGACGCGAGTAACTTTAACCCCCAAAAACCTAGTTAACTTAGTTTATTATCATTGGAATAATTAAAAAATATATAGATAAACCATCTCCCTCAGGTTATAGACGAATAGAGATAGAGAAGCAGCTTTAAATAGTTTGGAATTCCGCACCCCATGACATACAGGGTCAGGTGCTAGGTGGTGTCTTTATGCTATCGTGGTTCTTTTTTCGAATTGTTATTCTGTTCGCAACAAAATTTGCGTAAAATTATAAATATAACCATAATTATCTTTTAATAAATAAAAAATATAAAATCTAACATGGTTCATGTCAAACATTTGAAAACACAGACCACAGAGTTTTAGCCTTTGAAGAGAATACAATTAAATTAATATATTAAACCACAGACACAAATAGGCGATATACAACAACACAATTGGTGTTCAAAATTTATTGTTTTCATTCCATCATAATATTACGGCCGCGATCACTGACCGACACCGCAAAATCCGCTAGTATTGTTCAAAACTAACGAGATTATATCTGATTTGTATGGTAAACAGACTGCGTGACCGTTTGCAAACTATTTATCTAGTTGTGTTTAGAAACTGTGATACTGCATATCCGGAATAATGAAGTTGACGTTTTGTATGAAGAATTTTGATAAAATTATATTTTTCATACTAACGTTTTTTTTTTATTTTCTTAGCATCTATTTATGTTAACACTATACAAATTGTAGAGTAGTGTGTTTGTTTCACTAGCTAAATATAGCAGACATTAAAAAGAAAAAAATCAAGACCCTTCAAAGCTACAATGAAACAAAAGGTCAATTCCGCGAACAAAAAAATAAGTCAATTTCAATAAGAAATTGTTCGATAAAGACACAAAATTACCTAAATTACCTAATTACCTAATTAAAGGTGTATAATAATATTAACAACCGGCATTGACTTTTAGAAGTAATACACCTATTAATAAGTGAGAAAAAAACGTGAATTTCGTAGGTAAGGACCCAATATATTGAAGTGCCATTTACATACGTACAGACACGAGTGTGGGTATATTACTATAGAGTATTGAGAAATCGACAACAATATCTGCACTAGAAAAATATTTTGTAAAATTTATTTTTACACGATTCCAGCGAAAATTATGTAATAGTTCATAGATGGTTTGCAGTTCTAGCATCAACATATTATGTGACAACTTAAAGCGAAAACATATGAGGACAGCTTGTCCATTTGATGAAATATACTATAATATAATTCATTTATACTCTGTACAGTTGGCGTTACAGTCATGACACAGGCGCAGACTAGAGATTATTTAACTACTTTATTAGTTCGTAAGTTAACTTTAGGGCGTATTATTTACTTAGTCAACAGCATCAGCTCATAAAGTCCCCACTGCTGGGGCACGAGCCTTCCCTATGGATGGATAGGGAGAACGGGCCATAAACCACCACGCGGGCCCAGTGCGGATTGGTTGTTGTTAACGACTACTAATGCAGCCGGGACGGCTTTACGTGCCTTCCGAAGCACGGAGGCGCTCGAGATGATAAATAAATAAAAAAAAAAATTAATGATAAATTTTTGGTCACCCATCCGATGACCGGCCTTTGCAAAAGTTGCTTAACCTCAGCACTCGTAGACCGGGCGCGCTAACCACTGCGCCATCGAACTCCTTTTCCTATTTACTTAGCATTTAGTGCGAAGGGAGCTTCCACAAAAACTTGAGTTTAGAAACGCTCTCCATTTTTGATTGTCAATTGTTAAGGCGTCCATGCTTTACAGTCGTTTAATTGAAATATAGATGAAAATGTTGATATAACTCCAAAAAAATAATTTTATCCGGCCAATATCCTGTTGCTACGGATTACTGCACCAAAATATGAAAGTGAAAAGCAAAAAGTGGGACCGCAAAAGGCGTCCCGACAGTGCACAAAGAATTTTAAATAAATGAATTATTGAAAACGATGCGATGCGGAGAAGTGGCGACATCTTTTTCTGCTGTGTCTGTGCCACGAATAAATTACATTTTGTCATTATTATTTCTCTTATTATGTAGGAGTTGAAAAAACAATTTCAAAAACTCTCTATCTCGGGCGGGACTTTACATTTTTAGTAGAGTTTTAGTGATCATTTAATCACTTTACGAAAACGAGAATTACTTCGAATAATGTAAAAAAATGAATACAAATACAAAAGAAGACCTTTACTTCCCTTGCTAGTATGAAACTGGCGTACGGCAAAATAAAGGTAATGATACTAACATTTTAATTAGCAATGATATTGGGTTCAAACTTTAAGGAGATAAGTTTCAGACAAAAAAAACTGCAACGCTAAACTGCAAGTTGGCCGTAATTGTCACAAAGTGGCGCTGCTTCTAAATTTAAATAAGATTGGTATTTTTTTTTCTTTTTTACATCACATAAATAAGTATTTTAGTAGTAAAGTAAAGCTAAAGAAATGTATGTAAGTGTATGAACACCAGCTGCTCTAGTAATTAGATTAAACGAGTGCTGTATTCTGTTCGTTTAGGGGCGATATCCACTAAAGCAGAGAATAGATAGCGAGGCGAGATGTCGGGTAAAAAAATATTTCGCAACAATTCCCTCCTAATTTAGTACTCATGTTTCAAACAGAAAACAAAGGAGATATTAATTAAATTTATCTTATAACAACTTACGCTCATTGGGCGTCTTAATATACTCGTACATCTTACATATACTCACGTTTTTCTCCCAAAAGAGGTAGATCAAAGTCACCAATTTTGAGTCACCGTTTGTGACCTCGATGTCACATTCAGCATAATCAAAGGTTATTTTTCTGATGATGTGTGTCGACAAAATCAGTGATAGTTGTAAATAAGTGTTTCATTTCTAAAGAGAAACCGACAAATAGCCATGTAGGTACTCATGAAGATGCGAATGAAATATCAAAACCTATTTAACAAATTAAAAAACGTGAAAACTTTAAGCTTTAATAACAATCACAAATATTGTAGAAATACTCCACGTAGAAGGCTCGTCTCATCTTGCCGCTACCTTGAAAGATAAACATATCAGTGTACCTATCCTCCCTCAGATCCGGTTAATTAATTTTGTATAATACAATATAATTACGACCCAACTACTTAGAAATTAAGCTGCTGAATTTTAAGTCTTTTTCGGTTTAACTTTAACCCTTTATTTGTCTTTCCTTTAATTTAAAGCTTTACTAACATAAATGTATACAAAACCAAAAGATTCCGCGAGAGCTGCTTGGGTCAAACATACACCTTATTAAATAATACGTCTGAAAAAATATATTGATGGTATGTTGCATTCTACTTACGCGACCGGTGATCAAGATTGAAATAAAACACTTTTTATGAGTTTAGTCGCGTTTTTTATATGTTATTGTTCCGTGGTCACAGGGAGAGAGGTTTCCCCGAACCCTGTAATGGATTTGAAACGTCAGATATACCAATATGAAAAAAAATAAGACCTAATTCATACAAGTCCGTCATTTCAATATTAGTTTTAAGGCTACCAACAAATCAGTCTTCCTGTGACAACGGACCCGCGTCATTGTAGATATTGATATACCAAATCTTAAATTGAGGCGTTCTCAAACTACATATTTAGTAAAACACTAGCTTCTAGCGCGCTTGCAAGCCATTCACACTTCCTCGACAGTTTAATACCTGATTATTATCAGTTATTCTGATTACTGATTCGAGATACAAAATAATGATATCGCAATCAGCACTAAACTCTGTGGAAGTATGAAGGAAAGCTCGTTAGTATTTAAAAATATTAAGATTATTTATTAAACCAGTAACTAAAAAATCCAAAGATTTGAACGTTTTATTTGTAGCAGATGCAGAAGTAAAAGTGCACTTTACCCGGAATTCCCAATTACTGGAACTGGTGATCCTACTTTATTATGAACTGTTCAAGGCCGAAACGCGATATCAGCACCAAAGTTTTTGTTGAGAGATCATTCTTCATTTTCTACATACAAAACTTTAATCACAATAAAAGTCGCTCGCTCATCCTCAGTGGAACTCGATCCCTGGACGCGGCTCCCATTAAAGTTTCCTAACAGGAGCTGCCGACAATAAGCGGGTCCGCTTTCTAAGCCGTTTAATTCGATTTACTTTTCACTGACATGTGTTTTTAACTTTAGAGATGACTCCTTACACTTTGTTGAGTATCCGATGCTTTGTTCTACTTTTGCTGAGCTAACAAGTTTTATGGAATTCTTCACCGGTACAAGTTTCTGTCGAGTGCTTTTGATATTTAAACTTTAGACAGGGGAGATACGTGAAATCATTGGGGAAATTAGTTTTGCTGTTCCAATGCCTTTTACCACAAACGCGGACTAAAGCTATGATTTTGCACAGGTTGGGTATAATAAGATAATCTAGTGGTAGTACTTTTTTTCAAGTTTATGTAATTGAAAATTCTTAAATGTTTACATCGTCTGTTGTCGTAACATTCCAAAATTCGGCTAAGAAACATAATACGAAATAAACAAATTGAATGAAAATATTACATTCTTTCCAACAATCTCCCAGTGCTCAAGGGGCCAGAAGAGTTCATTTAAGTTATTACTCTTAAAATGAAAGGGTTAACATTCAACACAATAACTTGGGAAAGTTCTGAAGTCAGGCTGTTAATGGAAGTATACCTATTCAAATATACGTAAGGGTAGGAATACACATAACTCTCAAGTTGTGTACACGATCTCCATATTTTGGTGATTCCATGTCATTTCAAATTTAATGCTTCAATCAAAGCTTTAAGTTCTGTATATTATTTCCCATTGATAGGATCAAGAGTAACTAATGAGTATTCAAATTCCACAGCTAAACACACATAAGTTTGTGCTTATGACTATAAAAATATCAACTTTTGTTGCACGGAAATTTCAGTATTGACGTAACTAGCAAACACCCGTATCCCTTGATCCAGTGTAAGTTTTATAATTCTTTTTTAGCAGATTTAAACGTAGGAAATTTAAAGCTTTGTAGTTGCTAAAATTTCGTAAATACACTGTCAGTGAGTGGTATTTTGTTTTTATTTTCAAATATTACAACAAAACAGTTTGTTAGCACCATTGCTTTTATTTTCAACACCTCAAATAGACTTGAGCCTTACACAAGCTATCCATTTATACCAACTATACATTGTCATGTGAAATTGACACGTATGCAAATGATCAAACTTAGCCCAAACTTCTCAGCCATTATATTGCGTTATGCTCCATATGTTACTGTTTAACCTAAAGCCTTCTGGTACGAAACGTGCCTCTGTTAGGTCCCTATTAGATTTTATGTCACCATTATCGTCTACGCAACTCCTTAGGGCAGGCGTACCTTCATTAATGTTGGTATTGCTCATACCCTTTATTCATTATTCTTAAGCGGCCGGCGTTTGGTAAGAAAAATGTTAGGCGTTTATGTTGATTGGTCGTTTCCTTCGTGGATTCACTTTTACAGTAGAACGATTTTGGGGTTTAATAGGAAACGTGTGCGTGTGAACGGTGCGAATATTAAATTAAGACATCACAACTGTACACTGTTGATCTTTACCTTACTTTGGATTAAGTTGTTAGCACGAATCTTTTATATTTTGCGACAATTTGGTCTGCGTAATGAATTATGACTAAAATTTTTGAAAAGAAATATCTAAACAACTAAATTGAAGTTTTAAGAAAAGATTTGTAATTCTACTACATTTAGACTTCTTTGAAGCATACAAAAAACATAACCTCATCGTAAGCGATCAAAAGTGACACTTGTATTGTGGAGAACATTACTTAAATCTACACTTTTTGAGACACTCGGTTGAGAGAAAATTAGCAACTTATAGAAAACGTTAATACACCTAGCTATATAGTCTCAATGTCACCGACGCGTAATCCGAGCACTATTCCACCCCAACTTGCAATAGTTCAACAAAGGACTTCAGTCTTAATTCCATTAAACAAGAGATACTTAAGGAACCTCATTTTGAACTACTTCGGATTCATTTAACTTCACAATATAAAAACGGGGAAGAAATGCGACTTCACAAATTGACCATAACTTTGCACAAAGTTATAATATTAAACTGTGAGACTTTTAGCAGTGTGGCTGGCTAAGTTTCAGATCTTAAAATATTTTAATTTGCAACGTCTGCTCCGTGGAACTTTATCAGTCTTATAACTCGGTAGCATAGCATTGTGACACAATTTATTTTCTTTGCGCTGATTTTTCTATTGACTTTTTTTATCTTAATGGATTCCCTTTCTTGTAGCACCCATCCGGATCTTTTGTGCAACCCCATCCTTTCACTCTTTCGCAATGAAGATGACAGCTATAAGCTTGGCAATAACTTTGAAGGCGAAGAGCTTGAAGTCTTTTGGTTTCGGATGACCGATCTCGGTAATCCTAGTTTTTCCTAGTCAGAGAGTCACGGTCGCACAGTAAATGCTGCATTGACCCAGTTTTTTCTACACATACCCTAATCAAACTGTTCGTTAGTAGCTGCATTTTAGGTAGCATTGTTTTGATGCATAGTGCTATATCAAAGTACTAAAATTTAATCAGGTGACAGGCCTGGTATTTGTATATGAACTTACTACTACTTTTAGCCACTGAGGAGTTAAAGTGTTACCCAAGGAGCTTTTATTGAATTCAAACTATTTGTGTTCGAAGTAGCAGCAATATTTTAATCTTCAGGTGTCATAAAGTTTTGAAGACGTTTCCTCGACGGCGCTTTATTTGGTTAAGCCTGCGTGATTGAACATCCATTATTTTGTCAAAAGATATCTTGTGTAGCGGCTTTAGCGACTTCAGCAAATGGCTGCGTACACCCACAGAGTTTGAAACTTATCGCCTGCTCCGAATCGCTTTGAGAGCAGACTTTTTAAAGTGGTGTTATTTTCATTTATAAAGGGCGAATTTTGTAAAAGGCTAAGTTGTTGTATTGTGCCTATTTAATAATACGGCAAAGGCGTATTTAATGTAGCTTATCTACCAATTTTAATTTATAATCACAAAAATTAAAAGCGTTTCTGTTTTCAGATAAACTTGTTTGCGCGTTCCGGTAGTCCGTTCTGAACATGCAATTCAGTTGTACAAGTTAAGCAACTTAAAAGCCTCGTTTCCGAATGGGTGAACTAACCCTTAAGTTGTTTCTTTAATATTATCAAAATTCTCAATTTTTTTTTTATTTTTTTTTTAACTCATTTTAACTGAATCACAACACGGCCATAAAAAAATTTGGTTCTTAATACGTAGGGACCTACGTTTAATATTTTCATATAAGAGTAGTTGAGCTGTCATCATCATCATCAGCCTACACACGTCCACTGCTGGACATAGGCCTCTCCAAGTGCACGCCACTGAGCACGATCCGCGGCTACTATCATCCAGCTCTTGAGCTATGACGTCACTTAATCATAATTTTGACGCCAAGATAATAAATGCAATTAACTTGGCCCCGCCTTGTGGTTTCGGTAAATCGGGGCCTTCCGTTAACATGTTTGGTACACCCGATGCCCTTGGGGCCCCCCTCAGCATTGGGCCGATTCGTGAAATGAAAATTATTCGTCGCCCCTAACAAATCAAAAAGGTTTTAATCTGTCAGAGAAGTATAAATGATAATTTTAACGCAATACTTGTATACCCAACAGAATAATAAGCTGTTGAAATTATTATAAAAAGTACCTAGGTACATGTCAGAAAAACCTTTCTAAACAAAGTTATTAAAAATAGGAAGATTATTTCCATGACAAAAATGTGCGGTACTTATAGCTTTAAAAATGAGAAATAAATATTTTGAATTTGACGAATTTTTTTTATTTTAACCAGTTTTATTTTGTAAAACCAGATACATGTTTTACAAAATAAAACTGGTGAAAGAAATGGCCTGATACCAAATTTCTTGCGGCTTCTACTGAGGATCTTAGGCATCGCTTTTGTGCCTAAGTATTTAGATCAAGTAGATACTTGTCGATCATAGTACGAGTAGTAGATACAAGATCTTACAGTGGGAAGATAACAACTTTAAGAATTAGAAGCTGTGATTGGTTTAATACTTGGTTCAAAATGGTAAACCGCAAGAAATAGGATACTGACATTTGGCAATGTACGATGTCAACTCGTACTTGATTTCGGGTTTTTTACTCATGTGCTTCATATCACAGGGTAAAAGTTTTGTATTGATTGATTTGTGAAAGGAGCCACTATCGAATTTATTGCCAGGGCGATTTTTTAATCTCACCGATGATCTCGAAATTAAAAGTGACACGAAACACACTATGAAATATAATATTTTTACACTATTTACCTACAATTTGATTTATTAAGATACATACTGTAAAGCTAATAGGAGGAGGATCTTAATTCGACTGTATTTTTTATTTATGTTAGTTACTTCAGAACTTTCAGAACTTCAGAACAGAAGAAGCTTAGTAAAAGACGCATTCAAATTTTGAAAGGCTAATCTAAACCGATTTGTTTTACATATTTGATATTCTTAACGTATGCAACGTTAAGTTCGAATATACAAATTTCCTTTGTGTTTCTACCAAAATAGTTACAAGGCTCAATGTTATACAAAACTTACAAGTCCTGAAACTCTTTTTGCGATTTTCTTAATCACATACCTAATGGCTAAAACAAATAATACTTCAATCAGTCGGATATACCTACCTACCTACTAGATACCGCCACCTAAAAATTAAAAAAAATGTGCTCCTAATGTTGTAATCATACACAAATCATTTGGAATCCATTAGTAGAATCTAAACCTAATAATAAAATTGTTCGGATGTAATCGTTAGCTAGAAGCATTTTCAAGTTATTAATTGAAAGCCTGTCCCACGCAGTAGTTGAAAGTAAAAGCCTTGTGAATATTTAATCTGTACGTAACTATTAATAATTAACAAAGCTTTAATCATATCATACATAGCTGTAGATAAATTTTAAAACTTTAATTGTTTCTCTTACTCAAATACTTAATCATTATAATTATCTGGTCACAACACAAGTAATTACTATCAACAAGTACTACTCATCAACTACACAAGTATCAATACCAGGGTGCAGTTATTTGCTTTAAAACAAAATAAATGTAGGTTTTAAGTAAGTACTTTGTTGTAAGCGGGATAAGGTAAACACAGTTGCCGTTATTGTTTAACTAATAATATTATTTTAGCTATACTTAGAGTCACATCATAATTCATGTTAACGAAAACCAGAATTTGTATAGCAAAATTGCAATACAAATTCAATATAAGTAGATAGATAGATAGATAACGTCTTTATTTGGACACTATAGACACACACACAATATACAATCGTAAATAAAAAACAACAATTACACTAAACATAATTTCATAACACAAGTATTAAAAATACAAAAATGTGTGTGTGCCGCAGCATCTCAAAAGGGTCGTTGCTCAGCGTGGTATTCACTCGCATAGCTAGTGAATCGCTGATTTTCAGCAACAACCAGGAGTGACCACAAGGACGGTGCCCGTAACAATTATCAGTAAAGTGCCCATGAGCGTAGCCTTGACCGTGTTGTAAAAAAATATAAAAAAAATTGTAAATAAAGATTTTTTAATGTTTAAGCTGTGCAGTGTATATTATGGTTATAATTGACATTAAATTGGATAAGGATTTATTAATATATAAGTAAAATGCAAAGTAAAATAAAAAATATAAAAAATATATATATATATAATAAGTGTGCTACCTAGTTCGCTTTTGTTACCACGCCACCTACAAAAATCGTTTAGGAATACCTAACTTCTGTTCGGCGAGCAGATGAGACTTAAGTTGTTTTTTAAAAGAGAACTTAGAATGCAACCGCCTTATTGGGGGAGGGATGTTGTTTCAACACTTAGTTGCATGATATCGAAAACTTCCAGTGAAGGCAACAGTCCGATGTTGTTGAACCCTAAGTGGCGGACGTGTAGACCTAAGTACCATACAAATTCTCGTTTTCGAAAAGAAAACTCCCACTTACAACTTCGAAAGCGCTAGCCGCTACACCATCTCTCTCCACTTCGTTTCATAATAATATAAGGATCACAAAGGCTACAGATGTGTGTATGTTTTAATTGCTCAGTACTACACAGAGTACGTTACAATAGCAACTAACCCTTTCCGAACTAGGTGTGTATTTAGCCCACCGTTTTGGACCCCGCAAATGAATTGACAGTCTGTGGGCGACGTTTGATTGGTGCATACATTATCTGCGAGCGCATTGTGATCATTCATTAAGGGGTGTAATGGAATCAAATGGACATGTACGCTTGTAAATTCAATGGCTATCTGCGGATTGTTTTGGATGGTAGATAATTTAAAGTTAGCCTGGAAATTTTTCTTTTATGATGATATATCCACCCATGATTAAAGATGCTCGTCAGAAACTTAATTCGACTATCTTTTTTTTATTCTAGAAAGGGAAAGTGCTTGGTTTTCGTCTCCGCATAAAATTCAAAATTCAAAATCATTTATTCAGTGTAGCCTACAAGTAGCTCTTGTGAATGTCACTATGCTATCGGTTCGTAAGTTTACTCTGGGCGGGAGATCTTGTACTGAGAAGAACTGGCACGAAACTCAGCAAGTGTCCAGCTCTTTTCTCCCTTACAGCGTCAAAAATATTGGAAAATGCCCTATCAAAGCAGGACACTTTCCATCACAAAAAATATAGAAGACAACCACAACATGTAAAAACACATAATAAAATTACATCAGGTAAAAGTTTCAATTTCCACAATGTCATATAGTACCACTACAGTACTCTAGTAAAAGTCAAGAATAATTTAAGAAAAACCAAGTCAAACTATAGTAAATAATACTAAAAATAAGATAAGATAGTATAAGTTCACGAGTATGATATATGAATCAGCCGTCGCTTCGCTCAACCATATTTTAGGGAACGTAACGACCCGACGTACACGCCACCACCGCAGAGACAATAAAGAGAGCATGGCACACTCAAGATACTCTAAATAAAAACTTAATGATCTATTTAACGCAACGCTATTTGTTATCTGTAGGACACTGCTGATAAAGGCTATCAAATCAGTATAAAAATTATATAAATTAGCTTTATTATATATTGATTCAAATAGAGTATAATGTGTTTTTTATTATAACCAGGCTGTTTTATCATCTAAATATGCTTTGACTGTATAATAACCTTTTATAAGTAATAAAGACTTCATATGTTTTTTAAACTTATCTAAAGGTAAATCTAGTACAGTACTTGGTATTTTATTGTAATAGTGTATACCTTGCCCCAAGAAAGAACCAAGAACCTTTTGTAACCTGAACAGTGGCATTACAAGTTTTGTCTTATTTCTAGTATTGAAATTGTGTACGTCACCATGTTTAGTATAGGAGTTGATATTGCAACGTACAAAAACTATACAATTATAAATATATTGAGATGCAACTGTCAGGACACCAATCTCCTTAAAAGGATTTCTTAAGGAAGTTCGTGATCCTAGTTTATAGATTGTTCTTATTGCTCGTTTCTGTAAAATGAATATAGTTTCAATTTCAGCCGCTGTTCCCCACAGTAGGACGCCATACGACATGACACTATGAAAATAACTAAAGTAAACTGTTCTATTCAACGTCTGTTAACTGCCTAATTTTTTTAATTAAATAAGCAGCAGAACTGAGTTTACCGGCCAATTTCGATATATAAGGATTCCATTGAAGTTTTGAGTCAAGGGTTATGCCTAAAAAGACTAGAATCTACCTTTAATTGATCACCGTTTATTCTAATATCGGTTGGTTCATTTCTGACATTTGGTAATATAAATTTAATACATTTTGTTTTCTTAGCGTTAAGCTGTAAATTATTAATAGTAAACCAACGGAATACTTCTGAAAGAGCTTTATTTACATTTTCATAATTAGTTACATTAAAAATGAGCGAAGTATCATCTGTAAGTAATACAATTTCACAGAAGTTCTCTACAAAGAATGGCAAGTCATTAATATAAATCAAGCATAGAAAAGGACCAAGAATCGACCCTTGTGGAACTCCCATTTTTACATGAGAACCAGATGATTTAGTACCATTTATATCGACAATACATATACCTATATAGTAAGAAAGTATAAGTAACAATGACGTGGAAGGTGAATTCCCCTGCTGGGAATTGAACCAGGGATCTCTGGGTCTTAGACCAAAATGATAACTACTAGACCACATAGGCATATTGAGTAATATATAAAAAAACTTCGAGTAATGCTCAAGTCGAATTCCAATGTCCATGTCATACATTTTAACGTCAAGCGATCACACTATTTCACACTATATACATTTAAAAACCGCTTTTTGTGACATGGGTCTGTTGACCGCAAAGGTGGAAGAAAACCCTTTGCTGAATGCATCAGAAACTTCAGACAGGGGTCGTCACGCCGTCCGCCTCTGTCCGACGGGGACCCGAAACTGACAAGGCATGTGCGTGACCACCTCCGTCTACTTCATACAGTCCTGGTACAATGAGATCGTTTTAGTTAAAATCTACCTTAACATGCAGATTGATAAGGTATAGATAAACCTTGGAGTGTAATTAAGCACATTGAGTGTCGATTTTTCAATTAGTCCCTATGTCGTGTTAAACAGAAATTGTGAAATGTTTTGTACTTTCATTGATAGGATAATACTTCATCAGATGGATATTTCGTTACCGGGGATTGAAAACACAGCTGATAATGTTCGCGCTAGAGAGTTTTCGTACAGATACGTAATTTGTAATCAAATATTTTGTATAGTATACTATGTAGAAACACAAGTACTAAAAAAAATGCTTTTTGCTGTGTGCATCAGAAACGTCAGACGCAGGTCGTCAAGCAGCCCGACGCTGTCTACTAGGGACCTGAAACTGACAGGGTAAGACTTCGACCGAGAGTGTGCGTGACGACCTCCGTCTACTTCATAAAGTCCTGCTACTTAAGAACGTTTTAGTGACTACTTTGTCTTGCAGCACTTTGTTAGCCGATTTTTCAATTAGTCCCAAAACCGGGTGCAACGAAACTTCTGAAATGTGTTTTCGTTTCATGCCACAGGACAAGTGAACTTTTAAATTGATTGTATAATACTTCATCAGATGATAAATTCATAAAGCCATCGGCGACGCTTAATTTCGTCAACATAAACACAGCGTATATGTACACTGACGCTAAGAAAACAACAGTACCTAACCTATTTTTGTCTCCTGAAAAGTTGTCCATTTTATAAATTGCGAAGTAAAGCGACGACATTTAAGTAACCCTGTTGTTGAAATTCTCAACCGATTAACCCTTTTTCATCACTTTCAAGCCTCCAAACCAGAGTGTTATATGCACCATATTGGAGTATATGTTTGCTGGCGCAGCGCCTGCTTGTGTGACCTGCTCACTTGATTGTACAATATGTTAGTTTATCCGCTTGGCTAAATCCTAGCTATAAACCGATTTCTCAAATTCAAGCCTTTATTTTGCAAAGCTATTTTCGTGTTGAGTTTAAGGATAGAATAAATAAAAAAGTGTAAATAGTAAATAGCACTGCTGGCCAAAGGCCTCCATCAAATCTAGTCAACACTAAAGGTATTGGATAATGGCTTAGGTAATCACCACGCTTGCCAAATGCGAGTTGGTAAACACAAACCCGGGTTATAATAATAATAATAATAAGTATTTATTAGAGATTAATAATGCATCTGCTGCGATGCCCGACCTGGGAATGGAACCTGAGACTTTCGGGTATCGGGCCGAATCGCTTGGCATTTATCGTCTCTCGCACAACTAACTGTCCTATCTAATTTTTAGTATTTTTTCGGTATAAACGTTTTCCAGCTGATAGTTTGAAAACTATCACTGTAACTATAGAAGCGGTATTTTTAAACATAGGATGTTTACTTTGTTAAAAAAGTCTACTACAATAAGTTACTGTGATAGTTTTTAAACTATCACCTGGAAAACGTTTGCACCGAAAAGATACCAAAAATAAGATAAGACAGTTAGTTATGGTAGTGACGATATTATTAAGAACTGAAATACCAATACGTTTTTCCATTAAAAAACCTGTTTCACCCTAACCGATTTTTATGTTATTTTAATATTTCTTTTGGGGTGTTCAATGTTTACTTGAACATTTCTAAATTAACAGCTACTATCAGTCAATAGCTAATAGCGTAGAACTTTATTTATGCATTTACAAAGCAGGCAATAATAATTAATTAAGAACATAAACTCCATTACAGAGCCGTGCCCAGTGCTACCATTTCTTTAAAACAACACGGTTTAACTGAAAATCGTAAATCCAACGCTTCCAAGCCGACCGCGTAGGCTATCTTAGGCGCCATGTTGGGTATTTGTCGACAATGTTTGCTGGCGCGGCGCCTACTTGTGTTTGATCTTGACTGTACTATGGCTGCATGTAGAAACGCTTCCGTGTGCTTAATGCGTAGTGTTTTTACAATAAGAACGGGTATAACCAACTAAGGAAACTAAGAAAGAAAAGAAAGAAAGGGAACTAAGTTTTTCTATATGTAACTAAGTTTTTCTGTTTTTAACCGACTTCAAAAAAAGGAGGAGGTTATCAATTCGATTGTATTTTTTTTTTATGTTTGTTACCTCAGGACTTTCGACTGGCTGAACCGATTTTTATGATTCTTTCTTTATTTGAAAGCTATTGCTTTCCGTGTAGTTCCATTTTAATTTGGTCCAGTTCTGATGATGGAATTCTTAAGAAATTGAGGGAACTCCTTAAATATTGTAGGCATACCTATAGCGATTTTGGAATTTTCAGAAGTAAATCAAGCATTTGCATTCAGAAAGTATCATTTGATGAAGTGTAACTGATGAAAAAGACCACAGATTGCCATCGGAACTCCTCAATGAAAAGTATTTCACGGGTGGCGATAAAATATCTCGATTAAGATAGTTAAGCGACTATGACGAAGCAAAAAAAGGCAGACACCGGAACTCAGTTTTTGATTTCCTACTTTGAAATAGGCGTTTCTCGTTTTCTTCGCTTGTCTCATTTAAACGGCGCTGTCTCATACGAGCAGCGCGTTTAGTAGGTCTACCCATATTCGCTTTTGATAAATAGATCGAAACAAATCACTAAAAAGAGAGAAATAAACAAAAATTTTAACAAAAAATAAAACTGACTCCAAAAAAGTAGACTGATAAAATTTCACTAAAAAATAAAAAATAAGCGTTAGACTTATATAGACAATAATTTTATTAGGAAAATATATAGGTACAATTATTGTTATTTTGGAGTCGGTGCCAGCCAAGGTAACTTTAACATAAACATTTAACGACATATTATATATTAAAATCATAATAGTACCTACATTCAATCTTATGCATGGACTACAAACGCGGACTGGCACTGGCTCCAAAAACTTCGTTGGCTGGCACCGGCTCCAAAAATAACAATAATTGTACCTATAAAATTATTGTCTATAAGTCTAACGCTTATTTTTTATTTTTTAGTGAAATTTTATCAGTCTACTTTTTTGGAGTCGGTTTTATATTTTTAATTAATTTTTTTTTTTAAATAACAATGGTGCTACTTTCTGTTTCTTTTTATTCTGAAAATAGGATAACTAATTTGCCAAAGTTGTAACTTTAAAAACATGGTTTAACTGAAAATCGTAAATCCAAAGCTTTCAAGCCGACCGCGTAGGCTATCTCAGGCGCCATGTTGAATATTTGTCGACAATGTTTGCTGGCGCGGCGCCTACTTGTGTTTGATTATAAACTATACATTGGCTGCATAAAATACATGGAAATGTTTTCAACTGCGTGGTTTCTTTTTAACGATTCGAACGAGGAATGTAAAACTCTAATATGTATAGGAAACAGCGCCATCTAGTAACGAAATTGTTAAACCAATGATTCTAATAAAAAGAAGTGATATTTTCTAATAATTTGTCTATTTTCCATTAATTGTTAAGCTAAAATAATGTTTGTAGAACTTCATACAAAACCATCCGTTTCAGGCCGTTTCTGTTTGATTGTGTAACAAACATCCAAACTTTGGTATTATAATAATATTGGATGTTAATTATTACTTTAGTAATAAAACAGAAACATAAGAACAATGTTTATGTTAACCCTAGAATAATGATATGAATGTTTATAATTATTCTACGTTTATGAAGTTACATGAATATATTACTAAAATGTATAAACATAATAGACTTACTTAATGTTAGAGTGTGGCATGCTCTCTTTGTTGTCTCTGCGGTGGTGGCATGTGCGTCGGGTCGTTACTTTCCTTAAGATATAACTTTTTAAACTATCATGGTCACTTGCATTAGAATAAATATTATTAACGGGATTATTACTATGTTTATTGTCGTGTTTGAGTATCCGATATTTCGGCACAGTTGCATGCGCCATGATCACGGATGTACTGAAGTTATTGCGGGTGGGGTGATTATGAGCAGACAAAACGATCTATCCTCTTCCTTAGTCGTTTTTTGCGCTCAATACTCGTACCACTGGCTCCTAAGTCACTATTCACTCGAACTTGTTCTCGACACACTACACTGACCGTATCAGATCGCGAAACGGCACTTTTGTTCTTTTTGCGGTCTTTACATAGGCTACTCACTGGATTCCAGATACGCGACAGTTTAAACCCATCTTCGCGATTGAAATTTTTGTATTTTGTAATTTCAATCGCTTCTCTTACCAATCTTGGTATGTAGTGACGTTCTGTTGAAATTATCTGGGGGTTATAAAACTCAATCCAGTGATTAGGACCCGATTGGATCAAATGTTCAGCAATGGCCGATTTTTGCGTATCGTTATTCTTTACAGCTTTTATATGCTCCTTAATTCGGCAGGCTACTGTACGTTTTGTTTGGCCAATGTAGGAGCTACCGCAGCTGCAATCGATCTTATACACACCGGGCTTTTCTAGGGGAAAGCTGTCTTTTGGTGAACGTAGACATTGAGCTACTTTTTTTAAAAGGAGTGAAGATGGTGTTAATTGAGTATTTATTGAATATATTTGCGACCTTATCTGTCACTCCTTTCATATACGGCATAAAAAGCGGTTGCCTTTCGACCCTGAACCTATCGTGTTTGGCTTTGTGTCTAGATGTTAACACCTTCCCCTTGTTGGGTGTCGCTCTAGCATTTTATTTTAAATAAAATTCACCTACGAAATGGAGGAAGATAGGAGTTTGGCTTTCCTTGATATCAAGATGCGAGTACGAGATGACGGTTCACTTGGTCACTCTGTATATAGGAAGGCTACACACACAGATCGCTACCTCAATGCAACCTCTCATCACCACCCAAAACATCTGAACTCTGTAGTGTCATCGCTAACCAACCGGGCTTACGTCTTGTGCGATAATGAAACACTGCACGAGGAGTTATCCCATGTCCGGCAGGTTCTGCAGAAGAACGGATACAAGGGGAAGGTGTTAACATCTAGACACAAAGCCAACACGATAGGTTCAGGGTAGAAAGGCAACCGCTTTTTATGCCGTATATGAAAGGAGTGACAGATAAGGTCGCAAATATATTCAATAAATACTCAATTAACACCATCTTCACTCCTTTTAAAAAAAGTAGCTCAATGTCTACGTTCACCAAAAGACAGCTTTCCCCTAGAAAAGCCCGGTGTGTATAAGATCGATTGCAGCTGCGGTAGCTCCTACATTGGCCAAACAAAACGTACAGTAGCCTGCCGAATTAAGGAGCATATAAAAGCTGTAAAGAATAACGATACGCAAAAATCGGCCATTGCTGAACATTTGATCCAATCGGGTCCTAATCACTGGATTGAGTTTTATAACCCCCAGATAATTTCAACAGAACGTCACTACATACCAAGATTGGTAAGAGAAGCGATTGAAATTACAAAATACAAAAATTTCAATCGCGAAGATGGGTTTAAACTGTCGCGTATCTGGAATCCAGTGATTAGCCTATGTAAAGACCGCAAAAAGAACAAAAGTGCCGTTTCGCGATCTGATACGGTCAGTGTAGTGTGTCGAGAACAAGTTCGAGTGAATAGTGACTTAGGAGCCAGTGGTACGAGTATTGAGCGCAAAAAAACGACTAAGGAAGAGGGTAGATCGTTTGGTCTGCTCATATTCACCCCACCCGCAATAACTTCAGTACATCCGTGATCATGGCGCATGCAACTGTGCCGAAATATCGGATACTCAAACACGACAATAAACATGGTAATAATCCCGTTGATAATATTTGTTCTAACTCTTATGAACGTTACCATCGGTTCGTAAGTCTACTCTGGGCGGGAGACCTTGTACTGAGAAGAACCGGCAAGAAACTCAGCAAGTGTCAAGTTCTTTTCTCCCTTACAGCGTCAAAAATATTGGCAAATGCCCTATCATAAAAGGACACCTTCCATCACAAATAAACACACAAAAAATAAAGGACAATGACAACACACAAAAAAACAACAAATATTTGTTCTAATGTAAGTGACCATGATAGTTTAAAAAGTTATTCATAAGAGTTATTTATAGCCAAAACTGAATAAATGAATTTGAATTTTAATGTTTTATCGCAATGTCAGAATACGAAAACTAATTTGCCCAAATTAAAGCCTTAGAAAAACTTACAAGCGGCATCTATGATGATCTAGAGTTCTACAGTTGAATTTTAGATATTTAAGTGAATTAGGGCTGATTTTCCAATCGTCAGTTAAAGTTTATACATTGAATAATTATAACATAATGACAGATTCTCTTTAGAAAATATGTCACAATGACAATGATTCGTTGGATAAAACTTATCTGAGGATTGAAAAATCCAGCCTTAGACTTAGGCCCTTCTATTTGACGAATAAAGGTAGAATGAGCAATATGGCGGACTACGTGGATAACATTTTGATTTGAGCTAAACTTTTTCAACTGATATTTGGGCTTTAAACTCACCATGATTAGCTCATTTAAATGTTCCCACTGCTGCGGCACGAACCTTCTATAAAGATAGAACGCCACAGGAAGAACGGATTCTAACGACGCGCGGACCCAGTGCGTATTGGTAGTTGACAGTAGTTGCTAACGACTGTTAGTACTAATACAGCCGGGCCAATTTTCGTGACTTCCGAAGCACGCCTTGCTTAAAACTAAATTAAATATAGAATAATAAAACACTATAAGGAATGGTATTATCAGTTAGTATAATATTAGGTCCTTACCTATGAAATTGACGTTTTGTATGAAGATTTTTTATAAAAAAATGTTTTTCATACTAACGTTTTTTTAATTTTCATTGCATCTATTTATGTTAACGCTATGAAAATTGTAGAGTAGTGTATTTGTTTCACTAGCTAATTATAGCAGACATTCAAAAGAAAAAAAATCAAGACTTCAAAGCTACAATGAAAGAAAAGGTCAATTCCGCGAACAAAAAAGAAAAAAAGAAATCAATTTAAAAAAGAAATTGGGCGATAAAGACACAAAATGAATAATCATTGTTATTACTGAAGCCTAAGTAACATAGTCCTAATTAAAGGTGTATAATAATATTAACAATCGTTATTGACTTTTAGAAGTAATACACCTAATAATAAGTGAGAAAAAAACGTCAATTTCATAGGTAAGGACCTATTATTATGTTACCTTTATTCAATTCGGTAACTAATTGGATTTGTCACTTGGCACCATTAAAAAAGTGTCTTATGTGATTGAGTATTTCGGGTGCTGCCTTTGGCCTTATCATCACTTAACTACCATCGGATGAGATGTAAGCCAAGCATTGCCCCGTTGTAAAAAAAATAGTAAACACTCTCAAAGTAAGTAATTAAGAGAAATTGCTTGTAGTAATCTTAATCACACAGCGTTTTTTTTTCAAAAGGCTTAGCCTAATTCGTATTCGCTTAAGGCGACGCATTGGAAATTTCCGTGGCGGGGATCTTGATTTTTCCCAACAATTACAAAATATATGAAAGTGATATTTGATGACACGATTTTTTATTTAATTGACTTCAATTTGCTAGTTGCATAAACACGATTTGTCAACTTTTATAACAGTAAAAAAAATCAAAGTAACCTCTTTTAAAACATAGATTTGCATTTTACAGGCAAACCAGACCGATTTAAGCATCTAAATTTTCTTAGTAGATTTGTCTTAACACACACTTCAATATGCTAGTTCTTTTTTTTTAATAATTTGTAGTTTTAATTTGGAAGAATAAGAACAGTTTTTCTTATGGTACAACGCAAACGCTCCGTATTAGATTAATTGTTTAGCGGTGCGTCGCCTTAAAAGGTTTCTTAATATATTCTTTGACAAACTTAAATATATGTTTGTAAAGGTAAAACGAAACTGCCGCAAAGACATTAATGCAAGCGTCAGATGTGTTAAGTAATGTAGATAAACATTAATATGTATGAGGCTTGTGCGCCGTTTGTGCTTAGATTTTCACACACCCGCTCGACAGCTGGCAGCCTTGTTTCACTCGGAGGCCACAGCACAACAGTAATCCCTTTAAAGCAAAAAAAGCATAAAAAATAAAAAATAAATTAAAAAATAAGAGCGGGACTTGTTTTTGTACCATGAGACTATAACGATGATAGCTTATTAATTATATGTTTATTATTTTATTAATTTGGTAGGGCCTAACCTAACCCAAATTTCGCTCGTTCACGTGCAATATATGATGATTTGTTTGCTATAAAAGAGTAAAATAAATAATAACATTAGTGTCAAAACGGAGTTCAACGCTATATTTTAGATTCTTTTTTTTTATATTTCAGCTAGTTCTAGCTAGAACCAAAATAGGGACACTCCGCTACACACAACTTTAAAGTTTATACTGACACCCCCACCAACCTTACGGTTATAAAGTTAGGTGTCAGCCATCCTTGCGCAAGCACAAGGGACTATCTGCGTCAGGTCATAACGCCAGATTCTTCATCTCGTACTTTTAAGACTAGGTGTCTCGAGCGCGTTACTCCGTGAACACGTATACTCCACTACCTAATATCCAGATAGGTTACCGGAGCTGTAAGTCAAAATAGGGACAGACAACATTGGATTACCGTAAGCATTAAATCTCTTCCGCTGCAGTGTCCTAGTGAGACAAAGCCTTAAAGAAGCTAGGTGCCCTAGTTAGGCGTTGCGTGACCGAGCCGATGGTATCAGCATGATAGCGACTGGCTGGTTATCACTGGGCAGCTTTAAGGCAGGAAATAAAACATTCGAGCTACCTCCAGCGTAATTATCCAATAGGATTAACGGGTCCGGCAATCGCAACAATAGATAGATGGGCTTTATTGGTTGATTAACTTTATTTCTGTATATGTTGAAAGGTTTAGTCAGTGTTTCTGTTAATATTACAATGTTAAGAAATAGTCCAAACGACGACCTCCGTAGCAGAGTGGCTTGCACGCAGGACTTTTGGCGGCGCTAACTTTGAGGTCCCGGGTTCGATTCCCGGTCGGGTCAATGTCGAAAACGAACTTTTCGATATTGTGTCGGGTCTGGGTGGTTGTGGTACCGTCGTTGTTTCTGATTTCCATGAAACGAGTGCTTTAGCTACTTACCTTGGGATCAGAACAATGTATGTGATGTTGTCTCATATTTATTTATATTATTATATTTAAGACCATATGAATCACTAAATATTGATGACTAGAAATGTTTTTTAAATTATGCATTACGTACCATAAATTTTTTCTTTTATCATCATCATCATCTCAGCCAAAAGACGTCCACTGCTGGACAAAGGCCTCCCGCGAGGATCTCCACAACGACCAGTTTTGTGCTGCTCGCATCCAGCGGCTTTCCGCGACCTTCTTTTATACATAAATGAAAATGTTGTTACTCTATTATTATTATTATTTATCATTCCATGCTTCTCTTGTATTTCTACGTAAGGCACCTTACAACAAATACTCACAGTATATGTAATAGTTTAATCTAGCAATATCCGCGTCATCTTCTTTTCCAAGGTAGCAAATAAAGTTTAGCTATTTTCCTCATGATTAAAATCGTTGCGGGGTCTCAGGCAAATTTAGATTTCCCCGAAGGCTTAAATCCGTTACTCAATCCCGACATATTCCTGGGAGCTGTTCATCCAAACATAATAGAATCCTCAAGACAGAGTTGCGTATTCAACAAACCTTTATTTCTTATACAAGATGCACAGCCGCACAAAATTTAAGGGTAGCTATTCAATTAAGAATATCTGAAATCGGTTTGGTATTAAAACCAACACGGAGCTTCATCACACTAATATATTCAAATAGATTTAAAAAAAAAAACATTTAAAATATTAAATAACTATTTTAACTCTGCTAGTCAATGTTATGTCAAAATTTTTCAATGTATTTATTGGATATTAAAATTTAAAGTTTTAGCTAAAGGTAATGCGTCTATATTAGCTTGAATCACAAGCAGTGTTTGTAAAACTCACATTTTCTTACTCTTGCTCTCGCTGAAAGGTTGGGTCAAGGGTCAGATGCAAAAGGCAGTCAGGAAAAAGTAAAAGCATTGTTAGGAGGTTCCTCACTATGCAGCCCTAACCACCGATAGCTTGGGTCTATCCTCGCTGCCAGTGGCAACCTAGGTTAAGTTTTTTTTATAATATTTTATATTGTAAATATGTTTTTATATAAAATATTGCAAAACAATTTTCTTAAAATGTATATTTAATAAAGAGAATTATAATAAACATACTTATTTCGAATATAAAATCCATAAATGTTAGTAACATTGAAACTTAACCTAAGTTAGTAAAAAACAAGAAATACTTTTGTTTATATTTATTTTTTTGGTTTTTTATTTTTTTATGATTCTGAAGGTATATTATTTTCAACTACAATACTTGAGATTCTTACAAAACATAATTTCTTCTGAAAATTCCAATAAAGTGTTTGCATGCCTGGAAATGCATTTAATACCAGAGCAACGAACCAAGAGCTATTGGATATGCTATTTGAATGATTTATTGGAATACTCTGAGATATTGGAGTTTTCAAGAAAGGTGTATTACAACTCTCTCTCACTCACTATATTTAAGTGACGTTTGCATCAAAAGAAAACGACTTTAAAGAAACAAGCTTTATAGCGGATTGTACAAAAACAAGTGAATGGGCTCAAAATGGATAATGCCCGTGCACTATATATAGTGCCTATAGGTAGTTGAATGACGAATAAACTCACCATTTAAAAGTTTGACAACAACGTTTGAATAGGATCACAAAATGGCACATGTCGTTTGCAGCTAACAAACAGGCGACTGGACAGACTGTCCAAGAACATCCGTCCAGGGAATTGGAATAAATGAGCCCTAAAGTCCATTTTGACGGTAAATTGAATCCGAATAGCGCGAAATCTCGTTTGAAGCCCCGGTAAATAGCGACTTGTAAATAGGTTGAGCCGTGGAAAACATTTACGGGGCGCAATCCACCCTTTTGGGTTTTCTGCAAATTAAATGAGTATACTTACTAAGCTCGCGTCGCGCATTGCTGTTGGCTAGCGTCCGTCTGTCGTCGCAAGAATTTTTCGGGTCCACCTAATGATCGTGCAGTCCGAACTCCGAAAGCTGAATAACAAAGGCGTCGCAAATTGGAGAGCCCTGCTTGCGTCGTCTATGAAATATTTGATATGTCCTTCATTCGTATATGTTTATTTCTTTGTAGGTACGTGGCAGTTTAGACTGTTTCCTTAATAATTGTTAACTGCCCGTCTGTAAGGTATTTTGAACGGACTTGTATTAACAACAAAATGAAAGTGTAAATCCATTTATATTAAATTGCGAAAGACCGAAAATTCTAAAAAAACTTGAGATTAACTAAAGTTATCGTGTTTTCAATATCGAGGGCAGATTCGATCTATTTGTGTATGCGCGTGTATATTGTTTGTGCATATAGAAATCGGGCAGAGTATATCTAAAGACATTAAATTGATTTTTAATGTCAACAAATAATACTGTCATAAATGAGAATAACTATGTAGTGTTAATGACGTTTATCAAACTTATAGCTTTATAGCCACACCGATAGGTCCGATACGCGTATGCTGTGATACATCACCAGGATTGCTCTCACGGGAAAAGTCGGGAGTTGCCAACAATTTACATAGTCCAAGATTACAAGAGCAATTTGAAATGTAAATCGCCGTATCGCGAACATTCCATAATGTCTGGGGAGCACCTGATCCGTGTTGTGAGGTTTACAAACCTATATACACACACACATTATGGCAGGCTCATGGTTTTCTCTTGTCACACGCTAACTTAATTCTGTTATTACACCGTTATTATAATCAATCGCATTTACAAATAAGAGAGTTTTTGATATGTCGATACAAATAAATTGAAGAGTTTGTAATTTTTATTACCTTTCTGTTTTGTATTTCATCCACATAAAAAATTATAATTTAGAATGCTAGCCTGCTGCTAGCTTTTTTCTATTCCAATTTCCATTTATATTTTTGTGACAAACCAAATTGAAAAAAAACGATCCTAAAAATAATTACAAACTAGTGACCGATATTCTGGTTTTCCGGGTTCAAAGTATCGCACTTCCTCCCCTAACCCAAACTTACCCTATACTAACTTTTTCCTGATTTGTCGCATTGTTGAACCGTGAAGTGAGTTGAAAAGGACAAAAAGTATTGTCACTATTTTACTTTTGTAAATAATGTACACGTTTGAGATAAATTGAATAAAGATTTGTTCTTGTTACATCATAAAACGTTAGCTGACATAATTAAGACAATTTCCAATTATTATTTAGTCCAATTATCAAAATATGGTAACTGAGAGTCGATTGTGGACATTTTAAAATGGCAGGATCACAGTACAGTTACTCTCTTTATCTTAAATAGAATTTTGTGTTCAGCGATATACTTATTTAAAATACAGAAACTCCCAACCGCTTTACATTCGATGTCACAAAAAAGAAACCTATAAGAACAAACGAATGAACTCACCGAAGAACAATAGTAAAACGGAACGTTACAACTGTCCAAGTCATTATTCCAAGTTAAAATAGATTTTTCTCTGTGCAACTACAATTTCGTACTCAACAGTAACTTTTAGCCGCGCAATAAATTCTATGCACCCAATCCTATGTCAACTTGAATTCGATTCGTTGCATTCGGGAGGACTTTAAACGACTCCACTGACTTTGAATGGATAAATAGAATTGCCTCCACAGGATATAGCAGAGGCTACTTCTGATTCAGTAGAACGGCATAAAATTCTCATACGTGTATGAATGTATGCTGTTTTGAAATATTATTCTCTTGTGACAAAGGAAAACGGGACTCGCGTTCTGAAATATTATCAATAGTAGTGTATATATTATTATGTACATAGTTTGTACACACAAACTATGTACATAATAATATATACGTACATACATAATACGTACATAATATGTACATAATAATATATGATTTGTGTCTGCCTCGAAGATAATCGCAAATATTGATCGTCTATACTAGTATTGGCTTTTCGATTCTGAATGATATTTTGATATTACTTTCAGGTTTTCATGTTAAGAACTTAGAAATCTGTAAGAATGTGCTTTAATATTTTTTTTGTAACCCTCCTTAATTGTGAAATGTCCTCAAATTGGCAATACCCAATTATTTTTGGTTTTTATCATCAATAGACGTTCCTGTAGTTGGAAATAGTTTGATTTGATTTAAAAGTTGAGAAACAAGTTTTTACTAGTTAGTCTTTTGTTTTTCAACCGTTCTTCGTACTAACCATGCTTTAGAAAAGTTAAGTTGTTGTTCCCCTTTGTTGTCGCATTGTCGGTGGCTGGCAAGAGCTGGATGAGAGTAGCCGCTGATGATGATGATGATGTTGCATGACCCGATCTTCCAATGTGTTGTTTATGTGAAAAGGCTTAGCTTGAGCTCTTAAAGCGGTATTACTGCTATGTTATTGCAGTTGCGAAAACGATATGCGTGTATAGACGCCGCTACGCGTAGGTATCTCATTCTCACAACCGCAACTATACTGCTACAATATTGATATAAGAGTTTATGGGTACCCAGAGCCTAGATGCAGCTGGCTTTTTATAGGGTTATGATTACAATTAATGTGATTTGTTTACTGAACTATTATAATTATCGATAAGAGCAACGAGTTGAATGCTCTTGTATTATGAAGGTTTAGCTGTTTAGGAAATTTATAGAAAATTCGATAATAGATTTGCGTTTCATTGGTACCTAATGTGCTCTAACAACAAACACGCTTAGTGCCTTACAAATAAACAAAGAATAAGGTCCGAATATTTATTCCGTGTTTTGACTCTTTTCTACAGTTTGACTGAATATTTCGGTACAAAAACAGCATAGTGGCTGTTTCTATGTAACATGTACACCTACTAAAAATTGCATGCCCGACTAGGGTAAATTGTTTGTTCCCAATTATAATATGCTTAACACCTGCTATGTATTTACACAATTTTATGGCAATAAAAATTATCGTAGCATATCTTATCTTATCTTATCTTATCTTATCTTATCTTTAATCTAATTTGAAATGATGTTTACATGACAGGAAGAAAACACGGAATAACTATTCGGACCTTATTCTTTGTTTATTTGTACGGGGCTTAGCTTTTTAGAGTTCTGTAGTTAACCAGATACCCTTTAGGCTTATGTCATGTTCATGGTTCAACATTATCATCATCATAATCATCATCAGCCTATACTAGTCCACTGCTGGACATAGGCCTCTCCAAGTGCACGCCACCAAGCACGATCCGCGGTTACTCTCATCCCGTCATGGTTACCTAAAGGCAAACAAAATTGTACTATTTTTTTTTATAAATAAATAATATTTAGAATACTTTACCTACCTATATGCAAAGTGTGGTGTTTTTTTTACGTAATTTATTTGTTGTAAATATAATTTTATTATATTTTTGGGTCATAACGTGACTTACGTCCTTTATACCTAAAAATGTGAAACCGTGGTGTGGCATGGTATATTTCGCTTGTATATATTTACACAGTTCTATTATTTGTTATAACAGCCAATATCTCAATTTTCAATAAAAAAAATATAAATCAACTATACCCTAGCACCTACAAAAGATAAGATAAACTCCCAAAACCATGTACGGAAACCTTACTCCGCGACTCTCACTTGACCAATTTTATATTTCATTTAAAAAAAAAAACAAAATCGCAGGCAAACGAAAACACGATCCCATTAAGTACGTTATTATATTTCAAATCACCCGCGAACGTAAACAAAGCAGTCACTCTCCTTATTAGGAATAAAAAATCATCCATCTGCTAATGAAGCTAGTGGACAATGCTGGTCCGGAGTTATTGTACATCGAAACAATAAACAACCTTTAATTATTCAAACCATTGTGAGCTCCCTTTTGGATGTTTCGCTTCGTTAAAGATGCTGTTTGGCGCAGCGGTAAACGCCCTCTGTCTGCAATTATTTAAGTTAACCAACTTTCACAAAAGCCGGTCATCGGATGGGTGACCAAAAATTTTGCTCTGTGCTTCATCATCACCATCTCGGTCAAAAGACGTCCACTGCTGGACAAGGGCCTCCCCCAAGGATCTCCACAACGTCCGGTTTTCTGCTGCTCGCATCCAGCGGCTTCCTGCGACCTTCACCAGATCGTCGAAAGACGTTGGTTTGGAGCATTGGCAGTTGTTAGCGCTGGGACCGCGTGGTGGTTTATGATTAGTTTCTTTACTGAGGTGTTCCCATTCATAGGGGAGGCTCGTGCCCCAGCAGTGGGGACATAAATGAGCCGGTGAAGAAGATGCTATAAACCATATTCGGTGTAGACATGAACAACGTTTATGCGACCGACAAACATACGAAGGATCCTGTGTTGATTGTAAATTAGGATAAAATGTGCTAATCAGACCCAACCGCCTTATGGAATGCTAATTGAATACGACCGCGTAAAAACGTACCGGATGAATCGCATGAGTTGTTAATGAAACAATGAATAAAAGATTTTCTTTATGAACTAACTTTACGCGATTTTAATGTTTATTGAAACTACATAACAAGTGAATAAATAGGTTGTCTCAGGTGCCGATGCCACTTTTTTTAAAGTGTCACACAAGGTGAAAAATAAAAAAAAATAAAGAAATGTAAATAGTTCTTGATTTAAAAGAACTATTGACTACAATACTTATGTTACTAAAAAAACAATTTTAACTTGTTTTCGGTATCACTTGGCAATGCTCTTAAAGACCACAAAATATTTAACACCTTTTTTATATTGCAAGTAAAACAAAAAAATATTTAATCGAATCCTAGTGAAAGCTATCTGTGTACAACACCATTACAAACAGAATATTGTTTATTGATACCGACAATTGAATTCCCTAGATCTCAGTGAACCGCGAACGTTAGGCTATCGTCGGCGAAAGCATTGTCGAAACTTAATACTGCATCAACACAAAAGGATAGTTCGCGATATTGCGAACTTCTAAACAAATTCCCTTTATATTTCACCCCCGGCGCGAGCACTGCAGATGTGATAGTCATTTCGTACAAATGCTGCACAATATCGCTATTCTATTGACTGGAATCCAACCTGGGTCGCATAAAGGCCGCGGACGACAAAGCGTTCTGGGCCAAATCAAAATCATAGAAAATGAATTTTGTATCTCGGAACAAGTTATCCAACGGGGAGGCGACGACGGCTTTGTCCAGCCAGACAATGCTCCCATGGCGACTTCACTCACATCTCATTTAGATAACAATGGCCACTATTGTACTGAAACTGATATTCAATATTACATACAAGAACTAATCAATACTGAAGTAAAAATTACAAGGTTACATTAAGGATAAAGACGATGTAGTCGTAACGATTCTTTCATCACATAAATATATCAATCTCTATCACATAGGCCATAGGGGATAAACGAAATTCCAAATGTTATTCGTCCATCCCCGAATGTATAGGTAGTCGCCGCAAATATTCCCCAAATATTTATTGTTACAACAATACGAAACGACATGGGAATCCTTTCGGCACTTTCATTAATAACGTCTAATTAACGATGCTTAAACAAAGAAGCCTCGTAAGCCCACGGGACAGGCCGAATGTCGTTATCCGTTTGTCAGTTCACAACAAAGGTTCTCCCAGATTGCAAATTAAATTGGAACATCCAACGATCCTACTCGCGTAACCTCTTAAATGCGAGTTTTAGGGGATGCTTAATTCATGAATCTTCGCGGAGTTTGACCATTCAATTAAAATTTTCAAAGTGATGCTCGCCGTTCCAACAATTTGCATTTTCGGTGCGCGTGTGTTGCATGTATTCACAAATTGAGCGTTCAAAATTATGCAACGTTTCGGTCGAGATTAGAAAACAAGGTCGTACGGGAACGCCCGAGGAGAGCTGGATATTAAATAAGTATAGCATGCTTTGAGCTCGATGTTGCTGGACTTTGAAAATATATCTACGTGTTCGGAATGTTGATTTGAGATTGATATTAATTTCGCAAATAAAAAGTTACGTACGTAGTTAAGTACGTAGGTAGGTACATAATAAAATAGTCCTTGGAAATCCTTTTTCTTTTTCATCAGAATTGAAACACGTGTTTCAAAAATATTAGTTTTGATGTATTGATGTCTGTGTAAATTTGAATGATGAACATAAAATTCTGTTAAATGATTCGCTTAAACAAGGAGTTTTGCATAATGAATTTTCCTTGGAAGTTACAGCATAATAGGCTTATAGTTAGTTACGTTGAAAAATTGAGTAATTTATAGGTCCGTAACTTAATCCGGTGTTTACCAGTCTCCATCGCCCCTCGTAAATCGTTTAAAGGTTGGGCGTTCTCCATCGTCAAGATGAATGCCCTTGTCAGGCTGATATATTTACTGTCCGTACATGGTCTCCCTCCCTGCCCACTCTTTACCATGTATATGTAGTCTAACAAATGGTCTTCATGAATAATAAGCGGCCAAAAATATGCCCGCCTAATAAAGCAGGCATGCCAAAGCAAATGTATTAACCAAATGGTGTGGTGAATGTTTGCGCATTACTTGCCAAACTTTGATCCCACCTTTCTAAGGACGTCTGGTTAAGAATAGTGAAACAGTATCGCGTAGGCTGCTTCCTGGATGTGTGACGTCATACATTATCTCAAGTCAATGGAAAGATGTTGTCGTAGCTAAATTGCTGTAGGTTGGCTACCTACAGCGTGACATGTGATAACGTCTTGATGTAAGAGAATATCTTTAATTCTTCGAATCTTCAATATATCTTCAATCTTCAATCTTCTTATCTTCAATCTTCAATTCAATTCAATGGAATATACACTTTAACACTCTTTAAAAAATACATTATTAAGCCTGTACAAAAATTAAGTACTTAAATTTTTGCATCATTTCCTATAGATGTTAGCAGGCACAATTATTATTTCAATTCAATACTCGAGGTACACAGATAAAAATTTAAAATGAAATATTTAGAGGCATCTCAAAAATATTTCCTCTATTGCGTATGTCTTGAGTGATTAATTGGCGTTCAGCTTTATGTATACAGATACAGATAAAGTCACCGCAACATTCTACATCAGTGACGAAAACACTAACCCCCTCGCGGCGCGCGCGATTTGCGCCGCGGCGTATTATCCATTTTTCATCTAAATCGCGCGACTCAGCCGCTCGCGCGTGTAATGTCGCACACTTTATCGTTTGTGAACTTGAAATTTCCTTTTTATTACACTCTTGCTCTATCTGCTTACTATTTTGACACAAAAATGGGCTTTGTGAATCTCCCACAGCATACATAAGATGATGACAACTTAACATGAACTTAACATGAAGAACGTAGAACTGTTATAGATTTGATGTTCGTCTCCAAACTGTTCAACAATAGAATTGATTGTCCTCAATTGCTGGTCAGGTTTAAACTGCGCGTTCCAGGTAGATACCCTAGAAATAAAATAAACCTTTTTAGTGCACCTTTCCGTAAAACCGTATTTGGGTCTAATTCTCCTATTTCAAGACTTTGCAAGTTGGTAAATGAATTTAGTGGTAGTGCTGGACTCGATGTTTTATCTGTCTCACCTAACAGACTTCGGTCTGACATTACAAAATGTTTTACATAATATTATCTAAGTTAGTTATAAACTTTATGTCCATGTTGTTTGCGAATGATGTATTTACCTATAAGTGTTTGTTACGCTTGGAAATAATACTTGCGCATGTATTTCTTTTGTGTAAATGAATTGGTGTAAACAAATGTTGGTAAATCAATAAATAAATAAATAAATAAATAAATAAACATTCGTAATAGTAGTTACTCTATAAAATTATAGTTTCAATCAAGGTATTTGTTGTACACATTTTCAAACGAAATTCCCTATAACCAGCGGGTACTCGAATTCAAACTCTGTTCAGATTACGAGACGTGTAGACTTATTCTCAGAAGCGAGCAAAATTGTTACAAGAATAATACGAGTAATCATTTCGCTTTAAGTAAAAATAAGTATGAACTATAAGGCTAAACTACAAGAACTATAATAGTGGTTTCAAAAGAGTGACTTCTTTTTTAAAATGTATTGGAAGTGTAACGTCTCACACGTAGAATTTCGGTGAAGGAAGTCACTCTAAATGAAGCCGCTAACTTTTGTTGTTTCCCCAACGGTTTCTCTGCAAATACCTTAGCCACACGGTTTGTCTTTACACGTTTCTGGCTGCCTTCAGTGGCAAGTTCCTTTAAAGCTAGTTCTAGTATTGACATTAGCACTTTACGGATTCACTTGTTGAAGTACTTTTTACTGTGACGGTACTGGAGGTTACTTTTTCTTTGTCGTCATTGGTAGAAGATGCCAGGAAGAGCGCACTTTTACCTGCGACTTTATCGTCGATACTTAATAATGTGGGACAAGGTATAAGCTTTTAACCTTTGTTAGAGCATGTTTAGCTAAGAATAGAGCTTTACGAGCGATCATACTTGTTAACTTGTTAAACTGTCTAGGTAATTACAGAACGTGCGGACTAAACTTTACCTGGTTTCAAAGTGATACTGCCTCTACTGCGTTTATTAATAAAATTGCGGCTGCATTAGTTTTAACCCTCTGTCCACTTTTGCAAATAAGTTGGTATGAGTAGAATAATCATATTAGTGATAGTGTCTAGAAGACCCAAATTGAACACAATGATACAGATAGGCACAACTCATGTAATTTTTTGAATGTGTAATTAATTACACTGACTTATTAAAACTCCTTAGTTTCGGCCACTAGACACAATATCGCGAGCGCTCGAAAACGTTGTAGCTACACCGATAGAAAAATAGACTATGGCATCTTTAGCCGAATAGGAAGCACAATCGCATCGATTCTCAAACGCAGGTATGAACATGTCCTATACAGATATCACGTCACATATACACATATAGTGGAACTCCCACGGCTCGACCCTTGTCACGACGTCACATATATGTCCAACTTAATTTCAACGCCCGGCCCTCACTTGACACACGCGGACTTAAAGGAAACTGACTTATTTTGTTCCAAAAATCCCTTTTATAGTGCATCGCACATTCTGCCTTGTTCCGATTCCGATCACATTCTTGTTTATACGATTCCGTTCAAAGTAAATACACTTGTCGATACTGAAGTAAATTCGGTACAATGTCTTAAAACATGACGACGTCGCTCGACGCTTTTGAATTTTAAAAGCTCTAACAAATTTGTTCTTCTCTTTTGTAAATAAAGTTTATGATGTCGAGGGTACGATATTAATAACGGTACATAAATGGCTTTTTATCATTTATTATCTTGGCTTCAAATTAAAACGATCGAAGCTTCAATTTGAACGTTTTTAGGAAGTCCATATAACGCCAAAGCTAGTCATCTGGAGACTTGTGTCGGATTGCATGTACCTGGCTTTAATCAATCCCTTTGTACAGTACAAGTACAGTTCAGAGCTGAATATCTTTAAAACGGCTTCTCTAATTTCCGAATTCAACTTTATCAACCCTAGATTAGAACCACGCAATACAAGACGAAAAAAGCCATATTGGAATGGGTTCATCCATTTGACAGCTAAAATGTCACGGACAGACTGATATTCAATTCATAAACTTTTAACAACCTTTTTTGAGTCACGGTTTGATAATAATATCTGAAGTACCAACATAGATTATATTTTCTTGTCGTAAGGTTGGAATGGGTTATTGACAGATTTCAGATTAGTTAAGCATTCTAAGCTAAACAATTTTTTAACACCGTAGCGGCATATGCTGAGGTAGGGTCCTGATTGGCTCGTCACCTGTTGTCTTTGTTATTTTTATTGTTTTTGTATTTCATGTCTTTTTTCTATTTTTAATCATATTATGTGATGTGAGATTCAATAAATGTTTTTTGTTTCTTTCTTTAACATTTTCCGGATAGGTGACCATATTTCGTTAAGTTGAGCTTCTCCGTGCTTCGTAGGACCTTCTGTTGATTAGTTATGTTGTAGTCGTTAACGCCAACCAACCTCATACTTAACATAAGATAAACAAAAAGCTACATCATAAACGAATTCAAGTTTTTCCGTATACCTTATTTAATTACCTTAATTCGTCATAATACACAATTTTAAGGGTTATTCCTGTTTCCTCCATTGAAAGTCCCCATCAATGGGGGAAACAGAGCTTTTTGTCTTGTTTCCCTATTATGAGCTCATGAGACATCAATGGGGGAAACAGGACAAAAAGTTCTGTTACCCCCATTAGCTTGAAAATAAAATATAAAATTGCAATGCTGCAATTGTTAAAAAACAATAACAATAATACTTTGAAGTATTCAGACTTGTCTGATGAATATAGCGATTAGCAGTAAAACATGAAGGTTGCAAACTCAAAAGACTTTTACAACATCGTACAATATCATTCGATAAAATAATATAGGTACGGCCGCGTCTTTCATTTCTTTTACGGCCAAGGTTATATCACCGACAATAGATTTAATAACTGTCATCTTTACAACTATATACTCAAGTTTTTTTTATGTATCGAGTAACATCTGCCGACCCTCATTTCCTTTAGTCAGCAACATTGTGGAAGGAATTTAGTCGAATGACGGTGTAATAAATTTCCTTCATATGATCCATAAAACTCCCTTAGGGAGGCCTCAGACGGCCCAAGTACATCGTAATAAGAACATAGCGATGACAATTAACTGTATCTTTGCATATGATGACGAGGATTCTTTGAAACTCGGTTAGCCCGATATGCTTGTGTCCTGGATTCAACTCCCAGGTGGAAAAAGTGTCCCGATTTTTTTAAAGCGTGCAAATCGGACTGTTTGTGATTACGAATCCGCATCTGGCAAGAATGTTGATTAAGCCATTATGTACCCATAAATTGAGGTGATGGCAATGATGGAGATCCATGCCCAGCTGTGTGACTGTATATATAGACTAATCACTATTCCTTGCATAAAAATATGATATATTATTACTCCTAGTGGCCGTTTCATTGAAGTATCACTGTGTTGCGGGCGCAAAAGAAGCCACATATAAATTTACGACGTATTTTAAAATTCCGAAGTCGCAACGCTGAATTTGTGAGACCACCTCACGCATAAAATATTTACCACAACATAGTGTTGCTGCAACTTTTCCTCGTCTCGTTCTGTTAAGATCTCAGACAAATCACTGAATGTTACTGACGCATTTATAAATCATGCCTCTGTGTTCCTGAACGGTACCTAATGGAACGTGTGTTTAGCGGTGTGACGTCATATCTGTTGAAATCGGTATCACTATATTTTTGTTTTATTTTGGCGTACATCCGCACTCGTATCCTGTGATTCCGTGGGGGTTACGAACATCATCAATGTGCATACTTCTGGGCAAAATTTCAGTTTTCTAGGTCCGTAGGGTTTGGCCTGGGGGTAGGTTTATTGATACAGGACTTTTCTGACATTATCATTATATATTTAAAGAGTGACAACATTAATTTAGAACTAAATGAAATTCTTGCCATAAAATGTACTAATTCATCGTCAGCCTCTACTAGTCCACTACTGTGGACATAGGCCTCCAAGTGCACACCACTGAGCACGATCCGCGGCTGAATGTATTACCGCCAAAACAATATATTATACGTGCATTTTTGAAGTGAAAACTTCTTTAGCGGCGTTGTACACTTTTTTTGTAATGGGTAAGAAATGTTAAATTCGCGTCAGGACACGTGACCTGATCGAAAATTCGTAAGATGGATGGAGAGTAGACAGCCGGCGCGGCGTAGGAGAGGAAGTATCCCCCTCTCTTTCTACGGCGCGGCGAAAATGTATGCCTGCTGTTTCGTTTAGGCGGCGCATGCCGCTTGCGCGAATGTTCGTGTGTGTTTATGTTACAGCGTGCCACGCGCATCCATGGATGGTGACAGCTGATGGCTGTCAATGAATATTGTATTCTACCACATAAATGATAGTACTTTTATACTGATAATTGAAGCAATCCGTGCAAAATTATTCCCTAACCATTCCAAAATATCAAAAATGCACAACGTTAATATTCAAGTTTTCACTTCTGCCGGCACTCCCGGAGTGCAACCCGTCGTTTTTTTTTTGTGACAGATTCTTATAGCCTCATATAGCATTTTCAGCGTCACCAAACTTTTTTTCGGCGGTGAGAAACTTGAGGAGCTCCTTGAATCATGTGATCGAAACACATCAGAGGTTTTCTGAGGGAACGGCATCACGCACTAGTACGTATACCTGTTCCCTACTAGAGTTTACGAGGGGTTCGGATCGGATCGGGAGTGGACTCAAACATTATTCATTTATTTATTTATTTAAAAGAACATACACAATCCTTACAGGCTAAACCTAAGGCGATGGTGCAGTTAGTTATTTACAATATAGTTACTATAACGTAACATAACATATAATATAATAACGGATGTCAGTGTAATTGCCAGATTTAGCAAAAAAATGTACAAAAGAGTATTTAGGTGGAGCGGAGCATATTGGTGAGCAATGGCTTGCAAGAGCTGTATGTGAGTAGCCGCGGATTGTACTCAGTGGCGTGCACTTGGAAAATCTTATATCCAGCAGTGGACTAATACAGATTGTTGATGATAATGAATGATGATAATAAAAAGATAAGACTAGGTCGGACTCACGAAAACTCCGTGTCCTGAACAGAGTGCGGCGATTCTTTACGCCTGACCTGCCCCCCGACCGCCTAACCGATCGCTTTGACTACGCGTATAGTTTATGACGTCATCTTGCCACCTCGCACCGCCTATGAAAGTAATATCAAAAGCTAAAGGCTATAGCTTTCGATATTGCTTTCATAGGCGGCACTAAACGACAAGATGACGTCATAAACCACACACGAAGTCAAAGCGATCGGTTAGGCGGTCGGGTCCCAGTTGTGTCTTTTGTACAAGACTCAGGTACGGTCTTGCGTGGAGTATTGCTCGCACATCTAGGACGGTTCCGCAAAGTACCTTCTCGATGCCTTAGACAGATTGCAGCGTCGCGCTGTACGCATTATCGGCAATGCAGAGGTCACTAATACTCTCGAACCCCTGGAATTGCGTAGAGATATAGCGTCACTCAGCGTTTTCTATCGCTTATACCACGGCGAGTGCTCTAAAGAACTGTTTGACTTTAACCCACCTTCTCCCTTCCTCCATAGGAGTACACGTGCTGCTCTCCGGAGTCATCGCTTCATTGTCACACATATCCCATCGCGCACAAAGAAATTTGGTGACTCGTTTCTTTGTCGCACCTCCAAAAGATGGAATAGTCTACCAGCACACGTTTTTCCTACTTCCTATGATATGGGGTCCTTCAAACGTGGCGTGAAGAAGCACCATGTGGGCCGGCAGAGTAAGGTTGACTGATGCTGCGTCGTTTTCACGCTGCACCAGTTGTCTTCGCGTCTGGACTCCATTTCTTCCTAACAGCAGGTGGTATGGAGTCATTTGCCGTGCTAGGTATATAAAAAAAATTACAAAATACTAAAATACTAACAAAGTACACAAAAATAAACAAAACGTAATATAAAAAAGTTCGTAGTACCGTGATACGGCACAGATAAAACAAAATAGGAAACCCATCAGAGAAATAGTTGACGGACGTTTGCACACCGGCACGCTTTTAGTTGAAATTGCAATTTATTGGGGGAAAGAGCAGAGAGGGCAAGCCAGATTGAGTTAGGGGTCTAACCAGTAAACAACTACAGATACAGAATTATATTAGCTACAGCAAAACTGCGCGCCCTTCCACCCCGTATTTGCTTTTAACTAAATGGGAATGAGCTGAGATAGTGAATCTGATGTACAGTACATACAGAGTAATTGCAATATTATGCATACGCTGAAGTGGTTAGCTTGTAAAGATCTACTTATATTTTTTTAGTTGAAAACACGAGTTTTTCAGGTTTTACACGCAAACGTTTACCATTAAGTTGGAGTGTTAGTGGTATTATGAAAAGGACGATATTGCGTACTTTTTAAGGTTGTGTGATCTTCATTAAATATTTTAAATCGCTTATGTCAATGTGGTTGTTTGAGTTGATTGTCTTTAAATATAACTGTGAAATTTAAATAATAATTTAAGGGCTAATTTATAACATACGAAGTACTAACTTGGATTCGCCCCACGCGCACAATCGACGCCGGCTATAGCCAAGAGTTAACGAGCATAGACAATGAGAGATAGAATAGCAATACCCTCACAAACGCACTTTTACCCATCACAACAAACGGGGTTCCACAGCTAAACGTTTTTTATTTTTGTTCCAGAGTCCAGGCTTTGCTAAACTTATAATATTGCAAACGCTCGCCAACCAACCAACAAAAAACCAATAACCAATTACCCCCAACGCGCTATCTGCGCTTCCTCGCTATCGAGCTCCTTCAGAGTTTTATATATTGTAATTTATAAAACTACCGACTCAAACGAATTAATGAAATACAGAAGGGGGATAGGGAGGGTAATTTAAGCAATAAACTAACTCGATAGCTGAAAGATTACTCCAATAAATGACGAGCTAGCTCCCCTTGTGTGCGGCCTCTTGGGGCTTCCACGGGGGTCCAACCCCCGCTTTAGAAATACTGACCGTAAACATCAGACGAATCCTTATATGATGATAATGACGTCATCCGTGACGATTTTGGGTGCGGTCACAATGTTTATGCTTGTTGAGTCAGAATCTTCGTGAGCGTGAGAGTGAGAAGCGTGGTGAACCCATACTTACTGCCGGAAGTAATTACAACAATTACAATTAATCTTATATTCAATCGATAACGTTACTAATAACTGTGTTAGTAGTATAGCTTATAAACTACTAGCTGTGCTCGCGACTTCGTCCGCGTGGAATAGTGTCTTTCGGCAGCATTTTTAATTTTTTAGGCTCTTTTCCCGTTTTTGCAACATTTTTCACTGATGCTTCGCTCCTATTGGTCGCAGCGTGATGTTATATAGCCTAAAGCCTTCCTCGATAAATGGACTATCCAACACAAAAAGAATTATTCAATTCGAACCAGTAGTTCCTGAGATTAGCGCGTTCAAACAAACAAACAAACAAACAAACAAACAAACTCTTCAGCTTTATATATTAGTATAGATACCCCTGCTGAACAAAGGCCCTCTCAATTGAAATCAAGTCATCGCTACACGCCACGCCTCGGTGGCCGAGTGGCAGAGCGCTCGGCCCGATACCCGAAGGTCCCGGGTTCAATTCCCAGGTCGGGCAAAATGTATTTCGGATTTTTCGATGCATAGCCCGGGTTTGTGAACCAACCCGCACTTGGCAAGCGTGGTGATTAAGCCATTACCCATCAATTGTAGCGATGACTTGATTTCAATGATGGAGGCCTTTGCCCAGCAGTGGGACAATTATAGGCTTACTTTTACTACATCGCTACAATTGATGGGTAATAACTTAATCACCACGCTTGCCAAATGCGGGTGGGTGATCACAACTCCGACTCAAAAAATTCGAAATACTTTGTCCGGAGAACCATAGTAATCATAAGCCAGTAATAGGAACCCAGACGCAGCGTAATTCTATCATGTTTGATTGCGTAAACAAATACGTAGGTAGGTATATAACATAAAGCCTCCCCCCAAGAACGAGATTTTATCACGTAACTCCATTAATAAACGTCGGCAAACTGAATCAAAATAAACGTTCGTGTTCTAACACGAAGTTAAGATTAACTGGAGCCTTCCTTGTAGTTTCGAGATTGTCAATAACAAATCGTTAGTAGTTTTAGTGCTAAATCTAGGGGAGCCGGTCCCAACTTATTTTTTGGTTGCGATCCAATTATTTTTGGGCGCGTTACTAAATCTATGAACGAAAGGCACGCACCTAGAGTGGGGCTGACTAATGCTTCGCTTGGAGATTTATCGCTGCTATAATTAATAAAATTCGTGGTAAAAAACCTTCCAGAAATGTGTACTGTACAGAGTAGAGGATACAGCTTGTACAGGCCATAATGCGATATGGACGAAAATAAAAGTAAAACCATTTGAATTGTTTAGGTATTCTTACCAACAGAAGGGGCATTGCCTAAAATATGTATTATTCTCTGAACCGCTCTATAAAAATGTTTTGGTGCGTAATATATAAGTAGCCCAATGTTTTTAATATACGAGCTCAACACCAAAAATACATAGCAAGACCGCTTATCTGAGTCCTCGCCTGCGGTAGGTATGCGGGGCGGGAAGTATAGTGTATAGTATAGTAGTGGCAGTGCCACGAACACGAGCGACTTGCGACGCGGCGAACGGATTTCTAGTTCATTGCGTTTTTTCTATCACTGCTGGCTAATGTCTGCCGTAGTATAACGCGCAATGAACTAGAAATCCGTTCGCCGCGTCGCAAAACGCTCGTACTAATAACAGTTACTTATAACAGTTTTATTTTATTAGTACATGGTTACTACCAGTAGGTGCACAAAGGATGGATATTATAGTATAGTCGACGATGAAATTGCTTTACCACCTTAGAAGTGAATTTTGTTTGCATATAGGTAAACAACAAGTTCTATTTTTGTTTAAAAGACCAAGTGACATATACGTTGTCATTATTAACAATGCTTAGCGAAATTTTATTGTAATGGAAGTTTTTGTCAAAAGTGATAAAGCAATTTCATGGTCGACTATATATGGTTACTACTACAGTGAGACCTTGGGTCCTTTCACAGCTATCTTTTTGGTGGGTGCTAGTAGAACGACTGAAACGTTTTATGTGGGATTAGAAATCGACGTGTTTTTGGTGATTGGAACCGGGTCGGGTTCCGCTATTGGCGCATACATATGTACTCGGTTTGGTCCCAGATCTTGCTGTAAGTCCGCCTGACTAGCTACCACTTATTTTATTGCTAAATATAGTGAAACACTTTTCACTCCATGGCAATAATAGCAGCATATTGTTGTGTTCCTTAACCCTTTCTGTACGGAAGAGCAAAGTAGATATATTTATACCTAAATGTGATACTATTCATTTACAACCACTAACAAACGCCCGCCTAACCGATCGCTTTGATTTCGTGTGTGGTTTATGACGTCATCTTGTCGTTTCGTGCCGCCTATGAAAGCAATATCGACAGCTATATAGCCTTTAGCTTTTGATATTGCTTTCATAGGCGTTGCGAGGTGGCAAGATGACGTCATAAACCACACACGAAGTCAAAGCGATCGGTTAGGCGGTCGGGCCCCTGGTCGGTTTAAAAGGGTTAACCTGTCACTCATTAGTTAACATTGGTCCTGTTGTTGTCGAAAGATTGCTGTCATTAAAATCCACCAACTCACATTGGACCAGCCAGTAGTGGACCAATGACCGATTAGCAATCGACATAGGTATAATATGTGTGATTGTATTTGTGCCATAAATACAGCTGTTGACACAATAATTGAACATAAATGTTTTTGTTACAGGTAATAACCACAACTTCACTTCATACTTCAAGTAACAAATGACGTGGCCAGCTGATATCTGCAAAAATGATGATGATTTTCTGTAAGACCATACCATGAATATAAAGTAACATCATCACAATTATTATACTGTGCAGGCCTAGAAAGGAATAAAGTTTCTTTGTGTTCAATACTAAATTAAGGAAACACGTCTCCTCCTAAACGGAACTTTCTTTTCCAACTACAGCTAGGGTTGGCTGGAAGAGATCACTTTTAGAGATAAGCTCACCCTTGTATATGTTTTTTATAATGTAATTTAGACTGTAATTTTTAATGTACAATAAAGGATTGATATGAACATAATTTATCATCATCATCGTCATCAGCTCATTTTATGTCCCCGCTGCTGGGCCAAGAGCCTTCCCTATAGATGGATAGGGAGAGTGGCTATAAACCACCACGCGAACCCATAGCAGATTGGTGGTTGCTAACGACATAAATGTAACATAATGTATTATCATCAGCTCATATTGTGTTCCCACTGCTGGGGCACGAGCCTTCCTTACGGATGGATAGGGGAACCACCACGCGTGCCCAGTGCGGATTGGTGGTTGTTGACGACGTAAATGTAACATAATGTAGGTATATTATTTTATAATTATTATTTCCATAAACTATATTAACCTATGAAGGCGATTGACTTTTATATACTGATGGCGGTAATGATAAAACATACGATTAATATAGTTGACATAATTAACTTTAACGGTTACTTAGCATCTACATTTTTTTATAACACGACAATCTCAAATAATATTTCCCTGTGTGGTGCCGGGGATAAAGAATTGCACCACCCCATCTCTTCCCGTGGGTGTCGTAAAAGCCGACTAAGGGACCATTCCAGAGGATGGGCAGCAGCATCTCTCTGAGGTTACCCTCAACCTACTGCGATCGCCAACCCGCCTGCCAAGCGTGGCGATTACGGCAAATACCCCTCATATCCTTGGGGGAGGCCTTTGTCCAGCAGTGGACGTCTTTTGGCTGAGATGATGATGATGATGATGATGAATCTCAAATAAGCTTTAAAAAAAGCACCTTTTTTTTGGAACAAAATGTTTGTTAAGTTAAAATTTTAATAAACTTTAATATCTGATTAATAAATTAATATAACAATTGATCACTCATATAGTTCGATGTCATGTTTATTATTTTTCATTAATTTAAATAAGTAATACGAAATAATTTTTTTTTATAAATATTGTTAAAATACTCTCTGTGTTTCTGAGCGCGGCAAGTCAGCCATTATTGCTCAAAACCACAGCTTTAGTTATTGCTCTGAGGTTATAAGATACTAAAATTGCGCATCTGCCGTCGTAGGTTAAAAGGCAAACGGTTCACCCGTAAAAGTTGGCTGTGTAGAAATTATTTATCATCCCAGCCGCTTAGGTAAATTTTATCCATTTAACTTAATTACGGAGTAAGTAATAAAGTTTATGACGCCATTATTAATCCGGTGACGTGCTTGGTGGCTTGGTATAGCTCGGAATGGCTGCTTAAAGCCTTCGAACGGGTGATTATGAGTTCCATTCTTTTGGTAATTACCACACATTCAGTTGCTTTTCGTATGGCTCACTCGCTGGCTTTCGATCGTTTACTGAATTATGACATTTAGATTTTTATGTTACAATGCGAGTTGAGTTCTATGATTAACCGGTTAACTGTTTCATAATCTATATACGCAGGGATAGAGTTTTCAACTAGTTACAATTTTGAGAACCGGTTCAGTGGTATCGTAGTTTAATTCTTCATAACATTATTGTTAGTAGCATTGTTGTCTTCCGGCAGCTAAAGATAAGATAGCCAGTGCCTCAGTAGTTGAGGATTCCGGGTGAAGTGTGCTTAAAACTTCGGCCTTATCATCACCAGGTGAGATGAAGGCCAGGTGCTTACCCGTAAGTTAAAAAAAAATTACCTTATACATACAAAGAAATTGTAATTCTTTTTAATAGTTTACTTACGGACATTGTGGTATTCTTTAAAAAATTTTTTTTATCATATACATATAATGACTTGTCCTAACTGACTGATTCATCATCGCCGAGCCGAAACCACCGAAGCTAATTAGATGAAATTTTGGATTGTGGGTTAATTGAGTGACGTAACCAGCCACTAAGAAAGGATTTCACGGAAATCATCCCCTGAAGAGGTCAAATAGGGAGTGAAAGTTTGTATGAAAGTCCGTCAGTTTTTAAGTAAATGACATGGAAATTGGTATTTGGCTTTAAGAAAAGAAATAAAGAAGGACGTGTCTCAGGAATTTCGTTTATTTTCCTTTAAAAGGGTAAAAAAGGGAAGTCGGTTTTTATGGAGAAATCGTTATTTTTAAAGTAATAACTAGAAAAAATAATAATTTAATCGATCTATAGATTTTTCAATAAAAATAAAGAATTACGTGTTTAAGCATTTTTCGAAAAACCTCCCCTAGAGGGGTGAAATAAGGGTGGAAAGTATGTATGGAAATCTGATATTCCTTTTTATATAAATGTATTTGGCTTGGTTAGAAAATATGATAGTGTTTCAGGATTATCCCTACAGCTACTAACCTTTAATAACCTTTTAAATTACAAGTCGTGTTGCCCAATTGAGCAAAGCCGCGAGCAAAAGCTAGTACCTTATAAAGTAATATCAGAAATTACCCTCTACATTCAAACAAAACTTAACCTCTTTATAAAAACAAAACACAAATGTTAAAAACATTTCCACGAGCAGGATTTCAACCTGCATCCTTTTGGCATACCGGGTCAGGTGCTCTCCCAATTGAGCTATCGTGGTTCTAACCAGCCCGCCGAAATTATTCAACACTATTTACTTTTTTACTTAGAAAGACAAAGGCGCCCATACAATGTCAACAACTACCGTCATTAATGTCCGACCATAATATTTTTAGTTTAGTATCAGTTAAGAAGTAGGCAAGTTTTTTATAAAATGTTTTTAATTAAAACATTTTATAAATATCCTAAAAATATTATGATCGGATGTTAATGACGGTAGTTGTTGACATTGAATGGACGCTACTTTTTTACTCTGAAAGCCAAAGCTTTCAGAGTAAAAAAGTAAATAGTGTTGAATAAATTCGGCGGGCTGGTTAGAACCACGATAGCTCAATTGAGAGAGCACCTGTCCCGGTATGTAAGAAGGGTGCAGGTTCAAATCCTGCTCGTGGAATTTTTTTCAACATTTGTGTTATTGTAATTTGTTCGCATCAAAATTTGCGTTAAAAATTATATAAACAAAACAAAAACATTTTTAACCTCTTTACCTATATTTACTAATTGAAAATTTATTTTTAAATGGCTGGCAATAAAATATATTTGGATTGCAACATTATTATTTAGCACTTGCAACTATTTTTAGGTTACTAAGCCCTCAGAACAATAACTAAACTAAGCCGTCAATGTAGATAATAAAATTATTTTTACCATTATTCATTCACCAATGATTATTATTGTCAAAATATACAGCCGACTGCCTATTCTTTATAACACTGATATAGCTAGTGATTGCACAATTAGGTAGGCCGAGAGCCAGCCACAAAAATAATTACGGACATAACGACCCTTGACGTTATAAATCTGTGCGGAGCCTGAAACCCTTCGATATCGCAAGGATACACATTAATCCCGGCCGCGATCTTGCTACGCTACTAATTACCTATTTATATGTGATTTCTTTCAAGCATTACGGGACGTGCTTAAGCAACGACCGGCTGGTGACCTCTGGTTATATCCCTCTTTCTCCCGAATGCGCTGTAAATGTAATAACAGTAGGTTTCGAGGCTTAATGTGCTTATTTTCTTTAATATTTTATGTTATATATATTATATTAAATTACCAACATAATTAATAGTTAATTCGATAAACTTTTTAGGACCTATGCTTTGCTTATGCTATGTTTTTGCTTAAATATCTATTGGAAGCTAAGCCTGACACCCAAAATTAAGTTTCTTATTACTTAGCTAGTCCATTGACAGATTACTATCATCAGTTTAGTAAAATATCTACTAATTGATTATTAAAATATACATGGATCCAATAGCACAATACAAATTTATTTTGCAGTTAACATCTTTATTTTCCATTAGTTGATGGCTTCGTGCGATTAGCACATGTTATTTTTCTTACAAGTAATACTTAAATAAACAATATTTCCTTCCTGTATGATAATGATGAATGATAATAGAAATGAAAAGTAAAAAATTATAACCCCCCCTCCCCCCCAAACCCCTCGAGTATCTCGGTAAAGATGTGGGGCTTTACTAAGTCCACGGGCGGACTTCTTGAATTCGAAAAGTGATGTTGCACTGTTTTGTTTCATTTGCCAATACTCATTCACACTTACGTAGAAATCCACCATTATTTCACATTATTATTCGACACAACACAAATTTTAGAAAATAAAACAAAACCGCAGACGTGGCTCTTCACTTTCCCGTCAAGAAGTCAGTTAACATTGTATTACGTGCCAATTACTTACTTATTTATTCGTATTTCTTGAAAGTCTTTACAGGGTTCGATCGGAAACAATGGGAAATACTTGGCCCAGTTTCCCCGACCAACCTTTGGATTTGGCACCCCCATTCATAATCATTAGCAGAAAGCGTCGAAAGAATGCCGTAATCACAAGTTATTCTTGAGTTCGGAGGGAAATGAGAATTTATACTTACATCCATTGTAGCCTATTGGTTCTGTAATCGCAATATGTAGGTAGGGCAGTACCAACTTCGACAGGATCCAGTGATAAGAATAAGAATAAGTAATATTTATCGACCTGCAAAAAATCAAGTATAAAAAAGATTTAAAAAAAAGAAACATTATAAAACAACTACCCAACACAGTGAAAAGAAACAGTTTGGACATTTAATACAACTGCTGCATCTCCCCATACAGTGACAAGAAATAATTGAATGACAAAATGCCAAGTAGAGTGCCTATGTACCAGTGTTTCCGTCATGACTTTATTTATGTAACAATAAGTCTCTCTGTGACCACAAAACCTGCAAAAATGTTCGAAACGTCATTCAGGATTAATTTGTGTAATTCAAACTTCATCATCATCATCATCAGCCTCTACTAGTCCACTGCTGGACATAGGTCTCTCAAATTTTACTTTTGACAATAACCATTTGTCCCCGACGAATTTTTAGCTTAAACAGCGATTTTCTTTAAAAGTCTAATTTTAGACATGCTAGAGTTTACTCATCTGATCATTCATGCAGATACTTATTTGGGGATCCTGTTTGAGTCCAGAGTTCCCTCGCTAGCTTTAATTGTTAATCGTAAAGATGTGTTCTAGCGTACTAAATGCCTCAGCGTCCTGAGGTCAAAAACCTTGAAAATGTGTATACAATGTTATTTTTAGTTTATACGAAACCTGAAAACTGTTTGTTCAGAATCAGTAATAGAATCGATTTCAATATTTTTATACCATGTTACATTTGGACCAAATAATATTTACAAAATCTCAAATAAAGTATATACCCTACTAAAAAACACAACGAGACAGCACAAAAAGCTTGTAACTTCGTGAGTTTTCAAGATATATTTTTTTGTACTGATTCTTTAAATGAAAATATTTGACCCGTGTTTCGATTTTCGTATAAACTAAAAATAAGGTTGTATAAGACTAGATTAAGTACAAATTAAAAAATATATAGCGGATGGTTTAGACTGCGTTTAGATATGGAGAGTTTATTAACCACCTGTTTTTCGTTTGTGAACTGTTATCTCTTAAACAATCCGTTTCTCAAAATTTTATTATCAGCACCACCATTGGTAGTGCTGACGGACTTGAAAAAATAAAGGTTTAATTTATTACCGGTCTCCAACTACCACAAACAGATTTTAAGTAAAGTTTGGGCAAATACTTTTCAAATTCCAAAGTCCGGTGACACTGAAAAGGCCGCATGCCATCAGCATATTCTCTCCAAAAAAAACCTTTTTTAAATTTTGATTCGTATAATGCTCCGACGCTGTCTCGAAACAAAGCTCAAGGTCCACCAGCTTCGGACATTTCCAGCGGGTGACCGCGGCCAGCGCCTGCAAGTTTTATGAGCCGGCGCCGGACTGCCGGCAACGGACGCGTCGTACTTTTTTTTTTCACTTTTCTTTTTTCGAAACACCGTATCTGTATGGCAGACGACGAATTGTATTCGGCCAGCTGACATTTTTTACGTTCCAGTATGGCGGGCAAGCAAAATAAAGATTTCATGATGGCTGATCGTCAATTGTCGGAGTTATGACCTTTTGCAATTCGCCGCAACAGCTTTGGCTGTGAACGAATTCGGTCATAATAAAGAAGACAGTAGAACATGGCATACTATGATTCGCTGGCTGGAGTATGGTATTAGTAGATCAGATTTATTTATTTATTTATTTTATTTAATAGGACAACCAATAAAATTAACACTAAATTAAATTAAAGTTGTGTTTGTACAAAAAAGGACTTAAGCTAAGTGTCATCTTACTTATCTTTCTTATCTTAGATTAAAGCTAAGAAGACAGCTTTTTTAAAAAAATGATTCCAGAACGTAAACGCTTGCGTCCCTTACAAGAACTTGGCATTCTGTGATTCGCTGCAGCTTGGTAATAAACACTTATTTAAAGAGCATGTTTAGTTTTTATTAGGTGATGAGAGAGAGTTGGTGTGGGAGGAGTTACATTGTTTACATGTTAATGCTTGTGACTGTACTGCGTCCGAATCTGGAGATTATGGTAGTAATCGTCGAACTCTGCCACCCGTTCATCAATCGACCGGTTCCCTATAAATGGAATTTGAATAAATAAAAGTCGCGATGTCGCTCGCGCTGTCAATAATAATTACTGAACTGGAATGGAAGTGAAAATCGATGTTGCGGACATAACAGTTTTAGAATCTCATACGGTTCCAAATATTAAACAATATTAAGCTTTTACCATTCTAGACTGCATACATTTCTCTCTATAAATAAAGGTTTGGGCAACCTATCATATTCGCCTAAATATAATAGGTAGGTCTTTATAAATCTTCTGTGCGTGTTTATGTCACTGAACTCCTTCTAAACGGCTGAACCGATTTGGATGAAATTTTCTGTGTGTGTTCAAGTGGATTCGAGAATGGTTTAGATTTACAATTGGACCCGGTAGGTGGCCCTGTAGGGGTCCATAATGGGAAACGGGTGTTCTGTGGACGAATGATTTGTTTGTTTTGTTGTCATGGAAACTGTCAAAGCGGTACGAAGTCCGCCGGTCAGCTAGTATCATATAAAAATGTACACGGAAAATAAAAATGGAAGTATTGTCTGAAATATTATATTCTCAATGTATACCCCGATACCAACCGTTACGAGCGCAATATGTACTTAAGCTGGAAATCGAATCAGGGACTCCTATACTGAAACTAAAACTATAGATATAAAAAAAATTAAATAGCAAACAGGTATTAGATAAATACGACTTCGTAATATCAGGGAAATTTTATAGAAATAAGCATTACAACACTTTCAAAAATGAAAATAGGTTAAAATCAAAAGAAAAAACATAAAGCAAAAGAAAAAACTCTGCTCTGTAGACACTCAGTTTACTGTGGCGGCTGGGTAAATCTGAACGCACAAAGATACTTAAGTTGTGTATTTTATCAAGAAGCATATTACAGTTCGACCCTAGCTTCTCAGCGGGCTGTCACCAAATCCATAATCTTCACTTGTTTCCTTCTAGATATTTCCTCATTTAAACTCAGGGGGGTAACCGCGAGCTCTTATAGCAGTATTATTGCAGTTGTGAAAACGAGACGCGTGTAGCGGCGAATATATCTGCGTCTCATTTCCACAACTGCAATATTACTGCTATAAGAGCTCATGGTCAGTATTATTGCAGTTGTGAAAACGAGACGCGTGTAGCGGCGAATATATCTGCGTCTCTTTTCCACAACTCAATAATACTGCTAGCTCATGGTCAGGGGGCAGGTCACGTCGTCGTGTGCCATAGAGCTGTCCGAAGCAAGGAGTCCCGATCACTACATTACCTGTGGCTATATCAATGTAAGTCATCACATCATCATCAGCTCATTTTATGTCCCTTACTGCTGGGGCTTGAGCCTTCCCTATGGATGGCTAGAGAGAACAGGCCATTAACCAACACGCAAGCCCAGTTAACGACTGCAGCCGGGACCAACGGCTTTACGTGCCTTCCGAAGCACGGAGGAGCTCGAGATGATAAATCTTGGTCACTCGTCCAATGACCCGCCTTTGCGAAAGTTGCTTAACCTTAGAAATCGCAGACCGGGCGTGTTAACCACTGCGCCATCGAACTTCTCAGTATGTAAGTATATGTATCAAAATCCATCATATAGAGTGGAAACAGCTATGAAAAGGGGCACGCTGCATAAAGCAAGAAGTATAACTCATGTCTTTCATGTTTATTCCTCTTTGTGGGATTAGCAAAAATGTCTGAATGGCTTTTGTCATCAAAGGCGTATTACGAGCAGCCACAAAAACGAAATATGCCTCCATATTGTATAACCGTATCCTATAAAATCATAATGACCGTTTTATTAAAGATAAAATTTCATTGAAAGTTTGGAAGTATTAATTAAATTTTTGTTTCGTCCATCATATAAGTAGTTATAAATTCATCATTTTGGTACTCATAATTAATATATAATTGAAATTCATTTGGTAAAAGTAGACGATGGAGATAAAATCTGTAAATTGTTCAATATAAGTAGTTATAAATTCATCATTTTGGTACTCATAATTAATATATAATTAAAATTAATTTGGTAAAAGTAGACGATGGAGATAAAATCTGTAAATTGTATCTGTAATTTTTGTTCAATTCTGTTATACCTATGTGTGGCAATACACGTTTTTATTTTGATTCTTATTCCAAATATGAGATAATGATATTGTAACATACAGTATTATTGTGTGGTGAGTGTGTCATAGTACTCACAGTCACCATTCACATCGTTGCACGAAACAAACATGTCTATTCAATCCAACAGGATACAGAAGGCCTACATAGATAAGGTTCCACAAAACGCAGACCAAATCGAAACAATAAGCAAGCGCAAACCAGTTGTGAAGTTCATTATGAATGCCTCCATTCCTACCTGTTCCAATTTAATGCACAATAAAAGTGTTGGAATCCGTTGTTTTCAGAGATGGGAGATGTGGAATGGCATTGTGCATAAAAAGCAGGCTATTGTGACCACGGCGACTGGCGAGCTTTCAACTCGACACAATGATATCGCAGCTCTATGCGACCACGTTTTATAATGAGATTCAGGATCGGGTTGTGGCTCGAAGTTTTGCTTTGCTGTTTTCTTATTAGAATCTTTGAATTGCACTTTACATTTTGTATATTAACTGTGAACCACAATCAATTTGGTTTTATTTTTTGTAATTCGTTTCAACTATTTTCGAACTTGGTTAATTTGATAAACATTTTGCAAACAGACTTCTTGATGTAAGTAGGTTTTAGTTAAATGAAAAAGAAAATTAGTTTAGTATATTCATGAACTTATGAAAATAAATTGCTTATTCAGCCAGCCAGCCAGATTCATGTAGGTAAAAGAACCGAAGTCAAACATCAAATAGGTACAGCACGTAAAGTCAACAAAACAAGAAAAGTAAATCATGAGGTTGTCGGCAGTACTAAGTACCCAATTAAGAACAAGAACCGGTAGCTGAGTTAACCCTCAGGTTCTTTTGCGTCTTTTTTTTAAAAAGCCACTGAGAACTCTTTCAAATGCAACAGCCAGCCATATTTTCAATTCTGCACTCTTCGATGCGTTTTACCGACCTATTCATTTTTATTCCTGAATGAAATCTTTTTGAAAGCACATTTTAAACAAGACCGTTTTACTCATTTCAATTAAATTGCAATAAGTATCGACAAGGAGCTCCGGGAAATATATAAATGCAATATTTTTTCCACTAAAAGTCTTTAACGAAGGGAAATTATACTATTAGGGGTGTCAAGTTTCCCCGTTAGGGTTGCCAAAATATATCTACCGAGTCACCGGGGGTTCCCTTCATATTTTTGTCAGATTTGATTCATTTCCTACAAAGGATTCTTGCAACCTAAGAGTAATTGGTGAATTTGGGGAGGGGTGTCTTATTTGCGAGATCAAATTTCTGTGGGTTAGCGTTGAGAGGAGTTCAACGAACTTAGTCATCGTGTAACTTGGTACAGTGCAACATCTGCAACACACGTTACACAACTATACTATTCATAGTGACTTAGATGACATTTACGAGAATATAGTTAACTATGCGAGGTTACTATGGCTCCGAATCATAGCTTTACTTAGCTTAGCTTAGCTTATAGCTTTTTGCAATAAAACATTTTTGAGTGCAAAATAAATAGCAAGACTTCCTTCGTATTTCTCATTAGATTTTTAAAATTATTTGATGCAAGCAATATTTGTAGCGTTCCGCATTCAAATTAATGCAAAACTAGCATAAACATAACATATTAATTAAAAGCAGCCAGGTAACTGATTTTATTTCTCAAAAACTTTTAAACAAGTACCTAATCGAACCAAAAATATAAAACTTTTTTTGGTTTGTTTTTTCGCGGATTTTCACTTTGTTTCCATAGAGTTAGAAAGGGACAAAAGACCTCTTAACAACGTTCGGCGGCTGACATCGTTCCGTACAAGAGTGGGGGGGTATTTATATACTTTGTCGATTACAAGATTTCCATCCAATCTGCTTTAACTTCGACGGAGTTGGGAGGTATTTTTAATCCGCAAGTCGCCGGCTGGGAAGGCGAGAATGGAGAAAATTAAAGAGTTTTGTGAGACTTTAAAAGTCTTAAACTCTGCCTTGTCGTGCTAAAAAGCAATTTTGTGTACGGGAAACTGCAATTTAGATTGAGTTGTACAAGTGTAATGGAATGGACGCTCTAAAAGTATAGCAACCTTTAATTCAATTCGATTTCAATTCAATTTATTGATTTTAAGCGTCATGACTCATTTGGGTAATTAACTACTTATGTTAGTAAATAAAAATATATCTATTGGAAAAATACACATAATTAAAAATACCGTCAAAATAACGTAAAGCGTCACAATTGCACAGTCTACTTAAAGTAGACCAAAAATAGAATGTATCACGCAGTTCTTTTCTAAAATGTTATAAGTCTGTGACATATAGACGTAAGTAAGGAGTATGTTAACAATAAAAGTAACGAAATAAAAGTAAGAAAAGGCAACAAAGAATCGTTGATTGCGATAAAATAAAACCACCGCAAGTTAATTTTATTAATTATTCCGCAAAAGGTACAAAGAAACACATAGCTATTGAACACACCGATAATTTCTAACAGCCGAGTCGGGAAGTTAAAATGGCAATTACCGATCCGTGCTGAGAGTAAACTTTGTTTTACTTGAACGGAATTAATATTCATTAAAAAATCTTTGTCGGCGTCAGTCGGTGGGAAGTTCGCAATCAGGCGGTGTCAGGGCCCCCGGAGCCTGAAGGGTGGCACTGCCAAATTCTAAATTAGGGAAAAATAAGTTTTGATCCTCATGTAATTGGGTGAGACTTACCCGAGACGTAGACGGGGTGACGGGAACTTATGACCCTTTCGCGGTAAATTAAAAATTGGAGCGATCGAGAGACGTTAGGTACCTACCTGCGTACGTGGTGATTGGTGGTGCCAATTTTTTTTGTAAAAAAATTCCTATCCATTTACTCCCTGTGACCGTAGAGTACTAGACTTCTTTATGTCAAAAATCTGCGAATGAGCAAATGAAAATGAAAATTAAAAAAAATATTCAGATTAGGCACAATAGTGCACTTGAAAGTTGAGTACATGTCTTAAAAATAAAGTTAAAATATATAATAAGTTAACACGAGTACCCATAATAATAGTAATATTATATAATATAATAAACTATCATCATCATCAGCTCATTTTATGTCCCCACTGTTGGGGCACGAGCCTTCCCTATGCATGGACAGGGAGAACGGGCCATAGCCCACCACGCGGGCCCAGTGCGGATTGGTGGTTGTTAACGACTGCTAATGCAGCCGGGACCAACGGCTTTACGTGCCTTCCGAAACACAGAGGAAGGCACGGAAAAGAATACACTATACATATATTTAATGTGATTCTACTGCTGGCTCAGAAGGTTGTTTCTACTAAGAAGAACCCAGCAAGAAGCTTAAACTAGCAGGCGGGCCGACTGATGGTGAGCGGTCGCCCATGGACGTAAGCAATTTTAGAGGTGTTGCTTTTGTTTTGCCGACCTGAGAAAAACCTTTTGAAGAATCCATGTCGTAAGTTAATGCAAAAACTATTCCACAGTTTGATAGTTAAGTACTTAACTCTATGGTCACAGAGTCTATCTGAGACAACGGATCTTGCAAAGGGTTAGCAACCTCATAATAAAATAATACTTATTATATAAATCAGTTTTAAGATTTTCTTTGTTATGCCTGTACTTATTGTTTTTCTTTGTGTGGCAATGAATAAATGCTTTTATTATTATCTCTTTATTTCTTTTTTTTTCTTAGCCTAGGTTTGTTATAATATTAATATAAAAGTAAAATACAAAAGCACATACAAAACACAAAAATATTATAAAAAATCTAGCCTAGGGTACCGCCGGCAACAGGGCAGGGCTCATGCTGCCGGTGGTTAGGGCTGCAGAGACAGGAACCTTCGGACTATCCGCGCCGTGTCCAAGAGTACCGCCTTCTGTATCTGACCCTTGATCCAACCATTGAGCGAGAGTTTCTTAAGATGTTGGTCGAGACTCTTCGCTACCAGACCGTTCGCAGACACGACTATCGGCACAATGATTGTCGAGTCAATATCCCACATGGCGGTTACCTCGTGAGCCAAGTCAAGGTACTTGCTGACCTTGTCCTTCTCGGCCTTTACAAGGTTCTCGTCATGTGGGATGGTGACATCGACAAGCACTGCCCGGCGTTATTATTATTATTATTATGTAAATGCGTTTTTTTTTCTTAACTAGAAGCCAGTTTTCCTAATAATTACGGGTACAAAGTAATTACAGGGTATGGTGTGTTGTCTGTATATAGTGTGGGGTTATTTCAGAATTTTCTTTTATTATTATTAAATACTTTGGCGTAACACGGAGGAGACCTATGCCCAGCAGTGGGTAGATACGGTCTGAAAATGATGATGATGAATGATAAATACTTTACATCACGGAGCAATTTGCCAACTCAATATATAAAATAACGGATTCTTGCAAGGCAAAACATTTCATCAAACAATAATTATATTTTGAACGAAACTATTTATTGTTTAATCATTCTATTGTTGTAAAATAGGTTCAGTTAGCTGTTGTTATCCCTTAACAATTAGAATTAACAACGAGTGTTACTTAATTTGTAGTTATTCGTATTATATAAAAACATATTGAAGGACGGACGGCTCTTTAGCAGCGAGGTTATCTGGAATATAAGATACAATATCTAGTAAGACAGAAAAAATATATTTATAAAATAGTCTAGTACTAGTTTAACCTTTTTACCGCCAACAACTTCTATAGAAGTTCGAGATTTTCGTGCCGTCCACGCCAGGACTTCTATAGAAGTTCTTTTTTGTACCTACTTTATTAAAATACATTTATACGTTGGCGTACAGCGGGACATCGCGTGCAGGATAGTTGGGCGGTGAAAAGGTTAATAAGATAATTGATGATATTGTATGACAAAGATCTCAAGTTATATTACATAGCACCAAGAGATGTAATTCATAAACAACAAGAATTACAAATAACAGTTATACTATAGCGAATAACAAATATCTTTAATGCAACATAAATTGGATTACCTCAAAGGAAACTGTAAAATCAATGAACATTTTTATTTTTTATCATTGGTTATTTTCCTCCTAAACTCCGCGGCAGGATTGAAAGTAATACTCAAACAGATTTACAGGCCGAAACGGGATACTGCTAATTTGATTGAAGTCATTTTTTTAAATAAAAAACACCGATCTGATCCGTCGGCCAGCCCTATCTCTTGAGGCGTCAGCAAATTTCAGACTTTAACCATCGTCAAATGGGTTTTTCCTGCTTCTATAATTTGAACAATCCGAGGGGCACTCGCATATTTCCTTTCTCCCCAAATCCTTTCTTGAACGTCAATTTTCATATTTTATGAGTACACAATCTTCACTCATCACTGGTTCATTCAACTTAGGAAAGCAATTTTTTCTTCATTTATTCTCGTTTGCGGTTTAATTATTTTTTGGTATTAAAATTTTTTCCTCTTTGCATAATGAAACCGCTGTTTTAAACGTTATATTTATGGTTCGACGGTTATATGGCTTATGTATACAGGGTCATATATTTTATTTCATGACCTTCTTAATGTATGGAGGATTTGCGTTCGGTAATTGAGTAAGTGATAATTAATAATTAAACGAACTTACCTTGTGAAGTTCGATTATAATTATACGAGTATCACGAAGAAGATGATTACCAGTTAACATGCAGCAGTACGTAGTCTGATGCAGTCCTTGTCACATATTTTAAAGCTACTAAAGAAAAAAAAATATATCTCTGTCTCACTCCCTGCGGCCTACACATCGGGTCGCCAGATGGCCGCCATTAATTTTAGAGGTAACTGAAATCAAATTTTTCAAAGGGGTAAGGAAGGAGAATGTATTCGAAGTTGGGTTGGGTGGGAGTATGGTAATCATCTTCTTCGTGATACTCGTATAATTATAATCGAACTTCACAAGGTAAGTTCGTTTAATTATTAATTATACTTCGTATCTCTTCGAAGATGATTACCAGTTAACATGCAGATGTTTAGAGCTTCAAAAGAAAAATTTGATTTGTTACATGAAGAGTTCTTATAAAATCTTTGCAGACTGCCTATAATACATAGGAAAACACTAATTTTAACAACAACATTTTAAGCAGATAACAAAAAGTGATTTATACATTATTTAAAGAAAACGATACCCATCTAACTTTTCTAGTATTATTATTGTAAAAATGTACACAAATTTATGTTTTATGTATTAAAGAAAAGAAAAAGATTTGCTAATTTGATATTGTCTACAGATGTACTGATATCTCGATTATAATATTTACGGGAAATCTTGCCCGCAGTCTTAAGACCCACGGTTAATCCAAAAGTGGCGCGCGGCCGAGGTGGCCGCGTGTGCTGCGTGCACTAAACAGACCTGTATACCTGTAGTGTGTGACTCACCTTACTCTAGTATGACACCTGAAGTGCACTATTAGCTTGACATGTTTTCAGTAATAAATCATACGTCAAAGAATACACTTGTTTAATTAGCTCTCCCAGTCGTCCCATCAGTGCATGGCGACCCTGCCAGTGCTGCCTTACGGCAGCGCTGCGCTTGTTGGTTTGTTTAGTGAGCCACAGTAATGAAAATAGTTTATCAAAGGACAATTTAAAAGTGAAAAATGGACTAATTCCAAGTTACAAGTGAAATTGACACTACATAGTGATAAATAATAGTTGATTAAAAATTGATGATAATTAAATAATATAATTATAAATTTTAAATTAAAAATTAAAGTGGAAATCTAAATCAATAAGAGAAGATGAACTAAAATCCTGTTTTAAAAATATATACTCACTTAAAATATATCATCATTATTAATACAACAATATGCAAAAACACTCAAATAAAACAAAAGTAAAAATAAGTTCGGGACACCCGAATACAATGATAAAGAGGAATAAAGACGTATATGATACAAAATAAAAAGAATCCTGCTGCTGTCGAGACATGATAATTAGATGTTGGTGCCGAGATTGGACGAAATTGTTGGTGAGATGACATGGTTTCGGTAAAAAGCTGGGCGCTGGGAGAAGCACGAGTCTGATGTGGACGCAGCCGGGTGATATAAGGCCAGTTTTAATGAAAAAAAAAAAGTTTTAAATCATTGGTATTGAATTCAGTTCTTAAAAACATCAAGTAACTTTTATAGATAGGTTTTTATTTTAAAGTAGTAGCATTTTAGTTTTTATGTTGGCATATTATTTCAAATAAGGAACATATTTAGTAGTGTTTTACTTTCAAATGGTAAATCTTCTGCATGTTTTTAAATAAGAATATAAATAATTTCATTTGATATTAACGATGACCTGTCGTAAAGGTTCATAATTATATTTTTTTTTTTTAAAGTAGAAACATTTTATATTTGCTGTAGAAATATTATATAAAGTCATATGAAGATTTTTTTTAGTTGTGTTTCAGATGTTAAATATATTTGTACAATTTTAAATGCTTAGATGGTAATAATTATTAAAAAAATATAGTATAGCCATACAATTTGTGTCGATACATTTAGTTATAATGATGGCCTATCGTAATTGGTTCATATAAGAAATTAATTTTAAATACCTCCTACCTAGTTTAATTGTAAATTTCAATTATTTTTTTTTAAAGAGCATTAATAAATGTATACAATAGATAGATAGCATTAATAAATGTATACATTTGATAAATAAGAAACTTTTACCTTGAAAAGTTGTTGACGATTCAATGCATACCTATACGTGAATTATTGAATAATGGTGGCACTTTTAAAAGATAAGAAGTAGTATTTGTTGTGTTCGCTTCATAGAAGTAGTGAAATCTCGGTTAAATTCAATACCTATATAACCAACTAATATTAAATTATTGAATTTGAATGAAATCAGAAGTTTATACCTGCTATTTTTTAGAACTAATATAGTTTTTAAATTCCCCATGACACATTATTTTGATTCTTTTTTATTTTAGATGTCAAATTTAGAAAACTTACAAACATGAACAAAAGTAGAGAAAGAAATAAGAACTTTCCTTTGGGTTTAATATTTTATAATCGTAAGCAATAATAATAATAAAATGGTTTTGTATTTAAAACAGTTAGTTCCACATTCTTACATTAAATAATGACATTATATAGTATTAATTTATTTTTTATTTAACTTTTGGCAATGACATTTAATATTTTGAAAAGTAAATTACTGTTTGGAAACCTATCTTTAACTAAGAAGCATAGGTAACACGTATATAGTAAGTACATAATGTATTCTATAAAAAAAAGATTTTTGTTTAGTTGAAACTTATAAAAGTAAAATATTTGTTAAGAAGTTAATAATGTTAATTGAGAAATTGGTTATTTTGAAGAGTTAAGTAGGTATTTATTTGTATTCTAAATTATTCGATTCTTAAACATGAGTAAAAAATTAGGTCGTCACAAGGACTACACAAACGTCGCAAGTTGGTGTTGTATACAGTCAAGTCAGCGTAACATGGTCGAATTTGATACGTTGCATTGTTGCATTGCATAGGGAGCGCATGTCGCAGAGCGAAGCAATAACATGTTGTTCTAGATAAACAGTTATTCGATACTTCATTTTATTGATTGGGAAGCATAAGTTTAAGAAAATTTAAGCAGAAGATTAGATATAAAAATTAACTAACATATAGCTTTGTTAAAGTAATGATTATATTAGAAACGTGTTATCAGTTTATTTATATTAAAAACATAGTAAAACATAACTTATGAATAAAAGAGAGTTATTTTACAAAAATAAATGATAAATAGATTTGTTTCGGTACCTATTAGATGAATAAAAATTAAAAGTGCATATAATAATGTACAAAATCGTGCAAGCCTATATTAAAATCACGTTTGGCAAAAGTAAAAAATAATTGTATTAGTTACGTAAAGCAGTTTTAGGTAGGAATGAGATTTTATGGTATACACACAATGCAAATTTTGATTTTGTAATTGAATAAATTAAATATTTTGGGAAAATTTTAAAGGCGACCTTCTGCTAACAGTTTAATATTGGTATTGTAAAAGAAAAAATAGGAAAGTTGACAGTAGCTTTGTATTAAAAATCTTTTAATCACTCGGGATGATCTACTCATTTCAATTAGGTTATTAGGTACATTGCAATGATTAGCAAACTTTTCATAGGTGCGAGTTTTAAAGGGTAATCATTAAGTACACAGGAAGGTTAAGTCTGGTATATTTTTAAATAGATTGAAAGTAATTGTGTAATGATAAAAGATAAAGTAAAGCGTAACTCAGACGGTAATTTAAAAAATAAAATAATTTATAGATATTTGATATAGAAAAAGAAGTAGTTATAATAAGATAAATATTTGAAATAAAAGAAATCATGTTATGATACTAAAATAATTAGCTATAGCATTTCTGTACGTATGAGATGTTAGGCAACTAACCATATACAGATGTAGCAAGAAATATGTTATCGAAATTATTTGTAAACAATGCCACCCGAGTTGAGCCCGATTGTTATGAGTTTTAAGCAAAGACGAATAAGTTGTGTAACTAAACCGGACTATAAGAAAAATAAGTTATCAAAGAATTAAACGTAAACGATAATAGATGTAAAGAGATAAAGAAGCGTATTTAAAGAAATAAAATGTCTCAATGAGTTAAGAGAACAAAAAGAATAGTATAAAGATAGGAAGTAAAGTTTATGTAGGAAATCTGTATTAAAAATCTATTTGTTACAATATGTTGACAATTAGGTACGGATATGAAAGCTTCTGGACTCGTAATGGTTGTTAGATATAAATAATGAATGAATGATAGATGAATATTAGAAGTTTCTGAATAATTAGGTTTTTGAGCATGACGTGCAATTGGACTGATCACCCAAGTGCAAAGAAGAATCTTATCAACCTAATTTTTCTTATTTTGGTTTGCATGTTATGTGAATGATTATGAAATAAATAGAAATAATTTAAGTAAGAGGTAAAGTATTCGGTACACATGAAAAGGTACATAGGGATCAGGTCCTTCAGGCTTATATAAATGTGAACGAGATTCCTCTTAGAAAACTGTTGGAGACCAAAAGATGTCTTAATTCATGACCCTATTAAAATGGTACATGGAGGGTCAGATTCTTCCATTCGATCATGGTGTAAACGAGGTTTCTCTGTGAGATAAGTTGGAGTCCAAAAGAGGCTTAAACCATGACCCCCAATAATTAGGTTGTGCGCACAACCCATACAGGCACTAAGGTGCACTGTTATGAAATAAATATATTATAAAAATGAAAATGAAAGTCGACTTTATATAAATGTACCAATAAAATAAAATAAATAAAAGGGACCGGCCGGCCCAAATAATAATGAAAGTACCTAATGTGCTATAATTATGAAAAGGTGTACCGATACATCAAGTGATGACTAAAAGTCTAAGTAGTACCTATAAAAATATATAAATATAAAGTGGAATAAATAAATACGTGTGCACACGGTAATATAATGATATGATATAATGACAATGTGTAACAACATGATATACATATACTCGTAACAAAACGAATTATTAATGACAATGACGAAAATGAGAGCCGACTAGAAATAATCAGAAATAACTATTGTAAAATAATAAGTGGCGCTTAGTTTCCACGTATTTTGAAATGGCAATTTAGAAGGAAAGTCAATTGCTATACATAATTAAGCTTTAAGCTGTGTTATCAATTTATTAAAGCATAGTAAAGTAAGAATTTTATAAAGCGCTTTGATAGTAAACATCGTCGACAACTGGATTAAAAGTAAATAAATCTGTAATTTGTTTTAAAGAAAACTAGTTATTAGAAAAAAAAGTTTAGATATTAACTTTATTTGTGAAATTAAGTTTAGTTTTTCAAAGGTAAAAGACATAGTAAAAAATATATTATTATTATAATAATATACATGTACTGTTTGTATCTTGTGTTTAAGAAAAATATTTTATACTATACAAATATAAAAAGGTTAGTTATAGGTATTCAAACATTGTATTCAAACATTGGTTTATTTTAAGTTAGCATAAATAAGTAATAGGTATTATAAGAATAAACTTTAATCATAATGTTATAAATTTTGCTGTTTTGTATTAATTTTATAAAAGTAAAGTGCATAGGTACTTTACCTTACAACAATAACATGAATTGTGTAATTTCAGCTTTCTATTATTATAACATTTAAGTAGTATAGTTTTTTTTTAAATTTTGTATCAGAAACTTGAAATTAAAATTTAAATAAAGAAGTTGTAAAGAAAAGAAGAATATGATTAAAGATTCCGAATATGTTTGTTAAAATATAGATAAGTATAATTTAATTAAAGGTTAATTTTCAATTTAGACTTTGTTAAACTTAATAATAGTAAATAATAATTTAGTTAAAGGTAAATATTTTAGAACTTTCCAAATTTATAGTCAATGTAAAGAGAAAAAAAAAACATGTTTGCATATTCATTAAAACTTTAATTTGGTAACCATTTAATTTATCTTTCACTCAAATTGTAACTTAAAAAGAAAAAAGTTTTGTTTTGTCTGTTTCTAAATATGTAAAAAAAACTGTATTCACATTTTTTTCAAAAAAAACCGGGGAGGTGTAGTGTGTGACTCACCTTACTCTAGTATGACACCTGAAGTGCACTATTAGCCTGACATGTTTTCAGTAAAAAATCATACGTCAAAGACTACACTTGTTTAATTAGCTCTCCCAGTCGTCCCATCAGTGCAACCATATATATTCCACTTTTATGCTAATTGTACTTTTTCTCAACTCTCATCATTCTAATATTTTAAGTTTTGTTTGTTTTGACTGTAAAGCCTGTGCTGGACATATATTGGGATTTTCTTTAATTGAAGGAAGTCGACAAGTGGTTGGTAGGCGCTGGGTCTGTATGTTTTAATTAGATCAATGATTTTTATTGATATGTAATACTTTTTAACAAGACATATGTTTTAATTTTTCATTAAACTTTGCATTCGCTGAGCAGATGCAATTGCAAGTAATGTAATTATTTTAAGTGATAAATTACAAAAACTTAAATTATCAAATGGGTAAACATCACTTTAATAATAGGACATAAGATTTAGATATCCTGTGTGGTGCCGGGGTTAAAGAATTGCACCACCCCCATTCTTCCCGTGGGTGTCGTAAAAGCCGACTAAGGGACCATTCCAGAGGATGGGCAGCAGCATCTCTCTGAGGTTAACTCTCAGCTACTGCGATCGCCAACCCGCCTGCCAAGCGTGGCGATTATGGCAAATCCCCTCATGAATGCACACCACGAAACACCGGCCCCTAGTCCCCGGCGGCCCCGCTCGCCCTAGCTACGGTAGCGGCCAAGGCAGCGACGGGGCAGGGGGTGCTAAGAATCTCCGGCAGAGATCTGGCTACCGCCAACGACGAACTTTGGCCCTGGCAACATATAACACGCGCACATTGCGGACTGACGAAAAGATTTTGGAACTAGAGGAAGAATTGAGCAAGATACGGTGGGACATAGTTGGATTATCTGAAGTTCGAAGAGAGGGGCAGGACTCGATAATCCTCAAGTCTGGTAACTTACTCTATTTCCGGGAGGGCGAACAACTGTCCCAAGGAGGTGTCGGGTTCATCGTCCACAAGTCCCTCGTGAACAACGTTGTCGAGACCGGGAGTGTGTCGCCTAGGGTAGCGTACCTTATACTCAGAATAACCAAACGGTATTCGTTGAAGGTCATACAGGTTTATGCTCCTACTACGACACACCCTGACGATGAGGTGGAGGCTACGTATGAGGACATCTCTAGAGCCATACAAGCCTCCAAAACTCATTACACCGTTGTCATGGGAGATTTCAACGCAAAACTGGGCAAACGAAGCGGCGATGAGATGAGAGTGGGACGATTTGGGGTTGGTAATCGGAACTCACGGGGCCAGCTGCTGGCGGACTTTCTGGAAAGGGAGGGACTCTTTATGATGAATTCCTTTTTCAGGAAGGCTGAACTACTAAATAAATAAATATTTTAGATGACTCACAGAACTCGGTAAGGTTTCTTAATCTTTTCAAATCGTTTAACTTGCAAAATCTTTTTGATGAACCTACAAGAGTTACAGCCACATCAGCTACCTGTTTAGATGATATTTTTTCTAATTGTAATGATATTGAGAAATCAATAATAAATTTTATAAATTCTGATCACAGTGGTCAGATAGTTAGATTTGAGCACCAATATGAATGTCTTTCAATGAATATTTTATACAGGCCAGTGACCACTAATCGATTAGACAGATTTAAGAAGAATGTTAATGATAAAGTGTTACAAATACTATGTAACAATGACAAAGCGAACATCTTATACGACAATCTATTCGAAATAATCAAAAAAAAGTTTAATAACAACTTTACTCAAAAATTAATCAAAGTAGATAAGTCTAAAACTAAATTCAGTGATTGGGCCACAGCTGGCATCTACAGGAGTAGAAATAGATTGTATCAATTATATGATATAAAGGCAAACTCTAAGGATCCAAGTGTAATTGAATATGTTAAAAATTATTCAAAAATGTTCAAAAAAGTTTGTTCCATATCAAAGGCCAACTACATTCGGGCAAAGATTGTGAATTCAAAAAATAAAATAAAAGCCACTTGGAACGTCATTAATAAAGAAACTTGTAAAGTAAGGTCTCGTGATCGTATACTTGAACTCAAAGTCGATAATGCTTACATCAATGGTGATACGGAAGTGGCAGGCGCGTTTGAAACATTTTTCTTAAAAATTCCACTCATTACATCAAATAAATTAAATTCTTGTAAACATCTTGCCCAGTCTCTTCTTGTGTCTAGTGTAAAAATATGTAATATTCCATTCAATTTTCACTATATTACCGTACCGGAAAGCGCAGTGTGGGCAGGCCTCCAACAAGGTGGACCGACGATCTGGTGAAGGTCGCGGGAAGCCGCTGGATGCGAGCAGCACAAAACCGGTCGTTGTGGAGATCCTTGGGGGAGGCCTTTGTCCAGCAGTGGACGTCTTTTGGCTGAGATGATGATGATGATGAAGATTTGGGTTCCATGTATCATGATATTTTGGCTTAGGAGATCTTTACTCGGAAACGTCCTTTAACAGTCTAGTAATCATACCATGTGAGGATACTGAAGTGTTTAAACTATTGTTGATCTTGCCGTATCCACTAGCTCTTGATATTAAATGTTGTGTAAAATATATATAAATATACTTATCACAATAATTGTAATAATTAGCTTGGCAAAACTCCCGCCAAGTCTTTAAAGATGAGTTAAATTGATTCAACGTGGTTTCAGAAAAAGAAGCCATATTAAAATAAAAAAAAAGACAGATGGAGCTCCTCTTTTCAAAAGAGCTTGCCGGATAATTAAAGGAGGATATAGCAATGACGTATTTGGCTCAAATATAATTTCGTGAGAAACAAACCTTTTTTGATACTTAAGGTGCCACTTCTGAAATGACCAGTGTGGCACGACAACAATGCCTTCCGCTTCCAATTTAATTTTTGAATATTTTTTTGGTAATGAAGTGACACGGTAGGAATGCGAAAAAAGTAAGCAATGCACTGGCATTGCTTACTCTTTTCCTGTAACTGTACTGGTAAATTCATTAATTCGGATTGAGGATGAAGGTTCCATGAAGCGCATTTCTAGCATTTGTCATTTTATAAGCTGGTAAAAGGTCAAAGTTCGGCTAGCGAAATGTTCTTATGATTGGTATAAGCGCATATCCAGCAAGTTGCCATTCGGTATCAACATTTAACTGACGTGACGCACGATCGACACGATCAATCCGAATAAGTATATTAGACATAAATATGAGAAGTAAATGTTTCTAATGCAAGGATATCAGCTTTTAATTCAAGTTGACCATATCATATTTGTTTTTTCGAATCAGAAAGAAACTACTTTCTACTTGTTATTATTGGAATAATAAAAACTAAATATTTTTCCCACTTCAACAATTTTGTGTAAACCCAGCCATAACGAACTGATGGGCGTGCTAAGGTCAGAAGTTCAATAAATTCTGAAAGTTATCATAAAGTAAATTTGTTGGTATTGACCAACTTAATTACCTTATCCTTTATTCAAGATTAATTTTATTTGTTAAAGATTTTGTCATGGTTGTTGTATTCAATAAAAAAAATGCACAATATGCTAGGCACTATCTGACACAATACAGGCTTTAGAAGCACAGAATAGATATAGGATATTTACTCATGTGTTAGAAGTTTCGTGTAAACAAAATGGTGCAGTACACAAAACAAGTAAAATACAAAAAAAGTAGTAAGATTAATTTGTGTAAAGAACGATCTTCAATAATCATACATGCTAAAAAGTAAGTATATTGTTCTATTGTTGCCATGTTAGTCATTTTGATCCGTGAGTTTCAAAACCGTACGGTCTTGCTCATCACTCATTGCTCATGGCTCATAAAACTCATTGAAAATCTTCAATTTTAAAGTGTTCATGATTAACCTTTTAGATTTAATATAAGCTGTGTTTGCCGTTCAGTTTAGAAACAGTAAAAATTGCTGAAATATATTAGGTTTGCGCACGGACTGCAAGTTGAAGTAAAACTAGACTTAGTAAGATTAGAAATGCAACCGTCAATAATTGCGGCCTCTTTTAGTGTACAGCTCTTGTTTTGTAGTAGGTTGTATTCTATTGGATATCTATTAAAGAATTTTTGTTGCCATTGACCCAAGATAAAATTATAGGGTCGTTACTAACTAACTAACATTTAGGAACTAGGTACCTCTGAAGTAAAGTTCTCCTCCCACGATTTCGTTGCGTGGTCTTCGAGCTGTAGTTGTTTCGGTTGCAAAACGCCAAAGCTGGAGCCGCCTGCTCCTTCTCGGTATGGGGCACGCTCGTGACTCGGTGGCTGATGCTTGCGGCGCCCCCCTTACGTTTAGAGTCGAGCCGAGTAGATGACTTTAAATGTTCCGCAAAATCGGAACTTAACAATTATGCATCTATTCTAGTGTTGAAACAAAAAAATTAAACAAAAGGCAATTAAACATACATAGCATTATAGTGTCTGTGTCGTTCACAAAACGATATACGTGAAGTAAATACAAAATTATCCTCAACACGGTTTACGTGGAGTTTAGCAGACAATCCTCAACAATACTTACGTGGAGATCTGCAGACAATCCTCAACACGTTTTAAGTAGAGCTTAGCAGACAATCCTCAACACGATTTACGTGGAGCTTAGCAGATAATCCTCAACACGATTTACGTGGAGTTTAGCAGACAATCCTCAACACGACTTACGTGGAGATCTGCAGACAAGCCTCAACACGTTTTACGTGGAGCTTAGCAGAAAATCCTCAACACGATTTACGTGGAGTTCTGCAAACAATCCTCAACACGATTTACGTGGAGTTTAGCAGACATTTCTCAACACGACTTAGGTAGAGATCTGCAAACAATCCTCAACACGATTAACGTGGAGTTTAGCAGACAATCCTCAACACGACTTACGTGGAGATCTGCAGACAAGCCTCAACACGTTTTACGTGGAGCTTAGCAGAAAATCCTCAACACGATTTACGTGGAGTTTAGCAGACATTTCTCAACACGACTTACGTGGAGATCTGCAGACAATCCTCAACACGATTAACGTGGAGTTTAGCAGACAATCCTCAACACGACTTACGTGGAGATCTGCAGACAAGCCTCAACACGTTTTACGTGGAGCTTAGCAGAAAATCCTCAACACGATTTACGTGGAGTTCTGCAAACAATCCTCAACACGATTTACGTGGAGTTTAGCAGACATTTCTCAACACGACTTACGTGGAGATCTGCAGACAATCCTCAACACGATTAACGTGGAGTTTTGCAGACAATCCTCAACATGATTAACGTAGAGTTCTGCAGACAATCCTCAACACGATTTACGTGGAGTTTAGCAGACAATCCTCAACACAATTTACGTGGAGTTTAGCAAACAACCCTCAACACGACTTGCGTGGAGATCTGTGTATTCATTCCATTTCATTTCAATTCATTTTAATTAATTTAATTTAATTTGATTTGATTTGATTTAATTTAATTTAATTTCATATAATTTAATTTTATATTATTATAATTTCTAGATTAAGTATATGCTCACTCACACTGGGACAGCTTTCTAAAGTCATGGACGTTTTTAACAACTGTGACTATTTTCTTCGATAAATCATATAATAAAATATGTTACCTACAAGTGGAAACATGTTTGTACAAGTTGTCACTGAATGGTGCAGAATATAGCACTAGAGTTATCGCCCAATATTTTTGAAATAACTTAGTCAATTCAGGATACAACTACATATAAAATTACTTATACCCAAAACAACTCTAATATAAAATTCGTAAAATATTTCCATTCGTAAAGAAGGATACATAATGCAATAAATACTTATGACTATGATTACACTGTTATGTTATTATTTTAAATTTATCAATTTATATAGAATTCTTTTGATGCTCAAATACAATACATGAAGCTCATGATATTTGGTCAGTGTAAATAAAAAAGGAAGTAGGTACGATAAACTCTTTTAAATAATTATGTTATTTTATACCATAATTAGATACTTGGACGCCCAATGTAACCACAGTGCCAAAAAACAATTGAATTTCTATTGTGTCTGGTTTATAAACAACTAAGTAGTCGTTTTAAATTTGTATAATTTATTGTATCCTAGATTCTAGGATCTAGGACCTAGAATACTGTTCACTGGTACAAAAGCTAACGCAATAATATACCTAGCATCAAGCAGAATTTGAATACGCTTAGAACAAAAGCCGTCGCGACATGATGGCGCCGGCCGGCGCGGCGCCTATGCACTGTTGGTGTCGTCGAGCCTCGAGCGTGTGCATTGGCTTATTAGAAAATCTTTTAGCAAACAAAGGAATCCTACTTACAGTGTGTTCCTTAACCGTTTTTAATGAGATGACTCGTTTTAAAGATTCACTTTTGGAGGTTAATATTTTTCTACGATGCACATGACGATAACGCCGTGATTTATTATTTTGTTCTAATGAACATAATCGTCGTCTCTCGACCGCTTTTTTCCACTCATAGTAGCACTAATGATCGCGATTGAAGTATTACTAACTATTAACAACACGAACGTGTGACTTAGACCGCACAAAAAAACGTAATGGCGGCCATCTGGCGACCGGCTGTATAGGGCGGCAGGGAGTGAGACAGAGATTTTTTTTTTTCTTTAGTAGCTTTAAAATATGTGACAAGGACTGCATCAGACTACGTACTGCTGCATGTTAACTGGTAATCATCTTCGAAGAGATACGAAGTATAATTATCACAAACCTTAAAAGTAAAAATGCATCCTTAAATTAAACAACCAGATACAAGAACAAACCACAAAAAGGTATAAGCTTTATTTTTTTTTTTTTTTTTGAGAGAGACTGCTGGTTGCCGAGGGGCATTTCCAGCTTCACCGGGCTTGGTAAGCTTTATTGCTCTGAATATGGGATAATGTAAAGTTGGTTTAATGTTCTAAGTGTAAACGTAACGAAAGCGCGATGAGCGCGATGATGAGGGAGACAACCAACGCCATCTAGTTTTTTATAAGAGAATTAAAATTGACAACAAGTGTAGATGTCAATTTGAGAGTAGATTCCTAATACTTATCATGCCGAAAGTTCTGGGTGAGAGATTGAGAGTTAAGACCGCAACCAATTGATAAGATAATCTTCAGAAGATCCATTTATATTATACTCTATTTCGTGGCAACCTCATTGCTTATGTAAAAACGTATCGAAGAAGATTAGATCACCTTTGACGTCAAAATAAAAATAAAAGGTTCCGAGTTGAATTTTTAAAGTAATTCCACAGGATTTGTTTTGGCGGAATCGCTTAATAATGCGGCGGTCGTCGACCCGTCCGGCTGTCACGGAAGCAGCTAAATTCACAAGGGAAGGGTCACGGCGCTCCTTCACGGCTTAATTCAGAAAAACCGTGAGATCGCCGGATCTTTATGTACTGTTTGCGAATCCGACCCGTCGATGTTTCAACCCTTCAGCGCTACGAGTATGTCTATAATGTAAAACGCTCTTCGCCGTTCCGGGCTAACAATTTTTCGCGCTTACCCGGGTTAGAGTTAATCCCGCCTCAAAGTATACTGTTTGCAGTCGTCCCCGGTTGTACGCCGTGTTACTATGAATTTTTGCAGCGCGAGATTAATTTAACGCCCTGATGCGTCGCTAAGCCTGCTTTTGGCCCTCAAAAAAGGCATGTCCATTTTCTCCGCTATCGCCTACATAGCTGCGGAGTATAATCAGCTATTTTGTTAGGGATTTTGTACACAAAGATTTCCTCGGCAGGATTAGTGAGTCAGCTTTTCTTTGAAGACAGATGTAAGTGGATTTTGAGGCGCTACTCTTAATGCCATTTCTGTCGGGAAATTTCATTTTCTTTAAAGTTGCCGTTTTAATGTGAAACTTTGCATAATGAAACTCGGGATGCGGTTGAAGGGTGCTATGAACGTTTTCCCTTAGATTTCGAGTTCGGTAGAGTATTTTATTCCAATCAGACTTAAAACCAATATAAACGGGTAGGTTAAAAAGGAATATATCAGCAACTAATCCACTTATGCAGGGACGCGACATTGAGATATAATCCCTGGGGAACATGGATCAGGGATGTGTACCGGAATTTCCGACAAATGATCGCCCCGAAAGTTTGCAAATTGCGACAACGGGCCCGAGCGTTTTGCTTTTAGTTTGCTGAAATATTAAGCGCTATTATTCGTCCAATTCCTAAATTGCTTTGGTAATTAAAGCAACTTAAAGGCCTCCCTTAAGGCAACTTTTCTTATCTCTGGAACGGTGAGATTTGTGAGATATTAACTTTCGAGTGTAATAAACATACTTTTTATACTTCTCTTTTAAAAGCAAAAAGAGGTTTTGTCAATGTTACAACGAAATTATTTTATGTTAAAAAAAATTAAAATCTAAAAATATTTCTTTTTTGTTAAAATAAAAGCCTCAAAATTTGCCAATGTAAAATATAGAATGAAATAAAAACATTATCAATCAGAAACACCCAGTCCGTTATTAAAAACTATAAAAGAGTGTAAAAAAATACCCGCTAATTTATTTCAGATTTAATTTGATCTCGACATTAGGTAAATGTTCTATTGAGTGTGAAAATTAATAAAATAATAATAATTGAATAAATAATTATTTTTATTAAATTCTCCCCGCGGTTAAAGTACTAAGTGCTCGAGTTTCCCTATTCTTCCAAGCGAGAAACCTTAGAATATTCAGCGATGGAAAACTAACTAGGTCACGCTTTAATTTTTTCAGCTTTCTAACTGTAATAATGCAAGTGTCAGAAGTAACAATACTTGTACTATAAAGTCTTATTATTTGGGTCTCCATACATACTCGTAAAAGAGTTGTATCATACTTATAAAAAATGTAGTCTTCATACTTTTTGTTTTCATTAGTGCAAGTAGAATGCTGAATCTCATCTGCAGTGAGATGCGCCTGCACGCATTGTCCCTGGAACCAATCCAACAGCGTCATTGTCAAGCCGGGTGGCACGAAAATAAGCGGGCGGAATTAAACTACCCTTTGAATACAACCTTCATTAACCCTGAACTGCTCGGTTTTTGTCAGTTTGCGGGTTATTAGCAGAGAAAGGGATAGGTACTGCAATTTATGGTCAATGACCTGAAACGTTATATTAATATGGATACGCTTTCGGGAACCCGGGATTGTTCTATAATATATATGTAAAAGTCGAATCCAAATTTCTAAAATGTCTGATTTTAAGTAATTACTAATAATTAAGTAATTAATAGTAAGTTACAATAATTTTGTGAATAATTTTATTAATTTTTAAAGAGTATTATTAGGTTTCCAGATCGACCAGTGGTCTAAGTATTAGAAAACCACCCTCTCCCCCACCTACCGTGTGTTGGTAGATGGAAGAAAGTTAACATGCCGCCCTTTGTACGTGTATTTTTTTTTGTCCTCTGTTTTATTTTTGGTGTACAGTAAAGTTTTTTTTATCTTTATCTTTATGCCTGTGAAAGTCATGGGTTCACGTCAGTAGTTTAACGGAGCTATAGGTATGGAACCACGTTTACTCTTATTCAACCCAAGCATTTATTATTTCCGTTTTTTTTATATGGCAGTATTAACAAAACTGTCATATCCATATTAAAATATCGTCATGAAATCCCGCAAAATTGCACTACCTACTCCTAACTCTGGTTATTAGTGCCAGTTAACGATTCTATATCTATGCCTAGAGAATGGTTCTACGTATAATGTTTATAGGTACGAAAGTATTGCAATTTATCTGTTTACACTCTTTTAAAGTGTTGTGTTCCATTGTAAATAACGTGTTTAACGGGCATTCCTTTTTAAGTACCCAATGCTTTAGCTGAGTTACACGGTTGGCTGAATATCTGCCCGTGTTAAAACAGGTAAAGCATACCCCGAATCAATACTTAGGAATAGAATAGAATAGAATACTTTATTTTTATTGTAAAATTGTATTTTCGATAAATAAAAAAAAATAAAAAAACAAAAAATACAGACACGTTAAAATAAAGTAAACAGTTTTAGGAGTCGTACAAAAGGCAGCCTTATCACTAATGAAGCGCTTGTATCAACAAAAATCATATATTTTTATTAAATATGGTTTTGGTAAATTGTTAACTTTAGTAGAAATTAAGCTATATATTGGTTTTTAAGGTTAACGCGAGCACTAAACATTGAAAAGAAACAATAATTCCTATCTACTATCATCAAATTTACATGTTATTTTATCCTGGCGTTTTAATCCCTTCGCAGAGTCCGTGGTCACTGGGAGACTGAGGTTAATTAGGACAATAAATTTGTAACTTGGTACAGCTAACAATTTTTATCGTGCGTTCCGTTTTATGCAAAATTATATTATGCTATTGACGTTGTTGCGGTAGAAGCTCGCGCGATAATGAGAGTGGTTGCTGTTTAAGCGACTTTCTTTATGTATTTTTTTTAAAACACTTGTTTAAGTATCGTCAAAGTAGAATGTTTGAGCGAAATTACAGCCATTTGTGGTGACGACCCACTCGTGTTACACTAGCGCTAAGTCCAATGTTTTCCTGAAATAGCATCGAGCGGTTGGTCAGTTCTACACACAGATCTACATTGGTCTGTGGTTCTACAGCTCAAAAGTCCCTTTCTTTTGCTATTGTTAGAAAGGCCTAATCATAGTCGATGACGAAAGTATTGTTTGTTATTGATATTTGATACATTTATAAATAGAAAGACTTTTCGGTTTTAGTGTAAAGTCATTTCTGCAGTTGCTTTTTGCTTTCCATAGTTTGTATATCTCCGAATATTAATGTAAAATAATGAAGGATTATTAAACGTTAACCGCCTTACAAATAAACAAAGAATAAGGTCCGAATAGTTATTCCGTGTTTTGTTCCTTTCATGTAAACGTCATTTCAAATTAGAGTAAAAAAGACAAAACACGGAATAACTATTCGGACCTTATTCTTTGTTTATTTGTAAGGGGGTCAGTGTTCACGAACGTGCATTACCTAGTGTTAACAAATGAAACAGAACGGTGTAAAGTCACTTCCCAAAAACTTCGCGTGAAGTCGCCGTATATTCCCGCATCTTATCTGAGCTCAAGGGGTTCGGGGATTATCATTTATCATTCAACATCTATCATTACTCATTGTCATCCATTATCAAGCAAAGACTAAAAACAAGGTTGTATGGGCTAGATCCCTTTGCTGTGCGGGTCCCTAACGAGCAAGGCAAACGAAAATAAAAAATGGTGAAAAAAAACAAAAGCTATTTGGCAAAGCCTGTAACAAATTGACTTGTGTATTTATAGCTTCGCTTGCATTTATCACAAACAATAAGTAAAACATTCAACAAGAAGTCTACAAATTTCGGTATGCGGACGGAATTTATTTTATAAATTCCGTCAGAACGGTCCCCAAAACTCCACTGCGCCACTCGAACCAAAATGGCGGGTCCGCCATCATAAAATAGCTCCTTAATTTTAACATGGTCTTAATTAACTTCAAGCTGATGGCCCATCTTATTTTACGTTTAGTATGGACAATAAAAAGCTTGTGTAAAGATCAAAGTGGGGTCATTCTTGCTATGAACTTCTGATGTAATACATTACATCAGAAGTTCATAGCGAAGTACAATTTCAATAATTAAATGTGTTAATTAAAAAAAATATAAAGACTTTATTTAAATGGTAATGCAGAATGTCAATGTAATGGCTAGAAACTTTGTCATAATAGACTTCATCAACAGAATCGTTCATTTTTGTTCAATGAAATAGTTTTAGAAGTTTCTTAGATTCACATCGATTATTATTTGCTGGCTTCTGCTAGAGCAATGCGGTATGTGCTTACCTAAGCTTCATGTGAACTGTGGGAACGTGCAACGGGCTGAACGAGCGATTTAGAAAAGTTTTAAATTTTACTTTTTTTTAACAAACATGTAATTCTTTATTGTCCAAATGATTGCTTATTTTTGGCAAGATATAATAAGAGTGTTACCACGCCGCCCTCAAAAATTCATTTGCTATTCTACAATGCTATTCAAAGCTAACAATATACTATTAGTTATTGTTGTAAGATCAAAAGGGTCGTAGAAAAAGATAACACTGAAACTTTTTGCACGTAATTAGAACTAAAAGAGTTTTCATACCATTAAAATACAACGTCTCATTATACAAGTCGAACAATGAATCCACTAAGACATAACAATTACGACAATATACTATTAGTTATTGTTCTAAGATCAAAAGGGTCGTAGAAAAAGATAACACTGAAGCTTTATGCACACGTAATTAGAACAAAAAGAGTTATCATCTCATTATACAAGTCGAACAATGAATCCACTAAGACATAACAATTACGAGCATTTGCCTGGAGCTCTTAACACAACTTGTGATTCTCGGAATTAATGTGAATCGTATAAATAAGAAAACGCTGTAGCAGCAAAAAATACTTCGCCATTGGATGGTCGACAGGGAACGAAGGCACAACGCAATTATGAATCTTACTGCTACGGAATAACGCTGGATGCGAGACCAAAATATGATGTACAAGTTGAACAATGGGGTCATTAAAACAGAACAATTTGAAATTACCATGCCCTAGGAGTTTTTGAAGAAACTCTTGACGCTGTAGACCCCTCGCCGCGGGCACTCTTGTCTCGTGGAGCACACAGAATTTATGTAAAGCGGATTTTAAACAACGCCAATCGACGGCTTCATTTTAGCTATATTGCAGATGAATAAAGGTCATATAAATGGTTATTCAGCTAGAGAACTGTTAATCATCATCATCAGCCTACACACGTCCACTGCTGGACATAGGCCTCTCACAGTGCACGCCACTAAGCCCGATCCGCGGCTACTCTCATCCAGCTCTTGCCAGCCACCAGAATTGTTCGCTTATGCCTAATTAAGTTAACACGTTGATTGATATCGTCGTACTTTAGAATTAAATACTATAAATTTATTCTAAAATATGATAGTAAAGGGTAGTTCTAAAACCCTTTTTAATCGTAATAAATTAAAGAGGTAAATTATATAACTACTAGCTGACCCGGTGGACTTCGTACCACTTTGACAGTTTCTATGACAACAAAACAAACAAATCATGGAACACTTTGTTTTGGAAAATTAAATTGTAAAAAAAAATAGATTGCAACTGATTCTCAGACCTACCGATTATACATACAAAAGTTCATAAAAATCGATCAAGCCGTTTCGGATGAGTGTGGCAACTAACTTGTGACACGAGAATTTAATATATATAGAAGAAAAAGAAGAAGATAGATATACCAACTATATAGTAACAATTATATTTTTATATATATATAATACAATATTATTATATACAATATTTACAATATTTTTATTATCCGTGCGGAGACGGAGAAAGAATACTATTCTCCGCCCCTCTCCTCCGGTAGGGTGTCGTAAGAGGCGGCTAACGGATTTTCGAGCTTCCATATGCTCCACTGCGTGGTAGGGCTTGCCCGTCTGGTTAGAGACCACCGTACGCATGGTGTAAAACCCGTCAAGTGACCGCTTGTCGGTCGCGTTTCGGGATCAGCCAGCGTATAACCAAAGCTCGAGTGGATGTTACTGCGATGCACTTGGTCTGTGGAGGCTTCCGTCAAACCAGTGCCAGGAGGACTTCGTTAACCCGCCGACCAGGGAGACCCGTAGAAACGGCTGTCCCGCTGGCCGCCCGTGGCACAGTACAGGGGCCCAAGCGAGCCTAACCAGCTCGTGAGGCTGCCTCACCATGCCACGCATAATCTCGGGGTGGTCCGTCGTGCCGGTTGGTGATCGGAAGGTGGGGTCCCGGCGGCCATTCCCGGGGGGGTTCGGGGGCCCTTCCGTTCGGCGGGTTAATTATACTCTTCTGTAGGCAGATCCCTGGTGAAACAGGCCGCTGCTTTTTGACTATTTGCATCGCGGTAGCATTTCCTCGATTCACGCCTCCCTCCTTTTCTCCACCATGACAGCGCCTCACAATAAAACTGGTCCTACAGCGGTGCACACCCCCACCACAACTATACCGTTTGAGGTCGAGTTCGCTAACATCCGCGGACTCCATGCAAACCTCAATGCCGTCCACCACCATCTTGAGACGGCACGGCCAGCAATGTTGTTTTTGACGGAGACGCAAATAATCTGTCCGGCCGACACCAGCTACCTGCACTATCCGGGCTTTGTGCTTGAAGAATCCTTCAAAGCCAAAGCCGGAGTTTGCTTGTTCGTTCGGACGGATGTTTGCTGTCGCCGTCTGCGCTGTCTGGAGGACCCTTCCTTTTCCCTCCTTGTGGTACACGTCGACTTGGACTCACATAGCCGTGTCTACGTCTGCGTCTACCGATCCCATAATGGCGACATGGAGACAACTCGACTTTTGGACCATCTTAGTCGGGTAGCAGATGATGCGCAGGAGCGGTTTCCATCGGCGGAATTGGTGTTTTTGGGGGACTTCAATGCTCACCACGAGTTGTGGTTAAGTTCCTCCAAAACTGACCATGCTGGTAGAACTGCCCATGCTTTCGGTCTCACGCACGTCCTGACTCAACTGGTGAACCAGCCCACCAGGATCCCAGACGTAGTCGGTCACGCGCCCTCTTTGTTGGACCTTCTGCTGACGAGTCGCCCAGCTGGCTACCGAGTGGAGGTTCGAGCTCCTTTGGGATCTTCGGATCACTGCTTGGTATCCAGTAAAGTGCCTCTGGCTCCGCTACCGCCTTCAGCGGTATCGAAACGCCAGATTTGGCACTACTCGTCGGCAGATTGGGATGGTATGCGGGACTATTTCGCATCCGTTCCTTGGGGGTAGCGCTGCTTCAGTGGGAAGGACCCGACAGCTAGTGCGATTGCAGTTGCTGATGAGATAGTTTTAGGGATGGAATACTATATTCCGCACTCCTATCATCATCGATCCGGTGACCCAGCATAGAGAAACTTGCTTAATTCGCGCAGCTGCCGCGCCATGAAGATTTTCAAAGTATAAAATAACCTTGTTTTGAAATGCACGTAGACAGATATCAATCAATTACCAATACAAGAATATTTCAATATCAGAGTTTTTTGGTAGGGTAAGTCCAGGATAGATGCCCCACTTTTTAAAACAGCTCTGCAACTCAGTCAGTGAATTTTTATCAACAATTTGACCTTAGTATCTAAAAACTTTGGTCTTTGGTCTATGATATTACCATAATTATTTTAGTTTAAGTTTCTTCAAGTTAGTTCAATTCTGAGTAAATACTAATTTACTTTACCTCTTAAAAGCAGGATAGATGCCTAATGTGGGGGATAGAAGACTCATTGTATGATTGCTTTAAAGGATAGATGCCTGATGCAGGGATAGAAGACTCGATAATACATTTTTTGAATTCTGAGGATCAAATGCATTTTAAAATCCGTTCCTTGGGGGCAGCGCTGCTTCAGTGGGAAGGACCCGACAGCTAGTGCGATTGCAGTTGCTGATGAGTTAGTTTTAGGGATAGAATACTATATTCCGCACTCCTATCTCATCAGCAAAGGCAGGCGCAACCGTTGGTTCAACCGCGAGTGTGCCAACGCTGCTGATAACAAGCAGGCGGCATACCGCGCTTGGATCAGGGGTAAAGCTCTTGGGGATCCCGAAACCCGCTCGCTGAAAGCAGCCTATAATAATGCCACCAAGTCCTGCAAAAGAGCTTACATTAGAGCGGATGCCCAGCGCGTTGCACGAGTCGGCCAAGAACTACTGACACATCCTACGGGCAGCCGTAGCTACTGGCGTCTGGCCAAAGCCGTGCAATCGAACTTCTGCCAACCCTCGCTGCCACCATTGAGATGTCCTGATGGAACTTTAGCACACAAGCCGCAGGAGAAAGTCGATCTCCTGGCCAAACTCTTTGCGGCTAACTCCCGAGTCGATGACTGCAATGCACAGCCACCTACAATTTCTCACTGTGGCCACACAATGCCCGATTTTAAAATCAGGCAGCGTGACGTCCGTGCGGAGCTGCAGTCAATCGATGTCCGGAAAGCTAATGGTCCTGATGGCATCCCTCCAATAGTCCTAAAAATGTGTGCAGCGGAGTTGTCCCCCGTGTTAACGCGCCTTTACCGTCTCTCGCTCTCTTCAGGTTGTGTGCCGGAATCTTGGAGAGAAGCTAATGTGCAACCGGTCCCCAAAAAAGGAGATCGGTCAGATCCATCGAATTACCGCCCCATAGCCATAACTTCAGTTTTGTGCAAAGTAATGGAGCGCATTTTAAATAAACAACTTGTCCACTACCTAGAAGAACACTCCATAATTCACGATCGCCAATACGGGTTTCGGCCAAAACGGTCAACGTGTGATCTTCTAGCGTACGTTGCACATCTTTGGGGTGAGGCTATTGACAAGCGTGGTGAGTCGGTGGCTGTTAGCCTTGACATAGCCAAGGCTTTTGATCGGGTCTGGCACAAAGCTCTTCTCTCCAAGCTCCCGGCATACGGTCTGCCTGCTCAGTTCTGCAACTGGGTCGCTGGCTTCCTGCATGAGCGCAGAATCCGTGTTATATCTGATGGATGCGCTTCGCGGCTCATGTCAGTGAACGCTGGTGTCCCTCAGGGGTCCGTTCTATCCCCCACGCTGTTCCTTCTGCATATCAATGATATGCTTCCACTTGGAAATATTCTTTGCTATGCAGATGATAGTACGGTCCATGGAGGATATAACGGTCACCCAGCGGCTGGGCGGGTCGAAACCGAAGTGAATCGAGTTAATCTTGTCATTGAGCTCAATCGGGTATTGGACCTCATATCTAATTGGGGCACCAATAATCTGGTTGAGTTCAATGCCAAGAAAACACAGGTGTGCGCGTTCACGGCAAAAAAGTCACCATTCCTTCCCCTTCCATCTCTTCAGGGTACATCTCTACGCCTGCAGAGCAGTATCAACATGCTCGGTATGACGATACGCTGCGATCTGAACCAAAGGGACTACATCGAAGCCGTGATCAAAACAGCCTCACGAAAACTCGGAATTCTGAACAGAGTGCGGCGATTCTTTACGCCGGACCAGTTGTGCCTTTTGTACAAGACACAGGTACGGTCTTGCGTGGAGTATTGCTCGCACATCTGGGACGGTTCCGCTAAGTACCTTCTCGATGCCTTGGACAGATTGCAGCGTCGCGCTGAACGCATTATCGGCAATGCAGAAGTGGTAAATACTCTCGAATCTCTGCAATTGCGTAGAGACGTTGCGTCACTCAGCGTGTTTTACCGCTTATACCATGGCGAGTGCTCTGAAGAGCTCTTTGACCTCATCCCACCTTCTCCCTTTCTTCATAGGAGTACACGTGCTGCTCTTCGGAGTCACCGATTCACTGTCTCAAGTATCCCATCACGCACAAAGAAATTTAGTGACTCGTTTCTTTGTCGCACCTCCAAAAGATGGAATAGTCTACCAGCACACGTTTTCCCTCCTTCCTATGATATGGGGTCCTTCAAGAGAGGCGTGAAGAAGCACCTTGTGAGCCGGCAGAGTGAAGTTAACTGATGCTACGTTTGTTTCCACGCTGCACCAGTTGTCTTCGCGTCTGGACTTCATTTCCACTTAACATCAGGTGGGATGGAGTCATTTGCCGAGCTAAGTATAAAAAAAAAAAAAAATATATACCAAGTCTGTTGTCATGACAATAATGTTTAACAGCCTTGCTGTGTTCCGTTAGCTCGATGTGAGATAGTCAGTTTTTCTGCGCATCCATTTTCTCCCTATTTTTATCATCGGGGACATTAATGCGAAGCACTTTCCTATGTGAAAGAAAATATATTATAAAGCTTGTAAAATTCCTAATACACCCTCGTCGGTTTGATGTAAAACAAAATAACCTTTAGCAGTCACACTTGCCTTAGGCAAGCGGGCGGCTTTTAACGTACTCTTCCGTTCCCACAGTTCCAACAATCTCCAAACGTCTCCCGTCTCTGCACTCAAATGCGTATCTCGATAAAGTTATCCACGGTTGTTCATGTCGCCTCCGGGGAGACATTATTCCTAAGCACCCCAGTCCTCATTCCCTAGTTACCCTCTGTAATACCGCGCATACCATTAGAAACCCTCTTTCATTGTCAAAAAGTTCATAATACACTGTACTGGAGCGGCATCGGTTCCCGTTCCGACGCAGAGTGTGCTTTCAGGGTGTCACACAAATTGGTTCGGTCTTATGTTTTGATACATTTGGAGATATGTCTAAACTAGTTGTGTTTACACCTATTACTACTACGAATTATTTTATGTCAGTCAGATCTAAGTTATTATTCAAGCATCAATTGAATCTAATAATCGCCCTTCTAAGTTCAATATTGAGTTTTGTGTAGCATTAAAAGTTTTCTGATGTTGACTTAGTACCATGTTTCAACATTGTAACGATAAAACCAAAAATAAAGCTAATACCAAAAGAACAACGAAGTCTTCATTAAACATTACCTTGACCTTTATAACCAACTTCATTTGTTATTATAACTGGTTTCTATCAAATAACTAGCTGTGCCTGCGACTCTGTTTGCGTGAGCTTAAGTTTTTGTAAAAAACATCATTTTTAGAAGAGTCATCTCTTCTTAATGTCTTCTTCTATAATAATAATGATAAATGTGGTTACACATTTATTTTAGTTCTATTAACTCCTCCAGAAAACTTTGGAATATTTTCGAGTCAGCTCAGTTAATGGAGTCAGTTAATGGAACTTGCGCTTATGCTTAGCACTGAACCACGTTTTTTCGCATTCAACCCAAACATAATTATCGTTTCAGTTATCGTTTCTAAGATTTAACCCTTAAATGCATAGCGTATCAAAAATGAAACGGCAACTTTAAGCCTTTTTAAAATTCTTATTATATTTTATATTCTTTTATATTTATATAAAAATAAATATTTAGAATATACTGTAATTAAAAAATGTTTTTTTTTTAAATATTATAATATTTAATTTTTCTTAAATTTAACATCATAGACAAGGAAGTTTTGACGGAAACCTCTTTGGATATGGGAATGCAACCTTTTTTTGAAAAAAATTATAAAAATACTTCTGTACCTATGTTCTATTTTAATGATGTAAATTGATATAGATTCGTAATTATAAAAACAATTATAAAGTGAAAAAAATATGAAAATAAATTATTAAGGAGAGCATTTTTTCAAGAGTTTTCGTATTTTTTATTAAAAAAAAGTGCAGTGCCAAAATATTTTTTTTTATTTGTTTCGAAGTGTTGGAATCACATAGTATCCATTAAAAAAGCTTTTTATGATAAACAAAAAATCATGCATTTAAGGGTTAAATAATCTATTTTTTTTTAATGTGCTTGCACAATCATTTTTCACACAGAGCAGCTCGATGGAGCAGTGGTCAACGCGTTCGTTCTGCGAGTGCTGAGGTTAAGCAACTTTCGCGAAGGCCGGTCATCGGAAGGATGACCAAAATATTATCATCTCGAGCTTCTCCGAGCTTCGGAAGGCTATCCCAGCTATCCCAGCTGCATTATCAGTAGTTAACAACCAATAATCCGCACTGAGCCACGTGGTGGTTTATGGCCCGTTCTCCCTATCCATCCTCAGGGAAGGCTTGCCCCAGCAGTGGAGACATAAAAATGAGCTACTGATGATGATGATGCTGATGAATCACTTTTTTATATTCAGCGTACTATTTTACATTTGATGTCTCTATTTTCGCACTAATATATTTTAATCATTAGACGACCTCTTTGGTCGAGTGGCTTTCACACCGGTTTTCATGGCGTCGCCATCTCTGAGGTCCCGGGTTCGATCCCCGGTCGGATCAATACAGAGATACCTGTTTTTCTAAATTGTTTCGGGTCTGGGTGTTTCCTATGTATAATAAGTATGTATTTAAGTATATTAAGTATATTTATTCGTTGTCTAGTTAACCATTTCTCGAGTTTCTTAAGGAAGCTTTTCTTGGGGCTAGATAATTGGTGTGAGTGTGGGAAACGTTTATTTATTTTATTTATTTATCATTGTTTTATATCTCTTTAACCTGTCGTTAGCTACAAGAGATACAATAGAATTTTACTTGTTTAAGGCACTGATCAGCGCTCGCCGCAGAATCCATCTTTGCTGATCTAGTACATTATTTAACCTCTATTTATTTATATGTTTTCTATTTTACCCTCTATTGACCTTGTGATACTTTATAAGAAAAGTAATGGCCCACTCGCGACTTTTTTCGCTTGAAAACACCCGTATCCCGTGATGGACTATTGCAGCGCCACCTACCGGGTCCAATTGTAAATCTAAACCATTCTCGAATCCACTTGAACGCACACAAAAAATTTCATCAAAATCGGTCCAGCCGTTTAAAAAGAGTTCAATTACAAACACACGCACAAATGATTTATATAGATAAAGATATGTAATGTCTTAAAGACACGACCTATTACAGTTTAATTATAGTGTAGGTAGATCAAATTCAATATTGGAGTCCCTACTTGTATAAAAATCCTCTATAAAGTAAGAGACGGCCATGAGACTAATAATTAACCATTTTCTTAAAAGCTCTATCTTTTTTATTTAATAAAGTATTTTTTGATCTGACTTTGTTGATCTGGAACCATTAATTTGTACCGACAAGTTTCAACAAAAAAACGTAGATAAAATATCGAGTTTTTATTTCAGTAAACAACTGAGCCAATTTGCGTTGCCTATTATTATGTCAGTTTAATCCTACGCCGTCCATTTCTGCAGCGTCACGATGCGTAACAAGCAATAAACGAGTGAAAATTATCGATAACGATCAGATACTCAGTATTCAGTCTTAATGCGACGCAGTAACGACTCCATACACATTGAAAATGACAATAAATTGCTCCGAAAATGTGATTTAACAACATACACATGTGATAAATGAGGATTTTCCGTCCAAACAAACGCGCTCCCCGTCTGCTTGCCAAATGCTTAATGGCTTTAACGGAGGCAGGATATCGGGATATGTAATCCCACTTCAGTATACAGCGCAGTGAATATCTAATGTACGACGGATCGTTTTTCTTTTAGATGTATTGCATAAAAGACGTGAACCATAAACAAAATGTAGGTATACTTGAGCCTCGCCTTAGTACATTCGGTTGAATACCACCAAAAGTGTCGCACAGGTTACTACATTAGGTCCTCAATTACTCCCTTTTCCATCCAATAAATTTTCATTCCAAAAACAGATTTTTTTTATATTAACGGGTAAGCTCAGTGCCTTGATCTCACCTGATGTTAAGTGATGATAAGGCCAATGATGGAAGCACACTTTACCCAGGATCCTCAACTAATGAGGTACTGGCTATCTTATCTCTAGCTGCCGGAACACAACAATGCTACAAACATCGATGTTATGGCGACATATTTAGATAAGATGGTGGTAGCTAGCCAGGCGGGCAAACAAGCCCAACTACCAACCAAACCAAGTACACAAACATGTACCCCCCGCTGGGAATCGTACCCGGGACCTCTGGGTCTAAACCGGTGGTCTTAGCCACTAGACCACAGAGGCGGTTAAAAGATAATTTTAAAGTAAATAATTTTACTGAATTATTGGCAAAATCAAACGGTTCTGCCGCTTAATACCTACATCTGAACAGAAAGTTTCTAACTTCATATGATAACAACATTGAAAATTCATCCTTTTGGGGGGTGCTTTCGTTAACTCCAATTCTGATGGAACAACGAGCTATAAATTATGTTGAAGCAACAGAGCAAAAATTACGTCAACAAGGTAACCAACAAAGCTACGCTAATTTGGTAAACAGAGGATGTCCGTTGTTTTGAGTTTACGGAGGTTGGAACAACGGAAACTTTCACTAATGTTTTGTTTTGAAATTTGTTATTTGTGAGCAACTATTCTCGTTTGAATCCTGTAACTATACAAATAAATGCACATTATATCGCTCCGAAACGTTTGCCAGATTTGAAGCTTTAATTTTCTGCCATCGTTTTTCGTAACGTTTACCTTTCATGAATATTTAATCAACCATTTGATTTAACTTTCCGTTTAATACATTTTACTATAATAACCTTATTGTGTGGTTTCTTGTTTCACCTCTGATTAGTTTTAATTAATTTTAATTATAATGTAGCGCTTTTGGAGAAGGAACTTTACACAAGCTTGGCTTTTGGTTTATTCGTCAGTGCTACGAAAAGTGCTACGCCCGCCGGCGTAATGCTACACTTCCGTAGCAAAGTTCTGGTTCACGTAGCAGCTTTTTGTTTTGTCTGTACTACGAGGTTTTGTAACTGTGTAGATATTTTTCTTTGAGAATTTTACATGTATGAAAACATTATCTAATGATTCACAGTACTGAGGAATACGGAATGTGTACTCGTAGCCTGATGATCTCTAGCGCGTTTAAAATGTTTAATGCGAGTTTTATTTAACCATCTACCAACCAATATCAACGAAAACCAAAATTTCTATGAAATCGGTTCTCCACCGCTAAAAGTCGTCCAGACGATTCAAAAGTAGTAGGTACATAAGATTAAGGTTATTTTATATAATTAAATTAATTTTCATTTTGTGTGTAACTAATTAGTAAAATATTGTTCTCAGTATAATTGAATTGTTGTCATTTGTCTTTAGTGTAGAAATCTTTAACTTTAAACCTTCGTTATAAATAAGTTTTTTTTTTAATAGAATAAATTTGTCAATGGTAACTAGGAGCAGAACTAAAATGTTTATTGAATTTGTTCTAAAAATGCCGAGAAACGTGGTACCTTCTAATTAGCGAGTGCTGGCTATTGCGATGACGCAAACGCGAGTACACACGGCATTTTACCCGTGTCATTAACCTCACAGTCTACTTAAAAATAACTTTATTTTTAGGCTTGACATGAGTGTCGCAGTAGTATACTTAAGTAATTATATGCTCTAACACGCAAATTCCTGACATACTCTTAAAGCCGCCAAGCTAAAATAAGACAAATGCACGTTGTTGGAGTTGATTCATAGGATGTATAGTTTTATTCATTTGCCTAACATTAGTAAAAAGAAACCATATGTCATCGGTAAAACTGGCGCCTTTTTGATGTGTCTATTGGTCAGCGGTAATAATTGTAGTAGAAGATACCAAAATAAATTAACTCATAGTTTATCAATGATTTATTATTTAATAGTAAAATACGTAGTAGTAGTCGTAAACAGAACTCTTGACCAGGTTATACACACGTGGACAATTGGACATGCCATGAACGGAATTTGGGCGAGGATCTTCAAGTGTACCGCCACAAACTGCCCCACCCGATCCTTTTAATGCCACTACACATTTACAGAATACACTTGACATGCACACTCGCTCAAGACACCGTACTCGTAGAACAAGGGTACGACGATCGTTTCACACGCGCTCAATACCAGGTACAGATATGTACCTGGGCGCTTCTCCCCACGACCTGGTCAACCCGAGTCGAGGTTAGTTGAGCTCTCGGATTGTTGTTCCTAATCCGATCCGAGCCCCTCGAAGAATCTTGTAACGACACGCAGATTCGTAATTCCATTCCCTCTAGAAAAACCCTGATGGTGTTTAGTTTCACACGACTTAAGGAACCTTTTATCCGCCTCTGTGGTCTAGTGGTTAAGACGACCGGTTTAGACCCAGAGGTCCCGGGTTCGATTCCCAGCGGGGGGTACATGTTTGTGTACTCGGTTTGGTTGGTGGTAGGGCTTGTTTGTCCGACTGGCTAGCTACTTACCACCATCTTATCTAAATATGTCGCCATAACATCAATGTTTGTAGCATTGTTGTGTTCCGGCAGCTAGAGATAAGATAGCCAGTACCTCACTAGTTGAGGATCCTGGGTGAAGTGTGCTTCCATCATTGGCCTTATCATCACTTAACATCAGGTGAGATCAAGGCACTGTACTTACCCGTTAATATAAAAAAACCCTTGAGTTTCTTACCGCAGAAAAATAAAATGCGAAAAGGCAAAGGTAAGAACCAAGCCGAAGATGGCAGGACGACCTTGATACATGTCGTTGCAGAAGACGATATTGCTTCAGTAGCTTACGAATTACGGCTCGCTTCCACCTTCTACCTTATCATTATTTAAGATCCAGTACGATGAAAGTCAGAGCTCGGTGGCGCGCCCGGTCTGCGAGGGCTGAGGTTAAGCAACTTTCGCAAAGGTTGGTTATCGGATGGGTGACCAAAAGTGTATTATTTTTCAAAGTTTTTAACAACTTCGTAAGATTCATAGTCTATCAGTGTTCCGTGTTCCGTGTTCCGTGCTTCGGAATTCACGTAAAGCCGTCGGCCCCGGCTGCATTAGCAGTCGTTAACAACCACTCATCCGCACTGGGCCCGCGTGGTGGTTTAAAAGCCCGTTCTCCCTATCCATCCATAGGGAAGGCTCGTGCCCCAACAGTAGGGACATACAATGAGCTGCTGATGATGATGATGATGATGATGACGATGACGATGGCAATGAAAGTCAAGTATTACCCTTTGGGACATAAAATAAAAAGTGTGGAGTGGCCTTTCTTAACGATGTTTGGAACATTAATTATTAGTGCACGACTGGTTAGAAGAATAAGGATTGTATTTTTGAAATCCACTTATCAACTATTGCGTAAGTCCACTTTTGTACGTTTCTTAGTTTTTAAAAATCGAATACTTTAAAAAGTTTGATAATAGTGTTGAAAACTCTTTGTGTTAGCTTGTTTGAAAGACCTAAGTGTATTGACACAAAGAAAAACATGGAGGTCGGTAGCACGGCGCTAACTAAACAAAAAACTATTGCAGTTCGTAATAACAGAGTTGAGCACGCACGCAACTAAACCTGAAACAATTTCCTATTATTTAAAAATGTATAAACGTATTCAACTTCGTTATAATATATTAATAGACTTTTACTATGTTTTAGGGATTCAGGTCCTTACTAGGTAACCTTGAAAACGTCACGCTCCTTTTTAGAGCTGTCATGATTTTTTTTTATAAAAGTATGTTATTGCTATTTATAGTTATTTAAAGGAAGTTTCTAAAAAATACTCCCCCCACCTTTCTCATATGCTATCATGGTCATTTAAGATTGTATAAGCTACGGAGTCCACTTTTCATCAGTAAGAGACTTGTGATTTGGCGACCAATTTTCATACTTAACTTAAAAATAACTTAACACATCTATATCTACATTTATTAGCTCTATTATGTAATAGATATATGTATAGATAAAGCGATTTTCAGTAATACGTAATAACGCGCTCATATAAATACAAAATTAATAACTTAGTCTACGTCGACATGTATGCAGATGAGTCGCTTATTCGATGATCAAACATTCGATTTACGGGCTTGCCTCTTGGACAGTAGTACCCATTTAATGACAAACGGCGGCATTCCCGCCCATAATATTGTGTAGCCGTATGTCCCCTCTCAAGGCATTCGGGAGAAACAAAGCGATCAGACAAGGACACGGGAATGCTTTGGCAAACGACCCAGTAGATGCGCCTTTATACAATTATATGGACTTTGATCGATGTGCAACGAGGTAGCTTGGTATACGTGGAATGTATATCACAGTTTGTATATAACGGTAGTAAACAGTTAACATTGAAAATTATACATTCTACTCGCATTTTTTTTACATATAATTTTTCAATGACGTCACAAACTATTAGGTCCGTGGACATACGAAGACTGAAGCGTAGATCGTCTCAAAGTCAAATAATAAATTGCTACTATAACGTACATAAAAATACCATGGGCATTTGAAATAAAAATACGTATATGTTTTTTCGCCATAAATATTTCCGAATCGTAACTTGTTCCTAACAAAACTTATGTACTCATATTGATAAAACTTAGTAGGTACAACCTAATAAAGTGATTAATTTTCACTAACGGTAGCTTGAGTAGTAGGTATTAGTACAGAAATAACTGTATATACAGTTATACACGCTTGCTTCTGCTGACCGCTTCGCCAGCGTGAAGTTGAGTGATTAGTAAACTCGGACGACTGAGTGATTTGAAGGGAAACATACTTTCGGCATATTAAGGCGCTGACAACCATGAAACGTCGCTCCCTGTTGATCTGCATACTAGCAAAAGAAATGCAAATATTGCGTGATCCACTGGACTTTAGTTAAGAACTTGAAAAACGCTATTTATTTCAATCTAGATGTTTATTTAAAATAAAGTATTACATATCATCATCATCTCAGCCAAAAGACGTCTACTGCTGGACAAAGGCCTCCCCCAAGGATCTCCCTTATTTAATAATAATAACAATAACCACCTGACCACCGGTAGCTTGGGCCCTGCCTCGCTGCTGGCGGTACTCTAAGATTAGGTTTTTATAATGTTTTATTGTTTTTATATTAACATATTTTAAAAATATAGTTTTAAGGAAAACAATAAATAAAGAGTATAATAATAATAATTCTTTATTGCTTACACATGTGGCACATAAGAGGTGTTAAAAAAAACAGGCAAAGATCAACACATAAACCCTGCAAGGGTATAACAACTTAGATAATAATTTATACACAGTTAAACAAATTAAAACAAAAATTTCTAATATAGATATTACTTAGGACACGTTAGTATAATATTCATTAAGTTGATAAAAGCATTTATCTATTAAATAATTATTTAAGGATGTTATAATTTTTTTATTATCTTCTATTTCTCTTATTGTGTTTGGTAATGAATTGTATAATTTTACTGCCATGGAATAAGGTCCTGATCTCACTATAGATAAATTAGTTTTAGGTAGAAGTAGCTTATTATTTGTATGAGTCTTACGCTTTTGTTTTCAGCTCTCTGAAACAAGTCAATATTTTTATTTAAGTACTTATATTATTAATTTCATAGATGTTTGACATTATTTACTACAGACATTACACAATCAATGAAAACGTAACGCAATGTAACCATTTTGTTCGGCAGCAGTTTGGTAATAAAATAAAATGTACTGTATCCCCCGGAGCAATAAAACAATAATTTCCAGCCAATGATCTACGCTATCTCGCGGTACCCAGACCCTCGTTCTAGTTCGATATATGATACAAGGCCTCGGGCGACGAGGGAGCCGGGCGTTTTAGATTATTATATGTTTTTCAATTATGTACCCTACCACTTTTTCCTTTAACATGAATGCTTTATTTATTTTTAACTTTAAGGAGAAGCTCGTGAAGGAATCGAACCAACGACCTTTTGATAACCGATCCAATGCTTCAACCGCTGAGCTGACGAGACCCCAGACGGCTAAGTTCAGCAGTAAAATTTTATCTTGTACCTAACTATATATAGCATTGTCAATGCAAAATTCAAAATAATATAAATATTTAAAGTTATGCTTTTTCTAAAAAATATATTTGTTTCAGTAGACCATGGTCGTATAGACATACCAATAGCTAGTAAAGAAGCAACTTGCACTTGTAGCACTTGGACTCCGTTTCTACCTAGCATCAGGTATACCCACTAAGTCCTACCGGGTGCTATAAAAAATACCTCTAAAAGTAATAGATGTACCCTAATGTGATACTTTTAAAGTTTCATTTACAACCACACACAAACACCTGGTCGGTTTAAATGGGTGCAGAAGCGAATAAAAAAAGAAATAATTCCAAAATAATTTATTCCTCTTTTTATATTTATTTTCCTACTAATCGGTATGCTTGAAACGGTGCTAAAGCAAAAATTAATCGCAACGCTGACTTTCACTCTCAGCTCCGTTCCTGCTTTTATTGTTTACTGGCTATAATTGAATTCAGTCCCCGTACGCAGAGCATTGTTAATGATTTGATGGCGTCTATATTCTCTCCTTATCGAACTTCCCCTCGACATCAAAGGTTACTTGGCAAACACTAACAGTTTTATGGCCGAAATTAAATGACAATGAACCGGGAAGCCAGATTAAGTTAAGATTAATCTGAAGTATACGTTACTTTACAAAATATACCTATACTACGTACATTTGTTTATTATATATCATCATCTTCATCTTCATGTCCCCACTGTTGGGGCACGAGCCTTCCCTATGGATGGATAGGGAGAACGGGCCATAAACCACCACGCGGGGCCAGTGCGGATTGGTAGTTGTTAATGACTGCTATTGCAGCCGGGACCAACGGCTTTACGTGCCTTCTGAAGCACGGAGGAGCTCAAGATCATATATTTTTGGTCACCCATCTAATGACCAGCCTTTGCGAAAGTTGCTTAACCTCAGCACTCGCAGGCCGGGCGCGTTGACCACTGCGCCATCGAGCTCCTCTTATTATATATATCAACTTCAAAATAGCATGCCCGGTGGCCTACCACCGGGCATGATTATCGGTAGACTCCTAAGTCTACCGATAATCCAACTGGATGAGTGCCTTATACTTACCACCTTACTACCGCCAAGTAGCATTTTCTAGAGTGCTAGATTCCTCGCGATTGCTGTATCTAACCACAGTTCCGCAAGGAAGCTGCTTCGGTCGCCAAAAACCAAAAAGAGCCAGAGAAAACAAAGCACTATCGAAACAAGCTCTCTTTTTGTTCCTCATAACTTAGTAGTTTCGTGCGGTTTGCATATTAAGCCAGTGACAAAGTTATTAAGATACTAGCGGCCGCTCGCGGTTTCACCCGCGTGGTTCCCGATCCCGTGGTAATATCGGGATAAAAAAGTATCCTATGTTTTAATCCAGGTTATAAACTATCTGTATGCCGAATTTCATCCAAATCCATCCATCCGTTGCAGCGTGAAAAAGCAACAAATATACACACATACACACAAACTTTCGCATTTTAATATTAGTGTGATTGTATTATATTTTCTTTTTTTAATACTATTATACATAGTGAGTGGTGGAAGAAATGTTTAATAATATACTCCCCAAACCCTTTGAATATATGTGAGATTTAATTGAGACATCACACGGTCTACTTAAAAAAATTGAAAGTGACGATGTCTTGTTTTTTTTTTTTTTCCAACACTCGTGCTCGTACACGAACACTTGAAGGCTAGTAATCCACACATTATTTCACATTTGGTATTCGATAAAACACAATTTTTTGAATAGTTAACAAAACTGTAAACCTGACTCTTTACTTTCCCACCAAGGAGTCACAAACATTCACATTCTTAGATATTGTCATTATTAAAACCTCTTTTAACTTTATCGAGTTCGGCATCTGCCATATTTGTAGGCACGAAAGCGATTACTCAATAAACGCCTATTTTTATGCAACTAATACGCCTCATTTGGCTAAATAAGTCAATTGCGAGCTCATGTATACCACTCTTGCAGTGTTACACTAAAAAAGGCTCTACGTCTCTACGTTAAAGGCTCCAAACCGCTTGTGTTATGACCCATATCGGGTGAATACTATCAAGCTATTTTCCACTATCTTAAAAAGTTAATCGCAAGCGAGGTCTCGACCGGTCGCTGCGCCGTTTAGCCGGCCTGAATGGCCGACTATTTAATTTATATGCTAATATCCAAAGAAACTACCACTTCATTCCCGGACGCAGGCTCGAGTCTTGAGAATTGTTACCGGGAGTTGATAAAAAATACAAATAGGAAACAAATTGGATGTTTTATAGAGTTATTGTAAGAAAAGAGTTGAAGATGGGGCTCAGTAGCATGCATTAACCGCACATATGCGGCGTGCACTGATCAGTGCCCTAAACAATTAAAATTCTATGTGTCTGTATTTATAGCAGACGACAGCAGTAGACTGATACAGGCTGATTATGATGATGATGGTTTTAGTAAACAATATGATGATTTAGTTACGCAACAGAATAATAATAAATATATAATATATTTAAGTCACCATGACCATGCCGCCATGGTCTGATGGAATAAATGGTTAATTATTATTTATTGGACTATGTTAAGTTGTATTTAGGTAGTTGATCACAAGGTAAACAATTTACACGAAGTTTATTTACACACTCGGCAGACACGACATATACACGAACGGAGAGTTAGGTACATACAACGTTACCAACATAAAAAATTAACAACCTACAAATACGACCAATACGTCTGTGTTGCCAGCAACAGTAAATTCTACTTAGATATGCCTTACGAAAACTTATCTGTTCTTTTTAAATCTGTCATGTTCTGCAAATCGTGAATATGTAATTTACCGAGTGAATTTCGCGAACGAAACTGAGCTATGAAGCTAATAAAAAACAAATAAACACAATAACATTATGTTTATCAGCATGAAAATTTTACTCGACGCACATACGCGTCATCGACATACGCGCTCGACGCTGATATGCGCACGGGGCGAAAGGGTTAATCCTAACAACATCCCAAATTCTAAATGCAGTTTATACTCCGCTTGCATGTGACGTCGTTAGCGTGGATGTGGAACACTCTAGACATAAATCAGCTCCATACCTGACATACAAATCCGTTCAGGTGTTATAGGACTAACCAAACGCTTAAAAGCGTTCAGGTGTTAAGTTTGATAGAGTGACAGACAAATATCTGAATTCAAGCGGTACTTCGAGCTTCTCGTAGCTGTACGGATAGCTGGGGTTGAATGCGAGAAATTGTTAATCAATCCCCATATTAGGCTACGCGGACCCATACCTAAGTTTCTAAATGTTTCAATGTCAACAGGCATTAAAAATAATTCTTTAAAAAAAGTCATTAATATGTAACTTGTAGTGGACAAAAAAAATACCTAAAGTACGTAAGCCGTTGGTCCCGATTTTTGTCGTAAGATGGCGTTATAACCTAGCCCCCCGTATAAAACTCTTCAGCGTCGTGGGTTCATTTCATCATCATCATATCAGCCATAAGACGTCCACTGCTAGATAAAGGCAAACTTAACAAATAATATATTTTTTTTTACATTTTATAATCGCAAAATTCTGTTAGTTTTTTGCCTGTCATAGCAGGACACTTTCCATTACAAAGAAACACAAAATATTAAAGACAACCACATCATGTAAAAAAAAACAAAATAAAAAATCTAAGTTAACCATCAGGTAAAAGTTTTAATTTCCACAATGTCATACAATACCTAGTAAAAGTCAAAAATTGTTTAAGAAAAACAAAGTCAAACTATAGGTAAATAATACTAAAAATAAGATAAGTATATGTAAGAGCAGAACAGCCTCCACAGGCGGCACCCGTGCACATGTATGACGAATCAGCCATCGCTTCACTCAACCATATTTTAGGAAACGTAACGTAACGTAACATAATATCTTAGTGAACTAAATCATACTATATCTTCAGCTTTAGTTGATTAATGTTTTTATCTGTATTTTTATTAAGGGTGCGCCGTCCGTAAGTGACAAGTGTCATATGTTTTATTCGAAATGTCGTCGTCCATATTTATTTGATGCCGCGCGGCCATACTAATTTTGTATGGGGAATTTAAGGTGCTTAATAAAAAAATATTATTTAAATAACCACTTGATGAATCAAAAATGTAGTCTAGCAATTTGTAGTTTATCCATTGATGATTGTTTAGACAAAAACAGAGGTAATTTAGATAAACTATAAGAAATCTACTAAACGCCGCCACTCGTTTTCATGATCTTTGCCCAACTTTAAATGATATTGTAGAAAAAACTATAGCGTGTTATGAATTTATGGTTCTGACAAATTGTAAACACGTTCCCTATGATACTAAATATATATTTTGTTCATTTAATACGATAGTATTTTCAATTATATTTACTTAACCGTAACTGCATTTTTGGCATTTTTTGGTCGGCCCACCCTTAAGCATATTTTCATTTTTATTAGCATTTTGGTTTGAAATATTGACCTTTAAAGTTTATGTGGGATACCGAAATGCTATTTTGTATTTTTACACGTTGTGGTTGTCTTCTATATTTGGTGTGTTTCTTTGTAATGGAAAGTGTCATGCTATAATAAGTTTATTACAGTTGATTTCGTTATACGTGACAAAGAGGATATTTTTGTTTTACTATTTAATTAAGCGTTTAGCCAGCGGGCGATGACGCCTACATTTTGTGCCTATTTTTATATTCTAAATCCTAATCCTATCTTAATTAAGGGATAATCCTTTTATTTTTATATTAATAAAGTCCGAAAGGTTAAAAACGAGTATGTAAAAAATATATTTGTTGCGAACTGGCCATCGAGCCGGTGCTTTTGTCTATGCTTTTATTATAACTTGACTTTTTGATAGCGGTCTTTTTGTTTTTTGCTCTGTGGCTGTCTTCTCTATCTGTTTGGTTTGTATTTACTTTATTCTATTATATTTCTTGTTTCCTTACGCTGAGCTTTATTGATTCCCTTCCCTCATCAACAATATTTATGTTACATAATGTATCCTTAAAATTAGCTTTGCCCTTCGGTCAAAAAAACATTTAAAATGGGTCACATCCTGTTGATCGAAGGTCACATCAAATCATTAGATGGACTAAAAAAACAAAATTTCACAAAAACGCCGCTGCATAAATGACTATTCACTTTCCCGCCAAAAACCTACAAACTCATTTTGTTATCAATGTGCTTAGTTTGCTTTTATTTTACAGACTCACACACACCTAAAAAGTTTACATAATATCCACCCTACCTCATACATGTACGAGTACTACCAGCGCATAATTTATCTATGTTGAAATAAGTGACAGATGTAAACAAGCACCTTCATTTGTTAAAATGAAGTTAATCGTTCAACGGTGGACTCGTGAAAATGTTGGATACACAGCTCTTATGACTAAGGTCTTAAGGTTGAAAATGTGAAGGTATCATCACGATGGTATTCGGCGAATTTCCACACGGCCGGACGTCCGGACCGGGTGCAACCCTTATTGATTGTGATTTAATCGGCCGTTGCACGTCGATCGTTAAAATTAAATATTCTTTGGTGATCAATCAGAACTGTCATAGCGACGAGTAGCCGGAACCCGGTCAGCAATCGCGTATTTACGTCAGTGTGCACGTCATGTTAAACGGTCGGACAGTGTGCGGAATTGGCAAGCTGCAATTGAACACACTAAATGGTGTATCTATTAAATAAACACTTTTATAAAGACATTTTAAATGTTAGCTCGTAATCGTTTTAAAGCTAGATACATAAGAAGGTACACTTAGGATATAACAGGACTTATACAAATAATTTTGCATTAAGACAATTTGGCTTTAAATCTTCCCGTCCAAAAAAACGGGGAAGCCAGGCTCTTTTTACTCCTTCTCCAATCTAGCCTTCTCTTTGGCCTTCATTAAATCTTCCCCTACCCATCCCAGATTGAGTACAAAATCGTGATGAAGCCCCACTTATTTTTTGTTGCAGCGGCCTACCAAAGTGCTTGCCAGATTGGCCAGTGCAGTAAAGTAGGTACTCATGTCAAAGTGCTTTCATCTAAAATGGATTACCCATTTCATAACATCCAACAAAATACACTTACCCTATAGTAACAACGTAATCTTGTAAACATTAGAGAGAGAACAAAATATTATTATACATAATTTTCTTAATCTCGATAAAAGCATTCATTCTTAGCATGAGTGATGTAAAGTATCCATTGAGTAAACGTAAATTGAATTCATTTGTATCATCCATCAAAGTCTGTTCAGAAAACCGGTATTATTATTCTTGTTTCACAAAAAAGCTTTCATCGCCTAAACAGGGGAAATATTTAAATGTCCTCCTTAATTTCAACATTGCAGAGACGGTGATAAATTGTTGGATCTCAAAAATATGTTGTGTACCAATTACAGTTAGATTAATTATGGAACGACGCGAAGTGTCAAGAAAGAACTTAACGCCGAAAACAATAAAATTAGGAAAGCAAGACCCGCTAAGGGTTTGCTTTTCTTCAAAAAGGAAAGTGCTTGCTCTTCTTACTTGATGGCAGAAGATAAAAGCAAGCACATCCACCATCGTCAACCACTGATCAACTGTTAATATTTCCCCTGATTCTGGGATCCGACAATGCTATTAAAATTTATGTAGCAGCGACTTAGATGAGAAAGTAGTAGCTAGCGAGACAGGCTTATAACAAGTTCTACACCGATTACTCGGAAACATTTTAATACTGTGCGCAATTCAATTCTTTTGTCAATAGGACAGATCTGCGAACCGTCGCATCGACGCTACCGGCACATTCCAAGAAACAAACGACCATCAAAACAGAAATAACTAAATGTACTAACTAGTCAGTAGTACCGAAATAGGTAACAATTCAATATTCAATACGGGCCGGTACCAAACTCATCCAATCACCTAGAGATATTGGGCCTCAAACATTCGCTCTCCGGACACAGGGCGCACGTACACTTTGAATTACTAGCGCAGCGCAAAATTGTGTTTCTTGTCCTCCTTCAGCTATATTTACTTCCAGACACAGCTTTAATCTTGTTACTCATCTGAGACGTTTTGCAGTAAGGGAACTTATATATAATCCTTTGGCGTTTCCCCTTGTTATCAATAAAGGAATCCAATTTTCTTCGGCTCGGAGCGGAGTCTGACACATCGTTACGTGACTGGACCTTTTGACACCTCTGATATTATAATGTCATGAGGGCGAGAGCAAATTGAACTGGTCCAATCCGGTTTGGGCTCATTCGAACAATACCCGATCAACATAGATGTTCCGACTGAAACATGATAACGCTGGCGTAGGTAATGTTTTGTCTTTCAGGGGTGCTATTTTTGAACCGGTGACAATAATTCTAACACTATGATAATATATCAGCAACGAATGCCTCCCACTTATATTCGTAGTCACCTGTTACTATGTTGATACTAAAAATTATCAGAGTTTAAAAAAAAAATTAAATGATACATATCTTGGCAAACAAATTGTAAATAACTAGAAAATATTCACTTATGCTTTACTATTGCTTATCTTTTACCCTACCCGAAAGGTTTATTTCACAACCCGAGTTGGGAATTTTTATTTGAAATTTTAACTATTTTTATTTACTACTATTTTGTACAACGCACCGAGGAAAAAATAATGGTTATAGTTCATAGCACATTGAGTGGTTTATTGAGCGAAATGGCGATAATCTGTATTGTTTCCACAATAACAGTGTTTATTCATTGCTCGGAGCTTTGATAACCATGCCTTTTAAACATGTAGGCCATTTTTTACAAAGAGTTTTTATTTACATAAAGGGGACCTCTTTAAATTGTGTACCTATATTTGTACTATAAAATGATTTAGTTCCGCAGACGTGGCTGGACGAGATCTTTTTTAAAGATAAGCTCATCTTTATATATTGTCCTGTATAACGTGTATTTCAATGTTATATTTACTTTGTGTAATAAAAAATTTAAAAAACTTAACGAAATGAGAAATCTGTTATCTGTCTATTGAATTGTTGGTGGCTTAAAACCCATTATGATAAAAAAAAATTAACAAAATCCTTGAGCTTAAGCACAATTTGAATAGAATTTTAAGCTTGATTAAATTAAGCCAGTGTTATACCTCTTTTAAACATGCAGTTGATACGTCATCTTCTTTACTTACAGATAGAAGTAAACCTACTTATATAGCCAAGGCTGCCAATCCCCTGCCAATCCGAAGTCTCAACTTAATAATAAGGCTTCATAGGAACCGGGAGAGTTGGTAAAGTCGCGATTATTAGTTCTTAGCAAATATTAAATAAGGCACACGAGTGCGGAAATCGAAACACATTTGATTCGTATCGAGTGGAACTCTAACGGTGAACGAATAAGGTGTATTATAGATTGCGGTATTGAGAGCTAAGGTTTTAATATCTACCGATGGGTAGGAAAGGTTTTGCATGCGAAAGGGTAACGATGTCAAATGCGAATGCGCCTTACTTTGATTTGTACTTATTGGAATTCTGTGAATTTTGAGGTGACCAAGTTTTGGGTAAGTTTCATGATCTTGTTGAAACTGATAGTGACATAATATCATGAGTCATCATCTCAGCCAAAAGACGTCCACTGCTGGACAAAGGCCTCCCCCAAGGATCTGCATATCATGGGGGGTATTTGCCGTAATCGCAACGCTTGGCAGGCGGGTTGGCGATCGCAGTAGGTTGAGGGTAACCTGAGAAAGATGCTGCTGCCCATCCTCTGGAATGGTCCCTTAGTCGCCTTTTACGACACCCACGGGTTGAGATGGGGTGGTGCAATTCTTTATCCCCGGCTCCACACAGGGAGGTATCATGAGTGATCTAGCTGAATTCTGGAATAAGTAAGTACTAGTTTTAAACCGGTGACTACAATTTTCACACTATGCGATATAAATTACGAGATTCCTTCTCACTTATAATCAAAGGCACTAATGTAGATTAACAGTTTCGCTGTCCAAAAATTAAAACAATAGATAATCAATTGATATGTATCACATGTGACTCATGGGACAGGGAACCTGTTAAAAGTGACGTTTAAATATAACACAACACAAAAGACACCAACAAGTTAAACTAGACAAAATAGAGTAAATACCTGTTATATCTTATTTTAAAACATTGTTGATTAATTAGTTTAATTCGTTATGATACTATCGCCTTCGCTATGAACTTTCAACGTCTAAGCTAAGTTTTTTCACATGTAGTCTCGCACTAGGCCCTCACCTCACAAGCCCATTGCTGCTGGTTGCAGCTGGTAGCTGTTGGTCAAAACGTTTAAAACGTCTTCACTACCGCATAAACTAATAAAATGCAAAACCATTAAAATCTCCGCCGAAAATATGCCAAAGCACAAACGAGTGTACTATGTTACATAGTACACTCGTATGTGCTTAGTACACTCGTAGGTAACTCGTCATCTTACCCATAGCTTGCGAGGGAACGGAACCGTACTATCACACAGTGACGTAACCCTAGGCGTTAATCTCTTGAACAAATATAATGTTAGCATCTGGCAGGGCTGTCACTACGCGAGCAACCTAAAATAATCGCGGAATGTTTACTCTGCCTACACTTACACAGAGGCTAATTGACGGAATTGTGAGGTAAATTTATGTCGCTCTGTTATTTTACATATTGTTTTATCAGATTAAATGGTCCTTGAAATGTGATAGATATATGGAATGAGAGTTCGCAAAATACAAAGCAATGAGTATCTTAACTTTTGGCAATTATTTATAAGACTCTTGAAACATGACAATTTAGAAGGGTCTCTGGAGCAATGTTGTTAATTATTTAGAATTTGAACTCGCGCCTAGCAAATAGCGTCAAGGGAAAATGCGAGACACTTTCCTGCAATAGCGAAAAATTTATAAGTATTATATTATAAGCCATAGTTTATTACATTTAAGAAGAACAGATGCCCAATCCATTACTATCAATAACGGAACATAAAGCGTACGACATTCTCATTCGCCATTTGCAAAATACTAATAACTAACCCTAAAGTGAAAAATTTTAACGGTTCACCCGTCCAATAAGCAGACAAATTGTGGGGGCGTGCCCGCGTCAAAGCGTCACCGTGACGTATGGCCGCGGCAAAAGTGACGTATGACCGTGGCAAAAGTGATGCGTCTCCAACGCGCTCTATTATTTATCATACAACCCGTCAATTTGTATCGCAGTGCCCACCGATGAATGCGGATCACTGTGGCGCTCGCTATTTGGAGGTTAAATGTGCTTTGCAATTTTTGTGCACGTCGCTATATATCAAAATTAATTGAATGTAACGCTCGGATAGCGTAATAGGATAGGGCTGATATGTGTATTTTGTTTTGTAAAGAAAAAACATTTGTAACCCCTTTTGAATTATGCAAGTGTTTTGGTTTGAAAAAAATTGCGTAACATGACGCCTTTTTTTTTGCGGTGGAATTAGATTTGTTATCGGTCATAAACATCTCAATACTGGGCACTGGCCGTCATTAGTTTATTGTATCAAAATTCAAAATCATTTATTCAGTTTAGGCTACAAGCAGCTCTTGTGAATGTCACTGTACCATCGGTTCGTAAGTCTACTCTGGGCGGGAGATCTTGTACTGAGAAGAACCGGCAAGAAACTCAGGAAATGTCAGAGTGCTGCGTGTTTTTTCGTTATTCGATTGAGTTAAAGGAAACTGCAATTTATGTGAAAGTGAAGTTGCGCCACCTACTGGCAAATTTGGGAGCCAACTCGTTGATAGAAATGTGAAAAAAAACACAGTTAGCAGATTAGCACTAACGTGACATAACAATAGCCGGATATATACTGTTTAGTCGCCCAGCCGTCTCCAACTGTAAGAATGGTTAACTCTCGCGGTAACTTTGTAAATTATGTTTATCCACTCATACATACATACATACTTACCTAGGCTAGAGGAACCAGTTAATTCTTCGAAACGATTTTCGTTCGCCAATATTTTTTTACCTATAATTTATTATTTTTTGTAAAATCGAAACCGGTGACGACATATTAAGTGTATGTATAAAAATTTACATGAATAACTTGGAAATGATACCTGAAACATCGAAGGGTTATAAAACAGCAATCATCTTCATAGTTCAAAGTTTACATCAACAATCAAGGGCACACGCTATGACTGATAACTGCGCAAGTTGTGACAACTGATATTTATTAGAGCCTCCATATTGTTCCCGTGATAAATGTGCCCCATTATCCCACTAGTTGCCTGCGTACCACCTGACATGGAATTTCATTTAAAGAAGCGGCGCCATTACCATTCCGCTGGCTAATTTCGCGCCACTATGAATCATGTTTATGAGGCAAGGGAAATTTTTGTGCGTGGGCCCTACTTGCTCTATAAAACTGATTTATTTTTTTTATCATGCCGACTAATATATGGGATGGCACGTGATAAAATGTCGCGGGAACGTGAATGTTGCTTCAGCCCTATTTGCGATTTCGAAAGGGTTATTGGGTGGTTTTGATTACATGATAACACATTTTATTAAACATCGACAGAATGATTGCTGCCATACCTAAGAGCTCTTCCTTTGGAGAGTGTTTGTTGCTATCAGGCTATTCTCGTACGGTCTTATTGGCGTCACTGGACTTTTTTGGCGGCGAGAAACTTAAAGGGATCCTCAAGCTAGGGTTTCAAGAAAATAATATTGAACATAACTTTTTAAATTGTGCATGGTCAATAACATAAGGATCATAATTATCTATATAAATAAAAATGAGTCGCTAAATGTGTTGCTAATCGCAAAACTCGAGAACGGCTGAACCGATTTGGCTGATTTCTGTTTTGTTATGTTTGATGAAGTCTGAGGAAGGTTCCTATGGAGAGAAAAACGTAAAAAATACGAGGAAAATAGTAAAAACAACAATTTTCTTTTCCCGTACAATCCACTCTCTACTGGACCGATTTAAAAAATCTTTCACCAATAGAATGCTACATTAGCGCTGAGTAACATAGGCTATATATAAAAAAATGTCTACCCGTGCGAAGAAGGAACGGGCCGCTAGTTATTAATAAGATGATTTTAGTAGGTACCCTGGTGTATATAATAGCTGGGCAGGGGGAAAGCAGGAGGGTTCCATATAATCCGAGGTCGCCCCTGACCGTTTGACATTGGCACTGGCCTGACTTTTTTTCTAGTATGAACTAAAATGTGTAATGGATCTGAGAGGCTCAAGATCAGTAAAATCGGCCAATATTCAATACTAGATATTGATACATCAGGCCTGATGATGACAGTTAAGACAATTTTAAGTACAAAGAGCAATGGAGAGGGCTATGCAGGGGGTTTCTCTGCGTGATCGAATCAGAAATGAGGAGATCCGCAGAAGAACTAAGGTAACCGACATAGCCCGAAGAGTTGCAAAGCTTAAGTGGCAGTGGGCAGGGCACATTGCTCGCAGGACTGATGGCCGCTGGAGCGGGATAGTCCTGAAGTGGCGACCGCGTACCGGAAAGCGCAGTGTGGGCAGGCCTCCAACAAGGTGGACCGACGATCTGGTGAAGGTCGCGGGAAGCCGCTGGATGCGAGCAGCACAAAACCGGTCGTTGTGGAGATCCTTGGGGGAGGCCTTTGTCCAGCAGTGGACGTCTTTTGGCTGAGATGATGAAGTACAAAGACCAAGTACCAATTTTGTTCTTAAAAAAACTGAATGAGAAGCTGGCATTAACCTTTCCCTCCCTTTGTCTACAGGAGCAGTCGCACAAGTCGTACCGGCCCCTCACGGTGCTGACCTTCAGATGGAACTACGCGGTGCATGGCCTGCAGCCGGCGGGCTACCATCTTGTGAACCTGCTGCTGCATGCTCTCGTCTCACTACTTTATTACAGGTAAGTCTTTGTAATGTTGAATTCTTCCTCCGACTGTGGTAAGCCTAGAAAATAATTTTAAAAAATTATGCAAAAATTTTTTTTTCATCATTATAAATATAGCTTGCCTAATTCTTAACTGACCTTTCAATATTTCTAAAAATATTAAAAATTCTTAACTGATCTTTCAATATTTGTAAAAATATTAAGATCGGATGTTGACGTAGTTGTCGACATTGAATCTCCTTTGGCTTATAAAGTAAAAGTAGATTGTGTTGATTAATTTCGGCGAGTTGGATTGAGCCACAATAGCATAGTTGGCAGTGCACCTGACCCGGCATGTCATGGGGTGCTGGTTCGAATCCCGCTCGTGGAATTTTTTCAACACTGTCTTTTTCAAATTGTAATTTGTTCGCAACAATATTTGCGTAAAATTATATGTAAATAATCAAAATGTTTTTTTAACGTCAATTCAAAGCTATGACTTCGTAAACCCAACGGTGGACTTTCTCCGGTAATGTTACAATCAGTTTATATAAAAAAAGACAATAATTATGTCACATTCATAACATTAATTTGCACTATTGCATTAATAAAACCACTCCACATTTTAAAATAATATGGTATTTTTAAACCAATAAAACAATAAAATTGAAAACAATGTTAAGTCGCTGACAATAGCTATGAAGCTTTTAGTATCAGAAACAAGAACTAGGTTTTAATGTTGAAAATATATAATTATGCAAATACGAAATGATAACAGGCTGAGGTCAGTTTGGTCGACAAAAGTAACTACTAAGTATATTTGTTGTTTGAAAAAAGTAAAAAACAATTATATTCATCATCATCATCATCATCAGCCTACACACGTCCACTGCTGGACATAGGCCTCTCCAAGTCCACTCTCAATTATATTAATAAGGGGTAAATAAAAGTTTGGTTAGTCCACAATAAAAATATATGTTTGCTGTATTGTTAGGGTTCCTGGTTTGGTGTTAGCTCGTGCAGAATACCTCTAATGGGTCTGTGGCTTAGGTTGAGAAATGAGAAAATTTCAATTTCATTTTTTGATTTTTTTTTGTAGCCTCTCATTTGCACAATCTCATGTTCTTACTACATACAAATTTTCATCAAGATCGGTCAAGCAGTTCTTGAGTTATAAGAGTACATACATTTTAGAGCCTACAGATTTATATAGTAGTACCTAAAGATATCAAATAAGGTTTTCATAACATCGTAAGTTTCTAGTATTAATCAATGATTAAATCCAATTAAAAGCAGCTGCTTCGTTAACCCTCCATTGTTAATTGGATCTGGAAACTTTTAATTGTTAGGACTCTATAAACCGGTGATTTGGAGGTGCCCGTTTAAATATTCAACACAATATGCCGATCGTCGGCTTACGGCGCGTTTATAACACCGTGTCAATTTATTTTTGTTGCAAGTTCTTTAAAGGAAAATTACCAATTTGTATGGACAATCATGCCTTTTATTGGGCGGGGGTCGACAAAATTTTGTCACATTGTATAAAACAACAAAACAAACAATTTTCATTATGATCATATTTTTCAGCTCATTGCGAACCGAGGTATATCGATATAAAATCATGAAAATAAAAATTTGTTGGTAACTTTCTTATTTTGCTAAAGCCATGTCACATAAATTGAAAATTAATAATTATCTATACTATTAATAAAGATTTAACGTTTGTAACTTTGTTTGTTTTTATGTCGGGGTAATCTTTGCAACTACTGGTTCAATTCTAAAAATTATTATTATTATTTTTAAGTTTCGTTTTTACAGTCCACACGGACGAAGTAAAGTGCTAGTATTGTATAAATGTGTAATTAATTTCATGTTTACAAACACTTTTCATCGATTATGGTTTCAAAATGATATCATTTGACATAATAATTTACATTACAACAATAATAATTTACATGAACAACCGTAAGGTCGTGGGCCGACAAATAAAATCAATGAAGATTGCTTAAATAATATTATTACCAAGAATAATAATATAGTAGCGAAGGATACCTTACATAGGTCGCCGCAGCCTATTGAAGCTACATAAACAAAACGATAGCGCGATTCAGATGACAGACAACGCTACGCCATCTCTTGACATTAGTTGGTAATGAAAGTATAATTATGCTATGGTGACGTTTGAACATTACATTAATATTTTTGGGGAACTCGATGGTGCAGTAGTAAACGCGGCACGGACTGCGATTGCTGAAGTTGGCAACTTTCGTCATTGCCGGTTGTCGGATGGGTAACCAAAAGTTGATCATCCCAAGCTCCTTAGTGCTTCGTAAGGCTGTTGGTCCTGACTGCATAAGCAGTCGTTAGCAGCCACCAATTTGTTATTTTATTTCCTTTTCCATCTGTGATTGTCTGTCTCTTGATTTGACGCAAAAAAACAAAGAGACTAAACCTGAAACGTTAAATCAAGATTCGCTATTTCCTATAATTGATTTGGCTATCCACGCAAAATTCACTCTGTATGTACAGACGCCTGTACATCAACCTATCCAAAACTGTCAAATTTCATTAATACATTTTCAACCTTATATCTTAGCTTTAAAGTAAGCAAAGTTAGTTGCAAAGTCTATTGCAGAAATTTGACAGTTTGTGGTAGGTTGATGTGCAGGCGTGTGTACTAAAAGCTTAACTCAGTAAATTTATAAGCAAATACTGCCATCTACGTACAGTTACGAAACCAAATAAACAAACGTATAGGTACAGCCACAATATTAGCATTACGTTATTGGATATGATTGTCACTAACATTATAACGCAAACACAATTTTATCATAAATCAAGAACGTGTTGGTTCCCCATTTAAAATCCCGTTCTTTTAAATTATACTATACACTATGATACATAGACTATGCAATATGATATGACTAAATGTCAGTGTTGTATAACGATTGACAATTTTATATCACTAACAATGCGACGGGAACGGAAATACATTATCACCTCGCTAGCTGACAAAGCTGTGCTGCACCAAGGTCTAACACGAGCTGGGTTCACACAATACTGCCATCTCATGCCCTGCCCCCCGACCGCCTAACCGATCGCTTTGACTACGCGTATAGTTTATGACGTCATCTTGCCACCTCGCACCGCCTATGAAAGCAATATCAAAAGCTAAAGGCTATAGCCTACCGCCTATGAAAGCAATATCAAAAGCTAAAGGCTATAGCTTTCGATATTGCTTTCATAGGCGGCACGAAACGACAAGATGACGTCATAAACCACATACGAAGTCAAAGCGATCGGTTGGGCGGTCGGGCCCCTGGTCTGATCTTTAGCGCTTTATGACGTTTGGAATCTGTTCATTGCGTTATTTCAATGACTGTTCGTTGCTAAGACCTCCATAGTACTTCCGTAGACATCGCGCAATGAACTCGAAAGTACTTGTCCACGTAGCACGACGCACATGCTCGTGGCTCGCAGGCTATCTTATCTAATCTTAGTGTGGCCTGCTGAGGTTTCCCTCTCCCAGTAACACTTCGACCCATCGGGATCTTTTGTGCAACCCCATCCTTTCACTCTTCTTCCTCTGTAAAGATAGATGCCGTAAATTTGGCAACGTCTTTAAGAGCCAGGAGCCTGAAGTCCTCCGGTTCGGATAGACCGACCCCAGAAGTCCCATTCTTTTCCTAGCCAGACAGTCACAGTCACGCAGTAGGTGCTGCGTTGACTCTGTTTCCTCTCCACATGCCCTACTCAAACTATTCGTTGATGATGCATTCTTTGTATGTGGCCGAGGCCATAGAGTCGCCCACTGGTATTCCTATAAAACACCCGAATCGAACGCCCCCGTTAAAACAAATAAGAAATGGAGAGGAGACATGCACACATAATGCCGACCCCTGGAGCTAAATATTTTTCACGTTTTAGTAACTGTTTCGATAGAATTCCTTCACCACCACCATTCCTTCCCCTTCCAACTCTTCAGGGTACATCTCTACGCCTGCAGAGCAGTATCAACATGCTCGGTATGACGATACGCTGCGATCTGAACCAAAGGGACTACATCGAAGCCGTGATCAAAACAGCCTCACGAAAAGTCGGAATTCTGAACAGAGTGCGGCGATTCTTTACGCCGGACCAGTTGTGCCTTTTGTACAAGACACAGGTACGGTCTTGCGTGGAGTATTGCTCGCACATTTGGGATGGTTCCGCTAAGTACCTTCTCGATGCCTTGGACAGATTGCAGCGTCGCGCTGAACGCATTATCGGCAATGCAGAAGTGGTAAATACTCTCGAATCTCTGCAATTGCGTAGAGATGTTGCGTCACTCAGCGTGTTTAACCGCTTATACCATGGCGAGTGCTCTGAAGAGCTCTTTGACCTCATCCCACCATCTCCCTTTCTTCATAGGAGTTCATGTGCTGCTCTTCGGAGTCACCGATTCACTGTCTCAAATATCCCATCGCGCACAAAGAAATTTGGTGACTCGTTTCTTTGTCGCACCTCCAAAAGATGGAATAGTCTACCAGCACACGTTTTCTCTCCTTCCTATGATATGGGGTCCTTCAAGAGAGGCGTGAAGAAGCACCTTGTGGGCCGGCAGAGTGAAGTTGACTGATGCTACGTTTGTTTCCACGCTGCATCAGTTGTCTTCGCGTCTGGACTTCATTTCCACTTAACATCAGGTGGGATGGAGTCATTTGCCGAGCTAAGTATAAAAAAGTACAGTCAACAGCAAAAGTAGATGATGTTTACTAGATTTCAAAATTAAGTTTCGATAGTGTAAGTCGGTATTGTCCTATATAACTACAGTCAAAGTCTGCAGGTACTAGTAGACACTCGAAGGTTTATCGATATGCGTTTAAAAAGTTTTGATTTTCATACTGTTTTCATATTTTGAAACTTGACCAATCATCAGTTACCTTTGCTGTTGACTGTACTCGTAGGATAATATGTAGGTTGTCGCGTTGTTCTCGCCCTCTGGTTCAGTGTAATCCTAAACAAATTGTGGTTATGTAAATGTTACTTCAAAGTTTTATGTTTAACTCCTGTTTTATATTAGTCTTTAGTGCTACCTACTTCAAAGTAACTCCATACCTCAAATCTCAGTTTACCAACACTTACATTTTCAAAGCAAAAAATAAAAACATCGAAGTCTCTATGTATTTTACTGGCAAGTAATAGCAGCCATTCAGTAATAACAATGGATTAGCTCGTCTAAGTTCTAAGTGCTTACAATAAGGTGTATTGTTCTTTGTTTGTACAATAAAAACATCTTGAGAACAATATAAGACCAACACCATTATTATTAATTACAAACGGTGTTCGTTACTGTGTTCGAAAACAATAACGAAACCTACTTTAGTGACACTATGTATATAAGATTTCGTCTCTCCGTTTATTAATCACCTATATATTGTTTTTATAAGAAATTATACCTATTGATAAAAAGTGTATAAATGTTGTTATGTGGTATATTCAGTATTCAATTATCGTAAATACCTCGGCATTAAAGAAAAATTAAAAGAAAAAAAAAACTTTTTAAAAACAAGCTTTTATTACTTGTTAATTAAAAAAAGAACTAAAAAGTTAAAATAATTTAATTTAATAAAAATTGCGTTTTTATCACAGAGCCATTTTTTTTAGCGTGTTACGTTTTGATGGAACATTAAAGTAAAGAACATAATTTAGCATATTACACCATCGTTATTTTTCTTTTGCAATCACAATGTAACACGCTTTTATTTTTTTTAATGGGTCTGTGATAAAAACGCAAAGGTTCTTAAATAAAATTATTTTTGACTTTTTAGTTCTTTTTTTTATTAACAAGTAATAAAAGCTTGTTTTTAAAAAGTTTTTTACTTTTAATTTTATTTTTATCTTTTGAGTATTTTTGAATGACATGTTTATACACCCTCATACAATTCAGCCCTCAGCACGTCCTCACCTTGGCATTGGGTCATTCATCTAATCCATCTAATCAAAGACAGAATCCACAATCATAACAAACGGAACGAATGAACTTATTTTCCCGAGTTCCTATGGCCACCTTCCAGCTCCATCATCACACCCTGGTTACCATCTATCACCAAAGGACTCGTCAAGATGAATCATACGAGCCCAAACTCGATGGGGTTGTGTCATTTAATTACCGAGTTCCTATGGCCATCTTCCAGCTCCATCATCAGACCCTGGTAACCATCTAGCACCAAAGTACTCGTCAAGACGGATCAAACGAGTCTAAACTCGATGGGGTTGTGTCATTTAACTACCGAGTTCCTATGGCCACTTTCCGGTTCCATCGTCAGATCAGCTCCGTGTCATAAAAATTTTGCATCGTCATCCGATTTACAAATGCATGCAAAATTTCAGCTCAATCCGTCAACAGGAAGGGGGTCAAATTTCAATTACTAGATTTGACCCAAACAAACAAACAAATAAACAAATTTGTTACAGGGCAAGCTAAATAAAAGCTTGTAAAAACTAGCATTGTTATAATTTTTAATTAGGGCAAAAATTGGCTTAAAGCTCACATTATACTCGTACGTGTATAGTCATTCACAGTCATGTTTCACTTCAATGTTAAGGATAGTTTTATACATCTTTTTATCGTTTAGTTATTCTATCGTTAAAGGTTGACAAGAGCCTGTTCGATTAATTTTCTACCATCGACAAACTACTAAAGTGTTCAAGAAAGCGACTTTTGTTGCTGACTGTACCAAATCTAGTTTTTAGATTACACTTACTTCTTTCAGAGATAGGTCTATTCGTGTTACACTCTCAATAGGCAATCAAAAGCCTTCAACTTGGAGATTTTCCTTTAATTCCAGACTTTCTAGGAAGATTCGGCACGTAGGACCCCAAACATTGCCCTTAGAGAATAACATTCCACCTTTAGATTGAAACTTGAGAAGTTGCCCTGCCGTGGCCCAATTTCAAATCGAGACCTCCCCAAGTTTGTGTGACTTCATCTGGAAGCATCCAAAACTCGACATGGGATTCTGATCCCCATTTCACGCAACGATTCCAAATCTTTGTTCCAACTTTCTGCAGATATCTCGTATCACTCATAAAAAGTTTGTATATATCTTTCATTCGGTTGGAGAATTCTTTGTTCTTGTTTACCAGTTTTGCGTTGGGGTCTCATACACTCGCTTCTTAATATTAAAATTTATATCAAATTCTGTCTAAATTTTTAAACTTCTTGAGGCTAACTTTTTAAACTATAAGGTGACTTACATTTACACATTATAGTTACAACGGTAATCTTATTATGGTTTTTTTTTAGTATCTTTTACAAGTTCACTGTCCACAAAATAAAACAATGGTTATACTTTGTACCATATATGGGCTGCGGGACTTTAAACCGTTTATAGATCACGTTTTACATAAGTAGGTACTGTTTAAATCAGACGTTTCGAACCATTTGCATGTTCTTGCAAAGACTGCTCCTGACTGAGAAGATACGTAAGAAGTGTCTAGCTTTTAGTGTTTGTGTAAACTTAAATAAGCTAAATGTTTCGTTCTCCTTGCTCTTCTGGAGTTTTAGTGCAATAGATTATTCTACACACCTGCTCACAGTCGCCAACTTCGGGATATTGTCATAATCGTATATGTTTTAGTGTGTATTTCGGACTTTATGACGTCCAGCTGGAGACGCTATAAGGTCCCGAAGTGGAAATTAATCTCCTTTGTTACTACCTCAGGGTATTTCTATATTAAATGCCTTGGTGCTGTTTACACATTAGCTGAAGTCGAAATAAGAAAAGAAAATGTACCTACAGCTGAATATTAAAAAATGTTGTTAAATAATCTATGAAAATGTTTCATCATTCATTATCATACAATACAAAATTCCCAAAAGATAATTCCCCAAAACTTCTTAAGTTTTTGTAAGAATCAACTGAGATATCACGCAGACTTCTTGAGAGAATTTAAAAAAATGTTTTACTGTATTTTCACGAACACCTAATCCTTAACAACCAACCTTCAAACAAATCGACTAAACTAATTTTGTTTTGAACAAAACAAAACATCAAACTTCCAATAAGTAATACTTAGGAATTAAAACGTAAGACCAGCATGTCCATTAGAATCCGACTGAATTAATTAAAGGCCATCGGTAGTCTTACGACAAATGGCCTCAATGTAAACGTAAAAGCAAATTGTGGGCCTGAAGCAAATGACTCAAATCTAGATTAAGCATTACAATTGTCCATTGACCCTCGCCTGCTTGTACCTGGATTTGTTACGTAAGCCCCGGTGCACCCTCAAGACATTACTACACGTAAAAGGGAATAGACAATTGACTTTCTTGTTCTAGTGGAATTTAGGTTTCAAGTCTTGCCGATGTATGTTTGATTATGTATTAATTATTTATTTGTCTAATGTTCTCTTTAATACCTGTTTACATTTTCATACACATAACAATATTAGACATCATATATATTAGGCATTTCTTGTTAAACTTTTACATGTCATTGATCACAATTCCATCCATAGATAGTCCAATAATAATTAACAATTTGAGTGAATTAACTGTTTCTGTAGCTCAGTTGAATAGCGATTGCCTGTAAAAAGAAATTTCGGGTCGAGTTTCAAGTTCTACCTCCAGTTTCAATATAAAATTACTCAACACATCCGAGCTATTTATAATTAGCAGTTCTATCTACGAAAGCAATTCACAATAACCGAAAGCTTGTTTCTATTACTGACGTCCCTCATTTAAGAGCGGGCGAAGTAGCCCAAGCTCCCAGTTAAGCCAGTTTTAATCAGGCCAGCGCCGGCCCGATCCTCTTAGTTACTGCTAATTACAGATACTTGCTATGTCCACCACGAACTTAGCCGGGCTTATGCTCAATATCCAATTTCCAAGCTTAATCCCATTAACGATTTTCGAGCGCTCATTATCATTTGAGACCGGCAGAATTTAAAGGATATAGTTTAGACGGGAATTCTGTTACCGTTGATTGTGTTAACTCAACTTAACAGTAGGTACCTACTTAACCTTTCTGTAAATGTGAGTGTAAACCTTATTTGAGCGGCTGAAGAACAGTTTGCCGAATGGAGTTTCAGCATAACACTCTAATTCTGAGTTTTCAAGAATAAACTTTTAAAGATTTTTTGATGAATATGACATTAAACAGCGCAGCACTAACAGAGCCTTCTGATGACGAGTGAGGAGAGTTAAAATTTTGATGTACAATTTCTCGTTCTCAACAATTTCAAAATGAAACTCGCTCTAGGCACCCAATTCCTTAATTGTTGAAGATTACGGACGAAGTGCGTTTTCACATTCTGTCGTCACTTAACTTAGAACAAAATGAAAGCCAAGCACTGTATTGTGAAATAACAAAAGAGAAGCAGCAAGACTCTAACGGTGATACAATCGTAGGTAAGTTATGTAGCTTATATTGGCAATTGCATAGTAACTCTTTCATCGCTCCACCTAATATGAATACAGGCAACTTGTTTGCGTCACTTAAAAGTTGTAATGTGCTCACTACCCAGCGCACTCCAATCACATTAGTGTATCAAGCGGAACTTTTAGGCCCCAGCATTATTTGCAACTCGCAAAATTTTCAGGAAAGTCCCAACTTATAATGGAATTACTTTTAAATTCATGGTTGCATGCTGCATGCGGAGAGGCTCATTTGAGTGCGGCGCGTTTTATGACGGAAATTTTACCTCCTATATATAAATAAACAGACAGGATGCGAGGTAGAAGTTTAGGACGTATTAGCTGCCTACTGATGCAGAAACCGTTTTGCAAAACGGTTACCCATGGGTAAAAAACCGTATCCTTAAAATGATAGGACTTTGGGTGCTTTAAAATTGAACAGATAGTTAAGTACAATTTGTATGATCGTATTCACCAGGGTATGCCACCAGGATGCGAGGTAGAAGTTTAAGACTTATGAGCTGCCTACTGATGTATAATAATGAGGTGCTTTATAATTAAACAGATAGGCTATCACAATTTGTGGAATCACTTCTCACTAAATGTAAGTCCACATTTTTGTTTTGAACTGAAAAGTATGGACTATCGTGATGCTATTTGTTTAAAAGTGTTAGAATAACAGAGTACAGTCAGCATCATATTATTGATGCAACAATTACTATTATTAATTATATTATTATCATGCAATATGTGCGTCACAACACTGGCACTATTTTGTTTCAAGCAAAAAGATATAAAATACGATACGATATAAAGATATAGATACTTAAAGTAAATTTTGACCATGTAGTTATGCTATTTCATTCATTGATTAAAAAAAAATCTATAAGAAAGAGGATTTATGTCGTATAATCTTTATCGGAAGTTCGGTATTGTGCTCGTATTTGCTTTAGTATTTGCTAGTATAGTTTTATTTAATATATTATATCATTATTTTTTTTTGTTAATTGTTTTGTTGTACACTTAGCCATTAGACAAAATATATTTACCACCACCAATGTAAGTCCTCATAGACAGGATTACCTAGTTTGAGGACTTCGAGTAATAATGTATACATACTGTTGTAACTCTTTTGTTAAATAAAAGCATTTTTATTTATTTATTTCAATTAACTACTGACAGTACAATTAATTTAATGTAATAGGTCCTTCCTATGAAATTTGAGTTTTTTTCTCACTTATTAATAGGTCAAAAGTCAATACCGGTTGTTTATATTATTATACACCTTTAATTAGGACTATGTTTCTTAGGCTTCAGTAATAACAATGATTGTTAATTTTGTGTCTTTATCGCCCAATTTTTTTTAATTGATTAACTTTTTAGTTCGCGGAATTGTCCTTTCGTTTCATTGTTGCTTTGAAAGGACTTGATTTTTTTTCTTTTTAATGTCTGCTATATTTAGCTAGTGTAACAAACACACTACTCTACAATTTTTATAGTGTTAAAATAAATAGATGCAAAGAAAATTTAAAAAAATGTTAGTATGAAAAATAAAATTTTATAAAAAAATTTCATACAAAACTCCAATTTCATAGGTAGGACCTACTATATTTTACCGCACATCTACAGAGCCACTATTTCAGAAAATACAAAATTCTAAAAGCACTGTACCAAATATTAATCATAACCAAGCAAGCTAGGGCGGAAAATTTCCAAATTTTATTGAATCCGGCGCCGAGATAAGAATCTCAACGAGTTTGCCTCGGGCACGGGAAAGACAAACAACAGGATTTGTTTGGAAACAACGAGGCTTGATGTACTCGCGTAATAAGAGGGATTCCTCTGAAGGCAGGCCCGAGCCAGTAAGGGAACGGCAAAGTTCTTCATTTTTTCCATTCACATTGATGTTAGATATTGATAAACAACATTATCATCAGCCTTTAATCCACTGTTAGACATAGGCCTCTTCAAGTGCACGCCACTACGACCCGCGTCTCATCCAGCTCTTGCCAATCACATTGCAAAGGTCGTCGCTCTACCTTGTCTGAGAACAGCCTACACTAGCTTTGCCGATAAATGGTAACACAAACCCTGAAAAAAAGTTTGTCAAGATTCGGTTACTGAATCGAGTCCTGTTGGTTGGGGACAGATTATTATCATTAGGGTTCCGTACCCAAAGGGTAAAACGGGAACCCTATTATTAGTAATAGGGTTCCCGTTTTACCCAGACGGACGGACGGACGGACAGCGGAGTCTTAGGACTCCGCTGTCCGTCCGTCTGTCCGTCTGTCACCAGGCTGTATCTCATGAACCGTGATAGGTAAGCAGTTGAAATTTTCACAGATGATGTATTACGGTTGCCGCTATAACAACAAATAAACAGAATAAAATAAATATTTAAGGGGGCTTTCATACAACAAACGTGATTTTTTTGCCGTTTTTATAGATAATGGTACGGAACCCTTCGTGCGCGAGTCCGACTCGCACTTGGCCGGTTTTTTTTATAGTTCATCTCTCCAATAAGGTTAAATCCTTTTTCACACAGAATGCTAGCTAGCCAAAGAGTACCGTCGCAATTCATTATACTCTTCCGTAGGGATTTCTATAGAACTCGTTGCGGTAGCGATGGCAATTATTTAATTTAAGGTGTTAACACGTTTCCGATCGCTTTGGCGTTCCTAACTTTCTTTACGGTTGGGACTTTACATTTTATATCTTACTTACGGCTAAGTCGGATATTCTTGAAATTGGTGAATAACAAAAGTATGATTGTTTGTATACTTATTAGCATTTTTAAATTTTAGCTTAGAAATTAATCTTTTTATTTCCGAGCGTAACGTGAATTCCCTTTTTCATTGAAAGATCTTTAATCGAGTTATCTTCTACTTGTTAAAACTCTCCCTCGACCGGCATTAGCAATCGTTAACAACCACCAATCCTAGAGCCGCGTGGTGGTTTATGGTCCGGTCTCCCTGCGTTGTCTCCGGCCATAGGGAAGGCTCGTAGTCGTGCCCCAGCAGTGGGCTTAAAAAAATGAGCTGGTGATAATGATGATGACTTCCTTGACCAACAAGTCGCCTGGTAGACAATTACCTATGACATTATATCAGCTTGTAGCCGTTCTTTTGCGTTATTGAGTCCAGTAGCCGGTACCGCATAACCGCGGCAGTTTAAATTAGTTTTTCGTAGCCTCCTCGCCTCCGATGTCATAACTCCGCCTTAATTACGCCGTCCCTTTGTCTTATCTTCGCATATGAGTAATTAATTACATTTGGTAATTAATTTACTCATAATGGAGGAGTATCGCTGTTGCGAAATAATTAAGCCATTTGTTAATTAAAACTTGGCTTGACACCGCTAGCTTTTCTAACATTTCGTGGGGCGAGCTCTAGTCAGGTGGTGTGGTTTGTTACGTACTAACTTAAGCAATTTCATGATTGCATCTCGAGAAATATCCACTTATTTTAAGTAAGAGGTTCTTTATTTGTTCTAGTTTTTTTTGGATTAACTTTTTTAGTAGGACACAACCACAAGAGTCATGCTCATGGAAATCTATTATTTTTAATATCAAATCATAATAAAAATTATCTAAATAAAGCGAAATATTACTCACATAGGTACCTACTGATTGATAGGTCATGTGAGAGGTCACTATCACCAAATATCAGAAATAAAGTCAAAAAACTTAAAATTTAGCAGATAACTTCTACATAGGATATTTCATATAATCTTCAAAAAAAATAGGTTTTTTTTTACAATGGGAAAAAGCTTGCGTTTCAACTCACCTGATGGAAGATGGTAGCGCTATTTACAGGAATCCGCGACTATTGAGGATCTGGTTTTCTAATCACTAACTATCCGACATACAAGGCACTACACCACAGATGCGGTTATAATTATGGGAAACGGTTATTTATGTAGACAAAGTCACATAATGGTTACTAGTCTAATTAAATATGTATATGTAGGTATACAAACGTAACAGTAGTAAGGGATAATAATTGTGAATAGTAATAATTATTACTAGTGGTCGCCCATTGGTCGAAATTCAACCGTAATTTTATTAAGGCTGCACGGATTGTATCCTAAGCAATGAAAAATTAAAAAAGATAGAATGTGAGTTTGGATTGGCATTGACAGATTTCGACCGCTCCTCTTCCATTTTTAAAACTTTCAAATAATAATGTCAAATACATTGCGTGTGTGTCAAATACATGGTAGTGTGTGTAATGTTTGTTTTATTGATTTAATGTATTTTATGCATATTTCAAAAAAATATTAACATTTGGATAACCTTCTCTATATGTATAAACTATAAGTGTGCGAAATTTCATATCGCGCAATTTTCGTAAAAAGGGGGTACAAAGTTTTTGCTTTACGTATTAATATATAGATATTATTATAACATTCGACTCAAATTGTAAAATAACTAATCAGTGTTACCTATCTATACAATGGCTTTGAATGTATCATCAAGGGATATCTCTATGATGCTATTAAATAAAGTAAGTATACGTAAAAAAAATAAGGTAAAAAAGGCACGTAAAGCCGTTGGTCCCGGCTGCATTAGCAGTCGTTAACAACCACCAATCCGCACTGGGCCCGCGTGGTGGTTTATGGCCCGTTCTCCCTATCCATCCACAGCGAAGGCTCGTGCCCCAGCAGTGGGGACATAAAAATGAGCTGATGATGATGATGATACGTAAAAAATAACATGGAATAAGTTATGTTGGACGATTTTTTTCTAACAACACGAAAGCTATTGTGGACACACAATAATTTAAGAAACATGATTGTGGACGACAAACGACTGTATAATATATATTACACATAAGTTATTATCAAAGTAAAAAAAAATACAAAGGAATAAAAACGTATCACAATTATGAACGGTTCCTCAACAAATTTCCTACTAATCGGATGTTAAGACCACAAACAATTGATCTAAAACAAATTCGTCATCCCTATTTGTCATACATAATTTATATAAGGGGGAGAAATATATAATGTGTTTTAGCCCTGCTCTGTTTTCGCTTCCCTGTTAATAAAAGAAAAAGGAATTCCCCCTTTTATGTTTTTTGTTCTTTGTTTCATTTTATATTTCGCGTAATGGCATCTGGTATGGAGCCGGTAGACCACAAAGGCGGTTCTTTAAAAATCAAAGTTAACAACTTCGTAAGATAATCATAGTCTATATCAGTGTTCCGTGTTCCGTGCTTCGGAAGGCACGTAAAGCCGTTGGTCCCGGCTGCATTAGCAGTCGCTAACAACCACCAATCCGCAATGGGCCCGCGTGGTGGTTTATGGCTCGATGTCCCTATCCATCCATTGGGAAAGCTGCCCCAGCAGTGGGACAAAATGAGCTGATGATGATAAAAGTGTTCCCCTAGGTGTGTTCCGCGGCACGCTGGTGTACCATGGTCGTTAGTTGGTATGCCTCGGAAAAATAAAGTTATCACATACAATTGAAGAAAAATACAGGCGAGCACGCGATGTTGATTATTTTTTGTTTTTAATTGATTTTTCATTTATGGTGTACTTACTTCCAAAATTTTCCGTTTTTCTAGATTTACCTAGAACACTAACCCCCTTACTCTGAATTTGTGACAAACAAACGCAATGGGAAAAATTATTGGGAAAAATATAAACAAAAAGTTCATATTTACCCTATACAATTATACGTTATTTCATTTTTACAAAACCAATAGTTTTTATTTTACGGTACTACAGCGTGCTGTGCCATGATAAATTTTAATTTTAATGTATGACTTGATACGGCGGCCATGTTTAATCTATGCTGTAGGAGAATTGACAAATTCCTCTTTTTCCCTATTGGAGTTTGGAACCCTAAGCGTAGAGCAATATATCCGGTTTTCCTGTTTGTACTTAATATTCCCTGTGGAGTCATAGAGAATACCAATTGCGAAGACACAAAAAAAATGAAATAACTCGCAAGAGAAAAGGTGACAATAATGATATTATTTCTCAAGCCATTTTCTCCAGCATATATTTTGTCAGTAAAGACCACGTAAAGACGAATGTAATCGTTCGCTTGACATTTAATATAGCATTCGATATTGTACGAGAATAACTACAAACATATTACATATCAAACATACTATCGATGGTGGAAAGAAAAGGAAAAACGACTGAAACGCCATTTTGATCGAAAATGAGTTATAGACACAGTTACATAAGACTTTTTTCTCACTATCGATCTAAGCAACAATCAATATTACTTACATTCTAGCGACACTTAAAATCAAAACTTTTAGTGCCTTACAAATAAACAAAGAATAAGGTCCGAATAGTTATTCCGTGTTTTGTCTCTTTTACACTATTGATGAAATGACGTTTACATGACAGGAACAAAAGACGGTATAACTATTCTGACCTTATTCTTTATTTATTTGTAAGGGGCTTTTAGAGTTATAACTTTTGGTAAATTTTTCTAACTTCGAATAGCTCTGCTGAAAAGCTGGTAAAGTTATGTACACAGGTGGTTGTGTATCAGTTGTTTTTTATCACATAAACGAAATCGCGAATATATTTGGCATTATCGGACATATTTTTTTTTGATATAGCCTATGTTATTCGGCGCTAAGCATGTAGCATTCTAATGGTGAAAGATTTTTTTTAAATCGGTCTAGTAGAGTGGTTGTATGGGAAAAGAAATTTGTTGTTTTTACTATTTTCCTTGTATTTTTTACGTTTTTTCTCTCCATAAGAACCTTCGTCAGACTTCATCAAACACAACAAAGAAATAAGCCAAATCGGTTCAGCCGTTCTCGAGTTTTGCGATTAGCCACCACATTTAGCTATTCATTTTAATTTATATAGATTAAAGCAACGCCTCCTACGAGGAGAATTAAAATTTTGCCATACAAACTTTTGTTTTCGGTAACGTGTTCTAATTGTAAAATATATCTCTCTAGGCTATATGTTGTGTTCGGAAATGTGATCGTACTGTCAGAACATTGTCGATTCTTAGAATTTATTATAATATGAATGTATTTGATTACCTTATTTCTGATAACGTGGAAGAATACTATTGTTAGGTACTACACACAAACCCAAGAGGCTTAAGTAGTACCCCATATTATAAAAGTAATGTAAGTTTTGATTCCGATAATAAATAATAAAAAAACGCATTCTATTGACACCGTATTGTTATTGCAAAGGTAGACTTTAATTAAATTATAATAATCGGATTATCAAATTCAATACGTAGATTAAGATATCTTTGATTATATACATGTCCGTAGAACTAACTCCTAGACTTGTAATCCAGTTGACATTTTGTGCCTTACAAAAGGCTCTGACTGAAATTGAGAGGTTGCCATGGCGACGGTGTAGTACGGTACATTCCGTTTTGAGAGTGAACATTTCACGCAATAGTATGCCGTATTGCAATAGAATTCGGTACTATTCTGTGATGCTTAGATTCCTCTAGTGTAGAATAGAATAGAATAGAATAGAATAGAATAGAATAGAATAGAATAGAATAGAATAGAATAAAATACTTTATTGTACACATAAAAACATAAAAGACAAAGAATTTAAAAAATTAAAATTGGAGTCGTACAAAGGGCGGCCTTATCACTAATAGCGATATCTTCCAGGCAACCTAAGGATGGAGAGGATCTCTATATAGGATTTATAGGATAATAAATAAAATGGAGGCGTTGAAAATAAAAAAAAATAAAAAAAAAAGTATGTACCTATCCCGTTTTTTCGTTATAAAAAGCAATTATTTCGAAAAGCTTCTGCTGTACTGTTTTATGAAGATGATCGTTTCGTCGTTTTTTAATATGTTGTTTTAATTAAAACAAAACATGTTCTTGGATTTTATTAACTCCAATAATATTATGTACTTTTACCGTCAGTCTTGGACCCGAAGATCTTGGGGTTCGTTTCCCGGTATATATTGGTGTGCTGTTTGGTCGGTGATACCTGCCTGTACCCTGTCTACCTTATCTGGTGGTGGGGGTATACAAGATTGTCGACATAATATCAATGTCGGTACCATTGTTGTGTTTCATGAGATAGAGATATAATTCTATGCGCAACATGTAAGATGCGCTTCTGCTGGCTTAATCGTCACTTACTGTTAGGTGTGATGAAGGACAAGCATAACCTCATTATTTTTTATAAGTATATCAGTCATAATAATCCCATTTCTGGGCAAAGACCTCCCCACACCTTCCGGTCCCCTGCAACCAACCAGCTAACCCAATTGATAAATTTAAAAAAAATATGAACATGGCACTCTAATATTTTTAAGTAATTGTTATTGAAAGATATTAAAAGCATTCAAAATTCAAAATCATTTATTCAGTTTAGGCTACAAATAGCTCTTATGAACGTCATTTTATGCCATCGGTTCGTAAGTCTATCTACTTGATTTGAGATTGATTCAAGTATTCAAAAACTTGTAACACACCTTAAACACAAGTCTCACATAGTTTTGCGATAAATCGATATATCATGTATTTAATAAGTAACTCGACATGCAGTAAATGACATAATATCAGAAGGGGTTACATCAGCGGATTGAGATGAAACCGCTCAACTTCACAACCCGTAGGAACTCCCAAAATTCTTGCCATACGACTTGGTACATAACTTGAGCGTGCAATATGTTGCCCGGGCAACATGCTCCCAACGTAGGTGTACGCTTTATCGGCAACTCACTCGTAATTGTTGCTACATGAAGGCGTGTGAAATGTTCGGAACTGCCGACGGTTCATCGCTTGTAATGCTGCTACTTGGGAAGTTATTGCGTGTGCTTGATTTGTACTGAGGCTACAATCAGCTACTATCGCTATCGTAACTATGAAGGTGGTAACTGTAGCATTTTGTAAGTTTAACTTTAACATCTTAGGAATTGGCTTTAACTGATTTAATTTAATTTGAAACAGTAGACGAATTATTATTAATTTTCTATTACTTAGCTACTTAAAGCTTACAGGAATAAATAGAAATAGAATAGAAAAACTTTTATTCAGTATCACAAAATAACATTCGTACAAGTAAAACATTTATAATTCAAGATACATGGTATGTTAAGTAGACCACCAGCTGGCTATTGGGTTGGCAGGCCCATCGCGCCTACCGTCAGCTGACAATGTGGAGTACCCGTCTATTCAGGCGATACACCGAGATAGACTTTGTCAAGTTTATTAATTCAAAATTTCTCACCCGGGCTTCGCCGAATGCTTCTCCGAGCTATATTGGCTAAAGGACCAAGGGGGAAATGGTGGCAAGGAAGGATTAAGAAAGAACATTATGCGTCGGCCTGATGTCCATCCGTGGCAATCTAGCGCCCGAAAGACGATCGGTGCCTCCAATCGGCACGCAACACCTGAAGACGTCACCGGAACGCTGATGCCGCTTTTATTGTGCGACTCACGCCTTCGCACACATCACCAAATGTTATTCAAAACGGCCTCAATAAGGAGCCAAACACCACGTTTTGCAGTTTAGCACAATCACAAATTAAAAACTTGTTCACTGGTATTTGCCCTCGCCAGGATATTAATTTCAGAACTCAAAAATGGGCTATTCCCACTCGCCAGAGGTTAAAAAGCACAAGTTATATGATGTGCAGGCGCCGTTCACTCCAAAATTACACGACACAATCTATATGACAATCTTCATTTTCCGGTTGCCATTTTAGTTTTTATTTTTCAGCAAACGTAGACCAAGCGGGTTAACCACTGCGCACTGAGCTCGTCAATTATTTTGCTATATGAAATTCGTTTTCATTAACATGTTCGAATAGTGAATTAACTCGCACAAGCACTCTGAAATGCACAATACTCGTTTCCGTATCTGACCTGCTGAACAACGGAATTCCTTCTCCACAATACTGCGTGCCGAGGAAAAATATAATTTCAATCATGTGATTGCCCTTCATTGAACAAAAACTAGTTCAATAAGGTATCAATAAGCGATTGTTGGTAGCGGACTGATTGAATCTCATATTACGAAGTAAGTCTTGCTCAAACAGTTCGTAAATTAACGTACTCATATTTAATCTTTATTCATTCGTTGCTAATATTTAGTTAGCAATATTTTTATTGATCAAAAAGAAATTGTCGATAACTGATTCATGTCGAACATTGGTGCCCACTACCAACGTGTCAACGAAACCAATTTTTTTACGTATCAACAAAATATTTTTTTTTAGTATTGATGTCACAGGTAAACTGTTGATATATCTTTACAATAAAGTAGGATGTAATGTAGACGACCTACTTGGTCGAGTGGTTTGTATACCGGTTTTCATGGTGCCGCCATCTCTGAGGTCCCGGGTTCGATCCCCGGTCAGGTCAATTTAGAAATTATTGTTTTTCTAAATTGTCTCGGGTCTGGGTGTTTTCTATGTATAAAAAGTATGTATTTAAGTATTTTAAGTATGTTTATCCGTTGTCTAGTAGCCATTTAACGAGTTTCACAACGAAGCTTCTTTGGGCTACATCCTAATTGGTGTGAGTGTAGGAAAGTTTATTATTATAGTTTATTATTTATTAATGTTGCTTTATGGTACACTGTATAATCCTGTATTATCCCATTTTTGTTAAAATAAAAAAAATAAAAATTATTATTATTTTTTATCCTACTTGGCACTTTGTCACTCAATTATTTCTTGTCAATGGAGATGCAGCGAAGACAATCTGATTAAATCTCGACTATAGCTTACAAATAGGCTTTAATACTATTATTATTAACGCCTCGGTGGCCGAGTGGCAGAGCGCTCGGCCCGATACCCGAAGGTCCCGGGGTCAATTCCCAGGTGGGGCAAAATGTATTTCGGATTTTTCGATGCATACTTAGCCCGGGTTTGTGATCACCAACCCGCATTTGACAAGCGTGGTGAATTAGCAATTACCCATCAAATGTAGCGATGAATTGATTTCAATGATTGAGGCCTTTGCCCAGCTGTGGGACTACTATAGGCTGTTTACTTATTATTATAAATTGGTCGTCTTCCTATCAGATCACGAACTATGTTGTATGACGCGCATCACATATTATTACGATGCCTCGCCTCGTCGCGCAAGTCGATGCCTTCGGCTCGCCAAGTTTTCTCCGACATGTTCTTTTTAGAACTTCCATCGAACATGTTCAAGTTATTCAATAGTTGTTGGTCTTGTTAAGTAGTAAAGTTAAGTTATATGTAGTAAGTTGAGAACTTGTTTGCGTGTGCTCGTACATCGTTCTGACTAGAGAAAAAATCGAAGTATCATGATTGGATCTCGTTGGATGTTTTTATTTCACACAATATTTTTTACGGCGTGCCTTATTACCTGGTAGTTTCTTCTTGGTACAAGATCTTCGTAGGCTTTATGAAACTGTGGTTTAGATATTTACTGATTACAAATATTTTGTAAACTTCATTTACAATTATAATTATTTTATTTTCAGCATAGAGTAGTTGCACCTGTGACCGACAGTAATCATTGATCGACTTTTTTTCCTTTAATTATTAAAAGGTGCTCGATGGCGCACTGGTTAACACGCCCGGTCTGCGAGTGATGAGGTTAAGCAACTTTCGCAAAGGCCGGTCATCGGATAGGTGACCAAAAATGTATCATCTTGAGCTCCTCCGTGCTTCAAAAGGCACGTAAAGCCGTTGGTCCCGGCTGCGTTAGTCGTTAACAACCACCAATCCGCACTGGGCCCGCGTGGTGGTTTATGGTCCGTTCTATGGTCCGTTTTTTATTAATAAGTTCCTAAAAATGTTTATAAAACGTATCTTAAGCAATACTCTGCTTAAAACGGTGTGTCTAATAAAATCTAAATTAATAGATTAGAACTATTGAGATTAAATACAGACCCACGATCATAATACAAAATGCACTACGAAAACGGGAGAGAGAGAGATACATAGAGAGAGATCCACCACTGGCAGATGCAGTGTAACATAGTTTGTTGTCTCACACTTGCCAACATGGCGACTTGGTTGCGCCTGCAACTTAAACGTGGTTAATGCGCAGGGTATTACACTCCCAAACTTGTTCAACATTAGCGTTCTTGCCTCAAGTTGGTGGTATGCCTTTTGCGGTAATTGTGGAGAGACTTTGCCTTTTGACGCTCAGTTAAAAGGATACCAAATTAAAAATTTATTAATTATGAATTAATTAATTATTTTGTTATATTTGGCACTGAGCTCACTAAAATAACAAAAGTTTCAGCGTATTTTTTTGTTTCTTGAACAAGTATTTTGCTTACAGCTGAATATGTAAAAGGGGATGGAATTAGTGGTAGGCATAAGTAGGTAGTAGTCCTGGAGTGGCGACCGCGTACCGGAAAGCGCAGTGTGGGCAGGCCTCCAACAAGGTGGACCGACGATCTGGTGAAGGTCGCGGGAAGCCGCTGGATGCGAGCAGCACAAAACCGGTCGTCGTGGAGATCCTTGTTGGAGGGCTTTGTCCAGCAGTGGACGTCTTTTGGCTGAGATGATGATGATGATGATGATGATGATGATGATGATGATGATGATGATAAGTAGGTTTTAGTATTTAATTACAAATGTTGTTAATACGTTATATTAAAAAAAAAAAAAATATTTAGGCAGGTACACTAATAATAGGAAACAATATATAATAGATAAAGTTCTCCATTCTGAGTGGCACATCATTCTTGATTTTACATATTTATTAACTATACTTATTTTAACATAATACCTAATAGTACTATAGGACAAAATTTAATGTTCCATCTCTCACATTCACATTTGAACAAGCACGTTAAATTGCTTTCAAGTAGATTGGATGTGCTGTGACAAATCAATGTCATGTCCGTCATTGATTTTATTTGTATCTTTTGGATTGCTCAACCATTACATGCTCGTAAATATTGTACGAATCGACAAGTAGGTATTAAGAGCGTTTACGCCGCACACTAGCGCCACTAATGAAAAAAAAATCATATCTAGTAATTAGAGATAGAAAATCAAATTATGCTCAACAAACTATTTGAATGAAGTAATTTAGCATGTTTACGTCACCTAATGAAAACCTCACATGTTATGGTTTAGTTAAATAAGACGTTACGGCCACTTTTAACTATAACGCCATATTTAACTAAACCATAACATGTCAGGTGTTCATTAGGTGATGTAAAAATCCTAAATTACTTCATTCAGATAGTTTGTTGAGCATAATTTGATTTTCTATCTCTTATTACTAGATATGTTTTTTTTTCATTAGTGGCGCTAGTGTGCGGCTTAAACGCTCTTAAGTTTTTCACGAATGTAAACAGAACTGAATTCTAGGAAACAGAACAATAAATTCTTGTTCAAAGATTTTATTTAAACCCTTTCCTGTTCTGTTTTATCAATCCCCCAATAAATGTAATTGCTTTGTAATTGATTTCGAATATTCAAGTAATTGTCATATGTTTCTGACTAATTACTCGTATATTCATTATGGCCTCATTCTATTATTATGTAATATCAATTTCGGTTAACATATAATTTTCATTCTCTTTTTATTTGCAAAGTCGTGAATGTGAGGTATTCCACTTAGAATATCACCAACACCAACCCAAGCGAATATCACCCAGGAGAATCTATTCTAGTTAGATCACCTACGCCAAAGCACCTGCTGTGAAGTGGCTGGGAAACTTATCTAAAATTGTAATATATCGCTCTTTTGTAGTATTTACTTTAGCTATCAAACTCGAATCTTCTAGCAATCTGGTCCAGGTGCCTTATCGTCCGATGATTGCCTAGTATGGTCTCGGTTCAACCCGGTTCAGCAAGAGAGAGGAAGTCCTCCCTTTCCCCCATCCCGGCTGGACGTGAGGGGCCGGGACTAGAGTACCACTTCACCATTCTATGTTTCCTCGAACGCAGTCGAAATTGCAAAGCTTTTATTACCTATTACCAGTTACCCATATACCTATTACCCAGTTAGGTTAGAACAAAGAGGGCCCGAGTTGTTAAAATTTTAGTGAGCTCAGTGCCAAATATAACGAAATAATTCATTATTTCATATTTAATAAATTATGAATTTGGTATCCTTTTAACTGAGCGTCAAAAGTCAAAATAAAGTTAAACTTAAAATATAACCGTTTTTGATTAACCTTCTAAATAAAGAATGCTACTCAATAACGATTGAATAATCCTTTTTTTTTTCAAATTATATAACCTTTTTTGAAGGTCTAAAAGTAAGCCGAACAATAGAATTTCAAGGGGATTAATTACGCTCCAACTAACTTACCATAAGTAAATGTTTTTTCGAAGTTCTCGAGATTTCGTCGGACTCGCAAAAACCCGCTAACGAGTGCCTTAATTCCGATAAAAGTTGGCCCTCTCAGCCGGTGCCGGGTCTAGTTGCAATTAGACGGGGCTCTTTGTTGTAGGCGACATGGTATGAACACTTTCGCTGATATTATAGAAATAAATATATTTAAAAAAAAATGAACGCGCCTTACAGTAGTCGCATATGATGTGTAACATTTGACATTTCACCTTTTGAAATCAATATTACAATAGAATATAGAATTCTTTTCTTTACCTTTTTATTCTTTTAATTTTTCTCCTTTTTAAAAAGAAAATAGAATATAGATTTACAAATCATAAAGAGGATGCAGTAAATACTCATTAGAAGACATGTCACACTGTTATCCTGTTACACGCTGTTACGATCAATATTACAACCTACAACGGACATTGGGCTTAAGGTGTCGATTACTGGTGGCTTCCCCGACTAATACGGAACAGTTACAGGATCACACTGTTACGACCCTACTTCCGTCCCTTTTCTACGAAATCACTCCCACAAATTGTATATATAGAAGGCAAATGGAAAGACGTTACACATCAGAAAATATATTAAGGTATCGTGTATCACCAGTGTTTGATACTTTAAGCACAGTATTCGACAAAGTTGTCGTCGCTAAAAAATAACATAGGTTTTCATTGAAATTGTTGTAGATGACCTAGGAAGCTGGTGATCTGTATTCAATTGTCGCTAAAGCTAAAAAACCGGCCAAGTGCGAGTCGGACTCGCGCACGAAGGGTTCCGTACCATTATCTATAAAAACGGCAAAAAAATCATGTCTCTTGTATGGGAGCCCCACTTAAATATTTATTTTATTCTGTTCGAGCAAAAAAATTACTTTTGTTGTATGGAAGCCCCCTTAAATATTTATTTTATTCTGTTGTTTAGTATCTGTTGTTATAGCGGCAACATAAATTCAATCATCTGTGAAAATTTCAACTGTCTATCTAACTATCACGGTTCATGAGATACAGCCTGGTGACAGACGGACCAGACAGTCAGACGGACGGACAGCGGAGTCTTAGTAATAGGGTCCCGTTTTACCCTATGGGTACGGAACTCTAAAAATAGAGAGGTCAGTGACTGGCCTCTCTATTTTTAATAATCCTACAAATATTATAAACGCGAAAGTTTGTAAGTATGGATGGATGTTTGTTACTCTTTCACGTAAAAACTACTGAATGGATTTGGATGAAATTCGGCTTTCAGATAGTTTATAACTTGGATTAACACTTAGGATACTTTTTATACCGATATTCCCACGGGAACGGGAACCACGCGGGTGAAACCGCCAGCGGCCGCTAGTTTTTAATAAATAATGGAAAGAATGTCGATGACTGGTTCTTGTCGAACACTGGTGTCAATACCATTCTCTTTTCTACACTAACATGAAAAAAAATGTATTATGGTCAACGTGGTAAGATACAAAAGCTTTATATAAAATAAATTTTAAATTCTTGGTTAAAATTATTAACATATAATTTTACGCAAATATTGTTGCGAACAAATTACAATTTAAAAAAGAAAAAGGGTTTGAAAAATTTCACGAGCGGGATTCGAACCCGCACCCCATGACATGCCGGGTCAGATCTACTTTTACTTTATAAGCCAAAGGAGCTCTATTCAATGTCGACAACTACGTCATCAACATCCGATCTTAATATTTTTACAAATATTGAAAGATCCGTTAAGAATTAGGCAAGCTATATTTATGATTATTTACATATAATCAGCTCAATGGCGCAGTGGTTAAAGCGCCCGGTCTGCGAGTGCTGAGGTTAAGCAACTTTCGCAAAGGCCGGTCATTGGATGGGTGACCAAAAATGTATCTTCGGAAGGCACGTAAAGTCGTTCGAATCCCGCTCGCGGAATTTTTTCAACACTTTATCTTTTTTCAAATTCTTGGTTAAGTTAAGAAGTTTTGTTTGTTCTTGAACCATTAATTTTGACAGTTTTGGATAAAAACATACTTTTTTCTCATAAAAAAGTCAAAATATAGACTAATTAATCTTTTTTCCTTTTACAAAAAAAGTGGCTTTGAAACATCGTCTAAACGACAGCTTTAGTTAAAAAACAAGTTTGAAACAAATAAAGCATGTAAAATTCAATGGCTCAGAAAAATTTTAATGAACACAACCCCTATAGAACGCTAGACTTCAAAAGTTTTTTGCATTACACCTACCACGGGGTGATATGAACTTAGTTTTTTTAAACAATAGAGATAACTGGCTGGCGCTACTTTTTATTAGCTTTGAATTAACAAGGCGACCGACCTTTAGTATTTATTTTACCGCCTAGCAGCAAAGTTTTTCATTGCTGTGTTCTGGTATGAAGATTGCAAGAACTGTTTTATTTTAAAAACTTTGTATTTTGCCGAATATTTATTAAAAATTAATGATTTTTACGTGATTACGTGATCGTAAACTTGCGTTTGTGTTATTACTATGGTTTCCATTACCATGTAATGTATGTCGAGTGTGCAAACTGGACTAAGCCATTAATAAATAAAAATCGAAAACAAAAACAAGTTTTTAAGGTTTTGATTTCGTATTAAAAAGTTTGCATACCATTTTCCCTCTAAAAACAATACCATGTATACCAGGGCACATTGCTCATCACCTTTAAAGTTCGTCAGTGACCCATTTCCCGCGTTCTGTTGCAGGGTGTGCGCCATGTTCCTGCCCGAGTTCGCAAGTTTCGTGGCGGCCATTTTGTTCGCCGTGCACCCCATACACACGGAGGCTGTGAGTATTCCTGTTTATCACTAGCTTGGCCAAGTTCGCCGGTAAAATCATACCGCGCGCAAACTTTGATGTCCCGTTTCTATTGGAGGGTTTCTTAACACGAGGGTTAGGGGGTTAGAGGCGTAAATCACTTAAGCAAGGTTAGTGACCTTGGTTAAAGTTGCTTTTATATTTCTAGGCAATGTTTATTTTAAATGAAGAATTTTTATTTTATGGTAAAAGGAGTTGTAACAATAAAGACATTTCAAATAATATATATGACACTTGTCACTTACGGACGGGTGCACCCTTAAGGGTTACCGAAACCACCGGTTTTAGACCCAGAGGCACAGAATACTTAATCCAGAGGTCTTGGGTTCGATTCCCATCGGCTATACACATTGTACTCGGTTTGGTTGGTGGTAGTATTGTGTTGTGCACACACACCTTTCCATAGTAAACCAGTATTTCATACTAATTTCCGTAACCGTAATTCCATAGTAGTCCTACTTACCTGTAAGTAAGGTGTCAGTAAGGTGTTAGTGTGTATTGTTATGTTTAATTTGAAAGGTACAGGTCTAGTGAACATATAGTGCAAATAAGTATAGGAACTGAAGCTTCAGTCCGTGGACAGATTTGACTGATCTTCATCAAGTGAGCATCAAGTATATGCTTGTTTGACGGCTCAGTTACCTAAATAGTACTTTAGCTAGACAATAGAATCCATGCAACACGTAGACATGCTTTATTAAATTAAGCTTATTCTCTAATTGCGGTTCTACGGTCGCCGTCCCGGGATTTGTCTCAGTATCTTTGGAACTTTCATGTTTTGACCGCCCTGCAAGTGCCCAACTTGCAAACGCCTGTGACAAAACAAACTTCTAGACTTTAACTCGGAGGTAAGTCGCGAAGTTCCACCATTACTGTGACGTCACTTGTGCTAACTCCTTTAGATTATATACACATCCAGCTTCCATTTGACTATTTTGACTGTTGAATCTTGATAACTTTAACTAATACGAAGTTGAACAATGTACTCCTTATTATAGTAAATACATCTGTATACTAGTAATCCTACTATTATTATAAACGCGAAAGTTTGTAAGTATGGATGGATGTTTGTTACTCTTTCACGTAAAAACTACTGGATGGATTTGGATGAAATTCGGCATACAGATAGTTTATAATCTGGATTAACACATAGGATTCTTTTATCCCGATATTCCCACGGGAACGGGAACCACGCGGGTGAAACCGCGAGCGGCCGCTAGTAATCTTAATAAGGACAACGTTTTAACGAAATAATATTCCTTATGTTTTCTTTCTCGTTACGGACGCTGAGGCTTTAGTTACTATGCCTCTATGCCCAATTATTTTTCTGGATCTCATAGAGGTCAATATCACCATAACTTCTTATATTCTTGTCAGCAATACGTCATACATATAATAGCCATAGCAAAGCCAAAATTCAAAATAATTATGGCACCAACCTGAGAACCCAAAATTTTAATATAAAAATAAAGTGATGACCTCCTTGGTCGAGTGGTTTGTCCACCGGTTTTCAGGGTGTCGCCATCTCTGAGGTCCCGGGTTCGATTCCGGGTCAGATCAATTTATAAATTATTGTTTTTCTAAATTGTCTCGGGTCTGGGTGTTTTCTATGTATAATAAGTATGTATTTATGTATTTTAAGTATGTTTATCCGTTGTCTAGTAACCATTTAACGAGTTTAATAACGAAGCTTCCCTTGGGCTAGATAATTGGTGTGAGTGTAGAAAAGTTTATATGTTTATTTATTTATTTATTAAAGTAGCACATTTACGCTCATAATTGCATGTATTCCGACAATATACGGACAAACATACAAATGAAAATACTGCTAAACTATAATACTGTTTTGAGTGCTGTTGTTTCAGCCCGAACTAATGACTGTGGTTAAAAACTACATTTAAAAGCATCGGTGCAACGCAGGAATACTGTATCGCCGGTTTTAATCATCACATATCTACTCGTATATCATCTATAGATTACAGACTTTTGTATCATGACAGCAATTTGGTAACAACATACCGATAGATGGCTGCAAACGTAATTTGTTGGTTGGAATACAGTTCGTATTAAAGATATAAAATTTGTTGCTGTAATTTTTAATTGCTATTTGTACCCACGCCTGCACATCAACCTACCACAAACTGACAAATTTTCTCAATAGACTTTGATCTTTATGACTGACTCTTGAGGAGCTCGATGGCGCAGTGCTTAACGCGCCCGGTCTGCGATTGCCAAGGTTAAGTAACTTTCGCAAAGGCCGGTCATCGGATGGGTGACCAAAACTTTATCATCTCGAGCTCCTCCGTGCTTCGGAAGGCACGTAAAGCCGTTGGTCCCGGCTGCATTAGCAGTCAGTCAGTTTTGACAGTTTTAGATAGGTTGATGTGCAGGCGTCTGTACATAAAAAAGTGGATGAAATGTTATTGGAGTGAAATACCAAATACCAAAATGTTCATGATTCTCATCTGACTGAATGTAGGTACTTACTTGTTTCAAATTTTGACTTCAGGTGGGACTGGCAAATAAGGCGATCGTTCAAAAATTACAAACTGGGTTTTATTAAATAGCGATTTAATTACAAAATATAATATGTGAAGGAATGGAGAATATAATGCGAATAATGGGCGATTAATATGACCAAAATGTTTAATAATAATAATCTACGCTCGATTGTTTTTTAAATATTATTAGTAGATTGATAACCTGACGTTTCGGGCCCTTGCGTTTCGATCCTGCAAAATATAGTACCAATTAGGCTATCGTGTCGTTCTATACAAATATTTGTTAATTGATATTAAAAGTAAAATTTATACAAATAATAACGACTGTTTATGTCCAATTTTCTTTTTAAGTTCAGAACCTATATCATACATTTTACCAGATTGAGTGTACCGCATTGTAATCGCGACAGTCAACGTATGGAAAAAGCTTTATTCATAGTAAGCACATTCCTATCTGAAATGGCTGAAGCAGATATAAAGTACCAACATTACCGTGGTGGACTATAATTCAAATTCATGCAAAATTTCACTTTAAAGTGGTATACTAAGGACGTATTTCGTATGCACACTTAACGATGGTGCTGTGCCATAGTTAATGCGGTGCCTGGACTATTCGCGGGGCTGTAACGACCCCCAATTCCTTACGGCGACAGTCACCGAGTGTTCGGAACTCCTGCAGCTAGAAGTACAATTGAATCAGTTACTTCACGTCGTGCTTAGACATGTAACATTGTGAATGTAATGATTTACTTTAAATTATTAGGAAAGTGAACTTACGAAGGACGTAGCTCGGACAGGTCTAGTAGCATGATAGTCACGAAACGAATTATGCTATGTGGTCATTCTGTGTTTGCCACAGCGTGTCATGGCTATTTTTATAAGACGAATTTCGCGTTGTGACTGTATTATTGTGATCACAAATAACATCAAATATGATAATAAAAATGTCATAGTAATTGTGTGGGGAGCTCGATGACGCGGTCGGTCTGCGATTGCCGAAGTTAAGCAACTTTCGCAAAGGCCTGTCATCGGATGGGTGACCAAAAATATCATCTCGAGCTCTTCCGTGCTTCGGAAGGCACGTTAAGCCGTTGGTCCCAGCTGCATTAGCAGTAGTTGGTGCTTTATGGCCCGTTCTTCCCATCCACCCAAAGGGTGCTTCGTGCTCGTGCCCCAGCAGTAGGAACATAAAATGAGCCGATGATGATGATTATGATGATGATTGTGCTATCATGACTCTCAATGCAAATACTTAACACCATGTAAAGTTGGAACACTGAATGGCTTCCTTCGCTGACCATACGTAGGTGCGAAAGCACATTTTCATAGGTGCTAAACTTTATCTATTTTATTCACATCGATCCACTGAAATATCGCTCCCCGATGTCATAAAATGGTTCGCTTAAACCCCACGTAAGCTATATAAACTGGAGTGCTCAGCTTAATGCCGTGCCAGCTGTAAACTAGACGATCTTTAAACTCGACCGTTTAAGGTTTTCCAATTAGTAGTATACGTTTTTAACGACCTCACAATGTTACAACAATGCGTTTTGTACGAGCGGATGTTAGTGATTCAATAACTGTGCTCAGCTCCTATTGAAAAAAGGCGATTTGATGTTAAGAGTTTGATCCTGTTATAATACTCGTAGTTACCTTGCTTGATAAGATCCGCAATCGGATTCCGCTTCTGCTTAACGTCAGGTAGAGAGGGCATTTGTCTTTGGCGGTAAAAAAAAAAGAAAAAAAGAACTAAAAACTCAAACGACACCACAACGATACCGGCACCACCCAAAAGAATATGTCTCCTATAGACAAATAGTTGATATGATCCCAAGAAAGAAGTTACTAGTTGTTCCTTTACAAACTCACCACCTCTTTGGAAAAAGACAACAGGGAATTTCTTATGAGGAACCATTATTTTGAGAAGTTTTCACCAGTCTTCTTTTTCTTCGTTATCGTCATCAGGCAGAGCAACGTAGCTTAATTTCTTCGATCGTTGCTTAGAACGCATAACCTGTAACACATACTGTTCTAAAATATTTTTTAAAGAATATAATATATGGGATTGACATAGGCCGCGCTAAATCACGTGGTCAATCTTATGTCAATCCCATACATTTTATTCTTTTCGAACTTCGCTATCGTTTTCTTAATGTTACTTTGGCTACCGTACCACTGTTAAGTCGTTATATATAGTGCTTGTGTTGGGTATGTGTTCACGTCGGCAGTCTAAAGGTGGGATATCCACTATGTTCCCGCACTTACTGCGCGCGCGCTCGCTCCTGCAACTGGCACCAGGTAATGTATGCGTTCGCAAACGTTGGCAAACATGCGAGAGGTTCACGAACATTATGGATACCAACTATCAACCTTAACGTATGTAGCTATGGGAATTGAACAACATTTCTCGTATTCAAGCTGAGCATTAGCTTAATGTATATGTATTATTAATATGTTTTTCATATTACCCGCAGAACCGATAACCATGGGTTAAACGAGTGCTTGAGTAGGCAATTGTAGTGTAGCGTCCCTCAGACTAGGTGGAGCCGTCGCTCCATCTCGCAAACATCGTCATGTTCACGCTGCAAGAGCTGGATGAGAGTTGCCGCGTATCGTGCTCAGTTGCTTGCACTTGGAGAGGCCTATGTCCAACAGTGGACGTGTGTAGGCTGATGATGATGAAGCCGAGCCTTTATTCGTTGGGCTACCGACAACGCTTCATAGTAAATGTGTGTTTTAATTTTTGTTTTGTTATTCAGGTGACTGGAGTGGTGGGCAGAGCGGAGATGTTGTCTTCACTTTTCTTCCTCGGCGCGCTTCTGTGTTATGCGCGTGCGGCGAACAGGCGACGTTACACAGGTAATTGGATGTTTTCTTTATGTTCGATAATCAACAGTAACTTTGACATCCCGATCCCAAAATATAAAGCCAAAGCATTAACAGATCTGTGAGTTGAAGTTAGTTGTCGTTTTAATATTTTTTTAATAAAAATAATTAAATGGCATGGTCTGTGGTGTGGTAATGGTAATTTTATTACAAACTGTTTATTAAAGTCACGTTTCGTAGCATTCGTAGCAGATTAACGCTACGGCTACGAACAGCTCCATCTGTAGCATAAGACGTAGCAATGGAGCTAATTTCGAACCATCACTTTTTTTCTCTCACGATATGTCTGAAATTAAATCATTAGAGCTTTAAGAATTAATAAAGTGTAAAAAAACAATACAAGAGTGACTAACGGAGAAGTCATATGATGACAAGATAAAATTTTACTAGAAAAAAAAATAATTCATAAAGCCATTGTGAATGCAAAATTCAAAATAACAAAAACATATGACACTGAAAATCTACTATTAGGAATCTTTATATTATATAAATCTTCTGTGCGTGTGTATGTTATTGAGCTCCTTCTAAACGGCTGGACCGATTTGGATGATATTTTTTGTTGTGTTCAAGTGGATTCGAGAATGGTTTAGATTTACAATTGGGCCCGGTAGGTGGCGCTGCTATAGGGGTCCATCATGGGATACGGGTGGCGTTCTTAAGCGTATAAATTATTTGTTTGTTTTGTTGTCATGGAAACTGTCAATGTTTTGTTTGCTTTGTTGGCATGGAAACTGTCAAAGCGGTACGAAGTCCGCCGGTCAACTAGTTATTATAAAAGACCTTGTTAGAAATAATGCTAAATAAATAGAGCAATAATAATGTTAATATAGTTTCTATTTTCTATTACCATGAAGGTATGTCATTGTTTAAATGTTTTATTGCCGAGTAAGCGCTCACCTTACTGTAATAAACAAGTACCTAAGACACAGGCAGTCTTTTTGCTTAGCTTACGTATTACATAATTTATTTAATTGTATACCTGCCATAAAATTTATTATATAGCTTATGTCTTGTTGAATCTTGGCTGTGTTATAAAGCAGTAAATTGTAACTTTTCTTATCTTATCTAATAAATAAAATAAAAAATAAAAAATATATATTTTATTTTAGACTTTACATCCATATTTTATTAGTGTGTTAGTAACATTTTTTCTTATAAAGTATATTAGTTTGTTAGTGTGGATTATTGTTTTCAAGTTAGTACGCACATTGAAAAAACCCATTTATCCAACAGTTCCTATTCCAACAGAACTTCATCGTATATACCTATGATCAATACAGAAAATTGGCTAGTATTCAAATACCGCCAGTCCTGTTAAAAGTTACTGTCAATGAACCGTGCGCCGAGCGGACAAATAGATTAATCCGGCCGATAGTATTCCGGACTGTCCGGTATGTCAACCATTTTGTATGTTGTACCGGACCGGAGTTTCCGATTACTCCCCGGCCACGTTTCAAACCAACCTTTAAATTTTGTCTGTCTGTCACGCGCAGCCTGATAGTTTTTAGTTTTTACGTAACATAGTGTGTGCCTAAAATTAATGTTTGGGAAACATGCGCTAGAAGTTATTATTTCTGTCAAACAAAGTTTTAAAATGACTACTCACTGGCACTCAACTCCATGACACCAAATTTAATCATATTGGCCCCTATTCAAGGGCACTCCGCTCCATCGCTTCAAATTAGAGATACAACTACTGACAACTAAGATCGTACACGGTGGCATACACTGAAGGAGGCAAACACCCATGAGGTCGAAAAAGGCTAAGCTGAAAAAGAAGGATGGCGTGGCATCGCTCCGAGCGTTGGATTTCCAAACATTCCAATATCCATCTCTATTTTGCAGTGATGGAGTAGCGCGAATACAGTGCCCGTGAATGGATTATTTGAGACACTTAACTCACAAAAAATTACGAGTAGTAAAAAAGAACACATTTTATACAAAAAAAATCTATACTAATATTATAAAGCTGAAGAGTTTGTTTGTTTGTTTGTTTGAACGCGCTAATCTCAGGAACTACTGGTTCGAATTGAATAATTCTTTTTGTGTTGGATAGTCCATTTATCGAGGAAGGCTTTAGGCTATATAACATCACGCTGCGACCAATAGGAGCGAAGCATCAGTGAAAAATGTTGCAAAAACGGGAAAAGAGCCTAAAAAATTAAAAATGCTGCCGAAAGTCACTATTCCACGCGGACGAAGTCGCGAGCACAGCTAGTATATAATAATTCCACAAAAAAAACTGGCAATAGGGTTAACATTCGGTTGTCCTCATTTGAGTTATATACACTGTACTACCTTGCTAACTGTTCAATTAGCCTATACTCCTTATACTTTTTACTGTAATGTATGATCGTAATAATTGTTGATAAACCAATTATAATAATAACTTAAAATCAGGTGATTTATTTTGTATGTTTTATATAAGATTTTAAGAAAAATAAAAACTTCATTTAAGCTAAGTGCTTTGATTAGTTACCGTCGCGTTATGCATAGTTTAGTAATAAATTAACATACGTAAAGGTAAGGATATAGCGTTGATGAAATTTGCACGGGTCGTATATAGCCACGATAGCCTAATTGCGCCTGACTGATTGTTAGAAATGCGGGTATGGCTCATGGAAATTTTAAAAATAACAATTTAATACTTTTTTAATATAGAGCACGGATTCTTAGTATGGTATAAATAAGCGATAGTAAGTTGAGCTGGAAAACAAAATATGTTTTTTTTTTTTTCGTTTTATTTTATTTACTGTAGGTACCTATTGTAATATACTCTGTTTATTCACAGACTGGCGGTACGTGGCGGCATGCACCGCATGCGTGGGCGTCGCGATGCTGTGCAAAGAACAAGGCATCACCGTCACCGGCGTCTGCGTCGTCTACGAGCTGTTCGTTGCACAGAAGGTAGTTTCACATCTCTATAATAATTATATTGTTTTGTTTACGGAGCAGAGACGTATACCTTGAGGCTGAAAGAAAGGAGGAAAATCAATTTGAATGAATTTTTGTTGAATGTGTTTTTTTATTATTTTTTTTTTATTGTACCGTTAGAGGAAGGGATCTAGGATATACAGCCTATATAATATATGTTTTTTTTTAATCTTCTGTTTTTAATACCTACTATTTTTGCTATTTTTTTGTTTTTATATTTTTATTTTTTTTCATTTTGTGTATTACGGTTTTGTTGCTATCGCAGCATCATTTAAACCGGTTCCGACGGAAGATCAGCGCTAACCTCAAGGCTAGCATCTTGCTGAGTCGGAACCGTTTTGGGACTCCTATGTTTTTTTTTATTTCTACTTTTATGTATATGTTTATTTATTTATTTATTTATTTAAATAGGACAACCAACAAGACATACATTAAAACTAGAAAGAAGCTATAATTTTAAATCTTAAAGCTAAATGCTGTCTCAATTAAAGGTCGCCACGACATGCACTGGTGGGACGTATTAGAAAAAAAAAACAATAATAATAAAACAGAAAAAAAAAAGCAAACAATATCAAATCTCCAATTATAGAGGTAAAACTTATATCTACTGAATTTAATATATAAAACTTAATGAAAAAGAAGAATATAATTAGTTAATTAACTATGAAACGAAAGAGTTCAAAATCAGGCTTTTATATTTTTGCAAACTGTTTGCAAAAATGTCAACTTCATCTTGCTTCGAAAAACTGTTGTACACATTCTGCATTCTATTCAAGGCAGAACATTGGGCAGCGTTGGTATTACACAATCGGGTGGAGAAAGGGTTATACTTGGAAGGACGAGGCAGTTTAAATGGAGCGTTAAGATTCAACTCCCGCAGCAACTGGGGGCAATCTAAGTTCCCATTGACTAATTTATGCAGAAAGAGCTGATCCAACAAGGTTCTTCTATCTTTCAGACTAAACAGGCCAAAGAAAGAAAGACGCTCCCCATAAGTCGCAAGAGTCTTAGCTTTACCACATTGATAGGTCAAGTGCCACAAGAATCTCTTCTGTATTCGCTCAAGCCGCTTAATGTAAATATCGTAAAAAGGAGACCAGACCTGGCTGGAGTATTCAAGATGTGAACGCACTAGCGTGTTAAACAGCAGAATTTTTGTAGATGACTTTTTGAACTCCTTACTATTTCTGTTAACAAAACCCAACACTTGAAAACCTTTAGTTGCAATATGATCAATATGCACATGAAAGCGCAATTTCTTGTCGAGATGTACACCAAGATCCCGAATATGACCCACCTCTTCCAATGCTTCACCATTTATAGAGTACAATGGAGTAGAGGAACTATTACTCCTTGTAAAGCGGATGAATTTACATTTATTGATGTTTAATGCCATCCTGTTTATACGACACCACATTGACAGTTGATCGAGATCTTCTTGTAACAACAAGATATCGGTTTGTTGTCTTATTGGCATAGCCAATTTAAGATCATCAGCATAGAGAAAACATGTTGCATGCTTGATATACGTTACAATATCATTCACAAATACATTGAACAGTATAGGAGCAAGATGCGAACCCTGAGGGACTCCGGAAAGTGCCTCGAAAGTCTGTGAAGAGTATCCACCAACTACCACCCTCAAAGTCCGGGAACATAAATAAGAACCGAACCAATTTAGTAGGTTCCCTGTAAAGCCAAATATAGATAACTTTTTTAATAAGATTTTAATAAGATTCTTAATGTTCTGTAAAGATTCTGAATGTTTAAACTGTTCTGTCCTAAATAAATTTATTTTCATTTCATTTCATTTTCAATTCACTAGAAATGTGGAGCTAGACGTCTACTGAGGATTCTGAGGACTGCCTGCCCTATACGTCTCTATACGTTAGTAGACTAGTAGACATATAGATTCTTAAAGAAGTTACATCAAGGAAAGATTGTCTTCGACTGTTTGTTGATGAACACTTGAAACTATAAAATTTGCGCTCCACCTAAGAATCGCTAGAAAAAGTACAATCAATTAAATTTTTTGTAAGAAGGCTCTCGCTACGAATTAGCCAGTGTCTAGTTTTAGGGCAGGTTATTAGTGTTTTGACATTGTCTGTAACTCTGCTTAAAACTTTAATAGGCGTTGTGCTTGTACAAGAAAAAAAATGTCTAAAACTGAGACAAAATTTTGAGGATACAAAAAGTACAATGTTATATTTAACATAAGCATCAGACATAAGCCACTTTTGGATGGTGACAGTATTCAAAGACAATTTAACAGTCCCGCGTGTAACGTGTGAAGCGACGGGAACTGCAAGAACTAATTAAAATTAGATTATAAGTCTGTATCTGATTGAAGACAGTAACCTTTGGCACAACGCGAAACTTTAGAACAACCCGTCCTAAATAGAAGTGAAGCCTCAAGTGGAGCTAATTTTTATAAGACAGGAAATATGTTTTTTGGAAGTTTTATTTTGTGCCAGTATGTATGTAGGTAAGACATTGTTTTAGACTGTAGTTTTTGTATACCTTAACTAAGGTGGAAATGTAGTGAGACTATATACCTATACCTACTCATGACATCATTGTAATACCTATGTTTCACAAATAATTATTCTGACGATTCTTGACGACCTCCTTTGTCGAGTGGTTTGTCCACCGGTTTTCATGGTGTCGCCATCTCTGAGGTCCCGGGTTCGATCTCCGGTCGGGTCAATTTAGAAATTATTGTTTTTCTAAATTGTCTTGGATCTGGGTGTTTTCTATGTATAATAAGTATGTATTTAAGTATTTTAAGTATGTTTATCCGTTGTCTAGTAACCGTTTAACGAGTTTCATAACGAAGCTTCTCTTGGGCTAGATAATTGGTGTGAGTGTAGGAAAGTTTATTTATTTATTTATTCTGATTCTGATTATGATTCTGGTAGGTACAGAAATTCAGAGTACAGACATTTAAGAAAGTTTTTATTAAGAAACACTATTTCTTTCTTTCTTACTACTGATCGCCCGCGACATCATCCGCATAAACACCCGATTCCAGTGTTCCCTTGTGAACTTCTGTAAATCCGGAAAATCTTATTTCTTGTCTGGAATAACCTCTGTGTAAAATATTAGCTTTCTAACTTTCATATTTATATTAGCGCTTCACCAAAGAATCTCTAGAAAAAGTACAATATTATATTTAACACAAGTATCCAAGACGTCAGCCACGTTTAGATGGTGACAGTATTCAAAGACAATTTTAAAAAAAGGTATCGTACAGACACCTGCACAACAACCTATCCAAAACTGTCAAATTTCTTCAATATATTTTCAACCTTAAGAGTCAGCTATAAAGATCAAAGTCTATTGAGAAAATTTGACAGTTTGTGGTAGGTTGATGTGCAGGCGTGTGTACATTCCGCGTATCGGTTAGATGGGGTACAAAACTTTCTTCACTTTCTTTAGCACACACATACATACAGGCTACATATTCGTTGTTTAGTTTAACTTTAATATTTTTAAGAATAATAAATAACTATTTTAAGGAAGAGCAGTGCCTTTTAAGATAAGCTGAAATTTAGCTTAAAAGGAAGTACTGTTTATTAGTTTAAGATGCCTTAATTGTTAAAGCCAATAAAAACTTTTTTATTTTTATTTTTGATGTGTAACATCTTTTCGCTCGCCTTCTATATACAATTTGTGGGAGTGATTTGGTAGAAAAGGGACGGAAGTAGGGTCGTAACAGTGTGATCATGTAACTGTTACGTGTTAGTCTGGGAAGCCACCAGTGATCGACACTTTAAGCCCAATGTCCGTTGTAGGTCGTAATATTTGTGGAAGTGATTTCGTAGAAATGTGATCGTAACAGTGTAACAGGATAACAGTGTGACATGTCTTCTAATGAGTATTTACTGCATTCTCTTTATGATTTGTAAATCTATATTCTATTTTCTATTGTATTATTGATTTCAACCATTTCGTATTTTAAAAAAAAGTACTTAAATTGAAAAAAATATACGTCATGTTAATTCTATATTCTATTTTCTATTTTAATATTGATTTCAAAAGGTGAGATGTCAAATGTTACACATCATAAGCGACCATTGTAAGGCTCGATCGTTTTTATTTTATTTTAGCAAGCGAAACCCAACAATAACGTCAGTTTGCATTAATGGTTACTTAGAACTTTAGAACCTACTTCCATTATAAAACAGTTCCTAATTAGTAATTATTAGCGTCTATAAGTGCTCAGAGACTTTTTGTAATGAAAACTTTTAGGTGTTTAGCAGCAAGATAATTCTATATTTAAACAATATAAGGAGTAAAATTTGTATGTGTGTAGGTGGTAATATCTAAAAATACCGAACCGATTCTTAACATTCTTCTACCAATAGAAAGCTACGCTATCCCTCAGTAATATAGGCTATATTACCCCGAGGTAAAGATCTAATTTCTTATCACTATAGCCAAAATTACACGTGGATGAAACAACAAGCGAAAGCTTTTTTCGTATATAAATTCATTTCAGTTTCGCAGTCAAAGAAAATTGCTTTTATTTTTGGTTGTGTGTGCCCTTGATTTTATACATACATGTATTCAGTACACGTGCTAAAGGTGCCATCTCATATTAGTTTAATATTGCGCCAACCTTTGCCGTATTCTCTCATTTACAACTCAATATTTGGCCTACTTGAAATGTAAAGACAACATAAATAAACATTCACACACATAAAACAGTCATGTATGTCGTTATCTAGCAGTTGTCTGTTTTTATTGCAACGGCAGATCTAGCTAAGATTCAACGAAGATTGAGAGTTGCCACCTCTTATGGGGCTAATTTAGACTCTACACTCACGTGATAAGGCTGTTTATCGCATCGTAATACGATGCAACATTATCTGTGTTGCCGGAGTTCAATACTCAGTATTCCAATGACCCAGTTTCGAAGCTTTGTAAATGGAAATAACTTTTTAGCTGCTTGCCACTCTCAGCGTTTCTTTCGGTGTTTTTCATCTCAGTTGGTTTTACTTAAACATTAATAGAAATGTAAGTGTATTTTTTATCTGTAAGTCTAAAAAGGTCTCATTGAGGAAATCAGCTAGAACTAAATTGTGAATTGATTAAAAAAACCTTGTTACCTTTTCATTTTTGTTACCCGACTGCGTCAGAAGGAGGGTTATGTTTTCCGAGTGTATGTATGTATGTATGTATGTATGTATGTATGTATGTATGTATGTATGTATGTATGTATGTATGTATGTATGTAGATATGTATGTATGTATGTATGTATATATGTGTATTTCTTTGGCATGCCCTACAGCTCAAACGGCATGGTGGATTTTAACATATGAGGTGTCGTTAGATTTGTTTCGACTGTGGGAGTGACAGAGGCTATAAAAAAATCCAGAATACACATAATGAAAAAAATATAAAAAAGTTTGAAATAAACTAAAATAAAAAACCCGACTGCTAATTTAAAAAAATACAATTATATACTCGTAAAAACCGAACTAACATAAAAAATAACTAAAAGAGAAAAAACTAAAAAAAAAAAAACAAGCTCTACGATCTCAGAATTCCATTTGAGCAATGTTGAATGCAACGTGAAATATTTCCTTGTCCGATACCTATACTTAAATAATAAAATTTATAATAAATGAGTATTTATAAATACATTGAATATTGATAGTTGTCGCAGGCGGGGACAATCACAAACCAACCAAAGAGAGTGCGGATTTAATTGAGCTGGCCTCGGCGGCCGGCCGCTTGGTTGATGATAATACTTGACCGATTGTTATAATAATTCTCATGTTGGTCAGAAATATATAAGTGAACGTGTAGTGCTAATATTTGTCCAGAGACTAGGAACATTCTGTATAAAGCGTATAGCAATAGCTTTATGGTCCATATAGCTACAATAATTAGATTTACGTAATTTAAATTTAAATCATTTTAGTAAAAATTATATGAATTGTGAAATTGCCCTTTTCATATCTACTGTGCTACTGTATTCTCGCTCTGAAATGCATTAAGATATTTAATAGCCTTTTTCGTGCACTTCTGCAAGCGTAATGGCGGCGACAATAATATCACCTACAAAGGAAAACACTGAAGTTACACAATGGAAGCGTATGAGGTATTTACCTTGCACTTGGGTGCGAAACTGGCAGCCGAGCAGTTCAACGTTTTATGCATACATACCTAACATAACTATTGTTTCACAGATTATACTACTACGAGTCGAAATATTTTTTTAACAACACAAATGTTAAAAAAAATTCCACGAGCAGGATTTGAACCCGCACCCTTCTGACTTACCGGGTCAGGTGCTCTCCCAATTGAGCTATCGTGGTTCTAACCAGCCCGCCGAAATTATTCAACACTATTTACTTTTTACTTTGAAAGCCAAAGGCGTCCATTCAATATCAACAACTACCGTCATTAACATATAAATATTAATATTATATATTCATTATATTAATATTAATAATATTATTAATTATATATATATTATATTATTAATATTAATTAATTATATATATATATTATTAATATTATATATTAATATTTATATTAATATTTTTTAACATTGGCAAAATGTGCGGTTGGGTTTTCAATAATGTCATTACTACCTTTAGGACTTATAGTGCATATTTATTTACAGAGTAAATAGTCTTATACTGAACCATTTCTGAATAATAATCACTGCAATCAAGTCATCGCTACATTTGATCACATCACAATCATCACACGCTGGTTATCGTAAAATCATAAACACAGGGAATAGAATCCAGGAAGTCCGAAAAGTGGGCTCATACGAGTACGCAGCCACCACGGCGTACTTATTGCTATATAATGTTTGACTTCGTATCTATAATAAATCTGTAGGCTCTGTGTGTACTTGCAATTTTTCTGGCACATTTTGGGATAAGTATTCATTTTATGATTCACTGACACCAATTCTACGATTTTTGAAATTTTTGTCTGTCTGTATGTCCACTTTTAACTCAAGAACGGCTTGACCGATCTTGATGTATATTTGTATGTAGTAAGAACATGCGATTGTGCAAATGATAGGCTATTATGATCTTGGTAAACCTTTCGGTAAACACTTTTTTTTTGAATTGCGTAAGTAGAATAATCATTTGTTTCATTCCATACGTTCGTATGTAATATGGCCGATTTGTGAAAAATATGGTCAAAACTGGCCCATGCACGATCTATAGTACTATATAAATCTTTTTCTGATAAACTTTGGTATAAATATTCGCTTTATGACACAATGACACCAATTCTATGATTTTTGAAATTTTTGTCTGTCAGTCTGTCTGTCTGTTTGTCTATATGTCCTCTTTTAACTTTATGAAAATTTGTATGTAGTAAAAACATGCGATAGTGCAAATGATAGGCTATATATGATGTTGGTAAAACTAATAATTATTTCGATTAGCATTCATTGATCCATTATATTCTCACAGCAAAGCGGGCGGGTGATGGCTAGTTACTATATAAGTAGATAGGCCGTGGTTACTTATCTGTTACATATACCGGACAAAATTAAACAAAAGAATAAAAGAACAATTTATAATTAGGTCCAAATCGAATTCTGTTGGCGTGTACCATAAGTTAATAAAAATAATGCCTAGTCTACTTGCCAATTCTGTCGCAAACACGCAAGAAGCCATTTGGTTTTACCAAAACTATATTGCTCTAATAATTTGTTAGCTTATGTACCATTTATCTACATGCGTAAAACGATATACGTGCTATTAATGTTTGATATATAGAATAAGCAATCCAATTGAGTCAGTATGGGGAATACTGATATTATAAGAGAAAGGGAAAAGAGCAAGTCGTCGTTAACAGTTAAATAAACGTTTGGATTTTTCTCCTTTTAGATGTACTTTTTAAGTTATGTGTGATAATGTCTTGGAATAATCCGAAACGTCACAGCGGCGCCTCCTTTTAAATAAATAACACTGTAAATCATAACGCAAATTAACACTTCCTTCAGCGCCGAAGCTCAAATGGCGGAAGCCGCTGGTCGTGGCTAGACGCGTGGGGAAAAGGTTCCGGCTGGGGCTGCGCGTGCGGCGAGGCGGCAAGGCGCGTCGCCACCGTCTGCTGCGCCACCTTAGCCTTACTGGCTGCGAGACTACACGTCATGGGGGCACAGCTACCAGTCTTCACGAGGTTCGACAACCCTGCTGGTGCGGCTCATCCTCCTGCTAGGTAAGATCCACTAAATCTAGTGTTTTCCAGCAACCTTTACACCAGTGGTGCCCGACTGGTATTGCTCCAAAAGCTATTTTGAAAGCAAGGCGCGTCGCCACCGTCTACTGAGCCACCTTAGCCTTATTGGCTGCGATGTGTTATGGGGGCACAGCTGCCAGTCTTCACGAAGTTCGAAATTCTGTTGCGGCTCTGTTGTTGTTGGTAAGATCCATTAAGTCTTTTCTAGAAGCTTGAAACCGTGATGTCGTTAGGGTCAGCTGCTGCAACCTCCCTGCTAGGTAATTTCCAAATCAGCTGGTCTTTTCTAGAAACTTGTGACTAAATGGCTCTTGCTGATGATGCGTCATGTGTTGCCCGAATATGTCTTGCGATACTGCATATCATAGCAGTTCATTTACCAGTCTTTACTAGATTCGATTACTCAGCAAAACATCCCTGAGACCTTTGTCTCAAGCCTGTATGTTCAGAACCTTTGCTAAGGGTGAGGATAAGTCAGTCCCTCAGCATGAGTACCTTCCGCACGGCTTTGTATTCTCAGTAGCACGACATTACCGTTCAAACTCACGAAGGTATCGTATAACGTTACTCTTAAAACAGGAACGATCTGTTTTAACGACAGAATTCTAGGATCGAGTCGACCCTCGTCTAAAGCGAAGTACAAACACTAGGTTAGCCTATAAAGGGGTCGCCTTTCAATTAACGAAACCTGACCTTCTATAGCTTCCACTCCATGAGATTAAGTTATCGATTTTATTATGGAAGATGATCTTTTCTAAGCAATCGAGGTTCGGGATAATGGCCGCCTTTAATAAGCGGCGGGGCAGAGGCACATTAATTTTACGAGGATCGCCGTTGGAGGGTGGGGATTTTCCTGCCCTCAATAGTTTTGGCCGAAGTTGAAGTTGCGTAAAAGCCCGAAGCGTTTGAGGTCGCTGACTTTGGGCAGCGACAGAAATTAATTCCCCATTTAATTTGTTAGGCATTGTGAATAATTAACGTGCGTGTTTCTGGAATCGTTGGGGTAGTGTGTTCATGGTAAGTTATAATTATAAAGGGTTGGCCTAAGTAGGTGACTGTCACGATGTTTGTTTTATTTTAAAATTCATGTAGTTATTTAGTATGATGGGTTCTAGGAATTTGAACAGTCAGCATCAAATCATTTAAAATGGTTAAATCGATGGAAGACACGTTTAAGTAAAATAAGTTTTATGTCTACTCTTCCCCTATTAAGAATTTTGCAACGCTCGCTCTCATAACGGTAAGGTTTGCTTTATTAATACAATACCCAGATATTTGTGACCAACTTGTGTTGTCTCGATTAATTCAATATCGTGTAATGGTATCGAAGTTATTTCACCTTCATGAAATTCATGGAACAACTGAAAATAACAAAAGAAAGCAGAACTTAAAAACTTCGTAGCATATATATATATGGTTTATAAACCAAAAAATTTGTATTCCCTTGCGTAAAAACGAGCCTATTCCTTCCTTAAAGGCCGGCAACGCATCTGTGATTCCTTTGGTTTTGCGGGTGTCCATGGGCGGCGGTGATTGCTTCCCATCAGGTGACCCGCCTGCTCGTTTGCCTCCTAATATTTAAAAAAAAAAGTATGCACATAAAAATAGTATAACAGAACCCGTGTTTTGTTTCAGGCACTTGACGTTCGCTTACTTGCCCGCTTTGAACGCATGGTTGCTAACATTGCCAGAAGCGTTGTGCTGCGACTGGACGATGGGCACAGTAGCTCTGCTGCGGTCGTGGCGGGATCCGAGGAATATGGCAACATTGGCGCTGGCAACTACGCTGATAGCCGCTGCAGTGCATGCGCTGAGGACAAGGTCTTCAGCACTCTCTATGGTGAGTGGGACAAACCGTATATAGGCCTATTTTTAGAGCATGTTGATTGTGACAGAGATAACGAGTAACTAAGCCTTAATGGTGCTAGCAACCACGCTAGTAATTGCTGCAGTGCACGCGCTGAGGAAGAGGTCTTCTGCACTGTCTATGGTAAGTGGAAGTGACTGTAACACCAACTTTTTCGAAGCACATTTATTGTGCAAGAGAAAATGAAAAAAAATAGAATAGAAAATAGAAAAAGTCTTTATTTGGTACAACGCTTTAGCATATACCAAATTGGTTTACGCTCAGCATATGTCCTGGTGTTAACCACGACGCTGTTCTTCCGCGGATGCCATATTTAAATTAAAATTGATATGATATTAAAAATATGATATTTAAATTGAAAATGAGAAACGTTAGCCACATTCAATCAACTTTCAAATTAGAATATCTATGTAGAACACATTTTTAAAATAACTGGTACTTCTTTTAATATCTAACACTTCGAAAAGATATCCTACTCAAATAAAAACTAAAATATTTTTGTTACTGATCGTACAAAAACATGCATAAAGGTAAGCAATGGATCGGATTGGAATAACATTTTAAATTTATTTTTCTGATCCCTTGTGATATCTACAACAGTGGAACGGATCGGAATAAAAATTAAATCAAAATAAAACGGATCCCTTATGGATCAGATGCTATGGATCGGAATGAAATAACTCCAAAAATCACATTAATAAATAGGGTATGCAAAAATAGCATAGATTGACATGGAAATACGGGATGAAAGCTATGTAATAGTTTCTGAAGTCAAAAATCTGTTACTGACCCCTCGAAACATTTTCATCTAATGATGAAAATGTTTCGATCTGGCTCCGGGCGAACACTGGCGCCTCTACCCTACTCTAATGTTAACCATGATACTGTAAAAAGTTATACGAGTATCAAATAGTTTTTTGGACTTCTTGGCGGGAAAGTGAAGAGTCATTTCTGCGGTTTTGTTTTATTTTCTAAAATTTGTGTTATGCCGAATATTAACGTGAAATAATGGTGGATTATTAACCGTTAAGTGTTTGTGAGTGTGTTGGCAAATGAAGCAGAACAGTGCAACGTCACTTTTCAAATTCTCTCAAGCAGTCCGCCCGAGGACTTCACATCTTTCAGGCCCCACATCTTTACTGAGATACTCGAAGGGTTGGAGGGTCAATGTAGATTTCTCACTTCTCATTTCTTTTATTATTCATCATCATGATACAGGAAAGAAATATTGATTATTTATGTATTACTTGTAAGAAAAATTTCTTTGACACTGGCTTAATGTGCTAATCGCACAAAGCCATCAACTAAAGTGGAAAAAAATAGTTTCTTCCTTCTTGATGGCTTATCTCAAAATTTTACTATAGTAAGTAAGTAAGTAAGTAAACAGCCTATAATTGTCCCACTGCTGGGCAAAGGCCTCCATCATTGAAATCAAGTCATCACTACAAATGATGGGTAATGGCTTAATCACCACGCTTGCCAAGTGCGGGTTGGTGATCACAAACCCGGGCTATGCATCGAAAAATCCGAAATACATTTTGCCCGACCTGGGAATTGAACCCGGGACCTTCGGGTATCGGGCCGAGCGCTCTGCCACTCGGCCACCGAGGCGTATACTATATAGGTACCTACAATGGAAATGTTTATGTTTCAGGGGCTAGCACTATTAGTGCTGCCGTTCCTACCAGCCTCAAATCTGTTCTTCCCCGTGGGCTTTGTGGTGGCCGAACGCGTTCTCTACATGCCTTCCATGGGGTGGTGCTTACTTATGGCCCATGGTTGGCGGCTCCTCGCGAAGAGAAGAGCGAAGCTTGCCGCTTCAGCACTCATATTCCTCATCCTTGCGTTCAGTGCGAAGACCTACGTTAGGAATTGGGATTGGAAGACTGAATACACCATTTTTGCATCGGGATTGAAGGTAAGATTGTCGATGTACCCTACTAACTTTATGGAGTTCCTCGTCGAAGTATTTGCTACATACTTTAGTTATAACACGACTATTGTTAATGTTCAGCTAGCTAGCAATTTGACTAGGGTGGTCAGTTTAGACCTGATTTCCCTCAAAACCTCTATTTTATTTTATTTATTTATTTATTTGTCTTTTCAACAATGTGTAAACCGTTGTACAATTTACAATTACAAAAAAAAAATGAGTATCCTAGTGACACACATATTCATGTGACCTGTGCAGATTTGTGCAGTAATATGAGTTCTCAATTACTTAGAAATCACACAAACGTTAACAACCACATTTAATATTTTTTTTAATATTTTACGGGTAAGCACAGTACCTTGATCACACCTGATGTTAAGTGATGATAAGGCCAATGATGGAAGCGCACTTCACCCGGAAACCTCAACTAGTGAGGCACTGGCTATCTTATCTCTAGCTGCTGGAACACAACAATGCTACAAACATTGATGTTATGGCGACATATTTAGATTAGATGGTGGTAGCTAGCCAGGCGGACAAACAAGCCCTACCACCAACCAAACCGAGTACACAAACATGTACCCCTCGCTGGGAATCGAATCCGGCATAGCATAGCATTGACCCAGCTTCTCTCATTCCAGGTAAATCGTCACAATGCAAAACTGTACAATAACGTTGGCCACGCCTTAGAAGCTGACAGCAAATACGCAGAAGCACTTGAATTCTTCAATACAGCCGTCAATGTCCAACCAGACGATGTGGGCGCCCACATTAACGTGGGGAGAACTTACAACCACCTCGGGCGGTATCAGGAAGCTGAAGACGCCTACGTCAAAGCCAAATCGCTCCTGCCGAAAGCAAAGCCAGGGGAATCTTACCAAGCGAGAATTGCCCCAAATCACTTGAACGTTTTCTTGAATTTGGCCAATTTGATATCCAAAAATGCTACAAGATTGGAGGAAGCGGATATGCTTTACAGGCAAGCTATCAGTATGCGCGCTGATTACACGCAAGCCTATATTAATAGAGGTGACATATTGATCAAGTTGAACAGAACTAAGGAAGCGCAAGAAGTTTACGAAAGAGCTCTGCTCTACGACAGCGGAAATCCTGACATATATTACAATGTAAGTAATACGGCTTCTTACTTATCTTATTATCCACCTTCGATCCTTTAATCCTTGGGTAGTTTTACTAAGTTATGTCAAGCATACTTGACACTGGGTTTTTAACCTACTTTAATAAACGTAATGTAACTAAGGAACGTTTACTTTCAAGCAGCCTATAATTTCTAGGAAAAATAGACGTTCACTATTCACATTTGAGTAAAATATGTTTGAAAGCATACGTTTAAGAGTTTTTTTGATTTAATTAAATATATTGACAGTTATTTTAAAATATAGTCTTATTATCACATAGGGTTTATTTTTTATGTCAGGATATTTACCACCACTTAAATGCATAGTTCCATTGCTGTTTAATTATAACTATTTTATTATAGACTTAAATTCGTTACTTTGATTCTTTGTTTCATAAATAAGTAGGTATTTAAGTATAAAGCTTTACGCAAACTTAATTGTCAGTAAATAGCATTTTGGAAAATTGTTGACAATCACAAGTCCATTTACTACTATTTTTCAAAACTTTTCCAAATTCTGTGATTCTTTCATTTATAACCATTTGTACTTATCTATATTAATATTATAAAGCTGAAGAGTTTGTTTGTTTGAACGCGCTAATCTCAGGAACTACTGGTTCGAATTGAAAAATTCTTTTTGTGTTGGATATTCCATTTATCGAGGAAGGCTTTAAGCTATATAACATCACGCTGCGACCAATAGGAGCGAAGCATCAGTGAAAAATGTTGCAAAAACGGGAACAAGAGCCTATAAAATTAAAAATGCTGCCGAAAGTCACTATTCCACGCGGACGAAGTCGCGAGCACAGCCAGTAATTAATATACGGCGGTTGTAAACGGAACCACACACTGAATAAACAATAACCCTTATATGGGTTGACGGTAATTTGATTGAACTGCTTTTTATTTCCAGTTGGGTGTAGTTCTGCTAGAGCAGGGCAAAGCCTCCCAAGCGCTTGCGTACTTGGACAAGGCTTTAGAGCTGGAACCTGAGCACGAGCAAGCGCTGCTGAACTCCGCCATACTGCTGCAGGAGTTGGGGGCGGCCGACCTGAGGAACCTCGCCAGGCAGCGGCTTTTGAAGCTGCTCGATAAAGATGGTGAGATGTTTTCTTTTTTATTATTTTATGGCTTCGAGCGGTTTGCACATTCGCCAGTGTCATAGTAAAAATTGAATGACCTTTGTTATTTTTTTCTAGTTAATAAACCAATTTTGTAAAAAGTATACAATAAATAATAAAAACAAAGTTTACCTAATTGAATTTATACGAGTTCAGATTTCAGAGTCCACAATGAAAAGTTTAAATTTTCAAAGAATCAGTTTAGTTGAATTCAGTGTACGTGAACACAACGACACTGAGGTGTTGGTCGTCTCATAATAAATTTGAAACTTGCAAGCCGTCTTTTTATTTATATTGGGTGCGTTCCGTTTTACGGAAACAAGCTTTTGGTCTTGGTTTGAACTTTAAGGTCATGGGACACCGAAATATATTTCGGTGTCCCATGTCAACGCGCTTAAATCGTAACATACTTCATGCACTCTCCCTCCATTCACAATTTCATACGCTTCCAGCGACCAACGAGCGCGTCCACTTCAACCTCGGCATGGTCTGCATGGACGAGGGCGACGCTGAATGCGCCGAGCGCTGGTTCCGCGCTGCCGTCCACCTCAAGCCTGACTTCAGGTCGGCGCTGTTCAACCTGGCGCTGCTATTGGCTGATAGGAGACGGCCTTTGGAAGCCGCGCCGTTCCTCAAGCAGCTAGTCCGGCACCACCCGGACCATGTGAAGGCGCTGGTGCTATTGGGAGATATCTACATTAACTCCGTCAAGGACTTGGATGCGGCTGAAAGCGTGAGTTTTTTAGTCTTTGTTCTTTGTCTCCACCTCAAGCCAGTCTTTTGGTTAGCGCTGCTATTGGCTGATAGAAGACGGGCTTTGGAAGCCGTGCCGTTCCTCTAGCAGCTAGTCCGGCACCACCCGGACCATGTGAAGGCGCTGGTGCTATTGTGAGATATCTACATTAACTCCGTTAAGGATCTGGATGCGGCTGAAAACGTGAGTTCTTTCGTCTTTGTTCTTTGTCTCCACCTCAAGCCAGAATTCTGGTCGGCGCTGTTCAACCTGGCGCTGCTATTGGCTGATAGAAGACGGCCTTTGAAAGCCGCGCCGTTCCTCAAGCAGCTAGTCCGGCACCACCCGGACCATGTGAAGGCGCTGGTGCTATTGGGAGATATCTACATTAACTCCGTCAAGGACTTGGATGCGGCTGAAAGCGTGAGTTCTTTCGTCTTTGTTCTTTGTCTCCACCTCAAGCCAGAATTCTGGTCGGCGCTGTTCAACCTGGCGCTGCTATTGGCTGATAGGAGACGGCCTTTGGAAGCCGCGCCGTTCCTCAAGCAGCTAGTCCGGCACCACCCGGACCATGTGAAGGCGCTGGTGCTATTGGGAGATATCTACATTAACTCCGTCAAGGACTTGGATGCGGCTGAAAGCGTGAGTTTTTTAGTCTTTGTTCTTTGTCTCCACCTCAAGCCAGTCTTTTGGTTAGCGCTGCTATTGGCTGATAGAAGACGGGCTTTGGAAGCCGCGCCGTTCCTCAAGCAGCTAGTCCGGCACCACCCGGACCATGTGAAGGCGCTGGTGCTATTGTGAGATATCTACATTAACTCCGTCAAGGATCTGGATGCGGCTGAAAACGTGAGTTCTTTCGTCTTTGTTCTTTGTCTCCACCTCAAGCCAGAATTCTGGTCGGCGCTGTTCAACCTGGCGCTGCTATTGGCTGATAGAAGACGGCCTTTGAAAGCCGCGCCGTTCCTCTAGCAGCTAGTCCGGCACCACCCGGACCATGTGATGGCGCTGCCTGGTACTATTTTGAGATATCTACATTAACTCTGTCAAGGATCTGGATGAGGCTGAAAGCGTGAGTTCTTTTGTCTTTGTTTTTTGTTTTTGGCTGATAAGAGGTAGCCATTGGAAGAAACGCCCTTCCTCAAATAACTGGTGTGGTACCACCAAAACATTAAAAGCTGTTGCTGTTGGGAGATATCTACATTAACTCCGTCAAAGACTTGGATGCGGCTGAGAGCGCGAGTAGTGTTGGGTGAGATTTCTGAAACGGCGTCACACACACGTTTGGCAATTTGGCAAGAGTTCTCTTTGATAAGAGACTTTTCATGGTTCCGTTTTATTTTCAAAGGTAGTTAATTAGGCAGTTGACAGTTATTTTAACTGATGGTAATGCTACAGCCGAAGGTGAAAGACTCATTCTCCTGGAATCCATAACTGATAAAGAACGAATAAAAGCTAATATTTATGCCACGCTGGTAGTCCAATCCGGAACCACTGGGTCTGATACTGAGTAGTCTAATCACTAAACCACATAGGTGATTTTAGGAACTAGAGTAACATACAATACAATACAGCTTTGCTAAAAGATACGTTCTAGTATCTACAGGATGGGAAAAAAAGACCGTGGTTGGAGGAAAAGTACCCTTAATATTGATGATGGCAAATTTTACTGAAAGGAAACATTACATTTTTTTCAAAAATAATTAAAACTGCATTTAAAGATTTAAAAAAAAACACCTGCTTGAGCCGGGAATCGAAACGGTGAAATGTAAAAAAAAAAAAACATCCTTCACCTCATTTTATGATACCAACTGAAAGAGTCATTCTATGGATCAATTCCTTTTAAACAACATAATATCTTAAGTTAAAGAAAGACCAAGAAAAATATTTTTTTATTGTAAAGCTTACTCTCTATCTAAAGAAAATAGTTCACTTAACTTATGATTTTTCAAAAATCTTTAAATGCAGTTTTAATTATTTTTGAAAATAAAGGAATGTTTCCTTTCAGTAAAATTTGCCATCATCAATATTAAGTGTACTTTTCCTCCAACCACGGTCTTTTTTTTCCACCCTGTATATTTCTACTGAATATTGTATGGTAACTTTGACTTTTTGACGATTAGTAACATATCAAAGTTAAGATTCGTGCTCTTGTACAAACCAGTGTTTAAGTTAAACAATGGCTTAATACGTGTTTCTTGTGTCTCTGTCTAATAATATTAGCTTAAAAGAGACGGCATCTGTTTTGAGCATTGTCTAACTTTAGCCTTCGTTTTGTGGTAAAGTAGTGAAAGTTTAATAACATGTCTTATCTCCACCGCAGTGCTACCGTCGCATCCTCGAGCTCGAACCAGAAAACGTGCAAGCGCTCCACAACTTATGCGTGGTCGCGGTAGAGCGGGGCAAGCTCGCCGTCGCCGAAGAGTGCCTCGCCCGCGCCGCCGCCCTCGCGCCCCACGAACACTACATACAGCGCCATCTAGCGGTGGTCAAACAGAGACGCCAAGCCGCCGCCACCCCCTCCCCTGCTTCCCCCACCCCGGACCCCCCCGGCGCCGAGGTCCGCGCCCGATGGAACTACATCCCGCAACAGCCCCCCGACCCGCACGAGATTGACGCGTCATAGCGAACTATGTAAACTGGACACCAAAGGATTCGGCGGACGGCGGCGATGCTGGCGATCGATTTTGTTTTTAAACTTTTGATAGGTTTATCGCGTTCGCAATTCAAAAAAATAAAACAATCATTAATTCATTTGTTAAGTGGGTTCTGATCTGGCGTATCTAAAAGGTCTGTTCTCCACTACAAATAAAATTAATGAAACGAGAATAGGGATGTTATGTGCCATATGTGGTTTGTGGAACTGTGAACCGGTTTAATGACACGTATGAATGTAGTTTTCATCCTTTCTTATCATGAGCACGAAACATGTGACATCTTTAAAACTAAAGCAGACGAGAAACCGTCCTTGGTGTAAATACTTTTTTGTTCGCCATAGGTACAACAATGGCTAAATCAATAGTTATTATTGTTGTCGGCCTCTGTAGTCGAGTGGCTCGCACGCCGTTTTCTGATGTTGCCATTTCCGAGGTCCCGGTTTCCATTCCCGGCTGGGTCAATGTAGAAAAACGAACTATTTTTATATTTTCTCGGGTCTGGGTAGTTTTCGTTACCGTCGTTGTTCCTGATTTCCATAACACAAGTGCTAAAGCTACAGTCTTTGGAGTCAGAGCAATGTATGTGATATTGTCTAATATTTATTTATTTATTGTGCCATGTACTATTACGTGGTCTGAGCCTACTATATTTTTTCCGACAAAGTAGATGTAAGAACAGCAATTGTAATTGCCGATTACAATGACTTCAAAATATAACTATAACACCTTTAGTAAGTAATTTATGTACTCTAGTACTGTACTGTAGCAAATAGATGATTTATTTTATTTTATTTTATTCGCAACGCATTAAAAATACTTATTAAGTGATCTAAATAGACTAAGCTACGGGGACTCTCCTCGTCTGCACTGGCCTTTATCATTATGGCTATCTCTTTAATGCTCGTGATGAGAAAATTGGATAAAACTACTTTTAGGGGTGTCGGAGTTTAGATTGTGAAATCGATCGCCAGTATGGTCGTCAAGATTATTAACACGTTTTTAACTCTTTAGTAATCAGGGTACTGCGTTTTTTTTTTATTCCGCATCCGATTTAGTACAGCTGGGTTATTGGCTAATGAAAAGTGTCTATGTTGTCTTGTTTTATGAATTAGATTTCTTTCCTGATTTAAAGACAAGTGAAGCAGGCTTTTGCAACATTCAAATTATGAGCAAATGAATTGCCTAAAATTCTTTTTATTTTTAATTTTATTTTATGCGTACCTAAGCATTTCATCTGTTAATTACCCAGCTGTAAACGAAAACGTGATTAATGAATATAATGAAAAGTAATAGGTTTAAAAAATATAAATTTGAACAATTTCCTAATCATGTTAGATCTTATTTTTTTTATGGTTAAACATTGTGTGATTTATTATTGTGGACTTTATTGTAACGATGCATTTATGCGCCAAACTTAATGTATAATTCAGATTGATCTCTCAAAGAAGAACTTATGGTTTGCATACGGCGTTTCGTGATATTAGTTAATTACACTGTAATTGTAAAATTATGTATGCCATGAACGTGTATTGTAATTAATAGGTATTACGTAGACTATGTTCGAACGAGCTTTCAACATTATTAGCCTGGTATACGGTAAAAAGTATGTACATTTTATTTGGTGAGCGCATTGAGTTTTTGAAAGGAAATGCCAATGGCACCGGTGTTCGACAGGCGAACCATTCATTGACACTCTCCTATAATCATTAAATATAGGGGCAAGCAACTGAGTCTTGACTTAAGCAACATTAGAATTCAGACTTGCTTCTTGACTGGCATCCATTAGAATGTTAATGAAATTCCATGCTATTTTTGGACGACGAAAACTGGTGTCGAACACGGGTTACGGTGTCGAGCACTGGTTACTGTGTCGAACACGGGTTACTATGTCGAACACGGGTTACTGTGTCGAGCACTGGTTACTGTGTCGAACACTGGTTACTGTGTCTAACACGGGTAGTAACCCGTGTTCGACACAGTAACCAGTAACCAGTAACAGTAACACAGTAGTGTCGAGCACTGGTTACTGTGTCGAACACGGGTTACTGTGTCGAACATGGGTTACTGTGTCGAACACGGGTTACTGTGTCGAGCACTGGTTACTGTGTTAAACACTGGTTTTTGTGTCGAACACGGGTTACTGTGTCGAACACTGGTTACTGTGTCGAACACGGGTTACTGTGTCGAACACTGGTTACTGTGTCGTACACTGGTTACTGTGTCGAATACTGGTGCCAATAAGTGACAATGTAAAGCTCCGGATTATACATTACATATTCTAGTCACAAAGCGACGCTCATTCGAACGGTTAGGTACATTAAAATTGAACTAACAATGTTACAATTGAATATTGTAATAATTGAAAAAGTATTTATTTTCTGCTGAACTATAAATAGTGGTGTAAAGAGATCGCATTGCTGTAATTGACCCGTGCTTCGATTAGGCGTTGCGAGTAGTGTTAGCGAACCCCTCGTATCGTCGTCCCTGCTCCATGTACAGTTGGCAACGGAAGTCGCTGAACATGTTATTGATTTTTCTTAAACTAGCAGTCGCTTGTCAACTTCTAGGAAAAATAACTTAAAACATATGCACTTTCGCGTTCCATTTCATACAGAGTACGTTTAACAAAAACAATAACTTTTTTGGGTTTAACAAAAACTACTATTAAACGAATGAGCTAAAACCCGTTAAAAACTTTGCTCAGTTTCTAGGAAAGTTATTATTATAAAGTGACATGTTTCAGCGACTCGTTGTTGACCGTACCTACCATGAGTTTACGAAGATGACATAACCTACTCACTACTATCACGATATTCGACATCATTCCAAAATTAAAATTCTATTCCATAGATACAATTACTTTTAAAATGTATCCACATATGTCTTAAACAGTTGCTCTACTGACAAATATTTTGCAAGTACCTAAGCAAAAAAATGTTGAATGCGCCCTCTAATGGTGATTCAAACGCACTGTCCATGTGCACCCTACAAAATTTGTCCATTCCCGCTTCTTTCGTGCCAGGATTGATCTTGTTTCCATTCTCGTAAGCGGCTGTGGCATCTTCGTAAATTCATGGTAGAGCTACTGAATAACCTAAATATGCCTAAATTAAATAAACTAATACTTAAACATAATTACAAAGTAATTTACATAAATGAATGCCCCACGACGTTCTGTTTTGAACGACAAAATTATGAATTTAATTAAGAAAGAAGTTCAGTTTGGCACGGTTTTGAAAACCTTAAAAATCACTTAATCAAAATACGATGAGAATGTCTAAAAGGTTATAATGTATTTTTACTTTGTATGTATTGTCCAAAACATAATCGCCTTTTGAGTTGTAAAACAATTTATGTTCATTTTATTTATTATTTTATAGAGAAAATAATGAAAATCTTAAAAAAAAACTTGGACATGAGAACCAGTATTCCGCTGTAAGTCTCATTGACAACTAATAAAATATTATTTTCGTAAGGGCTAATGTTATATTGTAAAATAAATGAAAGTGATCGACCGTTATTAGATTTAGATGTGAAAAATGTAATGTTGTTAATGTTTTAAGATAAAAAAAGTAACTTTTGTAAAAACTGAATTTTTTACATTGTCTTGAAACATTCCTGGTGGTAACTCTGTGTAGAGTTGATGAATTCGTAAGGACCCCGAATATTATAAACTATTTGTCGTCAAAACGTTTATTTTTATAAAATAAAATGATGTTTCAAATGAGAACACTTTTGTTTTTTTAACCTTCGAAAGCCATTTTACATTTTGCATCCCCTATAATTTTATCAACCCCACAAGATAAAATTTTACTAGACCATTGGATAACCGGTCCAATCTGAGCTACCGAGAACTCGACGACGGTCAGAGTATTGGACCGGGTTGATTCCCACTGGAGATTCCTGACTGGTTGATTTTTTCTAGTAAAGTTTTATCTTCTGTAACTATATTATAGTACTAGTATTGGAATGCAAAATTCAAAATAATAAAAATATTTATTAACCGAAATCAAATGACTATTGCTGTTTGTTCAATTAATAAATTCAATAGATTTTATGACTTTTATCGCATAAATTCAGTTAAACATACTTAAATTTGTTGTCTGTAATTCCCGCCAAGAAAGTTTTCGATTTTTTTATTAAAGTAATGTTATCAATGTTATTACTTTCGATTACCATCATAACCATATTATGTGAAGAATTCTGAAGCTTCAGGATGTTGGGGGAAAAGTGAAAAGCATTATTATCCATCAGTCATTAATAAATTATTGTTCTTCAATCGCCAGCACCCTATGCTCTAAGCCAGCACCACATCATTTTCTATCAACGACGATAAAAGTTATCTGAGAACTAGGCTGTATGGCCAAAATTTCCTCGCCTTTCTTGAATGACAGAAAAAAAACCGGTTGCGTTATTTATTGTCTCAGGTTATTGCTCAGAACCAAAGAGGAAACAAACCGGACTAAAATAGCAACACTCATTCATCAGTGTCAACCATTTGTCGCACTCCAACCTCCTTTTCTAGCCATAAGATAGAACGGAACTAAACATAGTTGCACGATTTTTATTTTAGCCATCCTTCTATAGCTTTAGTTATTGTTCTGAGGGTTATTGTTACGATGCCAGCGTTATGTCCTCTTATAACTTGATGGAAATTTGTATGTAGTAAGACCATGCGATTGTGCTTTAGATGAGTTGGTAAATCTAATAATTATTTTGATTAGTATTCATTGATCCATTATATTCGCACAGCGAAGCGGGCGGGTGACTGCTAGTCTTTGATAAGTATCAAACTTTCAAACTTATCTTAGAAGAAACTTACAAAATAGAAATGGAATTTATTAGTATCGTATGGAATTGACAGATGCCAACTGTAGATACGTTTTTATTAACGTTTGATTGGCTTTTGAATCCCATACGTTTATTTATCTATTCCATTTTTATTCTACTAGGTAATGCCCTCCGAACTTCGATGAACATTTTTGATCGAAGCTTACGAACAATAACTTATATTGTTCCGAGCTTTAGTTATTGTTATGAGATTCTGAGGTTATACCACTTGTCTAAGAGGGCTAACAGTTTTCTAGGGTCTGGCATCAACTGGCATCACCTAGACCTAGAGCGTGGCACCGTCTCACCACCCGGTTGAATCGGCCGCCGTAAATACATACAATGTAAAATAAAATTTTCTTAGGAAATGTTAACCAGCCTCAGGAAGTTCGAGTGGGAATCGAACCCACGACCTTTGCATAACTGGTCCAATTATAAAATTTTATCTTGTAACTAATATAGCATTGTGAATGCAAAATTCAAAATAATAAAAATACAGACAATGTAATTTTTATGTTTGGCGCCTTACTTCTGGGATATTAAAGGCCGACGATGACGTGAGTGGAAATCCTCATAAAAATAATGCTTTATTTTTGTTCTGAGAGATATCCTGGCGACACCTCTAAAGGCTTTGACTTCGGCACGGCTTGACCGTATCGCAGAGTTATATTAGTAATAGATTAACTTTACTATTTTTAGTTTAAATTTTTTTGCTAACGTTACATTGAGATGAAATGTTTTATTTATTACTTTCGATTACCATCATTACCATATTATCCAGATCTTTTCTGAACCTTCAGGATGTTGGGGGATAGGTGAATAGCATCCCCCTGGCGTCTGGCGTTTGTCGACAAATTATTGTTGTAATCAGATCTTCGCTACGACCCGTAGTTTCAGAGATACAAGGTGGCCACGCCAGGATGAGCCTTATCCTGGCGGGGCCACCTTGAACCCCTTATAACTTTTGAACGGTGGACCGACAAATTCGGAGATTTCACAAATTCCGACAAATTATCTATAGTCAGATTTCCAGTTGGTTATGGATGATGGTGGCCACGCCAAGATGAGTCACACGACAAATTCCGACAAATTATCTAGTCAGATGTCCAGTTGGTGATAGTGGCCACGCCAAGATGAGCCACACTTTCTATTCTATAAGTTTGATACATAGTAAAGATAATATTATATATTATATTATTATAAGGTATATATTATATATTATAAAGGGGGCAGGGATTTGATTAAGTTTCTCTAACACGGTTTGGCTGTAAATGCACCAGGCGGGCAACAGCAAATCGTTTCGTCGATGATTACCAAGAATATTATAAATTTTGTGTTTTTCTATATTTAGTCGAGACTACAACAGAAAAGTATGGGAACAGAACACAAAAGATAAACAAAATAAAATACAGATCTTGTGTAAAGGATTCACTATATTGTTTTGTACAGTGAGCGATTCACAAATTCAATACAATATCGCCCCAATTACACGCTGTAACCTTAAAATAATTCGATTCCACTAAGTGTAACGTTTTACAATAAACGGAACTAGTTATTTCGTGGAATTGCTTAAACAGACTCGTGATCACAAAAGACAAATTCCCAGGTTATCAGAAACCAATCGAACAGGTATGAAGCAGACAGGAGACTCTAGCATTACTCAAGATGGCGATTACATTCGTAACTTTAAGTACTATCACGATTCGCAGTCATTTCTATTTACAATTTTAACAATATCTAATAATAGAATTTTCTCCGAAATGATTTCACATAAGTACGTAGGTACACATTTTTTTCTTCTTTTTTCATAGTAATCAACATGTTATTAAACAAATTATAACATAAAATATCTAAGGAAAAATAAAGGAATATAATTTAAATATTTACAATTTTTTTTTGTCAAAAAATAACAAAATGCACTAACGCTCTTCTACCGCACACTTGTCTACAAACATCTTACGATTAGTTACCGCTCGATACTTACACGCAACATTACGATGTATTATTTGTTCCTGAATTAATGTATTGCTGTATTACTTGAAAATACATTAATATAAGGCCACACCTTTCATTTTCAAAATTACAATTTAATATCTTAGAAAAGGCGACATTCGTTTTTTATAGAAAAATAAAATAACTAGGTAACACTAAATATATGCACAGCCAAGTAGCGTAGTTGGGAACTGGCATAAAAAAGATCCTATGTTTTAAGATTTACTTAATACAAAAAACAAACAAAAATAAAGAAATTATTTGATTTGATAAGCGATTGTCTATAACGCAACAAGTAAATAACAAATTAATTATGTATACAACAAAGTCATAACAAGGATTAATTCGTAGTCCACTTGTACTTATGCTGTTTTCGTTTTTAATGTACGGTAAATGAAATATGGTTTACAACTAACATTAAGTTATAGTTTCACATAAAGGGTAACTCTGAAATTTTTTTATGTTTAAAACTAAGGTACAATTTGCATTCCTAAAACAGAGGAAAGTCATTTCCACAAATAATTTATTTAAAATAAGAGTTGCCATCACCAGATCAATCAAGAATTAAACAAACACAAGATAAACAAAAATGGGCATAGTTATTCCGATATGCATAAGCTTCAAAGAACAACTGTAAAATTACCATTTTGTAAAGTTTCAAACAGTCACAGGAAAATTTATTCAACAACAAAATTAAACTATCATTAAATACAGATTAGAAATAAAATTACCAATAAAAATATTTCGAGCCGTGTCTAACGAGGTTGTCATACAAAAAAATGGTAGGTATGAATCCTGCTCATAGAAAAACATTTACCAGTTTCCCTATATTAAAATATATTCGCAATAAAACTGTTATATTATAGTTTTAAAACCACATGTGACCTTTAAACAAATAAAAAAAAATACAAAATAATTAATTTTAAACCCGAATTGGATCTATCTATTTACCAGGCAAAGAATTATTTTACATAATATTCAAATTAACAGTAATATATGGCCAACGAAACAGATTATTAACCAATTATACTATATAAACAATGCAAAACGAATACAGTGTTAGATTAGATTACTTTAAGACAAATCAAATATTTAACAACAAAAGGTAAAAACATATAGTGCAACAGTTAACTTATTTCAAATGATAGATGATATTTTTAACCATCTTGAACCAAACTCTTAAAACTTCTGCTGTTTAATTAACATGATTCATTCTTTTATGGCATAAGCAAAGAGAGTCCTATGCCCAGCAGTGGGTCGAGAGGGGCTAATGATGATAATGAAGATTAATTCTTTAGAAGGAAACTGGCTGCTTATTGGTTTTAGTGTGACAGAGTTTATGGGCGACGGAGCTTGGTTCGTCAAGTCGTAGGGATGTATCAAACCCCGGAGATTTTGTCTATGGATTGGTTATCTATAGGTATAGACAACCAACCCATAGGCAATCTCCTAGTAAGGTTACTAGATTCTCCGGGGCGTCCGACAAAAATTTTGATAGCTCACAACCCGTAGGCGCCTCTAAGGTTAAGATTGTTGGTTAACATTTGTTTTCGCCATAATAATCTCGAACCAAAAATTTTACTTACCGACTTTTGTTCCATAATGAATAAGTTAAACCGACAATTTTACGCTTCTTCATAAAATTTTCTATAAAATATAAATTTTTGATGTTAATAAGATTCAAAAAGTTCTTTTTTTATACCCTATGAAATATTTAAAATAAAAATTTTAATTATAATATTACTCGCAATAGTACTAATAATACGTTCGAAACTAATTTATCTGCAGAAGAGTACTAGCAGTAGACTAATCTGATTCCGTTCGAAATGTAATCGTATAAAAGTATTTTATTTTTAAATAGGAATAACTTAACGATTCATCTGGTTTTCGATTCTTATTTTTAAGTAAATGGTTGCAAACATTGCTATACAGATTTTTAGGGTCAACACACTGCACTTTCAACAGACTTTAAATAGTGTGAGGGCAATATAAATTAACTCTTTTTTAAGAGTATATAATATACTATTCTATTCACATAGAAATTACGAAATAAGTATAAAAAGTCTATGGCAAAGTGTACTGTGTAGTTAACCCTCTAAGTGCGACGAGACTTAAGTTCTCAACACCATATGGCTAGATTGAACAATGGAATTATGAACCACTTGGTTCATTGTTCGAACCATTTGGTTCACCGTTTGGACCACTTGGCTCACCGTTTGAACCATTTGGTTTAAATACTAAATTGAACCAAATGTCATTGTTTTGTTAGCGTCCGATCTAAGCCGTCTGCGGCTCCGGCTCGTAGTCAGACTCCACCACGAAGTCGGCTTCTTCTTCCTCTTGCTGCTGTTGCTTCACCAGGGCTAGATGACCCATTTTGTATGCTGTCATTTCCTGTAAAACAAATGGTTGACAACTTTTTTCACATTGTTATATTATGGTTAAGCAAACGCTCTACACTGTAAAGAAAAATACTTTGAGATAATAATCAATCTTTTGAGATAGTTTTTTGGAAGCCACATCAGGGTCTGTGGTCACACAAAGATTGAGGTGTTAGGCATAATAAAAAATAATTTGAAACGAGATACCTATCGGATGTGTAACTAGTAACTCACGTAATCTAGTAAGTATTAGGTTCTACCTTACAGTATGAAACTGGGGCTACATGAAATTAAATCTCAGAATTACATGTAATATATGTGTATGTAATATATGTAATGTAATATGTGTATGTAATATATGTAATAGATGCATTAGTGTAACTTTCGATATTAGGACTATGGGAAACCTGCCAAGAGCTGCAGGCGACCGATACACGATTGAGGATATTTTAAGTAAAGGAACTAAGGCCATGTTTCTGGGATCGGCCTATCCGAAACCAAAAGACTTCAGGTTCTTCGCTCTCAAAGACGTTGCCAAACTTATAGCAGTCATGTTTAAATATGATTATAAAGCTGAAGAGTTTGTTTGTTTGTTTGTTTGTTTGTTTGAACGCGCTAATCTCAGGAACTACTGGTTCGAATTGAATAATTCTTTTTGTGTTAGATAGTCCATTTATCGAGGAAGGCTTTAGGCTATATAACATCACGCTGCGACCAATAGGAGCGAAGCAAAAGTGAAAAATGTTGCAAAAACGGGAAAAGAGCCTAAAAAATTAAAAATGCTGCCGAAAGTCACTATTCCACGCGGACGAAGTCGCGAGCACAGCTAGTGTTTAAATATGATGAACAGTGAAAGGATGGTGTTGCATAAAAGATCCCGATTGATCGAAGTGCTACTGGACAATGTTCAAGCTCCTCTAAGGTTAAGAGTGATGGATTTAATCTTGATAGCTACTAAGTTTCAAACAGGATTAAACTAAATTTAGATTTAGGATTTTGGTGTAAGCGATCATTTGCTTTCGTCATTATAATCTTGAGCCAAAAATTTTGCTTACCTACTTTTGTTCTATATTGAATATAATAGGTCCTTACCTATGAAATTGGAGTTTTGTATGAAGATTTTTTATAAAACATTATTTTCCATACTAACGTTTTTTTTAAATTTCTTAGCATCTATTTATTTTAACACTAACTTTAAAAATTATAGAGTAGTGTCTGTTTCACTAGCTAAATATAGCAAACATTAAAAAATATCAAGTCCTTTCAAAGCAACTATGAAACAAAGGAAAATTCCGCGAAAAAAGTTAGTCAATTTAAAAAAAAAATTGGGCGATATAGACACAAAATTAATAATCATTGTTATTACTGAAGCCTAAGTAACATAGTCCTAATTAAAGGTGTATAATAATATTAACTTGACTGACTTGACTTTTAGAAGTAATACACCTATAAATAAGTGAGAAAAAAACTAATTTCATAGGTAAGGATTATTATAAAGCTGGGAGGAAAACAACGGCACGTCCAACTAAGATAAGAGATGCTCGATGGTGCAGTGGTTAACGCCCCCAGTCTGCGGTTGCTAAGGTCAAGCAACATACGCAAAAGCCGCTCATCAGATGAGTGATCAAAAATTTTTCATTTCGAGCTCCTCAGTGCTTCGGAAGGCACGTAAAGCCGTTGGTACCGGCTGCATTTGCAATCGTTAACACCCACCTAGGACTCCACCAAATTAGCTGGTGATGTTGAAGACATATTGCAATGTAATACATTTTGAACAATTGTCACCGTCGACTTCCTGGCAATGCTTGCTAAAAATAAAAGCGGAAATAAACATTTGTAATCAATCAAAGTGATTAGATTATTAAAATACACACCGTTCGATAATTTTCGGGATCAAAAATATGTTACGAAACATCCGATAATGGACAAGCATTGCCAGGGTTGACGACCTATTTCGCTTGGCGCAGGATAGAGAGAAGTTTGCTGAGCTGACGGCCAACCTCCAGTAATGGAGAGGCACTGCAAGAAGAAGAAAAATTTGTTAAGAGTGAAAAAGGGAACTCGTAATGATGTCATAGCGTGAGAATTAGTCACCGGTTAAAAAATATGTTAAGAGTGAAAAAGGGAACTCGTAATGATGTCATAGCGTGAGAATTAGTCACCGGTTAAAAAATATGTTAAGAGTGAAAAAGGGAACTCGTAATGATGTCATAGCGTGAGAATTAGTCACCGGTTAAAAAATATGTTAAGAGTGAAAAAGGGAACTCGTAATGATGTCATAGCGTGAGAATTAGTCACCGGTTAAAAAATATGTTAAGAGTGAAAAAGGGAACTCGTAATGATGTCATAGCGTGAGAATTAGTCACCGGTTAAAAAATCGCCCCCTGGTCTCATTTTTCTTTGTTCCATGTAAATCGTCTGTTAAGGTAGAAACCCAGGCAGTGACGATGACGTAGTCAAAGTGAGAAAACACGGGAGGACAGTTTCCTTTTCTTAGCGCAAAAGTTGGCTCAGACGCAGAATGTCCACTTCGCAAAATGTCCACTGGTCGCAAAAAGTCCCTTTCGCAAAATGTCCTTCTCTAGCATTTTCCGCTTTTTCCGATCTTTCCCGACTTCGAGCCATTCCCTGCCTGTCACTTGGGCGATATCATCGGCCCACCGTTTATTGGGTCTACCAACTTTCTTAACACCGCCTGGTCCTTTTCACTTTGTAACATTTATAGTCCATCTATTATCAGGAAGACGTGAAACTGTCACATTGGGATTATCTTATTATTATTTACTAGTGGCCGCTCGTGGTTTCACCCGCGTGGTTCCCGTTCCCGTGGAAATATCGGGATAAAAAGTATCTATGTGTTATTCCCGGTTATAAACTATCTGTACGCCGAATTTCATCCAAATCCATTCAGTAGTTTTTACGTGAAAGAGTAACAAACATCCCAACAAACTTTCGCGTTTATAATATTAATAGGGTTTTTTATAGAAGCTTAGACAACGTTTCTTTCTCTGATGTTATTTACGATTTAATGTCACTTTCTAAGCACTGAAATAAAAGTGAAGAAAGATTAATAATAGCACTGACCTTGTCATAGCGCGCCTTATCCTGCTCCGACAGCGCCTCGTACTTAGACTTGGTCTGTGGGTCGGCGGCCGACCACAGCCGGCCGAGCTCCTTAGCGATGTCGCCCATCGTGTACATCGGGTTACTGGCCTTCACTTTGGAGCGTTCGTCGTTGCAGAACCAGAAGAACGCCGAGCTGTGTGCACGAATGCGAACAATGTTACCGATTAACTTATGGCTTCTATACACTGCTTTTAGGTTTATCCCACCAACTTTCTACCATCATAATCATCATCAGCTTATAACTATGGACATAGGCCTCTCCGAGTGAACGTCATTATTTATTTATTAGTTTCTAGGAAGATTTACAGACAAATAACATCTATAGTTTGACGACCTCCTTGGTCGAGTGGATGTACACCGGTTTTCATGGTGTCGCCATCTCTGAGGTCCCGAGTTCGATCCCCGGTCGGGTCAATTTTGAAATTATTGTTTTTCTAAATTGTCTCGGGTCTGGGTGTTTTAAGTATGTTTATCCGTTGTCTAGTAACCATTTAACCAGTTTCATAACGAAGCTACTCTTGGGCTAGATAATTGGTGTGAGTGTAGGAAAGTTTATTTATTTATTATTTATAGTTAAGGTTAATAAATAGACATATGCTATTAACAAAATACTACCAACCTATTAGGTAATATGACATATGAACAGTAACCATTATACTTTAACAGTGTCTAACACAACAACTTAAATATCATAATGCCAGTAACCAACAACATAATAATAATAAACTCCTTGATTAGAAACTAACCCGGCACTTCTGAGTCTTAGACCGTCTACCGTCTAACCACTACAGAGGCGACCATTTTATTTATTACTAGCTGACCCTGCGGACACCGCGCTTTGACAGTTTCCATGACAACAAAACAAACAATTCATTTTGAATTGGAAAATTTAATTGTCGTTTTTAGTATTTTCCGTTACTTATTATTCATTTTTCTCACAATGGTTTAAACCTTCCCTGAACTTCCACAAATATTTCAAAATCAAAACTAGCCAAATCGTTCCAGCCATTCTCGAGTTTTAGCAATACAAACAAACAGCAATTGATTTATATATATATATATATATATATATATATATACATATAGATTTGGCTGGTTATACATTAGTAATAATAGCTCTATTAACCTAGACGGAAGCCAATACGCTTGTGTTAGGCATGGGTTGATATACTGACATGAACTATAAGAGATATGGGGACAGGAAGGCCATTTTTTAATCTCACTGGTCATCTCGATATCATAAGTGACATGAAATACACTATGAAATGTAATATTTTGTGATTTTTTTACAATTTGTTGTTTATAATATCGTTCGAATAACTCTCAGAAATAAATCTAAGTGATCATGATTCTACTACAGCCGGCCTGGAATGCTGTCTTCTATCGAGAAAAGTCTGACAATAAACTTGATAAATACTCCTTACAAGAGAGAAACCGTACCTTACACGTAGAGAAATATTAAATTCAACATGGCAATAGTGACCAAATAAATTTCGTCAATAAAAAAAAAATCTAGACCAAAAATATGTAAAGTTCCGAGACCGTAACTCACAGGGATCGCTTGGGCGCATTGGGGTCCTTGACCTGCCGCTTGCGCCCGCGCACCTTCACATCCTTGGGCGGCACGTAGTTCTGCATCTCCACGTCGTACCGCATCTTGTCCTGCTCGGCCATCTCGTGGAACCTCTCCTTCTCCTTCTCCGACATGGTCTGCAAATAATATGCAGTGATTTGTATGGTACAAATAAATGAAACAGCTCTATGAACGATATTATTAAAAATTCACATAGGAGATTATTTTCCACTGGCTGTGTAGTTCCAAAGTACAAATTATCTCAAAAGAGCCTCCAGGGGGCAATTTTGGCATATCACCGGTGATGTTTATTAACTGCCTTTGTGGACGAGCGTAAAACTGTCAGTTTCAACCCCAGACATACCAGGTTCGATTTCCAGCAGGGGTTCATGTATAGGGTTGATGGTAGTAGTAGCTAGCTACCACCCTTTTATCTAATTTTGTCGTCTCAACAATATTGTTTGCATTGTTGTATTCCAACAATTAAAGATGAGATTGCTGGTTCCTCAGTAGTGAAGAATTCCACCTTCAGATGGAAGCGCACTTCACTTCAGGTTATCGTTACTTCCAGGTAGAATAAAGAGCCAAGAGCTACTTTGTAGAACAAGAAAGACAGTGAGTAAATCTGGAAGCCAAACATTTTTGTAATTGAGTTGCACCTACAAAAATAATGAATCATGAAACAAATACAGAACAAATCCTACATCTGCACGCACTTCTTAGAGAAGGCTGCAAAGATAATATTCTCAAAGGGATGCCTTCTTGTGTTCCTGCATCAGGTTTGTATGAAGAATGTGTGACCCATCATATAGACGCTGCACAAACGTAGACACTTTTGTGTCTTGTGTGGGATACAAGCTATCAGTGAATATGAAATCAGCCCTCCCTGCGCAGACGTAGACACATTTATGTGTCCAGTTACTTCCACCTGACACTGATACAGCAACTCGGTTTCCTTGTATGGTGTGCCGTGTCGGTAACAAAAAGTGTCTACGTTTGCGCAGCGCCTAAATCTCGTAGCTATATCATTTAATAAATTTATAAAATGATGGCGCAGTGGTTAACGTGTCCAGTCTACGATTGTTGAAGATAAGCAACTCTCGCAAAGTGATCGAAATTCTATCATCTCGAGCTGGGTCGGCTGCATTAGCAGTCGTTAACAACCACCAATCCGCACTGGGCCCACGTAGGATAGGGAAGGCTCGTGCCCCAACAGTGGGGACATAAATGAACTGCTGATGTGACACATAAATAAAACTTACATTCAATCTCTCTGAACACTTCTTGAAGAAGGCATCAAATTAACCTTACATATGGGTGTCCTCTTGTGTTCTCAAGTATGCAAAAAATGTCTGTGTCATGCATCTATTTCTAGACATACATAGTCAAAGCTGCTAAGATAACATACTTATCTGGGTGTATCCTCTCGAGTTCTTTGCATATAGAATGTGTAATTCCTACCCTTATTTGGTCATGCTAATTTCTTTAAAAATACATGTAAACTTACACTTCACCATTCGACACACTTATTCGGCACAGTTTTTCGGCACACTTCTTGGAGAAGGCAGCAAAGAAAACATTCTTATTCAGATGTTTCTGTGAACCAAGTCTGCATTCAAGAATGCGTAAAAGCTAATTGTCTAAAGATACAAGTAAACTCACATTCCACCTCTCTCCGCACTTCTTAGAGATGGCAAAGGTGTCATTCACATTCAGATGTTCCTAGTTGAGCTCCTAGCAGCAGGACTGAACTAAGAATGCAGAATAGCTAATTTATCTAAAAAATACAAGTACTCACATTCCACCTCTCGGCACACTTGTTGAAGAAGACAGCAAGAAAAACATTTTTATTCAGATGTTTCTTCTTGGGCTCCTAGTGGCAGGAGTTCACATAAGCTAGTCCTAAGACTCAAGAAAACTTACATTTCACCTCTCGGCACACTTCTTGGAGAAGGCAGCAAAGATATCATTCTCATTCAGATGTTTATATTGAGAACCAAGTCTGCATTCAAGAATGCGTAAAAGCTAATAGTCTTAAGATACAAGTAAACTCACATTCCACCTCTCTCCGCACTTCTTAGAGATGGCAAAGGTGTCATTCACATTCAGATGTTCCTTGTTGAGCTCCTAGCAGCAGGACTGAACTAAGAATGCAGAATAGCTAATTTATCTAAAAATACAAGTAAACTCACATTCCATCTCTCGGCACACTTCTTGAAGAACGCAGCAAAGTTAACAATCTCATCTGAGTGTATGTTCATGTTTTCTTCACACCAGGTATCTATCAAGAATGCATAAAAACTAATCATCTAAAGATACAATTAAACTTACATTCCACCTCTCGGCACACTTCTTGGAGAAGGCAGCAAAGATGACATTCTCATCAGGATGTTTCTTCTTGTGCTCCTCACGGCAAGTCTGCACGAAGAACGCGTATGCCGTCATGCGGCCACGCGGCTTGTTGTAGGGTCGCGCGCGCGGCATCCTGGTTTTAGTGACGGTCCCTTGAGCTAAGGCTTGCTGCTGTGCTTGCTGCTGCAACTCCTGAGGAAGTGTACAGTCTGTTAGCTACATATCTTTTGGGTAAAGCTAAAACAGTGCTCGACCGACTGTCAATGCGTATGCTTGAATACTTAGCCGCTTATGAAATACTAGAGTAAGACGACGACCGTCGACGGAGCCGCGCGCGTGTCGATTTCAACTTTTGACTTTAAGTAATAATAGCACTTCACCCGGGATCCTCAACTACTGAGTGCGACATATTTAGATATGGCTAGCTAGCCAGGTGGATAAACAAGCCTTATCACCAAGCAAACAGAGTACACAAACATGTACGCCCCACTAGGAATTTAACCCGGGACAGCTGGGTCTGAGAATAGTGATTTTAACCACTAAATCACAGAGGCGTTTAAATGTATGGTGATGGTTTAATTGTGCAGTATCTGCCTGGAGGGAAGCCACCCTAATACCTGTTCCTGTCAATAAATAGCACTCTTTTTTGGTATTAGATAATCTAATACCAATGAAGAGATAATTAATACCTATTTCTGCAGCCAAATAATACTGTATTGCATTATTGTATTGTGGTTTAAAGGGTACTGGTACTAGGATGATGAGGATAGTACAGTGAACACAGAGCATAGCTGTGTACAAACAGTGTTTGCTTTGAACAAAGTATATTTTAAATATCAATACCTAATAAAACAACTTTTACAGATCTACTTGCGTTTATTATTTAATGTTTATCTTGACGTTTCGAACCCCGTTTCGAACGAATGCTACGGTAGTAATGGATACGTCTGATTATAACGAAAAAATAAAAATACTTTTATCGGATGACAAGACGTACCTACAAACGCGTTAAATGCGACCAAAAACCAAGAAAATACTTAAGAAAACTAGTAATCTTGTCAAACAACAATCCGAAACGTTAAATCTGGATGCTAACTATTTAATTCCTTCCTGCCCTAAACCACCAAAACTGTATGTATGGGTTACCAAAAATTCACAAACCCGAGGCTCCACTACACCCTATTGTAAGCCAGATTGATTCACCAACTTACCGACTGGCCCGGCATGTTAGCTAAGATTCTTTCACCACTTAGAGGTAACACAACAGCTTAAGTGAAGGATTCCTACTAATTTGTCAACGATATCAAAGACCTACATCTCGCTGACAATTAAACTATGGTTAGTTTTGATGCGCAGTCCTTATTTACATGCCTACCCATACATGATTGCATTAAAATTACCAAAAAACGTAAAGGAGAACAAGATATGCCTGATGAATATGCAGTACCTATAATTAGAGCATTGTCTAACAACTGGCTACCTTTTGTGGAATGACATTTACTACCTGCAAGTAGTGGATGTTGCCATGGGTTCCCATGTTTCGCCCGTCGCCGATATCTTTATGGAAGACTTCGAGGAGAGGGCCCTGAGCACAGCACCGGTAACCCCTAGGTTCTACAAGCGGTATGTAGATGATACTTTCACTATCCTACCAACTGATAAAGTATCTGATTTTCTAGATCATCTTAACTCCATACATCCAAAAATACTACTTACAATAGAGTTAGAGGCAGATAGTAAGCTAGCTTTCTTGGATACTTTAATCATCAGGAGTCCGGACCATAGTTTGAGTCACACTGTGTATCGTAAAGTAACCCATACAGATAGGTACCTCAATGGTGATTCTCACCACCATCCTAGACAGTTGGCTCCTGTAGGGAAATCTTTGTTTCAGAGAGCACGCGGCATCTGTGACACCCAACACCTGGCTGCTGAGCTTCAGCATGTCAAGCACGTACTACAGGATAATAAACTGAAATTACCACGGCTTCGTCACAATAAACGCATTAAACCAACCACAGTCGAGCGCCAACCTGCTGTACTTCCATATATGAAAGGTGTCACTGAGAAGATTGGACATATCTTAAAGCGAGCTTCAATCAACACTTACTTCAAGCTGTTGAAGAAGATCAACCAATTTTTACGACCTATCAAGTGCAACATACCCCTTCAAGATGCAGGCGTGTACAAACAAACTGGACTGCGACTGTGTGTGGGCTCTCTTACATCGGGCAAACAAAGAGAAGTGTAGGAACCCGCGTTATAGAACATATAGCCGACGTCAAGCATAGGCGCAAAAATAAGTCTGCAGTATGCGAACATTCCCTAGAGAGGCCCAACCATTACATCAGATTTGATAAACCACAAATAATGACTAGAGAACAACGATTCATCCCTAGGATGATACGCGAGGCTATTGAAATTAAAAAACAAAACACCATACCAAAAGATACTGTAAGCTCTTTCTGCGTGAAACGGAATGCACCTGATTAAATTTAAATGAGGATATACAAGCTACCAACTAATTATGAGACAACCAACCAACACCTCAGTCTCCCTGTGACCACGGATCCTGCAAAGGGTTCGAAACGTCAGGATAAACATTAAATAAGTAATGTGTAAAATAAATGCGAGTAGATCCGTAAAAGTTGTTTCATTTGTGTAGTGTTCGCATAAGCTTTAGAAAACAATATCAATAATAATATATTAACCTTTTCACCGCCCAACTATCCTGCACGCGATGTCCCGCTGTACGCCAACGTATAAATGTATTTTAATAAAGTAGGTAGGTACAAAGAAGAACTTCTATAGAAGTGCTGGCGTGGACGGCACGAAAATCTCGAACTTCTATAGAAGTTGTTGGCGGTAAAATGGTTAATAAGGATTGAAACTTTAGGGATGCACACATAATTGCACACATGACTCTTGTGACTCCTTACCATCCAGCAGATCATATGGATATAATATACTAGCTGTGCTCGCGACTTCGTCCGCGTGGAATAGTGACTTTCGGCAGCATTTATAATTTATTAGGCTCTTTTCCCGTTTTTGCAACATTTTTCACTGATGCTTCGCTCCTATTGGTCGCAGCGTGATGTTATATAGCCTAAAGCCTTCCTCGATAAATGGACTATCCAACACAAAAAGAATTATTCAATTCGAACCAGTAGTTCCTGAGATTAGCGCGTTCAAACAAACAAACAAACAAACAAACAAACAAACAAACTCTTCAGCTTTATATATTAGTATAGATTGTCTCAGTATTAGAAAAAAAATAACTCCAGTGATAGTGTAGACACTAATTATTTATTTTTATTAGAGTATTAGAGTACTAGCGTTTGTTCGCGGCTTTGCTCACGTGGGCTACACGACTTGTAAACATGACATTCGTAACATATCACGTTATTTCAACATTAAGATTTTCATCTTTTATCAATAAAAACCGTTTAAAAAGCCCATCTATGTGAGCTAGAATTAGTAAAATGTTTCTATAGATCACTCTGTTTAGGTAGGTAATTTTGGTCCATTTTGGAACCTCTTGTACAAATTACTTTTTATTCCTACTTAAGGATCATTTTCCAAAAATCTTGAAACACTTCACAATTTCTAACCAGGCCAAATACCGAAATTTAAGGAATGATAGATTTCCATACAAACTTTCCACCCTTATTTCTTTTCATTTCTTTAATTTTATTGGAAAATCTATATATATCGAATTAATTATATAGTTATTAGTATTACTTTAAAAAAAAAGATTTCACCAAAAAAGCACTCTTTCGTTTTTTACTCCTTTAAAGGAAAAAAACACAAAATTCCTGAGACAAGCCATTCTTTATTTCTTTTTAAAAAGCTAAATACTATTTTATTGTATTTTACTTTAAAACTGATGGACTTTCCTACAAACTTTTACCCTCTATTTGAACCCCTTAAGGCAGGGATGGGGAAATTACGGCCCGCGGGCCATCTCCGGCCCGCGAAGCGTTGAAATCCGGTCCGCGACCATTAAACCATCAAAGTATATCACCTGCCTCAAAACAACAACTTAATAGGTTCGCTCAGCAACTGAAGAAACTGCACGAGGAATTTGAGAAGAGATTTTAAGATTTTAAGGGAATTGAGCCGTCTCTAAATATTTTTTCGATGCCTTTTAATGTCAACATCTATGAAACACCCGCTAACCTCCAACTGAACTAATTGAGATGCAATGCAATACCCATTTGAAGCAACTATTTCTTAACACCAGCAAATTGAAATTTTATAAGTCCATATCTAAAACACAATACCCAAATATAGTTGCCCACCCTCAAAAAATAATGGCTATGTTTGGTACTAGCTATTTGTGTGAAACTGTGAACCAACGTTTTTAATATTGAAATTGAGGCTTTCGAATGACCACCTTTTTTCGCTGCTAAAAATTGCTGCAACACAAATGGAGCCGGATTATGGTGAAATCATGCAGAACCGAAAACAGTTCCAAATGTCACATGCCCCTACAAAGACCAGCACTCCTCAACCTTCTACTTCGCAGCTAACCTAAAAGTTTAATTTATTTGCAATTTTTTTTATATTTCAATAGTTATTTTATAATATTGCACAATAAATTTGTGTTTCCGAAAATATATACAAATATTTTTATTTCAGTAAATAATATACTTAGTCAAAAATCAACAACTGGGCCCGCCATATATTTCGTTAGTAAATATTAGCACGCAACCGAAAAAGCTTCCCCATCCCTGCCTTAGGGTGTGATTTTCGTAAAATCCTTTCTTAGTGGCTGGTTATGTCACTCAATTAACCTACAGTCCAAAGTTCATCTAATTTGTTTCAGCGGTTAGGCTCAGCGATGATGAATCAGTCAGTCAAGAGTTCAGGATGAGTAATCATAATAGAATACTAGCGGCCTGTCCCGGCTACGCATTGTTTTACTGTGGTGCACATTTCTTTTTTAATATAGCCTATGTTACTCAGCGCTAATGTAGCATTCTAATGGTGAATGATTTTTTTAAATCGGTCCAGTAGTTTTTGAGTTTATTTGTTGCAAACATACAAAAATACAAAATACAAAGCTTCCTCTTTACAATATTAGTATGATTGACAGCCTAAGGAGGGATGCCAGTGTTCTGTGACCTATGCAACTTCAGGGTGTATTTGTTGATCTACCAGTTTATCTAATTATCAGTCTCAGCAATGTTCTTCCCTCCCACATATAAAATTTTTAAAAAACAGCTCGCCTACAAACATTCACTTTCAAAATCTAACAAAGAGACCCATGTTTAACAATGTACATTTTATGATTGCAAAATAAGAAACATGAAGACGATGGAAAATACTTTTATAACAATAATTTAGTAGACTACCTGTAATTGGCCTATGTATTGGATTACCTGACAGATTGACTCTCTCTGAAGGGCTGAGTCCAGCATGTGTTCTATGTTTAATCTGTCATTTGCTGTGAATACATGGACAATAGAATTCTAATTCTTTCGGGCACTGATCAGTGCTTGCCGCATATGAGCTGTAAAAGGTTAATGAAGAGGACTAGACACAACATGATAAATAAAAACATGTAACATACCTGTAGTGTAGCAGATTGTCGTTGTAGAGCAGCCTGTATTTGCTGTTGTTGCACTGCTTGCATATGATCATGCAACGTCTGCTGTTGTTGTTGCAATGTGTGAGCCACTTGCTGCTGCAATGCTGCCTGAGCCTGCACAATAGCCTGCGCCTGAGCCTGGCTCACTTGCAAAGTTTGTTGTAAGCTCTGTTGCAGCGCTTGTTGCTGCTGCTGCTGTTGTTGCTGATGTTGTTGTTGTTGCTGCTGCTGTTGCTGCGCTTGCAACTGTTGATGTTGCTGCAACTGCTGCTGCTGGTGCTGCTGTAGCATCTGCTGCAGCGTCTGCTGTTGGCTCTGCTGTTGGTGTTGCAATGCCTGCTGCAAACTCTGCTGCTGTATCTGTTGCAGCTGATTCTGCTGGATCGATTGATTCTGCTCTTGCGACTGCTGCTGTAACACCTGGTGGTTCGGCTGGATGCCGTTCGCCTGCTGGTTTCCCTGATCGGGGTCTGGGCTCGACTGGTTTTGGGACTGGAAAGAGATTAACATTTTAATGTGTATAAAAAAGGTGATCGATAAATACGGCAGGTAGGTAGGTAGGACACTGTCTGGCATTGTCATTTACCCATCATTTACCTATCTACTGATAGAAAAATGTTATAAATAACATCTGCACACAGTTGGATAACAAATTAATTCAAACTCAACTTTTGAAAGTTTAAATTGATTCACTTTTCCTCCTTTTCGATGTTTTCCTTCTTATCTTTTTCGCCGTAAAGGTAATACAAGATAATACGAATGAGCCTAAACATATAAAGAAAAAACTTCAAGCTCATACCGGAAAAAAAAATATTGATTTCCCGTTCCGCCAGTTCGGAGTTCGGAGTCGCTCATTCCTATTGTGAGATAGGTATTTATTTTTGTCGTAGGTGTCCAACAAAAATTAAAATCATACAAGGTATGTAATTGAAATTTATTTATTTTAGAAATTAATGATTGTCAAATTCTTAGGTAATTCACTGTGTTACGACCAAAATATTATTTTTAAAACAGTTGTTTTTACGATGTAACCTGTGGTTGGCAATACGTAGCTATAATCAATAATCAAACTAATAATATTTCCCACCTATTTTGGTTAGAAGATTTATCCTGTCGGCTGTTTTAAACTAACACAGAAAATCATGTAAAATTAATTTAACATTTAAAGCTTTTAAATAAGCACGGTTCAATCTGTAAATTAAATGACTACTTTTCGGACTTTTTATTAAAAAGTAAGCGGAAACTGAAATGAATGAATGATGTATTTGAACCACTAACATGAAAGAATGAGTACCTAAATTATAAAATTTAACACTAAACCTTAAAAGACTTTACAATAAAAGATACTCATTTCTATTCATAACAGTTTTAGAGCTTTTTAGAACATTAACGTGATTAAAACATCAAAATTCTAAATTCACGTGCAGGAAAATTAAATGTACAGTTCGAACTATAAACGTTTCTGTACAACACGTAAGTGCATGTAATTGATAAAAAAACCCTTTGTGAATTAGGTATGCAAGTTGTTTCATTGATTGCTATATCTAGTTGGTGCGAAAAAAACCTTATATGCGATAAAGTGATACCATTGAATAGTTGTATTGACGTACCTAAGAAATTTACACCCGCAAAATACTTATTTTAAATTGGTAGCCCTTGCTTTATAGCTATTTATAATACAACGAGTAGCCTCGTTAGAGATGGTGACAATTTTATATTATTCGTAGGCAAGTATGGTACGTATGTTGTTAGTTTGTAACAGTAATAATCAAATGCTTTATAGTAAAAGCATATTATTATTTAAGTTATATATATATTTTGTTAACTCTTAAGTTATTAACTTAGGCTATTTGGCTGCAACAACAACTTTATACCTACTTATTTTTGTAATAGAATAGGTAGTAATTTCAACGGAAATGTTTGCTTACAGGGTTGCTTCTTTACCAGTTCCGTTTTGTTTCAAATATTAGTACCTATGTATAATAGTAACGTTACCTATATTCAGTATGACCCAGCGAATGAATTCATAATTATTAAGAAACAAAAATAAAAGATAATTTTGTTAGTCATGAAGTCATTGCGAAAAGATGGATCAAATAGGTTTTACAATTATAATTGTTTATTCATACCGTTGGCGAAGATGTCTGTTGTGCTTCAACCGCTCCTGACGCATACCACCATGGCTGCTGAGGAGATTGTTCCCTGGTATTTGAATTTGATACTAATCGGTAATCATAACTTGCGGTTGAATTATCTCCGCCGTTATTCGAAAACCCACTGGTCATCTTATAAGTGTATAGTTGATGAGTGGCTGCAGCAGTACTTCGAGCAATTTCCTCGTCAAGTTGTTGTTGATGCTGGAGTTCACCTGCGCCTCCCGGCCACCACGAGGCTTCGTCGCGCGCACCCCAAGCGCCCCCCGTCGCGCCTCTGTCCCCCATGTTACAATCGCCGCTTTCGGCCAACCTGTTTCTTTATGTTCCTCCGGCTAGAAGTTTAAGATTCTCTTTGTGTAAATTTTGTGAAAATCATGTCCAATAAGTTATCTATACAACAACTACACAAACGACGTATCAATTTTCACTTTGTACCAGTACACTGCATACGCGATTTAATTTTTATTACACAGACTTCATATATTCACTCATGACACTTCATTTTCTTTCGAATCTGACTTTAGTCAAAACGAAAGTTCCCAGAGCCCTTCGTGTTGTTTAATCAAAAAAGCTACCGGCTGTAAGTTCTACTCCACGCGCGTACGTTTTGTCTTCGTTTGTGCTTAAGTCAATAAAGTTGGCAACGTCGCATAGTGAGACGCTAAACAAGTGCACACAGGCGCCCTCAACGCGCAGCGGCCATTACGGAAACGATCGAATTTATACGAAGAGACACCGAATATGCACGAAACGGCAACAAGTTCGTCCAGCAACCGGTCAATAAGACGATTAGCGCAGCTTGTGCTATCCACCTTCATAATTTTCTTCTTCGCTATTTGTTTTTCTTACATAAAACAATAACTACTAGGTATTAGAAATCTATAAAACCTTATTACATGTTTTATTTGTACTTTTAAAAGAAAAAAATACAATAAATGTTTTTTTTGCGATCATTACAATTATTAATATTGTAATGCTGACGCGACAGAGTAATACCGATAACGTGAAACAAACTATGAAACTTTTTGATGAGTAAAGGAGTACCAGCTTCTAATCCTTAAGTTATGTATTTTTATTTCACTTAGGCGTACAACATAGCGCATATGGACGTACTTACGTACTCATAAAATTACTTAATTAATTAACATAATACATAAAGTAGTATACTGCACAACACAAATATAAAAAATGCATTTCTTGTTTTCAATTTTATTATCGTACCTGTTTGTACAGACCTATGAAACATGCGCTACAATGAGGTTAAATGTTTTAACTCGTTATATGTGTGTGTATAGCGTCTGGGCAGAGTGACTATAGTGCCTATTTAGTTTTGGATTGAGTTTATACAAAATATAAATATTTAATTTCTGAAAACGCAGCTGTCTCAGCAGCAAGTTCTATTTTAGTACTCAAATCATTGATATGATCAGGTAAAGTAAGTATACTGACGGTATGTAGAGAACCTTATTTCGTAATAGTTTATAACATTCTCTTAAATTTTTGTACACTCGTTGATTTTGACGACCTCCTTGGTCGAGTGGCTTGCACCGGTTTTCATGGTGTCGCCATCTCTGAGGTCCCGGGTTCGATCCCCGGTCGGATCAATTTAGAAATACCTGTTTTTCTAAATTGTTTCGGGTCTGGGTGTTTCCTATGTATAATAAGTATGTATTTAAGTATATGAAATATGTTTATACGTTGTCTAGTTAACCATTTCTTGAGTTTTTTAAGGAAGCTTTTCTTGAGGAAAGATAATTGGTGTGAGTGTGGGAAACATTTTTTTATTTTATTTATTTATTGATCATTTTAGTTTTACAGTAAAATCTGTAGCTTTATAGTATAACAGCAGAAATAAATTCAATAAATTAAGATAATAAATTACTTTTAATACTGTGTGAAGACCGACGACTTGTGGTATATGGAAAATACCATTGTAAAGTAAATGTATTAAGAACATTTATGTTCTTCAGATATTTTGGGAATGTAAAAACTACTCACAGTATTTTTTTACAAAACTTGTTGTTACAAAGAATTCAAATGTCAAATTTATCAAGGTTCGTCTTAGCTTGAACTAAAAGTGGTGCTTTAATGTTTGATTATAAACTAAACAACATTAATAAAACATCACTGTTATTATATATTACCCATTTTGTAATGAGCTTGTGCTCACAACTTTACTATAGTATGTCTTATGTTATGAGTAAGGGTAATTAGAAACATCATAATATTTTAACATGACACAAGTAGAATCAGAGCCTTGAGTAATTTAGTTACCAATATTAGGCTTCTAGCTAATATGAATAAAATAATCTAAACAGAACTCTTTAATTATCTCTTGATGTTATTCGCTCTTGTCGCTGTAGCTTTTTTCATTTATCTCTATCTCAAGCTAATTATTTAACATTTGCCTTCTCTTTAAGTTGTTCCACAATTCCACGTATGCTCTTCTTGGTTATGACCAAGAAAAGCTGCCCAAGAAGGGGATGCTCTTGCTCTCTTCTTTTCAATTATGTTATTAAGTGGCCAATCAATTTTGTTCTTCTTTTCAATAACTTTTTATAATTGCTTATCCTTTACTTTTTCTAATACTTTTTGTGTTAATCACCATTTCTTTCCAGCTTATTTTTTCCATCTTCGTCACAATCTCTTTCTGTCCTTCTGTGTCATTGTTCATGCTTCACATCCATAGAGAACTCTGCTCCATACATACGTTTTCTGATGTTTTTGGCTACATTTGCTTTGAATACCTATGCACCTTCTTTTGCAATTGATATTCTGGTTGTAATGTCCAAATTGTATCTTAAATCATTTGTTAATTAACTGCTTTACATTTTAAGTTCAGATCGTCTTTTAACAGGATTTGATTAAAATAATAATATTGTCTTGTCATGTCAAAATAAACCAATAAGCAAGGCAGTTATCAATTTTTTCAAATAGGTACTTTATTAAACTTATTAATGTTATGAACGCGTGTGTGTCCTTTCTTCACGTCACAATAAAGCAACAGATTGATGTGATTTAAAGGAAGTTTGTCAACGTAACATCATGTGACAGACAGGTAATAAAGATTTTGATTCTGAATTTGAATTTGGACTCTGTGAAATACGATGTTCCTACGGGCAAGCGATAAAGATTTTTGTGAAGATATTTTTAACGCGGACGAAGACGGATGGAAACTGTAGTAATACAGAATATACAGCGTGATACAGGAAAATTGGTCCATAATGCAATGCAGGTAGGACATGAAATTTTGAAAAAACATTATAAAAAAGGGCTTTAGAACAAAAAGGTAATGTTTTAAAGAAGTCAGCAGTAGTCTTTTTAAAATGTTAACGTGAATGGAAAGGGCAATGTGAAATTTGTATGAAAAGTTGCCTTAATCAAAATTATTGCGCACGAACGGGACTTTTTTCATGATTAGAGGTTTTCCAAATACCTTACCTCAGAGATTTGGTTCTTATGAGCGGGCGAAATAACATAAGATTTTTCTTTTAAAAAAAAAATTCAGGTTGGAAATTCGAATCCCAGACACGTTTTTTTATAATATCTAATGATGGATTTTTATTTTGTATCAAATCGGCTCCAAAACTTCGTCGAGTATTTTTTGCTTTTCTCATAGTTTTGGTGTTTTGGGTCAGGACCATACAAAAACGCTCATATCTTGGAATTGTTACGGTTTAGAGCTATTAAAATACCATATAAAATATTATTCGCATGGATGTCCTCTACACGTATAACAAAGTTTTAGTCGTGCGCAGACATCTTCAAAAAAAGCACCAAAGCGCCCATTGTTCTACATTAGCAAAAATTAAACAAATTTGAAAACATCATTAGTTAAAGACATAACTTTCAAATAGTGCGAACAGGTACAGTAAGGAAAACTGTATTAGTATGACTTACTTGACGAATTTATGAAAATAATGTAATAAGATAATCGATTTTACCATATTTTTATAATCTATATATAGCAGAAAGTTAAATACAATTTCATTTAAAAATAAAATTAGAAAGAACCATGTCCGTAATAAGAGACCTACGCAGGGCTCATGCTTGAGGACCAAAGTTTTGTTGTTACGAGAATGCAATAGTGATTATAATTATCATCTTATAACGATTTCGTAGAAATCTTTTAATTCGTAACGGACAGTCGTAGTCGCATACATAAAATAAGCATTCAATATTTAAAATTCTTAATTTGAAAGCTACTTACAAGACACAATAATCTTAACAATATTATTACTAAGGTTTCTGACTCAGCTTGATTTCTCTCGAAATACAATTTTGAAAGCATGTTCATAGTAAAAATTTTGATGTTGCAGTTCATATCTATGTAGAAGCTGTAGGTACGTAACAGTCAAATTTTAGCAGGTTTACAACAAAACTTCTATGCTTGACGGTCATCCCATCATCGTAGTTTTTGATTAAATTTCATAATGTTATCACATTAGCTTAAGTATTAAAACAACACAGTTATTATCTTAAATAAAATAAAAATATTCAACTTTAAGTATTATAAAGTTTTAAATAAGTATAATAATATCTTACAAAAGTTAAGGTAGCTTAGGAACAAACTACCTATTTGCGAAATAAGTTATTGTATATTTTTCTATTGGCATTTATTCTTTATTGAAGTATATACTTTGTTTTATAATATTGAGACAGGTATGAAATTCCACTAAGAAGTCAAGGTCATATCTTCAACGTCAAAGAAAGAGATAGGATACTATTTGTTTATATTATGGTTAAACTTCGGAGTTTGTGCAAATATAACCTTTTTATTTACTAAATAATTTTTAAATCAGAGTTTTTATAAAGCCATTGCATTCGCGTGTATTATAATCTCTAAAATAAAACAAATAGGTTTGTTTTTTCTAAATATTGCAGTCAAAATAAAACAGACTATTGGAGACAATGGCTTAGGTTATGTGAATGATGTGAATACAATTTTATTACAAAATATCAACGTAGTAATTTTTCATGTCGTATAAGAAAATATTGTCTTTACTTCTAATTAAAAACTTACCTACTATGGCACTGTCACCACTGTTGTTATATGTACTGCTATAGGTACCTATATTTTAGTCACATTACTCCGGCCCGCGGCAGCCATTTGCTTACAAAATTAGAATGTAAAACTATAAATATCGCTGTTAGCAAATCACCAAAGTATTCAACCTTTTATAGTAATATTCACTTTAACACTTTATTACTTCCACATTGATTAATAGGGATAACGTAAAAAATAATAAAACTCACCCACTGTGTTTGTTACATCGGGCACACGATTTCAGCGCTTATTACGTAGGGAACTTCGCGTTTGTCGTAATGAATACGAAAGCAAGCAATGTCACAGAGAAAAAAATTTCATTGGCTTAAATTGAATGCCGCGCCATATAGTAACCAATCCGAATTCAAGCGTCGGCTTTATTTTTTGTTTATAAACGATGCACACATTCACGGGTTGAACTATTTTTCAATAAAGAATTGTACCTACTTACAAAAGTACGCTGTTCTAAAACCAAACGTATTGATATATGAATAAGACTGGGTTTCTTTGATTGAATTATTGAATGAATGAACAATTGAAGCCCGTTGCCCAAGTGAACGAACGAGGACATACATGCAACCAAAAGCAAACAACAAGTCAGTCAAGTCAATCAATCAAATGGCGATCAGTCGGTGTAAAATTGTGTCGTTTGCTTGTTTATTATCGGTATTATTAATTATTTCATCCTAAGTGGCGAAGATTACTTTTACCTGAAAAAAGATACGGTTCATATATAGTGTGGAAGTTTCATTATTTCGTCGTGTTTAATAAAATGAGTGTCTGAAACGAATAATGATGAACATTTTTGTGCCTAAGTGCTATGAATAAAAAATATTTGTCCTGCTAAAGTGATAGTTATATAAAGACAGTTGACCGGTTAATTGTGCCCCATTTCGTTAACCGTACAAGACTTGAAATGTCCTCTATTGTTAAAATTCCTAACCTCATCGTTGCGTCTTTGTGAATACGTCGAACTATTTTCAATCGCCTTGTGCGAGATCTCGCGTAGAAGTTTATCGTATTTGTTATATATGATTCAACGCGAGTATCAAATGAACAACGGGTTTAGTACAGGAGAAGAAGACTCAAGAGGTAATTCAGATCAAATATGTTGCCTTGTGGATGACGGCGAACGCTGCAGGCGACCCGCGAGCAATGCCGCGTATAGCAAACGTATACAGAAGACTGTGATGCAACGGAAGCTCAAGCTTAACATTGATCCTCAGGTACTAATAACAACATTTATTTAAATTCATAAATAAAAACTGTACACGAAGTGTCGTGCTAAATGGCGCGTAGGGGCAACGATCGTGAATGCTAAGCTACTCTTGCTATGGTCAATCCCTGGATGGGTGATCAAATATAAAATGTTGACTAGACCATCCTGACTAGTTTTTTTGCCCACTTCACCAGCCTTCTTGAGAGATCAATGTCTTTATCCCGATTTCCCCATGTTATCTGTCTTGATCTCTCTAATCGAAACCCTATGCCTAGTGATAAAAGCTGTTAATGATGAATTAAAATCTTTTTTGTGTTCTTTGTTAGTCCATTCTATGGTTAGACCATTCTATGGTTTTATTAATGACAAATCATTATAATTTTCAGGCAAGGCACACATACATTTGTGATTACCACAAAAACATGATTCAATGTGCAAGGACAAAGCAGCGGAGGCTAAAAGATTCAGAGGATGACAGCAATGAGGCAGAAATGGATTCACCAGAAGTGGACTGGTTTCAACTGCAGGTACCAACACTGAGGAGGTACAAAAAGCACTACAAAGTCCAGACAAGGCCTGGCTTGAATAAGGCTCAATTAGCAGATGTAAGTATTCCATACAGCTGACCGTTCCTTGTTGACAATATTTTTCTAATATTTGTACCTATTTGTTTATATTTAATTTTCTAATAAGAGTGTTGTTTATTGTAAATTGTGATTATGGTGGTATTAGAATAATGATGTTGCTCTATAGAAGAACTAATAAATATTATACTGATTTTTTTGTTGATTTATTGGTGGGTAATTGGTTATAAACCAACAAAATAAAAATGTTTTTGTGTAGTCTTGTTTTTTGTTTGTAATATAAACATTGTTTGCTTCGTAGGGAGTCCATAATAAATGCATTTAAACATCACTATAACTTAACAACTTTTTTGTAATTGTTACAGGCAATCCAGAAGCATTTCAAGACTTTACCTGTGAATGAAAAGGAAATAATGACTTATTTTATTTATATGGTTAAAACAAACGGCAATAAGTTGGACCAGAAAAATGGAATGAACTCAGATTCAGTGTAAATTTTAAAATTTGTGTATGTGACTGTAATTTAAATAATTAGATTTAACATTAGGTTTAGACACTACTCTCTACATTCTTTCGTAGATATGAATTGAAAATCTTAACCTGAAGTATATTACTTCATACAGAATTGCTATGTTACAGAATACAATGAAATTCACAAAATGCTGTAATGGCATACTTATTTCAAAATATTAATTTATTACTTAAAAATATTTTATGTGTTCTATAATTATTTCCTCAAATTGTCTTATTATAATGTGCTACACTTTGTTAAACCACAAATATTTATTTTTACATGCATCTCATGATGCTACATTAGCTTTTGATTCTTTCTTGCTGTACAGATTCATTATTATAAATGTTGAGGGAAAATGCAATCAATGGCCTGTTTAATTTAAGAGAGATTATAATAAGAGCAAAATTATAGAAAGTACTTTTTATTTCAGTATTATTTATAAACCTTTTTTATATTTATTTATCTTCTTCTGAGTCTGATGAAATTTCAATCCACTTTGACACTCCTTTTTTTGGAACCATTTCTGCTGTTTGTGGCATGGATGGAACAACTGTAAAAATATTTTTTTAATGAAATAGTTATTTTAAATCTGTATCTCTGAAATAGTTTTAGTTATTATTATACCTACCATCATATTTACTTGGCTCTGATATCTCAATATCACTATCTTCCTGCATTTCTTCATCCTTAATTGTCATTTCATCAACATTGTAATTCTTCAACTTTATGCTAAGATCCTTTTGGGTTAATGATAAAACATGAGATTTTGTTATTATATCAGCAAAATTAATTTTTACCCTTTTTTGCCTGAAATATAATAAAAACATAGATGGGTTAAAAATCTCAAAAAAAAAATTATTTGTGGTTAATCAATCCGACAACAGATGTAAACAAACAAATAAGGTATAACAATGAAATTTTTATAATAAAGCAGATGTATGTTACAGTTAATCCATTTAATTCTCTTTTATATCACCTCACCTATCCATTTGAGTACATTAGTGGATATAAACAAATATTAGGTTATTTATTTGAATCTGAATATATAAAGTTTGCTAGACATATTGAAAGTAAGAACCAATAATCCAGCTATACTCATGTAAAATATACCAGCAGGGATCAGATAATAATAAAATATATTTCATACTGACCTCAATGTATCATCACTAACTATGGTCTTCTTTACCATGTCAACTATTCCTTTTGATCTGTCAGCAGCACTGACAACTGCTCTATGAACAATGTCCGATTCATCCAGTGCTGCACCGTTGAGGTCCAGCAAACACAACTCCTTGTACTGATTCATGCCAATCACTAGAAGACCACCACCTGTGTTGATCCCTTCTTCAGTGCTGCTTGTGCAAACTGACTCCTCAATAAAACTAGGATCTGAAAGCAATATGCTGAAAAGAAAGTTAGATCTCATTAAAAACCTTCAAACAATGTTACCTACCACAGAAACTTGAATGTTAGTTCCTGTAGTGTATTATCAAAACAAGTTAATGCTAAAGTAAGTAAAAAGTAAGCTAGTAGCCCAGCAATTTTTTATGTTTAGTCTGCTGGTGATAGCAAAGGTCCCTTTAATTTTTAAAAAGATTTTCATTGTATGTTTTATTTATTTATTTAAACAAGCACCAACATAGTGTACACTAATACAATTTTAAATAAAATGCACACACAGAACGACACAAATCAAATGTCACTACAATTATAAGTGTGGAAAGCATGCAATAAAAATAAAATAAAAATAGAGAGTAACAGAACAAAACACAGAATTATACAAAATTGAGAATAAACAATAACAATTAATCAATTTATAAACAAATTAAAATAAAAATCAAATAAAAATAAATTACTTAAATACAAAACCAAAATTTACATTAAAATCAATATCGGGAACAAAGTTAAAATAAAAAACTTGAAATTAAGATAAGTCTTGATCGAAGAAGCATTATAAAACAATTTATCATCTATGAAACGGGCTTTGAGCTTCATGGCATTGTCAGCAAATACGTCATCGTTTCCGTTTTAGAAAGAGCATTGTACTGCCTCGTTAGGCTCATTAGTCTAGATATAGGTGCGTGTTTTAAAATACTTACTCATTATTGAAAATAGCAAATGTCATACACACTGGATAGTGGTACAGAACTGTGGGGATGGGATCTTTCTCTGCTATAGTGTGTATGATCACACTATCACCACTACGTGTAACATCTGGCCTTTTGAAATGGGCAAGTGATGTTAGTGTTGCAATGCTAGCGCACTCAATAAGATTTCCACTGTGATTTAAAATTTTTACATCTACTCTTAATGACCAAACCTGAAAATTTTAATTTACTTATCATAAAGTATATTGCTACAAGAAAATTATCATTTTAACCATTATTAAAAAGTAAAAAACATCACAAACCTTTTCTTCAACAACAATGCATAGTGATTCAAGATCAATGCATTTGGAATCTTTATAGCATTTTTCAAGTAACCTATTAAGGTATACTGTTAAGTCTGTCTGTCTGTTGGCTTCAAACTGAGGTGCTGCCATTGGACTTATCTCAACATTGATGTATAAGATTCCTTCATTTGGCCGTATTTGTTTTGGTTGTGTAACTTCACAAGATACTTGAGCGAGAACCCTGAAAAGCAACAAGTGTATTCACTGAGTTACATAATTGTGATCAACACCACTGTAGAGAGAATAATATAAACAACACTAAATCCTACTTTGTTTCTCCAATAGACACAATACAACTTCCATATTCTGAGCCAAATGTGATTTCCAAATTTCTACTTTCATTGTAGTTTCTACCATCAAGGCGCTGAAAAAAACAACAAATTGATAGAATAACCTTTAAGTTTAAATCGTCGTTTTATATTAGTAATAAAACATAAAAACAGCTTACATGACCTTCTGAAACAATTTTCTGAAGAAAGTTTTTTTCACAATTAGATAAAAATACGTCTCTCATTTTATGACTCGAATTGCTTGCTGAGATTAAAACTAACTACTATTATTAAAAATTACTACTAATTTTTTGGTTAGAACTCACGCACAACAATTGAATAAATTTTGACAAAAGTCAAAAGTTCTCTCAAAATCAAAACAAACTTGTATTTTTTGTTTTCTAAGAGAAAAGGATCTGGCCCATACAGCCTTGTCTTCATTTGAACGAAGTTTGCGATTAAGACTACGCTGTTTCGATTTCCAGCGGGGGTACCTACGTGTTGGTGTACTCGGTTTGGTTGGTAAGTAGGGTAGGCCTTGTTTGTCTGCTTGACTATATAAGCTACCACCATCTTATCTAAATATGTCGCCATAACATCAATGTTTGTAGCATTGTTGTGTTCCGGCAGCTAGAGATAAAATCGCCAGTGCCTCAATAGTTGTCTTCAACTATTGAGGCGCTGGCTATTATTTCCGGGTGAAATGCGCTTCCACTATTGCCTTTATCATAACTTAACAGGTGAATCTACAAAAACTACCAATTCGCACTGGGCCCCTGCATGGTGTTTTATGGCCCCTTCTCCCCCCAGCAGTGGGGACACGAAAATAAGCCGGTGACGATGTAACTATTGCAATGCAGTCACTGGATGACCACTGACCACTTTAAAATATTTCAAGTTCTTTCTTGCTTCGGAGGCACGTAAATAGTCCTTTAGCGTGGTGGGGTTTTACGGCCCAATCTCCCTCCTTACGCTATTGTTCATGCCTGATCCCAGTTAGTGAGACGTTTTAGGCTTATTAGATGATAACCAATAACAATGAAGCGCAATAAAAGTAAGAATTTCATTTGAATTTTTATCGCAACTTTTACTTTGACGTCTGTAGGTACGAACCTAACCTAACCTAACCTAACCTAAACCTAAACTTCTTCAATTAATGTTCAACCATGTGACTTATACATCAAGTTTTACTTATTATTTTTAAGTGCTAATTGCTGCACTGAAGGTGAATTAAATATTTATAAAATAGCATAGCATAGTATAATGGTAGCATAATGGTCAGTGCAGCCGCCCGGATTACGGAAGACCCAGGTTCGATTCCTGGCTGGGTCGGGTAGGCTTTAAATTTTTTCACTGTATTTTATGAATATTTATACATAAAGTTTAAAGATTAAGTTTAATGCGCAAGAGAAGCGGGTCGCTGCTAACGCGCGTGCGTGCCAGCCCGAACAATATCGTGTGCGTGCTTGCTGAGCGCTGGGACTCTCAGCTGCTGAAGCGCTGGGTTAAATTGCACACGGCAGTTGCGACTAGGGAATGCAATCTCGACCCGAGATTGAGAAATCGAGATCTCGCGCCATAATCAAAGCGTCGAGATTAGCCCATTCGAGATCTCGATCGTAAACGAGTCGAGATCTCGCGAGATTTCGATATTATCGAGATTTCTAAAAAAATATGTTAAAATCTCAAATCTCATATACTCTGTATAAGAATCATGGACAACTACGAAGAATAAAACTTATATGATATTGCTGTGATGTTTTGATAACAAAACATCACACGTTCACGCATCAACGTTTTATTAATAAAACAAGAAATTTTACTAATATATCACGTAAATCTTTAATTTAAGGGAACGAAATATTTCTATATACACTGAAGAAAATTAACGATGAAATGGAAACATTAATAATCGTGGTTTTGAAAATAGCTTTTTAAGCACAGCGTCTTCAAAGTTTCATCTGCTAAGCGATACCTAATATCGGTAGCTAAATAGCCTGCAGCTGAGAAAGCCCGTTCGGCCTTTACGCCTGTAGAGACGGTAAGTAAGCTGTTGTAAGCAAATTTAAGGAACTGCCCTCTTTCGCCACCATACTCGTAAAGATTCATTTCTTTCTTTAAAAGTCTGCCAATGTCAAACCTGTATGTTATCACAGCTTGGGGTTGAGTATCTTTACTCGTCTTTAAAGATTCTTCCTACTCTTTCTGGAGAGAATAAGCCGTCGATTCAGTCCCCGGACTTTCAGGGACTGAATTAAGGACTTGTTGCATATGTGAGAGGGGTAAATTGTCTTCATCATCATCCGTTTGAAATAAAAACACACGCATGATTCGCGCACTCTCATGTCCCAAAATCTCGATAATCTCGATCAATATTGTCGAGATCTCGATCGATATCACATATATCGAGATTACAGATCGTCGAGATTGAATATCGAAAAAAAGGTCGAGATCTCGAGAGAGATTGCATTCCCTAGTCGCGACATCCTAGCGGTCTCTAATTATAAAATAATGTATTTTTTCTTGTTTATTACTAACTTAATGTTTCAATGTCACTAACAACACTAACACACAACACTTCTGGATTTTATATTTGAAAGAAAATTTTATTATTATTATACTCTATATTTATTTTCTTTCTTAAAACTAGATTTTTACAATATTTTAATATAAAAACAATAAAACATTATAAAAACCTAATCCTAGAGTACCGCCAGCAGCGGGGCAGGGCCCAAGCTACCGGTCGGTGGTCAGGGCTGCAGAGTGAGGAACCTCCTGACAATACGTGCCGTGTCAAGGAGTACTGCTTTCTGAATCTGACCCTTGATCCAACCATCAAGCGAGAGCATCTTAAAGTGTTGGTCTAGGCTCTTCGCTATCAGACCGTTCGCTGAAACGACTAAAAGTAATAACACTAAATGACACTAATCACTATATGACTTTAATATTATTAATATATATATTGCATATTATTAATATTAAAGTCTATTGAGGGAATTTGACAGTCTGTGGTGGTTTGATGTGATGTGCGGGCGTGTGTACCTCCTTGTGGCCCGGTGGACACTTTTTGAGTCCAGTTTTTGTCGCCAAAAAAAGAATAAAGAATTTTGTTGAAGTTTTACTGCAAGACGGGTAGGAAACAGGTGCTCTGTATTCAATTGTCGCTAAAGTCACAAATCAGTTGCTGACTCCTAGGTATATCTAGTGATTCAACAAAGTAAAAACGAGCGAGCCTTACAAGTCGCATGTGATGTGTAACATTTGACATCTCACCTTGGTAATAACTTATAAGGTAATATGCAATTTTAACATTATATTCTGAAAAAAAGGGTTGGGTATTATTTGAAATTTATTTATTTATTGTATTGGCATACACAACAGGTAACAATCAAGTAAAAGTAGAAAACAGAAACTACAATAGATTAAAACTAGATCGAGACCCAAAAAACGTGTACCTACACACAGCATTATATAAAAAATTTGGCGCAAACATACCTACTTGTCACCACGATAGAATTAAAAATTGATAAAAACAAGCAATCTACAGACTCAAATTAAAAATTAAAGACTATTAAAAACTATATAATAAATCAAATATAAATCATCAAAATAATTTTTCATAACAAAGAATAATCCTTTTTAATGAAAATTGTTTTTTATTTAATTGACACTAAGAGTAATGCAATACCGCGGGCTCATTCGTCAAATCAAATGGCGCGCGCTTCCCCGATTGGTTGGTACCATCAGACGGCCAACTACCACTGCGCGCTCATTCGTCAAATCAAATCGCGCTCCCCCGACTTCCTGTTACACACTTCCGTCCCATTTCACGAAATCACTCCCACAAATTCCAAGAAAGCGAGAGGAAAGATGTTACACATCAAAAAGTGTGGATCACTGGTTCCTGTCAAACTATGCACTGGTGCCACTAATTAGGTAGGCAGGTACACACAACCACAAACTGTCAAATATCCTCAATAGACTTTGAACTTAAGGTTTAAGGCATGTGGTTGAAAATGTATTGAAGAAAAATTACAGATTCGGATAGGTTGATGTGCAGGCGTTTGTACTTACCAACAATAACGAGGTAGATAGGTTACCGTTACTTCGGTTTAAAGAACTTAATTGTTTCATTATTTTTGATGTGTAATATCTTTCCGCTCGCATTCTATATATAAGCAATTTGTCGGAGTGATTTCGTGAAATGGGAGGGAAGTATGTGTAACAGTGTAACAGGAAGTCGGGGAAGCGTGTAAGCGCGCGCCAATTTGTAAATTTAAAATCGATATTAAGAACATGACATATTATTATTATATGTGACATATTGTGTCATTTGACTATCAAAGGTCATTTTGATATGTCAAATGTTTTCTAATGAGAATTTACTGCATTTATTTTATAGATAAAATTATGTACCTAATAACTGACCCAGTTTTTTCAAAATATAATGTTAAAATTGCTTATTAGTTACTAAGGTGAGATGTCAATTGTTTACACATCATAATTATGCGACTAGTGGGTGCCAAGTGCGAGTTTCATTCGCAATTCGATCACGTAAACGAAAACGAGAATTTGTATGACAAAATGTTAACTCTTCTCGTATGCCGCCAGGAGGCGCTGCTTCAATGCCATACTAATATTCGTTATCGTAAACGTAATCGAATGAATACGGATAGTAAACAGCTTGTTTTTTAAGTATTTTCATTTTATTGTATTGTATTGTAGACTAACATAAGTTTTTAAGTTCTGTGTAACTAACTTAATATGGATGTATGGTCTGAAACAAAAATATTATTAGGTATTATTAATATTATTAGTTAAAACATTGACTCGAGTCACTCGAGCTGAGTAAGTTAAAATTAAATTGTTTGAGATCAGGGATTCCCAAATTATTTTGGGCTAGAGACCCCTTTTCACAAAATTAACTGATACCTCAGACCCCCCATAGCCAATTTACTTTAAAAATTCTATCTCTACTTTTTTTCCTATTTATACAAAATACTAACCAATTTAAAAACTTTGCGGTTGGTTATGTAAACTTGACATAATTAACTTGACATATTTTTCAAAATAAACAATAGTGAATGTTTCAAATAAGAACTTGTGTTATCTAATAGGGGATCGATTTTTAGACCTCGTCGACCCCCAAAATCAGTTTTCGTTTATGTCGACCCCTGGGAAACCGATTTTGACCCCAAGGGGTCGATATCGACCACTTTGCGAATCCCTGCTTTAGCAGGGATTCGCAGGTACCAAAGATTCGTTCTCGTGGCTGTTGGTTGTGTTAACTTAGGTACTTAGGTACTTGTTAACGTCAACCAAATTATAATTATGGACGTGATTTAATTGTCAATTTCTGTACCAATAATGTCGCTTACCGCCTTTACACTGTTGCCTATACCGCAACCCCATTTTAACCGATTATGGCACAACAACAAGTTAAAGAATAATGAGGATAATACAGTGCTGTAATGCTTGTTTATTTTAAAATATTTATTAACTTTGCCTCAAGAACATTATTCTTCCTTTATCCACCCTTCTCCCTTCCCTTCATAGGCCTAGCATGCTGGTCTGCGGTGTCAGTGTCACCGAATTATAGAGGCAATTATTCCGTCGCGCGCGAACAAAGAAATTTTCTTAATAATTTCATCAGTAGAGCGGACTCTTATACTATCTCTCTGTTGTTTATCGTTTTATTTCCCTCACTATGCAAGGCTGCCTGGAAGGGATCTCATGTAGAGATTATAAGCACTTGATCTTCACCATTTTGTGTGATGAAAAGGCCGAACGCGGAAGCGCACTTAACCCGGAGTCCTCAACTAGGTACTAGGGAATGGCAATTATAATTATTAGAATACAACAATGAAAATCGTATTTGTAACATTTAGGTATGTTAAGGCATCATATATCAATAAGTTGAAGGTAGCTAGCCAAGCAGACTTAAAACATAACCTACCACCAACCAAACAGAACTATCATTTAGGTACCCCATCCCCCCGCCCGATCCTCTAAATACCACAACACATTTACAAAATACACTAAACATGCACACTAGTTTAGGCCCGCGACACCGTACTTGTAGAACAAGGGTACGACGAGGACCGGACACACGCGCTCTATACCAGGTACAGACATGTACGCTGGGCGCTTCTCCCCCACCACCACGGCCCCGTCAACCCGAGGCGCCCTCGGGTTTTTTCGCTCCCCGATCCGATCCGAACCCCTCGGAGAATCTAGTAGGGCACTAGTGCGTGATGCCGTTCACTCTAGAAAACCTCTGACGGTGCTTCGTTTCACACGGCTTGAGGAACCCCTTAAGTTTCTCGCCGCCCCAAAAAAGCCCGGTGAAGCTGAAAATTCCCAGTGGCAATCAGCACTCTGTCAAAAAAAAGAAAAAAATGTACCCCATCGCTGGGACTCGAACCAGAGGCCTCTAGGTCTGATACCCTTGGTCTTAATAACCACTAGACCAGCACAGGAGCGATTGAAGTCGTTTCTTTAAGTATAGTCGACCATGAAATTGCTTTATCACTTTTGACAAAAACTTCCATTACAATAAAATGTCGCTAAGGCTCATTGTCAATAATGACAACGTATCTGTCACTTGGTATTTTGAACAAAAATAGAACTTGTTGTTTTATTATATGCAAACAAAATTCACTTCTAAGGTGGTTAAGCAATTTCATTGTCGACTATACGTAATTTTTTTATCTATACAAAATTATTGATGGTAATGTCCATATTGAGCCGACGACAATTACGTATACCTTTATGTATTCCGATACGAATGTGGATATAGCGTGACATTGGTGATGGGTAGCGAGTGGTGACACGGCTAGAGCCATCCTCACTCGCCAGCGACATGTCCGCCCGGCGACATCGCATCTCAGCCCCAGAGCCATTCTCAAAGGCTCCTTGTCGCGCTTTCAACCTCTGCTTTTACCAATTGCAAATCAGTTTTTAACATGTACGCTAAAGGTGTTAAAATGCAATGGCCACCGGTGTAGAACTTATCATATCGGCGATATGCAACGCCACGTTTTGCGAGTCTGTCTATGACAAAACCGTTATAGGTAACTTTTTATGAAATACAAGAAAAACACTTTTAACGAATTTAGTTACTTTATCGCGAATAATTTAGGCATAATATTTTAATCGGATTCGAACCCTTTACGTGACCGTGCTGCTGTGTGTGGTGGGAGACTGTGTCTGAAGTTAATAAATGTTTGATTTCAATGTGTAATTGTGTAATAGTGTTCGCGTAAACTTAAATAAATATTTATGTTGTTTATCTACTTTAAATCAATCTGTATATAATTGTTGGCTTTATTAATATATGTTGTAAAAACCTCGTTGCTGATTTAAAAAAGTTAGCAACACATAGTATAACTTTGAAAGGTTCTTATACTTAGGTAACTAAGTATTTCAAAATATGTGTAACATGCAAGCCTTTATATGGCTACTCTTATCAATCTTGTAAACATAATAGCTATACAAGTTTTAGCAAAAAAATTACAGACTTAGTTAAAACTATGGTAAAAAAAATGGTCTTTCATTGTGTCTTTTATTAGTTTGTAAAATACTTATATTTGTTTAGATTCTCTGACTTCACAAAAGCAAGAAATAATTAATGCATTGGCCAAAGAAATCAACGGGAAACATCTTAAAATTGGAACTTATAATGTAAGTATGATTCTTTATACTAAATCAAGATGGACCTCGTTGGTCACTTCAATGTCAAACAAATTTTCATTTTCGTTAACTTAATCAAATGTCAAATAGAACTCGCACTAGGCACCTGACAACAACAAACAGACAAATAAACACACCCTTTATTTAATGCCACCTTTAGGGACAACTTTTGTCCGGACCAAGATCCACATTTCAAAAGTAAGTATAACAAGTCATTCAACATTGTCTATAAAGTCATTTTCCATCATCAACAAAAGAATGAGATCTATATCTCATCATCGTCATCTGAAAATGATATAATTTCTTTTTTACGGGGATTAACGAAAACTACTTCGTATAGTTACCCCGTTAGAATCAACGCAAATTTTTAGGGATTTTCAATTGAGGTATATACCTACCTACGTTTGGTGTCCGGACGACTGCTGCACGGTCGCACTGCGTCTCAATGGAATCATAAAGAAAATTATGTGAATTCACGGCAACTCATACCCCCTTACAAATAAACAAAGAATAAGGTCCGACTCTAGTAAAAGAGACAAAACACGGAAAAGATTTTCAAAATAGATTTTGAAATGACGTTTACACGACGACGGCAACAAAACACGGAATAACTATTCGGAGCTTATTCTTTGCTTATTTGTAAGGCAGTAAAAGTTTATAAAGATCTTGTTCTCGTAGAATCGTCCTCTAAGCTGGGTGGAGACGGCTGACGATGGCACCCTCACCGGCAAAGGGGTCGCCTTCGTTCTCGTGGACATTCTACAGAAGCGGTTCAACTTCACGTACGAGGTGGTGGTCCCGGAGAAGAACTTCGAGATGGGTGGCCGAAATCCGCAGGATTCTTTGGTCGGCCTCGTCAACAACAGCGTGAGTAGGGTAGTGGTAGTGTTCAACACTTTAGACCCAGTCTTCGACACTAGTTACGTCGCCAAAAAATAACATAGATTTTCATTAAAAGGAGAATGGGCAAAATATATGAACATTGTGGTCTACCTACACAGCACTAACGCCATCTATGCTAATAAAAAGATTACATGTTAATAAATTAATGAATTATTACGTACATCCTTCTGGTTTAAAGAATCATTCGTCATTATTTTCTATAATAATAAAAAATGACATCAAAGGAGAAACTACACTTTGCAATTATTTTTGACATTTTAACAAAGAGCCCCGTAAGCTACACATTTATTAAGTATAAGAGATGTCCTTTTCATTGATGTATGGAAAGAAAGAAAGTAAGAAAGAAAGAAAGAAAAACATTTATTGACTCTTACATAATAATTAAAAATAGAAAAAAATATAAAAAAGACATGAAATACAAAAACAAAAAATAAACAACAAAGACAACAGTGTTACGAGCCAATCAGGACCCTACCTCAGCTGTATGGCTTGTTGATGCTAGTAGGTAGACCAACTTGCCCATTCTCCTTTTATGAAATGACACCTAGGAAGCAGGTAGTCCATATTAAATTGTTGCTATTAGCCTTTATCTATACAGGGTATTATAAACATCAATATTCATACGACCAAAATGAATGGAACAGCTGAATTTTACTTTCGAGTTAAGGAGTTGGTCCAATAGTAAGAGTTGTTCGTTTGTATCACGGGAGTCATCTCAGAAGGTTTGGACGGTGATAAAAAGTCAACCTGTAATCCTACTAATATTATAAACGCGAAAGTTTGTAAGTATGGATGGATGTTTGTTACTCTTTCACGTAAAAACTACCCAATGGATTTGGATGAAATTCGGCATACAGATAGTTTATAACCTGGATTAATACATAGGATACTTTTTATCCCGATAATCCTACAGGATCGGTTGCTGACCCCTATGTTTATAGATTAAAGGAAAAACATGTTGACCACTGGTTCCTATTCAAACACTGGTGCCACTACTCTAGATAGTTATAGGCACTTTATTCCTACCTGAAATCAGTATAGACCTACATAAAAATATAATGTAACGCTCGCTTTCCACACAGCTGGAAAAGCGGACGCGACTGAAGAGTATTTAAAAAAAAAATGCAAAAAAAAATTTGTATAAACAAATACATCATTATGCTCACTGGACTTTTTTAAATAAGTAGTTACACTTTTTACTATTAAACTAGTGGTCCGCTCGCGACTTCGTCCGCTTAAGAACATCCCTATCCCATGATGGACCCCTGTAGCAGCACCACCTACCGGGTCCATTTGTAAATCTAAACCATTCTCGAATCCACTTGAACACACACTAAAAATTTCATCTTAATCGGCCCAGAAGGAGTTCAATTACAAACAGACGCACAGAAGATTTTTATAGCTCATAATATTATAGCAATCCACCACACACGGTCGCTATACTATAATATATATTTTTGCCCTCATTAAGTCCGCGGTCTTGCTATATCTGTCCACATATTTTGGTGACGTCATAGAAATATATATTATAGCTGCGTCTGTGACGGGCTTAAGCGTATTAATCGTAAAATATTGGTTGTTTTTAAAGCATTATAAGCTGTGCCTTTCAATCATACTGATTTATATTAAGATTATTTCATATTTCTTACCGATTTCAAGTTAGTGGACGTAGCAGCAGCATTCCTCCCCAAGATTGGGACGTTCCTCGACATGGTATCATACTCGAACGATCTGGACGAGGGTGTGTGGATGATGATGCTAAAGAGGCCTAAGGAGTCGGCGGCCGGTTCTGGCCTTCTCGCTCCATTCAACAATGCGGTGTGGTATGTTCGAGTTTATTTATCCTTAAATTATTGTTATTATTATTTTCCTTACATGTACCATGGATTATAAACCTCCTTCTCACTTGATGTTAAAAGTGATGATGAAATAAAGGTGATCCATTTCGGCCTGAAGATGGATCACCTTTATTTATGAACTCCGAACCGAAAACCTCAGAGAATTCAATAGGGGCAGGGACACGCTTTGATGCCATCTCCATTAAAAACCCTTACAATATTGACTGACTAATAATGACTACGGCTTGAGGAATCATTAGTTTCTCGCCATACCTTAAAGTCCGGGTACGCTGTAAAAGCCATTAAAAGCCAATAGAAATATCATAAAAAATAACGCCAAAAGAAAATTGTATAATTTGTTTGATTAAAGTCCGGCTCGAAGGACCAAAACATGTAAATTTATATGTAGGTAGGCATAACAGTATTTTTCTTTCCTCCAGGTATTTGATCCTTGTGGCAGTTCTATCATATGGCCCGTGCATCACTTTGCTTACCAAGATGCGCTCCAAGATGGTCCCGGATGGAGAACACCCAATCACGATGTATCCCAGCTTCTGGTTTGTTTATGGCGCTTTCATCAAACAAGGAACTAATCTGGCGCCCGAAGCAAGTTTGTATTATTTCTTTTTTACCTAATTAAAATAATAAAAAAGTTTTTTATTAGTAAGAAGCTCACTCTTGTAGCATTTTGATTAAATAATCGTGATTCTACCAAATATATATCTTACTTATAAATAGTCTAGATTCTAGAATGTATTGTATAGTCTTCTACCGAGAAGAGCTCCCACAATAATATTGTGTGTAATACAATAAGACGTCACTTCAACGGCAAGGCAATTATTATATACTACTATATAAATCTGTAGGCTCTGTCTGTACATGTATGCAATTTCTGACAAATTTTGGGATAAATATTCGTTTTATGACTCACTGCACTGACACCAATTCTATGATTTTGAAATTTTTGTCTGTCTGTCTGTATGTCCTCTTATAACTCAAGAACGGCTTCACCGATCTTTATGAAAATTTGTATGTAGTAAGAACTTGAAATTGTGCAAATGATAGGCTGTAAAAAAATATTCACAAATTTTCGCACAGCGAAGCGGGCGGGCTAGTATATCTATATATTAAGAGCGTTTACGCCGTTTTGCTCAAAAACTGTACTTTTCAAACCTCTTAATATCTATGAATATTTACTTTACAAATATGTTAATTACTTATATCATTAGGCGATCTTGTCACCAAAATAGTTTGTTGAAAACATTTTTAGATTTGTGGATATTTTGGAATTTATAACCAGATAATTGAACAGAGGTTTTCATAATTTGACTTTCCGCGTCAACTTCGAAGCTTAAAAATGTGTTTAAATTACTGACAAACCTAAGAACAAAAATTTTATTTCAATTTGAAAGATCTTCAGCAAAATAGTTTGTTGAAAACATTTTTAGATTTTGGTTACTAACAAAAACTATAAAAATCCGAACATTTTGAATTTTTAAAGAAATTATAGGTGATAAAATAATTGTTTTCTCTATTAAAGTTACTATATAAATATAAGATAAAAGCTTTTTACTATGGAAAAAAGTGTTCTTTAAATTATGCGCAAAATTCTTTTTACTAAATTAGCTCTATAATTTTTCTATAAATATTTTAAAACTGCTCTAAAACTACTACAAAACTCTGCGTTCTATTAGTATCAAATCAGTACGCCGCGAGGCCTCTGAGAGAGTGGTCACGTCGCTCGACGCTCTACCCAACGATTTTCGAACAATTGCCGTAATTTCGAAGATAGTTCAAATTTATAGCGCGATAAGCAAATCTTAGTACTTTAGTGAATAAATTATTTTATGTTACTTTTGATGAATTGCAACATTTTTAAATTGGACGACCTCCGTGGTCGAGTGGTTAGCGCGCCGGGTCGGGCGTCGCGCCGTCTCCGAAGCCCCGGGTTCAATTCCCGGTCGGGTTAATTTAGAGAAGGACTGTTTTTCTAAATTTATTTCGGGTCTAGGTGTTTTTACTATGTTGCATGCATGTCCATGTCTATGCATTTATCCATATTATCTTACTATACTAACGAGTTTCTTAAGAATACTTATCTTGAGCTAGATAATTGGTGAGAGCATAAACAAATTAAATTTTTAAACTGACAACGTATATTATGTTGAAGAGATAATGGGTAACAAATTCAACGAACCCCCCCCCCCCCCTCCGAATCGGGCGTGGTGAGAAGTGAGCTTTAAGTAACTTTCGCAATGCTGGCCCATGGGATGGGTGGGAAATACCATCTATGTGTGTTTCTCTCGGAGGAGGGAAGGAGGGAAAAGGAGGGGATCCTTTGCAAGACACGTAAAACCGGAGGTCCCAGTTTTTGTCAAGACTGCTCCGCACCCGTGCCAGTGTGCGCTATGGGCTATGGCCCAATCTCCTCGCCATATCCGCAGTAGCAGTGCGACTTACTTATTATGTTTTTTAGAATCCTACTTATTTAAGTTTTTCTTTCAATGTATTACAAAGAAATGATTAATTGTATGGGCAATCAAATACCTTGACCGAGTTTTGACAGCACCTATTTTATTGCTGCATGATGCGCTTTGTGCTTATGTGGCTCATATTTTCCAAGTAGTTTTTATACAAAATTTATTTTAAAAGGAGATTAGCAAAATTGGGCTTGGTAATAGACAACATATTATTATTGATATATTCTAAAAAATCGGTCAATTTATTTGACTGCCCATACAATTAATCATTTCTTTGTAAAATATTGGAAGAAAAACTTAAATAAGAAGGATTTTTAAATGTTTCGTATCTCAAACCATCAACAAACTGTCAACTGTCAACGTCATGCAGGGAACAACAGGGACTCTATTTCCACTTAACATCAAGTGGAGTGGAGACATTTGCCGAGCTATGAATAAAATAAAATAAAATGTGACGTCGTCAAATCAATTCGTCCAAAATAAATCGTTGAGGAACAGATAGGTATTGATTATAATTTTGTGATATAAGATTAATTACAACATTAATAAAAATACATACAATATAATATTATAGGTACTTATTTCATGTATCTGTAGTTTAGCCATCTGCTTACGCCCATAGTTAAAAATAAAAAAACGACGGGTTGCACCCCGGGAGTGCCGGCAGAAGTGAAAACTTGAATATTAACGTTGTGCATTTTTGATATTTTGGAATGGTTAGGGAATAATTTTGCACGAATTGCTTCAATTATCAGTATAAAAGTACTATCATTTATGTGGTAGAATACAATATTTATTTATTGTGCTATCGTACACAAACATGACAATTTATTCGCGCAAGCGCCCTGCGCCGCCTAAACGAAACAACAGGCATACATTTTCGCCGCGCCGTAGAAAGAGAGGGGGAAACTTCCTCTCCTACGCCGCGCCGGCTGTCTACTCTCCATCCGTCTTACGATTTTACGTCTTACATTTTCGATCAGGTCACGTGTCCTGACGCGAATTTAACATTTTTTACCCATTACAAAAAAAATGTACAACGCCGCTAAAGAAGTTTTCACTTCAATAATTTCTAAGTATACCGAAAAACTAAATTCGAACGGATCAAAGTAGTGAGTTTGACTATAGTGAGTAGAACTAGCCTTCTCTACGCACACACTCGCGCGCGCTCACAGCCCGCTTCTGTGTGCGTGATATTTGGACTTAAAAACCTAAACTTAAGGTCTCGCGCTCGGCGTAAACGCTCTTAACACTTGAAGCAAAACTTTGTACCCCTTTTTACGAAAATTGCGCAAACGGAGGAGTATGAAATTTCGCACACTTATAGGTAGTTTATATAGAGAAGGTGTAGAGAATGTTAATATTTTTTTAAATTATGCACACGGACCTTCAGGTCCGTGATACCTAATTATGCATAAAATAGTAGATTGTACACCAAGGGGATAAAGCACTGTATTATGTCACGGGCGCGATATTTGAATCCTGAGCGTAACGAAGGACTCCAGATTTAACTCCCGAGCGTAGCGAGGGGGTTTTTAGTTGATTCCCGAGCGAAGCGAGGGAATTAAAATGGAGTCCTGAGAGCAGTGAAGGATTTAAGCGCGCCCAAGGCAAAATCAGTTTTATCCCTGAGGAGTATACTCTACTTTTCTCACCTTTTGCGAGACAATAAAAACCAAGGCTACTAGAAAAAGTATTTTATTTATTAAAATACTATTTTCATTACTAATTATATATAATTGGCACAGTAAATAACAATAAAAAGTAAATTAAAAATTAAAATTGATGTTTGATACATTAGTCCAGTTATGTAAAGATATGGTTATATTTTTTGGTACGCTTATGTTAGTTGAGGTGGAATTTATTTGAGTAGCAGCACCCAATACATCAGAACCTTGCGTGTGAGGGTCGTTTGGCACAGTAAAGGTTGGGGAAGGTGGTGCTTGAGGCAGTAGGCTTGACGGGATATATTTTGAGCTAGATCGCTGTGGTGGCAAAGGTTTCCAAGGATCATCAATAATGGACGTAGTTTTCAGATGAATGTTGTCACCAATACGACAGCTTATCTTGTTTTTGTTTTGTATGGAATTCTCTATGTAGTCCTCCGCTACTGCATCGGATTTCCAGCCACCATGACGTTTTATCTGGGCCATATCTGCTCCTGAATCTGCCAACAGACTTGCCGATGTTCTCCTCAAACAATGACCCGTATAGAGCTCGGGATTTTGCAATTTGAGGTATTTTGCAATTTCTTTTGGCATGGCGCTGATTTTATTCTTGCCAATGACTTGCCTGGTGCATTTGCCATTACTGTAAACGATAAAAAATCTGTTGGTGTTTATATTAGAGGGGCGCAGAGCTTGGTACTTTCAACAATTCTTGCATAATCTTCACGAACTATGAACGAACGTTCTCTATTTGTTTTGGTATCTGGTAAGTTAATCAGCAATAAATCTGCATGTTTTTTGATATCATTGACTTTTATGTTTACGAGTTCATTTCCACGACATGCGCCATTCACTCCAAAAATCAAGGCTACCTGTAACAAAAAATAGGATTGTGAGTAAATAGATAGATACACTACTACATTTTTTGACCTTTATATTATAAAAAAAGCTTGCGACAAAACCTTAGAATGTGTATTTTTTAAATGTGTGCCATTTAAATACCCTTTTATTCATTAACTATTTTATAGAGCTATTATAGGTAGGTACTAGAAACGTAACTAAAAAGTAGGCAGTACTCATACTTACTTTCATGGCCAGAAAGCTGTGATCAGGAGCCTCATTCAGAAAAGTTTCCACATCTTGCGCTGTCAATACTTTTGACTTCTTTGCTCGATGACCATCTGATTTCCTCTTTAAAAATGCCAATAACTTGCTATATGTATTTATCTTAATGTCGTGTTTGATGCTTATTGTTAACCTGAGCATCGAATAGATACACCACAGGCTGCTGGACTTCTTTGTACACGATAAATACTCGAAATAAACAAGAAGCACTGACTCCGACACAGACTTTGCGCCTTTTGCAGTTTTCCATTTGTGGAAATCGTCGTAAGCTTTCAAGTATTTTTCCTTCGACTTCTCTGGTAGTAGGTTATTAACAATACCTAAGGCGTCTAATTTAATGGACTCCGGAGTTAAATCACTTTCGTCACTCGACATTTTCTTAATGTTTTATTCTATCTTCTTTTGCAGTTTTTTCTGATACTGATTGCACCGTATTGAAATACTCGCGGCTTTTGTTTTAAGTATTGATTTTTTTTCGTTCGGCTTGCCGTGGCGTGGCCAGCTCGATTTTCGAATAAGTTCGATTTTCAAATAAATAAGGCGCGGCGCGCGCCGCCGTCCACCTCCTCGCCGTCGGCCACCAGCAGCTGCAGCAGTCGCGCGCCGCGCGATTTTGACGAAATTAGACTTTAAATGCATAACAATAAGAACTAAGAGAAGTGAGAATCACATTACTGCCCGGCGGGTTATAATGAAATTCAGTACAACATTACACCCCGGCAAAAGACAAGGGCTATAATGATTTACTTTGAGTAAGGTTTGCATGATATATAATGTAGCTCAGCGGTCAGAGCATTGGACCGGTTATCCAAAGATCGTGCGTTCGATTCCCACTTGAGCTTCTTGCGGCTGGTTGAATGCTAGTAAAATTTTATCTTATCTTAGTTGTGTAATTCCATTCTGTACTAAAAATAAATGCTATAAAGAACATTAAAAAACATTACGTAACATCAATATACCTAGTAATAATCAAAACTAAAACGCCTATTAAAAGTTTGTTACACATTCCGTCTAAGTACAGCGACATAATATTTGTGGTCAATCCGATATGGATTTGATAGCATCGCATCGTCCCTAATGGCTTGCTTGTGTCATCCATCACGTTCTAGTCACACCCTTTCAATATAATTTCATGGCTCCCAGTAATTGCACTGAAATATATCATAAATATAGTTATACCTATGGTAGACAATTTTTGATAAATGGACAAGATTTATAATAGGTGATGTGCCCTGACTTTCATTATAGTGTATAACCTTTTTCGTTGACGACTGCCAATTTCTTATTTTTATAAGTGAGAAGGAATAAGTCCAACAGTGGAATGCGACGATTTTTTTTTTAAACTGGGGATGCGATTGTTTTTTTAGATCTTTTGTGGTGGTAGGTGACGAATTGACGATTAAGCCGAAGATGGAAGTACAATTCACCCGAAATCATCGGCTGAGGAATTAATTAGCTACAATTAATAGTCTGTTACGCTCTTTGTACAATAGTCTTGTATAATTTCATTCTCAAAAGTATTTTTTGGTGTACAACAAGGTATATTATCATATCAGATCTCTAATTTTTAGTGCTGCTACTTTCTTACATTGTTGTAATGTGGAGAGTTTATTTATCTTATCTCTAACTCTCGTAACACAACAATGCTTCTTAATTAGTATTGTTGTTATGTCGACAATCTTAGAAAAGGTCATAGCTAGTCGGCTTATAACCCAACCAATCATAAACATACTCCCGAATGGAATCGATTCCCGAACCAGTAATGGTCCAACTAAGTACTAGGTACACCACAGAGGCAGTTGATGCTATTTTTACTAAAAATATTAGACAACATCACATACATTGTTCTGATCCCAAGTAAGAAGCACTCGTATTATGGAAATCAGAATCAACGACGGTACCACAATCACCCAGACTCGAGACAATATCGAAAAGTTCGTTTTCGACATTGACCCGACCGGGAATCGAACCCAAAGTTAGCGCTGCCAAAAGTCCGGCGTGCAAGCCACTCGGCTACGGAGGTCGTCAAAAGCTAAAGTTTTTATAATTACTAAATCTTGTCTGTAGATACAACACGGGTCCTTTTTACAACATGGTGGATGTTCATAATACTGCTGTCGGCGTTCTACACAGCCAACCTGACCGCTTTCTTGACGTTGTCCAAGTTCACTCTGGACATTGAGTACCCTCTGGACTTGTACAAGAAAAATTACCGATGGACATCACCGGAGGGGGGCACCGTACAATTCGTTGTTACTACCGTAAGTTTGGTATTTTTTTTAAATATGGTTTGCACGTCAAATTTCTTCACTCTACTTGATGTTAAGTGGAAATGGAGTCCAGTGATTTTTTTAAATGTTACCGGTGATCTCCAAATTAATAGTAACTATGAAATATCATAATTTTTGCATTCTTTACAATTTAATTGTCAAGATAGTTCGAGAATTTTCGGTGTCAAAAATAAATTACCAGTGTCATTGAATAAGAGAAACGGAGACTCGTATAGGATTAGTCACCGGTTCGAAAATCGACCCCCACTCCCCAGACGCGAAGACTACTGATGCAGCGTATAACCATCGCACCCTCGTCCAGACGGCCCAAAATGATTTATTCAATAAATGAAGGAAATTATATTATTTTAAAAAACAAAAAAATATACTTACATTTACAAGTTGCTTTTACCTATATAAAACTTTGGTTCCCTTATTTATTGCTTTGGAAACAAGAAAGAAAAGTGATTTACCTTGTCATACAAAATACTTTTAAAATATGTAGTGTAATTAATTGTTAGCGCAAAGGACATAGCAAAATAAAATAAAAATAATAAGTACCTTAGCTGTTATACTTAATAATAATTTTAATAACCATGAGAAACGTTTCACAACACTAACGCATAGTACGTGCCATAATCCGCTGTCGCTTGTTTTGTTCATTATTTTGGATATGATATGGATGACCTTTCTTGTTACTAGTAATAGGTACAGTCATGACCCTAAACATGTTACGATACGAACAAATTGTCCTCATGTTTTCGCTTCAAGTATAGTCACACATTTTTGACGATATATTATAGCCGCCTATGAACTATCACATAAATTATTTGGCTGCAATCTTGAAGACAAAATTCTTGAATTCTTTTCTGGTGCAAATATTTTATGTTGTCAGATTGTTTAAAGAAACATATTATCACTAGCGACCTGCCCCGGCTTCGCACGGGTGCAATGCTGATACACGCAACCGCTACGTCCCTGCATTTTAAATCTGTAATATCTTCGATAATTTTTATTTAAATTACATGCTGTAAAGGGCCATATTGATCTATATTAAATGCACAATGTATTTAAGGTACTAAATTGGATAACGTTTAATGCTGTATTCCTTAAAATCGCTTCGTAAATAAGCCATTATTTCTCGTAAAAAGGAAATGATAAAAAATTATTATTGTGGATTATCCCTAAGAGTAGACATATACGTAAAGTGGCAATAGAAATGAGATCAAGAACTACCGCCCGATCTCAAAGCTGTGTCTGTTCGCTAAGATTCTCGAACGTCTCGTTTACTCGCAAGTATATAACACTCTATCAAATACTTTTATCTCGGAACAGCACGGATTCCTTAGGAACCGTTCAACTTCATCCAACTTGCTTTCGTTTATTGAGTTCACAACCTCGGGTATGGATTCAGGTGGGCAGGTTGACGCTGTCTTCACTGACTACAGCAAAGCTTTCGATCGGATAGACCACTCAATACTTTTACAAAAGCTTCTATCAGCTGGAATACATGGTGATTTGTTCAGATGGTTTACCTCATATATTGAGAATCGAACCCAGGCTGTAGCGGTAAATGGCTACTCTTCTAAATGGTATTCTGTACCTTCTGGTGTTCTTCAAGGTTCCTTAATTGGACCATTGCTTTTTGTGATTTTTATAAATGACATTTCATCTTGTTTTATTCACTCAAATTTTTTGCTATATGCAGATGACATGAAAATTTTTAAGCAAATCGAAAGTTTAGACGATTGTTCTTATCTGCAACAGGATCTCAGCAGATTTGAAAGATATTGCGAACGGAATAGATTGGACCTAAACGTTTCTAAATGTAGCTTTATATCGTTTAGTCGTAAACCTGTAACAATTAATTATCCATATGAACTTAAGGGACTGATGCTTGATAGAGTTAACGAGATACGAGACTTGGGTGTCATACATGACTCTAAACTTACATATGAAAAACACGTAGATCATGTCGCCAAAAAAGCCAGCAGGAACCTTGGTTTTGTCATCCGATCATGTTCTCAGTTCTCAGGTGTTAAGGTTATTAAAATTTTGTATTGCTCATATGTGCGTAGCATCCTCGAGTATTGTTCGCCGATTTGGAATCCTCAGTATGGAATTTACATTGATAGGTTAGAATCCATTCAACGTAGGTTCACAAGGTTCTTACAATTTAAGTGTTCGACCTACGAGAATGGGTACGATGCAAGGTGTCGAAGGCACCATTTGTTGCCTCTTCAAGAAAGACGCAAAATAGCAGACATAGTCCTCTTATTAAAAATAGCCCAGTCATTAATAGATTCCCCTCATCTTCTTTCTATGGTAAACCTACGAGTTCCTAACAGAAAGCTGAGACGACCGATCACCCTCTCTGTACCCTCTAGTGCCACCAACTATAGACAAAATTCGTCTTTTATTCGATCAGCAAATTCTTTTAATAATATAGCAGAAGCTTCCGATTTAGATCTCTTCTTTAGCAAACCTAACAGTGCTAAACAAATTCTTTCCAAACATTGGTTCAATGTGATTCCTTGACTGTCGATGTCGATGTCGAATTGTATTGTAGACTTCAATAGTGATTGTTGTATTGTCAAATATTATATTTCTAGGTTTGATTTTTGTTAAAGTATATGAATGTATGTATTAAGACTATATTTATATTTATTTATTTATAATTAATTTTCAAATGAGCTAAGTAGGTTTCTATATGTGGAAACATTGTAATTGTGTACTCTGTTATGTTTTTTTATGTCTATCTGTGTTTTTCGTTACTGTATTGTTTTCCAAATAAAATAAAATAAAATACTTACCATCGCGGACTTTTTTGTAGACTTTTATAAGATGTATAATACTGTAGAACATTATTGTGATCTACCTCGTAGGGTTCAGCCAGCGTTTGCAATGTAAGCGCAAAAAAATGTGAAACCTCTAAAATCTATAGTTTCTCTACTATATTACGCATGTATTTATACATATAAGCCTTCCTCTTGAATCACTCTATCTATTAAAAAAAAACCGCATCCAAATCCGTTGCGTACTTTTAAAGATCTAAGCATACATACATACATAGGGACAGCGGGAAGCAACTTTGTTTTATACTATGTAGTGATGATTCTCGTCCATACTGAATTAAGGGGACAACATAATTTGTTTGAAAAACCTATAACTAAAAACCTTAAAAAAAATATATAATTTATTAATTAAAATATATTATTAAAAGGAGTCCCTTTAGGCAAGGTTCCGAAAATACTGGCAGCGTCCCCCCTTTGAATAGCTAGACTAATTCTTTGTCCGAGGTAGCTGCCAGCTCTTCGGTCTCCTGTGATGTCGACTAACCTTTTTGCTATTTCCTTAAAAAGCCTTAAAGCGCTAGGACCCCACGGACCAAGGGTCTCGACACCGAATGGGACAAAATCATATTCGGAGCCTAGACCCCTGTATTTGCATGCTTTAGCTTTTTCAGCTGCTTCACAAGCCGCACCAGCTCTGTTGTTGGTTCCATGTAGATGGGAAGGGGCCAGCGTGTCAGAACAGGTTGCATCCCATACCAGCACCCGGCCCATCATCCATGGAATCAAACTCATACCGTCCGGTCTCGTCCTATCTTCTCATTTGTTTGATCTACCTACGCTAAAGTGGTCATCACGGGTTGACTAAGTATGTTATGTTATAAAACTTGTTCGAAGTGATTTCTAGACGGTGGCCAACTGGCAAAGCGCTCTGCCCAAAACCCGGGTCCTGTGTTCAATTCCCAGGTCAGGCATAGGTGTTCCGGTATTTCGTTGCTTAGCCTGGGTTTGTGATCAGTGATCACCAATCCGCATTTGACAAGCGTTATGTTCAAGCTAAAGCAATTGTAGCGATAACTTGATTTCAATGATGGAGGCCTTTGCCCAGCAGTGGGACTTTAGACTCGTCTATGTTGTTTTATATTACTAGATGGAAGTTTTATATTGCAGCCCAACGAAGACATATCCTACCTGAGCAGAATGATATCAACTGGTCGGGCCGAATTTAGATCGATGAATAGCGATTACGACTACCTTCCACTGGTGCAGGGTGGGGTGGTATTCGTCAAAGAACAGACTGCCATAGACGAGCTCATGTATGGAGACTACCTGAGGAAGGCCAGGGAAGGAGTGGAGGAATCAGACAGATGCACCTACGTGGTAGCGCCGAATGCTTTCATGAAGAAAGTCAGAGGATTCGTGTACCCAAAAAACAGTAGCCTGCGTATGCTGTTCGATAATGTGTAAGTAACAATTATTTATGATACAACTGTCGCATTCCAGTCGTTATCGTCATTTTAAGAGGCCTTTTGACTTAGTTTTTGATGTAATTAAAATCTTTGTGTGCAGTTGAAAAAAATAGGCGGTTTTAAAAGTAAATGTATTTAACTGGCGCCCAACGTGTTACTAAAATGGAATTGGATATCACTCGAGGCGAGGTTAATAACGATAGGTCTAAAAAGGTTGAGAATTTTATTAGCATTTTTTTTAACATTGCCTGAATTGAAAAATGTTGCTCTTCAAAAACTTATTCTGCTTCATTTGACACTTTGAGTTGCTAAATGCAAATTTTGTATTATTTATAAAAAAATATATTAAGAGCATTTAACTACTTCTAAACTGTTCTTGTAAATGTAATTAAATAAATGTATGAGGAAAACATTTTAAGCAATCACACACACTTTTAGGCTCACGTACGTCCTTCAAGCTGGCATCATAGATTTTCTGGAACGCCGTGACTTGCCCAGCACCAAGATCTGCCCGATGGATTTGCAGTCGAAGGACCGGCAGCTTAGGAACAGCGACCTGTTGATGACCTACATGATCATGGTCGTCGGGCTATCGGCAGCTATAGCAATTTTCATTGGCGAGGTAACCTATCAAATTCTCTAGACTAAATGAAATTGAGGAGCTCGATGGGACAGTAGCTAACGCGGCTGGCTTGCAATTGCTGAAGTTAACCAACTTTTGAGAAGGCCGGTCATCGGATACGTGACCAATAATGTATTATAACGAGCTCCAGTGACGGACTCGTGGTCACACCAGATTGTCACAATGGTGAATTTATTTTACTCGTGGTCAAACTGTGTGGTGTAATCAATAATAAGCTATTAAAACGTAAGTACCTAAGACTCGTCACACTATTAGGTCACACAACGAAAGTCGATGAACATTTAAGAGCGTTTACGCCGCATACTAGCGCCGCCAATGAAAAAAAAAACATATCTAGTAATTAGAGATAGAAGTAGTAGATAGAAGTATGTAGATATAAGTTTATTTTTGTTTTATATTTGTAAAAGTAATTAATGTAATAATATACATTATATTGGTGTATATAAGTATATTTATATAAATTGTATATATGTAGGTATATACTGTGCGTTTAATAATATATTATTTTTATTTCTAAATTGTTGTCTTCACCCATTTGCACCTACCTTGTTATTTCTGCACCACCCTATGGTTGACTGGAATGCCTCAGGCATTAAGTCCGCCATGTAATATATGTTGCAAAAGTTTTAAAATAAAATAAATAAAATAGAAAATCAAATTATGCTCAACAAACTATCTGAATGAAGTAATTTAGCATTTTTACGTCACCTAATGAACACCTGACATGTTATGGTTTAGTTAAATATAGCGTTATAGTTAAAAGTGGCAGTAACGTCTTATTTAACTAAACAATAACATGTGAGCGTTCATTAGGTGACGTAAAAATGCTAAATTACTTCATTCAAATAGTTTGTTTAATTGATATATGATAGATGCATAATTTGATTTTCTATCTCTAATTACTACATATGTTTTTTTTTGTCATTAGTGGCGCTAGTGTGCGGCGTAAACGCTCTTAATACAGTCGGTAACATGTAGCTGAACACTTTAGCACTTTCGTTGCTGACCGTATCTAACTGCAGACTGCATAATGTAGGTATTATAACAAGCTCCTCCGTGCTTCGGAAGGCACGTAAAGCCGTTGGCCCCGGCTGTATAGCAGTGTCGTTGAACCACCAATCCGCACTCGATCCATAGGGAAGGCTCGTGCCTCAGCAATGGGGACATAATGAGCTGGTGATAAGATGAAGTTGATTCCTCAATGACCGACATCCGGACGACTTGAGTTATATTCTCTGGTCAGCTAAAGTGCGTTTAAAATTTTTCGAAGCTAGCCCAGTTTCGTGATTGGTCTCCCTCTGTGGTTAAGACCGGTCTCATCTAGGCTATCTTAGTTACTTAGTTATTTTTAATAGAATCGACTTGCGAAGCCTGATGGGAGTATCTGTAGGTAAAATTGAACTTATTTTCAGCTCATAATAAAGCGCTACATCCACGTGAAAGTCACGAAGAATGACAAGCACAAACGCAAGAAGACCAAATTCGACAATAAACTGAGGACTTACAACTACGACGACAGCCGGCCTCCACCTTACGACTCGATCTTCGGCAAGAACGCTAAGTTCAAGGTCACTGACAGCACCAAACGCAAGATCATAAATGGCAGGGAGTACCTAGTAGCGAATGCTTTCAACGGCGACACTAGACTCATTCCTGTTCGGACACCATCAGCTCTTTTGTATAATTTCGATAAGTAATTTTTTGTTGAACGCATGGAAAACACACTTGTTTTAAGGTAGAACTGACTACAAAATATAGACGACCAAGAAGTTTTTAAGTCTCTTATTTAAAAAGTAATCTTAATTCTCAATAAAACAAAATACAATCGCATTAATTGTAAATTAAAATTTCGAAGAGTGAAAGTTACTTAGGTATGTCAATAAATTAAGTAGGTAAGTAGGTATTCTATGTAGGATTAACTACTTAAAAATAGGTACCTAGGTACTTATGTAGTATACTTGTAGATGAAAAAAAATGTAAATGCGTTTAAAATGTATTTTACTGTTTTTATTAAGCACTGTGCACCAAGGAGCAGAATTAGTTGTTTAATATTGTGGTGTTTATTAAAAGATTATATTCAATACATATTTTTATTAATATTTACGGTTACATAACCGTGAAAATACCTTTTCACAATTCCTCCAACATGTTGAAATCATGTTTCTCAACGTATTTATAGATTGCGAAAACCAACAAACTAATTCATTTCATGCCTGTTAAAGCAACATTTTATCTTTCAAAAGTAAAATATTATAAAAAAAAAACAAATATCATAAATAAAATGTTGGCAAACAGGTCTTATTCACTTAAGGCTGTGCCTGTACAATATTTTGTATTTTGTACATAAATACAATAGGTACATAATATGTATAGGTAGAGCTGCGGCTAGTACAGGACGCCTGCACACCAACCAACCTACCCATAACTGTCTAATTTCTTTAGTAGAATGCGGTTACTTTTGATATAAGTGTAACATTGATCGCAGCTATAATTCCTTAAGTAGCTGCAAATATGGGTATCCCTAGCGTTCTAGGCGTCTCTAGTACGATTCCCTTCAGACTCATATCGTGAAACTACATGTTGAAAACAACTGTAGAGAACAAGAGTTATGATCAATGTTAAAATTGATTCGAAAGTAACCCTGTTCTACCGTATGTATAAAGTATAAAGCCTATTGAAAAAAATTTACAGTTTGTGTTAGAAGGATATGCGGGTACAATCGCGCACGCAAGACATCAGTCGTAATCACTTTACCACCGTAACAATATTTGCGTAAATATAGTAAAAGGTTTATACTTAATAAATTCATTTATAAAATTATACATTATAATTACATATCACATAAATAATTTATAAAATAAAAAAGTGATTGAAGTATTCATAAAGCATCCGCAATTTGAGCGCGGCATTCTTTTTCACTTTGAAATGGGACACTTGTCTTAGTCTCACTTTGATCATGGACCCTGCAAAGGGCCAAACCTCAAAATTAAATAATAATGAGAACAAATGCGAATTTATCTGTACAAAGCGTTCGAATTTCGATGTATAGGTAGAATTTAGAAAACCTCATTTCTATTTCACTGTTCATCATAATTTACTTAGCATAATTAGAAAAAATATCAAAGGTTCTTTTCTTTTTTAATGGCTTGATCCGGCTTATACTAGCCAGTGTCAAAAAAAGGAGATATTGAACAAACTATCAGATGTTTAAAATTAGTCTTTACAGACACTAACACGAAGCCTCTCTTTCCAATTATTGTGAGAACTGCACTAATTGTTTTATTTATTTATTTATTTGGTAATAGGTACACCAACAGTACATATGCACAACGTTATAAGCACACTATAGGTTTCATAAACTAATATATATACCAATAAAAGGCGTACACAGCATTGAAGTTGTAACAAGCAACAAAATTACAAACTTATTGACTATACCTACCAGTATAGATTATTACACAAACACACACATTCCACATTTAAATGCTTAAACAGACATACATACAAATACACACATGCAATTCAAAATCATTCAAGCTATTGCGATGATATGTTGAGTAGTTTATATTTAAATTTACGATGGGAATCGTTAAAAATATCAAGCTCACGGCATTTTTTTGCATACATACTATGCATATTGTAACATCTAGGCAGAGGTGCATGGTGACCAAGATTAGTTTTACTACGAGGACAATGGAATATTTTCACCAACGACTTGGTCGATTCACTAATGGGCGCTTCAGATAATGTTATCTATGTAGGATATCAAAGCGTTAAATAAATAGGTAATAAACGAGGATCCAAGAACCACTAACCGACTATCCGTCACACTTATAAACTCGGTAAACAACACTATATTTGGGTCGAATAAATAAAAAAATATTTTCATACTGGGCTAGAGCTGTAAACGCACCCTGCGTTTCAACCAAAGCTGTGCGAACTATGCGAGGTAGCTAAGCTAAACAAAATAAAAAAATCCGCCAATAAGATTACCTTAAAGCACCTCTTGGCTACTTCGCACATCTCTGGTGGAAGCGCAGCCTTACCATTTTGTCGCCATGATTACGATGTGTCAACTCATGCATGGCACAATCTTGACCACATGCGGCAATATTATACTGTCGTAGTCAGTCGGAATTCTCTGAACAAATCATAATAGAGAGATAGAGAACAATGATGTTGTTTGACAAAGTGCTGAAGTGTCTAACGACTTTTGATGATGACTGTATCTACAAAAAAAACTTTAATTCTGTCACCCATCTGAAGGCCTTTCACATGTTTCCAACTTTCTCAGGAGTCCAACTTTTCTTACATCCATATACAAGTCTGCGCATTAGTCCAACTTTTATTTTTTATGCGCTTTTATTATCATTATTCCAAGTAGACGGTACCTACAGTGACGCACATATAAAACTATTTGATAGAAACTCATTGTGGTTTTCAAAAAGGAACATAACAATGTCATGTTTTTTTTTGTTTTAAGAAAAATAATTATGAAGCATTGGTGTCATTTATTAATATTTTTTTTTTTATTAAATTTTTGTGTCTTTTGTGTCTTCTAAAGTCTTGGTCGTGAAATCATTACTAAAATTAAAATACTTGTTTAATTTCAATCTTTATAAACCACAATAAGTATCTTTAACTGTACTTTTTGAATAATCTATATACTAATACGTGAAGCAAAAACTTTGTACTTACCCCATTTACGAAAATTGCGCTGAAGGAGGAGTATTTTCGCACACTTTTAGTTTATTATAATAGAGAAGGATTATGTACAGAATGTTATTTTTTTTAAATTATGCATAAAAAATACAATAGATCATTAAAACAAACATTACACACACTACCATGTATTTGACACACACGCAGTAGGTAGGTATACTCTTTTCAAAAATTTCAAAAATGGAAGAGAGCGGCCGAAATCTGTTAATGCCAATTAAAACTCACATTCTATCTTTTTTAATTTTTCATTGCTTAGTTAGGATATAATCCGTGCAGCCTTAATAAAATTACGGTCGAATTTCGACCACTGGGCGACCACTAGTGATAAGTAATAAAAGCGCACAAAAAATAAAAGTTGGACTCATGCGAAGACTTGTACGGATGTAAGAAAAGTTGGACTCCTTAGAAAGTTGGAAACATGCGAACAAAGGCAGAAAGGCAGCATTGCAAAAGTTTCTTAACTTGCATGATCGCGTCCAATCTGCTATGAATATGAAATCAAATTGTGAATGCAATACATAATAATGAGCCAAAATCTGTCATGTGCACTTTGTTTAGGTACCTACACACACAGAACAGTTAATATCTATTCCGTGGGTACAAATAAACCTACCACAAATTGTCAAATTTCATCAATAGACTTTGATCTTTGTACCATAGACATAATGTTTGAAAATGTATTGAAGTTTGACAGTTTTGGATAGGTTGATGTGAGTTTTGTTTACAAACCGAATTCATTCGATTACGTTTACGATAACAAAAATTAGTATGGCATTGAAGCAGCTCTCCTACGAGAAGAATTAAAATTTTGTCATAACTACAAATTCTGTTTTCGTTAACGTGATCGAATAGCGAATGAAACTCATACTTGGCACCCTCCCTGGCGTCAGGATGCCAAGTGTGAGAAGTGTGTGAAGTGTGAAAACAAAAATTAGTATGACATTGACGCAGCGCCTCCTGGCGACATACCTACGAGAAGAATTCAAATTCTCATTTTCGTTAACGTGATCGAATGGCGAATGAAACTCGCACTAGGCACCCTGTAGTATGTCAAACCAGCGCACTGCAAAAGTTATGTAACGCTGATAGATTGCCATAACTTGTTTTTTTTTTACATAGATTACTTATTATTAAAGCGCTATTAAAACAATAACAACTGAAAGCTCTGCTCTGTAGGTTTAGCCAAAGTAACATTAAGAAAACGATAACGAAGTTCGAAAAGAACAAAATGTATGGGATTGACATAAGCCGCGCTAAATCACGTGGTCAATCTTATGTCAATCCCATACATTTTATTACTTTCGAACTTCGCTATCGTTTTCTTAATGTTACTTTGGCTAAGCCTACTGTTAACCCACCTAGAACTCACGCCAGTAGGTCGGAGCTAGGTATAGGATTGCACATTGCACCATGATTAGGGTTGCCACCTTTTTTTAAAGCAAATAAAGTACATTTACTTTCTAAGGTAAAAAAAAATAAAGTATAACATGTGAAAACAAATATTATTTATTAAACCTGCAATGTTTTTTCAATACATATTTTTGTGACTTCTGTCAACATCTCACAAATATTTATTATCAAAGAATGTCTTACCTTTGTTATTTTTAAATAAACAATTGAATAAAACCTTCAATAGAAATAGACAAAATAAAGTATTTTCACGTACTTTATTGCCCCCATAAAGTATAAAGTACAATACTTTATTATGAATACGGGTGGCACCTGGCAACCCTAACCACGATATCTCGCATTCAACGGGAGCGTCTATCCGAGCAGCTGGTTCCGTTCCAGACATTTCTAACAATGTCACATACTTCTGGATCGTATCAGATATAATGGTGGCGACTGACCGTGACTGGAGCATTGGTATATCCTCTCCTCGTAAGGTAACCGTTACCTACCATTCGCGGCGAGCTTGATGTGCTACGGCATTGCTGACTTACCGGTACACCAATGCTCGCGGCGAGCGGCTTCGGCTCACTGTTCTTTCTGACCATGCGAATGCTGTTACGTTACAGTCAAATTCACCGGTCAGTGTCATCTTTAAGTTTAAACAACAACGCAAGAAAAAAATAGTTATAAGCTTTTCAGACTCGATTGCATTTGACGAAAAAATATTTCAGCTACCATCATTGAAATTCATTATCATTAACAATTTTATTTGTTTGTGCTATCTGCACCGCAAGCCGCAACATGTTAGTTGCTACTGATAGGTAGGTACACTGTTTCTATGGATACTGTTTGGTATCAAGATAGAAACGTTATTAGCCAATACAGTAATTTTAAAGATATCATCAATCATCACTGATATTGTATACGGAAAGAAACAGTGCTGAGTTCGAGAGTTATTGACCATTTTTTAAGTTAACAAATATAGCATAATTTGGTAACGACATAATTTTGTAATTCTCGTTACTTTAATATCTACAAAGCTGTGCAGTTTTTTGCACCCGTTCTCCGCACAGCTAAAAGACGTCCCGAATGGGAGGTTGGCAAAATACATATTTTGAAACGATTCAAAAGCGCTTATCTAACAAGTTTCCTATAATAAAGATTTATTTCATTTCAATAAAAGCTTTGTATGGCATTGAATTAAATTGTGTGACAGGATGAAAGATAAGGGATAGGTATATGTGGATTGGAAGAAGACGTAGTGACAAAAATTTAGAAAGTGGTTTGGTCATGTAGAAAGAATGAGGAGGAGACTGATCAATATGGTAAATGAAACATGTGTCAACGGGGGTCGGGTAGGGACGCCCTAGGCGGTTATTTCTTGACCAAATCGGGGACATTTTAACGAAAGGCCAGGTCAAGTGTACCTTAAACAGGCGAGTATGTATTTAGAAATTAATGAGAGTAGATGAAGCGAGAGACGCATGTAAGAATCGTAGCAAGTGGCAAGAAGTGGTCTCTATCTACCCTTATGGGAGAAAGGGGTGAATAATTATATGTACTAGTTGCCGCTCGCGGTTTCACCCGCGTGGTTCCCGTGCCCGTGGGAATATTGGGATAAAAAGTATCCTATGTGTTATTCCCGGTTATAAACTATCTGATCTGTATGCCGAATTTCATCCAAATCCATTCAGTAGTTTTTACGTGAAAGAGTAACAAACATCCAAACTAACTTTCGCGTTTATAATATTAATAGGATGTATGTATGCATGTACTATGTATGTATGTATGTTTGTATGCATGTATGTCCAGATTCGATCCGAACCCTTCGAAGATTCGAGAAATGGGGACAAGCTGGTGTGATGCCACTTTCTCTAGAAAACCTCTGAAGGTGTATCGATCACACGGATCCATTAAGTCTCTTGCCGCCATCGATTCTAAATCGATGCTTGCCGCCCCCAAAACTAAGTTTTATGTATGTATTGAAGTAGCGCCTCCCGGTGACAAACGAGGTGAGTCGAAATTTGGCCATACAAGTTATCGTTTTCGTTAACGGGGTGTATAGTGCGAGGTTTTTGCAAATGCCAAAAACCTTAAAAAATGCCATACTATGTAATTAACTAATGTATGCTGTCTTGTCTGCAAAACTATTCACAAATTCATTCCATATTTAATATTTCTTATGGCTAAAATATATAAACAAATAAAGTACCTAAGCCATAACTTTTTAGTTTAATTTTTTCCTATGACATGAATTCCTTCTTCATCACCAACTCATTTTTGTTCACACGGAAGGCACGAACCTTCCCTATGGATGGATAGGGAGAACGGAACGGGCCATAAACCACTAACCGAGCCCAGTGCTGATTGGTGGTTGATAACGACTGCCAATGCAGCCGGGACCAATGGCTTTACTCGCCTGTTGAAGCACGGAGCACGGAGGAGCTCGAGATGATACATTTTTGGTCATTATTAGGCCATCTGATGACCAGCCCTTGCGAAAGTTCCACAGACCGGGTGGCTCCTGGGTCCCTATCTACTGACTCTGATAGGTAGGGTATGGCTGTTGGAAAATTACTTTGATTTAACGTATTCTATCTTGTATTACATATCTTTGGCTATCAGAATTTAAGTCACATCTTGATAATTGTGGAAAATTATCTTAGCTGCCTCAACACACTTATAAACAGTGTGATTAGAAAACCTTTAATTAAAAGTGCAACAACATTGTCTAACTACCTTACATTTACTTAAGCGATCTACACGCATTCTCTACCGTATCTACATTATAAAATGCTAGACGCCATTGGCATTTCCCGTAGTATTATACTCCTCTATGGGCATTACCGCCGAAACTATGTATGATAGTATACAGGGCAGGTCACTATGTGACTTGAAGCGGATGAAACTAAAGATGAGGATGAGGTCTTCAATAATTGATTTATTGTAATGTTTTTAGACAATTATAGTAATAATTACTTTTAAGAGCGTTTACGCCGCACGCCAGCGCCGCCAATGAAAAAAAAACATATCTAATAATTAGAGATAGAAAATCAAATTATGCTCAACAAACTATCTGAAAGAAATAATTTAGCATTTTTACGTCACCTAATGAACACCTGACATGTTATGGTTTCGTTAAATATGGCGTTATGGTTAAAAGTGGCCGTAACGTCTTATTTAACAGACCATAACATGTGAGGTGTGTTTTCATTAGTGGCGCTAGTGTGCGGCGTAAACGCTCTTAATCGTAGATTTAGAAAAACAGGTTTGACATTTCTGATGCTTTTGACATATTCCACGGCTCATCCGATGGTAAGTGAAAATTTGGCTGAAGATGCGCATTTCGCCCGGAACCCAGTAGTAAAGAGAAACAAAAAGGATATTTAATAAACAATTTAATAAAACTGCATATATTTTATATTTATTTACTTACACAAGTTCATAGGACTTTTTTAAAGTTATCATTATTTCTTAATCAGCGTGACCTCAAATAAGGAGCTGCCCTACACAATACGATAATGAAATATTAATAATGTTTATTATTTACATTTTCAATACTTTACTTTAAAAAATGCATACTATTTGGATAATTACATTTTATATTATTGCTTATCAAGCCGAGGTATATACTGTCGCAATTTGATTGTATTGAACACATTAGTTTGCAGTGATCTGAATGAAGAGGGCTAATTTACCTAAAGTTGCTGACAAGACATAACTAAGAGTGGTTAAAACCACCAAATGTTCTTAATTTTTTTTAATGTAATTCCGTAATCCCCGGATCCTGGATATGTTTTACTTCTTTATTAGTCTTAAGACATGAAATTATTCTTATTATTTTATTTTATAGAACTTCCAACATCAACTTTTACTATAATTCCTTTAAATAGTGATTATTGCAACATTACCCTATAATTACTATATCATTACCTTTCACAACTGTCCAATCATTACACTTACAGGCTTATTCTTTTACTATATCAATTTTACTACTGCCTATTCGGCATCTGTATGTAAAACTATAGGTTAATGATTGGTTGGTGTAATGATTAGCGAATTGTAAAATCATCAATATTTATAAAATATATACTTACCTATATTTTAATTGCGGACATCAGAATTGCTGTAAAATACAACAATACAAGTAATACCTTGCGAACTAAGACTACTAAGAAGGAGAACTATTTCCGGGATCCAGGATTCAATAATATAAATTAAGATCATTTTGGTGGTTCTAACAACTCTTACTGCCGCACTCATAGACATCAATTATCATTAATGATTAGCTACTTAGCACCTACAATTGTTCAGTCGAAAATGTGCTTATAACGTCACTGTTAGAGATTATTTTACAATAGACAATTTTAGGTGCTAATTAATCATTAATGATGATTGACGTCTATGAGTGCGGCAGTTAGTCTTTTCTTGTCAACTTTAGGTAAATTAGCCCACTCGATTCCGATCACTGTTTATGAGTTAAGGCTACACCAAGTCATTGTATTTTATTTACTTAATCACCTTTATTTAGGAAGCGCCTCTTTAATATAATGACAAAAATATTAATTTATTCCCTTTTTATACAACTACAATATATAATTATGGATACTCAACATGATTCACTAAATGGTAAATTTACAATAATAATAGCGATGAGAAATATTTTTTATTTAATTTAAAATGACAAATAAGATTATCTTACTTATTAATACATTAACAGTCACCCCATTTCAACATCATTACAGCTCGGACTTCCACATCGACCGGTCGTGCGCTCATTAACCCTGCTATGCCTTTCTAACAAGATCAAAATTATTACTGCTGTATTTTAGTATATTTTACAATATAAATGTGCTTTAAAATTTTCTAAGCTGCTTTTGTAAGTAATACCAATATGAGCATAATTAAATATTATGTACCACGGATTAATTTAGATTCATAAATAATTGATCTTGCTGTGTTACAATGAACCTTAAATATTTCTACCTTTAAAAATGCAAACACATATTTGAACTTTTAAGGCTATATATATATATATATATATATATATATATATATATATATATATATATATATATACAAAGTTGTTTTACATCCTCGCCATCAAATTACATTTTGATAGTAAACAACATAAGTACTTAATGAATAAAAATAGTATCAACACCGAACGGGTTATTAAAATAGTTACTGATTATTTCATTGAATGCTTTGGATCTTGGAACGAATGTAAGGATGTAGACTGTTACTTCGATCAATAATGTAATAGATTCCCAATGAGCGCTCGAAAAACGGTAGGCGAATTTGGGACCACGCACGGAGCCACAATGACAGTAAATATTAAGTACAAATATTTTGCAACCTTAATTTAATCTTCAATTTAACATTTTAAGGTTCATAGTAAGTTCAAGCCCTCCGCAGCATAATGTACAATACGCAAAATGTACACTACATGCAAAATGTAACAACCGGTAAATTGTACAATACGCAAAATGTACATAACGCTTAATGTGCACAAGCGTAATGTACAAAAAGCAAAATGTACATACGCAAAACGTACAAATCGGAAATGCACACCGCTAGCAAAACGTACAATACGCTAAATGTGCAACATGCAAGTCGGCTTACACGCAAAATGTACAAACAGGTAAAAACGATGCTGGCTAAAATTCAGTTTTCGCGTCGAGACGGCAGTCGTTTTGATGACGTCATCGATTTTTACCAGGTCTACAGATTCCCGTTTCTACAGATTTTCTATACATCAGAATCTCATGTCTACAGATTTTCGATTCAACAGAATCCCATGTTTACAGATTTGATTCTACAGGTTCCCATTTCTATAGAGTACAGAAAGTTCCCAGTTCTTTAAGTATTGACCCTGCCTTCAAAGCTGGAGGTCCCTCGAATCCTGTTATGTTTATTTGTGTGTTAACGAATATTTCTCCTGGCATAACATACCTTTAGATTTATTCATTTTCAAGGGACAGCGTCTCATTTTGACTCCGGAAGTAACAATATCAGAAAATAGGCAGCGTGACAACAATTCAAAATGTCTATACCTATTTGTGTATTGACTGTACATTTTGCGTGTAAGCCGACTTGCATGTTGCACATTTAGCGTATTGTACGTTTTACTAGCGGTGTGCATTTCCCGATTTGTACGTTTTGCGTATGTACATTTTGCTTTTTGTACATTTTGCTTGTGCACATTAAGCGTAGTGTACATTTTGCGTATTGTACATTATGCTGCGGAGGGGGTTCAAGTTGTTGATGATATCCAATGTTTTTCTGATTTTGTTATTCGAAATTTAAAGTTGCGGACTCATTTTGAGCCGCCTTTTTTATGATATTTTTTATAGTTTTAAATATTATTCTTTTTAATTTGTCACAATTGACTTTGACGTTTTTCATGATTATTGTTTTGCTTGTCATTTGTGGTGATAGAATTAATAAAATGTTTTTGTTGTTTATATACCTAATTAATGTTGTAAATGATGATAATAAACCCATATTCCGTTTTATAAGTGTATTTTTCATTAATAGAGGATTCATCTTTTCCATTGTGTATTTTCTCCGTTTCAAGGACCACTTTCCGAGATGAATTTTTGTTCCGGATCCATTATCTAGTACATTATTGATCGAAACGTAGTAGCAAAAAATAAGGAGACCTACAGATGTAAAGCTTCATACAAATGCGCTAGAGTAACGCACATATAGACAAGCTCTTTTTTATGTTAAGGCGACGCATCGCTAAACAATTAATCTAATACGGAGCGTTTGCTCCCTGTACCATAAGAAAAACTGTTTTTTTCTTTCCAATTAAAACTACAAATAAGTTTTAAAAAATGAACTACCATATTGAAGTGTGTGTTAAAACTAAAATACTAAGAAAATTTTGATGCTTAAATCGGCCAGGTTTGCCTGTAAAATGTAAATCTATGTTTTAAAAGAGGTTACTTTAATATTTTTTTTTCTCTGTTATAAAAGATGAGAAATCGTGTTTCTGCAACTAGCAAAATTAAGTAATTTGAATGAAAAATCATGTCATCAAATATCACTTTCATATGTTTTGTAAATGTTGGGCAAAATCAAGATCCCGCCACGTAAATTTCCAATGCGTCGCCTTAGAGGGAGGCAAACGAGCAGGCGGGTCACCTGATGGAAAGTAATCACCGCCGCCCATGGACACCCGCAAAACCATAGTAATCGCAGATGCGTTGCCGGCCTTGAGGAAGTAGTTGGATTTTGAGGGAGTAGGAATTGGGAGGGGGGAGAGGTGAGAGATGGGCCTCCGGTGCTTTCACTCACCGGACGAAACACAACAGTGACGAGACGAGTGCTATTGTTTCACGCCGATATTCTGTGAGGGTGGTATTACGCCGCGCCGGGCGAGCCGGCCCATTTCGTGCTGCAACGCAGCGTGGCTCTACCACTCACACTGTCGCTCATTTAGCACCACCCAGGGGTCACCTCTACGGGCACTCGGACTGTTCCAAGATTCGTGTCCGTGAAAGGGCCTTTGTGTGCTTTGATCGAGAGGGGTATGTATTAAGATTTCCTTCTGTGGGTCTCCTATTTCGTGGTAGTAGGTAGATTCAGACAGGCGGGCGTCTGTCTGTTTTGTCTGTACAAAAATAAATCTATACGAGTATAAATAAAAATGAATATTGTTAAGCGCAAAACTCAAGAACCGCTCGACGAATTCGGCAAATTTTTTTTTCGTATGTTTCGCACACGTAAACTATTTAATAAAAAGAAAAAAAATATAGAAAACTTATTTTTTTATGTAAGTCGTCGTTATTGTTGAGACATAAATATTTATTTGATTTTTACTATTACCTTTGGATAGAACGAAGTCTGTCCGGGCAGCTAGTTTAGAATAAAAATTATAGGTATATAGGTATATTTTATTTTATATTCGTAACCAGAATAAACAATACAACTGCTGCTATGATTTAGGCAACGATGCAAATCGAACCCTTGTATAAATATATATAATATACAAAAATAATAGGTTAATATAATTATGATTTAATAGGTTCTTCAAATTAGTACAACTCACATAACATATTATTCCATTTCGTAACGCATTCTACTTGAGACAGCGTCAGGTGATTATTTGATAACATTGTTTGCGTAAAGTGTGTCATCCACGTGGCATATACTTATCGGGTCATCGACCCCATTAATTATAAGCCCAATTATATTATATTGTTTTGTATCAAAATAGGTGACTTAGGTGGTAGATATCACAATAGTTGTGAGATAAAAAAATATATCCATACGAAATTGTACTTTACAAGTAAATAAGGATACAAAATGTCTGATGATAAGTAAACAAATGTAGTTTAAACGAAATAGGAAGGTAAGTATAACTTTTATAAATCTCTATAGAACCAGCCTTAATCGTTTCGAACATCAATCTAATTAACTAATGAAAAAAAAAACAAAATTTAATACTAAAGTGAAATTGTGATTTCGCAGTCATTTATTTCAAATATAACTTCGCACTATAATTAGTAATTATGCTAGAATTAATATCTACATGATAAACTAAACTTATTTATATTGTATAAATTATATTAGTCTCAGAGACCAAATTCGTAGTAAATATAGAGTAAATAAAACAGCAAAGAAGTTAACAACTTTGATTTGGTATTTACTATATTATTGCTACACAGTTGTGTTTTTAACTAGATCTAAATAACTTTATCTGAAGGAAATCTAAAAATAATACGTAGGTAATAGTTGTTTTCAGACAACATTTAGAAGTAGGTACCTATATAATTTTACATAATGGGCTCTTTCGTTGACGTTAATTACTTAGGATCGTACGAATATTACAAAGTTATATAGTTATATCATAAAGAGATTCGTCGAGAAGCTAGCTCGCTTGCATTTAAAAGTTTTGTTGTAACTATACCTCATATTAGTAAAAAGTAACATCATAGTGCCTTACAAATAAACAAAGAATAAGGTCCGAATAGTTATACCGTGTTTTGTCTCTTTTACTCTAATTTGAAATGACAGGAACAAACCACATATTAATAATAATAATAATAAACTTTATTTGCACACAAAAAATACAGATACAGACCAATTGATGAAAAGAAAAATAGTACAAAATAGGCGGCTTTATGCTAACAAGCAACCTCTTCCAGGCAACCTTGGGTGAAAAATAATAAAACTGAGAAAATAAAAATGGGTGCAAGTAAAAACAAACTAAATTATAATAATAATATCAAATAAAGTACATACAAAAGGGAAATAAATATATTAAACCGAGTTTATGCAATATAAATCATACATTATAGTTAAAGTGAATTTAAAAATGACTCCGAACCAGGGGCCCGACCGCCTAACCGATCGCTTTGACTTCGTGTGGTTTATGACGTCATCTTGACACCTCGCACCGCCTATGAAAGCAATATCAAAAGCTAAAGGCTATAGCTTTCGATATTGCTTTCATAGGCGGCACGAAACGACAAGATGACGCCATAAACCACACGAAGTCAAAGCTATCGGTTAGGCGGTCGGGGGGCAGACCCTTGAACGACTCCAACGTGCGAGCACTTCTGATGCGCTCAGGCAAGAATAACTATTCGGACCTTATTCCTTGTTTACTTGTAAGGCACTTAAGGTTTACATACACGAACTGCTTGAGCAGTTAGCCATTGCTCACAATACACGGACCGCTTGAGCAGTCGTAGTGAAGCCAGTTCAACGAGCTGCTGACCGCCCGGAACAATGTTTGTTAATAGAAGACTATAGTGCACTATGCAGTCGCAGCTTGAAGCAGTCGATCCTTACTGCTTCAAGCTGCCCGTGTTTCGTCCACACCGTTTATCTATAATCTGGAAGATGAATCCGATTTCTCTATATAGTGAACAAAAAAAGCAGTTCTTTGATACTATGATGTTTTTAGATCATTACTATAATTGATAATGCCTTAAGATATAATAAAATTTAGTAGTAGAAACATCTTGGATATCCTCAGAACTAATTAAATTTATAAAACAGAAGCGTCTCGACTTCGAAAGTTGATATTAAAGGAAAAAGTTATATCAAACTGAAAGGACGTGAGACATACCCTTTCAGCATATATAACTATAGGGATATATTATATTCATGCCGCTGTTTTTGGCACTGCCTCATTTTATTATTTCCTTCTTACATTCAACATAAAAAGACATTATTTAAATAATGGTGTCATACATGTAGGTAATGATTTTATAGGACAATAGTATAGTATGGCTGACATAACACTCGTACATCACTTTTATCTATGACTGTTCCATTGTAATTATTCCACACTACATACAGTAACCAAATAGGCAACAGTCATTATCAAAAACTCTTATGTAGAATGATTTAAGTATCTTAAGTACCTATCTATTGAAAGATATAACGATATATCTATACGATTTGATAATTTAATTTTGTAGGTGTTCAATACTTTTAAGTCTACTTAGATTGTGTTAACATTTGTCTTATAAAAACAAAATTTACTAACAAATAAATAAATTTCTTGTGCGCTTATAGCAAATTATAATTTATATACCAAAAACAATAAAATGGATACAAACAAAAAACCGTAAGTTGATCTAAGAGCCTTTTAGACTAAGTGGATATATCTAAGAGCGAATTTAAAACAATTTTGTAAGATTATATTTTATAAAAATGATAACGTGGTATGCAACGAAATTTCTTTCTACACCTCGAAAGGTTATAATTATAATATGTTCCTGTGAACTTATCAACTAGCGATTAGAAAGATTTTACTAGATCACAGGACGCATATAACCATCGCGGGATACTCGCCCATGGCCATTCTCTAACAGTTAACAAAGAAAGTATAATTTAAAATTGCAATTTCTATTATTTAACTTGATTTCTACCAAAATGGCAGTTAATTGAATAAAAACTTTATGAAAATCTCTCTTAAAAGCTAATAAAGTACGTGTACGTCGTCTGAACGCTACATGATTTTTAGTAATACGCGATATGGACAGTTTTTACGTCTTACGTATATCTAATACGTTACCGCGCAATTGGTTGGCTGTCAGACGGCCAGCTCTCCTGCTACCACGGGCGTTGGGAGCAGAGTACTAAAAGAAACATATTTTGCATTATTATTGAAATATCTTGACGTCAATATCACCGGAGAAGTCTTGAATATCTAAGTGCTACGTTGTACTGTCCATATTTTAATCTAATTTAAAATGCACCTATGTAAAATATGTCGTGTCTGACAGCCTAACACGAATAATTAAAAGACATTTAAAAAAGTACTTAAACGTGTTGGCGAAGTGATCTTATCAGAACTCATTGTAACATTTTGGTGATTTTACAAAATTGGTCCTTCGGTCCGGACATTAGTTTTTAATTACATAATTCCGTTTTTACTCTACTAACCCGCATTCTAAAGCCTCTAGACTCCACGTAGCGGATCTTGCTTGCGGTCCGTTGGCGGAATTCGAACAGATCGACTCCGACCTTGAACCCATGTTGCGCTGTCTGCACAGATACGGCGTTACTGTAGGCGAAGGTGTATTGTGCTCCTGTAAGTGAAAGAGATACATGTAAAGAAAAGCATATGTCACTTATTCTAAAAAGATGAAGAAAAACGAAGCAGTTTTTAATGTTTGTTTAAGCGCTAATGAAACTAGCATTATTTAAAGGCACGTGTCGCTAAACGCCAATCTAAAACCTAGCTGAAGTTTCGGAATAACAGTTTATTTATTACATTTATTTTTACCTTTTAATTAGATAATTATAATAAAATGCAATTCCTAAAGCGATGTGTATATGCGTCACAAACTCCTTACAGTTACCCAATTACTTACAATTGCAGAAGTCGAATTTTACTGCGCTATGTAGTACCTGGTACGTACGTAAACATTTTCGTTTCTCAAAAGCAGGGTTAATAAAACATTTACTTGTACCACGAAGTCAGAGCAAACGAGTGTCAACAAAGCTAACGGTTCGAACAAGCATTTTATCGCATGCCCGTAATTGTGTTTACATCGATATCCAACTGACACTGAAAAGAGAATTTTCTATTGGGGCGCAGTAAGATACGGCTACTTGCTACAATGTGTGTCCACATAACTTTTATGAACTCTATGCCTAACTAAATAAAGAACTTTTTTAATAAAACTAGGACTGGCCACTACTAACATAAGTGTCTTTACCTTTGAAAAGAAGTTCTGTGTATTATGCTTACGTCTGGAATTGCCAATTTCTATGACAAAGGTTAAACCAATTTGCCGGAACCTTCATAAAAACTGCATGGTTACCCATGCCGATCGATTTGATTGATATAGGCATTCTATAATGTCACGAACAATGCTATGACATTATGAACCTATTTTTGTCCTACTGATTTGTATTCAGTATTTTTTTCAATTACTAAGAACACAATATCAAAAGCCACGTCTATTAGTTCTATCCAAACTTAACAATGAAATCGCAATTGAAAATGCGTGCCAGTAATTGAATCTTATATTTCTTAGTTATTATTGTAAGTTAGTTCGCAATAAGCGTGATTATTTGAAGTACGAAAAAAATTTTGTTAATTTTAAAATACATAAGTTAGTACTATAGTACCCAACCATATTGGTCTTATTACAAAAAGCCCGGTTTAAATTGACACGTGTACAAAAATATGTCAAGATAAAGTCTATTGTTTATCTCAGTACCTATATCATCGTCACGACGCCGACGACGCGACATCATAATTATTACAAAACGTATTCTAGTCATGTTGGTAAACAAACACAGTCAGTACTATCTCTAGACCTATCAATCATCTAAATTGTGTTTGGTTTAAACCAGACTAACTAGAAATGAGCAAAAAATACTGAACACACAACACAGCTACAGGTAGTTACATCAATCGATTCCCCTATAAAATATGTATTTAAGCCTAAGATTTTAATAAACTTTTTACGTAAACTGGAACAAATCTGATTACTAATTCGGCGGTTATTGATGACAAATTAATGGTTCAACAGGTCAGTCTTTCGAATTTATAATATTCACCGTAATTTTGTACGGATTTATGATTTTACAACTAACTTTGATACGTCCCAGAGTTTGTAATCAAATCGAAACGTTGGTAATTTTTATGGAACTAGCAAATCATGAAGATCCTAATAAAGTTTTAATTATGAATAGTTTTTATCATATAAGTTATGTAGAATATTGCATGCTGCGCGACAGTAAGATATGTGAGACTTATAAACTGATATAACAGCACTTCGTACCATATTTTTAATAAAAAATTATTTTGAATTTTAATATTTCGATATATTAATGTACGACACCCGTGGAGCTAGACCTAATAATTATAAATCATTCTATGAATTAATTAAGATTTCAAAAATAAATTAAATATCGAATGTGGCCTCATTATAGCCCCTTCCCACTAGCGTATCTAAAGCGTAGGCATTTGATAAACGTATGCGCAGCGCAGACGGTGCGTCAAAGCATACGTCGCGTGAACTCTGGGTACCTAGTGTGACTTTTGTTTACTATCCGTATTCATTCTAATACGTTTACGAAAACGAAAATTAGTATGGCATTGAAGCAGCGCCTCCTGGCGGCATACGAGAAGAGTTACAATTTTGCCATACAAATTCTTGTTTTCGTTAACGTGATCGAATGGTGAATGAAATTCGCACCCGATCCGATCCGTACACCTCGGAGAATCTAGCAGATAACATAGACAAGCTTGCGTGATGGTGACGCTATTCCTTCTAGAAACCCACTGACGGTAATAAAATAACACTGCTTGATGACCCTATTAACTTTCTTGCCACCCCCCAACCGAGTCCGGTGATGCTTGTAAGGGCCGTCTGTGGCCAACAATAATATCTTTAAAGAAAAAGTGTCTCGCTGTAGACGGGTGCGGTCACCATTGAACCTGCGCTGCGTAGCTAGGCGTAACGTACAGTGCTTCTCTCGTCAATCATCGCATTTCCGAAAGCAATCGAATTTTAATTTCCATGTCTAATAATTACTATAATTACCATGTTTAATAATAATTTGAATTCAGAACAACGTACTTTTTTGTTTTGTTTTTAACTTTTCGTGTGAACAATATAGAGCTGTATATAAATCGAAAATCAATTAGGTATGACACAACAGTATTTTCCCTCATTCTGATATAACTAAACGCAATAAATTATTAATTAGTAAAATGAGTAGCTTCTATCTCTATTATACCTCTATTTACTCTATAACTCTAAAATTTCTATTAGAAATCCGACGACAGCCGAAACACGAAGTTTGCCGAGAGACATTAAGAAAATAGATGCGCTGTACTGTACACGTGTACGCCTACGTTGGGGAAACGGCAGTGTGAAGGAGTTCTTAGATCCACAGGTCCATAAATTTTCGCAATAAAACGATATTTGTCTTTACTGAGAGAATAGACTGATAGTTTCAATATTGCAGACACGTATAAATGACGTCACAAACAAAAGTAATTCAAAGTCAATATATGAAAAAAATAAGATTTTACTGTTTCTATAACATCACACATAAAATTTGTACATTCAACATTGGCACACACAATTAAAATAATAAGGTCACGATAAATATAAGGATCCGTATAAAAAAGTCGCAACGATTTCGACAAAAGAGTATGCTATATAAATAATAATATCACAATATAAAATGCACTGTGACGTTTCAGGCTTCCGAACCGTTCTTCAGTGTCCTGGCTATGGGCAACCGGTCAGGAATACTGTCCACTTTCAATGTTAGCATCTCCTTGAAAAAGATTATCGAACCCTTATCGTTTCTAAACTGAAAAACTGCAATTGAAAAATAAACAAAACACTGCTGAGAGAGCTAACAAGCTTAAACAAAAAAAAAACTATTACAATTAACATAACCATGAATAATAGGATTATATAAATGAAATATTGAGCAAGTGTTAAGATTAATTAAGTTCGCAGTGTTTATAATAAACAGTCCTTACGAGGATTTAATTGTGTATCTAAAAGTGACTCTATGAATATACAAGCAGAATTAGTTTTTGGTTTTATTAAAATCCTCGTGAGAACTGACCTAGCAAATCAAGAATTATTTAATCAAAAACTAGAATACTTAGTGCAACAGTTCAATTTAAAAAGATAATAAACAAAAAATTGATACATTGAAAGCGTTACATTTAAACAATATGAATAGAAGTAGCTAAATAGTTATCTCTAGCCAAACAATTATTATAATAAAATAGATCGATATCATCACAATACTAAACCGATACAAATAATCTAATACTAAGATATAATACAATTCGTTTTTCTATAGTAAATCTATAAATAAACATTTAATTCGAAACGACTGCAAACTGTAAACTCCGCATGTGTTTTGTGTATTTGGGTATCTGTTATTGTATTTAGGTTAGAATATGTCTAAGTAAAATTATTGCAAGCATATAGAAACACAAATGTTGTAAAAATTTCCACGAGCAGTATTTTAACCTGCACCCTTCTGACATACCGGGTCAGGTGCTCTCCCAATTGAGCTATCGTGGTTCTAACCAGCCCGCCGAAATTATTCAACACTATTTACTTTTTACTTTGAAAGCCAAAGGCATATAACATAAAAGGCAAAATACCTATAACTAGAAATGATTTTCTTGATATCATAAAAAATTATAAAAGTCATCTAAATCTCTTTTTTTTGGAGAGAATTTGCTGATTGCCTCTAACGGCATTTTCAGCTTCACCGGGCTCTTTTGGGGCGGCGAGAAACTTAAAGGGTTCCGAGGTTTTCTATAGGGAACGGCATCACGCACTAGTGCGTGTCCCCGTGCCCTACTAGACTCTTTGAGGGATTCGGATCGGATATCGGTCTAAATCTCTATGCCAGCGCGAGTGGTACCAGCAGATGTAAGTCTAAGTCGAAATCTAGGCACGCGTGGACTAAACTCTAGTTTGAACACTATTAAACCGCTATTTCTACGTTCAACGCATATTATAACTAAAAAGCTACCACTAAGTATTGCACGACAATCACCTTTTTACAACCTAATGTATTTAGGGAAATATCATCTAAATACATACACCTACATTTACACGATATGTATCATCGTCAGCCTATATTTTTATTTCTTTGAATGTGTGTATCTTTGGCAGTGACCGTCAACATTGAACGTTAGTAATAAAATATCTTTAAAATGCATATTTAAAGATATTTTATTACTGTCCTACAGTGTCAAATCTCCTTAAATAACTAAGTGGGCGTGAAGCAAAAAACTGTGATAACGCGTGATTAAGTAATTAAATAACCGTTTCGCATTTCATTTGAAACTTGGTTTCAGCACGAAACTGTGAAATGTTCTAAATATAATTAAAAGATGGCGTAGCTTGGTAAATAAATAAACTAAAAATTCTTAAAAGCAAAAAAAATAAAATACATAATATACACTATTTAAAAGACTCTAATCGCCTGGAAATTTAATATCATTGTAGCGCAATTCCTTTTTATCCGACTTCAAAAAGGAGAAGGAAGTTCTCAATTCGTCTATATATTTTTTCTAGTTATAAAAAGTTCGATTTTACCGCGTCGTCGCTTGTGTCCGCGCTTTCACTGTGGGAAAGCGCCGCGGTGTGCTATTAACTAACCTTCTAGTTGTGTGTTAACTGATCATTTAATTACCCGCCTGTCAAGTCTAAGGTCCGCTGCAAAATAAGTTGCGAGTCTTCGTGTTTGACACATGTAATATGCTCGTTCATTATGAACGTGAACGTTTCGATACAATTAGGCAAAAACCAATATTTTTAAACTTGCGCTCGGGCTTTCATTGTGGAATAGCGGCGAGTGAGAACTTGAGCAAAATAAGTGTGAACATGTGTGTGGTTGTGTTAAACGGGCATGTAAGTTTGTTGTCGTTTCGAACGCAGCGTCGGCGATGAGTCGCTAACCTGCTGGTTGGGGCCGCAGCACGTCGCGTTGTGGCAGAGGTCGTTGGGCGGGCAGTGTAGCGCGCACGGGGCTTCTGCCGATGCACCGCTGATTATCTGTACATAGATACATCACTATGTAGGTACGATTCACTTATGCTGCTTTTCCAGGAGATTAGGTAGTTGACTTTCAAATTAATGTATCAACAAAGGTCAAACATATTATTTAAACCTAACCCATCCTTAGAAAATCTTATCGTATTAGACGGTTAAAGTATAGCTTTGACAACATTTTTGATTTCAGTAGAAATACAATTAAATATTGTTGTTCTAAATTGTAAAGACCTTTTGACTATTAAGTGCGCTTGAATGCTGACTCTCAACTCATTAACAATAAAATGTTTTTGTTTTGTTTATATAATTTTTAACGCAAATTTTGTTGCGAACAAATTACAGAAACACAAATGTTTAAAAAAAAAAATCTGCTCATGAAAATTTTTTCAACCTATGTGTTTTTCATTAACAATAGTTTCATTTTGTCGCACCGCACCGGTGATTCCATTGTTGTTCATTATCCTCGTTTGGATGCTGACTCTACCCAATAACAAAAGAATACTTTGCACTGCACCCGTGCTTTTATTGTGGTCAACACTTACCTCGTTGCCACCGAGGGGTAGCTCCACAAACTCCGGCTGTATGGTGGTGGAGTGAATGCCTTCGTTGTGGAAGAATTCCTTCACCTTCTCAGCTATCTTCATGTACTCCGATAGGTTTCTACATCTGTAACAAAGAAGCTATGGTCAGCTTGCAGATTCAAAGGTTAAACAAATTGTATAAAAAGAAAGTTCGTATGCTATTTTTGATAAAACCTTGGCAGAACCATCGCAGTAACGTCCTATTTATAAATTATGTATTATACGTTTATTTTTGAACTATATTTGTAAAAGTAGTTTATATAATATGTATGTATGTAGGTATATACTGTGCGTTTTAAAATATATTATTTTTATTTCTAAATTGTTGTCTTCATCCAATTGCACTACCTTATGGTTGACTGGTTTAAAAAAATAAAATAAATATAAAAAACCTCTCAAATGCGAGTTTAACTTTCGTGCAGTGGGCTCTATAAATATAAAATACACACAATACACACTTTGTCTTTTGTCTTTTTTTTGTATTGTTATTGTAAATATCGTGTAATTTTGTAGTGTGTGCCAATAAATGTATTTCATTTCATTTAATTTCATTTCATTTTTCATTTCATAAGGTAATTTTGTAATTACAGCCAGTTCAATATAGAAGGTTAGTAACCAGCCCACAACAGTTATTACCATGCCCAGATAAAAACATATGGCTTCTGTCGTTTAAAAACTCATGAAAAAGGCCTTTGAAAACTTTGAAAATCGTGAAGAAATCTGTATTCCTCACAATCACACTTTTCCTTAATTAAAATTTCAACTGTGTACAAGTTACGTAACCAAATAAATTTTGTGACTTTCAAGTCTATTCATAAAGTTGCTTAGCGACAACTGCCTTGGACAGACTCACGCGTCTGTATTGTACACGTCTCTCATCTTAATAAATAAATAAATAAATCTTGGGTTCATTTTTTTCATCGATTATCTGTATAATCGAATGAGGCTATTGTTCATATTTTTAGGACTACAGAGTCCTAAAAATATAAACAATAGCCTCATACATACATCATATAACTAGTTTTGCATAGCCAGATTAAAATTTGGATCGACGGTAACTGTAACAATAGTTTTACTATTTATAATTTTGTGGAGGTAATATTTTTTAGTGTTACTTACACACTAAAAAATAATAAAAGCAATAATAATAAATAAAAGCAACTTATATGATAACTCATATTAGGTTCTTTTAGGAGACAAGGAAACCGGTAAACGCACTGAATAAACGCGATTATTTTTGAAACGATCTTGCGCGTGTTACTACTGGTGTAATTGATCCCATAATGATCAGTGTGATGACATAGTATGTAGCGTACAATATTATTTAACTATATTGCCAAACGTGTATGATAGTTCGTATAATTACTAAAATCATTCAATTACCATTTCTGCACTCGAAAATGCCGTTTCAGTATTGTTACGTAAGCACGGGTGTTTTAAACAAAGGTACATCAATCATTTGATGCTATTTCAACAGAGATGTAGCGATTATAACAACAGACAACACGAGATAAGTTTGTTTTCATGTCGAATGTATGACGGTTTACAATGACTCACAACTTATAAAGTTACTGAATATAAGGCCGAAGACAGAAGTGCACTTCACCCGGAATCCTCAACTTCTGAGGAACTGGCATTCTTATCTTATCTTATCTCTGAACTGTCGGAACGGAACAATCAACACTAATCTACTGATTTTTTTTTCTTTCTTAACTGTCGGGTGTCGGGTTACATCTATGCTGCTAACATTGTTGTTATGGCGACAGAACAAGATAAGATGGCGGTACGGTAGCTAGCCTGACCGACTTAAAAAAAACTCAATTACCAACCAAAGTAGCGCTAAAAAAGAAATTCTCACTAGCATTTGAAATGAGTAGTATATTTTTTGCTCTTATTTATATTGTTAAGTTTGTTATTACTAATTACATAGAAAATTGGTGTAGTTTTTCCTTCTTTAAAATTTACACATACTCCCCACATTTGCATGCCGTGACGGTCAATAATAGAAGGCTGTACTTAGCGTTTAAGTTATTATTGTATGTTACATAGTTTTTATTTAGTACAAGTTTTCGCTGACTGTCCTTAATTAATAAATAAAATAAATAAATAAATTTATTCGAGAAACCTCACTCTCGGAAGAGTTCAAGTCATCATTATTATCATCATCTCAGCCAAAAGACGTCCACTACTGGACAAAGGCTTCCCCCGAGGATCTCTACAACGACCGGTTTTGTGCTGCTCGCATCCAGGCGGCTACCCGCGATCTTCACCAGATCGTCGCTCCACTTTGTTAGAAGCCTGCCTACACTGCGTCTTCCGGAGTTTTCTTATTTCTTTTATTTAACAAAACAATTGCATCAACGTTAAAATAATAAGCCTCAATATTGTTTAAATTATCCTATAGCATTTGTTATATCTGACCATAAAAAGCTTTGGAATTTTATTATATTAGGTAAGTATGTGTATTAGTACAGTATCAATATTGCCTAGACCGATAATACTTTTTAAAACCTGTTATTATTGTAGCAATATCATTTTATATTTGTCTAGCTGCAGGAACACTACACCAAAAAATTTTTAATATTATCAATCGCGTAGATTTTTTGAAAATATTATAATGACAAGTCATTCAGACATAAACATTGACAAAGAAAGTTTATCATATCACGCGCATACACGCGCGCCGGCGCCGCCCCGGTCCCAGAAAAACAAAACAAAAACACACATATTTATCGTCGTAATGAGCTGGAAATGGAGGCGCCACGCTTGCTGGTTCAATGGCCTTTGCTTCTGGGACAAATAATTGTTTCGCACTGCATTGGTAGCTTGCCAAACCCAAATTTTATTTGTGAAACATCTTTTTTAATCATTCCTCTACGTTAGAATTTTGTTTGTATTTACGGTTGCACTCATAAAACTATAAGGTCTACTTTCGTTAGCAACAATAAACTGATAAATGTTAATTTGAACCTTAATGACATAAATATCATGGAAAGGTTTTGAAAATTGATAGGCCTATTCTTTAGCATTTTGTTTGTTAAAAATGATGTTAAAATTATGCATGCAGGTGAAATACCATTTACAATCGACATGTAGAATATACAATCTTATTTTTAGTTTATACGAAAACCGAAACACGGGTCAAATATTTTCATTTAAAGAATCAGTACAAAAAATATTAAAATAATATCTTGAAAACTCACGAAGTTACAAGCTTTTTGTGCTGCACCGTTGTGTGTTTTTAGTAGGGTATAATTTATTTGAGATTTTGTAAATATTATTTGGTCAAAATGTAACATGGTATAAAAAATATTGAAATCGATTCTATTACTGATTCTGAACAAACAGTTTTCAGGTTTCGTATAAACTAAAAATAACATTGTATAGATCGAATCTAGCATTTGATCATTCATGCATTGATCATTCATCCCGCGTCACCTTCTTATGCATCATTTATTAAAGGTGGTGTACGTCTGTAATTGTTCTTTAGAATCTTATTACATAAGAAAAATAATTCTGTGTAAGTTATAGTGTAAAAACAATTTGGTAGACCTAATAAAATAACAGACAGATCCATGCTTATTGTTAAGATTTTTCTAAAGAATTATCATAATTTATTCAAGAGTAAATTTCCAGTACTTAACGCATGTTGTCTTCTAACATTCGAGCAACACCGTTTACAAAGTTAACGAACCTCTTTTTAAAACTTCTCTTTAGACGAATTGACTGTTAAAAGCAAAAAGGTCATTACAAGGTGGCATACACCGTGATTAATCACAGCTGAAATCGTTGAAAGTCAGCGAATAAAACAATGCTTTCGCGCAGAGCGACATAATGTTCGCGCTTAGATTTGTTATCAGCGTGCAGTAAAGGCTTCCGTTATCGCTTCATTTTAGCTGTAATTAATGATAAACCATTAAGTAAAGTTAGCTGAGAGGCTTTGTTAAGAAGCCGACGTGTTATTATAAAAAAAAACGCTGGGTTGCACTCCGGGAGTGCCGGCAGAAGTAAAAACTTGAATATTAACGTTGTGCATTTTTGATATTTTGGAATGGTTAGGGAATCATTTTGCACGAATTGCTTCAATTATCATTATAAAAGTACTATCTTTTATGTGGTAGAATACAATATTTAATTATTGCGCTATCGTACACAAACATGACAATTTATATTACATTAAAAAGCACACGAACATTCGCGCAAGCGCCCTGCGCCGCCTAAACGAAACAGCAGGCATACATTTTCGCCGCGCCGTAGAAAGAGAGGGGGATACTTCCTCTCCTACGCCGCGCCGGCTGTCATCCGTCTTACGAATTTTCGATGAGGCCACGTGTCCTGACGCGAATTTAACATTTTTTACCCATTAAAAGAAGTGTACAACGCCGCTAAAGAAGTTTTCACTTCAAATATATATTTGAAATATTAAGATATTAAATCACAATACAGTCAAATTATGTGCCACAGTGGCAATAAGAACGTCGAGGAGTAGAGTTTTATGAAAACGATAGCATCTTGATTCGCGGAAGGACGGTTTCGGCTCGAAATCTATACACTTAAGTACCTTTTAAACCGGAACGCAGCTATGCAAGACCTTACTACGTGGCGGCAGAAATAAGTATGACGGTGTTTGCCTTCCAGAATGGTTCTGTACCCCGGAGCTAGGGCTCCGGGGAACAGAACCCGTCTGGCTCGTCTGAACTCCGGCTATCACCAAAAACATTTGAATATCCTATACTAAAACATGAAGCTTTCGCTCTCATTGTTAAAAAAAAAATACATCATTTTACAATGCCATTGTCAGATTGTGTCGACAATATGATGAAAAAGTGGTGTTAAATGTCAACGTCGATAAGTTTTTCCATGAAATTAAACATGTATTGTATACTGAAACAGTAAAAGATGTATCTATATATATAAAATTCTCGTGTCACATGTTAATTGCCATACTCCTCCGAAACGGCTCTATCGATTTTTATGAAATTTTATATGTATATTGGTAGGTCTGACAATCGGTCGTAATCTATTTTTTATACCCCTAAGTGATAAGGGTGGTCTACCCCAATTTTTTGTTTAATTTTCCAATACAAAATGTTCCTAGCTGTAAAACATACCATTTGTTTGTTTTGTTGACATTGAAACTGTCAAAGCAATACGAAGGCCGCCGGGTCAGCTAGTTGTTTTTTAATAATTTACGCGAACACTACACATTGAATAAAACAACGTATTGAATGCGAGTAGAAATGCATTTTTTAAAAATTTTAATGCAAAATATATGCTTATATCGTCAACTCCCTTGGAATGTTTTAAAACGGTATGAACTGAAACGAAACGTAACTCAAACGAAACTTAAAACACAAAAGCAAAAGTGACTCGTGACTCACCTAATATGTGCACTGGCGATGATCCTGTCCCCGGCCAGCTGCCACACGTGGAACTCATGGACCGCTAGCACGCCGTCCACCTTCTCTAACAACCTTCGCTGGATCGCGTCCACCTGTACAAGAATTACCGTTGTTTAGGGCAGCGTTAAGCGGCGGCGGCCAGCGGCGCGGTCGCCCGTCGCAGTCAAATACACTCGAGAGCAATGAATCCGGGTCACTTAAAGAAACCTATAAATCTCGGAAACTAAGAATGCTAACTCAAAGAAATAAAATTGTGTTTAATAGACAATTAAATAACTAAAAAATCTCCTCCTCCTCCTCCTATCTAAATTAAAACTCCTTAAATGAACCATGTTGATAGTGTTTAATATTTATTATTCAATCTGTAATCATGTCGCTTACACCTGAAGAATGTACCCGAATTCTCACAATGCTGGAAACCGGCGCGCGCGATATAGCCAGGACTGTCGATGTGTCGCTGTCAACAGTACAAAGAGTTCTCCGACGACGTTACGAGGAAACTGGCTCTAACCTACGCAGACCAGAAACAGGCAGAACTAAGTGTACCACAGCACGAGAAGATGGATACTTGGTGAACACCAAGCTTCGTAATCGCTTTATCACAGGAACAAATCAGTTTCGACGCCTCGGAGGAAGTAACCCAAGTGCATGAACAGTAAAACGACGACTTGCTGAAGCTAACTTGAAACCACTTAGACCTGCAAACAGCCTTAAACAGGAGCACATCGTATTTCAAGACTAAGATATGCCCAGAACCACTTGAATTGGACTATTGAAGATTGCTCAAAAGTTATGTTCTCCGACGAATCAAAATTTATGCTCTACAAGCACGATGGAAGACAGAGTGTATAGAAGACCAGGGGAAAGATTCAAGCAAGCATGCATCGAAGAAAAAGTAGCCTACGGTGGTGGGTCTGTACTTGTGGGCCGGAACTTTTTTTTTGAGAGTCGCACAGAACTGCTGTTTATAGAAAACAGCTCTTTAACTAGCGTAAGATATGTGGAAGCAATCCTTAATGAACGCGTTGGTCCATTTATGGTCAATTTGGGTAAGGATGCTATTTTTATGCATGATAATGCCCGACCTCATACAGGTTGGATTGTGAATGACTACTATCAAGAGATGAACATTACTCGTATGGAGTGGCCAGCACGCAGCCCGGATATCAACCCGATCGAGCATGCTTGGGACGAGCTAAGGAGATGCGTAAAATAACGAAACCCTCCCCCAATCACGCTTCATGAGCTCAAAATTGCTCTCACAGAGGAATGGGAGAATATTAGAGACCCCAACGCTGCCGTGACGTGAGTCCCCAAGCATCAAGAGCGTAACCAAACCAAGAGCTAACCCGTTGAAGAATATATATAAAAAGTCGATTCATATATATAGCACATATAACCTACAGTATCATACTTTCCAATGCGCTCTGAGTAAATAGGTATATATGCATGCATCATCGAGTTTTCCCCCGCACAGGCGTTTCAGTTCCACCTGAGCAAACACGCTTAGTGAACTTCATATTATGTAATCGTATGTGAAATTGTGAACATATGGAAGGAAAATGCACTTTATTTTATAAGTCTGCATATTTGAGTGCAGTATTCCGTAACTACATTACACTTTTATTTTTTATATTTATCACTGGTGGGAAAAGGTAAACCTTAATATACAATAAAAGGCGAAATAAGTACCACTAAAATAATACTAAGTACTATTTGACTCCCTGTGTGGTGCCGGGGATAAAGAATTGCACCACCCCATCTCTTCCCGTGGGTGTCGTAAAAGCCGACTAAGGGAGCATTCCAGAGGATGGGCAGCAGCATCTCTCTGAGGTTACCCTCAACCTACTGCGATCGCCAACCCGCCTGCCAAGCGTGGCGATTACGGCAAATACCCCTCATATCCTTGGGGGAGGCCTTTGTCCAGTAGTGGACGTCTTTTGGCTGAGATGATGACTATTTGACTGACTAAGCACTATATAACTCTAAATTCGCAGTCTTCAAACTTAAATGGAAAATGGCGGGTTCATCCCCAGAGCTGCGTGGTACAAGCTATTTATAAGCTGCTTTATTTTATTGTATGACACCATCAATGACATTCATGCAGGGAAAGTACATATGAAGTAAGTATGAAGAAGCGCAACTAAAAGGTGCGCTTCGAGGAACAGTTTTGCGCTTTAATAGGTGCGCTTGAAAATGGTTGCGCTTCGAGGAATACCTCATAATTTTGATTTGCATTTGATATAATAATATGTTGTATTTACATGCATATTGTACTAAGCTAATGCACGGCTATCGGTCAGTCCACTGCTGCCGCACATTTACCTACTACGTACTTACTCTTTCACACTACCATCTTACATTAATCCATATTATAAAAAGGCAATAGTTAATGAGCTAAATAAATTATTAACAAGATATAAGAAACATAAGATTTACTACTGCTATTCTAGTTATTTTAGTCTTTAACACTTTCAGTTTGCTAAAAAAAATGAATTGAACATTAAAGTTTTAAAATGTATTTAATAATGCTATAAACGTGCTCTTATCTATACTAATATTATAAAGAGGAAAGCTTTGGTATGTATGTATGTATGTATGTATGTATGTATGTATGTATGTATGTATGTATGTATGTATGTATGTATGTATGTATGTATGTATGTATGTATGTATGTAGGTATGTATGTATGTATGTATGTATTTCTTTATTTATTTATTTTACAAGTATTTACACACATAAAAAGGTAACAAAAATAAAGGTAAAGTAAATTTAGTACAAAGGCGCTGCTTATTTCAGTTCTGAAATATCTTCCAGCAGGCCCGCAAAAGGAAACATTGTAAATAGAGGTAGAAATAATGTGTACCTCCTGCAAATTTAAAATAACTTACTTAAATATTTAAGTAATATTTTAGTATGTATGTATGTTTGCAACGAATAAACTCAAAACTACTGGACCGATTTAAAAAATTCTTTCACCATTAGAATGCTACTTCAGCGCTGAGTAACATAGGCTATATTTATTACTAAAAAAAATTTGCTTAAAGATAAATAAATAGAAATACGATTTGTTTGTTTTGTTGTCATAGAAACTGTTAAAGCGAAGTCCGCCGGGTGTGATTATAAAACTAAGCATAGAATATAATTATCACACTATTTAACTCTTTATTAGGTTGTTGATATTGAAACTAACTTAACCTGCACAAAACTGACATTTTCAATTGCATTGTACGTCGTCAGCTTAATGAATTGTACTTGAAAGGGCTTTCGCCACACGGTGTACATAACATGCCTCAAATACCAATACTTAGAAGACTTATACCTATTGCCTTAGAAATCACTAGACTCTGTTTTTACTTGAAGGCATAGAAAGACTCTTTGGAATAGACTTATTGATTGAAAATATATATTGAAGTTTGTATGGCATCTGTGAGGCGTAAACCCTCTTTGACACTATTCATTATATGCATCATCATCATCAGCTCAAGTTTATGTCCCCACTGCTGGGGCACGAGCCTTCCCTATGGATGGATAGGGAGAACGGGCCATAAACCACCACGCGGGCCCAGTGCGGGTTGGTGGTAGTTAACGACTGATAATGCATTAGGGACCAACGGCTTTACGTGCCTTACGAAACACGGAGGAGTAGAGGAGTTATATGTATGATAATCACTCATCTATACTAATATTATATAGCTGAAGAATTTGTTTGTTTGGTTGAACGCGCTAATCTCAGGAAATACTGGTTCGAATTGTGAAATTATTTTTGTGTTGAATAGTTCATTTATTGAGGAAGGCTATAGGCTAAATTACATCATGCTATGACTAATAGAAATGGAGCAGCAATGAAAAACGTTGCAAAAACGGGAAAATACGCGAGTGAAACCGCGGGGCACAGCTAGTAGTATATATAAATCTTCTGTGCGTGTGTATGAAATTGAACTCCTAAACGGCTGGACCGATCTGGATAAAATTTTTTGTGTGTGTTCAAGTGGATTCGAGAATAGTTTAGATTTACAATTGGACCCGGTAGGTGGCGCTGCTATAGGTGTCCATCATGGGATACGGGTGTTCTTAAGCGGACGAATGAATTGTTTGTTTAGTTGTCATGGAAACTGTCAAAGCGGTACGAATTTTATTATTTGTTTTGTTGTCATGGAAACAAAGCGGTTCGAAGTCCGCCGGTCAGCTAGTATTGAATATTCTCACCTGAATATGCGTTGGCACAGTTTGCAGCAGTATCAGCGACGATTCCCTCAACAAGGGCCACACTGACGCCAGTATTAAGATCACCAGCACTATACTGAGCGCAGGGTCGATATAGTATTTGTACTTCCAGTCTGTAAGCCATACGACTAAAGCGGAACCTACTACGATAAGGGAACCTGGAACAAAGAGGCATCTGTTAGTAAAGGCGTTAGGTCAAACGTTCTGAAGGACATTTCGAATATGACTAGCAGTATCATCCACTGCTGGATAAAGGGCTCTTTCAATATTCAGCATACTGTTTATATTTGTTTTGGTATTTTATTTAGTCATTTGAAATCATATCAAAAGATCAGTTAATCATTAGATAGACTACCAACAGATCTGTTATAATAAAAACTTAACGCAGTTGACAGTGTACCAGCATGCTTCAACATTTAAAAAAAAGTTTTCTTTTTATTTATATATTAAACAAATTTACATACTAGAAACTAACGCAACTAACGATAATTACTGATTTTAAATATCTTACAATTAGTAATGTTAATTGTTTATTATGAAGTGATAAATTAGGTACCTATTTACTGAAAATATATGTTTTTACCGGTCCCGAATACCGATGGGTATAGTTAAAATATGGTAGCATATATGTTTTAGTTTACATGGGATTTTCCACATGATTCTATTTTACCTTATTATGAGTGGGAAAAATAATAAAATTTTGTCATACGGCATTCATTATTTATTTCCTATCGATCTATCGATAGATTGTAAATTTAGTTTTAAAGAAGACGATCGCCTAATCGCCCACATAATCTTGGCAGCCGCACTTGACCTACATCACTATCTACAAACAATTTGTTTTGTAACTTCGATCGTGGTGATTATAATTGGCACTCCTATTATTGACCTTGCATATTGGGTATGTATCTATATTTTTCGATTATAATCGTTGCAACTGATCGGCTAATGTATGATAAGATTTACAAAACTAGATCAAGGCTACTATGCTTCGCATGTTTGTCGTTCACAAAATAATGTCAATGACAGACAACACCCGGCGTAATAATAAGAGATATATAAATATATACATAAAGAAAAAAGTAGGTGCAAAGAAACGGAGCGACAAGAACATTAGAGTACATATATCTGGCCGCATGACATGTATTTCGAGAAATAAAAAAGAAATACTTATTTAAATAGTAAAGATTATGAAGATTTACGTGCAGCGACGATCTTTGCAAGGTGGCTGGCAAGAGCAGGATGAGAGTAGTCGCGGATCGCGCTTGGTGGCGTGCTCTTTGAGAGGCCTTTGTCTAGCGCAGTAAATTAATATAAGCTGATGGTGATGATGATGATGATGTTTATGAAGATGTAGATAGAGTGTAAAGAAAGGGTAGTAGACTGATTACTGATTAGTCAACAATAGAGAAAACTTTTAGTAATTGTCATTGTAATATTATTCCATAACTAGCTGTGCCCCGCGGTTTCACCAGCGTTCTATTAGTCATGGCGTGATGTAATATAGCCTATAGGCTTCCTCAATAAATGGACTATTCAACACAAAAATATTTTTTCAATTCGAACCAGTAGTTCCTGAGCTCTTCAGCTATATAATGTTAGTATAGATATAAATTTTATAGGAATAGCGAACTGTGAACTAATTTGTTCCATTGTTAAACTACCTATTTATCAAACAATGTTTAGGTTACAGAAATTCGTGCTTATGTCAAATAAAAATGATTAATGTCTCTCATTTTCATGTAGCAATTTTAATACCCCCGGTTTATGATTAAATCCAGCAGTTTTGATATCAAAAAGCGGTATTGTGCGTGTACGGTAACGCGGGATCTGCAAACTTATAAACATGCTGTGGTAATACAGACATCAATTTTAAATTAAGGAGCATGAAATACTTCTATACTATTAATAAATTGAGGAGATCGATAGCGCAGCGGTTAACGCGCCCGGTCTGCGAGTGCTGAGGTAAAGCAACTTTCGCAAAGGCCGGTTATCGGATGGGTGACCAAAAATTTATCATCTCGAGCTCCTCCGTGCTTCGAAAGGCACGTAAAGCCGTTGGTCCCGGCTGCATTAGCAGTCGTTAACAACCACCAATCCGCACTGGGCCCGCGTGGTGGTTTATGGCCCGTTTTCCCTATCCATCCATAGGGAAGGCTCGTGCCCCAGCAGTGGGGACATAAAAATGAGCTGATGATGATTAATAAAGAGTTAAAGTTTGTGACTTTGTTTGAGGAGGGTAACCTCTGGAACTGCTGGATAATTATAATGATACAGTCCTTGCGGGTATCATAGGCTATAATGGAAAATGTCCCTGAAAAAGGCATAGTGATATTCATAAGTGCTAATTTGTAGCCCAGACTGAATAAATGACTTTGAATTTATATAAAAAAACTAGCGGCCCGTCCCGGCTTCGCACGGGTGGACATTTCTTTTTTAATATAGCCTATGTTACTAAGCGCTAATGTAGCATTCTAATGGTGAAAGAATTTATTAAATCGGTCCAGTAGTTTTTGAGTTTATTCGTTGCAAACATACAAAAATACAAAGCTTTCCTCTTTATAATAATAGCATAGACGAAGTATCAATTCTTGTAATACGGAAAAAAAACGTAATCAACCCGGAAGAAGTCGCGTGCATTGTGCTAGTATGATATATACATAACATGCGGGCCGGTCGCGACTTCGTCCACTTGAGTGAACAGGTGAAAGAACACCCGTATCCCATGATGGTTTAAAAAAATCCTAGAACCCTATTGCAGCGCCACCTACCGGTTCTAATTGTGAATCTAAATTTTATAACAATCGGTACAGCCCTTAGGAGTAGTTTATTGGCGTACACACGTACGGAAGAATTATAATTATACAATATGTAACAAAAACCCTGTCCGATCTGTAAAAGTGTTATTATATGTATCGAGATTCAATTTACGTAATTATTTTAAAATAATAATAAGTGAAATTTTTTTACCCCGATAAAAAGTTTGTTAAATGACCAAACTTACATGGCAATACTTTTGTCGGCACTTCGGTAGGTAGGACCTTGGCGCCACCGCCATTGATGGAAAGTGTGGTCACATTTACAAAAACTTGCGTTTTAAATTACGATAACTCTTTTATTTTCATGGATAATATTTTTTTTGTTATTGTTATTTGTAGGTATACCTATTTCCGATCGGACATGGGTTTTGTTTACAAATTGTATATTACGATAGATAAGTATCATACATAATTAAAGGTGTCAGAATATAACTATAGAAATGAGGGAAACCTGAGTGACCTTTCGTCTCGTTTAAACTGTTACCTGATTAACCCTTTAGCACGCTCAACTGATCATATATTTGAAATGAAATGAAATGAACCAAAAGTTTTTTTGCGAAAAATACGAACAAAGTTACATTAACAAAAAGGGAAACTAAAAAAACAAAAATTCATATCTGAATGTGACAAAGATTAAGGTAAAGTGTTGAGTCAATCAAAGGGCCCAGTTTTTTATTAAGATATTCTAACATTGCAAATTGTAAAACGAACTCTTATTATTATTCTGCTTCGTTACAAACATATTTTATAACAGGACTAACAATAACACAATAATGTAATATATTACTGTCGTTTTAATGTTTCTGTTATGACGTGACTGAGGTAAAACACATAAAATAATATAATTATAAGTTGATGACTGATAGCATCACAAAACAACTATACAAAACTGGATTGACTACGTCAAACAAATGGTCTAGCTAGGAAGTATTTTTATAACTGCTTGTTCGATAACTTTACTAAAAGCACAAACAAATAACACTCACGTGAGTTATAAATAAACTATTATATTGCTAGTGAATGAAGAGCTCGATGGCGCAGTGGTTAACGCGCCCGGTCTGCGATTGCTAAGGTTAAGCAACTGTCGCATGGGCCGGTCATCGGATGGGTGTCCAAAAATGTATCATCTCGAGCTCCTTCGTGCTTCGGAAGGCACGTAAAGCTGTTGGTCCCGGCTGCATTAGCAGTCGTTAACAACCACCAATCCGCACTGAGCCCGCGTGGTGGTTTATGGCCCGTTCTCCCTATCCATCCATGGGGAAGGCTCGTGCCCCAGCAGTGGGGACATAAAAATGAGCTGATGATGATAATGAATAATTGGTAAAAACAAATTATAAGGTAAAAAATTTCGACGGAAAATTTCAACGGAGCAGAAATATCGGATACTCAGACCACAAAAACATGGTCCCACTCCGATGACCCGGTTGAACCGAGCCCAGACCCAGCCTTTAGAGGCGCTCTCGGGTTGTTCCGCTCCCAATCAGATCCTAACCTTCTTTTTATGAGAGACTTTGCTTATTGCTCTTAAAAAAAAACAAAAGCATGGGAAAAATCGACCTAATAATTAAAGTTTAATACAACCAAATTAAAAAAAAAGTCGTTGATATTTCTTGCTTGTCTGTGTACCCTATTCAAGCAAACATCTTAACTATTTTAATCTTACTAACAATAAAAGACGATATGGTTAGCGATGAATTGATAGCAAAGTGGCTAGTGGTAACAGTTGGAAGAAACTCTGAAGATGGGCTCAGAGGCATACATTGGAAGAGGTCTGTTTATAGAATACAATTGAATAGAATTGAAAACATTTATTAGTGACACAACACAAATGACATTACTACATAGGTACAATATTATAACAATTTGTGCTCAAAAATGGGGGTTACCTGGAAAGTTTACCGGGAGTTTTAAAACTGGTGATTATATAGATTTCGACGTGCTTTTTTCGAATTTTTACTTTGCCACCTCGTTATCTTTGCCGCTCGCGCCGCCATATTGGAAAAAATGGCGCTCAAAAACAGTTTTTTGAGAACAACTCCGTTCCGACTCATTTTACGATAAAAATAGTTATGTAACAAATTAAACAAGAGAAAATTTCCTACAATTTATGTAGTAACTTTATTTTTGTAAAATCAATAGATTCAGCGTACGAGAGCCGCAAATTAAGACACGTCTACACCAACACGTTGTTCGTATAGATTAACGAAAAATATTTCACTATGTGCTGAAAACCCGGTCTACTAATGCCTGTAAGTTCATTGCAGGTATAAAGGGACACGTCGCCTACAGTGTCGTTCGCATTTTCAGAGCATTTCTTTTGTTGGAGTGGACTTTGCGGCTCTCGTACGCTGAAACTATTGATTTTAACTTTAACTATAACTTTTTTTTATCGTAAAATGAGTCGGGACAGAGTAATTCTCAAAAATCTGTTTTTAGGTGCCATTTTTCAAATATGGCTGCGCGAGCGGCAAAGATACGAGGTGGCAAAGAGAAAATTCGAAAAGAGCACGTCGAAATCTATTGAATCACTAATTTTCAAAACTCCCGGAAAACTTTCCAGGTAAAACTACCAAATGACTGGACTATATGGGTTGATGATGATGATGAACAAAAAACACAAACAAATATATTTTACAAAAAAAAAATTACAATCGCCACCACAAGCAAAAATAATTTGAAACTGGTAAAGGTTAACTTTTATCTGTGGTAAATGTCGTTACAACACGTGAAACCTTTTTGAAGGTGATTCTGAAAAACATTGGAATGCGTTGCCACCAACACTAGCCACAAACAGTATCTACTAACAATGTCAAGGCAAACGAAATGTGACCGATCAATTGGCAACGCAGTGTACCGTCCGCGTTGAATGGATAATGCTTCGAAAAGTCTGTTATGGTTGAATTACTGAAAGTTTAAAAAACATAGCATTGTTGTGAATACGGCACGGGCACAGTACTACAAAGTAACTCCTTACTACGCCCTAGAAGATAAGCTTAACAAATAGTAGAAGTAATAGGAGAAGAAGGAAAGATATTGTTATTCGACCTCCTAGAACATATTATTTGCAGACAGGCAATATAAAAACCGATCTACACATCTATTTATTACAGCAAATAAAGATATGCAACCTTATTTTTAGTTTATACGAAAACCGAAACACGGGTCAAATATTTTCATTTAAAGAATCAGTACAAAAAAAATTAAAATAATATCTTGAAAACTCACGAAGTTACAAGCTTTTTGTGCTGTCCCGTTGTGTGTTTTTAGTAGGGTATACTATAATTGAGATTTTGTAAATATTATTTGGTTAAAATGTAACATGGTACAAAAAATATTGAAATCGATTCTATTACTGATTCTGCACCAGTTTTCAGGTTTCGTATAAACTAAAAATAACATTGTAAATATGATAAACAATATTATGACTGCAAGGAGCTACTGATGAAAAGGTTGCAACTTAAAACTTATGATGATATTGAGGCACTTTTAAAAATGAGCACACACACACATACACTCCCTCTCACAGCCACCCAGGCTACATATTCGTTGTTTAGTTTAACTTTAGCATTTAAAAAAAAAAGCTGTTTTAAGGAAGAGCAGTGCCTCCCGAAACAGGCTGAAAAGCTTAAAAGGAGGTACTGGTCATTGGTTTAAGATCCTTAATTGTTAAAGCCAATAAAAACTTATCTTATTATTTTTTTTTTAATATTGCGCTCGAGCAACACACACATAGATCCTCTCACTGACACGGAATCTTGGACCATCTCGAACCAGCCTGACGAGATACTGTGAGAGGTTACCTTGAGAAGTTGTCTATGGTGGGTTGCTCGAGCGCGCTTGTATATAAACCCGATCCGATCCGAACCCATCGGAGAATCTAGTAAGGCACGGAAAAAAAAAGCTGTTATAAAGAAGAGCAGTGCCTCCCGAAACAGGCTAAAAATCTTAAAAGGAGGTACTGGTCATTGGTTTAAGATGCCTTAATTGTTAAAGCCAATAAAAACTTATCTTATTTTTTTTTTTTTTTAATATTGCGCTCGATCAACACACATAGATCCTCTCAATGACACGGAATCTTGGACCATCTCGAACCAGTCTTACGAGATACCTACTGTGTCCTTGAGAAGTTGTCTATGGTGCGTTGCTCGAGCGCGCTTGTATAAGCCCGATCCGATCCGAACCCTTCGGAGAATCTAGTAGGGCACGGGGACACGCACTCAAGTGCGTGATGCCGTTCCCTCTAGAAAACCTCCGAAGGTGATTCATTTCACACGGCTTGAGGGACCCTTTAAGTTTCTCGCCGCCCCCAAAAAAGCCCGGTGAAGCTGAAAATGCCGTTAGAGGCCATCGGCAAAATCTCTCCAAAAAAAAAGCGTTTGTTTATAGCTTTCCTTCTGCAGTCTCTTTTCTGTGATTTTACAGTAAACAATATTTACTTTAACCCAGTTGTCATTGGAACTATTTTTGTATAGTTCTGGCACTATTAATGAATAACCTTTTTAATATTACTAAAGCCTCAGTGGCCGAGTAGCTAAGCGTTCGGCGCGATAACTGGAGGTTTCATTCCCGGATTCAATTCCTAGGTAGGGCAAAGCGTGTCGTAGACTTAAGGGCATGGCACACTATAACGGCACCGCAACAGCACCGCTCCAACCCAGCATTTAAATATCATTCAAACTATGAAAAAGCCGCCATCGCGCTGACGGTTTGCCGTTGGCTCGCCGCGCCGTCGGGTTTTCATATTGACATTAAGAAATATACTTTACGACACATGATTTAATGCTCTAATTTAAATGACAAGCTAAATGCTGGGTTGGAGCCGTGCTGTTGCGGTGCGGTTATAGTGGGCCAAGACCTTTAGCCGTCGGATAACCGACGCATGGCCCGGGTTGATGATTACCAAACTCGCATTTGGCACTTGATTTCAGCGATAGAGGCCTTTGCCCAGCCGTGCCACAGTATATAGGCTATTTACTTTATTGTTTTACTGGTAAATATATAAACTCGATGGTGCAGTAGTTTGCACGTTCGGGTAGTGATTTTTTAGGTGTAGCAAAGGTGTTAGTCCCGCATGTTGTGGTGAGATGGTGCAAAACTGACCTCATTGGGCCAAATGGTGGGATTGGGCCCATGTAATACGTATTGTGAAAAAAGGCCGGGCAGTAGAACAAGCTGATAATGATATAAAATCAACTTAAGCATTGGGTTTTTGGCTCTATCTAACCATGCGCTATCGTTCATGTAGATATGAGCACAGTAGCTGACGACGAAATGATAACTCATTATTTTTTTTTTCCATTAAATGTATTTAAAAATGTAAAGAAGAAAGATAGGCTGATTGTATTGATGGCTTGCAAGCTTTTTTAGGGTTCCGTACCCAGAGGGTAAAACGGGACCCTATTACTAAGACTCCGCTTTCCGTCCGTCTGTCTGTCTGTCTTTCCTCTGTCACCAGGCTGTAGTATCTCATGAACCGTGATAGTTAGACAGTTGACATTTTACAGATGATGTATTTCTGTTGCCGCTATAACAACAGATACTAAAAAACAATAAAATAAATATTTAAGGGGGCTTCCATACAACAAACGTGATTTTTTTGCTAGTTATTGCTCGATATTGATAACGGCAACTGGTAGACGCTTGAAATATTCACAAAATATTAAGTCATGTTATTCACTTTAAAAATAAATAAAAAAATTAAAATAAAATTAATATTTTAGGGGGGCTCCCATACAACAAACGTGATTTTTTTTTCCCAATTTTTTTCTCGGTCTTAATAACGATAACAGATAGAAACTAGAAATATTTTTATAATGGTACGGAACCTTTTGTGCGCGAGTCCGACTCGCACTTGGCCGGTTTTGTATGATCGACGTCCCACACCATGAGCTCTTTATGCAGTGTTGTTGCGACTGTGAGAACGAGACACGTGTAGCGGCGTACACGCGTCTCGTTTTCACAACTGCAATAACATTGCAGTACCTATACCGCTCTAATGGCGGCCATACACGGGCAGCTTGAAGCAGTCAGGTCAGGCAGCGACTGCTTCCAGCTGCGACTGCATAGTGAACCACAATCTTCTATTTACAAACATACATGGAACCGCTCAAGCAGTTCTAATAAAGATATCCAAAATGAAATATCCCACAATATTGAAACGCGTAAAAAAACAAACAAAAGATTACTTACAACTAGGGCAACTAATGCTTACGGTGAGAGAAACACCCTGTATCTCATTCCTCGTCTACTAAATAAGCTGGATTCATCTTTTGTGCAAAACATTACGGAAAGTAATATCAAAAGTAAACTAAAAACACATTTCCTCAACAACCTGTAGATGTCTCAACAAACACTAACACACAGATGTTTTTTGCACACAGGCTGGAGCAGATGCGATCACTTGCTGCAAGGCATTTGCTTGTTGCAGCCTATTCATTTATTTAATGTAGTACTGATATGATGTCGTCATAGGAATATAATTTTTAATTTAATGTTAAGTTCGAGCATTCCGGACAAACCTCAGTGGTTTTTGGTCTGCTATGATGCAAAAATATTGTATGTTTTAGTGTCAATAAATATAAAAAAAAAACAGTCGCAGCTTAAAGCAGTTTAGCATGGTTACCCTAACCTAGGTTTCAGGCCAGAAAAAAGCATATGTGGTAATCGGGTCGTAACTACGCTAGCTTTTTAAACCAAATGTACGGATACGGAAGCCTTATCGAAAAAACCGACCAACATTCATATAAAAGTCTTACACCTTAACTTGCCACCTTATCGCTAAATCATACGACTTAATTTCCGTTATTCTAATCGAAAGTGACGAATGCAAAAAGCAGTACAAATGAAACCTTCAATTTTCCTCAGAAATTAGTCACGGTTTTGTTTGACGCTACCGTAATTTCCGCAATGAAAGTAAAAGGCCAATCTCGTCGTGGTAAACATGGGTTAATTAAACGCAAGCGCAATTTTTTTTATTATGATAAAGGGTTAATTCGTGTTTTCTGAATTGTTTATTTTCAAAGAAATTACCTACTTATTTCTTTGATAGCGTAACCGGGTTTAAAGGCGGCAAGATACATCAGGTTTCCAGGTAAACATTATACGAGACGCCTGCTGCACATTAAACCAAAACCAAAACTGACAGATTTCTGCAATAACTGTTCAACCATAGATATCATATTCATAATGTTCAAAGTCTATTGAGGAAATATACAGTTTGTGGTAGACTGATGTGCAGGCATGTTTTCATTCATAGAGCATTCATAGAACACTAGTGGACCCGGCAGACTTCGTACCGCTTTGACAGTTTTCATCAAGTGATTAAATTCTCTTTGGTTTCCATGACAACAAAACAAACAAATCATTTTGTATTGGAAAATTAAATTGTCATTTTCAGTATGTTTATAGTGTGAATCCCGTGGGAATATCGGGATAAAAAGTATCCTATGTGTTATTCCAGGTTATAAACTATCTGTATGTCGAATTTAATCCAAATCCATCCATCCGTTGCAGCGTGAAGAAGGAACAAATATACGAACATACACACAAACTTTCGCATTTATAATATTATAGTAGGATTATTAGAGCATTCAATAGCCTGATCAAAAACTGGTGGTTTTCTTGGGGTCGCGGTCGCGGTTGGCGTCAGGCGCGATTGTGCTGCCATATCTTACTCCGATCCGTAGTTTAATTGTCACTTTACGATATGACATCTATACTAATATTATAAAGCTGAAGAGCTTGTTTGTTTGTTTGGTTGAACGCGCTAATCTCAGGAAAGGTTCGAATTGAAAAATTATTTTTGTGTTGAATTGTCTATCTATTCATTGAGGAAGACTATAGGCTATATTACATCACGCTATGACTAATAGGAGTGGAGCAGCAATGAAAATTAACGCGGATGAAACCGCGGGGCACAGCTTGTTTTTAATATCAGGGGGGCGATTTTCGTATCTCTCCTGTGATTTCGATATTAAAATCGACATGAAATACACATTAAGGTAAATATCGTTCGAGGATTGCCGGTTTCAAAAATAAGTTACCTGTGACCTTGAATAAGATATGAGCACTCGTAAATTGATATCACAGCGTGAGTTAGAGAATTAGTCACCGGTTTTAAGAATCGTCTCCCTGTGGTGGCAACATTGGCCTAGACCGCCATTCGTTAAGAGGAAACACTAAGGTCGACTGAATTGAAAAATATGTATGAAAAGTAGACAAAATCAACAATTTAATAATTATTTTTTTCATAAATTAATTATTAAAAAAGATATCAACCTTTAAAATCTTAAAAATTGGCCAGATTTTCCGCTGTGTTCCCAAAATTTGACGAGATTCTATGAAAAAAAGGCAAAACATAGGGACACAGCCAAAGCCTTTCTTTAATTTTTAATGAAAAAAAGTAATTAAATCGGTCCAGTTTTGGAGGAGAAATCAGGGGATTACGAAACGTGGATTTTGTCTACTTTTCATACATATTTTTCAATTCAGTCGACCTTAGTATTTCCTCATAAGGATAAAACAATTGTCAACACTGGATTGTCCTGTTTAATCATGCTAGCTTTTATTTTTTACACTATAAGGCCAAGGTTTTTCTCCATCGATGTTCAATAATTGTTAATCATCATCATCATCATCATCATCATCAGCCTAGCCCTTGGTGGGCCAAGACCTTCTTATATAAACAAACTAGCTGTGCCCCGCGGTTTCACCCGCGTTTATTAGTCATAGCGTGATGTAATATAGCCTTCCTCAATAAATGGACTATTCAACACAAAAATAATTTTTCAATTCGAACCAGTAGTTTCTGAGATTAGCGCGTTCAACCAAACCAACAAACTTTTCAGCTTGATAATATTAGCAGCATACGGGAATACAGGGTTATACTCGTATAACCCACCATACTGATCTAATGTGGAGTGGTGGGCACTAACGATTGCTACTTATCTTACTTCAACAACTGCGATCAAACTTAAGAGCGTTTACGCCGCACACTAGCGCCGCCAATGAAAAAAAAAACATATCTAGTAATTAGAGATAGAAAATCAAATTATGCTCAACAAACTATTTGAATGAAGTAATTTAGCATTTTTACGTCACCTAATGAACACCATAGATAAACATATTTTGATTTTCTATCTCTAATTACTAGATATGTTTTTTTTTTCATTAGTGGCGCTAGTGTGCGGCGTAAACGCTCTTAACGTCCAAAGCACAGAGGAGCTCGAAATATTTTAAAGTAGGTCACCCACCCGGCAACTCAGCCTTTTGTTAATACTAACTGCTCGATAATAATTAACTGTAATCAGGCAAGCTGTTGAAACAACTGATAAATGCCTGTATCTTGATAACTATTATTATTTGTCATAACAGGATAGTTTTATTAGTACAGTTTGATTCAATTGATTTACTAACATACATAAATACATACATATACATACACACATACATACATACATACATACATACATACACACACTCTCATGTCATTGACGACCTCCTTGGTCGAGTGGTTTGTACACCGGTTTTCATGGTCCCGGGTTCGATCCCCGGTCGGGTCAATTTAGAAATTATTGTTTTTCTAAATTGTCTCGGGTCTGGGTGTTTTCTATGTATAATAAGTATGTATTTAAGTATTTTAAGTATGTTTATCAGTTGTCTAGTAACCATTTAACGAGTTTCATAACGAAGCTTCTCTTGGGCTAAATAATTGGTGTGAGTGTAGGAAAGTTTATTTAACCCTCTTCCCAAAAAGGGTAGACAAAGCATCAATATCACCAATTTTCCTCGACGACACATTTACCACAATCAAAGTAAGGCTCTGAGGTGGAATAGAATCAGTGATAGGTTGCTAGTCGATCACCTGATGTCATGATCTTAAAACCTTTGTCCCATAGTCGAGCACGGGAAGTTAGGCAGATTCATTATTTTCACGTCCCAGACCACCATCACCATGGGAAATTGATTAACAATGAGTAATCTAACTATTTCTAATCGAATGCACTATGCTTCGATTGTATTGTTGTATTTAATACTGACTTCATAATACAGAGTTTCTCTTCGTTGATGTTCGTTTTTAACCGACTTCAAAAAAAGGAGGAGGTTATCAATTCGACTGTATTTTTTTTTTTTTTTATGTTTGTTACCTCAGAACTTTCGACTGAGTGAACCGATTTTGATGATTCTTTCTTTATCTGAAAGCTGGCGCTTCCCGTGTGGTCCCATTTTAATTTGATCCAGTTCTGATGATGGGATCCTCAAGGAATTGAGGGAACTCCTCGAATATTGTACGCATACCTATCGCGATTTTGGTATTTTCAGAAATAAGTCAAGCATTTACATTCAGAAAGTATCATTTGATGAAGTGTAACTGATGAAAAAGACCACAGATTGCCATCGGAACTCCTCAATGATAAGTATTTCACGGGTGGCGATAAAATATCTCGATTAAGATAGTTAAGCGACTATGACGAAGCAAAAGAAGACAGGCATCGAAACTCAGTTTTTGATTTCCTACTTTGAGATAGGCGTTTCTTGTTTTCTTCGCTTGTCTCATTTAAACGGCGCTGTCTCATACGAGCAGCGTGTTTAGTAGGTCTATCCATATTCGCTTTTGATAAATAGATCGAAACGAATCACTAAAAAGCGAGAAATAAACAAAAATTTTAACAAAAAAAAACCGACTCCAAAAAATTTTACTAATAAAATTGCACTAAAAAGTAAAAAAATAAGCGTTGACTTACATAAACAATAACTTTATTAAGAAAAAATATAGGTACAATTATTGTTACTTTTGGAGTCGGTGCCAGCCAAGGTAACTTTAACATATACATTTAACGACATACTATATTATAATCATAATAGTACATTCAATCTTATGCGTGAAATTTTGACTACAAACGTGGATTGCCACCGGCTTTAAAAACTTCGTTGGCTGGCACCGGCCCCAAAAATAACAATAATTGTACCTATATTTTTTCTTAATAAAGTTATTGTTTATGTAAGTCAACGCTTATTTTTTTACTTTTTAGTGCAATTTTATCAGTAAAATTTTTTGGAGTCGGTTTTCGTTATCTCTTTGCGTATGAAAAATTGGAACACCGGGCGGACGACGAAGGTGGAGCAAAGACAAAGTAAACAAATTACTTACTGATATTAAATCGCGTGTAACATTACACATGTGTATAAATCCTCGCAATCTTACTCAGCGTCCAATACACTCAACAGATTTTAAGACAAAGAACAATGGAAGCGGAAGTTCGCCAGTGCCCGCTGAGCACAAAGAATTCGCCGGTGAGCTAGCTACATACTTTATAAACTATAGAAGTAGAATATTGCATTAGCTGTTGACAATAATTGTCACACTATGCAATATGTACCTAAGACTTACAAGTGTTATCCCACTGCCCACTTGTATGCAGTATCGAAGTCACCATTTTGACACTAAATGCCTAAAATTAAACATCATAAAAAAAAATTACCTCATAGAAAAGTATTACATTTCATAGCGTATTATTAACTAACTGTCAGTTAAAAAATGATCTTTGGAGATGAAATTGTTTCACAAACGTACTTAATTCTTTATATGCCGTTTGGAACAGGCCACGGTCGGTGGAAATTCGGAAATTCTCATTTTATAATGGAAGCTGAAAGGGTAGACGTAAAGGCAAGATTAGTGCGGAATCCTTGGTACAGATGATACATAAACATCATATGATGTTACATGATGCAATGAATATCTATCACTACTGCCACTAGTTTACACACCCTTACTTTATAACTTGTGCGAGCTCTACCGCTCTACGTCTATCTAGGTGCCGTAGTTCACTGACATTTGTTCTAATGCGGAAATCTGTTGGTCAATTGGGAGAGCACCTGACCCGGTATGTCAGAAGGGTGCAGGTTCAAACCCTGCTCGTGGAAATTTTTTCAACATTTGTGTTTTTGTAATTTGTTCGCAACAAAATTTGCGTTAAAAATTATATAAACAGTCTGTCTCTTTGTGATTATAATGTTTTCATATCAGTATTAATTTTAACCGGTATTTTTTTATAGCAGTGTTTTGGTTTGAAGGGTACGAGAAACAGTAAAATTCCTGGGCATGGCGGCATAATAACTTAGGCCTCGAAGTCAAGAATGCGTGAGTTACAGCTGTGGTGGTTCGAGCGTCAATGGGCTGTGTCAATCACTTTGCCGATCCAGTCAAATACAAAATTAAAAAGAAAAACTCACCTAAAGCATCCGACAGCACATGTAGAAAAACTCCTTTCATGTTCATATGTCCAGGATCTGTGGGAGCTCGGCAAGGAGTCTGCTTGTTATTTGGCATTTTAACAGCATTCGGCGGTACCATCTCGTCCGTTTCTTCGGTGTCCGTGGCGTTATGTCCTAGGGCCATTTCTGCGTTGCTGTTCACGATTTCCGTGAGATGCCTTACGTTGGCGGGGGGAGGCACCCCACCGTGCGAATGGCCATGACTGCTACCGTGTTCTAAAATTTGAGACCTACTTTAGCCATAGCACAGTGAAATCAAATACATCGGTAATAGTTGAAGCACTTTTTTGAAAGAACGATTAAATAGTAGATATAGGATTGGATGTGTCCCAATAGTTTTATTCCTCATAAGAAACAGGATCGAATGACTGTCCATTTTTACCACAGGAAATTTTATCGCAAATCAAATAAATTTTCTAAAAACTATGCTGTCACGTCTTAAATTTTCATCCTGCATGGTTTGGCGGAAACATTATAAATTATAATTTCACAGGTCTTCGAAATGTTATCAAAACATCCAATAAGTCATTCATTGTACATTATATTACGCTCGCTTATATCCAAACAATTATGTTTGTGTTCCTTTGTGAAACAGGACAATGGCATACAAGGCGATATTAATAGGAGGCTAATTTTGCAGTAGCTAGACCGCTAGCTACTAAAGAAATGTTTTTCTTTATCACTACTTAGTTTCATTTTTAAATGGAGTAGGTAATTCAATCTTTTTTTGTGCTTTAGTTAGCTATACCATAATACTATTCTATTAATGCCCTAGAGAATCCATAATCAAATCTGGGTTGACCTATCTTCTTAAGGTCTTCAGGTGTGTAAATAAACTATAGAATAAAGACTATCCTTACCGTGAAACAAGAACAGGCCTACGATATTTAATATAAGGCCTAGAGTGCCGACTGCGACCAGTAATCTTGCGTCATGTATCATTTCGATTTCGATGAAGCGTTTGACCGCTTCGACGGTAATACTAAAGCATAAAGCGACGAGGAACACAGCGTTCACTAAAGCACCCAAGACCTCCGCACGAGCCCACCCGAAGGTGTTCTTCGACCATTTCTTTGGTGACATCTGTTGAGAAAAGTTTCAAATTCAAAACCTGTTAATAAAGTCTTTACGAGTAAATACACACGCCACCATATCAGACCACTACAAACTGTCAAATTTCCTTAATAGACTTTGAACTTTAAGAATATAGCATTATGATTGAACATGTAATGAAGGAATTTTAAAGTTTCATTTTCAATTTTCATTTTTCATTTTTTTTTAACACACCAATTATCTAGCCCCAAGAAAAGCTTCCTCAAGAAACACGAGAAATGGTTAACTAGACAACGGATAAACATACTTAATATACTTAAATACATACTTATTAATCTTATTATACATAGGAAACACCCAGACCCGAAACAATTTAGAAAAACAGATATTTCTAAATTGACCCGACCGGGGATCGAACCTCAGAGATGAAAACCGGTGTGCAAGCCACTCGACCAAGGAGGTCGTCAAAGTTTTTGATAGGTTGATGTGCAGGCGTCTCATCATCATCATCAGCCTACACACATCCACTGCTGGACATAGGCCTCTCCAAGTGCACGCCACTGAGCACGATGCGCGGCTCCTCTCCTCCAGCTATTGGCAGCCACCTTGCGAAGATCGCCGTTCCACCTAGTCTGAGGGCGTCCTACACTACGTTTGCCAGGCGTCTGTCTGTACCCAAATATTTTCCCGCAACTTTTGGTGTAATTGACCATTACTTTACACGGCTTTTTACTGAGCACGAAGGAGCTCGATGGCGCGAGGAGCTCGATGGCGCAGTGGTTAACACGCCCGGTCTGCGAGTGCTGAGGTTAAGCAACTTTCGCAAAGGCCGGTCATCGGATGGGTGACCAAAACTTTATCATCTCAAGCTCCTCCGTGCTTCGGAAGGCACGTAAAGCCGTTGGTCCCGGCTGCATTAGCAGTCGTTAACAACCACCAGTCCGCACTGGGCCCGCGTGGTGGTTTATGGACCGTTCTCCCTATCCATCCATGGGGAAGGCTCGTGCCCCAGCAGTGGGGACATAAAATGAGCTGATGATGATGATCATGACCATTACTTAGGTGGCATTATCTTGCCATCATCACCAACTCAATTTTAATACCCTTACTGCTGGGGCATGCATGACCCTTCCGTATGGAAGGAAACACTACCGGGAAAAATGGGCCATAAAACATCACGCGGGCCCAGTGCGGATTGGCGGTTGATAACAACTGCTAATTTAGGCGGGACCAGAGGTTTTAAACGCCTTCTTAAGTCGGAAATCTTCCATGGAGTCTTTATGGAAAAATTCTCGCATTTTCAGGTGTAAACACCAGACGAGGGAATGCGTAACGCTTCACGGTTGGCGCATGGCGGTTTAACCGGCCTTCTTTTATGTCAATGTGTACACAAAACCAACATAGGTACTTGCTTGCCGTACTCAAAGACATCGATTGACATGGATGACTTAGCACCTAGGTACCATTAATAATGAATTACTGCCCACACTCTAAAACTAAGTACAATTAGGACTTCTATTTATTTTATTAGTTTTCTAGTTAGAGAAATAAGAAAATTGTTTACTAGTTGGTTCATAGTCACCACACCATAATAAATAAATAAATCAAACAATGAAATATTGTGTAAGGGACCCCGTCAATGTTCAACCATGTGAAAGATTATTGTAATTCTTACAAACTTTATTTGAGCATAATATTGTTATTACAAACACATGCAATGATAAGCTAAAGGAAGTAAATCATTACAAAATAACTTAAATTAAACATTGCTATGTTCAGTTATTAAGATATAATGTTACTTTATAGAAATATAGAAATTGTGTTTATCATCATCATTATCATCATCTTAGCCAAAAGACGTCCACTGCTGGACAAAGGCCTCCCCCAAGGCCAAGAGTGGTTACTATAAAATAAGAATAGGGGAAACCCATAGTACTTAAACTTAGCAGTGTAGATCATTCTAAGAATTAATACAATGATGTCATACAGGATTAGTAAGAAATATTTAAAAGCAGGTTATGTAATTCATTTGAGTTTGCATCCTGTTAGGGTTAAATATTAATTGTGTGTCACTTCTGAGAGTTGTGATTCAAGTAAGTAAGAGGATACCAGATTTCATCTTCTAGAAGGCATAAATGTTTTTATATACACCTTGTTAATCAAACAATTGATCATTCATTTATTAGTTGGAACATAGTTGCATGTATATCCTTTATGTCTTTGCATCTAACTACACTATGTATAATTACTTATAATACCTTCAAGTGCTAAAAAGAATAGGTAAGTGGTATAATTTGTAGAAATAAAATCTCTAAGCAAGTTGATGTAGCTAGTAGCTAGATTGAACAGGTGTAAATAAGTTCTTTGGTGAGATGTGAAATTGAGGGGTTCATGTTCTGGTCTCAAGCAGACTTAATGAGCTATAGTTGTGAGCAGTATACATGTGTTTATGGTTATATTATGGTATTAACAAGAAGCTAATATAATTTAATAATATAATTTTAACATGGCAAAAGAAACAAGGAGCTAGCTCAGCATGTGTTCATAAGGACACTGCTGCTAGTAGTAACTGAACTCTGAAAGACAAGAATCCAGTATGACACTTATATGGGGAAGGCCTATGTTGTCTACCCAAAACTGTCAAATTTGTACAATCAATTTTGAACTTTATTGTTTGGTTATAAGGATCAAGTCATTGGAGAAATTTGACAGGTTTGGGTAGGTTGGTCTGCTGCTGTGTGTACACAATATATAGGTATAGGACTCTCTACCCATATATTTATTTAGCTACATCCAGTATGATAAACTTCTTATTTAGTATACCTCATAATAATAGTTTCTAAAGTTGCTTTCAGTGAACAATTTTTAAACTTCATTTAATCTGGTTTATCAAACAGGATTTAGCCGATTATTTCATTTGTAGTACTACTATGTTGATAATGATGCCTTGACAGGGTCTTTAACATGCCATCATATATTACTGTGTTGTACGAAGGTAATACTGTATTATAATAAATTATTAAACTAAAAAATAAATACATGATGAAAAACTTACTTTGACTGATAAAAATGCGATGACAAGCGCAGCAACATCACTTAACATGTGGAAGGAATCTGCTACTAGGGCCATAGAGTTGGTGACGTAGCCTACAATGAGCTCCACAAAGAAAAAACCACCGGTGAGCCATAACATTGAAAGCAGTCTACACTTCTTTCCAGAGAATCTGCCCATTGTGCCTGCAACAAATATTTTAAATTTAAATTACTCCTGTATCAACAAAACATTGTATAAAGAAGCAACTTTATATAAACAAGTGTCTTTAATTTATAAAGATGAATAATAATGGGTAGATAAGAGCTTACTATACTAATATATCACATAAATTATATGTAGCACATATTCTTGAACATTATTTATTTAAAAAGAAAATTGACTCTGACCAAGATATATTAGCCAATCATTAAATTGATAGTAGCTGATAGTGTTTTGTTCAGAATTTATCTAGATACTAAAGAAACATAGATAATTGGTATTTAATTTTCTATAAGTACATTTTTTTGTTTTAAAGAAAAGTAAAATAGAGAATGCTTGTGAGATGACTCACTTATCAATGATGTAAAAATTTACCATGGTATTTAAAACACTATACATATTACCAAGGAAAGAGATTAATGTAACATGACTTTGATAAAGAAAGACTGAGAGCTGTGAAATATTTAATGTAAGGACCAAGTGTTTAGTACTTGTAGGAAATAGTTCAGAAATCACTCACCTATTTATTTTAAATATTCTTCTAAATAACTATGGGTCCTGTCAGCAGTCAATACCCATCAGGAGGTAGGTATGTCACAAAATCTGCACTATCATTTCACAACAAAAGGTAAATATTGCCATACAATATCGATTCAACACTAGCTTGCCACAATCATGCAAAGCTTTCTATATCACGAAAATAAACAACTAACACAAGTAAGGCATAAAAATTAAATACTCTTGCTAAATTTGTAACTCTAAAACAAAACAATATTTATCGAAGAAAATCTTGCGTGAAAGCTCGAGAATGATGATTCACAAAAAAATTTTATATTAAAAAAAATACGATTAATTTGGGAAACAAGTTATGTTGTTACGTTTAGCCTGTTTGGGTGAATATTATTTCAATTTGTTGTAATGAAAGTCCGAACGAATAGGATTTTAATCTCAATAAACTCGATCGAGCACTATCTACTTCGAACTGTCATGTTTCTTTCCATGTCAAATTGACAACATGTATCCATAAACAATCCAATCCATAGACCTTATTAGCGATTCCACCTACAGAGAATGAACAAGAAATCCTTTGCCTCAAAATAATAATGGAGAGAAAGGATTGGTATTTTTTTTAAACTGACGTCATTGCAGGTGTCCGTTAAGCTGGCGTACACATGATGGTCTAATTCATGTTTTTTGTTATGCCCTCTTTTAATGCGTAATGAGGATCAACGAGAATTTTAGTTAAATATGTAGAATTACAGTCACATCAAAATCAATTATTTCAGTGAAAGAATTATTGAAATTGGACCAAAAATGACGAAGTTAGAGCGATTTAGAGAGATGTTGTCTTCACTGTTCTTCCTCGGCGCGCTTCTGTGTTATGCGCGTGCGGCGAACAGGCGATGTTACACACACACACAGGTAATTGGATTTTTTCTTTATGTTCGATAATCAACAGCAACTTTGACATCCCGATTCCAAGCTATGAATCCAAAGCATTAACTGATCTGTGAGTTAAAATTAGTTTTCGTTTTAATATTTTTTTAATGAAAATAATTAAATGGTATGGTATGTGGTAATGATAATTTTATTACAAGCTGTTTATTAAAGTCACGCTACGTAGCATTCGTAGCAGATTAAAGCTACGAACAGCTCCATCTGTAGCATAAGACGTAGCAATGGAGCTAGTTTCGAACCATCAGTTTTTATCTCTTACAATTTGACTTAAATTAAATCATCAGAGCTTTAAGAATTAATAAAGTGTAAAAAAACAATACAAGAGTGGCTAACGGAGAAGTCATATGATGACAAGATAAAATACTAGAGAAAATAATACCTAATTTATAAAGCAATATAATTATCGCATTGTGAATGCAAAATTCAAAATAATAAAAACATAATTATGATTACACTGAAAATCTACTATGATTAGTTAGGTATAAATCTTCTGTGCGTGTGTATGTTATTGTTACTCCTTCTAAACAGCTGGCCCGATAAAATTTCTGAAACTCTTAAATTGGATGAAATTTCTAAAATTGGATGAAATTTTATGTGTGTGTTCAAGTGGATTTGAGAATGGTATAGATTTACCATTGGACCTGGTAGGTGGCGCTGCTATAGGGGTCCATCATGGGATACGAGTGTTCGGTTCTTAAGCAGACGAATGATTTGTTTGTTTTGTTGTCATGGAAACTCAAAGCGGTACGAAGTCCGCCGGTCAGCTAGTCTTATACAGCGTGTCCAAAAACCGAAAAATAATCCTTTAGCTGCGGGTGGGTCACATCATGTTTTACCACATTCTGGAATATTAGTTTAACGAAAGTCTCACGGTTTTCGAGATATCGTTATTTTTTTCTTTTTTTTTTAGAAAAATCTTCCCTCGTTTAGTTTATTTCATGCCATTTCTACAAATGATAACTTTTTTAAGCCCCTTTTTTTTCAAATACTCATGGTTATTTGTTTCATCTAAAACAATATTCTTTTGACCCCTAAAGTACAGAGGAAACCACATAAAAAAAATCTTATGCAAAGTTTTCATACAAACTAAATTAATTTTTTATAGTAATATAAATGCTCGTAGGTAGCAATTTCGGACTTAATTAAAATAAAAGTCAATTAAAATTAAGTTACTTTACAAGTAGTAATTTTAATTGACTTTTATTTTAATAAAGTCCGAAATTGCTACCTACGAGCATTTATATTATCATAAAAAATAAAATTAAAAAGGAATGTAAAACAGTAATACCATTTTAAAATTAACATTAACGAAGCAATGTTTTCAAGTAAATGGCACGGTTTGCCTCGTACATTTTTTTATAACACAGGCTATCAAAGTCAGCCGTTTGATTTAGTTTGTATGAAAATCTTGCATAAGATATTTTTTTATGTGGTTTTCTCAGTTATTTAGGGATCAAAAGAATATTGTTTTAGTTGAAACAAATAACCATGAGTATTTGAAAAAAAAGGGGCTTAAAAAAGTTATCATTTGTAGAAATGGCATGAAATAAACTAAACGAGGGAAGATTTTTCTAAAAAAAATGAAAAAAACGATATCTCGAAAATAGTGAAACTTTCATTAAATTAAAATTTCAGAATGTGGTAGAACATGATGTGACCCACCCGCAGCTTAAGGATTATCTTTCGTATTTTGGACAGGCTGTATTATATAAATTTTCTGTGCGTGTGTATATTATTGAACTCCTTCTAAACGGCTGGATCGATTTGCTGACACTTTGATTCAGCTAACACGCTTATAGTTATGATAAATTAATAAATAAAAAAAACGTTTAAAACACAAACACAAAACATGAAACATACCAAAATATAAAACAAAAAAAAACATTTTTTTTTACTTTAGGTCAGTAGGTAATTATTAATGTGTCTGCGAAAAAACACAGCATCTTAGAACTTATTTAAAAACTAAAGGCCAGGCGGACTTATCCAAGCCCTACCATCAACCAAACCGAGTAGGTACACAAAGATGTACCTCCCGCTAGGAATTGAACCCGGGACCTCTGGGTGTAAAACCGGTGGCTTAGCCACTAGACTACAGAAGCGGTTAAAATTTAAAGCTTGTTGTAAGAACTTTTTCACTTTTAACATTTTAACATGTAAGTAGGTACCTACAGTCTAGGAGTTCCTCTGACCCCCTTTCAGTTTCATCGTCAGATTTTGGGCACCACACAAGGTTAGTTTTATCAAGACAAATAAAATAAGCACAAACACGGCGGGGTTATCTTGTATCATTTCAGTGTTCCTAGTTAGCTAGCACAGTAAGTGAAATGTGAATTTCTTCTAAGTTAAATAAAATTCTTTAACATCAGTTCCTATGACCACCTACCGACTACATCATCAGACCAGTTCCATGATGCCATATTATTGAATTGCTATCGAAGTTACGTAGATATACCAAGTTTCATCTCGATCGGTCCTTGGGAAGTGATCCAAACCTTCCTTGCAAGATTTGACCCGTACACATACGGTCGCACAATAATTTAAAGAATAAAATGCTTAGTAGTTGATTGCGCATACGATGTATATAACCTTAAATTAGTTAATACGAAAATCAAAACACGGGTCAAATATTTTCATCTTTGATTATTTCATCAGAATCAGTACAAAAATAATTAAAATAATATCTTGAAAACTCACGAAGTTACAAGCTTTTTGTGCTGTCCCTTTGTGTTTTTGAGTAGGGTATACTTTATTTGAGATTTTGTAACTCTTTTCACCTTAGATCATTAAATAAGCTTTTCATTAGTTTAATACTCTAATCTTTTCACCTTCGATTATTTGATTTATTTTGCCTAAATGGAAGAAAATGAAAAAGTTTTCAACTGTCAATGTCATCAATCAAACAAGTCAACTTCTTGGCGGGAAAGTGAAGAGTCATGTCTGCGGTTTTGTTTTATTTTTTAAAATTTGTGTTATGTCGAATATTAATGTGAAATAATGGTGGATTATTAACCGTTAAGTGATCGTGAGTGTGCATGAGTGTTGGCAAATGAAACAAAACAGTGCAACGGCACTTTTCAAATTCTCTCAAGAATTCCGCGTGAGGAGACTTAGTAAAGCCCCACATCTTTACTAAGATACTCGAGGAGTTGGGAGGGTATATCATTCTCGCTTCTCATTTCTATTATCATTCATCATCATCCTATACATATAGTTTATCAACTAATGAATTTAAGAAACTAATGACATGGCAGCATGGTCTATGACCTTAGCCGGTTGTTCAGGGAACAAACTGTACTTAAAAAAAAGAAAACTAATATGTTGCTATTTTTTGGAAAACGTCTTTCGTACGTAACTTTTGTCAGGTTCTTGGCGGAAAAGTGAAGCGTCATGTTTGCGGTTTTGCTTTATTTTCCAAAATTTGTGTTATGTCGAATATTAATGTGAAATAATGGTGGATTATTAACCGTTAAGTGTTCGTGAGTGTGCATAAGTGTTGACAAATGAAACAAAACAGTGCAACGTCACTTTTCACATTCTCTCAAGAAGCTCGCGTGAGGACTTAGTAAAGCCCCACATCTTTACTGAGATACTCGAGGGGTTGGGGGGTATATCATTTCTCACTTCCCAATTCTAATATCATTCATCATCATCATCATCACATATGAAAATATTGTTTATTTATGTATTACTTAAACTAATGACATGGCAGCATGGTCTATGACCTTAGCCGGTTCCTCAAGGAACAAACTACACTAAAAAAAAAAAAGTAACTTTTGTCAATTTTATATGAATTACTCGGGACTTCTTGGCGGGAAAGTGAAGAGTCATGTCTGCGATTTTGTTTTATTTTCTAAAATTTGTGTTATGTCGAATATTAATGTGAAATAATGGTGGATTATTAACTGTTAAGTGTTCGTGAGTGTGCATAAGTGTTGGCAAATGAAACAAAACAGTGCAACGTTACTTTTCAATTTCTCTCAAAAAGCTCGCGTGAGGACTTAGTAAAGCCCCACATCTTTACTGAGATACTCGAGGGGTTGGGGGGTATATCATTTCTCACTTCCCATTTCTAATATCATTCATCATCATCATAATATGGAAATATTGTATATTTATGTATTACTTGTAAGAAAAATTACTTTGACACTGGCTAAATGTGCTAATCGCACGAAGCCATCAACTAAAAAAAAAAAAAATATGAATTACTCTTATATTTTGTTGACATAACAATACCTATTAATATCAATGTCAGTCAGTAAAGGACAGTTAGGTTAACTAACTGACAATGATTTAGTAAAATAATTTACATGTACAAATTTTGTTACTAAAGTAGAATGACTTTTTTGAAGTTTGTTGGTAAGTCATGTGGGTTCTTTGGCTACGTTCTACAATACGCCTGCGTTACTCATTGTACATTTGAATATATTGGGGATTTTGTTATGGTAAGTTATCATTTTCAATTTAGTTTCTATTTAGTCTGTTGACAGAAGATAGTCAACACTTCTTGAGTGAAGGGCTTATTATTATTATTATCTCTCTATTTATTTTTTTACATATTAATTTACATTTTTAAATATTTTCTAAAAAACAAAACAAACATTTAAAAATATAAAAAATAGGGGTCCACCGGCATCGGGACCAGGGTCCAAACTACCGGTGATTAGGGCTCCAGAGACAGGAACCTCCTCACAATGCGTGCCGTATCGAGGAGAACTGCCTTCTGAATCAGGCCCTTGATCCAGCCGCCTAACGAGAGCCTCATGAGATGTTGATCGAGGCTCTTGGCCATCAGGCCGTTGGCCGTAACAACAATCGGCACGATGACAGCCGAGTCCACATTCCACATGTCGACAACCTCATGTGCTAAGTCGAGATATTTGATTTGTTTCTCTTTCTCAGCTTTCACGAGGTTCTCGTCATGGGGAATGGTGATATCGACAATCATCGTGCGGCGCGCTAATCGATCTATCACCACAATGTCTGGCTTATTAGCTACAATAGTCCTGTCGGTGATGATAGATCGATCCCAGTACAACGTGACATGATCATTTTCGAGAACTGGGTCGGGCACATACTTGTAGTACGGTACCTCAGAATCCACAAGTTTGTATTTCAAAGCAAGTTGCTGGTGTATAATCCTGGCCACTTGATTATGCCTGTGCAAGTACTCGCCGTTAGCCAGACGAGAACAGCCAGAAATAATATGTCTGATAGACTCACCCGGACGGTGACATGCCCGACATATGTGAACCGTCCCGTCCTTCATAATAAATTTCCGGTAGTTATTCGTTAGCATAACTTCGTCCATAATTGCACAGACAAAACCATCAGTTTCCCCGAAGAGGTCACCGAAACGCAGCCAGGATACGGACGCTAAAAAGTCTACATCGGGTCCGTGGAGGGCCCGATAAAAGCGCCCGTGGAGCTCCTTGCCTTGCCATACCTCTCTGCGGTCATTGGCACTAAGTACTACGGGTTTGTGCCAGTTCTCTTTAGCCAAGGACAGCGGGGTGAGTCCCTTGTCCACTGATACCACATCTCGGTGCATACCCACATCGGCTTTTAGGAAATATTCCCTGAGACTGCACACCTCACGGTTGTGGAGGGTCTTAGCATTTAAAAAACCTCGACCCCCGCACTTCCACGGGATGTACAGCCTCATTACCGACGATCGTGGGTGATGCATCCGATTTGCGGTCAGCAATGTACGGACTCGCCTATCCAGGGCATCCAGTTCTGTCTGAGTCCACTTGAGTACGCCGAAGGAGTACATCAGGACTGGCATGACCCAACCGTTGAAGGCGCGCACCTTATTGCCGCCTGATAAGGAGCTTATGAGCGCCTTTTTCAGGCGACCAAAGAAACGCTCCAGCAACGATTGCTTCATGTCAGCCACACTTATTCCTAACCCCTCTGACATACCCAGGTATTTATATGTATCATTTGCGGAGAGCGATTTCAGGTTTATAGAATCTGAGAGTTGTAATCCCTCAGATTCTACAATCCTGCCTCGCTTTACATGCATGACTGCACATTTGTCTACACCAAATTCCATCCTGATGGAATTACTGAAAGTTTCAGTTACCTTCAGTAACTCCATCAGTCGCAATCTGTTGGGGGCAAACAGTTTCAGGTCATCCATATAAAGCAGGTGGGATATTACCTGACCTCCTCTTCGCAATGAATAGCCAAGTCCCGAATCCTCCAGCAATGTGCTGAGAGGGTTCAGGGCTAAACAAAACCATAGTGGACTCAAACTATCGCCCTGAAATATTCCCCGCTCAATCCTTATAGGATCGTCGTTTCCTTGAATTTGTCGACATCCGGGATAGCGAAGGACTGTCTTCCATTGCCCCATACACGACATCAGGAAGGTACGCAGAGTTGCATTTATTTTGTACAACTCCAGCACCCTCATGAGCCATGTATGTGGTACCGAGTCATAGGCCTTCTTATAATCTATCCAACATGTCGACAGATCCTTTCGGGAACGGCGAACCTGTTGGCTTATGGCCATGTCAATAAGGAGCAGCTCCTTCGTACCGCGGGATCCATTCCTACATCCATTCTGAGAGGTAGACATAATGGAGTTGTTGTCTATGTGGGTAGTAATTTTCGCTCTCAGAATGAATGTAAGAAGTTTATAGACCGTTGACAGACATGTGATCGGCCTATAATTCTTGGGTTCCGCGGGACTGCCTTCCTTATGGAGCAGGTGGGTAACACCTGTTGTTAGAAACTGTGGTAGCGACCCAGACTCTAAAGATGACTGGAACTGGGATGCTAAGCGAGTATGTATATTATTATTATTATTATTATCTCTTTATTTCTTTTTTTTCTTAGCCTAGGTTTGTTATAATATTAATATAAAAGTAAAATACAAAAGCACATACAAAACATAAAAATATTATAAAAAACCTAGCCTAGGGTACCGCCGGCAACAGGGCAGGGCTCATGCTGCCGGTGGTTAGGGCTGCAGAGACAGGAACCTTCGGACTATTCGCGCCGTGTCCAAGAGTACCGCCTTCTGTATCTGACCCTTGATCCAACCATTGAGCGAGAGTTTCTTAAGGTGTTGGTCGAGACTCTATTATTATTATTATTATCTTTATTATTATTATTATTATTATTATTATTTGGGGGGAGAACACACTAGCAGCTCAATGCGCTATTATGTGTTGGAAATATTCTCTGTTAATTTATGTTTTTAATGTTTTGAAATCTTATTGTTGCAGTGTTCTGGTCCATCAATGGAGCCCACTTTGGAATCGAATAATATTTTATTTACGGAGCACATAACGCCGAGGATGCAGAGACTGCGCCGAGGAGACATAGTAATAGCAAAAAGCCCCACAAACCCCAAGCAGAATATTTGTAAGAGGATAATAGGTTTGCCTGGCGACAGTATAAAGGGATTTTTTCCTAAGCGCAGTCATGTGGTTCCAAGAGGACATGTGTGGCTAGAAGGAGATAATTCTGGCAATTCTGCGGACTCCCGAATATATGGCCCTGTGCCACAAGGTCTTATTAGAAGTAGAGTTGTTTGCCGTGTCTGGCCATTTAATAAGATAACGTCATTGACTGAATACTAGACATTTTTAAATAATGTAATATGTTGTTGATAGTAAAATGTAACACATCAGATGTGTTGATGTTTGGTTTGTTTTTACTTAGTAGAAACTAAAACTGTTGTGTTTAGATTTTTAATACTTAAAGTTGTTGTTATTTGTACATAATAAATTAATAATTTAATTCTGATTAATTTCTATAGTCTTCACTGATTTAGGTTCCATTACTAGTTCTATAAATCTAGTAGTTCCTATTTGCATGCGAACAGATATCTCACGGTCATACCTGGGAAAGAAAATTATATAATTGAGGCCTATGCCCAACAGTGGGTCGAGAGGGGCTGATGATGATGATGATGACGATGGTTATATTTATATATTTATATTATTTATATAATTTGGAACAGTTTAAAAAAAATCTCCACAGGATTCGAACCTGCATCCTCTGACATACAGGACATCAGGAGCACTACTAACTATTGCTTGAAATCTCGGTTGTAAAAAAATACAAAATGTTTTACATTATTTAAAACATCATTGGCAATATAAGAGATGCAATGAATTTTATACATGTTTCTGTAGAACTTACTTATTCTGAATCACCATAACTATGGTACCCTGTGGTGTTAATACTGCAACATTTTCTAGTCTCATAATACTCATGCGTGAAACCAAAATACGTCTGGACCCTCTAGGTATGAACTTGGAGAAATGACCTATGGCATAAAACATTGGGTTCTTAATGAACTCATCTTGGTTTGCAAACACAAGGATGGGTGCATCTACAAAGTTGTCTGCCCAGTTTGGCCCACCCTCTGGGTCTAAACAGAGATTCCAATCGATCCATCCTACAACGAAATTGTTCAAATCCTGTAAATAAATGTTACTGATTAATAAAATGTATAATTTGTGAATTACAATAGAATTTTTGTGTGCAACTACTAGTCCTAATAAATTAAACAATGTGTTAGAAACTAAATAAATAAGATTCTGTCTCCACAATCAAGTTTCTTGCAGGATTTAGGACAGTGCCACTACTTCAAAGGCATATGTAATTGAACTTGAGCATGAGAAAATAGTCTTTATTTCAATTCTTGTAAAAGTGAAATTCCTATAATTGCTACAATAAATTTGGTTGTGGAGTATAATTATGTAACAAATTGCCTTACTTCTAATATGCTGGTAATGTAGTTTTCTGCTCTGCGCCATGATCCAATCTTGACCTGCATTTCATCCCATGGCATTGGACCTGCGTTAGAGAAAAGTAATATCATATAAGCAAATGTGTTATTATAACTATGAATCCTCAAATAATATTAGGAATCAAAGAAAGAGCCTGCTGTTAAAACGGTATACTATTTTTGAAATTATGTCCAGGAATAATTTATGTGTAATTAATATAATGTTACTTAAAAAATTACTTTTTTTCTTTATTTATTTCACACACGGGTTTCTGTTTTAGTGCAGGTAGTGTCAAAGGGTCATCCATGGTCATGGACGTTTGTTTTAACATTTTCGTTTTTGTTAGCGTGATCGAATGAATTCGCGTAGTAAAAACTCGCACTAAGCACCAATTTTTAGGCAGCACAGTTTCTGATTTAGCAACTAAGTTTAGCAATTACAACAGGGTCTCTAGTGCGATTTATTTGCTATTCTATAACGTTAACAAAAACGACATTTTGTATTGCAAAATTCTTTAATGCTATACAAAAGTTGGGCTCAATGGTAAACTTTCTGACAAATTGGCAATGTACCATCATTTTACATACTTATCTAATCTAGACATCTGTAGAATAGGTAACTCATTTGCTTTACCTTCGCAAGCTTCTGAAGAAAGTAAGATTTTGTTGGGATATCGATTATGAATATCCGTAAGGATTTGCGCGGGCGCAAAGTTTCCGTAGTAATGTACCGCGATACCGTCAATGTAGTCTAATGCCTTTGGATCTTCCCTTTCCATCTGAAATTCAATGAGAACTTTAATAAAATAGCTCTTGTGGGGCTACATCGTTTATTATTATTTCCATCAGTCTTTTATGTACAGACTCTTGTTCTTTTTAATAAATGTTTAACCATATGCCATAGATATAAAGTTCAAAGACTTCAGGGCCCTCGCCCACGGCGACTTTTTGTTACGCACGTTAGTCGCATTTGCAACACGCTACAGAAGCGATGCCAACGCACTACTACGCGCTATAGAATCGCGACTATATCGATGCAAACGCGCGACCGTGTCGGACGACATCGGGGAGAGAACGGAGGGAGGGTGGCGCGTGAGAGAAGTACCGAGCGTTTGCATCGCGACCGAATCGCGACTGCATCGCGTTTGCATCGCGACTGAATCGCGGTTATGTGGGCGAGGGCAAACAGCTAGCGACCGTATAACGAGTGTATCGATGCGAACGAGCGACAGCATCGCTACAAAAAGTCGCCGTGGGCGAGGGGCTTAAGGTAATTTGTCAGTTGGTAGAAATCTGAGGTGCAGGCGTGTATACCTACTTAGCTTGAAAATAAAACCTAAATGCTAACACTTAATTTTGCTTTGATTTGACTCAAGTGGGATTCGAACCCACGACCTTCTGCAATCTGAGAAACGGGCAACAGCCGAGTTACTGATACATTGGATTCCATGTTGGTTTTTTAATATATTATTATTAGTTAGAGTTGTTTCATCTATTTTTAGGTATTCCACGTTGAACATCATAAAAGATAAATTCACAATTTTTACAATTGAACAGCTAGGTAGTAAATAGGTACCTTTCATCTATTTTAGGTATTAGGTTCACCTTGAACGTCCTAAGAAATATTAAACAAACTAACAACAATAAAACAGCTAGGTAGTTATTTTTAAATTGCTATTTTTTCATTGACAATGTTGTATTTATATCCAGTCTGACACGAGGCAAGTCGTCTTTTTTCGTGGCTATTTTTATTTTCAACAAAAATATAAGCTCTAACACAATAGCAGTGAATGCAGAAACAATAAAAAAGATCGTAAGGCTAGAGCCTTACGGATTCTGCTATTTTAAAACGTTCGAAACGATTCTGATGTTTTAAAGTTGTAGGTATGCGGTGTTTGCTGACAAAACCATACTTACGCCAAGCAAATAAAAGTGTAGAAGGTAACGTTGGTCATCCACTGCCAATATCAAGGTGTCATTGAAGCGGGAATTCTTGATTGTAGGACCCAGATTGTGTGCGACCCAGCGTGCCTAAAAAATATTGACAGAAATAGGAAAAGTACCCAAAAAAAAATATCAAAAATGTCTTCGGGACTTTACTTTTCGTATATTTTCAGGTATGAGAGAAGAGTAATGAGTCGAAAAGAACTTATAAATTTATTTAATTTAAATATAAACCCCCCAACACATACATAATACACCCAACTGAGTAATATGACCATTTAAGAGGAGATACCCTAATTAAAAAAGGTCAAGTGGTTCGCCGTGTGTCATGGAAAAGAAATGTATTATAATTTTGATCGAAGAAAGAAAGACAAAATTATTTTAGTAGGTATAGTCGACAATGAAATTGCTTTACCACCTTAGAAGTGAATTTTGTTTGCATATAATAAAACAACAAGTTCTATTTTTGTTTAAAAGACCAAGTGACAGATACGTTGTCATTATTGACAATGAGCCTTAGCGAAATTTTATTGATGAGGAAGTTTTTGTCAAAAGTGATGAAGCAATTTCATGGTCGACTATACTTAGTCTGTTAAATACAAGCAATTTATATTTACCAGGTGTGAGGGTAGCCATCCAAGGGAATTGAATGGTGCGAGCGGCACTATTCCGTTGATTGGCTCGTTCGTTGTAGTAATTGCCCAAATCTTTACATTCACTTTTGCGTACTCCTCGATGAAACTGGAGAAACAAGGATTGTTCAATAAAATAGGCACAAAAGGCTGTTTGCCAGATCTATTTGTCATTCGATCACGTTAATGAATACGAGAATAATTGATATGGCAAATTTTTTGTTCACCTCGTCTCACCAGGAGGCGCTTGATAAAGCCATACAAATGCACGTTTTTAAACTCAGTGCAAATTCAATAGTCAAAGCAGAGCCACCTAGTGACAAACTTGTAAAAACTGTCGCTAGGAAGCGCTGTTTTAACCCATACAAATTATAATTTAATTTTTAAATTTCTTTTAAAATTTTGCCCACCCGAAAATGGTTGAAGGAAAGATGAAAAAAATGTGATTTTCACCCTGCACACGGCTGGATGAAAATCCCATTTTTGCTAGTGCGAGCAATATTGTTTACTTTCAACTAAACTTCATCATCATCATCATCAGCCTATACTACTCCACTGTTGGACATAGGCTTCTCCAAGAGCACGCCACCGAGCATGATCCGCGGCTACTCTCATACTTCAAATTGATCGAATAGGTAGTGAAACAACAGAAGATTGTTCGAGTGCCATAAAGTGACAGATAGGTACTGAATAATTTTAATCCTTTTCGAACCTACCGTAAGTGGTAGTCGGCGAAAGCTTGGTAGAACTCTGGCTTCAGTTGTCCAAACCCGGTGATCCTTTGGTTCGTCTTCATCCAAACAGGCGGTGACCAGGTGCTTGCCGTTATCTTGACTTCAGTAGGGGCTGCGTGCTGACTCCTTCTGATCATGGGCAACTGGAATAAGAAATGATATATTTAGTAATGCATAAAAAAATTGGAGAAGCAATATTTTTTTTTACATAGAGTATGTCTTGCAGTGGGCTTCGAATAGGCTTTTGATCACGATGATGATGAAATTAATAGTAAATAACAATTTCATTTACAGTAACAAGGTTACGGATCAGATGGTGTTATACTTATATCTTACGTGAAGAAAAAGTTTTGTTCCCCTTTGCGCGCACAGTGTGAGAGTTGGCATATATTACTCGCAATAAGCACACTGAGTGCGAGTTTTATTCACCATTAGATCACGTTACCGAAGTATTTGTATCGCGTAAAATGTTTATATAATTTTTAACGCAAATTTTGTTGCGAACAAATTACAAAAACACAAATGTTGAAAAAATTTCCACGAGCAGGATTTGAACCCGCACCCTTCTGACCAACCGGGTCAGGTGCTCTCCCAATTGAGCTATCGTGGTTCTAACCAGCCCGCCGAAATTATTCAACACTATTTACTTTTTACTTTGAAAGCCAAAGGCGCCCATTCAATGTCAACAACTACCGTCATTAACAGCACCTGACCCGGTATGTCAGAAGGGTGCGGGTTCAAGTTCTGCTCGTGGAAATTTTTTCAACATTTGTGTTTTTGTATGGCGTAATTTTAACACCTCGTCTGCCACCAGTGCGGTGCTGCTTCAATGCTACTTTTAAATATACCTGAGCCAGGCGTGTAGGGCCGCACAGCTGTGTGTTCGCCGCGCACACGCAGCGCGTGTAGGAGCGCACAGTCGCGAGTCCGGCGCGCACTCGCAGCGCGTGTGGAGCCGCACAGTTGTATGGACGGCGTAAACACGTCAGTAGGCTTAGCCAAAGTGATGAAAACGATAGCGAAGTTCGAAAAGAATAAAATGGGATTGACATAAGCCGCGCTAAATCACGTGGTCAATCTTATGTCAATCTCATACATTTTATTCTTTTCGAACTTCGCTATCGTTTTCTTAATGTTACTTTGGCTACCGCCACTGGTGTGTAAGGCCGCACTGCTGTAGCGTTCGAACAAAATTGATACTTCGGTGCAGCGCACGAACCTGGCGTGTATCGAGCCGCATAGAGAGTTATACACGAATTTAGAGGCGCCGCAGCCAACGTGTTAAAATTTCGTCCTATTCGCTAATAGGATCGAATAAATACCTACGAATAGTTAATAAAACTCGTACTGAACGCACAGAAGAATCTTGTCTACGACTTTCTGTGATATTCTTATTTAAGACGACGACGTTAAGAAAGTAAAATATCCAATTTCCCGATTAACTTACTTTTAGGAAAAGATCTTCATCGCTAAGAGAGTAGTTTGTAAGAGCCGCGTCGTTCCAAGGAAGTTCGTTGTATGTGTAGGGGTGGGTCGAGAAATCTGCACCGGCTATGGGCACACGAATCATGTTGTACTCCAAGCCCTCAGGACCGAAGTAGGTGCTGAAAATAAGGTTTTAGTTATTTTAAGGTTGCGGTTAGATGCAAACTTATCAATATCAGTGCGATGGAGACACTTAACGGTGGATTTACTGGGTATTTCCTTAGGCCCAGCTGGCTATTGTCCTGGGCAAGAAGGACAGGTGAGTACTAAACAGCCTTAGCCTTAAGGTCACACACACACACACACTTACAATTTGATAAGTTAAGGGATTTCCTCCAAATAAGAATGGCAAGGAAAATATCCAAAAAGTAATATTAAGTGTCTTGTTAACCAATGGCATGGTAGTTCAGTTAATCAATCTGCGAGAGATTGAGACTTCGAGTCCCACCGTGTCGTTTTTTTCGTCGTTCGTCATCGTTTTTTTCAATTGCCTAATTAAATAATTTTAGATGCAAATATAAGTAGCATATGAGTAATATGAGGAGCTCGATGGCGCAGTGGTAAACGCGCTCGGTCTGCGAGTGCTGAGGTTAAGTAAATTTCGCAAAGGCCAGTCATCGGATGGGTGACCACAAATGTATCATCTCGAGTTCTTCCGTGCTTCAGAAGGCACGTAAAGCCATTGGTCCCGGCTGCATTAGCAGTCGTTAACAAACCACCAATCTGCACCGGGCCCGCGTGGTGGTTAATGGTCCGTTCTAGGGAGAATGAACGTCCGTTCTAGGGAGATGGATAGGGATCCATACATAAAGAAGCCTCGTGCCCCAGCAGTGGGGACATGATGAAAATAAGCTGATGATAAGTAGCATTACAGAGAGTGCGGGTTCCAATCCCGCTCGTAGAACAGTTTTTTTTTTTAAAGTGCTCTTTTGTCCAATGTTTTGCAACCTCTTTTCCATGTATGTAGTAAGCATTTTTAATTTAGTTTAAATAAATTAGGTATCTAATTGTAATTAACAATTATACTTAAAGCATTGTGAAAGAAAAATAACATGATACAATTTGAAGTAGGTAACTTTAACATCCGACATTTTCCGTGCTTCGGAAGGCTCGCAAAGCCGTTAGTCCACTGGGCCTGCGTGGTGATTTATGGCCCGTTCTGTATCCATCCATGGGGAAGGCTCGTGTCGCAGAAGTAGCGACATAAAGATTAGCTAATGATGACTAAACGCATGAAAAATAACAATTATAAATAACTTCGAACTCACTCAATTAATTGGGTTTGTGTAGCATCTGTCAGTTTCCTCCAGTTTATAGCCGCAGCATCGGTCACCGAACCACCGAAGCCCTCGATCACTTGGTACTGGGAGTTGGTGAAGATCCTGACGTTGACCGTGTTCCAGATGGTCGAGTTCACTCCTTCCCCGTCACCCGGTTCTTCGAGCATCTCTTTAGGCGTTAGCTCTCTGTCGAGTGTGTCAAAGTTGTTCGAAACAGTCCGCATGACGCCGAATGATTTTTCAAAACGCTTCCCGGACTGAAAAGTTAATAGAATAGGGTACACATCATCATTATTATCATCACCTGCTCATCAAGAACATCAAGTATCAACTGAAACAATATTTTTATAATTTATTGTAACATATTTTTTCTTATTGACTTAATATTATGCGTATAATTAACTTTTTACTATATTATACCTACACCTAAATATTAAACTTATTTACACAAATTGTAAACTCGCGATAGCATAAGTTTAAACCTTAGTGGTTTTTTAAATGTATCGCATGCCATTACATTGTAATTGTTTGTTTATAAGATAAATAAACTAAAAAAAAAAAAAAAAAAAAAAATTTTAAGTTCCCACTGCTGAGCAACGAGCCGGGAACTGCTATGAATGGATAGGGAGAACGGGCCATAAATCACCACGCGAGCCCAGTGCGGGTTGGTGGTTGTTAACGACACGGAGGAGCTCGAGATGATAAATTTTTGGTCACTCATCCGATGACCAGCTTTGCGAAAGTTGCCAGACCGGGTGCGTTAACCACTGCGCCATCGAGCTCCTCATTAGAATAGAGTACATTCTTGCTTATTCAGAATAATGCTACCATCAGGTCTGCAAATTCTTTAGGAGGAAGTAATGAATTATTTAAGAGCTTACATCATAGATTGAGAGTGAGAATATTTGAAATACTGTTGGTCGTCACAGCATAAATGCAAGGCTGCTGTGGCTGATAGATAAAAGGGCGGAGTGAGCGGCGAGCGGCTGTACAGGGTGCCTATATGTGAGTTTTGCTTACTATCCGTATTCATTTGATTACGGAAACGAAAACTAATATGGCATTGAAGCAACGCCTCCTGGCGACATACTAGAAGAGATAAAATTTGGCCATAACAATTCTCGTTTTTATCGTGATTCGTTACCACTTTGGGAACTGTCTTTCCGCTTGCGCTTACGCACCGTATTTACTTACCTATGTATGTTTTTTACTTTAATACCAGTGTGCCCTTATTTTGGTTTTAGTGGCTAAAACCGAAATAATGACTAGCATTCCCGATGCACAACAGAATGCGCTACCAGTAGAAATTATATCTAGCTAGGCCACAAAATAACTTTAGGCGTCGATAATCAGACAGCGGAAGTCGATCGTAGAATTAGACAGGCCTGGGCACCGATTGGTGCAAAAGGCAACATCATGCGTGATCGAATTGCGTACGAAACTCGCACTCGCACCCTGACCGTACAAATACTCGCATCGAACATGTTACGTTACGACGATAACACGATACGCTTCGGTCAGTCTCCTATTACCTAAGACTAGTTAGTTTAGTTTAGTTAAACTGGGCTGTGTCCGCACTTAGCCATTTGATTTGGATTTTGATTGTACATATACCTTCTACCTACTCCAACCAACCCAGACTATCCCAGAAGGCTTGCAGCCTTTTCAGGCTGCTGCAGGCTTCCGCGAGCGTCCTGGGTGCTTGGAGAAACCGTGCCCGTTCATCTGTCACACATCATTTCCTAAGACTAAGTGAGACTGCTAAAACTAAAGCAACTTACATTGCTGCTCGTGTAGACGACGTACGATCCTCGCTCCGGCACCACCCGTGTGATGGTGTCGCAGTAGGTCGCATTACAAACGCAGACTATAGATCGACCTTCTATTTCCACGTCACGGGCGAGACATGGCAGATCTTCTGAAATTGCAAACACAACAAGCTTTAATTATTGTAGGTTTAATGAACAGGGAATGCTACATTTTTTTTGCTATTTTAGTGTTTTAATGGTGTCACATTTATTATCTATGGCCATTTTAATTTACAATCACAAGTTTGTTTACGCCCGACAGCCGCACGACTTTTTTTTATATGGAACGCAGTGCAAACGCACAGCAGAGTGATCTGGGTGCCTCGTGCAAGTTTGATTCGCACTTCGATCACGTTAATGAAAACGAGAATTTGCATGACAAAATTTTAACTATCCCCGTTTTACTTGTCCCTATCTACTGACCCTGATAGGTAGGGTATGGCAGTTGGAACTACGGATCCGGCTGTCTTTTCAAGGGTACCATGGGAGCTCCGGATCCTAGGCCCTCTACCGGTTATGCCTTCGCGGGCGTCTCTGGCAGGTCCCGGACATGGGTTGGACTCGTGGTGGCATGTGGTAAGCTGTAGAAGTAGGAATGTTCGTCTGCCTGGTTGAGGTCTGGCCAGGCTTCATTTCGTGCACAGCGAGCGGGTCCGAGTAGCGGTCCGGAGGGGGCCTGAGGCGAAAAGACCTGCGGGGCACGTGAGTTGTCCATAGTTGGTTGTTCTGCTCGGTGGTTTTCATTGAGTAGGCTTCCAACATATCCGGCACTAGTCTGTAGAACTAGTAGAGGCACCCGCTAGATGTAAAAGTCTCCGGTTGAATTAGCCGTATGATTTTGGAATTGATCAGGTGCCTGGATGGGTACCGAGAAGTGAGTGGGCTTACAACACTGCCACCAAAGAGGACATTTGGTAGTCGACTTTAGAGTTGACGACCCGAACAGTGGTAGGTATCTGCGAGTTGTAGGTACTCTTAGTGCAACGAGAAGTGAGTGAGCCTACAGCTCAGGTAACCTATATGGATATTAGGTAGTGGACTATACGTCGTGTCCACGGGGCAACTAGCTCGAGAACTAGTCTTAAAAGTACCGGATGAAGGATGCGTACCGGCGTGTTCTGATCTGGCGTTATGACCTGACGTAGATGGTCCCTTGTGCTTCCGTAAGGATGTCTGACACCTAACTTTATAACCGTAAGGTTGGTGGGGGGTGTCAGTATAAACTTTTAGTAGTGTGTAGCAGGGTGTATCCCCGTTTTACACCAGGCCCTGCTTCAAGACCATACAAAGTTTGGTTTTTGTTAACGTGATCGAATGGCGAATAAACTAGCACTAGGCACCCAGACAGTAGAGGGCTAGTGTGAGTTATGTTTAGGTACAGACGCCAGCACATTAACCTATCCAAAACTGTCAAATTTCTTCAATACATTTTCAACCAAAATATCTAGGCATACAGTTCAAAGTCTATTGAGGGAATTTGACAGTGTGTGGTGTGCAAGCGTGTGTATTCACGGCGGCAGATCAACCTACCCAAAAGCTGTCAAATTTCTCCAATGAATATTGATCCTTATAACCAAACGATAAAATTCAAAATTTATTGTAGAAATTTGACAGTTTTGGGGAGGTTGATTTTTTTTTTTGTTCATGACCATGGATACTAGTCCTTCAGTCGAAAACTTAATTTATACGTTTCTCTTTATACCCTATTATAGGATGATGATGAATGATAATAGAAATGAGAAGTGAGAAATGATATACCCCCCAACCCCTCGAGTATCTCAGTAAAGATGTGGGGCTAAGTACTAAGTACTAAGTCCTCACGCGACTTCTTGAGAGAATTTGAAAAGTGAAGTTGCACGGTTTTGTTTCATTTGCCAACACTCATGCACACTCACGAACACTTAACGGTTAATAATCCACCATTATTTCACATTATTATTCGACTTAGCACAAATTAAAAAAAATAACAAAATCGCAGACATGACTCTTCACTTTCCCGCCAAGAAGACGGGTAGGTTGATCTGCCGCCGCGCCGTGTGTACATTCGATCACGTTTACGAGAATTTGTATGGCAACATTTTAACTCTTCTTGTATGTCGCCGAAAGGCGCTGCTTCAATGCCATACTAATTTTCGTTTACGTAATTGAATGAATACGGATAGTTAACGAAACTCACACTAGGCACTCTGACACAAAACGACTAATTTTAATGAGCCCTTTGAGCCCTTATTGGTAGTCATCATCATCATCATCATCTCAGCCAAAAGACGTCCACTGCTGGACAAAGGCCTCCCCCAAGGATATGAGGGGTATTTGCCGTAATCGCCACGCTTGGCAGGCGGGTTGGCGATCGCAGTAGGTTGAGGGTAACCTCAGAGAGATGCTGCTGCCCATCCTCTGGAATGGTCCCTTAGTCGGCTTTTACGACACCCACGGGAAGAGATGGGGTGGTGCAATTCTTTATCCCCGGCACCACACAGGGAATTATTGGTAGTAGCATAGACTAATAATATATAGTAGAAGTATAGATAAAGATAGAAGGTTCTTACCAGAATTTGTCAGTGATAACAAAAAGAGCAGTGCTATTACAACAAAACCCCTTCTTAGCGCCATCTAAAAAACAAGCAGATTTTGCATTTATTTTATTTTTTGAGCAAGTTTTTTGTCAATTTCGAACTTAGGAAATGCGCAAGCCACCGATTTGATTTTGTCCGCTCGCTCTGTGTTACTTTCGCCCTCGTGTGCGTTAGTCGATGAGATTGTAAGCAATCTGTTTTGAAATTTTGACGCAGGTACAAGAAACTTAACTTTAACTCTATCGAATAGTGAACACAGGCACGTTTTATTTATTTATGTTAGGCAAATTAACAAACAAATAACATACGAAAATGAAACTGTAAACAATCAGATGCTAATAAAAAAAATCTATGTAAATAACCGTAAAACATGCGTAAAATAGATTTGACGTTTTATTTCAAATTAGATCGCGTTACCGAAAAATACTCCTCTTTTGTCACAAAGGCAGCGAGTGCTGCTTCAATGCCCTACATACTTACTTACTTCTCGTTTTCGTTAACGAGATCGAATGAACTCGAAAAGTAAATAACACACGCACTAAAGATATCGACTCTACTTACTATCGTTATCAACAAACAAACAGTCAGTATTTACACTTTTAACGTATTTTTAACATTTCTTAATAATTGTTTTTAATCTGTTGCTAAACACTAATCACAATTAAGTAAATCAGCGTATGAACGACTCACCTTCAGGTACTAAGATATCGAATGATTTTGATTTAGTTTATCAGTACCTGGTACATGAATGTATTTATCAGAACAGATAAACGTAACACTCTTAGATCCATGTTAATTACTTGCTTAACGAATAATTCAATCAGCAACGCTAGTGGTTGGGCGATTATTAGGAGAAAATTCCAAAGATAACGAATACGGATTAACCAAATTATGCAACAAATATTTAGGTTACAACACAACAATATTTTTTAAATAGGTCCTGTGACCTACTGCTACGAACCATTACGTTTGTAATTGTAAACCGGTGTAAGACCGGTTTATCGTGACACGTTACCACGTTGGGAACTGTCTTTTCGCTTGCGCTTACGCACCGTATTTACTTACCTATGTTTTTTTTCAATGTTAAAAGGAGGCAAACGAGCAGGCGGGTCACCTGATGGAAAGTAATCACCGCCGCCCATGGACCCGCAAAACCAAAGTAATCGCAGATGCGTTGCCGGCCTTGAGGAAGGAGTTGGATCTTGAGGAGGGAGTAGGAATTGGGAGGGGGGAGGGGCGAGAGATGGGCCTCCGGTACTTTCACTCACCGGACGAAACACAACAGCAACGAGTGCCATTGTTTCACGCCGATATTCTGTGAGAGGGTGGTATTACGCCGGGCGAGCCGGCCCATTTCGTGCAGCAACGCAGCGTGACTCTACCACTATACAATGTTATTTTTAGTTTATACGAAACCTGAAAACTGTTTGTTCATAATCAGTAATAGAATCGATTTCAATATTTTTTATACCATGTTACATTTTGACCAAATAATATTTACAAAATCTCAAATAAATTATACCCTACTAAAAACTTACAACGGGGCAGCACAAAAAGCTTGTAACTTCGTGAGTTTTCAAGATATTATTTTAATTTTTTTGTACTGATTCTTTAAATGAAAATATTTGACCCGTGTTTCGGTTTTCGTATAAACTAAAAATAAGGTTGTATGTGTGTGTATGTGTGTTTTTCACTTCATTACCAGTGTGCCATTATTTTGGTTTTAGTGGCTAAAACCAAAATAATGACTAGCATTCCCGATGCACAACAGAATGCGCTACCAGTAGAAATTATATCTAGCTAGGCCACAAAATAACTTTAGGCGTCGATAATCAGACAGCAGAAGTCGATCGTAGAATTGGACAGGCCTGGGCAGCGATTGGTGCAAAAGGCAACACATCATGCGTCCCAAAACTATATACCTATACACCTAATAACTATACACCTGAAAAGCAGAGTCTTCGAGCAGTGTGTCTCGCCCGTTTTCACCTATGGAATGGAAACTACAACACTAACTAAGAGGTCAGTTGAAAAGCTTACAGTAGCGCAGAGAGCAATGGAAAGAGCGATGCTGGGTGTAACTCTGCTAGATCGAAGACGAAACGAGTGGATCAGAGGAAAGACAAAGTTGAGAGACGTTGTAGACCTGATAGAGCCCCGAAAGTGGAGATGGGCGGGACATAATATTGTGAGAAAACGAAAACGAGAATTCATATAGCAACATTTTAACTCTTCTCGCTTTCCACCAGTAGGCGCTGCTTCAATCCTACTAATATTATAAATGCGAAAGTTTGTGTGTATGTATGTTCGTATATTTGTTACTTCTTCACGCTGCAACGGATGGATGTATTTGGATGGAATTCGGCATACAGATAGTTTATAACCTGGAATAACACTTAAGAAACTTTTATCCAGATATTCCCACGGGAACGGGAACCACGCGGGTGAAACCGCGAGCGGCCGCTAGTGTCATATAAAATGTTGTTGACATTCGAATGTCAAATAAAACTCGCACTAGGCACCCAGCTAATTTTAACTAAGAGGAGCTCGATGACACAGTGGTAAACGCGCACAGTTTTCGATTGCTGAAGTTAAGCTAATTTCGCAAAGGTCGGAAGGCACGTAGAGCCGTCAGTCCTAGTTTGCATCAGCAGTCGTTAAGGCGACGCACCGCTAAACAATAAATCTCATACGTTTTGATACGAGCGTTTGCGCCCCGTACCATAAGAAAAATTGTTTTTTTTCCCTTCAAATTACAACGACAAATTATTAAAAAAAAATTAACTACAATTTTAAAGACTAATCTACTAAGAAAATTTAGATGCTTAAATCGGTCTGGTTAGCCAGTAAAATGTGAATCTATGTTTTAAAAGAGGTTACTTTGATATTTTTTTTCTCTGTTATAAAAGTTGAAAAATCGTGTTTCTGCAACTAACAAATGAAGTCAATTAAATGAAAAATCATGTCATCAAATATCACTTTCATATATTTTGTAATTCTTGAGAAAAATCAAGATCCCCACCACGTAAATTACCAATGCGTCGTCTTAACAATCACCTATCGGCACTGCACTCGCGCGCGTTGTGGTTTTTTGTGGTGATCCATTCATAGGAATGGCTCGTGCCCTAGAAATGAGAGTTGTTGATTAATGCTTACTTTATTATTTTCACCTTTCGTTTATTTTTTACCTACAATTTCGAACGACCTTCGTCATAAAACAAAAAAAAAGAAACAAATTGTGTACTATCGTCCGCTTTGGAATTCTAGCTCAATGGACAGAAATATATTTTCTGGTAATAGTTTAAAAAAAATACCACGATAGATTTTTTGTCATCGTAGATTATTTAGGTAGGTAAGTGTTAATTATTTACTTTCTGACGATATGTTATCTAGGTGGATTAAGATAGTGTACGCGTTATTAATTATTAACAATTGGTAGTGACACAGAAACCTTTAAATTGGGAGAAAGGTAGGTAGGTAGGTGATTAAAAAAAATAAGAAACACATAAATTTAAGAAGACAATATAATTAAATTTTCATACAAATCTTTAACGTAATATTATCTTTAAAATACTGTACAATGTCGGCTAGTTTTGTAGGGAATCATTTGCTGTGAAAACAAAAGTAATATAATATACCTACGATGAAAAAAATACACTCAGTATATCAAAGTTTTGAACCAATCATAATCTGGGGGTGACGGCAAATGATTGTCTCCAATTCCGCCGACTACATTTTTATTTTCATTTTGATATGGCAGATTGTCGATATGAAATACTTTTATAGAAGCAAAAATCGCTTGTGGCCACCTAAGCCTACCTAATCACAAATCCAGATTTAGCGATAATTCTATTAAAACGTCATCACATTTTATCAGATATTTGAACTTGAAGTTAATAAAGAATAATGACGTTCAAAGCAGGTTTCATTTAAATTTGGATTTAAGATACCGGCGCAAGTGAGCCCTTAAAGTAGTTACTAAAAACTGAAAGAAATGCACTAAATTATACTTTTATTTACATGACACGACCTTGACATTATAAATTGCATGATGCGGTTGACTTTTCCAAACAATTCCGTTAAAACTATACAAAACGAGTCAAAACTAATATTGAGTTAATCTCATTTGAGTACATAATAATAAAAATCTAAAATCACAACAAAGCAGATCTACTAAGCTTGTTCTTACAATATGCTAACACTTTGTCGTATTGTCAACGATAGTCCCAAAAGGGATGGAGTTACAAAATGTCACAATTCATATAAAAAAAAAATAGAAACGGGAAAAGTTCAACACAGAGATTTTGACTACTCGATATTGCAGTAAAAATTTGATAGAAATACATTTCCACCAATATTCTACATTAATCGTTTGGTCCATTAACACAGATAGTTTGTAGTAGTCAAAGTCACTGGTTAAAAACAAAATAAAACAGTTCAATCGCTTAAGTACTAGGTACGTGACAACATTACCTACAATTTCGAACGACCATCGCCATAAAAAAAAAACTTAAAGCTATTCACTTTACAATTTACCTAATATAACTCTATCAAATAAATACAAAAATCTCTTATTTATTATCTAAGATAATATTTTCCTACCTCATGTCTTGAAACTAAATACTATGTAATAATGCACGTACGAAACTTAACACTGTTAATAATGAGCGCACAAGGTGCGCCGACGCACGGGAGGACCCTTAAAATATTTGACTAAAAGAGAGATCAAATCATTGCCACGTAAACTTATGTATATTAACCGGTAGGCCATCGAGTACATTGCCATATACTCGTTTGTACTTTGAAACTTGAAAGAGAAACGGCCTCGGCCTACAAGAGTTAAAAAAGAGTTTGAGCACCTAAACATCATCTTTTACTGCGATTCAAATTAGATCCTATACATATACCTACCGCCTTGTCATTGTCATTCGTGTTTGTCTTGGACCAGGACTTACAGCATGACATGACGAATGAGCAATAGATGGACAAGGAAGTTCACTATAGGACCTCAATTGAAGTCCCGTAAGACACCATGACAAGGCCTCTGATGAACGGAGAAATACATACGGCGAATAAATTTAGAAATAAATCCGTACAAACGAAATCAGGTACAAAGCAATTTCTGTAACTGTAAAAATGGTCTCAACATCTGGCAGCTCCCTCTAGTATTCAATAGCTCAAATATGCTCTTCATCATCAGGCACGTGATTTTTTACAACCTCTAAGGAGTCCATACAGAAATCGCTTCATATATTCTCCCCAATAAATAGCTGCCATCAAACGAAAACGAACGAGGTTCTAGAAAAATCTGTACAGTAATAATATCTCTTACAATTAAACATGCGCAACCGAACATCTATTTCTCTCAATATGTTACATATTCACATACCTCTCACCAAGCAGACCATGTGAACACATGAACACTTAACATAGGTACACTTTATTTATATATGTACAACGACCGCAAATTTGTTGTGGCAAAGACTGTTGTATAATCTGGCAAATCATACATACGAACATAATAATCCTATGAGCTAATATGTAAGGCGTAAACAGGTCAGTAGGAAGCATTTGAGAATGCGTTCATAGAAAAGAATTGTGTATGCGCTGCGCCTGCCATGTTCCATATATATACATATATACAAGAATTGCTCGTTTAAAGGTATTAGATAATAGACACAGACAAATAGACCTATAAAAGACATTGTACAAACAACGAAAAACGAATATCGAAGTAATTTATGAAGTAACAGTAGTAAATAGAAGAAAAACTAAGTCATCGCTTATACGTTCAATTACTATTATATATCGGGAAATATAACTTTAAATTTACACTTTTACTATGTCTTTAAACCAGAAATACTTGGACGAGTAAACCACTTTTCCTCCAAGAAGAAATAAAAACACTATGGTACGCCACTTTCTTTAAAATTTGTTAGACAAAATCTTGATTATGCAATCTAAAATATGGTTAATGTTTTTTTAATACAAATATTTCAAAGAAAATATTTACGCCACAGTTTATTGTTCAGCACAAAAAACTATTTAGAAAACCGGTTAAGTGCGAGTCGGACTCGCGCACGGAGGGTTCCGTACCATCTTTATTATATTATAAATCTTCTGTGCGTGTGCGGCTGTGTGTTCTGTGTGTTCAAGTGGATTCGAGAATGGTTTTGATTTACAATTGGACCCGGTAGGTGGCGTTGCTATAGGGGTCCATCATGGGATACGGGTGTTCTTAGGCGGACGAATGATTTCTTTGTTTTGTTGTCATGGAAATTGTCAAAGCGGTATTTAGTCCGCCGGCTGGTCAGCTAGTTATCTATAAAAACGGCAAAATGTTTAATGTGTTGTATGGGAGCCCCACTTAAATATAAATTTTATTTTAATTTAATTATTTATTTATAAAGTGAATAATATAACTCAATATTCTGTAAATATTTCAAGCGTCTACCTGTTGCCGTTATTAATATCGAGCAAAAACGAGCAAAAAAATTGTTGTATTGGAGCCCTTAAATATTTGTTTTGTTCTGTTTTTTAGTATAGTACCTATGTTGTTATAGCGGCAACAGAAATACATCATCTGTGAAAATTTCAAGTGTCTAACTATCACGGTTCATGAAATACAGCACCAGGCTGGTGACAGACGGACGGACAGCGGAGTCTTAGTAATAGGGTGTCCGTTTTACCCTTTGGGTACGGAACCCTAAAACAGTACTGATTGAAGAAAAATAAAGAAAAACCCCATTCATGACTCCAATTGGAATCAGTGGACAATGTTTTCAATTTGGACAATTTCAACGTGGATCAGTTCAAAATGGCCGCCCTGTGCATCATCTGTTTAAAGGGCCGAATAAAACAAAGACACTACAAAAATATGCAGAATTAGAAAAGACATGGAGCCTGGCAGGCGCATCGATAATATTCAGCTCGTATATTTACAATAAAAGTTGTTTTCCGACAAGAAACGAAGCAATGAACAACATTGTACCACGGGCAATTGCAACTGACGGTACTTTAAGAGAAACATCTTAACAACTACACTTATTAACCTTACGCATGATTCAAGGTACCCTACACTAATACTTTTAACTTTTCACTGTCAAGAGATCTTTATTTTTTTATCGATCTTAAACCAGTGAAAAGGTTAAAACCGCTCAAGTTATTTATGTTAATGTAACATAATTATAGAGGCACTGTGTGTATTCAATTCTATATCTTCTTATTTGACTTTTATTTTACACAACTATACCGAACGAGTTTCACATTTTTTTTAAAACTTACTTTTAAAATATCATTTTTAACTCTTGATTTTTTGATATTACAGATTATTCGTCATCATTTCTCTAATCACTGCTTTGAAATCTATTTACAATAAACAGTGATGTTTGTCTAAGTAAAGAAAAGTAGATAAAGAACTGTTTAAAATTATATAAGAGATATTAAAATTGAGCTATACAATAAACATTCAGTTACAAAAATACTTGTAGCGTAATTTTCAGATCACAATTTGCTATGTTAGGTTCACATCATCTCTATACATAACGAATCTTTTTAAATTTGTATACCAGGTGTAAGAGTGTGCCAGTATTGCCATTCCGAAATACTTCAAATTTTGTTAACATCGTGCAAAATAAAAATGTTTCACTTTCACGCGTTGTAACTTATATGAAATTGTTCCAAAATGGCACCCTTTGTTTTAGAAATAAATAATAATCGTACCTGCGTCTAAATACCGGGAGGCCTAGTTTCCATCCACTTTGAAGAACCCATCACAAAATTTATACGAAATACATGAAAATTTAAATGTTTTCTACCGCTTGTAGTGCGTTCCATATTGTGGAAATTTATTGTCTGTATTTCCCCAACAGTTGTAGCTGTGTGGCGTGGAAGTTGGAGGTCAGTTGTAACGATGACGGACTTCAACGATATAGGCTTCTCAGCAGTGGGGTAGTATGCTAACAGCTACGAGTATTCGTGGCCAGCCTCAGTCCTTGACGACCATCTAGAATGTGGTACTGCGCGTCGTCTTCGAGGATTTCAATGATGTAGACTTTCGTCGGATGAAGTCGACAACCATTAATTGTAACGATGACTGGACTTCAACGATGTAGGCTTCCCAGCAGTGGGCTAAAGCTAGGAGTTAGAGCCGTGGCGGGCTTCAGTCCTTGACGAGCCTGTAGATGTGGTGCTGCGCGCCGTGCTCGCTGTTTGACACTTCGAACACGAACGCCGCGCATAGTAACGTTTCTTGGGTATCTCTATTCGAAACCACCTGCAAGAAATACGTTTATTGTTAGACGAGTAGGTACGATTAGCATTAAGTATAGTGAAATAACATTTAGATTAGACGGTCAAAAATATGTAGGTGAAATAAGACTTGATACGTAGTCTCAGTTTTCTTTTTCATGTTTGCCAAAAATATACTTTCTAACTCATAAAAATAGGGTTTTTTAAATATTTTTGATCACGATTTCGTTAAATATATAGATTAACCGTATGATTATCGACCTACAAAAGTTTTCACATGAACACTATAACTTGAGGGTGCTATTAGAACATACATGAAATTATAACATAACATACAGAGAACAGGCCCTAACCCAACACACTGGACCTATGCAGTTTGCTAGGTTTCAACGATTGCCAATCCAATATTCAATCCAATATTTTTGACGCTGCAAGGGAGAAAAGAGCTGGACACTTGCTTTCTTGCCGGTTCTTCTCAGTACAAGATCTCCCGCCCAGAGTAGACTTACGAACCGATGGCATAATGACGTTCATAAGAGCTATTTGTAGCCTAAACTGAATAAATGATTTTGAATTTTGAATTTCATGAATTTTGCCATCTTACGGCAACAACTGGAATCAACAGGCACAACCGAGAAAATTAACTGCGCGTAAATCTTAGATTATAACATTCCACTTTAGCTTGCTTCTTTCTACGTTGCTAAACATCGATATGTTGTTAAGCTCCTTTCGTGATACTATATTTACCAAATATACTGTAGCATCATCATATAGCATTGTTATGTTCCAAAGTGTTGATAATAAATAAGCTTCTACCTCTTATCTTATCATCACTTACGAAGAGGTAAGATAAAGCCAAGCGCGTGGTCCCGTGGGTGTCGTAGAAGGCGACTAATCCAGAGGATGGACAGCAGCGTTTCTCTGCGATTACTCCCATCTTATTGCGATCGCCAACCCGTCTGCCAAACGTGACGATTATGCAAATTCTCCTCAATGGGGGAGGCCTTTGTCCAGTAGTTTACGTCTTTTGGCTGATATGAGGATGAGGAAATAAATATCAAAACACCGTACAGCACAGCACATACCTGCAGTATAGTAAAGTTCTCGAGCACACTGTTCATCATGTACTTCTCGGGCAGATGTTTGAGCTTGTGTATGAAGTTGACCATGTATTCGCACATCGGCGACCGGTGGATGCGGTACACGAACCGGCCGCTCTCGAACCGCGCGTACTCCGTCTCCACCTTTTCCACCACCTGCTTGCCAAACGAGCAGACCTTCGTGCTGCATGTTATCGTCATGTTCTCGTTGCTCTCGTAACTGCAATGGGAGTTAAAATTGTTTTATTAGTTGAAAGGCTCTGCCATGTAATGGACACAACAATTTTAATAGGCATTCTACTAGCCGTCACCCGCCCGCTTCACTGTGCGAAAATTTGTGAATATTTTTTTTTAAAATTTTATTATCTATCATTTGCACAATCTCATGTTCTTACTACATACAAATTTTCATCAAGATCGGTCAAGCCGTTCTTGATTTATAAGAGGACATACAACAACAGGAGGAGACAGGTGGACAAAAATCGTAGAATTGGTGTCAGTGAGTCATAAAACGAATATTTATCCCAAAATTTGTCAGAAAAATTGCATGTACAAACAGAGCTTACAAATTTATATAGTAAAGGGTCTTTCAAATAGAGCGGGTCGATGTTAATAATCTGTGGCGGCCATTTTGTTTTGGCGGCATCTGTAAAATCTGTTGTTTCTTATTCAGTCACTGATGCCAAATCACCATGGCAAGTTGCACGGTTCAGACAACGCCGTATGTTCGCTGAATGGGCTTCGGAACGCTTGGAAGAGGACCCCGATTTTGGCCGAAAAATAATCTTTAGCGACGAGGCACATTTTTGGATGAATGGTTTTGTTAATAAGCAAAATTGCCATATATGGGATGACCACAACCCACATGAGGTTCACCAGGTGGAAATGCATCCACAAAAAGTTACTGTTTGGTGCGGATTTTGGTCTGGCAGCGTCATTGGTCCGTACTTCTTCGAAAACGACGTTGGCGAGGCCATCACCGTCAACGGCGAGCGCTACAGATCAATGATTAACAATTTCTTTTGGCTTGAATTGAACAATATGGACGTGGACGACATGTGGTTCCAGCAAGACGGCGCTACGTGCCACACAGCGAACGACACAATGGACATTCTGCGTGAACGGTTTGAGGGTAGGGTTATCTCTCGCAGAGGTGACGTGAATTGGCCACCAAGATCGTGTGATTTGACCCCGCTAGACTTTTTCTTGTGGGGTTTTCTGAAGTCACTAGTCTATGCCAATAACCCACAATCGACCGTTGCCCTGAAAGCCAACATAACGCAGGCCATCGCTCAGATTCAGCCGGATCAATGCAGCAGAGTCATTGAAAATTGGACCTCTCGGATTCGTGCCACCATTCGAAGCCGCGGCGGACATTTGAACGATGTTATATTCCATTCATAATGGCATTAATGGGCTTTTCAAATATAAAAAAAAAATCATTAATATCTCACACACATCTAGTTTTATTCAATTTTAACATCGACCCGTCCAGACCCTTTAGTAGTAAGTATAATATAGATATAGATGTTAAAATAACGTAGGAAACCATGGTAAAAATTTAGCACGCTGTCTGCTTTTTAGTTGTGGTTATGTTCACTCACATAAGCATGCATGTGATTAAATTTAACAAAACATTAGTACATCATAAAACATCAGTTTCCCTGCCAGGGTCAAAAGTTGACAAATAAATGTAACTTGTTTTTTCTATAATACTGAACCGGCAAAAGGCCCATTTTTATGGAAATACACGCTTGCCAAACCCTGAAGCTTTGGTACATATGCATATGGGCCATAGAGGGCCCGCTGTAACTTCACTGGATTTAGTAATCTTCGAAACGGATCACACTGAAAACTTAAGCCGCTAAACAGTATTGTATACTGTTTAGCGGCAGAAATAGGCATTCAGCTGGACGTCATCGAGACCAATTCTGGGCAAATTCCAATCTTTCTGGGCAATTTTTCAATTTGGGAATTGGTTGGGGTTGTATTTGCTTGAATTTACTTCTTTCTGCATGTGCACGTTTGTGCAGGCGCAAAGGGCGGTGCTTGCGTGGTACATCCAAGCAATAAAATCTTTATTTATCTCTCCAATTGTTATACTTACATATATGTAGTTACATCTTATATTTACAAATTTACTTATATTAGTTGAATTGCTTTTTTGTATGTAATGGATCTAAAGTCGCTCAGCGAGCTATGGAAAGGACTATGCTTGGAGTTTCTCTGAGGGACCGGATCCGAAACGAGGTGAGCCGACAGAGAACCAAAGTCGTCGACATAGCCCACAGGATTAGCAAGCTGAAGTGGCAGAGGGCCGGTCATATTATTATGGGGTAAACGAGTTCTTGAGTGGAGACCGCATATCGGCAAACGTAGTGTAGGACGCCCTCAAGACTAGGAACGACGATCTTCGCAAGGTGGCTGGCAAGAGCTGGATGAGAGTAGCCGCGGATCGTGCTCAGTGGCGTGCACTTGGAGAGGCCTATGTCCAGCAGTGGACGTGTGTAGGCTGATGATGATGATGATGATGTTATGGGTTTCCGGAAAGTAATGCCTGATTCCATTATTTAGAACAAGGCAAAAAAAAAAGATTTGATATAATCTAACTTACACACTAGTGACCCCGTAGAAAGCACCCGGGTCGTCCAGGTTGTTGGTATTCAGGTCCGCCCAGAACTTCACCAGGAAGAACGCGTTCCTCGGCCCCTTCTCGTACAACTCTTTGAGGCCGCCTTTCTTTTCAGGAAACTTGTCGTTTATTTGTTGCACGTCTACCGACTGGGGGCAAAGAAAGAAGAATATTAGTTAAAATGTCGACGAGAGAGATAATAATATGGCGTCACGTATCGATAGAGAGAGACACAAGGTGGGTTTAACTTAACTACGTTAGTGTAGGTGTCACGTAATGTCATAAAAAGTACATGAATGGGTTAAAAGTTAATAGAAAAATAATTGAGTGTTTGAATGCAAGTTTTATTTACCATTCCATAACGTTAAATAAAACGGGAACATCCATAGCTAAATTTTAACTTTAAAAAATCTCTTCTCGTTTGTCACTTTAAAGAAGACTAGCGGCCCGTCCCGGCTTCGCACGGGTGGACCTTTTTATAATTATAGCCTATGTTACTAAGCGCTAATGTAGCATTCTAATGATGAAAGAATTTCTTAAATCCGTCCAGTAGTTTTTAAGTTTATTCGTTACAAACAAAAATACAAAGCTTTCCTTTTTATAATATTAGTATGATGTGCTTCAAAAAAACATTCAATAAGCACAAGTTTATTAAGTACAGGACCCAATTCCAACAAAGCGTATCTGATAGTGTCTCTTGATAAAATTTGTAAATGTTGTTTGTGAACTCACCTCCAATAATGGATCCGCGTATGTGACCGTGCCACCTATATGGACGAACAGATGCTGCGCAGGCGCTGCACTAGGGGGGTACTGGAACAGAAGCAACCACACAATTCAGTAACAAGCCGGATTAACGAATAGTTTAACACGTAATAGGGTAGTAGGCTATATTTTTTTTAAGAGATGGCTTTTGACCTTCATACGCCTGTGCAGCGTAACCGGACATTTAAAGGCGAAACGAAAACAAATTCTTAACATTTTCTGTATTGAGAAGCTCTATGGCGCAGTGGTTAACGCGCCCGGTTTGCGATAACTGAGGTTAAGCAACTTTTGCAAAGGCCAGTCATCGGGTGGGTGACCAAAAATGTATTATCTCGAGCTTCTCCGTGCTTCGGAAGGCATGTAAAGCCGCTGGTCCCGGCTGCATGAGCAGTCGGTAACAACTATCAATCCGCACTGGGCCCGCGTGGTGGTTTTTGGCCCGTTCTCTCTATCCATTCATAGGGAAGTCGTGCCCCAGCGGTGGGGACATACAATGCGCTAGTAATGTTATTGACATGCATTCGAAAGTCAATAACCCTTTACAGCATAACCGGACTTTTAAAAGTTCTTCAAGCTGTAGGATGTTCGAGTTCGGCTATATCTCACTCCACTGCTGAACATAGGTCTCTTCCCAAATGCGTCACTGAGCTCGATCTTCGGCTCTCCGTATACAATTTTTGTCAACCGCCATGAGCAGACCGTCGTCAATATATTGAATGAATGAAAAAAAATTATTTGGAACATTTTAACATGGATAAATAAATGACAGGTATACGAAAATAGCTGCTTTTGGTGTAAAACAGCGTTGCAGTCATTAACGCCCACCTCCATCAAACGGACGTGTTCCTAAAAAGTGACATTAATCTTATAGGTAAGTAAAAAACTAAACTAAATCTAAACAAACAGAAAATATTTAAAATATGAAATGAAAAAAAAATTCCCTATTAATATTATAAACGCGAAAGTTTGTTTGGATGTTTGTTGCTCTTTCACGTAAAAACTACTGAATGGATTTGGATGAAATTCGGCATACATGTAGTTTATAACCGGGAATAACATATTGGCATACTTTTTATCTCGACATTCCCCACGGGAACGGGAACCACGCGGGTGAAACTGCGAGCGGCCCCTGTTTAGAATTTAACTGCTTAGAATTTGTCAAAATAATATTTATTGAAGTTGTTTTGGAATAGAGACTGTGACGTTATATTACTTGTCAGTATCTTACGTATCAGAGGTACAAAAGTAAAAATCAAATTTTTTGAAAAAAAAATGGAAAAATACCCCAAACCACCTAATTTTCATACCATTATCATTGATGCTATGATGCTATTTAAACTTTCTATGCTGAAATATCAGGTGAGTGGTTTTTATTTTTGAAATTGTTTATAGGTTTTAATTCAATTGAATTTAAAATACATTGTTCACTATGAAAATGCAAAAATGGTGAATAACAGGCGGTCAGGCGTAATTCTTGTTAGCTAAATAGTTGGGTCGAATAAAAAAGTTAATTTGCCCAAATCCAAGTTAGATGGCGCTACCTGTTTAAGGGCACTAAACGACATCAATCACGATTGTTAAACTCGAAATGTATCAATTAATACAACCTCGAACACGTATTCGTGGCGGCTGAGTCATTTCAATATTGGGCGGCTTTTATCCGAAGTGGTTTCGCGGTATTCAAAGTTCAAGGTTTACTTTCGCGTTCAATGTGCTGCTTGTATCAAATAGATCTTGCATTCATTTCGAAAGTAGATATTACCTAGTTAGATTTCGAAATTAACTTTTTAACTCATAAGAGTTATAAAAACAGTAATTTTTGAATTTTCATAAAATAACTATGAAATATATATTTTTATATTTAATCAAAAGATTAGTTAACCATTTGTAAACTTCTAACTCTGTTATTTGTTCTCTATGTGTGTTAGCAATAAAGTGTGTTATTTATCTACTTGTCAGGGTTGGAAAAGACTTTTCTTCTGTGTGGAAATGGCACAGCGGACAGCCCTACCTATAGCGGCAGATTTAAATCAGATTGCGAGCAAAGATGGGAATCAGTAAGGGATCGTATATTTTAGTGACATAGGATTTCATTGATAAAAAGAAACGCCGTTAATCGGCTTTATCTCTTTTTACAAGCTATCAGCAACGTCCTCATGAAATACTAGGTTTTGACCCGAGAGTCTTGTGGGCTCCCCGCTTCGCATACTGCCCAACTCCGAGCAATCCAAAGAGGCGCAGACAAACCCTTGAAAAAAAACAGTACCGTCTTTTTTCTGCCTCGAAGATACTTCGAGACCACAAACATATTCGGAGCTGTCCATGGTCCCGAACCCCCCTCGCAACATGTAATGGGATGGTACAAGAGCCTTTGTGGTTATGCCAATAAAACTTCTTATGTCGAATCTCCTCTCCCGAATCCCTATTAAGACCTTCGGACCTGGACTGGGGAAAGTCAGATCATTACCAAATGCATCCCAAGGCCCGCAGGCATCCGTAAGATGGATTCTCCTTGTACAAAAAAGGCAATGCATGGCATGAGATCCACATTCAGCCTTGTGTTTTACTCTAGCTATATCCACGACAATCCCTCACTCTCACCGTGTCTGGGTCTCGAGGGTGCTCCACGAAGGCCGAGAACTCCACTAGCCTAAGCTTGTGGGTGGCGATGGCGCGGCCCTCCCAGGGTGGTGGTGGCGCTACGTCAGTCCCACCAGGCACGCCTACACCTCCCACGCCAGGGACTCCTTTGTACCCCGCACCGGGAAAGGGCTTGACGCTAGAAAGATAAAAAATGGATAAAGTTGATGAAAAATGAGACAGAAGTCCAGGGTTTCCAGATTTTGAACCGGTTAGGTAAGTTAAAGTTAGTCATAACTTTCATGTTATTTCATATCAATTGCGAGTGCTCTTTTTTCTCTAGTACAACTTTTACACTGGTAACTTATTTTTGACACGATTGAATTTTATTATTAAGATACAATTTTAGTAATAAAATCGTAAATAATGCAAAAAAAAAACTATATTTCTTAGTGTATTTCATGCATGACACTTTCATGTCGAGACCACCTCGGTGAGATTAAAAAATCGCCCCCTTGGGCTATTTCAAGTAGTAGGTAGTAGTAGTATTTTAGGCAGTTTTAAGTAACGCAAGTAATCCAGATTTTAAGAATTTTGTAGTGTTGTAAAGATGAGCCTATGAGCATTTATAACAGAGGCAGAGTTCTTTAAGGCTACAAAAGCTCGAGATTAAGACAAGCAGTAAAGTTTGTATAAAGAGACACACAAACTTAGTGACGAGAAGTTTATTTTTAAATATCACTATGTAATATTAAACTTAAAGTAACTTACTCTTGTGATGTACCAGCTTGTAAACCCGGCTGCCAAAATTGCTGAAAAAAAGTAAATGAGTTAAGCTAATTGATTTTTTGTCCAACCCCACATTTGTAAAATTAACAACAACAGAAGCGATATGTTATGTAATGTTATTCGCTCAGTTAATGTCAGTACCATCGACACACTTGTTTATTTGAAGCGCAAAATATTTAAGTTCGCACCTATAATTATCTCTATTCTATCAATTAATGTTTTTAACTAAATTATAATAAAAATATCTTAATTATTAATGCCGTAAATGTAACAATCGAGATTTTCAACTACATATCTAATAGAATTGAAGATGCCTATTCATTGATCTTCTCACCCATCGTTTATATTTAGTAAATCCACCCTTCCTCTCATTGCAATGCCTCCTCTGTTGATTCTAGATTTTTTAGTTCTTACTTTCTTTCACCAATAGATGGCGCTGTATAAATGTAAATTGCGTCATCAAAGTTTTTGCTGGTTAAATATAGTCTTTGCTAGTTTACAACAAAGTTTTCCTCCGTTCTGAGTGTGGAGTTTTTTTATTATTTCTCCTCATGGTTATTGGGTTTTTGTAGGTACCGATATATTGTACATTCTCAATCATTGTTTGCTGAAAGTATCTACATCTGCATTGTCTAAACCATCGAATCTTAATGTGAGTGAAGCTAATTAATTGTTAATCGCCGTGGCGTGCATCGGCGACATGCCTACTACAAGTATGAAGCGGCAAACCGACGGACAATAACACAGGGCCAAAAGAGACATGTGACTTCGGAAGGACTGCTTAGGAACTGCCAATTTGAAACCCAGGGCCTTACTATGAGCTTTATATGCAATATTAGTGCAGTTGTGGAATTGAGACGCGTGTAGCGGCGTATATACACGTGTCTCTTTCTCACAACTGCAATAATATTGCTCTTGGTAAGGCTATAGGGGACTATGACCTTTAAAATCAGCGCTATTAAAACCATGTCATCTTCGACGCAGCTTACAAAAATGCAATGGATTTAAAGGAGAAATGGAAAAGAGAACTTTGAAAAATCCGATATTAAAAGAATCACAGATCAAATCTAAGAATAGTAAGACACCGATTTAATTATATTTAAAGATTTGATTAACTTTATTTTGTTTATTCAATTTTTCAAGGCATGAATGCCAGAATATTTTAAGCTGAAAACAAGGTTAATTTAATATAGAGCTGGTTTAAAAGATAAACGTAGTAACCCCTGATAATTTTGTTTGATAGGTCATTTACGTTCAGACATATTTGTTTTGCGAGGATGTTCTCGTTTATTTAAGCAAGATATTTAAAAAAATGGCTGTCATGGAGTTGAAGACTCAATGTTATAAAAAGGGCTTCTGCAAATAGAAACCAACTTACACTGGTAAATGTTACAAATGAGTCATAATAAAATTACACATGGATACATAAAAACTAAGGGCCGACAATTAGTAATAAAAGCTTCGTCATCTAGTTTCTTGAACACAGTTTTGTCAAAAAGTAGACATATCTACACTAAAAAGTTATCGAAACGGCGCCGGCGTCAAAAAATACAAAAGGTCATAATTCAATTATCTGGCTTAAATAAAAGTGAGCAAAATGGATTTTAAAAGGGTGTCTATTTCAACAAAACTGTTTGTTGGTCTTAAGTTCCAATCAGCAGCCCTTCTGCACAGTCTAATTCAGACCAAGGCATGCCTTCTGGGGCCTTACCATAATCTTTAGATGCGTTACAATTCAGGTAGAGCCACAGTTTCGATGTCATATCTCTCATGATCTCCAAATTCGCGAGCGAGCGATCAAATAAATTTAAACGGGGATTAACGCAAACGAATTAAAGTCAAAGTCAAAGTGATTTATTGCAATTAAGTGTACAAGAAGGTCTTATAAATGTTAGTACTTAGTGCTATCAACTTAATTACCTTTTACAGGTACTGCAATATTGTTTATTAGCATATGTAGTGGTATAATAACGATAACATAAGGCAATATCACAATTTACTTAATTTAAGCAGAGTAGGTACGCCAAACCAAATAATTTAAGATTTATCAGCAAAGAACTCATCAAGCGTATAGTAGCATTTTAAAATTAAGTTGTTTTAAGTTTTTTACTGAAAAGAGTAAATGTAGTTTCTGTTTTTATATTGGATGGTAGTTATTAGTAAAGGTATCATGGTCCATGTTTAGATCCAGGGCTGACTCTACTTTTACTATTGATACCCGTTAAAACTCTGCTTATAACGGAACGCGACATTTTTAAAGTGTAAGTAAACCACGAGAAAGATGACATTGAAACAATTGAGCGTAGGGCCTAAATTGGATCGCAACAAGAGATCATAGTACGGGGGCAGTACCGTGTGGTGGTACGCGGGGTGCGGCAGGCCGGCCACGATCTGCGCGCTAGAGAGCGCGCTCATCGACTGCATTGCTTTCTCTTTCATCATCCCCCCGTCCTGTCAGTCATACGGTTCTAAATTGCTCAGCACTTTTCATTGGAGGTCTATGGAAATGTTAATCGTTTTGGATATTTGTAAATGGAGTGAACTGAATATTCGAAATTGAATGTTAAAGATATGAAAGCAACAAAATGAGAGACTATTTTGCTGATAGCTTCCTAAAAAACTTCAATCAAACATTAAGAAAATGTTGTTCCATGACGTTAACGTGATGTTAAATAACGAGGAGACAAAGAGCTAGTGTATTAATCTTGATGTTATATATATCTCTAAAACCATTAACATTTTTGTGGACCATGTTACTTAGCATACAAGAGGAATTTGCCGAGTACTCACCACTTTGAGTTTGGCCTGTATTTCTCGTAGTTTCCGTCTGGCTAGCACCTGTATATGCGATGAGACCTGTTTTCTTGTGCGGGTTTTGCCTGTCCGTAATTTGATATACCTTGCTATTAGCTCGTTTCTTCCTGGAATTTAAAAGAAAATCTTGATTTATATTATGCACAAGTAAGACATTTAAAATCATTACAATCTGCAAAAAAATTACACATTCAGAAAGGTCGAACAAATTGCTTTGCATTCAATAACCTTTCAAAGTACAATTGACCTTTATACAGCTCATCGTGTCTTTAAAATCGTGATTCTGACATTTTATTACTGAAGACAGACTTCAACAATGTCGTAACTCGGATAATTGAATTACATGCGAGGGAATGCGACTGTAGTTTTAGTGGAAAGTTAATCAACATTTCGATAGGCGAGACCGTGCGTACTCTGGAGGGTATAAACGAAAAACGAATGTGAATAATGTGCCGATTGACATAACCCGCGCATGCCTCGCGTGCCTGTACCGACAGCGCAGCACAATGCAATCCGGGCAGCCCCCGATCCCGTTATAAAACAATTTTCAAAATATTTTGAATTGCTATTTTCAATGATTGAAACTGCAGCGGACTAGGAATGTGGGGTGGATCGCCGAAGTCAATGCCAGCTACCACTGTTAAACAATTTTCATAGCTTAGCAGATAGCTGGACCAAAATAAACATTTTCAGTGCTAAAATACGAGCGCTATTTAAACGTGAAAACTGATTCCGTTGCATTCAGAATTGTGCGGAATCCGAAACAGATAGCCAATGGGCAATGGGTATTTATACAGTATTGATTTAAAATTAATTATCGGTGTGTTTATAATTTAAAAAAGGCGCATAAACTTTGTATATATAGTTTTTGAGAAGTTTGTTCAAAATTTTTGACCACAACTTGGAGATGGTGAAACCATACTTTGGTAAACTTAAATCCTGCTTCGGTAAAAGATATTTCTATTTAGTTAACTAATTTGAGAAACCGTTGCTAAGTTAACACAATTTCTTGAAACTCTTAGTATGTCTTTAAAATCTGTTCAATAATTAATGTGACAGGTTGTTAATTCGCGGACTACGCAGATACGAACCTGACCAAAGTAAATTGAAATCTCATTGAATTCGGGGAATGCGATGGCGACGAGAGGCGGCTGGTGCGAATTTAATTAACCCCTTGCTTGCTTGTTGAGGCGAATGTGTACATGTACTAACTATTCATACGATTCACTCCACTAGTCGACAAGAATTCGGCCATCGTACTAAGTTCGACACTCGAAATGTTTCATTCATTTACAGATGATACAATATTATCTGAGCAAGAGTTATGATCCTATTCTGTGATATTAAACTTGAAATTAAAGTGAGCGCCGACTTTGGAGTTTTGCGAAAGAAACTCTTGAAAACTGTTAAGTCAAACATTCTTGAAATTGCTTCGAAATTATGGCACCGTCGTCGTCGTAAAATTTCACGGCGGGTGTTAAGCTAAAATTAGTGAGTGCGGCCACTCTAACAAATTGCTGTTAACACGAATTAGTAGAGAAGATAAACACGGTGTGTTATATGTTGTAGGTAGTATAGTATGCGACATGTATTTGTGTCATCGGCGGCCGCGAATCGGGCATTAAGAGTGCTTTCACCCGAAACGCGGTGTGCATCTCTATAAATAGTCTGTTGCAGCGAGGGATCAAGTCGGAACGTTTCTATTCCACAGTGGATAGAAAAACAAGAGATCATTATTTATTAGTTCGTTAGTTGGCTAATTTGGTCCAACGTCGCGCGGCGCGGCCACGCTCTCGCGCACTCGGATGAAATTGTGCGTGCGCTTACCTCCTATGAATATTTACTATTTTCTTTCGCTCAGTATACTATAATTCTCATTTACTGTTCACACATCGACAACTTACTCAATAATACTGTTCAGATTTTGTTCACTAGCAATAGCATGCAGTATTTGTGAATTTTTATCAACTTTTTGGCAAATCATTGTTAGCACCGAAAAATATTCGAATGTGTCTCGTAGACGTAATTTATTCGTCAACCGAGAAGATATTGGAGATCCATCAGAAACACATTAACGTGGTGTTCGGGGAATGATCTCGTTATGATCAAATGATTGTTTTCGTTTACAGTCTTAGTACCTACATACTTAAATCGCTTTAGCTGTAATGTTATGGCTAATATTTTACACATACTTTACAAAAGATTTATGTTGTATTTTACTTTACCAAATTCTAAGTTATTTTCTTGGTTTTTCTTGAGATCTAAAACTACGGAATAAACATTAATGGAAAAAAATCATAAAAAATCACTTAAGCGACATCCAATAACATTCTGATTCAAAGCATCACCCAATAAAAGAAACATCCAAAGATTTGAAACGCGGGCACCCGTAGCAAATTCACGCTGACCCAAACAGGAGCTATTCTGAGTCTCCGTGGAAAGGGTTGAGTTGCGACGGGTCTAAGGAGGATTTCTTGGGAGACAATCGGGAGTTATGCCCAAGGCGGGCGGGGCGCTAAACAACGGGTGCGGGCCCGCCCCTTCTTTATATTTTCTTACTGCGTTCGCCGCTAGGCGGCGGCCGGGCCCCTTACACGCTCGCTCGCTCACTAATTGCGCATTCTTCGCATAGTTTAGCCCTCCCGGCGTCCCGCGCCCTCCACCCCCGGACCACGTGAAGCCGTGCGCCGACGAAACTTTCATACTCCCAGGATATTGAGCGGTTTTGAATGTCTTAACTCACGAACGTGCCACCAGCCCTGAGCAGGCTTTGTTGGCAAACTGTTCCTGAGTGCGTCGCTCGCGCGGGAGCTTCCAACTTCAACACATGTAGCCGCCGAGCACTCCATTCACCGCCGATAACGCTTTAACTAATTGCAGGTTAAGAAGCAATAGATTGGAATAGTTTCTCTGCAACAATAATTGTGTGATAAGCAACAATTAGAAGTTGTGTTCTGTCTATTAGCAGTGCCGTGGATAATTTGGTCGAGAATCTGACAGTACTAACTATATAAATACGTTCTTCGTAAATATGCCGTATCCAGATTGTTGTAGAGTATTTTTAAGGTGTGGGCATAACACTTAACGTTAAAATTAGTATCAATGTACTAAGTGAATGTTACTGTTAAGTTGTAGTGAAAAAATGAAATGAAATGAAAGTGCTAATTATAGTTACAACAACTATTTGGCAATACTGTTGAAAAGTATTTTTGATACTTAAACCATTTAATTTTTTTTAGTAAAAAAATAACGCAGTGTCCATAATGACTTTGATTACAGTTTGATAGCAAGTTCGATAAATGTACTACCTACTTGTGTAACGATTATTTTTTTTCTATGAAAATCTATATGCGGGAATGACGAGTAATTACCGCCGTAGATTTCCGCGAATCATGAATGGATACGTGGGTATTTTCAGGCGTTCGACTCCTTGTGTTGCAGTAATAGCGCTAGCCGGCAAACATAGTTAATGTTATGAGAATATAGCACGACACAATCGTTATAAAACTACAATGAATCAAATTGAATGAAATCAATTTTTACATGTTATCACGCCTGTTTCCCAGAGGGGTGGGCAGAGACGACTTTCCTATGGCATGATCCTCACATATCGCACTGCCAATACAATACTATGTAACTCAAAATATACTTTTGAGATTAAACCATACCTATTGTTAATATAATAAGGTCACATTTCAAATATCTGTATATTTTGAGATACAACATTGAGTATTGTATTGGCACTTTGCTTTGTGATCCATTCAAATTAAACGCGTAAAATATGTCATTCAAAAAGAGTTCGTGTCTATTTTACAAAGAAACATAGACGAAGCATCAAAGAAAAATAACAAAATAACGCTCACAAAAATTGTCCCAACAAATTAAAAATTACTAACCACTACAAAGACAATATTTCTTAAGGGACATAAATAACTGGCTGCATAAAGAAGTGTCGACCTAGTCTCAAGCCGGTTCTGAAGAGTCACTTCCAGTGAATACGCTTTGAGGTACAGACCAATTCAAGTCAGTAGATCAAAATGCCTGGTGCCATTTTAATTTTCGATTCGATCGACTAAAAAAGAGATTTTGTATGCCATTGAAGCAGTGGCTCCTACCAAAAGAGGAGAGTTAAACGTTGCTATACAAATTCTCATATTCGTAAAGGCGACGCATCGCTAAACAATAAATCTCATACGGAGCGTTTACACCCCGTACCATAAGAAAAACTGTTTTTTTCCTTCAAATTAAAACTACAAATTATTTAAAAAAAATGAACTACAATATTGAAGTGTGTGTTAGACTAATCTACTAAGAAAATTTAGATGCTTAAATCGGTCTGGTTAGCCTGTAAAATGCGAATCTATGTTTTAAAAGAGGTTACTTTGATATTTTCTTCTCTGTTATAAAAGTTGAAAAATCGTGTTTCTACAACTAACAAAATGAAGTCAATTAAATGAAAAATCATGTCATCAAATATCACTTGCATATGTTTTGGAACGAAGTTCCTTATCGCGCGTTGTGAAAGGGGGCTGGACGGAAAAAATTCTTACGAAAAAAGTTGTCACGACACTTTTTTAATCAATAGAAGTGTACGTTAATTTCGCCATTGTTATCACAAGACCGTGTGGCCTAATGGATAAGGCGTCGGACTTCGGATCCGAAGATTGCAGGTTCGAGTCCTGTCACGGTCGAAATATTATTTTGTTAATTTTATTTGTAAATTATTTATTTATTTATATTTTTTTCGTTGATTTAATATTTTGTAATGTATACAGGTTTTTTGTAAATAATAAATAATAAAAAATAATAATAATAATGAATCCTGACAGTGTTTCTGCACAAGTTCCGGATATTGCTGATGACGTTAGGTAAGTAGAGATTATATACAGATAATAGTAAATGCTTTTGTATTTTTAGCAAGTACGCACTATAACCTAAAAAAAAACAAAAAAAAAAACAAAAAAAAAAAAAAAAAACCTACTGACAAAGTTTATATAACATTATATTTTTAAATGTTTGAGTGGAGACCGCGTACCGGCCAACGTAGTGTAGGACGCCCTCATACTAGGTGGAGCGACGACGCAAGGTGGCTGGCAAGAGCTGGGTGAGGGTAGCCGCGGATCGTGCTCAGTGGCGTGTACTTGGATACGCCTATGCCCAGCAGTGGACTAATGTAGGCTGATGATGATGATGTTGAAATTTTTGTATTTAAACTAAATATAATAAAAACATTAAGATCTAGTGATCGACAACCCTGCCAAAGATCCTAAGCTGTACAGACAGTGCCTCCCGGAATTGCGTTATTACGGGAAAACCAACCGAAATTTTATTACAATTCCTTCACTAATTAATCGAAAGGAACTTCGTTCCATCCGGGTGTCCCTTGACACCTCTCAAGTTTTTTGTAATTGTAGGGAAAAATCAACATCCACGCCACGTAAATTTCCAATGCGTTGCCATAACGTGATCGAATGGCAAAACCCGCCCGATCCTCTAAATGCTACACATTTACAGAATACACTAAACATGCACACTAGTTTAGGCCCAAGACACCGTACTCGTAGAACAAGGGTACGTAGAACCGGTTCACACGCACTCTATACCAGGTACAGACATGTACCTGGATGCTTCTCTCCTCCTCCACGCGGCCCGGTCTACCCAAGCCGAGGTCCGAGCCTTTAGAGGCGTCCTCGGGTATTTCCGCTCCCCGATCCGATCTGAACCCTTCGGAGAATCTAGTAGGGCACGGGGACGCGCACTTTTAAGTGTGCGATGCCGTTCCCTCTAGAAAACCTTCGTTTCAACACGGCTTGAGGTACCTTTACGTACCTCGCCGCCCCTAAAAAAGCCCGGTGACGCTGAAAATGCCATTTGAGGCAATCAGCAATCTCTCAAAAAAAAGAATGGCAAATTTAACTCGTTTTAGGCAATCTTTGACAAACGAGGTGAGTAAACATTTTGCCACACAAATTCTCGTATTCGTAAAAGAAATAGAATAGAAAGATTATCGTATGGGATAAATGTCTATTTTATTTATTTACTAGCTGACCCGGCGGACTTCGTACCGCTCGCTATGACAGTTTCTATGACAACAAAACAAACAAATCTTATTTCTATTTTTTTATCACTAAGCAATTTTTTTTCTAGTAATAAATATAGCCTATATTACTCAGCGCTAATGTAGCATTCTAATGGTGAAAGATTTTTTTAAATCGGTCCAGTAGTTTTTGAGTTTATTCGTTACAAACAAAAATACAAAGCTTTCCTCTTTATAATATTAGTATAAATTTAATCTTTACTGCGCTACATTTAACAGTACAAAAAGCGGACTTAATGCTAAATGACAATCTACCAGTCAACCGACGGGCTTGACCTTGATTGATAAGCTGTCTAGCTTACCAATGGGCAGTAACTTAAAAAGGAACCTAGTTTGTTTTGTGCCTACTGCCGTGCCTACCATGAAGCGTCACTTCCAGTGTAAGCTTGAAGGAGTAACCTTTTTCATACGATCGCGTCTACGAATACATGCAGGGGTGAGGGCGAACTGGACAGGGGTGACGCACTTCGAGAGTGAGATTAAGCTAGAGGACACGTTCTCGAGTAATGTGGTCATATATTGTAGGGCGGACGTGCCGCTGTTATTGTGTTGTCCCTCCGATACTGGGACTGGGACCTCCACATTAAGACCGGCCATTTGCTTATGATTTCATTAGGCCGTCGTATTAGAGCCCAACGGGCGGTTTATTGACCAATAAAACGTCATACAGTATGTTATTGCGACAACCGCGTTTTATGAATGACTGGTTGCATCGATATGTTATTTTGACACAACTTTTATCTTAGTCATTATTTATTAAGTGTGTTTTTTTAATGCTAGATAGTATTTTTCTTGAAATCTGTATTTATATTGGTTAATCGTAAGAAAATTAACAAGAATTCACTAATTATTTTAAAATTTGTTTATCGTTGAGGTAAGTATTCATATTTTTTTAAAGAATTTTATTAATGCGCTATTATTACTTTAATAAGTCCTGTTAACCCATCTAGAAAAGATAATATGCTTATGTATGTCAGGCATGGGTTTACGTCAGTATATTATAGTCTAACGAAGCTATGGGGATTGGAACCACAATCTCTCGCATTCAACACAAACACTATTCGTCCGGTTACCAACGCTTCTAAAACTTTACATTGCGTATTCATCAAAAGCGTACAACGCCTAGATTACTTTATCTACGGACCCTATCCCTTCGCCTCCCCGTAAAGATTTAAAGCAATTAAAACAACGCATTTCTTTCCGTCTATTAAATCACTTAAGGTGGACACATCGCCTGGCGAATTTGTTTAGCAATCCCATTTGGCACCGCGACGGGGCAGTCCTTTAATTAAAGCCGGGTAATGTTGCCGCTTGACGCGACTTAATGTTCGTCCAGTAATAGCTGCCTCCACTGTAATTGTTCCACGTCAATTCTACCCGCACGCGTACCTAGTAGCAACAAAGAAACCCATTTATGATTATGTGATCCTTTCAACTGCTGACGTTAGGCAACTTTCGCAAAGGCCGGTCATCGGATGGGTCACCAAAAATGTATCCTCTCGAGCTTCTCCGTGCTACGAAAGGCTCGTGAAGCCGTTGGTCCCGGCTGCATCAGCAGTCGTTAACAACCGCCGATTCACACTGGGCCCGCGTGGTGGTTTATGGCCCGTTATCTCTAACCACTCAAACGTCAACGCCGCGAACTGAACTACACTCTTTAAAATTTTCGCGTTCCATTAAAAAAAAGAGTCAGCCCTTGGCTTTGGTCCTAGGACGAAACGTCGGGTATCGTATAGTAACCTAGCTAATAATAGGTATCCAAAGCATAGCTTTGGCTAGAATAGGAAGGTACCAAAACTAAGTACATACCTACTATGCATAAAGCCCTTTAAAAATTTTGTTTAAAAAATATTCATTGCTACATTCATGGGTGTTATCACAAACCCGGACTGGACATCAAAAATTCTAAAACACGTTATACTCGACCTGGAAATTGAACTAAGAACGTTAGGAAATCGAGCTGAGCTACCACGCAGCCACCGAGACGCTCCCTACAATAATGGGAGATAATATGCAGGCTATGCGAATCCGCAGGATTTATGTGACATCGTGTTTGGATAGCGCGGAGATCGGACCGAAAGTTTAAGGCTTAACTGGGTCAATGCAAAAGTGAATGTGAGATGAAATTAAAAGTAAGATGAATTGCGAATACGAGAAAAGGATTTCGCACCAACATGTGTGTTTTGATGAAACTTCTAAGGTCTGATTATGTGTTTTTTTACATTTAATTAAATCTTGACTGATTGACCCTGCAAACTCCCTTCGAAAACGAACCCCACAAAATGTCAAGTGGAAACGTCAGAATTTAATAACAGCATTTAATAATCAAATATAGTTTTACGTTTCAAATGAGAAGTGTTCACTTATTTTCATGAAAACAGACGAGTTACGAGTTTATTACGAGTATAAGTACGAGTATGTTTGTTAAAGGGGTCCTCATATGAAACAATCGATACAGGAACAAAACTCTTTACTATGAGTGAGAGTGCGAATTAAATATTGGCTACTTATGTAAACGGCGAAGACGAAGCTATAGCGCGATGCAGGAAAGAATTAATCAACGCCATCTAGTTTATAAAATAAGAACTAAAATTGACAATTACACAATCCACTTATAAAATGCAGATATATTATTGGACAATGTTGTTATAAAAAGAAATATAGGTATTCCAATAACTGCGTAAACTATTAAGTTTAAGTAAGAAAACAACATTTGTTTATTTATTTTGCGATCACTGAAGCTTAGATGCAAGGAGCAGCTATTTCTAACCGTCGATCCCCATACAAAAACACAACAGTTAATATAAGAATAGCAAACAGACGATATATCATCGTGAAGTAGCACTACGCGCGAACAGGGCAGATTTCCCTCGGCTGTTAATTCACTGAAGGCAAAAGGTTTATTTTAAGTAGCAATCGTCACGTCGGTCGTGCTAACGAGATTCTTGAACAGTGGTGTAGGTAACGTGAAAAAATTTCGCTTTCGCCTCCCCAACTCCAAGCAACGGTGCTTTCATTTTAATTTCATGATTTAATGAACACTTTGCGCGGTGTGTTGCTAATTAATTTGGAGCTAAAGGGACACCACTCGTGTGTACACAGTACATAGGTACGCTTCTTCCTCGAATCTCAATATAAGGTGACTGCAGAAGGTACATAACGTCGCTGTAGAATGATAACCTCGTATGTCCAGAAAACCCGACTGCTAAAACAACTACATCAAAAATTAAATTTAATTGAGCTAGCCACGGCCGCTTGGTTGATGATTGTCCACGTCTGCGACAACTATCAATATTCAATGTATTTAGAAATATTTTACGTTGCATTCAATATTGCTCAAATTGAATTCTGGGATCTTAGAGCTTGTTTTTTTCGTTTCAGTCTTTTCTCTTTGCAGTTATTTTTGATATAGTTGTTTTTGCAGTCGGGTTTTTTGTTTTATTTTAAAAATGGCTCATTTCGTTAATGTTTAAAATATCGTTATGTGCTTTTGTCTCATGTTTTGATTTTTTTCTCTTTTTTTACATGTTACACTGTTTCGCGGTATCCTACTAATACATATTATAAATGTGAAAGTTTGTAAGTATGCTCGCAGGACTGATGGCCGCTGGGGCGGAATAGTCCTTGAGTGGTGACCGCGTACCGGAAAGCGCAGTGTGGGCAGGCCTCCAACAAGGCGGACCGACGATCTGGTGAAGGTCGCGGGAAGCCGCTGGATGCGAGCAGCACAAAACCGGTCGTTGTGGAGGCCCTTGGGGGAGACCTTTGTCCAGCAGTGGACGTCTTTGGCTGAGATGATTATGTGCTAACGCAGCAACTTGTTACTAATTATCCAGAGTAAACGACGGCATAGCGAGTCGTTCCCCTTCGCGCGTCTCGTATGGTTGTCATAACGTAACACCGGTTTACTTTTACTAATAATATATTGTGTGTACTGTGTGAACTTTGCAATACAAATATCTTAACCCAAAATCAACTTTCATTTAATCTACCTAAAGTTTAGGTAGTTCTAGTTGGTTTAGGTCCTAAACCAACAAGGACTATCTTCATTACCATCAGTAACCAACTCACTGGAAAATGTGGATCGCTCGAGGGCGGTATCTATTAATCTTACCTACTGGGTTCCCTATATTTTGTGTCCGAATTGACGGACCGATCGACAGATAATAATTGTCGGTACACGTTTTTCGCCGGAATCCTATTGAGCAAATATCTTTGTCAGCCGACATCAATATCTGGCGCGGCTTTTGTCTCGTGCCACATCCATTGTTCACGCCACGGCCTTGATATCCGTTCAAAATTCAGTCAATTTGACATGTATTGGAAGGTGATGCTTATGCTTGAGCACGCGATTTCATATCTACTCCTCGCCCTCCCTATACCATAAAACAACGTAGTTTTAGTAATGTGGTGAGATGGACGTTCTCTGACCCAGCGTCATGCGCGTTCAGTTTGCTATTAGTGAGTGACTGTACGGCTGACTATTAACAAAAATTAGGAAAAGTGCTAAACAAATTCACAGGTTAATCTTCTTGCGCCGGAGAGAGTTAAGATATCTTAACCGCCCCTCGACCACCTAACCGATCGCTTTGACTACGCGTATAGTTTATGACGTCATCTTGCCACCTCGCACCGACTATGAAAGCAATATCAAAAGCTAAAACGACAAGATGACGTCATAAACCACACACGAAGTCAAAGCGATCGGTTAGGCGGTCGGGCCCCTGGAAGTGCGCCTGACTTACTTTGTCAGATGCAGGATCAAAATTGCCAGTTGTTGTCGTAAGATGACAGTCGTCAAAATCCACCTACACATTGAGTAACATGGTCGTTCGCTCTACCTTCCCACGTTCTTCACTATGAAGGAACGCCTAAACCCAGAAGTGGGTATAGGCGATTCGATTATAGGCTGACGATGGTGTTATGACGTCATCTTTAGCACCAATTCTAGCATGTCCGGACTCACCGTACATCTTGCCCTCGTCGGATAGGATGATCTTGCGTCTGCCGCAAGGGGGGTAGATTGCCAGCGCTTCTTGAAAGCTCTGCTCGATGTCTGGACTCCATACTCCTTCCGCATCGGCCGCGGACAAATCCTGGAAACGATGATTGGTTTTAAAAAACACAAGAAGCTTTATTTCAAAGTTGGCTGCTAAGAGGAAACCTTATATTTCATATATATTCATCACGATTTGAGACGAAATTTGTTTTCGTTATTTAACTAGAAACAACCAACTAATCTCAGAAAGCTCAAGTGGCAATCGAACCCACGACCCGAGGGTTACCTACCAGTCCAACAATAGCATTGTTGCCAAGCTACCAAGACCCCAGAAGACTCGTTGAATTTTTCTATTACTTTGTGAGTTGCGCTACAAGCCTTCTTTATTTGTTGTCAAGCACGGGTATTATTTTTAGGAACCTCTAACGCCCCAATAATCTGGTAAGAGATGTGGGGATACACTCGGGCTCGAGTGATGCTGACCCCAATAAAACTTCCGAGGTTTGATGAACTACTACGTTTTCATCATTATCACGACCTCCTTGGTCGAGTGGTTTGTACACCGGTTTTCATGGTGTCGCCATCTCTGAGGTCCCGGGTTCGATCCTCGGTCGGGTCAATTTAAAAATTATTGTTTTTCTAAATTGTCTCGGGCCTGGGTGTTTTGTACTTAAGTATGTATATAAGTATTTTAAGTATGTTTATCCGTTGTCTAGTAACCATTTAACGGGTTTCATAAAGAAGCTTCTCTTGGGCTAGATAATTGGTGTGAGTGTAGGAAATAATGTTTTTTTAATGTTTACCTTATGTTTTGAAAAAGACAGTGTTGAAAAAATTCCTAGGCTATCGTGGCTATTACGATGAGGGAGAAAAGAGCTGGACACTTGCTGAGTTTCTTGCCGGTTCTTCTCAGTACAAGATCTCCCGCCCAGAGTAGACTTACGAACCGATGGCATAGCGACATTCACAAGAGCTACTTGTAGCCTAAACTGAATAAATGATTTTTGAATTTGAATTTGATAGCATAGTTGGTAGTGCACCTAACCCGGTATGTCATGGGGTGCGGGTTCGAATCCCGCTCGTGTATTTTGTCTTTTTTCAAATTGTAATTGGTTCGCAACAATATTTGCGTAAAATTATATGTAAATAAACTACTACGTTTCTCGATGCCCATAAGCCCTGTAAAAGCGGTAAACGGCTAGCAACAACTTATTTTTTTTATTGAAATTAGGACGAACCTAATTTCAATGTCACGGCATGTGTGTTTTACAATGAAAGGGCGTTAGGTACTTCCCTAAACATTCTATGCGTGTCTGGTTAATTAGTGATTTGATTTTTCTACTTACATCTGAACTTAACGCTATGTTAATTTCTAATGAAACGATCCGTTAATAGTGTTTTATGAGCCTAGGTACTACCGCGGATGAAAAACAGGTGCCGCAGCATCCGCCGCCCGTGTGCTCGTCCACGGTGAAGAGCTGGCGCGGAATATAAAACGTAAGAAACCGCCGTATGTGTCTACAGTGAAGCGGCTAAGGCGGGGGCCTAGCACGGCGGTCTTGAGCGAGAAAGCGCGCGTAGTGTTCAAACGTTCCTATCCGCCCCTTGCGTCTACATTACAGGCCTGGGTAGCAAGCGGGTCTATCAAACCTTTTCTGACTGTCTTGTCAAGTAAAAATAATAAATCGTCATCCATGGTCATCATCATCATAATCATCAGCTCATTTTATGTTCCCACTGCTGGGATGAGCCTTCCCTATGGATGGGTAGGGAGAACGGGCCATAACCCACCACGCGGGCCCAGTACGGATTCGTGGTAATTAACAAGTGATAATGCAGCCGGGACCAACGGCTTTTCGTGCCTTCCGAAGCACGGACGAGCTCGAGATGATTAATGTTTGGTCACCGACGTCCGGCCGTTGCAAAAGTTGCTTAACCTCAGCACTCGCAGACCGGGCGCGTTAACCACTGCGCCATCGAGCTTTTCCTCATCCATCGTAAAATAGGCAACCGCTAGAACAACTCCTGAGGAGTCGCGCCCGCTGCAGCCCTAGTCACCGCTCGTTCACCCTGGACGCGGCCGGTGTTACGACGACTTGCTTACACTCCCGAACACAAGGCGATGAGTGCGTCATTGTAATTAATAGACTCGCCTCTATTCTCAAAGGAAAATAAAAATAACGCGTTCGACTCGGTCCAGCCGCACCACCGGCAGCGGCACCGTCGAAAACATCGTGAATCACGGTTCCTTGGAAACACTCGAATCTGTTTCTGGTTTCGGTTTGAGTGGCCAAACAATATTAACTCACACATTCGTTGCATTTTTAGTCATAATGTTACAAATAAATTACTAGACGTCATTTCAATTAGCTTGATTAACTTTGCTATCAAGTTTTGTTTTTGTCGCGTGAACTATGAATCTAATTACAATTTTTCGTAGAACAGCAGTCTGTTTTTCTTGTTATGTCCCTGTGGGAATTTAGCTAATTGCCTTGGAAATAAATGTTTACTTAAACCTATACATACTTGTACATAAGCTGTACACAAATGTCGTTGGTATTGTGATGTTAAATGGAAATCGAGTCCAAACGCGAAGACAACTTGCAGACTAAAACAACGTAGCATAGTTACTCTCACCTTCTCACCTCTTCAGGCCTCGTTTGAAGCTTTACATATTGTAAGGAGGGAAAACGGGTGCTGGTAGAATATTCCATCTTTTGGAGGTGCGACAAACAAACGAGTCGCTCTTTGTGCTCGATGGAATACAGTAAAGCGGTGACTACAGCGCGTACTTCTATGGAGGGAAAGGAAGAAAGGTGGGATGAGGTCAAATAGTTATTCAGAACAAAGCTTACTGTTATAAGCTAAAAGGTGTGACTGAAAAGCTCGCATCGCCGAGGTCCAGGTGCTTGGCGCGTCGGCGTCGCCCGAGTCGTTGGTGTCGGGCGCGCGCTGGCTGGCGTGCTCCACGGAGACGCAAGGTGCCAGCTTCGCTTTCCACACAGACGTGTCAGTGAGCTATGAGATGTGACAGTTACCTTCTCATCGTCGCTCGCATCGCCGACGTCCAGGTGCTTGGCGTCGGCGCCGCCCGAGCCGTTGGTGTCGGGCGCGCCGGCCGGCGTGCTCCACGGAGACGCAATGGTGCCGGCTGCGAGCGCACCGCTCGCTGTAACAAAGATAAACAAAACATGAATATATATTCATCTCTCAGTGACATAAGAGATGCGCAGTCTAGTGCTTCACGTTCGTGATCCCGAGTCAACAACCCTGTGGCAGAGAACTGCTGGAGAATGAAAGAAGTCCCCTCGTCGAGCTTTTCGTGTTTATTAAAAACTTTTTGGGTACTGAAATTCATGCTATGTTCAAATAAAAAATAGGTTAATATTTTAAGGAATTGAACGTTATTTATCTAATACCTTTAAACGAGCAATTCTTGTATATATGTATACATATAATCTCGGAAACGGCTCCAACGATTTTCATGTACTTAGTATGCAGGGGGTTTCGGGGGCGATAAATCGATCTAGATAGGTTTAATTTCTAGAAAATTACAAAAAAAAAATTACCACGCAAAACTTGGTCATCCAGGTACTGTTGTTATTTATACGTTTAATGGTCTGAAATAAATAAGTGTTGTTGTCGACATACCGAATACCCTATATCGGCCCGATTAGCTCGTATCCGATTAAGGGTTAAAATGTCAAAATCAATGCCCTGGGTGGGTTCAACTCGAACGATTTGTTAAGAAAACTCGCACCAGACACCCTGAGCTACACCAAAGTGAGTAACGTGTAATATTAGTTTAGCGGCCGCGTATGACGTCAGTAGTTTGTTTGTTTACCGCGGATGCTCGCCTTGTAAACTTCCAATCGTATTGTGCCTCTACTATACGTCAATGTAAGCAAATGTTGCGGTCAATCGTAAGACAGTGTTGCGGAGAAAAAAAACAATTCTCAATTCGTTTGAAATCATTTATTTACGACACTCGTAAGTGTAACGTTAGAAGTTGTGGTGTTAGTATTTACGATGATATCGACGACTGAAAGGAAATGTTGACTAAGCGACATTAACAAGTTATACGATTTCATTTCTAAATATACGAAATTTAAACTACTCTCTCGTAAAGTTAGCTCAATGTCGCTTAGTCAATATTTCCTTTCAAGCGTCGATATGTTTCTGAAATATTTTACACCAGTAGGGTAACGTCACCAGTTGTTGGACAGGAACCAGTTTTTTGCTCTTTAATAAATAAAACCGGCCAAGTGCGAATCGGACTCGCGCACGAAGGGTTCCGTACCATCTTACTAATATTATAATCGCGAAAGTTTGTAAGTATGGATGGATGTTTGTCACTCTTTCACGTAAAAACTACTGGATGGATTTGGATGAAATTCGGCATACAGATAGTTCATAACCTGGATTAACACATAGGATTCTTTTATCCCGATATTCCCTCGAGAACAGGAACCACGCGGGTGAAACTGCGGGCGGCCGCTAGTTATCTATAAAAACGGCAAAAAAAAACATGTCTGTTGTATGGGAGCCTCCTTCAATATTTATTTTATTCTGTTTTTTAGTGAAAATTTCAACTGTCTAACCATCCACACAAAATGTCTAACCATCACGGTTCATGAGATCCTAAACCCTAAAAATGGGGTCAAAAGCAGATTTTTGACTTTAGCAAAAATTTCATACAGACCACCACCTAGCTGTGATCGCGTACAGTCAACAGCAAAAGTAGATGATGTTTACTAGATTTCAAAATTAAGTTTCGATAGTGTAAGTCGGTATTTTCTATATATATAGCTACAGTCAAAATCTGCAGGTACTCTCGAAGGTTTAACGATATGCGTTTAAAAAGTTTTGATTTCATATTGATTTCATATTTTGAAACTTGACTAATCATCAGTTACCTTTGCTGTTGACTGTACAATGTTATTTTTTGGCAAACTAAACTGTGTCGAACATTGGTCTTACTGCCGTACAGAGACGTCAATTAAGTTTTAATGACAATTAAGTCTCTTGCTGTCTCTTTCTTATATATAGTGCTAAATAGAGAAAGAAAGACATTTAATTGTCATTAAAACATAATTGACGTCTCTGAGTACGGCAGTTAAAGTGTCAAATACGGGTGGCATTACAATACCAAAAAATTTTTAGGATTAACCGCAAGCGCTAAGTCCAAAAGCTTCGTATCTAACTTAATCAATTGTTCGAAAACGTAAGTGGAGTCGCAAAGGCATCGCCCTCACGCGACATGATGTCTATAAAACAGCGCACATTCTAATCCCATAAAGGTACCATCGTTAAATTGTGAATACCTTACGGCGCGTTCCGTATTTAAATGTTAACAGTTACAATGAAACTGAAAAATTCAATCTGCGCCGCAACGGAGCGAAATTTTCTTAATACTTAACAAATAATCTTTGTTTCCTCAACATCCAAGAGCGGAGGTCGTAGGCATTCCGGAAATTTTCATATTTACTGCTAGAAATATGCAGGTACGAAATGTTTACAGTATAAATATAATATCAAAACGGAGAATTTCTTTATGAAGATCGGATCCGTAGCGAGCGGAGTGGAGTAAAGTATTCGGCCGTCTTCACGACGACGACGCCAGCCTGGCTTCTTTATAAAATCCTATCTTTGGATATTCTTATTTGCTAACGTGTATCTCCCCAAAATTATTTGATTTCTATTGTATTATTAACATTGATATATAAAACTTATATGAAACTGAATAACGCAAAGACTGTGCAGGTAGAAAGCACTAATTCTATTTTTTATTTTGTACAGCAAAATATAGGTACCTACATATATAAGTATCTATCATAAATTCAATTTTATTCGTTACTAGTAATAATAATAAGTAAAAATCTTCAAAGGCAAGTCCAAAACTTCCAATTTTCTCTTTCTTTCTAACTTATCTTAGCAAGGCTTGCAGAAGTTTCTCTTAGCTTAGCGAAGTTAGCTATGGATGGATAGTTACCTACTAAAATGACGTAGGTACTGTTGTTGCAGAATATAAAGAAGAAAAAAGTGGAAAATTTGTAATTGACCGACAATCAAACACTCCTTATTGTCACTTCAATAGTTGAGTGCGAGACGTAAGTATCACTTAATCAAGTCATTGTTACACGTGGATCAGTGAGTACCCAAGCGATGACGTCACTACAAGTAAGTATATCTAAATTCAAAACTGGGTTTCTTTTTTAAAAACGTCTCGGACCATCTCTTGGCAGCGGACGCAAGCGGTGGAAAGCTAGCCCTACAGTCCTCTAGTACAGAAGAAGAAGAAGAAAAAACATTTATTGTAACATAGACAACGGGAAATAGAAGAAGTGAACAAAAAATAAAGATATATTTAAGTGTCTCACGGCTGCGTCAAAATAAGTGGTCAATTCAGCGTATGTCAGGATTATGAAGCCTGACTCTGGTTTTTAATTGGCGCCTTTATGTTCTAACAGGTTAATGCCATAAAAGGATCACATTTATAATATATATTTTGGTAAGTACCTATATATATATTAAAAAAAAAAATGCAAACTGTCTAATCATTTGGCCACCATGCTGCCTGTTGGTGAGCGGGATGTGGCCTAAGGTGGTAACATGTTTAGACAGTAAATGCCTATTAACTCTTGCTTTGAAGAGACCCCAGTCATAGTGAACAGGGAACACGTGACTAGGTAGTGCATTACACTCTTTGGCGGTTCGCAAAAGAAAAGAGTTAGCAAACCGCTTGGTACGAACAGGTGGTATGTCTACAACGTACGGATGGTATTATGATTTCACGTATATCCTTAAAATCAAATAGTGCACTTACAGTCAGCCAGTCTGCTAATTTATTAACGTCTTGATAGTGTGTCGACAGCCTGAGCTTTCCAGCTTGCCTGGTCAAAACCAGGCAGCGTATACACACGATTGTAAACGTTTTAAAATAATATTAGGTTCTTACCTACGAAATTGACGTTTTGTATAAAGATTTTTTATAAAATTTTATTTTTTATACTAACTTTTTTTAAAATTTTCTTAGCATCTATTTATGTTAACAGTATAAAAATTGTAGAGTAGTGTGTTTGTTTCACTAGCTAAATATAGCAGATATTAAAAAGAAAAAAAAAATCGAGTCCCTTCAAAGCTACAATGAAACAAAAAGACAAGTCCGCGAACAAAAAAAAGAGTAAATTTAAAAAAAAAATTGGGCGGTAAAGACACAAAATTAATAATCATTGTTATTACTGAAGCCTAAGTAACATAGTCCTAATTAAAGATGTATAATAATATTAACAACCGGTATTGACTTTTAGAAGTTATACACCTTTTAATAGGTGAGAAAAAAACGTCAATTTCACAGGGAAGGACCTATTAGAATCGATCCCTGCCTGGTCTAAAACAGAAAATCACATAGCTAATAGCTAATATCAAGTGTGTCCAATTAGGATAATAAATTGGTACCGGCTAATTTGTACGCAGTTGTCCACATCTCCAATCAATGTGTCGAACGCATTCTGCTTTTCACATAATTAATTCATAGATTGGCAATTAAAGAGCATCGTTGTGTGCATTTAGCTTTACGTTTGTGCACAGTGAGGTGTGAATCGATGAAGTACCCAGGAATTTTGTATTTACGAGATACATTGACATTATTTGTATAATTTTCGTATCATATTTCGCGTTACAAAAAGGTGACAGACTGAAAAAATAAAAACGTTTTGTAGCGTTGTATATAAACTATAATAGTGACTTTCACAGCATTTTTAATTTTTTAGGCTGATGTTCCCGTTTTTGCAACATTTTTTTCTGATGCTTCGCTCCTTTTGGTCGCAGCGTGATGTTATATAGCCTAAAGCCTTCCTCGATAAATGGACTATCCAACACAAAAAGAATTATTCAATTCGAACCAGTAGTTCCTGAGATTAGCGCGTTCAAACAAACAAACTCTTCAGCTTTATAATATTATAAAATATAGGTGAGATCATCATATCATCAGGCTACATTAGTCCACTGCCTCTCCAAGTGTACGCTACTGAGAACATTCATTTATTGTATAGTAACAGTAGATTGAAGGCCGTGTAGGTAATCAAAAACATTTCAAAATTTAAACTTATTTGGGCTGTATTGAAAATTTAAATAAACCATACGTTACATATATTACAGTTTACTAATTCCACTCTTTAAAAGTTGTACACCACTCGCAACGTAAAACAGACGGCAGGGTTTCAATTACAATTGTGAGTGACTAATAAATTCTAGCGCGGTCGTTTCTCATAAAGGGCGCATGAACGTGCGATAATTAAAATAATAAAGCGGCCGGGTGCGCATTGTGCGCGTATGACAAGTGTCCGCAATAAGGGCCCTTGGAGGGTCCCATTCTGACGCGCGCTGAGGGATCGTGTTGGTTTTTAACATAGTTCAAAAGGGTAGGGATGAATCGTATGATGTTTGGCAAGCGGTCTCGCGCAAGTGCTTTACTCCAGCTATTATTTAACTGGTATAGAAACAAATTGTCTCGTTTTTGGAAGTTTAGCTTCTGGCTTTATGACTTTATTCATTGTTGACAAGGATATTGTTCTTTTATATTATTCGTATGTCGCACTGTCAAAGAGTGATAGCGTTGCCAGTACTGCATTCAGAAGCTTTACAACTCCTCTCCCTTTGAAGTAAGAGTGAACAGACATCTTCTGGGTAAGGTCGTTACATTGTAGGCCTCATCTTGTCCTATTTGCCTAGATTGACATCAAGCTCATGTCCATATTCTATGAAAATAAAAAAAAAATTACAATTATAACTAGTGTCATTATTATTACCTGTTTTGTGAGAGACTTAAAAACTGGCTGCGCTTACTCATCTTATGCTTTTAATATAATGTGTTTAACTGTAACATCCACTAACCCACATAAGGCTATGTGGTAGGGTCTATAGCTAAATTTCCCTGATGTTTTGTTGTTCGTGTGGGACGTCCTGAACCCAGCAGTTTACATTTACATTACAATGTATTTAAGTTCATGAAGAGAGGCCTGTAGCCAACAGTTTACGTTTATATACTGATAATGATGCTGTAAAGGCAAAAAACAACTATATAAAAAACAATTATGTACTCGTAAAAACCGGACTAACATAAAATAACTGTAAAGAGAAAAAACTGAAAAGAAAAAAACAAGCTCTACGATCCCAGAATTCAATTTGAGCAATGTTGATTGCAACGTGAAATATTTCCTTGTCCGATACCTATACTTAAATAATAAAATCTATAATAAATGTGTATTTATAAATATATTGAATATTGATAGTTGTCGCAGGCGGGGACAATCAAAAAATTAACTCATAAATAAAATTATAGAGAGGTACACAAGATAATTGTGACTTTGATACATAATTAAAATGCAAGTTCTATTTAATGGTCCTTTTAGTAGGCTATTTTTCTGAATGATAACTTCAAATTACATTCATTTCGCCTTTATATTGCAATGCGCGTCTCGTGTATATTAGAAATAGCCGCCCCCTCGTCATTCGCCTCCCATAAACGTTAATCTCTTGCTCTTTTTACTAAGATTTAATTGGCTGAATGCCTGCTATCAGCGCTCATAATTATACCAAGATTAAACATGATGATGTTTCAGTTAACTCTGTCAGATGACTGCCATTTTTCTAGTCGAGTTTGTTTTATTTGAATGAATTAATAAAATAATGACTAAATTGATGCATGAAAAATATCTGAACGTGACGGTTTAAAAGTGGTTCATTTAAGAGTAAATAGTGTTAGCGTCAATTTTTAAAGACATACCTAATGCTCTATTACTCGGTTTCGGTTGTAAAAAAAATCTGATCTATTAGTCTTATTCAAAACTAGCTGTGCTCGCGACTTCGTCCGCGTGGAATAGTGACTTTCGGCAGCATTTTTAATTTTTTAGGCTCTTTTCCCGTTTTTGCAACATTTTTCACTGATGCTTCGCTCCTATTGGTTGCAGCGTGATGTTATATAGCCTAAAGTCTTCCTCGATAAATGGACTATCCAACACAAAAATAATTATTCAATTCGAACCAGTAGTTCCTGAGATTAGCGCGTTCAAACAAACAAACAAACAAACAAACTCTTCAGCTTTATAATATTAAGTATAGATATTAAGTTTCTTTGCTCAGAGTATTGTATTTTATTGTTTAGATCTGACTGACACCAACCGGAAACATCAACGCCTTAAAATGCCTTCTGCAAAAGTTTGAGAAAATTTAATTTATCTGTTGAATGACCGGCATTTTTAAAAGTGCTTAACATTCAAGATTGCAACCAAAACGTACTTAATTTTTATATTTTCAATGCTTTCTGGCCGAGACAATTTGACATACTTACATAGAATTATGCATTTCTCTTGGTTTCTTTACTATATTTCATAGTAGTTCACGATATCAGGATTCAGAAATAGATACTGAAAGTTCTCTAGAACAGCCTGGGCACAACTGGGTGGCACATACAAAGGCAGAATCGTATTTATAGAACACAGCCTCGCTTACGAAAACGATTATGTAGTTTGAGTTGTAACTAAAATGATATAAATAACTGCGATACGTTTTAACCGTACAAAGTTAGTAGAGCTAGCTCAAACCGTTGTAATGACTCAACTGCTTTTTTCGGCTTGTGCAGTTTTAAACACGCCCAGGGTCTACCTAGTGCCAGTTTATTGAATCAATCAAGAAAATATTGATTAGATCATGTTGTGAATGGGTAATATAACTTTGTATGGGGGCATCGACGTTATAATAAAAAATGGCAAAATTACATGTACATTTACAAACTGAGACTTTCTGTTTAATGCATAGGACAAAGATTAATAATATTATTTCACTAAATTTTGACATGAATTATATGAAATAAATTATTTTATGAGCGTTAATTGATTAGTGTTAATAAATTTCTTAAATAAATTTAAATGTTATTTATGAATAGCTAAATAGGTTAAGATACTTTTAAATAAAACATTTTGTGACAAAAAATAATTATTGCAATTGATAATTTGTATTTGTAATTTTCGAACTATTTACCGCATTCTGTTAAGTTGGCCGTTGTAATTATCATTCGGAGTTGTGCAAGCAATGTAATATCCATATCAATAATATGGGGGCGCAGTGTGTGCCTAGGGTGACCCCCGGCAGCGGCCACCTGCATTAGGGCTGGCAATGCACATGCGTGCCCAAGCGATGTTTTTATTAAATTAGCAGTTGAAGTACCGTATCTGATAGTCTTTGCAGCGTTTTTCTCTCTGATTTATATATAAGTATGCATCTATCTAGTATAGGCTGATGATGATGATGATGATGATGCATCTAAAACTTATCAGGAAGTGGTGAAAACAGTTGATAAAGATTAAAATCTTAAAATATAGGTATTAAACTTCATTAACCAACGCTCTATGCCTATTGAACTTGACGATTCAATTTCCAAAGTATTCATTATAATTGGTTGTTCAGATATTTTTTATTTTTTAGTAAAAAGTATAGTAAATTTTAAATTATATTTTATAGTCTGTAATGTGGAGTCTCCTTCTGTGGGGAGGCTACAAAATAATAAAAACACTCTACACTTAACAAAAATATGGTATTTTATTAAAATAAAATAAAACAATACAATTGAACTGTGAATCATCACCATCACCTTTTGTTTTACAATTAAGTTCGCTTATAATCAAAAGCTTTTTCTAAAACTGTCACTCGCCTCTATCGTATGGTAACAAGAACTTTTTGCCAAAAGTTTGGGTCGAAAGCATAGTCTCGTTACGCGGATATCCTCGTCGCTTGTAAAATGGTGGACAGGGGTGTATGCAGGGGAGGGTGGCACCTGAGAGGGCCGGTAAAGTATGTTAATTAATTTTCGGTGTCCACTGCCGGCCGGCCGGGCGGCGATCGGCCCATGCGGTCTGCCTTTTTTGTTTCTGGCAGGTTATTAACACGTTTTAATATCGAAATTATGTGAATTATGTGTTTCATGGAAATAATTTTGTAATTTGTTCACTTTTGCTCTTTTATTTTCGGCTTTAATTAAATTTAATGAGAATAAATTAATAACTGAAATGAATTTTGTTGTTTTACCGTGAGCATGGCGTATACAAGAACCGCGTCGAAATATCGGATACTATAATTAGTATCCGATATTTCGACAGAACCATAGTTAGTGACCATGATACCGAATAAACTTTAAGCAGTTATATCTTAAATTATTTAAATGGTTTTATTCAGTTTGGGCTTCAATAATACACTTGCTTCAAGCTGTCATCCCGAAGTTTAAATGAAAATATATGTTACTAGCGGCCGCTCGCGGTTTCACCCGCGTGTTTTCCGTTTCTGTGGGAAATATCGGGATAAAAAGTATTGTATATTTTAATCCAGGTTATAAACTATCTGAATGCCGAATTTCATCCAAATTCATTCAGCAGTTTTTACGTGAAAGAGTAACAAACATCCATCCATACTTACAAACTTTCGTGTTTATAATATTAGTAGGATTTTTTTGGCGACCGGTGTTGAACACTGGGTCGCTGTGACGAAAACTGGTGCCACTACCCTAATTCGTTTTGCGTAGCGTCGTCTAAGAAGGGACTAAGTAGGCGGTTATGAAATCAATAACGGAATACTCTCCTACAGTTGTGTTTTGTCGCCTTTGCACATTAATAATTCAGTGGGTAACCCTGTCTCCTACCCCTAGGAAATAGGCCAATGGGCCTTTATTAATTCTTCATCAGCTGACTTAATCGGGGTATTAATATCAGAGCAGTTTCAGAGGACGTCTCCATATTTAAAACTCGCCAAGCTGCTTTAAGTGTTCTTGTCATGAAAAAGATTATGTTTTTGAATATTCAAATTGTCTTGCTAAATGAGAAATTGGAAATATCTGATCATCAGAAAGTTGAATTGCTCATTTCTTTATTGAATGACCGTGAAAGCACTTTGACGATTTACAATATCTCCACTTCCTATTTTCTATGTGACGTAAACGTTCGTCGTTTTTAATTATACCTACTACACGTTTTTTTTTTCGTTTTTAATAATCCTCCTAATATAATGCACTTATTGCCACAAAGGTCAGTTGTCATGGTAAATGCCAATACAGCCGTATTTAAATTTAAAGTTTTATTCCGAAGAAGACCGATTTTTTATGACCGTGCAAGTACTTTTCACAGTCATTCAAGAATTCATTCCTTTTTGATTTAAACAATTTGCCTGTTATTTATTTTTCTTTTCATATAAAAATCTCGTTATGTATTACCGCAAAGGTCACCAGTTCCCAGGATAAATTACAACCATAATGTTTTCCAACTCCACATTATAATGAGAAACTGGATAGTAGTGTTTAAAAAAAATGCTCAATATATTCTTGAGCGAAACAGTAAAAACATTCTGTCTGTTTCTGTTGAACATCAGGTAGATCAGAGTAATTTGTCTATCTTTAAAATAATACTTAGACGATCCACATGGACCTCCTTATTTCCTGGTGTGACGTAAGCAGTATCCTTTCTTCTTATATCTAGGTCTTTAAAGAATCCTCATAATATAATGTTTTACCACAAAGGTCACCAGTTCCCAGGGTAAATGGCAGTACAACCATATTGTTTTCCAACGCCACATTATTATGATAAACTGGATAGGAGTGTTTACAGCGGCGGGCGTGCGCGTGCGTCGCTACTGCGCGTTCACAAAGATGTTTACCTGGCGGCGCGTGTTTACAAACGTACGCGCTGCACAAAGACCCCGCCACCACGTGGCTTGTGTGCGTATTATCCAGGAGTGGCGTATTGCGGAGAATAATGAGTTTTCACCAACACCCTAAAGAAAACGAAAATTTACATTGCATAATCTTCGTTTGTCAACGGGAGACTCTGCTTCATAGTACGCATTCTCGTTTTAGTTGACGTGATATAACTACTTAGTTGTTTTAAACCAGACACAATAGAAATTCAATTGTTCTATGGCACTGCGGTTACATGCGGCGTCCAAGTATATAAGTTACTACTTACTTAATTCTTATTTACTACTTACTTCTTACTTACTAGTATACGTTAGTACTGAGATTAGTAATCCTGTTGAAGTGAGCGATAGATTTAACAATGTTAGCTAACGATATTAACATTATTTCGTTAGAACATTAAAAATAATAATAAGCAAAGCAGTAGCTAGTGGCAAGTAAAACTCGTACTGTAATCCTGTAGCGCGTGCGCATCTCTGTTGCAAAAGTGATTTATGGCAAAGTCTGCCACGAGTCTTTGCGTTGCGTATAGGCAACCTTATCTCTCTTTAGGGATGTAATTGTTCGGCACCGGCCGAGGAGGGAGATGTAGGTAAAAGGAGAATTTTCTAATTGGAAAGAAAAATTACGGAAGTTTTGACTTTCCGTGTAGAAACAAGGTGGTTTTCAATGTAACGATGGTATTTAACGTTTTTTTTAAGTTAAATAATACCTACATATCTACAATACTAAATTATTTCTAAAAAGCCAATTACTGTATAACACGAGTCAGACTAATTCATTACCCTAGGATGTCTAGGTTAAATATACTTACTTCCGTTCCTAAAAGGCAGGTGTTTAAAAGCTAGTTACAAGGTGTTTCTATCAGAAAGGTAAAATTACCTTCTAGTATGTCATTTTCCATATGAATTATGTCAGCTATGTAGTTTTATAGTTTGCTGACGTAAAAAGGTTATATTACAGTGACATCAGCACAACTGTTTATTTATTTAAACAGTACACAAACAGTATTATATATAGTGATGTAAGCTGACCTATTTATACATAACATGGTAACAATACAATTTTTTTCATCGATGACTAGTTACATGACTCCTTTCCACCAAATGAAAAGACAGTTAGTGGAGCGGGGTGGTGCCACACTAGCAATAGCTCGATGGCGCAGTGGTTAACGCGCCCGGTCTGCGAGTGCTGAGGTTAAGCAACTTTCGCAAAGGCCGGTCATCGGATGGGTGACCAAAAATTTATCATCTCGAGCTCCTCCATGCTTCGGAAGGCACGTAAAGCCGTTGGTCCCGGCTGCATTAGCAGTCGTTAACAACCACCAATCCGCACTGGGCCCGCGTGATGGTTTATGGCCCGTTCTCCCTATCCATCCAGGGAGGGCTCGTGCCCCAGCAGTGGGGACATAAAAATGAGCTGATGATTATGATGATGATGATGAATTTAACTTTATTATGAATAAATAGTTAAATTAATCGTAAATATATGATAATAACAGTCTTGTAGAGCTCTGTCCAATAGGGGACGTGTTTTGGCTGAGATGATGTTATGGAGATAAGACATGACTAGATTTAGCAGTTTTTGATTCCTTCATTAATACTTACACTAAAACCCTAGTTTTGATTTTTGAATTGATTCAATCAATCTTTGCATGGAGGATGCATGGACGAACGAAAAGTATCAAGTTTACATTAGCAAGTTACAGCCGAGATTAAATTTTCGATCGACCAACACTCGGGAGATAATCACCGGAGTGTACATGTGATTCACGCGAACGCTTGCCAAGTCCAGATAACGGGTAACAGCAAAGACGTATCTACTATTCGAGAGTTGTGCAATTTTGCAACTTAATGCTGCGCTGTCAAAGATCAAGTCCACCAGCAACTATACATAGAGCAAATGAATCACCGTGGTGGATCGCCAGCTGCGACTAAAGACTCGTATTGCTGAGCTCGCGTTACACTGTGAGAGCGTAATGAAACTTATTATCGTATTTTAAATTATGCGTAGTACACAGCTACTGATGCCCATTGTGTCATCTAATACGAAGATTTAAGGAACCCGTTAACACTTATAATAGTCATACGAAGCGATCTTGTGTAGCCACTAAAGTATTAATTAGTGAATTAATTAGCTTCTATAACTACTGTCCCACTCATGGGTCGTCGTCGTCGTTGAAATTAAGTCATCCCTACAATTTTTTAAATTTTATATCTTACGGGTAAGCACAGTGCATTGATCTCACCTGATGTAAAGTGATGATAAGGCCAATGATGGAAGCGCACTTCACCCGGGAGCCTCAGCTAGTGAGGCAATCTCATCTGTAGCTGCCGGAACACAACAATGCTACAAACATTGATGTTATGCCGTCATATTTAGATAAGATAGTGGTAGCTAGCCAGGCGGACTAACAAGCCCTACCAACCAAACCGAGTACACAAACATGTACCCCCCGCTGGGAATCGAAACCGGTGGTCTTAGCCACTAGACCGTAATGTTGGGCTTTGGCTATATTACCACGTTTTTCAAACGCGAGTTTTGGTAATCGCAAACCCGGGCTAGCTTTATATCGAAATATTCAAAACACGGTTTGCCTGACTTACGAAATTGAATCCTGGACTTTCGAATACCTGGCTAAGCGTTGCCACTCTGCCACCAAGACGTATTTTATACAACATAGTATGTTATGTATAATAAGTAAATAAGAAGTTCAACGGGGTTTGTCGTACAGACTATGACCACGGCCGGTGAAACTCAAACGACGCGTTCGCCGGGTTTAAGAATGAAGGATTTTGTGTTTCACCTCATTTGTTTTACCTATAATGGAACGAGAAAATTTAAAGGTGTTTATGTAAGTACCTATTTTAATTTCTTCAAATCTGTTAAAGTTTTATCAAGCTGTCTTAGAAATTTCATTGAGCTGTGTTCATTGATGAATATCTGACAGCTTGCTGGGACACCTAATAAGCCTCAAAGATGAAAAATTATTTCCTTCTTGATGAGTAAAATGACCAACTAAAAACTCCTGCGCAAAATTTTATCGATATACCAGAAAATACTGCTATCATAAGCGCATTCAATAAAGCCGCAAATATTAGTTAAACGTGATGATATAGGTGCCATGGTAACAAAGAGATACTTATGAAATTAAGCTATAAATCAGCTCAGCGGACCAGCCATGAATGGGGGGGAACAACGACTTATATGTAAATAACTTTGTATGGCGCCACCGGCAGCCCGTCGGAATATAAAGTAATATGTCACAGGACATTATATCATTATGCTACGTAACTGCCATTAACAGTAGCGTCCAAGAAAGTATTAGCATTCATTAATTCAACGTGAGCGTTAGGCGCGGGTCTCGGCTGGTAGTGACGTTGGCTGCCATTTTTGATACTAGAACTATTTGTTTTTTAAGTTTACGTGAAAATGTTACAAACGAAACGAAAATGTTTATTTATTCTGACACAGAGCGACTTTATGAAAACAGATTTTCCAAAGGGTTCAAAACAAAACATTGTTTGATTCTGATTGTTTTGTTTGTACATACATACATATAATCACGCCTCTTTCCCGTAGGGGTAGGCAGAGACCACTTTTTTCCACTTGCTACGATCCATACATACTTGTTTCGCTTCGTCCACTTTCATTATTTCCTTCATACATGCTCTTCGGTTTAGGGTACTCTTGACCTGGCCTTTTTCCAAGACGTCCCCGATTTGGTCTCGAAACGTCCACCTAGGTCTTGTTTGTGCCACAAGATTAATCAAGAAACACTGATAATAAGATTTTCTGACTTAGGCACCAAGGTGGGCCGTTTCAGGAGCAATTTGGTGCTTGCCGGCCGGCTTTGCCCTTCGAAATCGTGAGGCATCCCCGCGTAGAGAAGGGAATGATACTAGATTTTTTAGGTAGCTAGGGCGAAGAAGAGAAGTGGAGATCCACATCACCCGGTGTCACCCCTGGTCGTTGTAAAAGCGTAAGACAGCATTACACCTCAAAAAAAAAAAAGACTCCACGAAAAATCTTTCGTTGAAAAAAATATATATGTACCTATACAAACCGCCATGCATCTTAACGAACACAAATTATCGCAACATGCTGAACTTTCTTTTTTTGAAAGAGATTGCTGATTGCCTCAAACGGCATTTTCAGCGTCACTGGGCTTGTTTGGGGGCGGCGAGAAACTTAAAGGGTTCCTCAAGCCGTGTGAAACGAATCATCTTCGGAGGTTTTCTAGAGGGAAAGGCATCACGCACTAGTGCGTGACCCCGTGCCCTACTAGATTCTCCGAAGGGTTCGGATCAGATCAAGGAGCGGAACAACCCGAGGGCACCTCTAAAGGCTCGGACCTCGGCTCGGGTTGACCGGGCCGTGGTGGAGGAGAGAAGCACCCAGGTACATGTCTGTACCTGGTATAGAGTGCGTGTGAACCGGTTCTTCGTACACTTGTTCTACGAGTACGGTGTCTTGGGCGTAAACAAGTGTGCATGTTTAGTGTATTCTGTAAATGTGTAGTGGCATTTAGGGGATCGGGCGGGGCGGGGGGGATTTCCGAGCCGTTCCAAGATCTGTGCCCGTGCAAGGGATCTATGTAAGTTGTTCGAGCGCGATAAGTATTAAGAGGAAACAAGATCAAGAACAAGGTCGACTGAATTGAAAAATATGTATGAAAAGTAGACAAATTCAACGTTTCATAGTCCCCTGATTCCTCCTCCAAAACTAGACCGATTGAATTACTTTTTTCATTAAAAATTAAAGAAACGCTTTGACTGTGTCACTATGTCTTCCTTTTTTTCATAAATTAATTATTAAAAAAGATATGAAATGAAAAATCCTTTATAAACCTTAAAAGTTGGCCAGATTTTTCACTGTTTCTCAAATTTTACGTGATTAATTTAAAAAAAGCAAAACACAGGGACACAGCCAAAGCCTTTCTTTAATTTTTAATGAAGAAAGTAATTAAATCGATCCAGTTTTGGAGGAGAAATCTGGGGACTACGAAACGTTGATTTTGTCTACTTTTCATACATATTTTTCAATTCAGTCGACCTTAGTATTTCCTCGCTTACCTACTGGGTCAATTATTTATTCTGTGACTGGGTCACCTTGTTTTGTGGCCTAAGCCAGGACGCATAGGCAGCATTTAAACGATCTTACAAAACGGAAGCGCGGATTACACAGCCACTCAGTGTGGCGTAAAATGGAAGCGTCAGCGCGGAACGGGAGATAAGAGGTGGCAACCTCGACCACAGAAGCGTTAAGTCTGCAATCCTAGCCATCACCGTAACGGACTAGACCATATAGCTATGGTTAGACCCCATTTTGTGTAACGTGCACATGTTGCGCTAATTTTGAACAAAAGAATACTGTCCATCGCTCTTCTACCATCTTTGTAGTTCAGTATGTAGACTACCAGTTCCAGAGTTGTTTTAAATCCGTCTGTCTATCTACCACCATCTTTTCTAAGCATGTTGACACAATAAAATTTAAGCAGCAGTCTTCCGACAGTAAGAGGTAAGATGGCTAGTTCCTCAATAGTCAAGGATTACTTACATATTTGGACCTAAAAAGACGTCCTTGGTAGCCGGGTAGCTTGCACGCCGGACTTTGGGCGGCGCTAACTCTGAGGTCCCGGGTTCGATTTCCGGTCGGGTCAGTAACGAAAATGAACTTTTCGATATTGTGGGTGGTTGTGGTACCGTCGTTAATTCTGATTTCCATAATACGAGTGGTTTAGCTACTTACTTGGGATCAGAACAATGTATGTGTTGTTGTCTAATATATATATATATTTTTAATTTAATTTATTTTAATTTTAAAAAAGGTGAACTAGTGGATCAAACAACGGTTTTCCCTATTGTTATAACAATTTTATTAAGGGAAAGTGATAAGAAGACAAGTGCGAGTCTCTTAGGCGTTCTGTCTTTTCATTTAACTATCATTTAATTTAAAAAAAACACAAATGTTGAAAAAAAATCCACGAGCAGGATTATATCAGAAGCAGAAGCAGAAGCAGAAGCAGAAGCAGAGCAGGTATGTCAGAAGGGTGCGGGTTCAAATCCTGCTCGTGGAAATTTTTCAACATTTGTGTTTTTGTAATTTGTTCGCAACAAAATTTGCGTTAAAAATTATATAAACATTTTATCATTTAATAATTTGCATTCAGTTTGGGGTAGTTAAAAAACTCTAAATAGATCCTGGGAATTCCAAACAGTAGATTTTCATTTCAGTTACCAACCTCCTTAGAGGTAAGTCGATTGCTTTAACCCATTCAGTTCATTATCACAATAGGAATAGTAGGATGCACAAGTAGCTTACGTAATCGATGCGATGGGCGAGCCTCAGCAAGCATGCAGGTCTACACAGCCACGCGTCTTCTGCTTACTCGTACATAAACAAGCACTTAAAGCTGTTGTATGTATACATACAGGCCATACAGGCCGTAGCCGTAGCCATATTTTTTGTTAGAGATTTGATTCTTCTTATTTGATAAATACTTGGACGCCCAATGTAACCACAGTGCCATAGAACAATTGAATGTCTATTGTGTCTGGTTTAAGAACAACTAAGTTGATAATTAAGGAATCAGACGTTACTTTGCGGAAATCCATGTTCATTTCGTTAAATAAGGCAGAATTAACACTACATATTATTTTAACCTTTTCACCGCCCAACTATCCTGCACGCGATGTCCCGCTGTACGATAACGTATAAATGTATTTTAATAAAGTAGGAACAAAGAAGAACTTCTATAGAAGTGGACGGACTGGCGTGGACGGCACGAATATCTCGAACATCTATAGAAGTTGTTGGCGGTAAAAAGGTTAATTACATTTTTGTATGTCTTCTTCTTTGACTGAAGAGACACGCTTTTGTCGCTGTATCATTTTCTACTTATATCTATCTCAAGCAAATTCTGTTACTTCTTTATAAGGCCTGACGTCTCTTCAATTTTTTTTTAATACGTAGCACGGCAAATGACTCCATTTCACCTGATATTAAGTGAATATGGAATCCAGATGCGACGACAACTGGTACAGCGTGAAAACAACGCAGCATCAGTTAACCTCACTCTGCCGGCCCACAAAGTGCCTCTTCACTCCTCGTTTGAAAGACCCCATATCATAGGAAGGAGGGAAAACGTGTGCTGGCAAACTATTCCATGTTTTGGAGGTGCGACAAAGAAACGAGTCTCCAAATTTCTTAGTGCGCGATGGAATATTTGAGACAGTGAAGCGATGACTCCGAAGAGCAGCACGTGTACTCTTATGAAGGAAGGGAGAAGGTGGGATGAGGTCAAAGAGCCCTTCAGAGCACTCGCCATGGTATAAGCGGTAAAACACGCTGATAATACGCAATATACGCAATTGCAGGGATTCAATTCAATAGTATTTGCGACTTCTGCGTTGCCGATAATGCGTACAGCGCCACGCTGCAATTTGTCCAAGGCATCGAGAAGGTACTTTGCGGAACCGTCCCAGATGTGCGAGCAATACTCCAAGCAAGATCGTACCTGTGTCTTGTACAAAAGGCACAACTGGTCAGGCGTAAAGAATGGCCGCACCCAACATTCTGAACAAGAATACCGAGTTTTCTATATATGTTCTATTTATGCTTAGTCTTCCTCTTTCTCTCTTTCGTTCTATTTGCTTCACTTATGTTTTTAATCGTCGTCGTGTCCTAAGTGGCTATCTTGCCTCTTCTGCTATCAATAACTTAAAATAATGATCGCTTTTCCCATAATTTTACTAATACTTCTTTAGTGACCATTTCTGTCCATATTATCATTATAAACTCAAACTCAAAAGTATATGCAAACTAAGTGTTACATAGACCGTGTTTACAATGTTTTAGTGTCCTTATTACATAGTCATCTTGTACAGGTACCTATAATATTCCATGCTCCTCCAGCACCACATTTGGAATTTTCCAGTATCTCTCTGTCATTCTATGTTTTTGTCCATGTTTCATATCCTTAGAAGGCTATTCTCCCTACATACACTATAGCCTTGTTAATAAATTTATTACATGATTTGTTTTATATATATCTAATTTATTATCATTACGGACAATACAGGAAGCATGAACAAGCATAACCCACCCATTTACAAGCCAAGGAATTCCAAAAACTCTGACCATTCAATATTTGAACGTTATTATTCTCCACCCGTACACACTTCAAACGTGACCTGAACTCTTTCCTATTGTGGTTCAATATCACACGACTACGTCAAAAACAATGAATTCATGACCAACTTCCAATTCAGTGCGTGAGTTCGGAACGTTCGCCATTTGAATATTGAGCGAACACAGTTTAATGTAAATATTTTAAAAGCTCGTACAAATGTACGTAAGAATATGGAAAAAAAGACTGCAAACCAACCTTATTCCATTTAAGTAAGGTCATGATTAATTTATTATGCGGTCGGGGAGTGTGTTTGCACCTAATTAAGGGAATCCGTGAGCTTTAGCGATATCAAGGTGCTCTGATAATCGAATTAATTTGAACAGCATTGAAGCCGGCAACGTTGCCGACAGAGGGTTTAACTAAGTTTATTACTATGCTAGGTACGCTGCCGGCGTGCAACAAGTTTGTTAGGAACGTCTTGAGTGCTTTGAAATCGGTTAAGCCATATAGAGCCGTCAGTGTTTAAAGCAATAGTTTCATACGCTTCATTTGTTCGAGCGCTCGGTATGTTCTTTGGCTGATTGCTGAAGAGATCTGTGCGAGATGTTACTTTGAGCAATTAATAGCGCTTACGGTCGCATAGGCAGCTGCTTGCGGTGACGGAAGACAATTGCTATCGACAATTCGCAGGGTTCATTGACCATTCGGACGCTGCAGCGCGCACACAGACATAGTGTTTTCCTCTAGAAAACTTCACTTGAACGCGCGGTAGAAAACAAATCGTACGCGTCTCGATCGGGCCGCGCGAGAAAAATATTTACGTTAATGAGCCGAGTTCCTACAATTGCGATTGAATTATGGTTAGGTCAAGATCTAGATCTTCGAACAAGTTTACATGAATCGTTTATTATGTGAAGTCGGCATATACTTGCAGTTGTTTATCTAACGACTTCTAACTACTTTTCATATTATTTTAACAAACTATTCTAGTTCATGCAATACATTCGTGATTATTATAGAACTTTGTTTAGTCAAGACTCATTGTAACAAATAGTAAGAAAACCTTCTATAAATTATGAACAGTATCAGTATCGTTTATATCAATCACTTCATAGTTCATAATAACCATTTACCTTATACATCGTTAGGACGAGGTAATTCTTTTGTCTTTAAGTTGTAGCAGAAAAAATGTGCACATTGCAGTGACACAGGAAGCTGATTTGAAACGTAAATGACAAAGTTACGCGTCGCGACCATACTTGGGCATCATTGTCCATTCGCGATTCCCACAACGACAATTATCTCAGTGCAAATCCACACAATATTTCTAGTTGGGTATCCAGTGTAATTGGATTGTAATGCGAGCAGGGTCTATGCGGAAGAATGGGTGGCATGGTCTCAGTTACATTCTGTGTCTTATTCTGAGAACACCATGGGAATAGCTGCGTCTAATCTGAAGCTCGTTTTCTTATTTACCTACTTTAAGTATGAGAAGAGGTTAATGAAAAGTTGAATGAACATTTTTGTCGGTTTAACGATGAAATGAATAAAAAATTAGGACGGATTTCGAAAAATATTTAGGCCTTCTTTAAGTGCTACGTGTGTGTGAGATAGCTGTACCCACATTTCTTGGTAATTAGACAAACAGATATCAGGTTTTTAAATTTAATATTTAGGTAATGGCTAATAGGCTTGTATTTACATGATCGGCGAAGATTAAACAACAGCGAGAGAGGATATTCCGGACGCAAAATCCAACGTCTGATGTTGAAGCTGCCAATTATGCAAAATTCATCTTCAAATTTTTGCGTGCTGTTTAACGTTTTGCATTCATTGCCTTATAATGAATATGTAAGCAATAAGGTATACATTACAAAAATAATGAGCTTCACCATGTTATGTTTATGGAGCATTCGTTCTAATTTGATGAAGATGCTTTTGTATAAATTTATTCATTGGGGGAGAAGACTTAAATAGAATAAACGATGCGCGATATTTTCATTTCAAATAACTAGGCATAAGGATATTGAGAGGTATCAATTAGGATTATAATGTGATTTTATTTGATTAAAAAAGAGAATGTAGAGAAATAGTGACTACTCGGATAATAGTTAATAAATAATCAACTTCAATTTTGTGATTCACTGTGGAAAGTTTCAAATCTCATTAATTTAACTTTTTATGAAAAAGTTATTATTTTTCTGTACCAACGCTCCTTAAGCTTAGTAAGTTTAAATATTTATGAAATACAGTGAAAAAATTAAACGCCTACCCGACCTCGAGCCAGCCAGGATTCGAACCTGGGTCTTCCGCAATCCGGGCGGCTGCACTGACCGCAATGCTACCGGGACGACGTAACTGACGTAAGGGCTGAATTTTTTCACTGCTTTTTTAATTTTTTTTTTATTGATAATAGCGGCACAGTGCATTTACTTACAACATTACAACAAGTAATGTTGTTTGCGGCACATTTTATAAATATTAAATTTAGCCACAGTGCAGCAATTAGCACTTGAAAAAAAAAGGAAAAATTTAGTAAGTTTAATTAAAATAGGCTATTAATTATTGATTCAAAACACATTGAGAGTTCGTATGGCACACAATAAGGCGTGAACCCTCTCAAGTGAAAAAGTCAAAACAAAGGCTGGCTGGCGTTGTTGGTGCGCTATTTAGTATGCATTTGGAAAGGAGTCGAGGCGAGAGCAATAAGTCGGAGCACGCGATTTGCATAGATTGTGGTCGCGGCGGCGGCGGCGGGCGCGGCGGCGGCGGCGCGCCGTGCTCCGTGATTTACTCAGAACGTGGGCGGCACTGGCTTGCAAACAAATGACACCTGCAAACGTTTACCGTGACAACCCGGCATATGGAGCGAGACGACATCCTAGAATCATCAACACCAACTCATTTGTATACCCACTGCTGCCACGAGCCATCCTTATGGGTGGAAACACCAGCGCGAGAACTGGCCATAAACTACCACGCGGGCCCAATGCGGATTGGTGGTTCTTAACGACTGTTAATACAGCCGGGGCCAACGGCTTTACGTGCCTTCCGAATAGGGCTGCCATCAGCTAAATTACGGACCCAGCCCCCCGACCGCCTAACTGATCGCTTTGACTTCGCGTATAGTTTATGACGCCATCTTGCCACCTCGCATCGCCTATGAAAGCAATATCGAAAGCTATAGCCTTTAGCTTTCGATATTGCTTTCATAGGCGATGCGAGGTGGCACGAAACGACAAGATGACGTCATAAACCACACCCGAAGTCAAAGCGATCGGTTAGGCGGTCGGGCCCCAGGACAAAAACTTCAAAACCCAGGACATTTGGGTGAAATAAACTTACCCCGGACTCCATCGAAAAAAAATACAATAAAATAAAAACATAGTTATCATATTTTTATTTATTTATAGAAAATCAACTTAATCGACTAGGGAGGTCACGTCACGTCACGAGACTCACGAGTGCGCGGATATATTTGCTTTAATTTATTGCTAATCATTCCATTCTATCAAGTAAATTCCCCTGGCATAAAAAGTGCCCGGGTTTTACCCGGACACTTTTTAGAAACCCCGCCCGGTCGCTTCCCGGACCTCCAAACTAGGACCAATCCGGGGAAACCCGGACGGATGGCAGCCCTACTTCCGAAGCATGATTTCAATCATAGAGGAGATCAATCATATTTTCATGGAAAACGTCAAATTTGGCGTATGGTTAACCCGTTTTAATGTTTATGCTGGAAGGTGGATGATGAATTCCAAAAGATAAAAGGCATGTACAAGACTCAATTGATAACGAGTAGGTATACATTAAAATAACTTAGGACTTGCATCAAAAGACAATTATCACAATGAGCAGCTGTTATAGGTATCTTGTTAATTAAAATTCACTTCATTTCTTCATTTGTTTTTGGGTAATTTTTTTGAAGTCAGCCATAATTGATCACTTTCGTGGCAACTGTTGTTTCTGCTGAACGGTTTTAAACGCAATATTGTAGAATGGGAGTTTACTAATAAATTATTGTATAATGTACAGTCATTGTAATAAGAATTAAAAAAAAAATAGAATATTTGACAAGCCTTAATTCTTATAACATTCGAGAATAAGTTTTCAACATTCGTCGATTAAAGGTTACTGGTTACTTACTAAGACCATTCCATATAAAACATAAGGCATCTTTAACTTCCACTGAAAATAGCCTAGCCATAAAAACACCAGCTCCACACACAGACTCCCTGAACGATACCGGTTTAATAACGAACAACAAACAATAAGTCATACGCGTGCTATTCAACGGCACAGTAAGCACCACCGAGCCTCCAAGCATGGCTGAAAACGTTACCAAATTCACACTATTTATATCGTTAATTATCGTTTTACTTATTGTTATCTAAAGTTTACGCGAACACTACGAGATTGAAATGAAACTACTTTTACGGATCTACTCGTGTTTATCTAATCGCGAACGTTATTTCTCTAAGTTAAAATTTGTAGAGGCAATGCTGGTAACGTTATCTACGAGTAAAGTTTTGTTACTTTTTTCGTTACCTAATTCGCTGTAGCCAATGCGCGTGGAGCGGTTAGTTAATTTACCGCTAAAATGCCGCATAGGTAACGATACCAAACATAACGTTACCTTTGCTATTAACGTTATCTTCGAATGGTAGAGGTACGATTTGTTAGATGAAAACGCCTTATTTAGTTGCAGCGGAGATAGAGGTACCGTTATTTAAAATTTCGCGAACGGATTATTCAGTTGCAGCGAATTTTAGAATCGCATTTTTTAGCAAATCAATTTTTCATGTTAGATATATTTTCCGAACGCTTTATTTAGTTGCAGCGCTCCCCCCTTCCGTGACAGGCCCTCGCTACGCTGCGCTTGACACGGAAATAAAATTTTACTTAACCTAACCAACAGTAAGGATTTCTTATGCTGACCTGCTGACCGATTGAAGTGAAGTAAAATGGCGTTACTCTGAAATTTACTGCAACTAAAAAAAAGAGATCGCGAAATTCATCTAATAATAATTTATGGGAACATAAATAAAGCTTTCGCTAAAAAATGCGACCCTAAAATTAGCTGCTACTGAATAATTCGTTCGCGATATTCATCTAACAAAACGTGTCAGTGTGGTGAGGGTCTATTTTATTTGATTTTAATTTTTTTTGGAAAACTTACAGCTAATAAACAAGTACATAAAAGAAAAGTGTTCATAAATTAAACACGGCCAATTACAAGTTTCCGCCTATAACTTAATACAGATTGAATTACTTAAGTCTCTTCGATTTTCAATGGAAAATGGCAAACGTATTTAAGACTTTCTTTTAAAAAAAAAAGTTATTATTAAATTTGTTTTTAAACTGGTCCAGGGATGGGTTAAACAAGTCCAGGTTCATATCCCTATCAACACTATTATTCAGTGCCTTGTGTGTGCGTTGTGTCAGCGCGTTTGTTGAAGCTCTCCTTCTGCATTCTCGTTTTGTAACCGCAGCTACAACACAACGGCCGTGGCATGTGTAAAATGTTACCGGCGACGATTAGCAGAATTCCTACTTCGCAATAGAACATAAACGCTAAAAAACATGACTCTCGCGACATACATTAACGTACTTAATGCAGGGTGGCAAGTAGTTGATTGGCCATTTACGTTTCTCGCTTGACTCTATTAAGATGGCGTGTATCCGTTATGTTGACTGTCAATTGTTTGGTCTTCTTTATCGTCAGCGTTTTAATGTCCCTTTGCCTTCCCTACAATAGTTCATTGGGAGATCAGGTCATTTAACCCATTATTAGTGATCTCTCAACAACGACCGTGACAGCTTAACGTGTCTTCTGAAGCACGGGAAAGCTCTAGATACATTATTCTTTGGTCACCCATCCGGAAACGGACATTGCGAAAGTTTCTTAACTTGCAGGTTCGCAATATGAACTCGCCATTCTGCGCCAGCGAGTTTCTTTATAGCAGTTGTACTCGTATACTTTGTGGTATAATGTATATACTATCAATGGTAATCTAACTGCAATAGAACTAGATAGCCTTTTATCTAGTTTCTTAGTTGTTTTCACTACTATACTATTGTGTTTTACATATAGCAATGGCGATGGTGAAGATTGTTTGTTCAGATGTAACGAAATTATCATAAGTCATTTGTTCCCAGAAATACATTGAAACCAATAACGAATGGAAGTTCTACGAAACCAACACATTGTGGTTTCATAGATTTTCCATTATTTATCAGTATTATTGTTTTAATAATAATTAAAAAAGAATACCTAGTATTTTTTTTATCATTAAAATTGTTTATATATATACTTGAAGAAAGATAACCTATGACTGAATGAAAATATTTTTTTCTACATTTATTACGAAAAAATTTTATTACAAGACAATAAAATAGTAGCTTCCAAATTACCTAAAAACGGACAAGATCAGAAAGTAGTAAACGGCAAAATTGCAATTATTTAAGAAGTAAAGGAAATTATAGTAGGTCCGAATAACTCAACTAAATTTGTACGCGTAACACAATCGCAACGTCTAAAGGTTAGTACGAGTTAGATTACAAGGAGGTAAAACAAAAAATCATCGTCAGATACCAGCGATTATGTCAAGAGAGCGGCACACAACATGAGTCACGGAAAAATTCGAAGTGGCACTCCGGTGACGTTGCCTGAGGCGAGTGTCCTCTATGTAAACACCGCGTAGGTAATGAATGATTTACAATAATAGTTACGCAACCTGTTCGCTAATGGAATCGCTACAGTAATTAGAAAATGAGCGGCTGCGACAACCGCGATCTGCGCGCGTTGCGAAAGACACAATCACCGGTGGTTACTATGCGGGTTATTATAAAGTGCACTACCACAAAATAAGGACAGCCAGAAGACACGCTTAATATTAGGTCCTTACCTATGAAATTGACGTTTTGTATGAAGATTTTTTATAAAATAATATTTTTCATACTAACGTTTTTTTAATTTTCTTAGCATCTATATTATGTTAACACTATAAAAATTGTAGAGTACAGTGTGTTTGTTTCACTAACTAAATATAGCAGACATTGAAAAGAAAAAAAATCAAGACCCTTCAAAGCTACAATGAAACAAAAGGTCAATTGCGCAAACAAAACAGAAGTCAATTTAAAAAAAAATTGGGCGATGAAGACACTAAATGAATAATCATTGTTATTATTATTACTGAAGCCTAAGTAACATAGTCCTAATAAGTAGTGTATAATAATATTAACAACCGGTATTGACTTTTAGGGAGCTCGATGGCGCAGTGGTTAACGCGCCCGGTCTGCGAGTGCTGAGGTTAAGCAACTTTCGCAAAGGCCGGTCATCGGATGGGTGACCAAAATTTATCATATCGAGCTCCTCCGTGCTTCGGAAGGCACGAAAAGCCGTTGGTCCCGGCTGCATTAGTAGTCGTTACCAACCACCAATCCGCTCTGGGCCCGCGTGGTGGTTTATGGCCCGTTCTCCCTATCCATCCATAGGGAAGGCTCGTGCTCCAGCAGTGGAGACATAAATGAGCTGATGATGATGATGATGATGATTGAGTTTAAGAAGTAATAGGTACACCTATTAATGAGTGAGAAAAAGAACGACAATTTCATAAGTAAGGAAGGACCCATTACATATGCCGCATAGACATGAGTAAAGAAGCGGCCGCGAACGAGCGACGCACATATAGACAACCTCTCACAGGCGCGGAATCGTGCAACGGCTACGCTCCGCTCGGACTTTCCCGCCGCAGGCTTATTATTTATTTATTTATTTATTTTTGGAAAACTAACAGCTTCTATACTTAGTTTAGTAACATATGAATCATTAGAAAAAAACATGCCTTAAATAATTCTCACTTATAGAGAAAAAAACAACCAGTTGTCAATTGTAGAATTGCAACGTGACAGGCTCACTGCATCGCTGTATGTATGTCAACTATTAAGACGACCTCCGTAGCCGAGTGGCTTGCACGCCAGACTTTCGGCAGCACTAACTCTGAGGTCCAGTTCGATTCCCGGTCGGGTCAATGTCGAAAAACGAACTTTTTCGACTTTGTGTCTAGTCTGGGTGGTTGTGGTAACGTCGTTGTTTCTGATTTCCATAAAAAAAAACGAGTGCTTTAGCTAACTTACCTTGGGAACAGAACAATGTATGTGATGTTGTATAATATTACATACGAGTACCATTCTAATCGCAAATGCACTAAGCGAGCTATCATTGAGCGATTTGTGTCCGTAATACCAATTTATAAAACGCAACTACAGCAGTCGTGATACAAACGAACAACTCTTACTATTGGACCAACTCCCTAGCCCCCCGCCCGATCCTCTAAATGCCACTACACATTTACAGAATACACTAAACATGCACACTAGACCCAAGACACCGTACTCGTAGAACAAGGGTACGTAGAACCGGTTCACACGCGCTCTATACCAGGTACAGACATGTACCTGGGCGCTTCTCTCCTCCTCCACGGCCCGGTCTACCCGAGCCGAGGTCCGTGCCTTTAGAGGCGCCCTCGGGTGGTTCCGCTCCCCGATCCGAACCGAACCCTTCGGAGAATCTAGTAGGGCACAAGGACGCGCACTTTTAAGTGTGCGATGCCGTTCCCTCTAGAAAACCTCTGAAAGTGATTCGTTTCAACACGGCTTGAGATACCCTCTACGTACCTCGCCGCCCCCAAAAAAGACCGGTGACGCTGAAAATGCCGTTTGAAGCAATCAGCAATCACTCTCAAAAAAAATCTCCCTAGCTCGAAAATGAAAGCTGTTCTTTACAAAACATCAATATTCATTCGACCAAAATGTAGTATGGAACACTGCTGAATTTTATTTTCGAGCTAGGGAGTTGGTCCAATAGTAAGAGTTGTTCGTTTGTATCACGGGAGTCATCTCAGAATGTTTGGACGGTGACAAAAAAAGTCAACCGGTATATTGTGTGCGTCGCTTGAACGCGTTTGTAAGAAGCTTACTTTCTGTAATCTATTTATTTTGTGGCACTACGCTGCAGCATACCTGAATTACTAATTGCAAAAAGGGCACTTGTCCAGGAATGTAAACTTTTCAGAAACTATAAAATATTTAATATCTTTTTATTTAATTTTTTTTATTGTCGTTTTGTTTTCCAATGGATTTTTGTATCTTATAGGAACCTATTGTGACACAAATAAAGGGTATGTGCTATTACAATCTACAATTTATTGGTTGTTATATTTCATGGACTTGTGCCCATTTTGCAAGAAACTTCTGACATGAGCCCTTTTTAGACTTAACTAAGTAAATTCAAACTACAATTTTTATGGCGACATATTTAGATAAGATGGTGGTAGCTAGCCAGGCTTACTAACAAGCCCTACCACTAACCAAACCAGGTACACAAACATGTACCCCCCGCTGGGAATTTAACCCGGGACCTCTGTTTCTAAACTAGTGGTTTTAGCCACTAGACCACAAAGGCGGTCCAAAACTACCTAATATTTACTACAATAGCATAAAAGTGACTATTTATTTCATAAGCCATCTTAGCTGCCTACTTACTCGTTAGCCTTTAGTTTCCCAGAATCTTTTAACGCCAAGGGACAAACTTAATTAGGAATTCTAGTGCATCGCTATCATTTTAATCAGCCCGTGTCAGTCGACTGCTAATAAGCCTCTTCTAAAGCATACCACTGAGCAAAATCTTCGGCTCTTCTTGTCCAGGCGGCCAGCCATTGTGCGAATATCGTCGCTCCACATAACCTTTGTTGATGTTAGTTATTAGTAAATTTTTACAGCGACTGATTTTTATGAAAAAAAATATATTTTTCAGTTTATTTCTGTTATAAATTCAATTGATGTTGATCAATTAATTCTCTGATGCTTCATATGCAATATCTGATCCCTGAATTTAAGAAAAAATTAATATAACTACAAGTAGTTTAAAAACACGTAATTGAAAAGTAGGAGGTGACTTTAATAAATAAATACTATTTTTAAAATCAAAAGTGCAAATTTTAACTGTTTGGTGTTATATCAACATCTTAATCAGCTACACTCTCAAAAATATCGCTAATCGATAAACGAGTTCCTGAAAAACATACAAATAGAAAATAAAATGATCGCCCTCTAAAGATAAGTCGATTTCTTGAGATCTGTGAGAAACTTTCTTTTCTGCACCCTCTGTGTTTCTTTTGCTTTATGTGTTATGCCAATTTAATCTTTATTGCGAGTGTTGTAAGGACTAGCCAAAGGGTAAATCGTATAACTGTAAAGGCGTCTGGTCATGGGCACTGTGCCAACGCAACGGTGACCGCTCGCGCCGCTTCCGCACCTTAACGTAGGGTTGTCACTATTCGGCATAGAATTTTAACAACTATTGTACTATGTTTAGTAAAGAGCTTAAGATAAATTAGTTAAAACTCACACGATATATTAGTATTACTTAAGAATATTTTATTTCAGACTTTATTATGTATCTTATCGACTATTTAATTTCATGTGAAATAAAGACAAAAATTTTATATTATGAAGTGACACTTGAAAAAGAGGTTAAAAATGCATTATAACTTTTAATCGTTGATTTAATCTATGTAAACAATTTTTTCTCAGATGTATAAATTCAACTTAACATTGATAAAACAAAAACAACACTGGTAAAAAAAACTATAATTTAAAATATTGCTAGTAAAGCAACTGTTTCGTATTTTAAAGCTAGTGCACTACTAACTTTGTTGCTTTGTTTTCGGGATATCATCAACAAAAGGAGCGATTTCCAAAATAATAATGAAATAAACTTATTTTGAATTTTGCATTCACATAGCAATATATACTTACATTAAATGAAATGAAATAAAAATAAATTTATTTAGGACAGAACAGTTTAAACATATACATAAAAGTAGAAATTAAAAAAAAACATAGGAGTTCTAAAACGGTTCCGACTCAGCAAGATGCTAGCCTTGAGGTTAGCGCTGATCTTCCGTCGGAACCGGTTTAAATGATGCTGCGATAGCAACAAAACCGTAATACACAAAATGAAAAAATAAATAAAAATATAAAAACAAAAATAGCAGGTATTAAAAACAGAAGATTAAAAAAAATAAATTACTAATTTTAAATTAATTTACATTACTGCCATATATGGTTGAAAAATCAACCAGCTCTCGGCTCGGGTCTTGGTATTGGTAGCTCAGTGGTCAGAGCATTGGACTGGTTATCTGAAAGTCGTGGGATCTATTCCAACTCGACTGCTTGATTTTTTATAGTAAAATTGTATCTTAAAAACATTCTTAATTTTAAAACAATACATAATTATTTTTATACAAGTGACAACCCTGTTCTCGGCCGATGCCGATGTCGCCTGACCACTTGTCATCCGATATACCTAATATTGGGTTTTTTTATACTATAAATAAACAGCACATTAGCGGCCCAAGAGCCGTGAACAGTCGTGAATATAAAACCGGTTCGGTGGAACACAAACATCGTCGCTCCGGTCCAAATGCTATTGTTACAGGTGCGGTTATGAATATTGTTGATTAAAAAGTTAAGCTCTTTTGTTTTTCCGCGAAGTCGTTTAGGTTACGATAACTCTTACTACTTGTAACAGCGAAAAAAAATAGATGTTTACGGCGACGGCGCCGTTTTATTTAAAAACTGTACTTCTCAAATCCTGTTAATATCCATCCATCACTTATATTAGAAACGTGTTGATCGGTTTTATAAAATCGATTCCAAATCAATAGATTCATCCTAATAATTATGCTCTATAGTGTATGGTTTAAAGACAATTTAAACCAAGTTTATTCATCAATAAGAAATATATACAGTTTTGTCAGTGAAAGAACGATGCTAATTTCTTTATGCGTTCTAAATTTAGTTGAAGTAAAGTACAATGATAGTTTATTTAATACTAGCGGCCGCTCGCGGTTTCACCCGCGTGGTTCCCGTTCCCGTGAGAATATCTGGATAAAAAGTATCCTATGTGTTATTCCAGGTTCCAAACTATCTGTATGCCGATTTTCATCCAAATCCATCCATCCTTTGCAGCGTGAAGAAATAAGAAATCTACGAACAATATACATACACACAAACTTTCGCATTTATAATATTAGTAGGATTATGACTGTTTTATGTTATGTTATTAAAAAAAAATATCTAATAAAAGTCAGAAAGATACCTCTTGTCTTTTTAATTTTTAATGTGCATACAATGATAGTTTATTTAATATTATATGTCTTTAAAGCTTTGTTCTTTTAAAAAATATACAAGGAAATGCTTGGCCTTTATTTCAGCGAATGGTTAATTAGGGTCGAATTTCGACTACTACTAATAACAAATCGCTACGACAAATTAAATGTTTCCAATGTTCTTTGGATCGTGCTCGGTGGCGTGCACTTGGAGAGGCCTATGTCCAGCAGTGGACTAGTGTAGGCTGATGATAATGATGATGTTCTTTGTACAGACTATGCAGATGCACATCAACCTATCTAAAACTGTCAAAAATCCTACTAATAATATAAACGCGAAAGTTTGTAAGTATCGATGGATGCTTGTTACTCTTTCACGTAAAAACTACTGAATGGATTTGGATGAAATTCGGCATACAGATAGTTTATAGTCTGGATTAACACATAGGATTGTTTTTATCTCGATATTCCCACGGGATCGGGAACCACGCGGGTGAAACCGCGAGCGGCCGCTAGTTTTCAATAAATGTTCGACTATATCTGACTGAGAATTAAAGTTCAAATGTTTTGAGAAAATTTGACAGATTGTGCAGGCGTGTGTATGTGTCAATTTAAACAATCAAGTAGGTACACTAATCAAATAATTTTGGTTTGGTACTAGATGAATTTGTCAACAGCAAAAGTAGATGATGTTTACTAGATTTCAAAATTAAGTTTCGATAGTGTAAGTCGGTATTTTCTATATTTTTATTTTTTATTTTTTATTGTGGCACGCCAAAATGGCCTCACCCTGCCTGATGAAAAGCAGCCAGTGAAGCCCAAGAATTGAAAGCGTTCATCACAGCGCTACCACGCTATGCCGAACGCTCACACTATGGCGGCCTGCATAAATGCTTTTTCACACCACCTGCTCGACAATGCCTCATTATATATCATGCAAACCTTACTCAAAGTAAATCATTATAGCCCTTGTCTTTTGCCGGGGTGTAATGTTGTACTGAATTTCATTATAACCCGCCGGGCAGTAATGTGATTCTCACTTCTCTTAGTTCTTATTGTTATGCATTTAAAGTCTAATTTCGTCAAAATCGCGCGGCGCGCGGCTGCTGCAGCTGCTGGTGGCTGACGGCGAGGAGGTGAACGGCGGCGCGCGCCGCGCCTCATTTATTTGAAAATCGAACTTATTCGAAAATCGAGCTGGCCACGCCACGGCAAGCCAAACGAAAAAAAATCAATACTTAAAACAAAAGCCGCGAGTATTTCAATACGGTGCAATCAGTATCAGACAAAACTGCAAAAGAAGATAGAATAAAACATTAAGAAAATGTCGAGTGACGAAAGTGATTTAACTCCGGAGTCCATTAAATTAGACGCCTTAGGTATTGTTAATAACCTACTACCAGAGAAGTCGAAGGAAAAATACTTGAAAGCTTACGACGATTTCCACAAATGGAAAACTGCAAAAGGCGCAAAGTCTGTGTCGGAGTCAGTGCTTCTTGATTATTTCGAGTATTTATCGTGTACAAAGAAGTCCAGCAGCCTGTGGTGTATCTATTCGATGCTCAGGTTAACAATAAGCATCAAACACGACATTAAGATAAATACATATAGCAAGTTATTGGTTATTTTAAAGAGGAAATCAGATGGTCATCGAGCAAAGAAGTCAAAAGTATTGACAGCGCAAGATGTGGAAAGTTTTCTGAATGAGGCTCCTGATCACAGCCTTCTGGCCATGAAAGTAAGTATGAGTACTGCCTACTTTTTAGTTACGTTTCTAGTACCTACCTATAATAGCTCTATAAAATAGTTACCAGATACCAAAACAAATAGAGAACGTTCGTTCATAGTTCGTGAAGATTATGCAAGAATTGTTGAAAAGTACCAAGCTCTGCGCCCCTCTAATATAAACACCAACAGATTTTTTATCGGTTACAGTAATGGCAAATGCACCAGGCAAGTCATTGGCAAGAATAAAATCAGCGCCATGCCAAAAGAAATTGCAAAATACCTCAAATTGCAAAATCCCGAGCTCTATACGGGTCATTGTTTGAGGAGAACATCGGCAAGTCTGTTGGCAGATTCAGGAGCAGATATGGCCCAGATAAAACGTCATGGTGGCTGGAAATCCGATGCAGTAGCGGAGGGCTACATAGAGAATTCCATACAAAACAAAAACAAGATAAGCTGTCGTATTGGTGACAACATTCATCTGAAAACTACGTCCATTATTGATGATCCTTGGAAACCTTTGCCACCACAGCCATCTAGCTCAAAATATATCCCGTCAAGCCCACTGCCTCAAGCACCACCTTCCCCAACCTTTACTGTGCCAAACGACCCTCACACGCAAGGTGAGGATGTATTGGGTGCTGCTACTCAAATAAATTCCACCTCAACTAACATAAGCGTACCAAAAAATATAACCATATCTTTACATAACTGGACTAATGTATCAAACATCAATTTTAATTTTTAATTTACTTTTTATTTTTATTTACTGTGCCAATTATATATAATTAGTAATGAAAATAGTATTGTAATAAATAAAATACTTTTTCTAGTAGCCTTGGTTTTTATTGTCTCGCAAAAGGTGAGAAAAGTAGAGTATACTCCTCAGGGATAAAACTGATTTTGCCTTGGGCGCGCTTAAATCCTTCACTGCTCTCAGGACTCCATTTTAATTCCCTCGCTTCGCTCGGGAATCAACTCAAAACCCCCTCGCTACGCTCGGGAGTTAAATCTGGAGTCCTTCGTTACGCTCAGGATTCAAATATCGCGCCCGTGACATAATACAGTGCTTTATGCCCTTGGTGTACAATCTACTATTTCACGCCCCGCTTAAATAACCCGGGAGAGAAAGAGGAGGGAAACACGTGTGCGGGAAGTGCATTCCACATACGGGCAGTTCGGCAAAGGAACGACTGTCCAAACTTTTTGGTACATGTCTTGATGGTCAGCACGGTATGAAGGTGGCTAACATATAAGTACAGTCAAAGTCTGCAGGTACTAGTAGACACTCGAAGGTTTTTCGATATGCGTTTGAAAAGAGTTACCTTTGCTGTTGACTGTACGTTTGACAACTTACATATTGGCAGTTTTAATTGATCATGTGATGGCTATTAATAAAATTAATAAGATTATCTGCCAAATTTAATGTAGGTACAAAGTAATACAAATGGCTGCGTTTCGCTATCGGCAATCGTAGATAAGGCTTGATTGATTCATGTTTCATTTCGAAGGTTGCCACAATTTTTATGTTGAATGAACTGTAAAATCTCAGCTAGATAGCAAAAACAGTAAATAGCAAAAAAAAATAAAAAATATTGAGGAGCTTGATAGCGTAACGGTGTTGGCGTTTGGGTTACGAACTCGCAAGTGAAGCTACGTTTGCAAAGTCGGGACAGCAGATTGGTAACAAAATAAGTAATACAATTTTTTTCCATAGTCTTAGACATACATACACTACATTCATCATCATGTCAGCCAAATGACGTCCACTTCTGGACAAAAGCCTCACACTACAATACCATCAAATGATTAACAATTTGAGAGACTACAGGTGCCAGAGCTAAGCGGGAAAATATCTTCACCTCCTCCGTACTTCGGAAGGCACGTTAAGCCAGCTAAGTTAGTCTTAGTTTTTGTCCTAATACGGTCGTTGTCATAGTTTACTTACCAAGCAGCATTTACTCAACTTGGTTTCCCAAATGTTATAAAAAATAAGATGCTAAAGCCTTCCCACAATAACCCACCTCGCTAGGCCAATGGGTGTTAACGACTGTCATAATACAAAAACAACATATGGTAAGGTGGTAACAATATGGTGTATGTATTTTGTAAAGCTGTTTTTGTCAAAAAATGCTTTTTCTCTTTGACAATGGGAGGACACCTGTAGTGTTTAGCCTTTCCTTTTGTTTTTTGTAACCTCTTAACCTTACTTCCTGCGGGTGTTTTGTAGCTCAAACCCGATTGTTACCGCCCGTGATTTGTATGTAAGTTGATAACCTTACTATTTTTTTTAATCGATTATTATCCTTATAATCCAATCGGAGTTAAGCCAAAGAGTCTTTAAAATCATATGTATAAGTATTACCCACTATAAGCGGAAGTAAGCAGATCATCTGCAGCAAACTTTCTATAGCCTGACTCGTTTAGCATAAAATAATTAATATGATTTTGACACATCTAGACCCACTACATAATAAAACAAATATTTTTTGGTGTTTTACATTGGAAAGATTTAAGAATTGGTGAAAAACAAATATATTTTTTTAGATTATATTTTCTTTACTTTAAAAGTTAAGAATATAAGGAACAAACAAATAGTGCAAGACCGAACTAGTTATAATAAGCCATAGAGCTATAGGCAGTTCCTCAGTGATGGTCGGCTAGTTTCAGGTCTTAATAGTGCTCATCCATTTTCGTTTTTCGTCATTTACTGAGACGAAGAACCACTAGCAAGACAATGAGAAGCTCAAGCGTATCCCCATAAAAAAATAAAAACAATTAAAAAAAGTTTACACGTTCGAAAGTTCTTCTATCCGTATCTCTATCAAACTGTCAAAGTTAACAGAAACAAAACTCAGTGTGTCCCAGCTTAGTAGAGCGCATGACGCAAGTACAAAGGGTGCAAGCGTCCAAGTTGTCAAACTAGAAGTTTTTATCGGGCGGACTGTCGGCGTTGAATAGAAATGAGCCCTGAATAATGCATGCGCCTCGCCCCCGCAGCGAGCCTACCACGACACCCGAAACGGGCATGATACCAAACTGATTTGCTCGTACACGGCACCGTACATATACAACTAAGTAAAAGTACTGACTGTGTAAACCGCTTTGTACGATAAACAGGGCGTTGTAACGTTCTTTCGTCCGTGGTGGGCACACTGATTTGTTGCGCCGTGTCGCTACACTCTGATCGCGGGACAAATGACACCGTTTAAACCTAATTCTGGACTTTGTCGTTTTGCCGGGTAATGTTTTCGCTTTTGGAAGCTGCAAATAAAACTGAACAGGGTTTGATCTTTAAATAACTAACAGGTAATGTTTAATTGTAACCTCACTTTGGTAAAGATTTGTTGTTGTTGGGTGAAACTAACAATAAATAGTAGATTGTATCATAAGGGAGCAAAATAATATTTTTACGGCGAGGGCGCTTTTTTGAATCCAGAGCTAAGTGGGGGATTCTAGAGTAGAATCCCGAGCGTAGCGAGGGATTCTTTAGTAGAATCCTGAACTTAGCGAGGGATTCAAAGTACGTCGCCCGAGCCAAAAATATATTTTGCGCTCGTGTGATACACTCTACTTTTCATCACCCTCTATGAGAAAATAAAAGGCGCCTCATATTTTATTGTAATATTATTATTTAATAAAACATAGAGAAACAACTAAATTGAAATTAAATAGGATCTAATAATAAAACAACTAAATACTTATATTTACATTTAAGACATTTTTGCAATTATGAAAATTTATTGTTACAGTTTTATTAGGAATAGAGATTGTTGTAGATTTTATATTCTGTTTGTTTGAAATAATGTCCGAATCTGGCTTATTTTGAGGAAAATGTGACGGTGAATCTCGTTGTTTGGATGTAGATGGGCGCGATAGACAGACAGACAGTGGCATGGATGGATTAACTGATGGTTGCAATTTAATGTTTTCCACGATGCGTTCACATGTTTTCGCCTTATTCTCAATGGAATCTTCTATATACCCCTCTGCTACAGCACTCGACTTCCATCCTCCATGTCGCTTGAGAACAGTTAAGTCCGCTCCAGAATCTGCCAAAAGGGTAGCTGAAGTACGACGAAAACAATGTCCTGTATACAGTTTGAAGAATTCATTTTTCAAAACAAAACCATAATTTTCTAACAATCCGTGAAAATTGGCGAAAACGCGGACTGTATTTTACGCGTTTTTAATTTGATTTCTTTTTTTTTATTCAGCCGGCGGCGGCGCGACTATGGGCCGTCGTACCAGCCTGTCTTTATTCAAACAATATTTGCGTTCGATTTCTATGGCGCTGAACACTAAGATGTTCCAAATTCAAAAAGTGCGCGGCAAAGATAATTGCGGCGCACTTTTATAGAGGATTAAAAACTCATTACTGCCCGCTAAAAGTTTCTTATAGAAAACACCACCTTTGGGTGCACTTAAAGGCGAACCAAGTCGTCTTTTTCGAATAGATGGAATGAAAATAATAATAATAGGTTTACACGGCCTTACTACATATATACCCACTTATAACTGGTGGTAATACAAAAAGTCTTTAACTAATAAAACTGTAGCGTACCTATTAGAACTAATTATAATAACTAGTGGTCGCCCAGTGGTTGAAATTCAACCGTATTTTTTTTCCGATTCCATTTTTATTAAGGCTGCACGGATTGTATCCTAAGCAATGAAAATTTTAAGTTTGGACTGGCATTGACAGATATCGGTCGCTCCTCTTCCATTTTTGAAATTTTTGAAAAATGTGTGATACAATGTTTATTTATTTTAATGTATTTTATATGCATAATTAAAAAAATATATTAGGATTCTGCTCTCCTTCTCTATGTAAACTATAAGTGTGCGAAATGTCATATTCCTCCGTCTCCGCGCAATTTTCGTAAAAAGGGGTACAAAGTTTTTGCTTAAAGATATGTGTAGTGTTGTTCTTTCCCTTTTTATATAATATTCGTACATTAAAATTTATTTGTGAATCTGAAAAAGGTCAGTAAAGGAAAGTTAGTAAATTTAAAACAATTTTAATTTTTCAAATACAACAAAAAAAATATTTTGTGTTTTCAATACAACAGTATTATTACCATTATTTTTAGAAAGGCTTAGTAAAAGTAAAATAATACAGAAATTAATGTAGAGTCTTCTGAAACAAGATCTAATATCTTTATGTAAGGTTAAAGAAAAGAGTTTAGGAAACCGGTTTCTAAGACACTTATATTTATTGTGTTATTGTAATAGACATACTTAAATAAAAACAAAATGGTTCTCCACAAAGCTATATTTTACGGCAATATATAGCTAGTGCAACATAGTGTAGATATAATGTGAATCTTATAAATAATAGTTAAAGGTAAACACGTAATGCACATCGCCAGGTATACGTAGAGTTTCACTTCCTATGGATATTAATCGCTCCCATAAAATATTTCGTATGACACTTCAGCTTTGATAATTTCGCAGTAGTAAAAAGTTAGTTACCCAATAATAATTTACCTAAACGCAATTCAAGAACTTAAAACATGCAAGCCTGGTTTAAATATATAGTAAAACATTGTAAGCATTGTAAATCTCTTCCGTGTTCTATGTTTATGACTCTTTTAACTATATAATAAATACTTTGCTTTTTTTTCTAAAAAAGTATTTAAAACTAAATTTCTTTTCTACTTATACAGGATCACTTTTTTATCCCCGTCCAAACCTTCTGAGATGACTCTCGTGATACAAACGAACAACTATTACTATTGGACCAACTCCCTAACTCGAAAATAAAATTCAGCTGTTCCATACAAAACATCAATATTCATTCGACCAAAATGTATGGAACAGCTGAATTTTATTTTCGAGTTAAGGAGTTGGTCCAATAGTAAGAGTTGTTCGTTTGTAGTCATCTCAGAAGTTTTGGACGGTGAAAAAAAAGTCAACCTGTATTATTGTAATTATTATTATTATTTTTTATTATTATTATCTCTTTATTTCTTTTTTTTCTTAGCCTAGGTTTGTTATAATATTAATTTATAAGTAAAATTATTATTATTATTGTCCAGTTCAACAAAAATTAGCCTGGAAGAAATCGTTTTTTAACGATAAGACCGCCATCTGTACTCCTTCTTGTCTTGCCCTCTGTATATCTTTTGTTTGGTGTACAATAAAGATAATTTTCATTTAATTACATCGTCAAAACAGCAGGTCAAATAAACTTTAGTTTCCTTTGATGGGAAACTTTTTCTTATTAGAGCTAATAAAAGTAAGTTAACTATAACTTATTCAAGTACTTCCTAAGACCATCTAGAAGCTTACGCGTGCTTATACAGTTTCTAATACCTAGTAGAACTGAAATTCAAGTCACCAATTTCATAAATCATCATCATCAGCTCATTTTATATCCCCACTGCTGGGGCACGAGCCTTCCCTATGGATGTGGAACGGGCCATAAATATTAATACTTAGTATGTAATTCCGTTCTGTTTGAGGTTTCAGTTTAAATGACATTACAGTTACATTGATAGTTGTTCCCGTAATATTCCACTTCACATAGTACCTCAGCTTTAGTTGGACTGTAAAATATAATGAGGGAAAAGGCATTTTCTGATTCTAGACTAGAATGTACTTAAGCATGTTTATTATTATTTTATCTTTGCCTTTACTTTTCTCTTTGGCTGATCTTATTGAGCGAACGGATGGAGAGCAACGGTAAAATCTACCATGACTGTACTAACACGCTTTTTGCTAGTGTTTTAGGAAAATGATATACTTTAATATATCAGCATTGCAGGTGATGTTCATAATATTGTTCATGCTGCGGAATGTGCTGAGTTCCTTTTCAGTTTTACCCTTTATGTTTATATACCTAATGTATGTTTATATAAATATTGGAACCTTTTCTAAAACCAGTGATATTCACAATGTAAATACTAGAAATAAAAACAAACTAGCAGTACCTCTTATACTAGGCTCCACAAAGTATATTTACTTTTCATTTGGAGACCTGTGTATATGTTTTTACAATTAAGTTCCAAGTAATATCCAAAAACTTGATATTAATAAATTTAAACTCGCTATTAAGGAAAAACTTTATAAAAAGGTTATTATAAAGTGTCTGATAACATTGAAGACAAAACAGCATGGGTTTAAAATGCTCCAATTACTCCAACAGGTATCTAATTCAAATTATTATAAAGGTTTTTTAAACTTGTATAACTTGATAACGGCATATAATTTTGTAAATGTCGTTACATAATATAATAAAGCTGTGGAGTTTCTTGCGCCTATTCTTCTCCACAGATAAAAGATAGACGTCCTGAATGGGTAGTAGGTAAAAATTTTTTTGGACTATTCAAAAGCACTTTTCTAAAATTTATTTGAATAAAGAATATTTGACTTTGACTATATTTTTTTAGTTTATTGTTTTTCAATTGTAAGTGAATGAATAAATATCTTCATTTTGAAAATTGAAATGAAATGAAATTGAAAAAGTGGAAATTGAAACTTTTACCGGATGTAAATTTGATAACTTAGATTTGTTTATTTTTTTGTTTTTTTACATGTTGTGGTTGTCTTCTATATTTTTTGTGTTTATTTGTAATGGAAAGTGTCCTGCTATGATAGGGCGTTTTCCAATATATTTTTTTGACGCTGTAAGGGAGAAAAGAGCTGGACACTTGCTGAGTTTCTTGCCGGTTCTTCTCAGTACAAGATCTCCCGTCCAGAGTAGACTTACGAACCGATGGCATAGTGACATTCACAAGAGCTACTTGCAGCCTAAACTGAATAAATGATTTTAGAATTTAGAATTTTTGGAATTTTTATTTGATTTTATCCCTGTGCAGTAAATAGCATCGAACGGTGCAACTCACAATATCTTTTTAGTTTTAGTTAGCCTCCACAGCGAAACCGAATTTGATGTTCGGTAAGAACCTTAGGTCATCGGATGGGTGACCAAAAATGTATCATGTCGTGCTCTTCCGTCCTTCTAGAGGCACATAAAGTTGTTGGTCCCGGCTGCATTAGCAGTCGTTAAGAACCACCAACCCGCATTAGGTTCTTCCTATCCATCCATAGGGAAGGCTCATGCACCAGCAGTGGGGATATAAAATAAGCTGGTCATGAAGAAACTTACAGTTCCTCAAGCCGTAGTGATCAAAAAATCTCTCGTTATCCTAGATGGCAGGATGGAGTTAGGGGGTGGTAACACGCAAGCGCCTAGCCGCCAGTGTCAGCATTCATGTTTAGCGTGTACACACTAGATACAAATGTTTATATTTCCGTGCAAAGAGTGGAGTAAGCTTTTAACCCATTCATAATTTTGATGAATGAGATGAATCTCAACTGATGGGAAATACGAAAATGGAAGCGTACTCTACTTATATGAAACGGAAACTTTAATCGCTGAGTTCTTACTCTCCAACTCATATAACGACTTCTTGGCGGGAAAATGAAGAGTCATGTCTGCGGTTTTGTTTTATTTTCTAAAATTTGTGTTATGGCGAATATTAATGTGAAATAATGGTGGATTATTAACAGTTAAGTGTTCGTGAGTGTGCATGAGTGTTGGCAAATGAAACAAAACAGTGCAACGTCACTTTTCAATTTCTCTCAAGAAGTCCGCCCGAGAATTCAGTAAAGCCCCACATCTTTACTGAGATACTCGAGGGGTTGGGGGGTATATCATTGCTCACTTTTCATTTCTATTATCATTCATCATCATCATACAGAAAGGAATTATTGTTTATTTATGTATTACTTGTAAGAAAAAATACTTTACAACTGGCTAAATGTGCTAAACGCACGTAGCCATCAACTAATAAAAAAAAACTCATATAACACAACAGTGTTGTTGACATTTTTGTTACAGTGTCAGACTGACTTAGATAAGGTAGTGGTAGCTAGTCGATGTAGAACCAAAAATAAACTCTACCAGTGACTAAACTGAGCACTGACTATCCTCTCACTGGGTATTCGAAACTTACGAACCGATGTCATAATGACGTTCATAAGAGCTATTTGTAGCCTAACCTGAAAAAAATATTTTGAATTTATGAATTTTGAATCTGGAATCAGTCTTCTAGTGGTAACTAGACCAAAAAGAACTACGTAATGTGTCAAATAAGCTAGACTTTCGTAGCTACACTGGTTCATATTTGAAATGTGCCTCCCGCTAAATGTAATCTTCTATCTATATATATAAAAATACATTGCTCTTCGTTTGTATCGCTAAAACTCGAGAATGGCTGGACCGATTTGGCTAATTTTGATTTTGAAATATTTGTGGAAGTTCAGGGATGGTTTAAACGGTGATAAACATAAATAATAAATAACGGAAAATAGTAAAAACGACAATTTAATTTTAAAATACAAAATGATTTGTTTGTTTTGTTGTCATGGAAACTGTCAAAGCGGTAAATAGTCCGTCGGCTCAGCTAGTATAATTTCAATAAACACGCTAACTAATTTCGGGCTTAGCTAAGCAGAAACTTGGGCTTGGGATAGTCGTGTTTAGATTGTCTGAATTGATCATGGGATAATTCCCAATAATTCATGGACATCCCATGCTGGCTAATGCCAAAACTGTACAACTCGTCTTTATAAAAATCAAATAACTATTCTAATTATTAATGTGACCAATTATATCGAAACGTATGTCTTATTATTATTAGAAATGAATAGTAGAAAATATATAAACATATTGTCAAAAGATATTTAAGATACTTATTAAAAACTTCCGACTTACAATTAAAAACAGAATGAACAGTAATGGTTAATGCCATTTGCCTGGTGGTAGAATTCTACCTACCTTCATATCTATTTCTTCTGCGAAGGCGCCTGGTTTTGCATTGCTGTTGCCATATGTATGCAAGACTTAGTGCATGCCGGCGTGGTGGAACCAGCCATCTCCGTGGCTGGTTCCAAAAGGTTCTAGGGTTATTAGTAAGTAAGACTTTTTTCCCATCGAGCTTTCCATGGCCAGGTGGGGAAAGAGGAGAAGAGTCCCACATTACACCCCTGGCCCTGATGTATGGATAAGACATAATTTTTCCTAGTTAATAAAAGGGTATTGAGGCTTAGGAACTAAAGCGTCAGGATTGGCAACGAGTGTGCTTGGTGCTGCAAGATTCCGTGGGTTCTGGTAGCTATTTTCGTAACGGAGAGGGCTGATAGATTATTGTTGTATTATCAACATTATCTAATGATAAGTGGCTGATAATGATTCTTATTCGATGCTTATTTTATGTCCTCACTGCTGGGGCATTCCAAGGATGGATAGGGAGAACCCACCACCACCACGCGGGCTCAGTGTGGATTGCTAGTTAATAAATACTGCTAATGCAGCCGGGACCAACGGCTTAACGTGCCTTCGAAGCACGGAGGAGCTCGAGACGATAAGTTTTGGTCACCCATCCGATAACCGGCGTTTGCGAAAAGTAGATAGGTAGTATTTTACAAATGACTGTATTAAAAGTGTAATACCATGGACAATTCACTAAAGAGTTACATCTATCAGTTACAAAACCTACAAGTGATATTTATTGACAATGTTGCTTAATTGGAGGGAAATACAGTAGTTCGGTTTCAAATGATCTCCACATTGACATATCAATGAAGAGCATTGAGCCGAGCGCGACGTAACGGGGTATTGACCCGGGGATGCCCGCTTGTGATACAACCAGAGATTTACGTGATAAAGTTGCTTACGACAGGTGTTAATTGGCGGGAAAAACGTGACACTCAAATAAATATTTTCAATTTTTTTTTACTTTGTTGGTAAACAAGCTTGCAATACGCTTGATAGTAAACAATTAACATGGCCATGACATAATAGGGATGATAGGGGGACATGATAGCGTTGAAAGGATATATTTAAAGGGGGGAGGGGGGATATAAGAAAGCTTAACTTAGATAACTTATATAGTGCGTTACTGATCCTAGGAGAACCTACTAAAAACTTAATTCATTAAGTATCACTAAATTTTATAGTATCAGTGCTTATTTGCAAGGAGGTCGGTAATAAAATATATATCTACAGATAATTATGTACTTATACCTATATACAAATTATGTAAAGGCAGTGAGAGCTGAGACAATACCGTTGCGCCATCTCGGCCAACGACTACAGTGTATCGACAAGTATAAAGGTCATCTACTATTAGTATACCATAATACATTTAACACCTACCATGCTGTGCCGTATAAAAAGTAGCTACGGTGATAATTAACATAAGGCGATTTTAAGTCTTTATTTTTATTGCCAAACTGTTAACTTTACTTTACTTCGTGTGTTGATTTAATTAATTTTAATAAAAAAACTTTTTTTTTTTTATATTGGCACGTCATAGTGACTACATCCTGCCTGATGGTAAGCAGCTGATGCAGTCCAAAATAATGAGAGCGCTCCCCACCGTGGAACAAGCACGATAACAAGCGCACCCATTCATGACGGCCTACATAAATGCCGTTTCACGCCCCGCTTAAAAGACCCGGGACTATAGGAACTGGGAAACACATGCGCCGGCAAAGAATTCCAAAGCCGAATAGTCTTACAGAGGAACGACTTGCTAATTTTTTGGTACGAGTACTGATTGTCTGTACAGTATGATGGTGATTCCTAAGACCAGCACGAGTAGTCCGGGAGAGGAAAGGAGAGGGCGGGATTAGATCAAAAAGCTCTTCAGAACACTCTCCGTAGTGATTCCGGTAGAAGACACTGAGAGAAGCAATGTCTCTACGCAGCTGGAGGTCCTCAAGAGAGGCTGTAACCTCAGCATCTCCAATAATGCGTACCGCTCGCCTTTGCAGTCTATCAAGTGCATCGAGGAGGTATTTAGCGGAGCCGTCCCATAAATGGGAACAATACTCCATACTCGATCGCACCTGAGTCTTGTACAGCAAACAGCGCTGCTCGGGAGTGAAAAACCGCCTCACCTTATTGAGAATACCCAACTTACGGGAGGCAGTTAAAATAACACTCTCGATGTAACATTTTGGATTCAGTTCCTGGCCGATGTCCATGCCAAGAATGCTGAGGTCCATCGAAATGGGTAACGGAGAGTTCTGAAAAGAGGGAGCAGTAAGGAAGGGAGTTACTTTTGACGAAAATGGACAAACCTGGGTTTTGCTGGCATTGAATTCGACCAGGTTTTCAGATCCCCACTTAGGCACACGATCGAGAGTCAGGTTCAGTTTGGCTACCAGTTCTTGCCTTTTCACCACGATATCGGCTTTCTTTGCCGCAGGATGTCCCAAGTACCGCTCATGCACCGTACTGTCATCCGCATAACAATGAATATTGCCCAAGAACAACATGTCATTGATATGCAGAAGAAATAGAGTAGGTGAAAGCACAGAACCCTGCGGCACTCCGGCATTGACTTTGTAGAACGCGGAGGAACTACCCTCACAAAGGACACGAATCCTCCGCTCTTCTAGAAAGCCTGCAACCCAGGCGCACAAACGGGGCGGCAAACCGAAGGCCGGCAACTTGGAAAGAAGGGAACGATGCCACACTCTATCGAAAGCTTTGGCGATATCAAGGCTAACTGCCAGGGATTCGCCGTGCTTGTCCATCGCTTCACCCCATGCGTGAGTAACGTACGCTAGAAGATCACCCGTTGATCGCTTGGGTCTGAACCCATACTGGCGATCATGAAGCAGCGAGTGATCCTCTAGGTAGTGAATGAGCTGAGAATTAATTATCCGCTCAAACACCTTGCACAGCACAGAAGTTACTGCGATGGGTCGATAGTTGGCTGGATCCGAGCGATCCCCTTTTTTGGGGATGGGTTGTATGTTCGCTTCCTTCCAAGACACAGGCACAATACCGGTATCGTACGACTCCCTAAACAATCGTGTCAACACAGGAGACAACTCAGCCGCGCATCTGAGCAGAACAATCGCTGGAACACCATCCGGCCCGCTAGCCTTCCGCACGTCGAGCGACCGCAGCACGGCACGTACATCACACTGCCTGATACGAATATCAGGCATGGTGGCCCCACAATGTGCTATAATAGGTGGAGTGGCGCCACAATCGTCGACGCGCGAATTAGCCGCGAAAAGGTCAGCCAACAAGTTCGCCTTCTCAAGCGGCTGGTAAGCTAACGTAAACGTTTTGAACTGAAACAACTTTTACGGATCTACTCGCGTTTATTTAACACATTACTTATTTAATGTTTATCCTGACGTTTCAAACCTTTTGCAGGGTCCGTGGTCACAGGGAACAATACAATACAACAACAATACAATACAATACAACAGCAACATTAAATAAGTAATGTGTTAAATAAACGCGACTAGATCCGTAAAAGTTGTTTCATTTCAATGTGTAGTGTTCGCGTAAACTTTAGAAAAAAAAATTAAAAAAAACGTTTTTTAAATAATTACAACGAAAAAATGTGTATATTTTTTTTAATTCAACAACATAAGCGTAGTATTATTAATTATTATATCAAACCACTTTTTTAACTTGCTAAACTAACTTACTAAGCTTGCCAACGTTAAATTATTGATTGATTGATTTCTTAATAAACTTGCTCTTTCTTTCTTGTTCTTTTTTTAAAAAGAAAGGATTAAAATATCTTATATTTATGTTTTACGTTGCTATATTTTTAGTTCATATATTTCAAAGTTTTACGTTCTAATGTTGTATTAATACATGGATAAAAAACACATCTGTCACAAATTATTCTAATAATAGATTCCACAATTCATGATAGTTGATTAAATCAAATCAGCGCAGCGCCTGCATCAATCGCTTGATCAATTGATTAAGAATAAGGGCCAGCGAGCGGTCTCTCAAACGGGAACACGTACTATCTTATCTGTGTTTCGAACTTTTACAATAGAGACTATACAAGAGAGTTTGAAAAAAAGGAAGTTTAAACTTGTTATTGAATAGATTTCAAATACACGGCTGTATATAGAGAGGTGAGTCAAGGAACCGTTTCCATACAAAAGACCCGTAGATTCCCGACGCCGGCGACAACGGCGCCGCCTGTTGACACGGTGAAAGGCAAATAAGATTTTACGAGGCACAACAATGAAGTCTTAATGACCGCCCGCTTCAAATACTAGAATAATACACTTTAAAGCGTTGAAATTGTACCGAACTTTTTATTGGAGCACGTTCACCGTACATAAACAGTTTACCTATTCGATTTCGTTACGGTTCAACGAAAATGAAAACATTGAACAGGATTAGGTGTGGAGGCGTTATTATTAGTTATTATAAAAAAAACTACACGAGTGTAGACAGCGAAGACGATTAAGGCAAAAGGAAAAGTCAAATTTATCTAGTTGAATAGATAGAGGAGTGAATACAATAAGCTCGGCCCACGCGCCCGCCGGTGAATCACGCGCCGCACACGAGAACGCGCGCGCGCACACACAGAACGGCAAAAACATTACCTACTTTTGAATAAGTTCCCTTTCTCTTTCTACACCTCAGAGCGTGTGCCTTGCTTGGCGCCAATTGTTACATTAACAAATAAAACAAATGAATCACGGCTCCGTAATAATCGCCGTAATCGCAACCACCAAATTCTCATCGCAAGATCAAATTTTATATGCTACAGTATTAACGCTTTGACTTTATATTTTATTTATTTTGCGCTTTGCACTTGTCTTTTTCGATATAAATTTAAACAGTTAACATACGACTTTTATAATTAAAACCAGATTCTGAGAACGCCGAATGTTTATACGAGAACATGCCAAATGGCACATAAACGCTTATGGAGCTGTAAATTTTCGCTTAATCTCGACTTCTCGATGACATGTTAAACGTCCTTTTACCTGGGAGATACAAATATAAAGTAATTTTAAGACAACAAACTTCAAAAATTCCAAACAAACAACTGAAGACAAACAAAGACTTTCAGACTCTACCACACAACAAATAAGATAAGATCACATTTAACCTTAGATGAAGTGAAAATTGAATCATATCGATAAAGTTTAAATCGGTGAAACCCCTTCATGCGCCAATGTAAATTGCATAGCCAATTGAATTTTGAAACGTATATGTTAGCTGTAATAAGCACCAATTACTGTTGATGTCGAAATATTATTCAAAGCAATCGTTTTTATACCATGAAATCTATTTGCTTATTACTTCGGACATTAATATATTGTCGCATTAAATGTCCAGTCATTGCAGACAAAGCGTGACGGAGCCGAACGAGTGGCCATGAAGTGCGTAGAGCGGTGCGCCTGCGCTGCGATACGAAGAAACGGTGACTCACCGATAGAGACGGAGCATACGAGCGACCGGGCGTCGGACAAGGACCAAGGATGTCAGAAAACCGGTTTAAGATTTCGAGTTTCGATCCGATATGCTCCCGTCTGTGTCAAGTAGAGCTGTAGTGCGGCTCTTATCTACCGTTCACCAAACCCGGGAAGTTGACTGTTCCTTTTTTAAATCTTTTTGTTTGACAGCATTAACTAGCTTTTTGTTTTTTCTTTTGTTTTTTTAAAGAGTTTTCTAGCAACAAGATTACCAGTCGGCCATTACATAAACCAAGATTGTCAATGCGGTGATAAGCAAATTGTGTGGCGGGTAAGAATCGGCGAATTATATGCTTTTATCTTATCGGATGGAGCCTAGTGTGTCTTTTTTGAGACGGGCTCTGACGTGATGATGTCACCAGCTACTTTGGAGTTCTTATCTCCAATGCGATATGACATTACTTATGTATAAACGATCTATATACTTATATGAAAGTAGAGATGAATGTTTGCTTCTTCTGTGAATCTTTTACTGTGGGATAAGATTAGTAAGTCTTATGATCATGTTTACGTTTTTAAGTGTTTAATACATTTTGTTTAATGTTAAAAGGAGGCAAACGAATAGGCGGGTCATCTGATGGAAAGTAATCACCGCCGCCCAGTACACCAAAACCAGCAAAACCAAAGTAATCGCAGATGCGTTGCCGGCCTTTGAGGAAGGAGTTGGATCTTGAGGAGGGAGTAGGAATTGAGAGGGGGGAGGGGTGAGAGATGGGCCTCCGGTACTTTCACTCACCGGACGAAACATAACAGCAACGAGTGTCATTGTTTCATGCCGATATTCTGTGAGAGGGTGGTATTACGCCGGGCGAGCCGGCCCATTTCGTGCTGCGTCGCAGCGTGGCTCTACCACTCAGAGAAAATTACAATAAACAATACATAATTATTATTTTAAGAACATTTATAAAATAGATCTTTCGATATATTTTTTTACTATTAATGTGCCAAAGAATAATGCGACCAGTCTAATGAAAAACGGTTACCGTAGCCTATATTGATGCTTGCAATTGCAACACTTGCCGACTACCAATTTTGTACGATAGCGCTTCAAAGTGTCCTATATTTACTTCTTTAATCGACCCTGCTTGATCGTCGATTGTTAATGAACAACTTATTAAAATGCTTTTAAATCTCCTTGCAGCACCAGTACCAGCATTTGGCCGGTTGTGTTATCTTTTTTTATCGACTTCATAACAAATTCGAATCGGTTGTTCGAAGTTTGAAAATCGATCATTTTTAAAATCAGATTAGATTTTTCGCCCAATGAGGTTTTTTTTATGTAGACCTTTTCAATATCGCCCGATCTCGAAAAGTTTGCAAATAATCTGCATACAGCAACCGTCCCGTTCCGGAAGAAATACTCGTAGAACTGTAACACAGCACGGACACGTGTTTCGCGTGCGAGATCACATCGGATGCGGGCTGGCTGCGGCCGAAGAAAGTCAGCAAGCACGATCGCAGGAATTTTCCGAGACAACGAACGACGGCGGCGGTACTGGATAGCGTGCACACTGGCGCAGGCGTCTCGGTGGATCATTACGCGTTTTTTGCGCGGTGAAAATGCGCTTCCACTTCAAATTGTACGTTCGGAGTAAATTGTGTTTTTAATTGGCACTTCTTTTGTTTGAACCTCCTTTTGTTTATTCGGTCGGTCGGCAAGCAGGCGTGGACCGTTTGATGGAAAGCGGTCGCTGCTTGACGCGTGTGATATTGGTATGGCTGTAACGCGCGGGTTACCGACCCCTAGGATTCAGTTGTTAGATATTTCTATGGCATTTTTGAATAAGAACGCAGCTGGACACTGCTGTTTGGTGAAAAATATAAGTATGAAGGCGGTAGCCATTCAGGAGTGTTATAGGTGAAAACTCTGCCCTTTACTTCATTGCTTTAATTTTTTGAGGGGTTAGTTTCATGAGAATTTTTCGTTTATTTAGACTTAATTGGAGTTGTTGTTTGAATTCGATGCTACAATTTTTTAATCATGTTAGCTTAGAACTTGGAAAAATAAAACATATAATTATGTTGAACATTACTATTTACCTAATGTTAACGGTCTAACTAATCTAAGATGTTGAGAAAATAACAGATATTGAAGGTAGAAATGAAACAACTTTTACGGATCTACTCGCTTTTATTTTACACGTTACTTTATTAATGTTTATCCTGACGTTTCGAAACCTTTGCAGGGTTACCCATTAAGTAAAGTAATGTGTAAAATAAACGCGAGTAGATCCGTAAAAGTTGTTTCACTTCACACAATGAAAAAAAAGCTTTAGAAAACAATATTGTTGAATGTTGTTTGTTAAACAAAATATGTTATCGACGAATACATTCTTACTAAAAAAACTGTCGTACTTTGAACATTAAACCCATTAAATTACAGGGACAAGGTAATCAAAACACTATGCAATTCTTGTGCAACTTCAAAGATGTCGCTGCATGTACCCAATGAATAATGGTAGCTCATTCTTCAGGCTCTGTCGTAAGGCATTAGGCAAACATCTGTATTACAACCACATGTAGTGCGTGACGTCCGACTTATACTTGTGTTTGCCTCGTTTAATATAATCTTTTATTCATAGCAAAAAGTATTGTTTGTCTTGTCAAATATTGTTACGTGTCGTTCGTATTTGGCATTGAAAAGGTTGATTGTTTATAAATAGCCGTATGTAGGTTAAGTTGTTCTTTATGAAAAGAAAACACGCTAGCTGTTGCGCGTGAGTTCGTTTGCGTGAAGTACGGATCATCACTATTCTGTAATCAGATCCGAACCCCTCGGAGAATCTAGTAGGCTATGGGGATGTGCTGGCGTGATGAAATAGGGTTGCCACCGGTACTTTATTATAAAGTATTGTACGTTATTTCGGGCAGGAAATTGTACTCTATACGTTATGGGAACAATAAAATACGCAAAAATACTTAATTTCACATATTTTATTTCACTGGGATTTTTTTTACATATAACACAAAAAGTTGCTGTGCAGATATAAAGCAGTGATAATCATTTGTCAAAAGTAGCTAAAAACAATAAAAAGTATGTTTTTAAGCGGATTAAATAATCATAGTACGTTATTTTGACACAGTGTACTTTTTTTTCTAACTTTTAATAAATCAATGTACTTTATTTGCACAAAAAAAAGGTGGCAACCCTATGCCATTCCCTCTAGAAACCTGACAGTGTTTAGGTCAAAAGGTTTGAGAAGACATGATTTTGCTATTAAATAATTATGTGAAACATTTTTATGCCTACCCGACCCAGCCAGGAATTGAAACGGGGTCTTCCGCAATACGGGCGGCTGCACTAACCACTATGCTACCGGATGCAGCAATTATCACTTAAAAAAAAAAAGATTTTTTGTTTGATTAAAAATGCCTCATTATCATAGTAATATGCTATGAATAATATCGTCAAGCACAAATAACCTCGCTTTAACGTCATGTACAAAATTTACAAGAACCATATCAAGTTAAGCTTTAATATTTAAAAAGGAATATAAATATGTGAGGAGATGTCCTATATCATTTCTTATACCTTAGGGTCAACTGTAGCATATAGCATGTCGCATATAGAGCTTTTATATACCCTACTACAGATGGGCAGATAATATTAGTGTACATCCTTATTATTACATCAAAATTGTAGAGTAGAATTTTAATAGCAGCTTTGTCTACGGAAGATCAACGCTGGCACATATTTTTGTCTTGACAAATGCTGAGTAGACTAATCTATCGAAGAGGTATCTAAATACCTCTTCTGTGTTACTTTGTTTTTAAAATGTTAACTGTGTGTTTTTATTTAATTTAAATAATTATATAAAGTATGGTGAAAAAAAATAATGCCTACCCGACCCGTTATTTAAGTTATCTAAAGTTCAAGTAAACACTACACACTGAAAGAAAATTGAATTTCCAACTTATTTTTTTTGTAATTCCGATGTTGTAAAGTAATGTCAAAATAACATTATAAATACTTAACAAAATAACAATTAGGAAAGTGTTAAAATTAATGTGTGATACCGAACAAGTTATTTTAATTACATTTTCAGATCCAATTTGGTTATTAGCAAATAACAGTTAATTAGAACTTTAAAAATACGAAAACAATAAAACCTTAATTGGTTTAAAAAGTCACCAGTCGCATCGATTGTTTAAAGTTACCTAAACAAAGCGGTTAACTATACGCAAACGCTAACAATACCAACGGTTAATTTACAATAGAAACGATATCCTAATGTGGGAATTTTCATTTCACATTCAACTTTTGCTATGTTCAAATGCACGGGGAAAAATTCTCTTGAGCTTTATAGCTTGCATTCCAGTCTTAACCCTAATTTCATGGGAATATTTTTTTTTAATAACTCGAAAGTGCAAAGGTCATTGCTAATATTTCTCTACGTCGAAGGTTAGCGTTTGCTACTAATTAGTCAAGTCAACTTTAATTTTAACCTGAATGTGACATTAAGGCGAACGCACCGCTAAACAATAAATCTCATACGGAGCGTTTGCGCCCCGTACCATTAGAAAACACGTTTTCTTTCCTTCAAATTAAAACTATAAATTATTTAAAAAAATGAACTACAATATTGAAGTGTGTGTTAAGACTAATCTACTAAGAATTTAGATGCTTAAATCGGTCTGGTTAGCCTGTAAAATGCCAATCTATGTTTTAAAAGAGGTTACTTTGAAATTTTTTTCTCTGTTATAAAAGTTGACAAATCGTGTTTCTGCAACTAGCAAAATGAAGTCAATTAAATGAAAAATCATGTCATCAAATATCACTTTCATATGTTTTGTAATTGTTGGGAAAAACTAATATCCCCGCCACGTAAATTTCCAATGCGTCGCCTTAATGTGATATTCGGGATTAGGTAAAATTGTATTGTTGTATTCGTCTTTTCACAGCAAATCGCAACCATGTTTCAGAAGCACATTCTGATTTCGGACTCATTAGAACCCTTTCAATTTATTTTATTATCTTTTGATGTCTCAAAACGATAGTTTTAATGACTTAAATCGATAGCTTAATTGGTATTGCATTTGACTCGGATGTCAGACGGTTCGAATCCCGCCTAATCTCGCACATGGAGTGTTTTCTACACTCTTTCTGAATTGTAATAATAATGTTCACTACAAAAAATTGCATCAAATTTTTATATTAATTTTTATTTATTGAAAGAAAGAAACAAAAACAACAATAATAACAAACACAAATGATATAAAAAAATAAGTAATAAGTCTATTATTAATAAAAATATTATCTGTTAATACAGTTAAATTTGCTACCATATTAAATATTTTAAATGTATGTCAATAATAATTTTTCTTGGTTTGTTGGCGAAGATAGAGTTTTGTCAAAACGGAGAAACGAATCTCCGTGTTTTATGCGAAGTCATAAAGCCCGTGCCTTGCTTGAGTACATTTATTTCTGTGTTCTCTTACGTCCCGAGTTATGGACCTTAACGACAACCCGAAGTTGATTTTATATATTTCAAAATCTAGTAGTGAATTCAACACAGTTCATATTTAAAGTAATTTAAACGTTTTAATAATGTCAAAGACCAATGCATTCAAGAAAAAGGAGGTAAAAATTGCGTTAATTACTCTTTTGATAAAATAGACTTAACAGAATACGTTTATCACTACAATATTGGCCTAAGAATCTTATAATACGTTGCTTACTCAGAGTGAACACACTCTCAAACGTCAGTATAAATCTTGACCCTGTCTAGACGCAAATATTAGATAGAGTTTCTCCTATTACCACTATTATTACAAAGTCATTGGAGATCAGCGAATCAAGTTGGTTGTAAACGGAACGACAAGCGAAATTAAGTTACCTCATCTTTAGAATGGTTGTAAAACTTAAAACGTTTGTGTTAACAAGCATATTTATCTAATATCATGATTTTGAGGCATCTCTTCGTACGTGGTAAAAGTGAATTAAAATTTAAGGTTAACGTTATTTTTTAATTCAACCATTCACATATTATCTTTAATATTTTTGTTTACAATAACCCATTTTAAATAAAAATCTTTACATTGAGTTATTATTGTGTTATGAAAATAAACGTTAGCATAATCTTATCATTATTTCTTTCTATTCTTACTAACTCACTTGCTAATAAAATGAACTTGTAAGCTAGGGCAGTAGGTAGCTATTTTGAGACCTAACTAAAGCTTGAACAACTTACAATACGGTTTGTGTTAATTCATTGAATGCCAAGCGCATTAATTAAACATAAATTCATAAAGTTCAATTTCCTTTCACTTCAAATACCCGTAAGACTATAGCGCGACTAATCTACGGCCAACGATATGATAAAAGGTGCTGATCAGCTCCCGTCTTATAAAACGGAACACAGGTATAATTCTATCGTGGAGCAACAATCGTACGGCTACTGTTACAACAGTGCGCCCGCGCAGACCGGTTTGACCGCTTCCACTACCGAAACGGCGCCAATCATAGCTTTAACACCGGCTCAAACTATACCAATACACTGATTTTGTTCAGGGTGCCTAGTGCGAGCGCTGTTCGCTGTTCGATTAGGCTAAGGAAAACGAGATTTTGTATAGCTTTGAAGTGAAGCAGCGCCTTCTCGGTGCCTAGTGCGAGTGTCACCCTGGTGACAAACGAGGACAAAGAATTTTTAGCAGCTTTTGTTAACATGATGGAATGGTGAATAAAATGAAATTCGCATTAAACGCTCAGTTATCATTGGGATGGTAAAACAGTCAATGAAACAAATGAACGTTAATTAATGTTATGGCTTGTGTTGAGTGGAGAATTGTATCAAGATTTTTTTTTTTTGGAGAGAGACTGCTGGTTGCCGAGGGGCATTTCCAGCTTCACCGGGCTTGTTTTAGGGGCGGCGAGGTACGTAAAGGGTACCTCAAGCCGTGTTGAAACGAAACACCTTCAGAGGATTTCTAGAGGGGTACGGCATCGCACACTTAAAAGTGCGCGTCCCCGTGCCCTTCCAGAGTCTCCGAAGGGTTCGGATCGGATCGGTGTATCAAGATATGGAACATTTAAATTTTCTGCAAAAAAATTGTACTGGTCAATTCTGTAGAAAAGGATTACCTATGTAATTAGCAGTGGTCGGAGTAGGTATATTGAATTAAGGTCACTGACATCAAACGTATATGTTAATATGGATACTCCTCCGAGTTTCCGGATTATTATGATAAAAATACCGAAACATCGAAATTATTACATGAAACTAGTTAAAAATGTATCAATACTCTCAACGCTATGCTGCTAGTGGCGTAGATGACCAGAATTTAATAGTAAAAAATGACTGGTGTGTAGTAAAAGTGTTGGAATAAAAGCCTAAGCATGTATAAAATGATATAATAATAATATTCATTTCAACACACGACATCCGGCAAACAGGGTCTTTTGTCCTCTTATCTCTATGCTCAACGCATCTGACCAATTAGAATCAAGTATCCAGGATGACTCATTGACTGTTTGTTCGAAAACAATGCGCTCGCACCGACATCCAGACCAAGTGGCTCACTCACTTATTTCGGTTCGTGGAGTGCGCTTATTTTATGTGTTGTGAATATCTTGACTTGACCCTGGCTTGTTTACTGTCTTCTGAAATCTACTTAAAACGACGAATTTGGCTTATAACTACGGACATAGATTTATTACTCTTGGATTGGGCCCATTTGAAGTTGTTTTTGTACGGGTAAGTTTTAATTATTTTCACTATTTAAGAAGGTTTTAGAACTTGGAAACAGTTAAAAAAATCACTTTATAGCAATCATCACAGCGCATGAGAGTCCGGTACGCACACCGCAGGGCTATCACCGCTTCAGTTAAAAAAAACACTTTATATGAAACAGAATTTCATTATCGACTTTACAGTTGTGTATGTATATATTGTAAATTTAAATCATTGTTTTAGGTGAGATATAAATAAATATGGCAAAGGTCAAAGCTGAAACAGTGCAAAAGTGGTTATTGCACTATCCTGAGCTACTTTACGATAACGCTAGTGGCACTATATACTGTACAAAGTGTGAAAGTCATTTGAAAGCTGTGAATAGAGGCAACATTACCAAACACATTGAAGGCGCTGTACATCAAGGAAAATTTAAGAGACCGCAAGAGGAATTTTACTTCGACCTCATTAAGTTCCTGATTCTATGCAATATTCCTTGGTCGCAAATGAAAAATCCAGCGTTCAAAGAGTTTTTTCAGAAATATATGTGCAGTACTTGTTGTTGCGTTTGTACCAATCGTAAAGTGGTTGACGAATCACAGTTACGAAAAGTTTATTTGGAGAAGTTTTATAGGAATAAAATCAATTCGATTTATGAAACTAATAAAAATGAGAAACTATGGATATCGCTGGATGAGACAACAGACATTTTTGGTCGATACATAGTCAATTTCCTAATAAAACCATTGCATCCTAGTAATAGTGCAGGCCGGCCTTATTTGATTGCTTGTAAAATGCTAACAGCAGTAAATGGACAAACAATAACACAATTTGTACTGCAATGTCTAGAAAATTTATGGCAAAACACTTTTGAAGCGAAAGTTGACAATATTTTAATGCTTTGCACTGACAGTGTAGCGTACATGCTATCTGCAGGGCGAAATTTAAAACATTACTTACCTGAAATGAAGCATGTGACATGTTTGGCGCACGCTCTTCATCGTGTAAGTGAGCAGATAAGGTCAGAATACAACGATGTTGATATTCTTATATCAAATGTTAAAAAAGTATTTTTAAAGGCTCCTAGTAGGGTAAACATTTTAAAAGAAAAATATCCTGACTTACCGTTGCCTCCGCAACCAGTCATTACCAGATGGGGTACTTGGTTACAGGCAGCATCTTACTACGCTCAACATTTAGATAAAATAAAAGAAGTTTTATCCTGCTTGAGCAGTTCTGATGCTATAGCCATACGAAACGCAAAAAACATTTTGGAAAAACAAAATTTAGAAAATGATTTAAAATATATTGAAGAAAATTACTCTATTATACTACTAGCCCTAAAAGAGTTACAAAAACAAAATTTATCTCTAGCTGATTCACTTTTAGTATTTGATCAAGTAAGGGCTACGCTTAACGAGTGCAATAATGAGAATATAAAAAATAAAATAGAATCAGTTATGGAACGAAATCCAGATTTAGATACAATTAGAGAATACAGCGAGAGTATTGAAAAAAGCGTAGCAAATAATCAGAAACTTTATTTCAAATTCGCTCCATTGACATCTACAGATGTTGAACGATCATTTTCCACTTACAAATGGATCTTAGATGTTAAAAGAAATAGCTTAAAATTAGAAAATATTGAAAAAATTATAGTTATTTATTTTAATTGTATAGAGACAGAAAATCAAAATGTAGAACTTGTAACCGATGAGGATTAAAAATAATTATTTTTAATAAAACTGTAATAATGATTATTTGTATTAACAATAAACAATTTTGTTTGCTTACATATGGTTTTTTATTTTATTACTCTATTTACCAAATTTTTGGAAACTCCGGTACATTCCGGAAGAAATGCATGTCCATGTTATGATATCATGACGCAAGTATCTAAAATCAATATACCTACTCCGACCACTGGTAATTAGTGATGACTGTTCATAACAGAACAATATGTTCAAACCTTTTTGTTTCTTACGTATTACTGTCTATGATAAAAATATGACAATGTGATTATAAAGAAAATAATAAGACGATGTAGTAGCGAGTTGGTGTATTTTTCAATAAATTCATGAAGTTAGTGAGATGTTTTAGTCCTGGGCACCCAGGAACCAGGGGAAGATTGTCCGGGACAATGACTAATTATTTAATGTCACTGTTGATAGAGTGGCTTTGGAACTACATATACATAATTATATAAAAAAACACAAATTCCTGAAAGTGTTTAAAAATTAAAAAGTAGAGACATTTTACAATAAAAATAATAGGCATAATACATTTTAAGTAATCATTAACGTTGGTTGACGTCTCAGAATGCGGCGATAATTAAAGATTAATATCGTAAATAAAAATAAAAAAATTAAAGAAAATTGCAGCTTAGATCATAAATCAGTGCGTCTAAACGTACAATAAAAATCAAGTAATACTTCGAGGAATTATACTAAAAACATTGACTAGACGAATAAAAAATATGCTGTCACCATTTATAATAGTGCTATTTGACACATTTAATGTAATTCAGTTTTGTGAGTCATTTCACGAATCTCTACGGATACAAGCAAAATACATAACTGTAGTTATACTACGAATCATAGTTGTGAATTGTCAACAAGTCACTATTTTACGGCAGCAATTAAAGTATAATTGTTTTCTAACATTTTTAATACAATTTTTTCTAACGCGAGTACTACACATTGAAATTTACCACTTTTTAAGGGATCTACTGACGTTTAATCTTACTTATGATTTTATTCTGACGTTTTAAACCCTTTAACAGGGTCCGTGATCACAAAGAGACTGAGTTCTTGATTTCTAGAAAATAATAAATAATTATTTGTATTGTCAAAAGTGCGCATTTTAGATCTGCTTGCTATGCCTCTCAGACAATAGTCAATTGTACGAATAAAACATCGTATTAGTCAGTGCTAACAATAAACGCCAGTCAACTCCCATCTCAGCGGTCATCTGTTGGCTTTCATTCCTTATCAGTTCAAATGTAATTAATTCCTTATCACGAAGCAGCAAATCGGCTGGCGCTTGGTATCAAACTGTTATAAACTAATGCTTGTTTCACTTGCTTGTAATGTGACGTCGATAAGGAAACGTAAATAAGCAAACACATAGCGATAGTCAATTCTTTTTTGCACCTTTGCTAATAGGTACTTAATTTTTTCTCTTTTATATTTCTATATGTGTTTTAGCTATTTCTTCAAATATTCTAAATACGTTACCTCATTTATATTAACAGTTTGCTTTTTGTTTTTTGCTTGTCTTAAAAACTTGTACTTTGTCCCTTGCGCCATATACGGATATACCTTTCGTTTTGACAACATTGCTTATATCGACCAACAATATGTTGAGGAGTCTTTTGAAGACGCTCTTTGAATTGTCAAGGTTACTAAAAACGTGTGCACCCGTCAGGATGTCTCATTTTATGCATTCACGATTTAAATACATTTATGTTACGCAAAACCGTTTTATGTGTGTGCAGATGAGAAATAAATCCACCGAATCGTAACTTATTATTAAAAGTGAGTGAAGCGAGTTTCATTTGCGCTCGCAGCGAACAAAATCGAGCTGCATTACACTGTATTGAATAATAATTGTTATCACGACACGTGCAAAGTGCGGAAACCTTATTTCGCGACGCAAACGTGTGCCTCCATTATTTATAAATCATTTCTTGTTTATTGCCCGCGGCCGGTGCCAAGTCGGGCCATCCTTACGATAGCTGTTCTGTCGCCATTCTGAAACTAATTTGCTTTGTTCCGTTCGTTTAGAATAGAATAAGCTGTTTTGTTTTGTTTTTTTCTAAACAAATGAACGCAATGAAATGTAATGAAAACGTCAATGTGAGTAGGTTTTATAGAGCAATGCAGTTGTTTCTTAAATTCTTTGAGCGATAATTATTGGAGTTGTTACGTGTTTTGCATTTTTAACGAGGCTGCTAATAGTGCACTTTAAAATGTCAAGATGAAATTTTACTTTTTTCTGTCCCTTCTTACAATGTGCTATGTTTTATATTTGCAGTGATAAGGTTTTTCTTGATGCTTGACAATTATTGTGCCATGATTAATTAAATACACTCACTTATAAATAAATGTAAATTGAGGTCACATCAAATGAATGATTTCACATTGATTGTTTTACTTTCGCTGATTCTAACATCCATCACGTATTGTTTGTACGATTGTAAACTGTCAGTGTCGTAATGATTCATTGTGCCAGTCATCACGATCACATCTCAGTTGTGTGATGATTCGTATATATTTTTTATTAATTACCTTAGCGATACGATTATTCAACCGTTGGCAGCGGCCAATTGTCTTCTAACGCATGCTTAAATTATCGCGTGTATGGTGCCAAGATGGGCGATTGATGCGGGTAGCCCGTCGGGCATTTGTCCATACGTAGTAGGCGTATTGATGGACGGCTAAGCGATCAGTGAGCGGCATTCAATAAAAACGAGGCGAAAGTGCCTCCGAGCGACTTCCTGTGGCCGAAATTCACGGTGAGCGTGACAGAGCTTGCCTCCGAAAATTGGTGCGTGGCGTGCTGCAAATTGCATCTTCGCGGGTTATGTTCGATAAACAGTGCCCGGGGGCGCGCACCTGCGGCGGCGCTCATTCATGACTTTGGCCAAATCAAGCGATGAGAGACCGAGAACAATCCGCGCCGGTTAATAACAGTTGGCTTTTCTTAGAAAAAGTACGGAGGCTTTGGAGGGTGTGGTGCCGTCTCGCTCGCGCGTCGGGCGGGAGAGCGAGAGCGCGTGGGCGGGGCGAGCGCGCCGCGGGGGCGGTGAGGCTCGCACGCTGCACTCGCTGCAACTTCCCGGCTCTTTACTGTGGCCCGTCAAAGGACTCGGGTTCACTGTCAGATAAACGTCAAACACCGCAAACACTTCATTGCTGAAGTTGAATGAACTATTGTATCGATTTTGTTTGGACACTTTGTTGCGAACTATTTAACGTCGCTTGTTCTTAGACACTTGCTTTGCTTTCCAGAAAACATGATAACAGTATGTCAAGTCTACGTATTTACGGAAACAGGTGGTCCTAATTCATAAGTTTTGTGAAACTATGGTTTCACCAAGCCTCTTTACCAAGTGGGATATGGTTTTATCCAAATAGATATAAATTTTTAGGACAAAATAACTGTTACACACCTACATAGTTGCACCGATAGAAAGTCATAAAACATAAAAGTAGGTACTTAGCGGTTTTGGTATAAACAAAAAGTTTACATAATAAGATTTATAAATAAACATTCCCCACTTGGTAAGAAGCTGGCACAGAAATAAACCACATTCAATAGAATTGGCGCGATTCAACTCCACATGGTACAAAGCAGTAGGTTTTATTACGGCAGCCAATGGTGAGGCGACGCTTATAAATCATACTTTTATGGTTATTCTTAGCGATAAAACGAACGTTTCTAGAGTCCGAGCGTGTGCGCCGGCGGCTAGGGTTCGTATGTGGAGCTTGCGTTTCGATATGCCCCGAGCGAGACTAAAATTTAAACAATAAGTTATACATTAATCTATTCGTGGGGAACAACCCGCGAAAGCAATAGCCTGTACACAATGGTGTGCAAATTGCAGCTCAAATAACAGACATCGTTGAAAGTCTAACCCGTAATGAAATGGTAAAGTTGAAAGGGCTTTACTCTACCATTGTTATAAACATGGAGTTTCTTGTAAACAATTTTATGTGTGCAATAACTACTTCAAACTGATCTCTTTGGTCTTATTTACAGAAATAGAGATTTCACTGTCAAAAAGTTTCGAGAGCAGATTCGAAAAGAAAAAGAAATATACTTAGACAAAGTTTCTAACAAAACAACAATGAAGTTGAGAGTTTATCCAAATAGGCGCCTTTTAATTAGCATACGCGTATAACGGCAATTATATTTAAGTCTATAATATGGCCTACCTTGTTGTAGGTGTTTGTGTCAAAACTAAGAAATGGATAAGCCTTAAGAAACAATATTTTGCAAAGTATTCAATTTAGAAGTTTTTTTTTATATTCTACGCAGATGCGGTGCGCAAACCTCATCAAATGCTGACTCACTTGAATTGGCGCCAAGACGATTATCAAAGACTTTTATCAAACACGACAGAAAATTCATTGGAACAAAAAATATTAATAAACTTGATTTTATAATCTAGCTTATAGGTAAATATACCTACTACTAAAAGGCCTAGGTATGTATTGTCCACTGCTGGCAAATGTTATCACTGAAATCAAGGTATCGTTTTAATGAATGGGTATGGCTTAAAGGGTAAGTGATCACAAACTCGGTTTAAATCTATAAATGAATATGTGGTCGCTACAGCGGTCGGCGTGAAAATGTTTCAATATCTATAATATCTATGACATACATTCTGTTACACACAATATCTCCAGTTAACAAAGAAGGAATTCGGAACATGTCTTCTCATTGTCTTACCCTTACAATGTTTGGTTGAACAATTAACAGGAACTCTTCACCATAAATTGCAAACGTAACTCTAGTGTCGAAGTAATACGGTCAATGGAAGAAGTTAAGTGTCACGCTTGGCATGTTGTCGATCTTTGCATATTACTTTTGGCAAGGTGACTTGATTGAGATAGTAATCAATGATATTGCGTTCGTACTTACGTTTCAATGAATTCGCGAGACGACTAAAACACGACATCTGATTGGGTCGGTCACAAAGATAACCGCTTGTAACCCATAAAATAAATTCAAATACTACAGATTATATATATCGTATAACCAAGTATATTAATACCTAACCTACCTACCTATTTAAAAACAAAAGAAGTGAAATCACACGCAAGAAAAAATCAAATTACTATTTTCGTTCATTTAAAAATGACAGTTTTTATCAGTTTTACGCAGTCGAAGTTACAAAGTTTTATATTGGTGTTTTAATTATAACTATTAATATTGTGAAACAAAAGAGAGTGAAAATCACAATCGCCAAGAAAGTTTCACGTAAAACAGTTGACTGTCGTTAAATCATGAAGCCGTGAAGAATATTAAGACCTTTCAGATAACTGAGTCGGAGTTCGAAAGGTTGTAAGGTTGTTTTGTAGGTGTTAAATAGGCCTATCAATTGCCTAAGAAACAAACAACTGTCTAACAATTAGGCGGAGTGCAAATGTTGCGAATTGCCAGCCATTTGTATCACTAGACGAGGGGAGATTGTGTTCCCCGATTTGGTTACGATTAGCTCTTAAGATTGAGATAAGTACGTGGAAACTTTAATCTAAAATCTTGTTAGTATTTTTATTGCAATCGTTTCAAATGCTTTTAAACGTAAGTTTGTACCTATAGATCAGAAGTCAGAACAACATCATTGACAGAAAAAATCAAACGAAGTTCTTATTTAGTTTTATGCAGTCATTGTTTTTGTTTACGATGCTACCGAAGTGTTGTTGAAAATTTTATGTTTCATTTACTTTTGTTTTAGTAAACAAAGTGAAAATGTTTGTAAATATCAGTTAAACCGAGCACTTTTAAAATCTACAATGAAATACAGAATACAGTGAGTACTTAACAAATCCTATAGCCACATTAAATAATTTATTCTTTACCTACAAACTCTATTGTATTTTAAATAAAAAAGAATTATTAAAGGAGTCAGTGGACTTTATATAGTTTCTTAGCTTAGCTTAGCCACTTAAATAACTTTAGTTATAGCTCTGAGGATGATATTAATTTATGATATAAATCGAACTAAATTCAGTAGCTTTAAAATTAAAAACCAAGTAAATAATGTCATATAAGTAGTTAAAGATTTTCAATTTAATGCACAAGGAATGTCATAAGAATTTTGCATATATTGTGACAATACAACTTATTGTTATTTATTTTGAGGATAAAGATGTTAAAAAAAATGATTTGCAACTATCAAGATGATTTTGTGAAAACGATAAGCTGATAAAAGGGCTATCAACTGAATAAGGTATGCAATAAAAATGTATTTACATCGGCCGAAAAAAAACATTTCTACATACTTACGGACAGTTAAATATTTTTTAAATCTGTTTGCGTATTTAGTTATGTATACAGTAAGATATATATATAGATATAAATTACACAAAGCATACTTTGTGGGAGGAAAAAACTGTAAAAATGCGTGAAAGCATTATAAGTACACATTATTTCATTGATTTAATTATGTAAAATGAATATTATCTCAAGTTAATACCTATTTTTTTTAAAGTTCAGAGAGTAACAATGTTGTGCCCTTATTTTATTCGATACTTAAGCATTTACTTCAAATAAAGTTATTTATTATTTTAAATAATATTTTCAGAGCCTACGTTGTTTTATATGGAATATTTTTTATTAGTATAAACTTTATAAAAATAAAAATAAAAATATATGGTGATGTAAGTGGTGAGAATCGCTCGAGAATGTATTGTTATTCTGAATTTTAATTAAATATAATATCAACTCACGTGTTAACTGTGCAAATTCTAATTTATTTGCTCTTGGCATACGTTTGTTTGCCTCTTTCGATTTATTAAAAATAAACTTTGGCCAGTGATTAAACCAGTGATTAAAACATTTTAAACTGATTTTATAAAAAATTTAATTGTGACCCGACCATCTGCTTCCTTGCTAACTCTGAGCTTACTATTTCGAACTCTATTGCCATTATAATACATGATGTTTATCTGTTCATACAATTACTGTTTTTTCTATCTTTCAATTACTTTAAAATCTATCAGGTGGTTTATTTTAACAAACTTTAATAGATTGTTTAATAGATGGTTAATGAAGACTTATACAAAGTATATAACCATGTTTCTGTGGCCGGAAATTGCTATCGCTTTATCAGTATTTATTTCACCGTTTGATCGACGAATACGTTATTGCAAGTGATTTTATCATTTACGAGTAGCTAGCATCATATTTTGTTATGATACAATAGCAAAGGTATTTTTTTGTGAATTGTTTCTTCAATAAGTACTTACTACTTAGGTCTCAATTTTAGTAAAGTTTTGTATGCTAAGTACCAATAACTATATTTCTTTCCTCACTTCAGGAGAAAGAGAAGAAGATACATAAGTATTTTATTTAAAAAAGAGTATTTTCCTGATCCAAGAACGAACTAATACAGCTCTCCCTTTTTTAAAACGTGCACTCAAAACCATCCTAGTTTATTTATGTTAGATAGATTTAATAATAATAATAATAATAGATGCAAATGGCAGTACTCCTTGACACGGCACGTATTGTCAGGAGGTTCCTCACTCTGCAGCCCTGACCACCGGTAGCTTGGGCCCTGCCTCGCTGCTGGCGGTACTCTAGGATTAGGTTTTTATAATGTTTTATTGTTTTTGTATTAAAATATTGTAAAAATCTAGTTTCAAGGAAAAAAATAAATAAAGAGTATAATAATAATAATAGAAGAGGAGAATCACTCCAACATATTATTTCTGGTTGTTCGCATCTTGCTAACGGAGCAAGTAGCCAGAATAATTCACCAGCATCTTGCTCTTGGATATGGCCTTGTTGAATTGGAGGTGCCGTTCTATAAATATGCACCTGCGCCAGTACTTGAAAATGGTCATGCAACGCTCTATTTGGATCGCTCTATCATTACGGACAGGACTATTGTCGCCACTAAGCCTGATATCGTGGTGGTCGACCGATCCCAGCACCGGGCAATACTGGTTGATATCACCATACCTCATGATGAGAACCTGGTGAAAGCCGAGAAGGACAAGCTCAGTAAGTACCTTGATTTGGCTCACGAGGTTACCGCTATGTGGGATGTGGATTCAACCATTATTGTACCGATAGTCGTTTCGGCAAACGGTCTTTTAGCCAAGAGCCTCGATCAACACTTAGAGAGGCTCTCGCTGAAAGGTTGGGTCAAGAGTCAGATGCAAAAGGCAGTACTCCTTGACACGGCACGTATTGTCAGGAGGTTCCTCACTCTGCAGCCCTAACCACCGATAGCTTGGGTCTATCCCCGCTGCCGGTGGCAACCTAAGTTAAGTTTTTTATAATATTTTATACTGTAAATATGTTTATAACTAAAATATTGGAAACAATTTTTCTTAAGATATATATTTAATAATGAGAATAATAATAATAACAGTATATCTTTATTGCAGACACATGATCCATATTTTTACAAATAGGTAATAAACATACAAAATATGAAATACGCAAACATCACAAATACAAAAAATTATAATAAAGAAGTGAAATATTTATATAGAGATTTATTTCTTAGTGCAGTTTTTAATAAAGAACAATTCATAATAATTTCGGCGGGCTGGTTAGAACCACGATAGCTCAATTGGGAGAGCATCTGACCCGGTATGTCAGAAGAGTGCAGGTTCAAATCCTGCTCGTGGAAATTTTTTCAACATTTGTGTTAAAGTACAATTCTTTATGGTTATCATAATACTGTTACTATTTAATTATTTGTACGTTTATAAGTACAAAGCTTCTTTATGCTTAATTGTATGTATATATTTTTAAGCAACACTTATATGTTAGGTTTTTTTTCTTATTCTTACCCAGGTTTGCGTAGTATCCAGCTGGGTGCATCATGAGTGTATCGTTTACTGACGTAAAGATCCCATTTGTCACTTACCTTAAAACAAAAGAAAGAAAATTGAATTAAATCAAATAAACCAATAATCTTAAAATTATTGATTACAAGAAATCAGTTATTTAATAGTTTTGGTTATATTTATAACTAGTGGACCCGGCGGACTTGGTACCGCTTTGACAGTTTCCATCAAGAGATTAAATTATCTTTGGTTTCCATGACAACAAAACAAACATATCATTTTGTATTGGAAAATTAAATTGTCGTTTTAGTATATTTATAGTGTGATTCCCGTGGGAATATCGGTATAAAAACTATCCTATGTGTTAATCCAGGTTATAAACTATCTGTATGCCGAATTTCATCTAAATCTATCTATCCGTTGCAGCGTAAAGAAAGAACAAATATACAGACATACATACACTCAAACTTTCGCATTTATAATATTAGTGTGATAACTGTATAGCTTCAGGATCATCAATGCAAGATTGACCCATACAGTGGCGATGGCGGTGCCTCAAAATCCAAAAACCTAAAGAGGCAAAAAGATGAACTGATTTTTTCACTGATAATAAAACTAATAGTAGTTGAATAATAGTAATTGAATTGAATTGAATTGAACTACCAAAGCAATTTCGCGCTGAATCATATTCTGATGTATCTCCATGATTACTTGATATCCGGCGGTCCCGGGTTCAATTCCCAGGTCGAGCAAAGTGTGTCTGAATAAGTACAAATCAATGACAAGTAGATAGGTATCTTAAGAAGATATTTTTCAGGGAAAAGGGTATATCCTCAAGATCACGACAGGTTACACTTTTTATACCAGTCCATCTCTTCTCTTAAGCTAATAAAGAACAAACTGTTAAAAAAATGGATTGCCCTTTCATAAAAATCCTAACCCTAGTACATACCATAGAAGGTAATTATGCGAAAAAAGTAGTATACAACTTTTACGGATCTACTCGCGTTTATTGTACACATTACTTATTTAATGTTTATCCTGATGTTTCGAACCCTTTGCAGGTTCCGTGGTCGCAGGGAGACCCCTGTCCCCTGCCCTGAGTGTGAAGGAGGGGTCTCCTAAAAAAGTTGTTTCATTTCAATGTGTAGTGTTCGCGTAAACTTTAGAAAACAAAAGCAGTATACATTAAAAAAAAACCACTACACTCTCATAATCACCAAAGTTATTTGCATGACAAACGGACAAATTTGAACATTTCAATTGATTTAATGTTATTGTTAACTTTACTAATAAAGCTGCTCACTGATTATTACGAATTCGTGCAACCGCAGAATGTAATAACAGTCTTGTACAGTTGCAATCAATAAGGGTTTGTCTCGCAAATCTTACGATAAATAACGTATGAACAATATATATTATACTCGTAGTACAAGAATAGTGTTGTCTTATAAATTTCATTCAAATTTTTTTATTTACTTTATTGTAGTATAAGTATGTAATGTAAGAGAACAACGACATAAATCTATAATTTTTTATTGTCTAATTGGTAGTCTGTTAAAAAAACCTATATTGATTACCTATTTTCCGACCATCTTTCAACATCAAATCAATTCTTATTGGTTAACAAAAGATGCCTCTAATTGCTACTTAAAGATGAATCACGCATATCATGCATACACATTTTACGATGTGTTTATGGGCAGTATCGTCGATAACGCTTTTTTGTGTCACTGTACCGACTACTGATTAATAACAGCGAGACTATAATATCATGCTCGTCGCTTTGGTAATAATTAATTTTATCAATAATGCACGTTAGAGCTACAATAAGTGAAATGGTACATTGGACTCGCATGAGCGGCGTTATCCGACATCATTCGCGATTTGGCATGAATGTAAGCAGGGCTGTCACATTTCGGTTTGTTTTTTGTACATAGTGCAGCATGCAATTTTACAGCAAAATCGGCTTTAAGTCTCCTATTAACAAAATATGAAATGACTTGCAGTGTAAATCACAAACTACTTATTAGAAAAATTCAACGAGTCTTCTAGGGTCTCGATAGCTCAGTGGTCGGAGCATTGGACCAGTTATCCAAAGCTCGTGGGTTCGATTCCTACTCGAGCTTCTATGGTTTTTTCTAGTAATTTTTTTTTTACCTTTTAATAAGCCAACTGTTATTATCATGATAATTAAACATTGAAACCCTACCTGAGGGCACACTAGCTAAAGTTTCAATCATAACTTCAAGATTGAATTCAGCCGAATACGGCTAAGTACGACTAATAAGAGATTTTAAAGCTTATTTCTAACAAGGTATTTCACGGTATGTAACAAAAACTACAATAGGTATTATCTTATCTTTTAATAATGTAAATACTTATTTTAGAAAACTCTTTGAAAATGATATGTTTTTCATAGACATCTGTAGAGCTTGCACTTCCCTATTTAGCAGTGAAGTGATAGATTTTTCATTGCAAGCTAACAGGGAAGTTCATTACAGCACTGATGCTATTTTATTTTTGCATTATTTAGCTCTTGTGACATTGAATTGTGTTTTTTCTGTATTAAGCGCAGATAACTACATGTTATAAATTTGATGCTGTGATAGTTTAAAAACAAAATATACGATTACGTACACTCGCTTTCATTTTACAAATTGATAGAGCGTTGCGTTTCGAACAGTTTCGAACCTTTACATAGTTTTGTTTCGATTCCCAGTTATCTTCTTGCTTTTATAAGTAAACAAAACAGCGTCATTTCTTAGTATCGATATTAGGAATTCTTTTATGAACTCGTGAGCCTTATGAAAAAAAGAGCCATAAAAATTAAGCTTGCGTTTTTGTTCCTTCTTCCAACTCTAGCTTGTGTAAAGCTTTACACATGAAATAAAATAATTTATTCAGTTTAGATTATAAAAATTTGGTCTTAAAAATTCCACTAAGTATGCCATCGGTTCGTAAGTACACGGCAGGTGACCTTGTACTAAAAGAACTGGCAAGAAAATCAGCAGAAGCGTTTTGACCGCCTCTGTGGTTTAGTTGTTATGATCACTGGTTTAAACCCAGAAGTTCCGGGTTCAATTCCCTTGAGGTTCATGCTTGTTTTTCCGCCAGTTTAACTGCCACCATCTAAGTATGTCGCCGTAACATCAAGGAAATGAAACAGCCGGGTATGAAACACTCCAAATCCTTCCTAGGCGAAAACGCTTTAGGACGGAGTAAGTTCATATGCGGAGGCAGCAGAAGGCAGGCCCGATTAACCATCGGTGCCTTGACAGGGCACTATGCCACAAAGCAAATGCTTCACAGAATGCACTTTTCAACAAATAGTTTATGTAGGGCATGTGGAGAGGAAGCGGAGTCAATGCTGCACCTACGTGTGACTGGGGCTCTCTGGCTAGGAAAAGAATGGGACTCCTGGGGTCGGCCTATCCGAAACCGGAGGACTTCAGGCTCTTTGCTCTTAAGGACGTTGCCAAACTTATGGCATCTATCTTTACAGAGGAGGAAGAGTGAAAGGATGGGGTTGCACAAAAGATCCCGATGGGTCGAAGTGTTACTGAGAGAGCGAAACCTCAGCAGGCCCCACTAAGATAAGATAAGATAAACATCAAGGTTTGTAGCATTGTTGTGTTCCGGCAGCTAGAGATAAGATAGCCAGTGCCTCAGTAGTTGAGGGTTCCGGATTAAGTGCGCTTCCACCTTTGGCTTTATCATCATTTAATATCAGGTGAGTGCGATGAAGGTCAAGTACCCGTATGAAAGATATAAAAAAAGCTTAATGAAATAAATAAATAGAATTTAGAATTCGCGTTCGAATGCTAGCATCCCTACGCATAGAATATTGGAAGGGGCATCGCAGGTTCGCATATTCGGGGCGAGGCACGCCGACGCGAGCACACGTGGCTGCCACGGCTGCCTGCCTCGGAATCTGACCAAATGCCCATCGCAGCCGATTGTCTGCCGAATAGCGGCCGCTTATTTACGGCCACGGAAACAATGCGCAGGTGAGAGGTCGCCTTTACATATCTTCAACGACACCAAGATTTATAGACAACTAAATCCCTATATGCTTGAGACACGACATTTCTAAGATCGTTCAAATGCGGCGAAAAAGACAAGTGCTGTTTAGCTCGCGCGCTGAACAATTATTGTCATGTGGAAGCGGCCGATTCCGTTCCAAACCAGTTGGAAAGGTTAGAACGCTAAGAAGCATTCAACAAATCCTATGTCAACACAAAACAATTTACCCCGCCTCAGTGTAGATAATCTTCATAAATAGCAATTTGCGTCGTGACAAACGATCTCCGTAGTGACGCTCGGTTTGGAAATCGCATAATGCCGCTATTGTTAATTATACAAGTCACCGCGTCGCTAAACATACGATTTATTGTCAGCAAACTGGAACAGCGGTAAGTCTGGCGAGATTTGTGCGGCAGCCGTGTCACAGATCTATGAATGCTCCGAAGCATTCAATAGATAAGACAAATTATTGTTCGTAACACCGAAAGACAAGGCAAAGCTCTCGAAACTTTCCGTCCCACAATTGACATTTATCATTATAAATTCACTAAACTAGACTCGAATCCTTAATGAGCGGGCTGATCGGTTAAATATTTACTTGGTATGTCAGCATGGCTGGTTTACGACTTAAAAAAACAACGAATTCGTGGCTCTCCACGACGCAGAAACGCCAGTGTTCCGCGATCGAACGTACAGATAACAGAAATCGGGTTTCAGATCTGACGGCCACGCTTTTCGGCCCAGAAACTATCGGCACCGACCTTTAGTGACTGACTTAACTTTATGCTTTTAACGGAAACATATCGCGATACGAATCTGTGGAAATGATTATGAAACAATGGGATTTAATACAACTGTTAGAGCGAGGCATGAACGTTCCGATGGATACCGTGTGGCATTAAGTATGTAATAAAATTTTTAGGTTGTATTGCCGCTCCGAAAAAGGGTAGTTGCAGGTGTCAAGTGACAGTGCGGAGTGCGCAGGCTGTATATCTCCCGTAAACACCAGCCAGCGGGCTGAGGCAAACAAAACAATAGAACAATGAAATACGCGGACAAAAACGCGCCTCCGCTAATGAACGCCGACCGTTCTCAGTATTAGAAAATGAAATTACTAGAATTTCGGGATCGGAACAATTATCCTATTATTTTCGAGCTAATGTTTAGTAAATGAAGTCTCACAATATTAATATGGACCATTATTAATTTGTAACGTTCTCTACATATAGATTCCACGATTTACATATTAGAATATAAAGATTATATATGTATTTGTTTACTGGGGCAATCACTGTACTTTTCTGCTATGCGTTACAGTATACGAAAGTGTATATTTGTTGCTTCTTCACGCTGCAACGGATGGATGGATTTGGATGGAATTCGGCATACAGATAGTTTATAACCTGGATTAAAACATAGGATAGGTTTTTTATCCCGATATTCCCACGGGAATGGGAACTACGCCGGTAAAACCGCGAGCGGCCGCTAGTACTTTATAAAAAAAACTAATCCCTTTATTATCATTAGGATTGGGTGTGGTTCGTGGTTCTAAGTCCACCTGGCCAGCTATCACCATCTACTTTAAGTCTGGCCTCATTCTAACTATATTGTTAGCATTGTACAGACAGTAATAGATAAGATAGCCAGTCATAGTCAGGTCATAGTCAGGTTGACTGTTCTGTGTGAAGCGCGATATCTTCTTTGGCATTATCCTCATTTGAAATGAAGGCTAAGTGTTGGCCAAACAAAAAAGCAGTTTTCTATAGTTCTATAAAATTAGTACACATGTTGAGCAAGCACAGACAATTTATTGTTGTTCTAAAAGCGAAGAGATGATGACAAATGTTGTCATTAATGTTACCCAAAAATGCGTGTAAGTACGCGATTAAAATGTATTTGTTTGACTCGAGTTCTTGGTAACCTCTCAAAATGCAGAACCAACGAACGGAGGGGGTTACAAACAATTATTATCATGATTGTAAGTGAATAATTGCTGATACGTATTCGAGTCACGAGGCAAGTGCGCTGCTAGATGAAAAAGCACAAACGAGGTCCAGCGAACGGTATGCTCGGAATGGGATGAGCGTCCGGCGGCCGCGATTGTTACCAGTTATCACTGAATGTTTTCCACCGGGGCATTTTGTGCCGCCACAAAAAACCCACATAAAGGGCGGGCGCGGTTCGTTTGAGACGCCGCGCCGCCGCCCCTGTGGGAAAATCGTCGCCAGAAAACTGCGCCGCAAATAAATTATAAACTCTCTCACGTGGAACGCGCGCTTTATGAAACGAATGAACCGCGCTTTGTTCCAGCTCTCGAGTATTGCAACTTTTTACTTTTGGTACGGTGAGGCAGTATAGTACAAAGGTACGCCGCGGGATCCCGATGCGAGATTTTTCGGGAGAAAACTACTGGCTGTAGGTACGACATGAGCCTGAAGCGCTTTATGAAAACAGAAACAGGGAACAAAAACATATAATAAACTTTTAACTTAAACTTTTAAAAACCGGTTAGGAATAATATATAATTGAAAACTATAATTAAGTATAGGTAATATTGTTTTCTAAAGTTTACGCGAACACTATACATTGAAATGTGTGCGCCATCGAGCTCCTCTATAGTAGATTATTTAGGTAGTATATTTAGATTTAGGTTTATAGTAGTATTTATCTATACTACTTTATAAATCTGTAGGCTTTGTCTGTACATGCAATTTTTCTGACAAATTTTGGGATAAATATTCGTTTTATGACTCACTGCACTAACACAAATTCTAAGATTTTTAAAATTTTTGTCTGTCTGTCTGTATGTCCTCTTATAACTCAAGAACGGCTTAAACGATCTTCATGAAAATACGTATGTAGTAAGAACATGAGATTGTGCAAATGATAGGCTATAAATAAAAAGGAAATTTTATTCACAAGTTTAAGCGGGCGTGTGACGGCTCTTGATGAAAATTTGTATGTAGTAAGAACATGAGATTGTGCAAATGATAGGCTATAAATAAAAAGGAAATTTTATTCACAAGTTTAAGCGGGCGTGTGACGGCTCTTGATGAAAATTTGTATGTAGTAAGAACATGAGATTGTGCCAATGATAGGCTATAAATAAAAAGGAAATTTTATTCACAAGTTTAAGCGGGCGTGTGACGGCTCTTGATGAAAATTTGTATGTAGTAAGAACATGAGATTGTGCAAATGATAGGTTATAAATAAAAAGGAAATTTTATTCACAAGTTTAAGCGGGCGGGTGACGGCTCTTGATGAAAATTTGTATGTAGTAAGAACATGAGATTGTGCAAATGATAGGCTATAAATAAAAAGGAAATTTTGTTCACAAGTTTAAGCGGGCGGGTGACGGCTCTTGATGAAAATTTGTATGTAGTAAGAACATGAGATTGTGCAAATGATAGGCTATAAATAAAAAGGAAATTTTATTCCCAAGTTTAAGCGGGCGGGTGACGGCTCTTGATGAAAATTTGTATGTAGTAAGAACATGAGATTGTGCAAATGATAGGCTATAACTTGGTAAACCTAATAATAATTTTGATTAGCATTCATTGATCCATTATATTCGCACAGCGAAGCGGGCGGGTAACGCTGACGGCTAGTAATCTATCATAAATCTGTCTATACATATAAATAAAAATGAATCGCTAAATGTGTTGATAATCGCAAAACTCAAGAACGGCTGAACCGATTTGGCTGATTTCTTTTTTGTTGTGTTTGATGAAGTCTGAGGAAGGTTCTTAAGGAGAGAAGAAACTTAAAAAATGCGAGGAAAATAGTAAAAACAACAATTCTCTTTCCCATACAAACCACTCTGTCCCCAGCTGTCAAACATTTGACGTCAATCAAAACAAAACAAAGGCGCGTTAGGATTATCTTTGGTATGCCTTCAAGTTGATTAGAGGTCAGATTTATTTATTTACGCGCCAAGTAATCAAACAAAAAAGTATCGTGTACCTTAGGGCATTACAATAAAAATATCATCACATTAGATATTATAACTCTTTCAATGTTATTTTATTTCTATTAGACTGCGACAGGTCAATAACTTTTGACAGAACGAAATCTGTGTCTGGGGCAGCTAATAACATAAAAAAATCTTGACAGCTAGTATATAAATAAAAATTAATGTTGCTAAGCGCAAAACTCGAGAACGGCTGAACGGATTAGGATGAAACTTTACACATAGACAGACCATAACCCGTACTAAGATATAGGATACTTTTTTATCCCGGTAACAGGTTCCTATGAGATACTGTAGTCTTCGCGAACGAAGTCGCGGGCGACAACTAGTTTGTAATAATTATTACTACCCACGACAAAAAGTTACAATCACTTTAATAAATAAACAGATAATTTTTAAATTCAAATTATAACATTTGTTCATAAACAGGTTCTATTTTAGTAAGTTTGTCATATGTTATAGTAATCAAGAAGTAAGAAGGGTTGAGAACTAGATCATAAAAGTCAACAAATGATAAATTATAGTAAACTGCTATAGTTAGTTTAAATTTTAACATATGTATTCTAACTTATATATGTAGTATGAAGTCGTAAACAAATTGAATGGTGCATGTGACGAATCTGGCCATTAAAAACAAAGATACTTGATCGCCAGCTTTCCGAGAAACAATTATTGTGTTAGTTAATAGCAGTAGAACACGCCATGGACATCTAACATTTGATATTTCCTTGAAAAATATTAGTTTTAAAAATCAACAGACATAATGAACCTGAGCATGTTTGAACGAACTAAAATACTAACAAAACATCCAATCTGAGCATAAATTCTATTATTTTAAAAGGTCCACAATCGTGTGTCAGTGACCTGAATTGGTGAAAAATCCCATAGACCTAATGTCAAAACCAAGCTACCGACAAATTATTGAGACGCTATTGACCTGTATAAGTTGTGGTGTAAATTCTTTTCCCTATTCATTTGTTTTCACGAAAATAGAACGAAAATATGAAAGATAAGTCTAGTTAAAACAAATGACTACGCACATAAAGCAAAACCTATTCAAAGTAAAGTCAATTCCTTCGCAATAGCTGCCTTAATCGTAATAAAAGTGTCAGTGTCATTATTGTCTGCACCAACATCGGTCTTTATAAATGTCGCGTGATCCAGAGGAATCATTAGCGAAAACGGAACGTCCCGGAATAGATTGACAGCGAGACGATTGCACCGCTTGATGGATGGAAGGGTTATTACAGCCGGCTTAATATCACCCGGAGAGAATTTAGACGGTGATGGAAAATGGAATCATTGGCAACAGGTTTTAGCTTGCGTTGGGTCTCGTCGACAGTGCGACGCATTGTTAGAAACTTAAAGAAGCAAAGTTTTCTTACTTTTAATAACTTTTGATAACTCTATTTGGAACTGTGATCAAGATGGATCTAGAAACGTAAAAGTATATTAAAGCCTTCTAACTAGAAGAACTTACACAAAATAGATAGAAAAGAAGTTTATAAAAGATACAATACATTAAAAGAAATCTCACAAAACTTGAGTGAGTGTCAGATCATGAGAGCAGAATAATTATTCTTATGGCCAGAACATTAATAATGTTAGTAAAAAATAGGATACTACATACTCTGTTCCCTTCAATAGATTAGTATTGATGATTTAGTGTCCTAAGTTACATAACTTACAGGAGGTTATATATATCGTTTTTAGTTCTTATGTCGATATTTAATTAAAATACCTTCTTCAAAGTTTTTTTATCTGTTTTATTTTATACTTCTTATAGTGTTACATGGACACATTATACAATAAGTTTTGTATCTTCTCGTGAATATTGACACGCAACAAAGATTTCGTTGAATATTATTTGTATCTTATTATTTTCTTCCCTTAGTTTTCCTTCAGTTTATAGACCCTAATGCGCTTTTGCACAATTCTGCCAATATCAAGCATATTATATGTACCTATCTCAAACCTAGAAACTACAATGATGTCCTCAAAACACATTTATTGCCTTAAGAGTATCTCTCGACCAGACGTCACTGTGGACGCGGCTCGTATTGAAACCTCGCAGAAAATGCATCGGCGATAAGAAAAAATTCAGTCCGTCGAGCGCATATAAGTACTGCATAGCGACGGTGGCATTCCTATGGAATACCCCGCATATCGAGACTTAAAGTAACCATTTACCGATTGCAGATACACGCCATGGTCGACAAAGTAATCTGGTCAGATCGCTTCGCATAGTTGTTGCCACATATAATGTTTAACCTAAATATGTAAGAAATATTTCTTTTCATGGCGGATAATGAGGTTTCGACGCGACATTGTGTCCAATTAAACTATGATTGGTCGGTAACAAGTTAACCAACTATTGCGGACACGTCATATTACGAGTAATGTATACATACTATTGCTAGTTATTTTTAATTTGTTCACGGCATTGGAGTTAGATAATATATAGAATAATACAAAGACACTGTGAATGAGTATCACAGTCGTTAGTAGTTTACTGCGAACAGTATTTTAATCGTCATTAAAGAAGCAAACTCACGGTTAACGGTTAGTCCCATCATGGAAAAAAGTGGTCGGGCCATATAGCCGCAGCTTTCATCCTTGTCGCACACCGAATATTCTGGAAGGGAGGAGCAGGACACCAGTGCGTTTCATTATGCGGCTCCTAATGCGAGTTGAGTTTAATTTATCGCACGACAGCCGCTTCGCCGTAGGAGCAGGAGTTGTGACATCAATCTTGTGAGGGTTGCCAACTCTTATATTTATATTTGACATTTGTGATTTGGTGAGAATGATACTCTTCTTTCTATAGTTTTTGTGTGATTTATCCTCCTGATAATGTTGCCGTGAACGTAATATTACCTCGATGAATTGAACGCTCTAGAATTAAATGCATGTTTTTGGAGTTGGCAGTACTAGATCAAAACAAATTTGGCGTTGATGGGATACAATTTTTGGAGCTAGCGATACTAAGCCCTTTGGATAGAGCTTAATTTAAAATAACATTGTTATACATAGGTATAGGTATATGGTGAAAGGAAGTTTGTGTGTAAAGTAAAGAGCCAATAGAATTTTGACAACCCTAAATTTGGATTGGGACTGAAGCAGCCGATTTATGCAATCTATGCTAGTTATATTAACTGTGAAGATATTATTATTGGTTTAGGATGTTAAAACAAATAATACTAAACTAAAGTACATGCATAAAAACTACACGAAAGACCTAAACTAACCTAAACTAAACTTAACCCATAGGAATACGTATGTATAAGTACGCAAAATACATTGTAAAAATTTTGTTTTGGTGTTTGCGTTAAAGATATCTAAATCATGGCAAGATTTAGCATTCTAGCACTGATAGTCTGCGAGGCGTGTAAAATAGCTGAGTCTACGGGTTCCAGGTATCTACAAGTTTAACTCATTTGATTTATGTTTCGCTTCGAGACACACGAGCCTAAAACTTCTCGCTTCAATATTAATAGTTAGGTAGGCCTAATAATAACTAACTACATAGTTAGTTACTATTCACTCCAAATTCACTCCGCATTTACTCGTATTTTTTTACAGTAATCTATATTAATACGTGAAGCAAAAACTTTGTACCCCTTTTTACGAAAATTGCAGGGACGGAGGAGTATGAAATTTCGCACACTTATAGTTTATATTGAGAAGGAGTGAAGAATGCTAATATTAAGAAAGAAATAAGCATAACAAATACATTAAATTAAATAAACATTGTTTTATACATTTTTCAATAATTTTAAAAATGGAAGAGGAGCGGTCGAAATCTGTCAATGCCAATCCAAACTCACATTATTTTTTCTTTTTTCTTTTTTAATTTTTCATTGCATAAGATACAATCCGTGCAGCCTTAATAAAATATTGTTTATAGTCTAATCATTAATTCACTGGAGTAATCTGACGTTTACGGTGTTCCCATTTTCTGATGAACAGAAAATAGTGTTGTGACAAGAAGATTGACATCAATTACTCACTCATTCATTCTCATTTTAATGATTAAAATGAGAATGAATGAAATTAATGAATGAATGAATTAATAAAATTAATTAATGAATGAATGATAAATGATAATTTATCAAATCACATTACTCATTTTATTTACTTTATTAAGAAATCTCCTAGGCCAGTTTTGTTTAATTGATATAAAAATATTAGCATTATTTGGTTAAATCTGTATTTTTCTTACAAAAAGATGGATGATGTAAAAATTTTTAATAATTAAAATACTCGTACTTCCAAAATTTTCGAATAATAACAGCTCCCAAAGCAAAACAAACACTGACAACTAAACTGTCAGGTGAAATATCTCGGTACAAAAAGACATTCATAAACCTACCTATATTATAATTAATTAAGTACCTTTTTATAATAAACGTTCGTACTGACTTTTTGTGAGTGATCTGAATGACAATGAACGAAACGCATCACTAGTACAATAAATGTGGCAACATAATTTTACAATGTGACATTAGCATCTGTCAGTTTACTCCAGTGAATTAATGATTAGACTTTAGTAAACAGCTTTTTATAAAAATTACGGTCGAATTTCGATTACTGGGCGACCACTAGTAAACTTAAAACATCTGTGTATTTATAACACACATAACAATACATTCTATTTTTCTGTACTCTTTCCATCTTCAAATCGCGCACTCTTCCAACAGCGAAATGTGCTATACTTAAACCTAGATAGATACTTCTTTAGCAAGCGACTTTGTCCAAGTTGTCGATTTCAAATTTAAAGCAGCCAATAAGCGTCTCTCTTGAGATTTTAAAAAGAAATCTTTTTTATCAAAATAAAATATACCCGTTATTTACAAGGTTATTTACAAGTTATTTACAAGTGAGATAATTTTTGGAATTCGCCCAGTAGTTTCAGAGATTAGCCCCGACATACAAACACAAATCTAACAAACGTTACTTCTTTAATAATAGTATAGATAGATAGGTATAGAAAGATAGATAAACAGAACCGAATACCTGTAGGCTTAGCCAAAGTAACATTAAGAAAACGATAGCGAAGTTCGAAAATAATAAAATGTATAGGATTGACATAAGCCGCGCTAAATCACGTTGTCAATCTTATGTCAATCCCATACATTGTATTCTTTTCGAACTTCGCTATCGTTTTCTTAATGTTACTTTGGCTACCGCCACTGGGCTTACTGGGCTTACTGACTGAATTGAACTACATATTAATATGGAAACCGGAACCCTTAAAATAATAGGTACAATTCCTTACATTCAGAAGACATTGTTCCTATAATTTAGTGTGTGTTTGATTTATAATTTATGATTGTGCTTTTTTATTTTGACTATAAAAGTCTAATAGGTTAACTTACGTTCACGTCAAGTATTGTTGGTATGGTATTGCCCCATAAAATATTACCTAACATACCCCACTCGCTATTTTGTTGGGGTATGTTTAATTGATGACTTTTATTTTATGTGTGCTGTGACATTACGATAATATAATATTTGATTTATGAACAATACAAAAATTGGTACCTGGATAACATTGAACCGACGACCGCGCTTTCTAAATATAAAAGCGATACTTAAACTATTAAATATTTAAAAAGTATTTAAAAAAAGTAAAATATATCGCTTATTTATATTTGTCCTATTAGTAAATAAAATAATTGTTTTTCTTTCCGTATTTATCAACGACAATTTTCGCCTAAGGTTAACCATAATTTTAGATAGAGTTCTCATGTATCTAAAATATGTGGTCATTATTGATTGTTTTTTGTTTAGTATATCAGTAGCAAGTAAATAAAATACTAACAAAACTGCAATCACTTCTTTCAATTGTAAGATTGACATCAAAATTATTAAATTCAGACATATTACAAAATACTGAAAAGAAAATGTTAGTGTACCATTTTAAACAAGCTTAGTATTTTTATCTTCTACTTAAACTTCGTATAAAGAGCACGATTAACCAAAAAATACTCGTACATTCGATTTCCGGGAGCAGCGTGAAAACACCCAACTCACATAATGCATAGCAAATGAGTAGGGATCGTGAAAGATTACCTACAATACAGAGAGAGAACTAAGTGATTTCGCGAACGCCAGTCTGTTCGTTTTGTTCAAACGGACGTGTAAGCAAACTGCAGTAACTTTTTGACTATTTTGTTGTACCGTTTAGTGAATGTTAGTTAATGAATATTAGTTAGTGTAGTATAGTGTAGTGTAGTGTAGTGTAGTAGTAGTTAATTTTTTTGAGACAGTTTGCTGATTGCCTCCGATGGCATTTTCAGCATCACCAGGACTTTTTTGGGGGCGGCGGGAAACTAAAAGGGTTCCTCAAGGTCAAGCTGTCTGAAACGAAGCACCGTCAGACGTTTTCTAGAGGAAACGGGAGGGCATAGTGCAATAGTGCATGTCCCCGTTTCCTACTAGATTGGCTGAGGGGTTCGGATCGGATCAGTGTCTGAATGGTAGGCAAGTTCGAAACTGGACATGAAAGTGGTACGGACAAGACAATAGGTAGGTACTAGGAAGGTAGGTGCTCGGGAGCCGTTAGACAATCAAAGCGAGCACGGGCCCAATTGCGAAATAAAACGTACAAATAACAAGTTTAATTAAATCGGCAGGAGCGGCCGCCGCGCCGGTTAGGGCGGGCGGAAACAATTCCGCCAACGATAGTTTAACAAGTGAACTCAAAGAGCTTCATATTGGACTTCACTGGGCCTGTACCTGTACGATATACGTTTGCCACGTCACAGAGCACTGTTACTGGCTGCCTGCGAGTTTTATTTGATATACAAGCATGGTAATAAAACGAAAATTTCTTTGGCATTGAGCATTGAAGCGGGCACTGCTTCTGATATATTCGGGCCTCCTGGTGATAAATAAGGATGGTTAACATTTTGCCATACATATTTTCGTTTTCGTTAACGTGATCGAATGGTGAACGAAACTCTCACTAGCACCCAGTACGATGTACAGACGTCTGCGCATCTGTCCAAAACTTTCAAAATATCTATATATTAATATGTGAAGCAAAAAAAATTGTACCCCTTTTACGTACGAAAATTGCGCGGACGGAGGAGTAAGAAATCGCACACTTATAGTTTATATAGAGAAGAAGTAAAGAATGTTAATATTTTTTTTAATTATGCATAAAAATACATTAAATCATTAAAACAAACATTACACACGCTACCATGTATTTGACACACACGCATATATACTCTTTAAAATTTTTCAAAAATGGAAGAGGAGCGACCGAAATCTGTCAATGCCAATCCAAACTCACATTCTATCTTTTTTAATTTTTCATTGCTTAGGATACAATCCGTGCAGCCTTAATAAAATTACGGTCGAATTTTGACCACTGGGCGACCACTAGTACTTAATAAATGTTCAATCATGTGCCGTAGATATAAAGTTACATATAAAGTTAAATAGCACAGATATTTTACATAAGCAGTTAGGCTAGATGCTTATTTTAACATTAATACTTTATAGTAAAATAAAATTACAAACTAAATGAACAAATTATTATGTACAAAGAACCTATAACTAAAAACCTTAAAAAAAAAATATATATAATATAATAATAAGGCAAGGTTAAGATTAAGTGTTATAGGTATAGCTGCGGCACATGATTATAGTTCAAAGTCTATTGAGGAAAAATTGTTTGTGGTAATCTAATGTGTGTGATTCGACACGTCACAAAGCACGTCAACTGGAGGGCTTATAACGTCGTCTGATCACCACTTAACATCAGGTGCAATGGAGTCATTTGCCGTGCTAACTATAAAAAAAAATAGGTGTATAGTGCAACTTTTATTTGTTTATTTGAGCAAGTTAACGAAATCGAGATAACAAATGGTGAATAAAAATCGCACTGAAACCCTGTTTTTTTTCATTATCATTAACAGTTATTTGTCGTTGCTTTCTAAGATCTTGGTTGGTGACTTTCGAAACGGAGTAAAGGCATTTTTATCAAAAGCAAAATTATAAAATATCAAAAGGCGTAAAATGGTATTTAAAAAAAATGACAATGTTACCCTTTCGTAATTAATAACGAACTAAGTATTATTTAACGATTCTGGTGAAAGAAAATATAACGTGCCCTCATAAACAGAATAAAGTAAGTTAGTTTGTCTGCGGTGGATGAAGATGACTCTTCTGTAGGTATAACATTTCACAGTTTCTTTTAACTGTCCTTTACTAGTTATACTGTGTTATAAGTAGGTAGGTAGTCAATTAAGTTCAATTTCGGGACCTTCTTAGAAGCTTAGAAACTGGAATCTTATCAAAAGCTTGTAACGTTTCTGAGTATTAATTATTAGTTTAGAAACGCTTCTATATCGAAGCCTCCTTTAAATTTGCTAAACAAACATTCTGTTGTATTTGAACATATAATGATATATTTAATAATTTAGTTACAAGAAATTGTAGACAATTCCAAAAAGTATAAATGTAACTATTACAATATTTTCTAACATGATGAATAAATCTAAACGTGTATCATGTGGTAAAGATTAGTAACAATATCAAAAGGAAAAATTAAGCTAATTTCCATTGAATAATGAATGACTCACTCAATTGTTTGTTATCTAACTAATTAGAAACAACAAATAATTATGATTATAATGTGGTATCGTTAATGATAGAAAGCGATATGATTAAGGTTCACAGGTGGACTAAATAAAGGGGTATTTAGTTAAAATTGTTTAATTTAATTTAACTTTTTAGGAGTACCAGTTTAACTGATATAATTGTTAATGTAAATGGACTATTTTAAATAACGCGACACAAAATTTCGCTTTTATTATAATACACTTTTAAAATAAGTAATACCTGACAAAATTATTCTATTACAATGTAACAGCTTAGGCATAGCGTTATATGAACAAAAGTTTTTACTCTGTTTGTGATTTAATAAAAGTATATTAATAAATCAAAAACTAGTATTAATAAAAAATGAAAACAACAAGATTTCATAAAACCAAAGATTTTGGCCAAGTCTCAATGTAATCAGCTTGTCATTTATTATTTTCCTCTTTCTCCTTAAAATGTACTTTTATGCCAACGTGCCAACTACAAATATATAATATTTTGAAAATCTAAAGGTTTGCCAGTTCATATGAAACGTGTCATAATATTCATTTGTCACTGCTTCCAAAAGCAAAATGAAGATAAACAAGAGGCAAGGAGTGGGTCCTTTCGCTTCAACAAATCTCCCAGTGAACACTGTAAAGCCTGATGTGTAATGTGATCATTAGTCGATTTAAGCTTTACCGTTCCGATATTACGGTTGAATTCACACAGACAATGTGGAGGGTTTCACACGAGAGTAATCCACAAATAGGAGTCCCAGAATAGAGCGAGGTTACTGGACACCGCCGCAATCATATCTCCAGTCGGTGACGCGAAGTTTTTAGATGTTAACGCTGTTGTGACGTGAATTTGCTTTAATAAGAGACTTTCTGTCGCCACCGGTGTACGTGAATAAATATAAATGGAAGCCGTAAAGCCCGGCGAGAATCGTAAAAAATAACGCAATGTGGCTCTGTTAAAATCTGTCAAAGGTTTTTTATTAAAATCCGAAGAATTAAAGCTGATTGGTTAACTTTAATACCTCTTACAATTTTTCAGTAAATGTTAAAAAATAGAAAGCAGTAAGCCAACATTAGCGTTCTTAAGAAATATTAGTTTCATTAGCACTTCCTCTAACAGCTATAGAAGTAAGAGCTGAACGAGTTGAAGAGAATGATCGAATTATAATCTTCACGTAACATTGAAAAACAGAAAGCTGTAAACCAACATTTGCATTCTTGAGAATTATCACACTCATTAGCTCTTAGTATACTCGTAAGCAAAGTTAATAATACAGGGTAGTTATGGTAACAACGACTATAATCACTTTAACAACATGTAGTTTTGTAATCACAATTTTAATAAGGCGCTCCGGCCCTTGTAGCTTGTAGCCGATATCGTAAAAGGGCCCGTAACACAGGCTACCACTGAATGAATTTGATTCGTGGTCAGAGAGGTTGTTCGGGGATTAGAGTGAACCTTCGGCAGGTCAATAAGAGCTGCGAGCAGGTAGCGTAACCGCGCGCACGGTGGTCGGCGGCCATTCAATACCTGCGCCAACGGATTACGCCTGCCGATGTTATATTGGGCCTACAGATATTAACGATATAGTTACGGGAACGAATTCTGATGAGATTGTTTCAGTTAATTGACTAGATTAATTAGTATTAATTACTATTTAGGTATTCATGTAAATATACACTTATAGAATATTGATCAGTCTAGTCAATTACCTAAAAGCAATTGTTTTCCTATCTGTTTCATAATTTATAGATTTAATATTATGTCTTGTCAAAGTAAGTAGCTTTCGCCATCCTAGGTCGCTGGATGGGTGATCAAACTGAAATATGTCTTCCTTGTCACCAACCCGCATTGGACCAGCGCTATTGGTTATGGCCCAACGTGTGACTACTTGAACATAGCGGGATGTTGTAAAAAAGCGATTATATTTTTTTCTTAATAACACTAAAAACATAATGACACGAGCACTATCAATTAAAATATAATTGACTTAACATTGGATGTTGACATCAAAAACTACTAAACTAATTAAGTTAATTAAATTTCGAGATTGCACACGCCATCCGGTATATTTTAGCGAGGGATTTCAAAAGCCTAATTTGAGCTTTCGTGTCCATAACGCTGAGAACGTTGCTCGGCCCTTTGTCGAGCGGCGCATAAACGTGGCAGGTCGTGTAAGTGAATGGGCAGGGCACTACGATTACAGCATCCGGAGCGAGCATCAACTGCACCCCAATTAAGCACGCGTATACGCAACTTCGGACCACATCACTTACGTGCACTTCGCACAAGTTTCACTTTGCCCCGCGTTCAACAGTAGCGTGCAATTTAAAGAGCAGCTTGTAATTTGTCGGAGACAATTAGTATAATTTTACAAGCTTCACTTTTATGCGTACCTACGGGTAAATAAATATCTTTTCGGAAACAAATGACTCTCGATCTTAACGTTTAAAATAAGGTAACGACTCGGCAAATGGCACATAAAAGGAAGCCGTTTAAAAATGGAAGAGTTTAATCAAGAAAAGTAATAACCGTCGACGAGCGGCGAATGGGGCCAAATTCAATTTCCCTAAGACAGAATACGTGATAAATCGTTCCGAATCGGCCATTAGATGTGACGCCGCGCAAGGGCCCGCACCGTCAGCAGTTTACATATCTTATTGCTTGTCTTGCAGTCACCGTCCCCGACGCGACGTGCAATAAAAACATCAACCGTATTGACCAAAATAACTCTTGGCACCCATTCGAGAGTCCGACAGATACTGTAAGTGAAGCGGCTCGTTCTCATCACGGAACTCTGTAGGTGTTTTAAGTCGCAATATAACTACTAACGCTACACTGAGTGCACTGTTATTTTTTAATTATTCTTGATTAATGACAGCGTAATAAAAAATACAATGAATCAACTACAGATCTGCTTAGTTTGGGCGGTGGAATCAACACTTTGAAACTTTTTAAGTGTCATCCATCGCTAGTCAAAATAAGTTGAAGGTAAATTAAATTCGAAAAAAGTTAAGAATTATAAAAGTTAATTTATTAAATTATTTAATAACATAACAAATAGAACAAATCATAAGACAGGTTCCAAAAGACATTCAATTATTTCTAAGAAACAGAAAATATTAGAAACGTTCTCCAAAAATATGTTAGCCATCCATGGTACACCTAATTCATAAACTTTTATAGAAAAATATGTAACTGCATTTTTGAGACAGACTAATTTAAAATACTTTACCACTAATTAATTAAAAAGAGCGTGTTAGTTAAAAAATAACTCTGATTTGTGGCCTTGTGTTATAATGAATCATTATAAAAACTAGTTTCTGGTTAATTTGAAGACCCTTTCCGGAACAACTGTGAATATATAATTTTAGTAATAAAGTAAATCAGGTTTTTTATTGAAGAAAATAATTTGCATTTGGCAAGTAAATATTTTTTTACCTAAATATTTAATTAGGTAGTCACTGTTTTGTTAAATCTGCATTAACTTATGCAAATGGTTTGAAAACAATCATAAGATTGTTTCCATTAAATAATTTAAGTCACTCATATTTATTAATTTAATTTAATGTATTCCCATTATTTAATGTTGATGAGTATTCTCATTATTTATTAGTCCACAATCATTTAAAACCGTTGTAAAGAAATCCGGAAGTGCACAGTGTTTACCCGCTCTCAAATAACAAGCAAAAATCTTAAACTATGCTAAGAATGCACAAAAGTATTTGAACTATTTGTTTGTTTGTTTTGAATATTTCGCAATAAATACTCACGCCTTGGATAAAATTTCGAATAATAACAGTCCATGTCACTATTTAATAGAATCACTTATTATATATAAATTTCACTTATAATCTGTTTACCATTCACTCGCGGATTACATGTAAAACGTTTGACATTTCATAAAATAAGCTGCCAAGTGACATCACAGCGCGCAGAATACGTCAAATCGTATGTAGGCACAAACGCGACTGAAGTGTATCGCGGGCGAACGATACCATACCGCGTCTTTCGAAAATTGCGCCATCCCAGTAAGCACACTCAGGCGAAATTAACAACACAAACGCACCGTGAGCACACTTCATTCCCGAATGCTTGACTAAATGATGTCTAATCTCGAAACTAGATAATGTTTACATCGCGAAATGCCGACACCCGAACGACCGGAAGTCGCAGAGAACCAAACACGACAACTATGTGAAATATTGCAGGACCGCGATCGCATTGTTGACATTCCCGAATAAAAATCACCAAAATCTCGAGTTAAATGTATGAAAATCACTTAGAACGTATTTTTCACTTACCTAATATGGTGTTTGAAGGTGAAGTAAACGGGCGAATTTTGATAAAATGATAATTTCGGAGTTAATTTAAAGAATATACTCTTATTGGTATGCGAAGAATGGCACAAAGAATCCTGACAACGCACGCGACGAATGCGCACCTCGTTTGCGCATATGCTGACACAACTTCACGGACGTTACTCCCCTTGCCCCGCGCTCACCCGGTTTTTTGACACAGTGTGTGTGTCTAGAGTGGTCAAACGTGAAATTTTGTGTATAGACACACGCACACAAAGACATTTTATACCTGCCCTAGCTTCCAATCTCCGCCATGTTTGATGCGAGAAAGAGAGATAACATTTACCTATTTCGGGCGGAGGCACTAGTCGCGACATCTATCGCATATTTTAAGCATATTGCATCCTACACTAGATGGCGCTATACCTAAAAAAATAAGTGAAGCCGTTTACCTTTCATTTAAGTTAAGCATATCTGAATATAATCAATTATGATTGCTTTTCAATTGTAATAAACATTTATTTTTATCTATTAGAAATGTAAAAACATTACACAAAACAGACAACAGTAGGAAAAACATATTGCTGTTTTGACTAGGTGACACTTTCTTGTGTTTGTCTACCACAAGTCCACAAACAACTAGGTATTCATACAGCTATTAGGTATGTTACCTACTTTAAAGATGTTAAATTTAAACGCTTTAATTATTATTCATCATAATATTTTATAAAACTGGCAGAATATGTTATTACTAGAGTAAAAGATTTCTGTGAATCATTATAAGTAGGCCATAATTACGAAACAATATTAATGCTTCAATTCATGTTTTTTACTTAGTCATGCACTTGTATCATAGGTAGCAAAGGTCTGAAAATTAGGATATTTATATAAAAACACAAGTGGTTATAAGTAATTTAATACGTAAAACTGTAGATCGTTTGAAGATCTATGCATATTATAACATAAATTAATTGTTGATTCAATTATGTTGTTTTGGTGTCTCTATTACCGTAATAAACAATATTCTCAGTCGTAACGTGACATGTATCTTAAGAAACAAACAATACATTTTCATGGAAACTGACTTAGTCCTAGGGTCCATATAATTTGATTTGTATATAACTACATAAATTACAAAATGAAAATACTATGCCTTATAAATAAAATTTGAGCGTTTACAATAGTCGACACTCGCAGAACTTAAGTAACAAATCAAAAAAGGAAAGTTTGAAGGTATTAATTAACAAAAATGCCATTTACATAGTTTTGAATTAAAACAAAATGAATTAATGAAAAATTTGTTAATATTTTATTTAAAGAAACTAAGATTTCCCATTCGGTTTGACTTATTAAATCGTAAATTTGATTAAAATGCAAGGAAACTATTTATACTTGATTAGGTACACATAGGTACATAGCTTTAGTTACCTTAGAAATTCTGTTGAATTTTCTGCAAAAATAACGATTCCATTGATTATTTTCGACGTCTGTTGATATTATTTTAGTTCTTTTATCGTTTAACAAATGGTGGAATGGAAAATATTACGCACTATCAGATTAGGATAGGTAATTTTGCGCGTTATGAATAAAACAAAAGAGCGCCAAGGTACCTCTAGACACTGAATGCGCTTTGGAAATGTAATTAAGATTAACTATTGTACATCATATAAGTAGCTCTAATCGCGCTAGATTAAAGCTTTTACTTTCATTAATTTTGTGCTGGTTCCTTAGGTAAGCAGTAGGGGTACTAAAAAAAGGTTCTGTAAGTAAATTGAAAAAATCAAAACAATAAAGTTTTTACGAACATTTCAATTTAATTTGTTTTAATTATTGAGGAGATAATTAGTTTATTACCTATGCTAAAATTATATTCCCAGTCGACATCTCACAGCGAATTATTTTATCGAAATAAAAATACAAGTAAATAACAAAGGAAGTCGTAAAAACTACAAATAAATACCTATCATTATCTTAAGATAAAATAAAAATGTGTCAATAAAATATTTAAAAAAAACTAATTATAATTCTAAAACAAGAATATAATTATGAATATAATTAACTATTCAGCAATGAGACACATAATTGAATATGTGAATACATACAATCATTACACGGGTATTAAATCTTTTAGCTATGTTTTGTCACCATCATTAAATTTAATCATTTTTATTTAAATAGGTAGGTAGTCATGTTACCCAAAAAAGTTTAATTAAAAATGATAGTTACACAAATTATGTAAGAGTTCATTGGCGTAAACTACAGCTTTCAATTGATTAATTAGGTCATAAAACTTACTCAGGTTACAATAACAATTTTGTAAAGTTACAACATTTATATAACGATAACAAAATAGGTACCTAACAATAAAAGTCAAAAAATGTTTCAACAAACGAAGAATAATACAATTCTTAACACTAATAAACTAACTTATAATAATATTTAGATCTAAATCTCCTACTGCTTTTCGCTTAAAAGCTATTAACTATAATTATAATTAATAACAATGAATAAATGAGAGCTTTCACAGAAATAAGTTCAGCTGCAGTTAATAATAAGCTAAATAATTAGTGTTGATTAATTTTAAATTAAGTTTAACATCCAATGATTATATTATTATGTATTTCGTAAAGATATGTTCAAATACATTGTATATAGAACATGTATTTTTTTCAATTTTGGTCCTTTATAATAAAGAAATAAAGTAAATGTAGGTACATGCTATTTCGCTTAACGTATTATAAGGCATTGCGTAGTCTAATACTTGCAATGACTTAATTTTAGGAAGATTCAACAATTATAAGCATGAAAAATGTTTAATATTATAATCTCCAGCCAGCTATTATTCTGAAAACTGTTCGAAACCGTTGCCAAACTTATGGCATCTATCTTTGTGATCTTTACAGAGAAGGAAGAGTGAGAAGATGGGATTGCACAAAGATCCCGATGGGTCGAAGTATTACTGGGAGAGGGAAACCTCAGCAGGCCCCACTAAGATAAGATAAGATAAGATAAGATAAGATAGAAGTAGGGCACCAGTGTTCGTAACTTTAAGCCCAGTCTTCGACACAGTTTTCTTTGCTAAAAAAATAACATTCATTTCAGAAAAAAATACGAGATGACAGCTAAGGAAACAGGTGGTCTATATTCAATGGCTTCTAAAGTCTAAAATCAGTTGCTGACTGATCAGTTCAGTTGATTTTTAAACATACTAATAATATGAAGAGGAAAGCTTTGTATTTTTGTATGTTTGCAACGAATAAACTCAAAAACTACTGGACCGATTTAAGAAATTCTTTTACCATTAGAATGCTACATTAGCGCTGAGTAACATAGGCTATATTAAAAAAGAAATGTCCACCCGTGCGAAGCCGGGACGGGCCGCTAGTTATTTATAAGAAAATAAAATCGATCTCTGCTTCCTGTCGAACATAGGTGCCACTACCCTATATTATTATAACTTGTAGTGTATAAATATACTAGTTGCCGCTCGCGGTTTCACCCGCGTGGTTCCCGTTCCCGTGAGAATATCGGAATAAAAAGTATCCTATGTGTTATTCCCGGTTATAAACTATCTGTATGCCGAATTTCATCCAAATCCATTCAGTAGTTTTTACGTGAAAGAGTAACAAACATCCATACTTTAAACTTTCGCGTTTATAATATTAGTAGGATATTAGACATTCAAATTATCATCAATACAATTTCAATAAAAATAATATAAGTAGTTTGTGAACTTGTATTGTCTTATTGGTTGTCGGTTATCGATGTCGGTTTTTAGTGCCAATATTTTCTTTTAAAGATTAAACGGTTCTTTGAGAAATAACAATGAAACACAAAATCGTCGTAGAAGTCAGATTATATGTAAAAAAATATATTATAGAACGTATTCGATATGCTACATGTTACGACCACTAAACATGCTACGACAAACGCTACAACTCGCGTCGTAAGCGTATACGGGATTGCGCAGACGCCGGACTTCGTTGTCCGTCTAAAATAGATCGTTCAAAACTTTACACGAGGGACTGAAAGTAACAAAGCGAGCGGACAATAGTTCGTCGTATGCGCACAACAATAAGTATCCCTACATCGTAGAAAACTATAACTGTTAGAAAAAAAAAGATATATTTATCTCATCTACATAGGTATTTATTTTAAATCTATTTAATAGATTCAAACAGATCGGTTAAGAACTTATATAAAATTATAACCCTAGAATATACCTACATAATTTTATAGATCATAGCTATTTGTTGACTGAAATTTAATTTGAAGATTACTACCCGTCGAAGTGAATATCACTTACCAACATTTAATGGACCTAATTAATGGAATTAATGGAAGTGGGTAAGTACCTTACATTAATGTCAACTATACACTATTTGATATTAATAACAGCGCGATTCTTCAGTTTTTCAAATAACGGATTTAGGATAATATCTTTATACGTTTAATTGAGGTCTCGATAAAGGCAACACTTCGATACTTTATAAAGCACTTTCCTACGAACACCATTTTATGTACTCTTATAATGTTATCAATAAAAATAAGATCATATGTATCTACAAAGCTTTAATTAATTTTCTGTCTTCGCGGACAGTCACGTTATTACCGTTCTGTTCTAAGAATAATCAAGATATTATATTTAATTAATATTTTGGATCCACACATGATGTTACCATTCTCCTTTGATTATATATAATATAATCTGTATATTTAAAGCTATACTTATTCAGATAAAATGTACGTACGTAATACTTTTATATTCAAGGGCTATATTTTATAAGAATTGACATATCAATATTAAAGTTTTTACACAATTTTAGTTGTCAATCGTTAATGTAATTACTTTACGCGTTGTATTACACATTTCGGGATCACATATGTCTATGTTTGTTGCTACATCTTATATCCTAAGTAATTTAATAAATATGCTACCAGTACATCATTTTTTTTAGCAATCAAGCATGTCTTTATCATAACTTACAACCAGTGATAGGAATGAAGGGGGCTAATTCGCCTGGGTGTCTAGTGTGAGATTTGTTTACTATCCGCATTCATTTTATTTTGTCATACAAATTCTCGTTTTCGTTAACGTGATCGAATGGCGAATAAACCTCGCACTAGGCACCTTGAAGTTACCGATTAACCCCCTTACAAATAAACAAAGAATAAGGTCCGAATAGTTATTCCGTGTTTTGTCTCTTTTACTCTAATTTGAAATGACGTTTACATGACACGACATTTTTCTTTATTATTATTGAGGCATAGCTTTCTATTCTATTATATTTTACATTATTAATATTTCCACTAGGATTTTTTTTATGATGGCGGGCGTTGTCGATAGGGCAATCAATTTTCTTTTAACGTACACAAATATAGTTGTCCCTTTTCAAAGACTGTACGTGGCATATCCCTTCGACTCGCATTATGAGAAAAGCATAGCTGGGGAGACTGTCAAAAGGACTTTGAAAATTCGAAATTGGAATCGATCTGGATAGAGATCGCCGTTTGAGACGAATTTAATATTTAAATAAATACCTATTTTTGATGAGAAATTAATTGATCAAATCAAGCCCACCCGCCAAGGCCAGAAGAGGCGAATGTCGGTACAAACACGGAATAACTATTTGGACCTTATTCTTTGTTTAATTGTAAGGCGGTAAGAGTAGCTAAAACCGTAAAAGGTTTTTATGGAATCCTGGATCCCGAAAATAGTTTTACTCCTCAGTAGTCTGTACTAACATGAAATTACTCGTATTGCTGTTTTTTATAGCAATTTCAACGTCCGCATATAAATGAAAAAAAAAATTAATTTGAATTAAAAACGTAAATCACGACGTAATCAACCTATCAGCATAAAATAGTCTTAGTTAATTCACTAACATATATTTTATTGGCGGACGTTGGATTTGCTAAAAAAAACAGCAATACGAGTTAAGTGTACTAAGTCTATCCGAAGAAGTAATACTATTACCAGGTTCCAGGATTCGATAAAAAAAGTTGGTGGTCTTAACGACTCACACACCCATATTTATAAACGAGTAAAGCTCATACTGAAGCAAATATTCTTTAGTAAACCGATGAGGTTAGAAACTTCAAAAGTTATAGTCACCAATATCTTTACCCAAACAATCTATGTAGTTAGATTTCTCATAGAATTCATAGTGACAAGCTTGTTACAAGCTAGTATTGAGGTATATTCCGTGTGAAAGTTTGTGTTGTCTAAAATAATATAAAATTTATTAATTCAACTAGCGGCTTCTCGCGGTTTCACCTGCGTGGTTCCCGTTCCCGTAGGAATATCTGGATAAAAGTATCCTTTGTGTTATTCCAGGTTATAAACTATCTGTATGCCGAATTTCATCCAAATCCCTCCATCCGTTGCAGCGTGAAGAAGCAACAAAAATACGACATACATACTTTCGCATTTATAATATTACTTAGTAGGATTATAATAATACTTAATACTTTTATTTAATTTGTTAAGAAAACTTCTATTCTAATTTAAACGTTGCTTGTTTATAAATGAAATTAGATTTTAGTGACATTTTTAAGAACAAGTTAATTGCTAAGTAATGTCTTGTTTATAGATACGGGTGTTAGTCTTGTCGGCAACATTAGGTAATTAGCCCTCTTCGTTCCGATCACTGCATACTATGTTTGAGTGGCAATAACAACTGATTTAACATACACAAACAAGAGAAGGTATAATAGCACACCGCAACAACCACTGCTTTCAGAATTTATACAGCTACTTAGGTATCTATGGCAGGTAAGAAGGCTTGTTAGGTTAAAGCTTCAAGTTAGAAGAAACGAGTAAAAAATTGCCCACAAATCGATAATCAATAGTTAGCTCGCTCTAACGAATATCTCAGACCTATCTCAAGTGAGATCGCGATTTAAAGAGTTGAGTTTTGTTTTTAAGAAAAACATGATAAAATCAACGAGCGTACATTAGCGTAAAACAACATTAATTAAATAAGTAGCATGACAGTTACATATCAAAGAAACGTATTTTATGCAATTATAAAAAAAACATTTATGTGTTTTTAACTATTATAATTAAGCTTATATACCGATTTTGGCCACGCAAAGGCAGTTCTGCCTAATCTAAGATTCTCTGTGACTTTCAAAAATATACTGTATCTACTCTACATAATAGCGTCATAATACTCGTCTTCGTAGCGCTACGGTGCGTGAATTAAAAGGATTTGTAGAACTCTGAGTGCCTAGTGTGACTTTTATACTAATTTGAATTAAATTAGATTAAAATAAAATTAGGTAATAATTTCCTTTTATGTTAACGTGATCGAATGTCCAATGAAACTCATACTGGGCGTCCAGGGTGCATAGTGTGAGCTTTGTTTACCACTCCAGGTCCAGCGTCGTCGAAGAAACGAACAACAGTCGAGCGCTTTACGGAGAAAATGCCGCGTGTCGCCGCGCGTCATTGAAATGACTATATCTTAAGAATTATGTATTGTATAGATGTAAAACTCATGTCGTCGTAGGAATCGATATTAACTAAGCTAACAAACTAAACCTAACAGTAACTAAAACAGTTTTACAAAATTAGTTAGTATGGCATTGAAGCAACGCCTCCTGGCGACATAAGAGAAGAGTTAAAATGTTGCCATACTAATCTCGTTTTCATTACCGTGATCGAATGGCGAATGCAGCCTCCATCTGCAGCTACTGTACTATTTTTTTCTTATAGATAGGTTGGCAAATGCCTCCGCTCTACCTGAGGTTAGGCAGAAACAGGTCCTGATGCGAAGAAAGGTAGTGAGTGATGTAGTATTGGGCCTTACTACCCGTCCTCACCTTGCCGACCCGCAACTTGCTTCTTCACAGGTGTGAAGAAGCAAGTTGCGGGTCAATTAAAGGTGGTCAATGAGGTCATTTAAAGGATGTTCCTTCTTAAGGTCGAAATACGTTTGCTGGGAGTGCATACCATTTCTGGTGGTGCGAAAGAAATGAAATTTTTACGTAAACGTAAATACTAAAGTAGGTGCGTCTAGTATGATTTACGATTGTAAATATATTGGCTCTGCCTGCACTTAAGTACAGGGTTTTAAGATAATTTTTGTGTTGCAGACGTAATGGGATGACGTTAGGAATTGTCTCTTTAGTTATATCACTATGATTATCATCAACGATGCTTAAGGTTTTAAATTTAGTAGGTATGAACTTCAATTAAGCTACTACTTAATTTACTTATTATATTTATTAGGAAAGCCTAAATTTTAGGATTCAATTTTATTTAAATTTAGAAATTATGAAACTATTTTCAAGTAGGTAGGTAAGTACGCATGTAGGTAAATGTCATAATAATTGGTGACAGCATATATGAAAAAACATCTAGTTTCAGGTAATAAGCCTTAAAGTAATATGAAAGCCTTTTTTCGTAAAAAACGAATAACATAAAAAAGCAACATGGTTCAAAAATTATTATATTTGCACAAAAGATTTATAAGAAAATATGACATTTAAATCCATAATTTTATTAGTTTTTAAAAGAGTTGGTAAATCAGTTTACTAAAGTAGGTATATCAGCCAGGAATTGACGAACAGGTACCTGCTTTGTTTTTAATTGAGACGTTTTCAGGCTTAAAAGCAAGCAAACTTTTGGAGTCATCCAAAAGATGAAAAATGCTAAGTACAACTAATAAAATTGTGTACAGTTGCAAAATTTGGCGCTATTAAGTTTCAGGTTCGTAAAGTTTTAGTACACAAACCTTTGTCTGAAACTTAATTAAGGGGGTCACGTTAACTTATTCGACAATTGACATAATACTATGCATTATTCGGCGATACGCCTCTATAAGAAAGGGTTAAAGAGCATATAAATCCTAAATAGTTATGTACATACTTAGGTAAGTAATAACTATGCCTAGCGAGCTAGCAATTTTAAATAATTGTTAAAGCTCTTTTATGCACTAAAGTTAAAACAATCAAAGTAATGAACTAATGTTAGCATTTATTAAGTAAGTAAAGTAAAGTAAATAGCTAATAGCTGCCCCACTGCTGGGCAAAGGCCTCCACTATTGAAATCAAGTCATCACTATAATTAATGGGTAATGCGGGTTGGTGATCACAAACCCGGGTTATGAGTCAAAAAATCCGAAACACATTTCTGCCCAACCTGGGAAGTGAACCCGGGACCTTTTCTTTCTGTTCTGCATGTTAATAGTAAAGATACATAAAAAGGAATCGTAGGTACATTATTATACCAATTTGTAGCATTTCTAGATGAACGATTCGATGCTTATGTCTTGCAGCTGCAAGATAAGCAGACATAGCTTCATCAGACTGACATGCACCCATTCCTAACAAGCATTATGGTTTTCTGGAAGTGTTAACAGGACTACGATTAATGTGTTAACAGCACATCAATAATAATATTAAAAAAATATATAACTGTGCGTGTAAATACATAATTAATGTAGAACTTTCACGTTACATTAGGTATATGAAACTGCCTATATACATATGAGCATTTGCTTTATTCTCCGTGTCTATGTTATGGAATAAGTAGCACTAGATGAGATTTAGTGTCAGATTTTGTATCCAAAAATATTACAAAAAATAGTTAAGCGGTCTATGAGGCATATATCAAAATAAAACTATAATTTCACCAAATTGACTTCACAAAAACTAGACATAGGTACCTACAATATAATAAATTTAAGTAATCCATGTAGAAACTGCAAGAAATTTGATAAATTGAATTAAATTTCTTACAGTTTCTACTAAACAACGTACCTTATGATGATGAACCACGGCAAATCAAAAGCCTTGCCGTGCCTAATATTACGCAGACATACTTTAGCCTTAGTTTACAACCTAATACATTAAACCAGTCACAGTGCATGTAGTAGAAATAGTGCACAAAGCAAAAAGTCATAAGTCCTCATAGAATGCGAAAAACTTATCTTGAAACGATTAAAGAAACAAGGTTTCATCGAAGAGATTTTTGAAAGTACGAGTAGTTCTACATGATATGGATCTGAATTTATCATGATCGTGAAATATCTAATAGTTCAATAATAAAAAAACCAAAGGACATTATTATATGGCTGTGTAACAACATGCAACATCCTTGTCATAGACTTACAGACTAATTAATGACGCTGATTAGTAGCTTCGTCGCAAACGGCAGCGCTATTGCAATAGACGAAAGTAACTTGACCAATTTTAGTCTTAACTTTGACCAGTTAAGACTAAAATTATCGTTACACTCATTTATGCGTTGATGCCTACTAATATCCTAGGCATTATCATCACTGGCTGTCAACATATAATGCTAGAATTAAAGTGACGCATGCTTGCAATGCTCTGTATAAGGAAAATAGTTAGGTATTGAAGCTGCTTCAATTTTTCCGCCATGGGGAATCCCTGCATGGTTAGTCCGTCTTAATGTGCGCAGCAGTATTACTGTGCGTTGGAGTCTTACTGTGCGTTGGAGTATTACTGTGCGTTGGAGCCTTACTGCGCGCTGGAGTATTACTGTGCTCTGGAGTATTGCTGTGCGTTGGAGTTTTCGTCTGGGCGGGGGGTTTGCTGACGACCTGTAGGTGATGCATAGGGAGGTCTTCCACTATCAGCGCGTGGAATACCATGTTGGCAGTCGCGAGGATATATTCGCATACGGAGAACCAGGTAAATGCTGGAATGTGGAAAAAAACAAATTATTATTCAACCATTTAGGAGGGTCTGATGATTGCTATCTAACGACTATTGTTGTGTTCCGGCAGCTAGAGATAAGATAGCCGTCAGTAGTTGAGGACTCCGAGTGAAGTGCGCTTCTACCTTCGGGCCTCATCATCATTTAACATCAGGTGGGAAGAAGACCAAGTGCTAAATATATAAAAAAGACAATAACCTGGGATATTACAATGAGCTCATAAATCAGTATTATTGCTATAATTTTGCAGTTTTTTTTATTAAAATGGGTTTGCGCTTGAACACCACTTCACCTGTGGCGGTAGCCATAGTAACATTAAGGGTGAGCCGACCAAAAAATGCCAAAAATGCAGTTACGGTTAAGTAAATATAATTGAAAATACTATCGTATTAAATGAACAAAATATATATTTAGTATCATAGGAAACGTGTTTACAATTTGCCAGAACCATAATGTCATAACACGCTATAGTTTTTTCTACAATATCATTTAAAGTTGGGCAAAAATCATGAAAACGAGTGGCGGCGTTTAGTAGATTTCTTATAGTTTATCTAAATTATTGTACCTCTGATTTTGTCTAAACAATCATCCATTGATGATTGTTTAGACATTAACTACAAATTGCTAGACTACATTTTCGATTCATCATGTGGTTATTTAAATAATATTTTTTTATTAAGCACCTTAAATTCCCCATACAAAATTAGTATGGCCGCGCGGCATCAAATAAATATGGACGACGACATTTCAAATAAAACATATGACACTTGTCACTTACGGACGGCGCACCCTTATGAAAACGATAGCGAAGTTCGAAAAGAATAAAATGTATGGGATTGACATAAGATCGACCACGTGATTTAGCGCGGTTTATGTCAATCCCATACATTTTATTCTTTTCGAACTTCGCTATTGTTATTTTGGCTAAGCTTACAGATGGGAAGTGTAGATGTGGTCTTAGATGGACCGCGCTCACCCAAAAGGTGATCATGCAGTTGTGAAAAGCACGTTGTCACAACCGCAACAAAACTGCTATATACTGCTTTTCGAGCATAAGCTCATGAACAGGGGAGTATCCACGAGCTCTTATAGCAGTATTATTGCAGTTGTGAAAACGAGACGCGTGTAGCGGCGTATATACTCGCGTCTCTTTTCCACAACTGCAATAATACTGCTATAAGAGCTCATAGTCAGGGGGCTGGACCCTGGACCAACGAGTTAACTTACGTAAACCACGAAGAGTGAACAATGTGACCTGTCTATACGGGTACTATTCTTAAACTTAATAAAAATATAAGAACAACGCTTATACACACAAGCAAGAAACATGTAATGATTTAAATAAAAGTTAATATTATTGGGTCCCTAATGAAAAGGGCAGATTTACGAGCACGTGTCTAGGTCACGCGAGCCAATTTATACCTCCAACTAAATCGTGACGTGTTTATTACTTCAAAGGGACATATTTGAGTCGAAATTGCTGCTGGATTTCCAATCCATATTATTAGTTACCTCGTAAATTTCAATTAGTTATAGGAAACACGCTGGTATTTGTTACATTCAATCGCCTATAATAGAAAAATATTAGCCCCATGATTTAAAAAGCTGCGAGTTTGCGACACAGGTACTCGTACTACACGATAATGTAATTTTGTTGTTATTATTCATTATGAAGTATGTCAGACGACTCAGGTAAAACTCAAAATTAAAAAATTAAAAAATGCAGTTAAGGCTGAGCTTTATTTCAATTTCAATGGCTAAAAATAAGCATTAAGGATACCAACACCAAGTAAAAATACTTCTTGCAGCATTGAGTCTTTAATTATCTTCTACATTTTAATAAAAATATGGTTTGATCACAGTGTATACTCGTGTCAGCGTAGCGGGCGGAGTGATAGGTTGTGATTGTAACCTATATGTTATTGTTTGTGTAAAAATACCAGAATAAGGATGCTGTTAAGCTGATTAATTATTTTGATGTTTACCCTTTGGAAAATAGAAAAAAAAATCTCTATTGAATTGGGACTTACCCTTCTTTCTATACGGTGTATGTAGGAAGTCTAACTGTGTTTATACAAGATGATATTTGATTAGGATGTACTCCGGGGAATTATTAAGGAAAAAACAAATTTCTGAACTTACCTAAGGGTAGACAGAGCAATCGATGCTGAAGGAAGAATACGACGAGCCCGATGGTAGCGGCGATTGCTACCAGGAACAGTATCCACACGTACTTGTTGGTCCGAACTGGCTCCACTACATCGCAGCCTAAGCATCCGACGCGCGCGCGGCACATCATGTGCAGCAAGGACACTATCATGAACACTATGAATATCTTCTCGTGGACAACTGGAAACAGGTAGAAATTGTCAAACTGTACAGTAATGACCTAATAATTTTTGGAAAACAATTGAATAACTACGTTATTAATCTGAATCATTGAAATTGTATTCACATCGAGTGGAGCATTGACGCTATCAATCATGAACATTGAATGAATACCTTACCGTGAACAACTGAAAAACGGGTGGAAATTGTTTTGGAAATGTGGAAAAGTTATTGCGTTAATGTTTAAAAACAACTGAGTAACGTTACTATTAATTTAATCTTTGAGATTGTAATATAAAATGTTGTTGTTCAACAGTAATTCTTTTTATTGTATGATTTATTGGGCGTTATATAACATACCTAATCCGATCGACTAGTTAGTAAATAGATAAACTATTTAACATCTGGCTGGATGGTATTTTTAGTTACACAGAAATAAAAAATATTTATCAGAAAACAGCGAACTATGACGTCACTTTTATGTTCTATCAATTGAGTGTTTAATAGGTTAGAGAAATTAGTGTCGTCCAATGTAAAATGGTTAAGGTTTTGAAAACTGTTTAAAAAATATTTCATTTGTACTATAAGTTGGGAATAATTGTTGTTAAGGGAATAAGGGATGTTAATACCATATTCCTATGATCTTCTCCTGCCTAGTCAACATCCCTATTAGAGAACAAAAAATGCGTAGACGGACATTATTTCTGCTACGGACGGTATTTGTGCTACGGACAATACTTCCCTACTACGGATTATTTGTTTGACAACTATTTTATTTTAAATAAGTTTTAATGTACGTGTACACTACAGTTGTAAAAGGTACTTACAATAGTTTTCCCTATTAGAAACATACGTCACTCCGGTGAGTGCAAGCAACTCTATCAGATTGAGCCAGTAGCAGGCGTCTCCTAATTTAGTGGCTAGCACTCGAGCCTAAAACAAAATGTAAATATTAACACATCCGCCTTCCTCCAATTGCCTCTTTGTTAGTGGTAAAATCACCGGTCTCCGAATGTGGGGTCCCGGGTTCGATTCCCAGTGGACGATACATCGTTGTCTTGTTACATAACAACCAACGTTATATCACACTCTAGAGAGCGTGCCGATCCTTAAGCGCGTTGGCGAGGATCTGCGGCATCTGGTGATGATGATGTGATGTGATGATCCTCACACTCAACTGTTGTCGATTGTTAGCGGTAATATAGCCAGTCCTTCAGTGATTGCATAGGGCGTGGGTGCCTAGACTGCCTAGTCGGAAGGAGAGTTCCACGTAATCATCTGCATCTCCTATTTACCTACAGGCAAAGCTAATTCAGTTTCACAGTTATTAACTAATTTGTTGAAATATTAAAAGAAAACCGAAGACGCAGCGTGGGCAGCCCTAAACAAGGAGGACCGAATGATCTGGTAAAGGTCGCGGGTAGCCGCTGGATGCTAGCAGCACAAAACCGGTCGTCGTGGAGATCCTTGGCCTTTGTAGAGCATTGGACGCCTTTGAGATGATAATGATGATTACCTGTTCCTCGACGATGTGCTGTGTGCGCTCCTTGTGGTAGTTGTAGTAGAGGGAGCCTATCAACAACCTTGGTCCGAGGTGGAACGCCACGCACGTCCGCCACACGTACCTCTGCGGGCTGATGCCCGTAATCGCACTTATCGACGGCACTACATTGTAAACCTAAAACAAATTATTATTGGTTATAAAAATGAGTAGGCAAATGACTTCGGTAGAATCAGGGTCCAAATGCGAAGACTGTTAATGGAGCAGGGTTGTGCCTCACTACTCAATAGCCGTCCTCATCTTGCTGACCCGTTAGACTTACAGGAACGAGGGAAAACGTTATCTGTAAGAGCATTCCATTATTTGGGGTGCGTGTGACAATTCACCAAAATTCTTTGTTTATTATCATGGCATGTCTTAAGATTATCTCCTGTGATCAATACCCAAGTCGGGCAAAATGTGTTTCTTAATTTTAACTTTTGCAGCTCTTTATGACAAAAATACTTCAGACTTTTTACTTAGACTTTTTTTTAACAAAACAGAGTATATTATTTGGAATAAACCGCAAAGCGTTTGTGCCGTAGCATAAATTCCGTTTCGTGATCTAACAAAGATTCCCGAATGGGTGACATAATTATGGTACTTACGTTCATAAATAACAAGCATGTATAAGGATACGAGTTTCAGTTTTGTTAAAAACCAGTCCTTAAGACAAGAGAGTTATTATAGTAAATTGAATAACAAGGTTTTGTAACAAGTTAGATAAGTGCAGAAAAAGTTCATATTACGTAAGTCTTTGTTTAGACGAAAAGTGCATAGATGTAAAATACTTACTCTACAGTGTGTTTCATGTATATCATCTGCTTGAAACATAGATGCCGTCACATAACAAAATATTAAAGCACTTAATGGAAGCCAAAGTGCAGCTAAACAAATCTCTCTGAGGCCACATGTCCACAGAATTCCCTAGAAAAAGAAAATAGAAATTTATCAGCTACGCCTAAAACATTTTGGAAACTCGGTTTTCGTTTATGGAAGCGATCACCACCTTATATTCAACTTGTTTAACAGTTGTATTTAAGTTGCACGTTTCATTTGTGATACTGTCTTCGTCGACGTCTCGCTCAACCAAGTTTGGCGGGGACTGTGCTTGTGCGTCATTGATCATTTTCCTCTCGCTCTGCCGCTATCGTTAATCACATATTCCCACGGTTATCCATTCACCTGTACTTCACAATATCGACTCCGAACATGAATATCAAGGAGAAACGCGCGTCTATGTAGAACTGTCTGCAGTGTCCACTACACAAATCACGAAATATTTTTAAACTGCATAATAGCTTCCCATATTTGCTGTAGGTAGAAGTCAACTGAGGAAATTCCTTTTATGTTTTAACACGACGTTTTGTTATAAAGAAGCACAATAGGAAATAACGTGTGGATGACCTAAGGCGTGGATTGAATGAGGTTATTTGGACATGCGCAGTGAATGCGAGGGGTAGCTTGCACCCCTGTAGATGTTGCGTAGTCCATGGATGCAGTAAGAGTTATGTAAAGTTTGTCTGTTATGAAATACTGGCAAAGGCAATGCATAGGTAGATTCTTGATTCGCGGCCTTAATCTTTAATGAAGATGCTTCTATTTTCGGAACCTAACGAAATGAATCGATTCTGTTGTAGGTGTAGGTTCCCAAGCCTTATCCATTTTTAATGTACCTACCTAAACATTGTCTTGTTTTGTTTTACATGTCTAATGAAAAGAGAGCTTATTCCTTTGTATCTTCTTATATTATTAATAATAAATGGTAGGTACTTGTTCAAAGTTATGTGCTTTATGAAAACTTAATTTTTCTTTAACTTTATGGAAACTAAAAATAAAAATGTAAAATTATGGAATCTTTAATCCATAAACATCTCGGATGCATGCACCCTGAAAGGTGGGCCAATATTTCTACCGATTAGCGACCTACATGGCCAACCAAGCAAGACGCTGAGGTAAAAACCACGAGAGCGTTGAGTTGGAGATTGAAAGCTATGGAAGGAAATGGGGGAACCTTTGCCCAGCTGTGGGACTTTATGGGTTGTTTAAAACTTATATTATAAAAACCATTTTATTGCTTTTCATAACGTCGATACGATAAATATCGTATCTACCTAGTTGAGTATTTGCAAAGTTAAGTTATAAAACTTTAAAATGGCTAAAACGGTAATGCAGGCCTCACTATCTGTGAAAATCTATGCTAACGTAAATTGCAGCATAGCATGACTATGCTACTACTACCTATGCTATTTACTAAAATTTTCAGATATTTTCAGATACAATAATATATTATTCTCAGATTGAGGGGATCGGTTAATTCCAAGTGACGTTTATGTGACGTCATTGGATCCGCGCACGGATTTTTAGTTAAAGCCTTACTTGTAATAAGTATTTAGATCTATATAGATCTAAACGGATACCTAACGGATATCTAACGGATATCCGTTTATCTATATATATCTTAGAGCCTTTGCTCTAAGATATATATATATATATATATATATATATATATATATACCTATCTAAATACCTAGTTAGGTACTTAATATGTTCATATGATTACATACACTATTCTGACGCTTTTTAGCTCAGTAGGTAGATACCTATTGTGTTAGGGGCTGATTTTTAAACGGTTTTATTTAGCTTGCCCTGTTTATTTATATAATATTTGGGTCAAATCAAGTAATTGAAATTTGACCCCCTTCCTGTTGACGGATTTAGCTGAAATTTTGCATGCATGTGTAAATCGGATGACAATGCAAAATTATTATGTCATGAAGCTGATCTGATGATGGAACCGGAAGGTGGCCATAGCAACTCGGTAGTTAAACGACACAACCCCATCGAGTTTGGACTCGTTTAATCCGTCTTGACGAGTACTTTGGTGCTAGATGGTAACCAGGGTCTGATGATGGAGCTGGAAGATGGCCATATGAACTTTGTAATTAAACGACACAACCCTATCGAGTTTGGGCTCGTGTGATTTGTCTTGACGAGTACTTTGGTGCTAGATGGTAACCACAACCAGGGTCTGATGATGGAGCTGGAAGGTGGCCATAAGAACTCGGTAATTAAACGACACTACCCCATCGAGTTTGGGCTCGTGTGATTTGTCTTGACAAGTACTTTGGTGCTAGATGGTAACCAAAGTCTGATGATGGAACCGGAAGGTGGCCCTAGGAACTCGGTAGTTAATGACACAACCCCATCGAGTTTGGACTCGTTTGATCCGTCTTTACGAGTACTTTGGTGCTAGATGGTAACCAGGGTCTGATGATGGAGCTGCAGAGATGGCCATAGGAACTCTGTAATTAAACGACACTACCCCATCGAGTTTGGGCTCGTATGATTCGTCTTGACGAGTACTTTGGTGCTAGATGGTAGCCAGGGTCTGATGGTGGAGCTGGAAGATGGCCATAGGAACTCTGTAATAAAACGATACAACCCCATCGAGTTTGGACTCGTTTGATCCGTTTTGACGAGTACTTTGATGCTAAATGGTAACCAGGGTCTGATGATGGAGCTGGAAGATAGCCATAGGAACTCGGAAAAATAAGATCGTTCGTTCCGTTTGAGTTGGATTAGATGGATGACCCAATGCCAAGGCGAGCACGTGCCGAGGGCTGAGTGGTATGAGGGTGTAACATGTCACACATCACTACTTCCTTAATATTGGTATCAAATGAAAGAGCTTGATTAGTAGAATAGATCTTTATGAAAATAAAATGAAAAATTGTGTAATTTTTTTTTAAAGTTCTATTTTGGGTTTTTTGATCGATTAAAAATCCGGATTCATGTCAGAGAGTTAAACGGTTTTATTGAAAATAAAATAAAAATAAATTTAAAAAACTTTTTAAAATTAAGCTTTTATTACTTGTTAAAAAAAGAAAAAGAGAGGCCTATGCCCAGCAGTGGGTCAGGAGGGGCTGATGATAATGATGAGGATGAAACAAAAAAATAACTAAAAAATTAAAAATAATTTAAACCTGTTAATAAAAAAAAATCATAAATAAAAGCGTGTTACATTGTGATTGCGAAAAAAAAATTATGAAGGTGTATTTTAGGCTAAATGTTTTATAATGTTCGATCCACTTTTCAATCTTTCAATCATCGGAAAAAACTTATCCTTCTAATAGATATGAGGAATCTGCACCTCAATCCACTTCAAATAATTTAGCAGCTTGCATAATCAAAGCATCTGTTAATTTTTTTCAAAATAAATATACTGCATGTGTTGAGAGTATTTTATTAGCGCTGCCACAATTACCACACACAGAGGGGGTTTTGGAAACAGAGTTAATAATTGGTGGCAAAGCAAGGCACCTACATTTCTTGTCGTTAACAAAAATTTCTATTATGCATTACTTTTGTACTTTGTTGATAAAAATTTTGCTAAACGTTGGCAATAATTCAGACTTAGCCTATGGCCATATGTTGGTATTAATGCAGTTGGGTTGGCCTCAGGAAGAAGCCATTTTCATTAATATCTTGGATATAATCAAACAAAAAGGAATATTTCATTATCATTTGTTTACAGCATATATAATACATATAGATATTTTAGAAGAGCTAAGCTTTATATGGAATGAACAAGGTAATAATATAGCTTTGGATATTTTACCGAATTCCCAGCAACATTTGGGACAAAGAAGAATTGGTACTCGTGGTGCAGACAAAGGTGTAAAAGAAGACTTCAAGCAAGCTATGAAAGCTCAAGTGTCTAGAAGCAATGAATCTATTTTAAATTTAATGATACAGTTTATAACATCTGAGAGAAACTACTTGCTTCAAATGTTGTGACGAAAAAAAGTTTAAATATGAAATAAAAAATGAAATATGATAAACTACTACGCTATCAAGCTAAAATGTCACCAGTTCAAAAAGAAAAGCCATGTTATGTATGACAATACATTTTTAAAATGGTTTACTATAGCAAACTAATAAGTTTTATCCGTCAATTGAAAAATCGGCCCTAAGACGGATAAACTATTTAATGAAAATAATGACAATGCTTTAAGAAATTTTCAAACCAAATTTTGAATTTTTAACAATTAAGTATAGTCGACCATGAAATTGCTATCACTTTTAACAAAAAATTCCAGTACTATAAAATTTCGCTAGGACTCATTGTCAATAATGACAACGTATCTGTCACTTGGTCTTTTAGACAAAAATAGAACTTGTTGTTATAAATAAGCAAACAAAATTCACTTCTAAGGTGGTAAAGCAACTTCATTGTCGACTAACCTACATATTAGAAAAGTTGCTGACAAAAAAATTTTTTTTTCAAAAGACCTCGTAACCTATTCTACATCCCGACTTTCCGGACTTCTTGGCGGGAAAGTAAAGCGTCATGTCTCTGCGGTTTTGTTTTATTTTTAAAATTTGTGATAGGTCGAATATTAATGTGAAATAATGGTGGATTATTAACCGTTAAGTGTTCGTGAGTGTCCATAAGTGTTGGCAAATGAAACAAAAACAGTGCAACGTCATTTTTCAAATTCTCTCAAGAAGCTCGCGTGAGGACTTAGTAAAGCTCCACATCTTTACTGAGATACTCGAGGGGTTGGGGGGTATATCATTTCTCACTTCCCATTTCTAATATCATTCATCATCATCATAATTATGGAAATATTGTTTTTTATGTATTACTTGTAAGAAAAATTACTTTGACACTGCATAAATGTGCTAATCGCACGAAGCCATCAACTAAAAGATAAAAAACCTACATCCGGATGCATGTCGTCCGTCACAAGTCACAAGTCCGTCACCCACAGTCTCCCACAGTGAGCGTGAGTGAGTTGCCATCACAAAAAAGAGAACGAATGGATTTTTTTTTGAATTTATAGTTTTCAATCTAGGTAGTTGGTTCAAAAAACTAAATTAAATAAATTTCATTATCTAGCTCTTAAGCAATAACGTACATTCGAAATCAGTTCAAAGTTATATGTATATAACATAATTATACAATATATTATGTACTCAATCATTGTTTGATTTCACATAGCGTAAGTCCTTGAGTGGTATAGTAGATATTTATAAAATTTATAAAATATAATGAAAAAATTAAACGCCTACCCTACCTTATCCAGCCAGGAATCAAACCTGGGTCTTCCGCAATCCGGGCGGCTGCATTGACCGCTATGCTACCGGAAAAGCTGACGTAAGCGCTGAATTTTGTCACTGCTTTTTTAAATGTATTGAGTGCTATGCTATTAGCGGCACAGTGCGCCATCTATCCAACGGTCATTGTAAGCAACCGATGGCTATGCAGATTTTAGTTATTATTCTGAGATGCAGATTCATCTAGATCTTTGCAGATGATAACACAACGCTATAGCAATTTTTTTACTTTTTATTTTCTAGTGCTAATTGCTTTAGCTTCAGTGCGGCAAATAAAAAGTTAAAAAATTGGTATAGGTAGATATAGGTTGTCACCTTCGATCAAGTACCTACCGTACCTACCTACTAGCACAATTACACATATTGTGCTACTAGATTACCGATGAGCGCTGGAAAAAAAGGGTAGGTAGGCGACTTATTGGGGCCACGGAGCCACAATGACGTTTGTGGCGATAACAGTAAATTAAATACAAATATTTTGCAACCTTAATTAAAATTTAACCTTTATTTTTAAAACTTTAAACACAAGATTTCAGAGCCATAGTTTATCAGTTGAAAAAAAATTTACATGACACCACAAAGTCACAAACAACTGTCAAAAGTTCTTGGCGGGAAAGTGAAGCGTCATGTTTGCGGTTTTGCTTTATTTTCCAAAATTTGTGTTATGTGGAATATTAATGTGAAATAATGGTAGATTATTAACCGTTAAGTGTTCGTGAGTGTGCATAAGTGTTGGCAAATGAAACAAAACAGTGCAACGTCACTTTTCAAATTCTCTCAAGAAGCTCGCGTGAGGACTTAGTAAAGCCCCACATCTTTACTGATATACTCGAGGGGTTGGGGGGTATATCATTTCTCACTTCCCAATTCTAATATCATTCATCATCATCATCATATATGAAAATATTGTTTATTTATGTATTACTTAAACTAATGACATGGCAGCATGGTCTATGACCTTAGCCGGTTCCTCAAGGAACAAACTACACTAAAAACAAAAAAAAAAAACAAATGTCAAAAGTGTTTCGCGTTCGCGACGAAGTAGATTTTTGCAAAACTAGAAATTTTAATGAAAAGGTTCTCTTTTTAAATAAAAAACATGATTGAAATACTATAAAATGTATCGCCATTCTTCGAAAATGACGTCCGTGGGAATTTTTTGGTTATTTATTTTGTGTTCAACGAATATAGAGGCTTCTACCCACTGGATGGTCACTGAGAGTGGTTTAGTTCAACCAAAGGTATGATATGAACTTCCGTCACGCTTAAATATGCTAATTATTCTTCTTTATAGCCTAAGTATCCCTGCAAGACAAATTACATAGTTTATATCCATTATTTTTATTTTATTGTGGAGTCACTAGCACAGTCTACTAGTCTGATTTTTTTTGTTTTATTTGCGAAGTTGGGTTTGTTGTAAATTTTGGATTAAAACAATTTATGTTGTCTTTGGTTATTCCGATAACTCTAGTTAGAAGCTATGTTCTATGTTGAGTTTATTAGATTTTCAGTTTCATGTCCTTAAATTTGATGGCACTATGCTATGCGGTTTTCAGGAGGAGTCACCATTTGAAATAGAAAATCCCAATGACCTCCTCGCCTTTTTAAACCAAGACACAAGGTGGGATAGTATAATAAGTTTGTACCATGATTTGTCTAAAAGGCAAACAGTTGCTTCCGGCCTATGGTCTAAGATACAAAAAAAATCCGATGTAACATCACTTATATTTCATGAAACCCATTGCAATAAAGTTGGTCCGCTGAACTACCTTGATTGGTATGCTTCTTTTCTCGAAGAGGGTAAATCAAAGAATATACCAGAAGAAGAATTTGCATTATACAAGCCTACTTATGGCCAAGATGTTGATGTGCCTGACTGTAAAAAAATATCTTCATTGACATTTAGTATGTTTGCATTTGAGCATCTGGAGGTCAGTACTAATGTTTTGTTCTGTATTGTAATGATAACTATATCTAATGATAATGATACTGGGTAGTTATATTTGGTTTAATTTCATGAGATGGTTATGTCACGTTATGTTGGTATCAATAGATATACATGTACAATCTGAACCTAAAACAATGTTATAATATATTAAATTAAAATCCAATACATTTTGCTATTCTTGTTGATTTTTATCTCACTAATTTCAGTTGTTACCCATTTTATCCTACTAATATTATAAACGCGAAAGTTTGTGAGTATGGATGGATGTTTGTTACTCTTTCACGTAAAAACTACTGAATGGATTTGGATGAAATTCGGCATACAGATAGCTTATAACCTAGATTAACATGTGGGATACTTTTTATTCCCATATTCCCACGGGAATGGGAACCACGCAGGTGAAACTGCGAGCAGCCGCTAGTATTAAATAAAAGTGTGTTACTATTTAAATTATTAGGCTTTTGTAATTTATTGGCATACATAGACGTATGATTGTGTGTTTTATAAACACATAATTACATACTTCCACTCTATCGTATATTAGAAATTTTTAATCATGGTCTATGAGCTTATAAAAAAAATAATTCCAGGGGATGATGCAAAGAGAGAATTTGACAGCTAACCCTGAATTAGCTCTCCCTGAGCTGATTTCTCCAATTATGACTGTAGACCAGTTTGGGCATTGGCTATCTGTGTGTCTCAAGAAAAACAGCTCCTCATGGATACACTATAACATGGCATCTATGTATTGGAGAGTTAGGGGCAATTCTCCCAAGGCAATGGAGTGTAGCCGAAGAGCCCTTCATTATGCACCCAGGTATATATTTTGATATGTATGGTAAATCGGTATTGGCATTGTAGTCTATAACAACTATTTTATAGTTCTTATTCAAAGTAAGTAAGATTGTTCTATTTAAAGATTATTAATATGCATAAATTAATACAAACATCTCAAGATTTTAAGTGATTTCTAACTTCTAAGTAGTGATCAAAACATTGTGTTACCTTACCATTTTCACAAAACATTATACCTAGATAATATAATTATTCTAATTTTTCCTATATAAAGAAACCTAATCCTGTAAAACTTGCTTATAATAACAAAGACTGGAAAACGCAAAAACTGAAAAGCTGCTCAATACATAATAATATAGCATAATATAGCATATAGCTATCCTAATATTTAAAAAAAAGCAATCAAAAAATAATATTCTCATGTTAATATTTGAAGTCCATCTTATCTAAGTATGTCATTTACATCAATATTAACAACATTGTTGACATTGACGATTGGAATCTGACCGAAAGTATACAGGAAGTCGGAAGAGGAAATATGTGTTGAGAATTATAATTTATTATATTTAGCAGCACATACATCATAGTAATGTTAACAATATGCTCGCAAAACCACCTATGATGTTTGACTGAGAGATAAAAAAAAAAAAAAAAAAAAACTATTTACTTCAGGCTGTTGCCCATAATATTGTTAGTATACAAATGACTTAAGAAAAACTATGTTAGTAAATACAAGTAGGTAGGTACTAAAAAAAGAAAACAAACAACAACACAAATCAATTAAAGTAGTTGCCGCCCTCTGGGGCTCCGGGCACACGCACTTGTGTTTGGACCCAGTGCCCCAAAAGGGTGCTGTCGAGCGAGATCAGTGATGTGTAAAGATTTGACACTACTTCTATAACTCAGTCAAGAATAAAGTCTACTTCTATACTGTTGACATGTTACCCAACTTAAAACTTACTTCTGCTCAGTTCAAAGAGCAAGTTTGGTTTATTTATTACTGTGAAACGCCATTCAAAAACCGAATGCAGCCTGATCACAATGCCATTTAAAATGGTATACCTTTTTTATATAAATTACTATGTCTTAAACCCTATTACAGGGAATACAAAGATGTAGCTCTCCTTAGCTTGGGATCAATACTTCATCGCAGCAAGAAGACAGCAGATGCTATAATAGTTCTAGGTGCAGCAGTTGATCATGCCCCAGAGTATCATGTCAATCACTTCATCCTGGCGACTGCTTATGCTGTTCTTGCAGAATACAATAGTTCTCTTAAACATTTAGATAAATGTTTGGAAATAGATTCAAACTTTGAACTCGCTGAAAGATATAGATACGGAGTGATCTGCCATAATAATTTGCACCAAAGAATGAATGCAATTAGGAAGTAAGTGTCAATTTTATTTGTTTTAATGTAATGACGGAACATGAGAGAATTTCCTCGTTTTTACTTAATCAATAACATTTACTCAATGCTTGATGATGCAGTGGTATACGCGCTTGACCAGCGATTGCTAAAGTTTAAGCAAATTCACAGAGGCATTCCTGGAATAATTTCGAGCAACTCCATGCTTAGAAATTCCGCATAAAGCCATTGGTCCCAGCTGCATTAGCAGTTCTTAACAGAGTTAGTTGGTTAAGTTTAGCGCCCCTTCTCCATATTCTGGTGTTTCCATTCACAGCGAAGGCAGGAGCCTTCTACTTTACGTTTTTTGTACTTATGTAAAATTAATAATATAATATTTTCAGATTAGTAGGTGAGATACGTAATGAGTTAATTGAGTATACTAATAGGGAAGCCCATTGGCTCAAACTGCAGGCAGCGTTCCTGAGAACCATGAAGCATGATGATGATAAAGAAAATGGTAAATGAAAGCAAGTTATTATGATTCTTTATTAATCCTTTATTGTACAGATGCCTGCACATGAAGTTAGCCAAAACTGTCAAATTTCTTCAATAAATATTCAACCATAAGTCGCATACCTAAAGTTCAAAGTCTGATATGTAGACGTGTGTACATAAAAATACAGTTTGAATTATGTACAAGTATTGTAATGGGGTGAGCTTATCTCAAAAGAGATCTCTTTGTTATAAAAAAAAAACCTTGAAAATTTTACCTGGAACTTTACCTTCTGTATTATGGTAATGATGAGTAAAATTTTATTGGTGTAAGTACATAAGTCTTATCTTTTTCTTTAATATTGGAAATATTTCCTAAAAGCTGATGTGGGTATGCACCGAGATGTGGTAGTAGTGGACAAGGGACTCACCCCGCTGTCCTTGGCTAAAGAGAACTGGCGCAAACCCGTAGTACTTAGTGCCAATGACCGCAGGGAGGTATGGCAAGGCAAGGAGCTCCACGGGCGCTTTTATCGGGCCCTCCACGGACCCGATGTAGACTTTTTAGCGTCTATATCCTGGCTGCGTGTCGGTGACCTCTTTGGGGAAACTGAAAGTTTTGTCTGTGCAATTATGAACGAAGTTATGCTACTCGGGCATGCCACCGTCCGGGTGAGTCTATCAGACATATTATTTCTGGCTGTTCTCGTCTCGCTAACGGCGAGTACTTGCACAGGCAAAACCAAGTGGCCAGGATTATCCACCAGCAACTTGCTTTGAAATTCAAACTTGTAAATTCTGAGGTATCGTACTACAAGTATGTGCCCGACCCAATTCTCGAAAATGACCATGTCACGTTGTACTGGGTACGATTTATCATCACCGACAGGACTATTGCAGCCAATAAGCCTGACATTGTGGTGATAGATCAATTAGCGCGCCGCACGATGATTGTTGATATCACCATTCCCCATGACGAGAACCTCGTGAAAGCTGATAAAGAGAAACAAATCAAATATCTCGACTTAGCGAGGTTGTCGACATGTGGAATGTGGAATCAGCTGTCATCGTGCCGATTGTTGTTACAGCCAACGGCCTGTTGGCCAAGAGCCTCGATCAACATCTCATGAGGCTCTCGCTAGGTGGCTTGATCAAAAGCCTGATTCAGAAGGCAGTTCTCGATACGGCACGCATTTTGAGGAGGTTCCTGTCTCTGGAGCCCTAACCACCGGTAGCTTAAACCCTGGTCCCGATGCCGGCGGACCCCTATTTTATTTATATTTTTAAATGTTTTGTCTGTTTTGTTTTTAGAAACTATTTAAAAATGTAAAGTAATATGTGAAAAAATAAATAAAAGAAATAATAATAACAATTGTTATTGTAATCTTTATTCATGTCCCAGTAGCTTGCAATAGGAGAAGGCATGCCCAGCAGCAGTGGACTGATACTGGCTGATTGTGATGAGTCAATATACAAATATGTTTTCATCTATTGTCTATATATTACTGTCTTTGTTTTTTCATTGTACTACAACTGTCCTTGATTAGATTATAAGTTAGAAAAGCAATAACTAAATAACAATTTCCAGATTTTCGGAATGTTTTGAAGAATTGTGAAAAGATGTCCGAGCTTACCGGTCTAGATATTAAAGATTTGAAAAAGGAAGGTGATAGATACTCCGTGATCCAGTATTTCCTTGATGGGCCGGTGTCTATCAGTGAGAAACTTCAAGAGACGGGCGTTTTTGCCCTGGACTCAATATATAGCTTACAGAGGCTAGTGAAACATATCGAGAAACATGCAAGTATGGCATCGAACTACGTACAACCTGACTTAACTGTGTTAATGGACGCTGAGGTGCTGAAAGAAATAGAAATGCCTTTCTCTGACGAACCTTACATATTTCCTGATATTAAAGGTAACTCTCAAAATGAGATACGAAATCAATTTGTACAAGTTTTTCAGAATAGCAGGCTCTTTTTTATTTGTGTTGTTTATAAAAATTTCAGGATTATCTAATACTGATGCTAAGGATATTAAAATAGATTTTGGGATGATACACGACAAGAAAAGTACTAAAAAGAAGGGGGATTTTGCGGAATACTTTACTAATAACATTTTGTAAGTATTTATTTAAAAGTTTACACCAATATGACAGGAACTAAATTCTTGAAGTTCAATAGAGGTGAAAGCTATGTAAACTGTAGATGAAAAAAGGGTTTGTAGACCAGATAGTATTTTATTAAAACTATTGTTGATCTTGTGTATATCACCTACCTATATTTTAAGAAAAATTCAGAACAAATTCAGACACATTAAAAGTAGTTATCCGTCCCTTGATATCTAGAAAATAGCCTTTACCAATCTTGACTCAATAGGTACTTTCAAAACAAGCAATATTTAATACCATATCTTGCTTATAAGTTTGGGATCGAATGCTTGCACAAAGACTGTATATTGTAAAATAAATGTATTGTATTTTTTACAGATACCCTCCATCGATGAGAGTAAATCGTAACAGGGAAGATTTTGACAGGGAGCCTGTTTGGCCTTCCAACAGACTGTGCAAAGAAACTGAGTCTAGCTATCCTAAGCACCTTGACGCCATTTACCCTGTTTTCTTGCCTTTTGAGAATAAGGGCATAAGGTAAGAAAACAATTTTTTTATGTGACTTTTACTTGTCAGAATACAGTCCACACTTTAACGACCCAGTTTCATTGCTGAAGTTGCAAACCGCGAGTTTAAACAGCCATCAAATATTTTTATGGTTGGATAATTAGGTATAAATTTATTCTATCAAACATTTTTATATTTCAGCTAGCTTGTATAAAGCCTATGGATAGGCCTAGGATAGAGATGGTCCTTCGAGCCGGATTTTTAATTTTTGAACTATGTTTCTTTCAGATTAGGTAAGCTATTGTCAGACAAAATAGGTGTGCCGGTGAATGAAGAAATTGAATTGCCTTGGTACCCGCCGGTGTGCCCGAATGGTAAAGAAGCATCGTTCACAAAGAAGCCAAGTTCTAAGTAAGTTTATTTCCTACAATGTTACAACAAAGTTATACATTGTCGTATCTAATCGCTTATAGGCAGTTTCCCCATTTCCTAATGTGTGCAGATTATGTCACTTACTCTCAAGTGAGCTGAAGCACCAGCGCTTCCCTGCTGTTGAATATATTATTTGCTTACTTGATAGCATGTGGCTAGGGCGCGCGTTCGGGGCGTTGTGCCGACAAAAATGTATTGCATAGAATGAAATACAGCAGGGCCTCTATAATCCAAATGCCTTACCCCTGCGCAACCGCCGTTTCTCACAGTTTCTGTCTCGCAGTGCCACGCAGTACGTTTTAAGTAAAACACGTATCACTTTTTTGTCCGCCGCGCCCTTTCCGTCATTTTATTGTGTGGGCGTTTTCAATTTGCGCATATTTGTTTTTTATTTTTTTTATTTTTTTATACTTAGCTCGGCAAATGACTCCATCCCACCTGATGTTAAGTGGAAATGAAGTCCAGACGCGAAGACAACTGGTGCAGCGTGGAAACAAACGTAGCATCAGTTAACCTCACTCTGCCGGCCCACAAGGTGCTTCTTCACGCCTCTCTTGAAGGACCCCATATCATAGGAAGGAGGGAAAACGTGTGCTGGTAGACTATTCCATCTTTTGGAGGTGCGACAAAGAAACGAGTCACTAAATTTCTTTGTGCGTGATGGGATACTTGAGACAGTGAATCGGTGACTCCGAAGAGCAGCACGTGTACTCCTATGAAGAAAGGGAGAAGGTGGGATGAGGTCAAAGAGCTCTTCAGAGCACTCGCCATGGTATAAGCGGTAAAACACGCTGAGTGACGCAACGTCTCTACGCAATTGCAGAGATTCGAGAGTATTTACCACTTCTGCATTGCCGATAATGCGTTCAGCGCGACGCTGCAATCTGTCCAAGGCATCGAGAAGGTACTTAGCGGAACCGTCCCAGATGTGCGAGCAATACTCCACGCAAGACCGTACCTGTGTCTTGTACAAAAGGCACATCTGGTCCGGCGTAAAGAATCGCCGCACTCTGTTCAGAATTCCGAGTTTTCGTGAGGCTATTTTGATCACGGTTTCGATGTAGTCCCTTTGGTTCAGATCGCAGCGTATCGTCATACCGAGCATGTTGATACTGCTCTGCAGGCGTAGAGATGTACCCTGAAGAGATGGAAGGGGAAGGAATGGTGACTTTTTTGCCGTGAACGCGCACACCTGTGTTTTCTTGGCATTGAACTCAACCAGATTATTGGTGCCCCAATTAGATATGAGGTCCAATACCCGATTGAGCTCAATGACAAGATTAGCTCGATTCACTTCGGTTTCGACCCGCCCTGCCGCTGGGTGACCGTTATATCCTCCATTGACTGTACTATCATCTGCATAGCAATGAATATTTCCAAGTGGAAGCATATCATTGATATGCAGAAGGAACAGCGTGGGGGATAGAACGGACCCCTGAGGGACACCAGCGTTCACTGACATGAGCCGCGAAGCGCATCCATCAGATATAACACGAATTTTGCGCTCATGCAGGAAGCCAGCGACCCAGTTGCAGAACTGAGCAGGCAGACCGTATGCCGGGAGCTTGGAGAGAAGAGCTTTGTGCCAGACCCGATCAAAAGCCTTGGCTATGTCAAGGCTAACAGCCACCGACTCACCACGCTTGTCAATAGCCTCACCTCAAAGATGTGCAACGTACGCTAGAAGATCACCCGTTGACCGTTTCGGCCGAAACCCGTATTGGCGATCGTGAATTATGGAGTGTTCTTCTAGGTAGTGGACAAGTTGTTTATTTAAAATGCGCTCCATTACTTTGCACAAAACTGAAGTTACGGCTATGGGGCGGTAATTCGATAGATCTGACCGATCTCCTTTTTTGGGGACCGGTTGCACATTAGCTTCTCTCCAAGATTCTGGCACACAACCTGAAGAGAGCGAGAGACGGTAAAGGCGCGTTAACACGGGGGACAACTATTATGGCTTCGACATCGATGAAAAGGAAACACGTGACTTTGCCTGAAAATGCCTTTCAAAATGTCTACATACTATAATCCGAACGCTTCGTACATCCGAACAGGGTATAAATTTTCGGTGTTCGGATTATCGAGGCCCAGCTATACTACATTCACGAGCTAATGCTCGTTCACACTTTTGACTAGTTTTGACTCTTAATCCGTTGTATTAAGATTTACATTTGTTACATGTTAATGCTCGTGACTACAAGCGACCATAGAGTGCAATACATTGTCTCGCAGCGCTCCGCTTGCTTTATCAACTCCGTAAATATCCGATATTTAACCATAAGCTCTTGAATTAGTATTGTAGTGATGTTGCGGTTGTGAAAATGAAACGCGTGAAGCGGCGTATATACATGCGTCATGCTTTTAGAACTGCAATAATATTGAAGTAATACTGCCTTAACAGCTCATGGTAAGGCGGTCACGGAGGTACGGACGCCTGCACATCAACCTATCCAAAACTGTCGAATTTCTGATGTGTAACATCTCTCCGCTCGCCTTCTACTCGTATACAGGGTGAGAAGGAGTATACCGACAGATTGAAACCAACGATTCTAGTGCCTATTTGGACAAAAAAAAAGTAATACAAATATGGCTGTGTGAAGTTTTCTTTTCACTCTTTTGACTAAAGCTTCGTTCACAAGGAAGTACTATCGATATTTTTTTTGTTCCAGAAATTAAGTAAGTTAATAAGGCAGCTTTGGACCCATGTTGATATAACATTATTTACTGGTAACACCACCAGAAATCCATGGTTAAAATCTGTCGGTATACTCCTTCCCACCCTGTTTATACAATTTGTGGGAGTGATTTCGTAGAAAAAGGACGGAAGTAGGGTCGTAACAGTGGTATCCTGTAACTTACTTGTTAGTCGGGGAACCCACCAGTAATTGACACTTTAAGCCCAATGTCCTTTGTAGGTCGTAATATTTGTGAGAGTGATTTCGTAGAAATGTGATCGTAACAGTGTAACAGGATAACAGTGTGACATGTCTTCTAATATCTAATGAGTATTTACTGCATTCTCTTTATGATTTGTAAATCTATATTCTATTTTCTATTGTAATATTGAATTCAACCATTTCGTGTGTAATACTTTTAAACATTTAAAAAAAAAAGAAAAAAGGGGAAAAAAAGAGAAAAAAAAGAAAAAAAAATACGTCAATTATATATTCGATTTTCTATTGTCGTACTGACTTCAAAAGGTGAAATGTCAAATGTTACACATCATATGCGACTTCTGTAAGCCTCGTTCGTTTTTTTCAATAAAAGTTCAACCGTATACCGTATTCATAAAGTACAAAGTGTATTGAGGAAATTTGACAGTTTGAGATAGTCTGGTGTGAAGACGTGTACATAGATGAGTTTATTACAGGAATCACATCAGTAAAGAGGTTGTGAACACGGGCTATCTGATGAATAAGCTTCTAGAATATGCTGGGGATGGCGACGTCGAGTCTGTGATGCATATGCAAGACGTTGAGATCGGACACCGCATCTACCTCGCCATGCAGAGGGTATGCTTATAATTTTTAATATATTTCTAATAACCTCTAACCTACTCGTAGTCTCCGTGCTGTTCCATGCTGATGAACAAAACCTCTATATTTTACTATTCATCTCATCTCAGCCAAAAGACGTCCACTGCTGGACAAAGGCCTCCCCCAAATCATCATGGGGGGTATTTGCCATAATCGCCACGCTTGGCAGGCGGGTTGGCGATCGCAGTAGGTTGAGAGTAACCTCAGAGAGATGCTGCTGCCCATCCTCTGGAATGGTCCCTTAGTCGACTTTTACGACACCCACGGGAAGAGATGGAGTGGTGCAATTCTTAATCCCCGGCACCACACAGGGCCATTTTACTATTATGATTACGTAAAAACTTTTATAGCGTCCAAGAATACAATCAAAGTATAAATATATGTAATATGTCAAATAAAAATCTTTTTTATATTTCATTTGTTTTTAAAAATGAGATTAAGTAATACTTAGCATCGATTAGGCAATGTTCGTAGCATTGTTATTTTTAGTAGAATCGGAAGTTAATAGTGGCAAAACAGAGTGTTCCGTTGTATAATTTTACTAGTTAGTTAAAGGGTCTGAGTAAATTGCAATCTAAAAGAAATGAATATATAAAATAGAATAGAACGCTTTATTGTACATAAACAACAAAAATACACACGTTATAGTAAAATTGAGAGTTGAAATTGAATTGAGAGTAAAAAAGCGATATCTTCCAGGCAACAAAAACGTCCCATTTTAATAAATAAATTTGCCGTCAGCGTTTATAAAAACAAAACTCTTTGTTCAGAAACTAGCGCCCGAATGGGTCCTATACACCCTAGCGTCTCTATACTGGCGCGTTCGCGGCAACAACGCGAACGCTTTACACTGCCTCGTCGCCGCCAGCAAGAAGGTGGATCCCAAGTACCGGGACCTCGTGCTGGCGTCGCTGGCCTCGCTGCACCTGGAGACGGGGCACTTCGACGAGGCGCTCGCCGTCACCGAGGACGGGTTCAAGCTGGGGCTGTACGAGGTGAGGGCGAATGCTATTAGATGTGAAATGAATGTGTCAGAACAGAAGTCAAGTCGCTGTGTGTCATCGAGAGAAGGTTTAAGCTGGGGCTGTACGAGGTAAGGGCGAATGCTATTAGATTTAAATAAATGTGTAAAATAAGAAAAGAAGTCGCTGTCTGTTACCGCAGAGGGATTTAAAGAAGACTGTGGAGTCATCTGACTTTACCTGCTTACCTGTTGGAGACACCGAGGAGCACTGTATGAGTTGAAGACAACTGTTATCAGACGTATATATATAAATGTGTTAACAAAAGTGGTCTCTGTCTATTACCAAGAGTTCAAACAAGAAGGTGCAGTCACCTAACAATACCAGCTGACACCGAGGACTGTACCAGATAAAGACGTTATATATATATGTAAAATAAAAAGGCAATTCGCTGTCCATCATCGAGGAGGACATCAAACTGGGGCTCTACGAGGTAAGAGCGTCACCGAGGACGGGTTTTGGTGTAGCGTCTAATGAGGTTGATATCGAGCTTCGTTGTTTAGTCTATTAGTCTGTGGTTCTTCAAATTAACCAATACGAGTATATTGTGATGGTTTAGGAAATCTGCTCCGATTATAGATTTGCTAACATCGGCCAAGATGAAACGCTATTTATAGAGTTTTCTTAGGTTGAGGCCCAATATTAATGTTTTTTGACCGTAGGCTGGTATGATGGTGCTATTGGCAGCGTACAGGGTGAATGGAATTCGCAACGGTTCCTTTTCGCTTGGGTAGGACGGAGATGTTGGCAACAACGGTGTCGATTAAAAATGATAGTCTTGAGCTTTTGTCGGGGACGAGAAGGCGGTATGATTTAGTTGCGTCGTCGTTGGGTTCCGCCTCTGCCAACGTGTTTTCTAATTTTCCAACGTTTCTTCGGTGTTGAAACTGCAGGGTGTTGTGCAGCGTCTTGCATTTTCTCCAAATCGACGGTGGTAATAGCAGTATGGTTATGGTGTGGCAGAGTGAGAACGGGATGGTCCGTCGCGGTTGCGAGAAGGAGACGGCGAACGGTGGTGGTCGAGGGTACGGGTAGTTGTTTCGGAATGATCGTAGTTCTGCAACTACCAAATGTAGTTTCCTTATTTCTTCGGCGAGAAACTGTATGTCGTTGTACGAGGTTTTTTGTGAGTTACTATATTACAAAGTTGTACACTGAAACCAAGGGCGAGGTGTATGCAAACGTGTATTTAAACCTCAAATTGTATGTAGATGCGTTTTCACATTTTGATGAAAATATCCGCCCTGTAACTCGAAGTTTTTGTGACTTTCTTTGTTATACAACCTTATTTTTAGTTTATACGAAACCGAGACACGGGTCAAATATTTTCATTTAAAGAATTCGTATAAAAAAAAAATTAAAATAATATCTTGAAAACTCACGAAGTTACAAGCTTTTTGTGCTGCCCCGTTGTGTGTTTTTAGTAGGGAATAATTTATTTGAGATTTTGTAAATATTATTTGGTCAAAATGTAACATGGTATAAACAATATTGAAATCGATTCTATTACTGATTCTGAACAAACAGTTTTCAGGTTTCGTATAAACTAAAAATAACATTGTATATCTCATTTCGCAATTAAACAAGTCAACAGCGATGAATGCTAACATACGAAACTATTATTTTTAGTTGTAAAAACCAGCTTTTTCTTCCCAGCCCGCCCTCAATTTCGTGTTGTCCGAGTTGAATATGATGCGGAAACATCGCAATACCCACTTATTCCACCTGAAGCAAGTAATACGGGTGGAGCCGAAGTTCATGGGCGGCCTGGCGAGGAATCTGCTCAACGGCTGGGCGTGCCTTATGAAGCAGATCAAAACAATGGCGGAAGTTGGTAAGAGACGTTACAAGTGTCGCAAAGTATGTACTTTTTGTAAATGACCATTGTTAACTTGACCAGTTATTTTTGCGTCATTTGAAAGTATATGCTATTACACTTCACTACAATAGTGACTCTCGACTTATTAACACTTCCAATTCAAGGAATATACTATCCGTTTTATTATGTTAAGATAAAACTAAAAAAACTCTTGAATTACAGTGTTGTTTCATCCCTTTGTAATACTCTAATTTTTAACCGCTTTTAACTGTCTTACTGTTAGTTCATGCTTTCATTATACCCTTATTTTTAAAACCTTTTTTTACTCGTGATATACATATCGCATACCCGTTACAACCGCTTTTTATGTAATTACAATAAAAATATACATTTGAGTTGAGTTGTTGTTTCATATGTTCATAACACCCCTTACTTTAAACGTATTAAAGTACTAAATTGCACACCTATAATAACCGCTTTTTGATGTAATTGCATTAAACAAATAAGCAATGATTGCTTTGTTGTTTTCATGTGTTCAAAACTCCTTATTTCTAACTCGTGCTATTTTACTATATTGCACACCAGTACACAACCTTTTTTGAGATAATTGCACTATTAAATTCACAAATAAACATTATTTAACATTTATTTTGCTTTGTTCTTTCATGTGTACACCCTAACATTTTACTTATGCCATATAAAATATATCAAGGAAAAGCATAATTTTTAATATGAGTTCGATAATACGGCAGGCAGCGGCTGACGAAGCGCTAAAATTCAAATTCACATTTATCGAATTACGGCTGATCTAGGTCCATACAAAAACCGTCCAATTCGTTAGGCCATATATTTGTTGTAACTAAAATATCATACTCATTATGATAGCAGAAATTATGATAATTATAAAAAAAACAGATTGTATAATCGTTATGCGTAAAAAGAAAAGTATGCCAAAAAATATAATTTGAAATCTTATGCATTAGAATATGGATCGCTTATAAAGAAGTGAATCGACAGGCAGCCCCGACTGCCCGTGGTATTTGTCATGTCCCTACCCTTTAGGCCTTAGATAATACGGGCGTTATTATTGTTAGCCCCTAGGGTGTTTTTTATGATGCCATTCATGTATGATTATGAATAGGAGATAGGGCAGGCCCCGACCATCAGGTACCGGAAGACAGTGTAGGGTGCGGATGGTATGGTAGAGTGCCACACTGAGGAAGGCAAAGGGAAGATCTTCCTCCGAGCTGAGTGGTATTGCTCGGGGACCGAGGTCCAACGGATGTTGGTTGGAGGTGCTATATATAGCGAAGGAGATGGTGTAACTTCGCTACCGCGATGCAGGCTTCCCATACTATTTTACGTCGTGGTATGGCGACGTCGTTGATTTGCGTCTGTGGCGCCATCTGTTGACACGGTTGAGAAGGTGTTTGTTTCGTGTCGATTAATGTGCGGCGTATGCGGTAGGTGGAGCCGCCACATCACTCCCCCCCGAGACCGGAGGTCGATATCAGTGAGTGTGCTCAGGAGTCAGTGCGTCAGAGCTTGCAAGTGCCAGTGGAGAGTGCTGCTGCAGGATGCCCCCAGTCTACGGTGAGTCGAGACGGGTGGGGTGAAGGCGCGTTGCCAGTGATGCAGTGTGCTGTTCCTGTCTGCGGTGAGTCGAGACAGGTGATGATGACGGTGGGTCCGAGCTGCTGGTGTGCAGGGCTGCCACGCCGGAGTGATGCGGCAGACATTAATGCACCGGTCGTGGGCTGCGGCGACCAGGTCGGGATGATGCCGTCGAGTGTGCCGGAAGTCCAGGAAGCGTCGTCCAAGATGCTGCGATGGAACCTTGTGGCTCGATTGCTGGCTTGCTGTGACTGCTGGCGAAGGTAGATGATGGATGAGGAGTGATGGATGGGCGCTGCTGCGACGATGTTGAAGGTGCTTCTGTGCTCCGTCGGGGTCACCACTGTAGTGAGCGGATGGTAGGTATCACGTCGGGGTCACCAGTGTAGGGTGCGGATGGTATGGTAGAGTGCCACACTGAGGAAGGCAAAGGGAAGATCTTCCTCCGAGCTGGGTGGTATTGCTCGGGGACCGAGGTCCAACGGATGTTGGTTGGAGGTGCTATATATAGCGAAGGAGATGGTGTAACTTCGCTACCGCGATGCAGGCTTCCCATACTATTTTACGTCGTGGTATGGCGACGTCGTTGATTTGCGTCTGTGGCGCCATCTGTTGACACGGTTGAGAAGGTGTTTGTTTCGTGTCGATTAATGTGCGGCGTATGCGGTAGGTGGAGCCGCCACAACAGTAAAATGTTACCATGACAATAAATGTATCTTGTGATAAATGTATCTTGTACTCGTATATTTTAGCATTGCCAGTATTAAATAACTAATTTTAAACAATTCTCGCCTTTATTGCGTGTTAGAAGCGGTTGTGCGATATGTAAATTAGAACAAGCTCTAAAGATGTTTTATAAAGCGACATGAGGCGCATATTTTAAACAAATCTTTATCCTGATCTCAAGTACTCAAAAACGCTGTGATTTTTGTAACGAATCGGAAATGATACAGCGTTGGTACTCTAAATGGCTTCTATGATCACAATTACAATTAATTATAAGACATCCACGAAAACTAATTGCCTGTAAAGGCTTATATTGAATAAGCGATTGACTTTGACTTTAACTTTGACTTTGACTACTGAAATAAAACAGCGAGTCCAAGAACTATAGACAACTAGGTGGCCAATATGCTAGTCCGCTGGCGCATCGACCCGCATTGAGTGAGTGTTAGTCTAAGACACGAGATGGCGTCACTGCTTTCTTTCCTATGCGATCTTTTGCCAGTCGGACGTTTGCAATAGTTTTCGTTAACGGTGTAGCTCTAAATATTTTTATACCCTTATATTTTAATAAATAAATAAGTAAAGTACTAATTAACGTATTTTCTCCAGGTTTAAGTGAAGACATCTGCACTCAAGTGGAGCCAGGTGTGAATATGATCTGCGGAAAGGATGGCACTAACTGTCACGTGACTAATATAGAGTGCTACAAACCACAGGAAAGAGGTATAAGATAAAATTTATCTTATCTATATATTAATACGTGAGGCAAAAACTTTGTACCCCTTTTTACGAAAATTGCGCGGACGGAGGAATTTGAAATTTCGCACTATTTTGTTTATATAGAGAAGGAGTACAGAATGTTAATATTTTTTTTAATAAAACAAACTTGACACACACGCATATAATACTCTTTTAAAAAATTTCAAAAATGGAAGAGGAGTGGCCGAAATCTGTCAATGCCAATCCAAACTCACATTCTATCTTTTTTAATTTTTTATTGCTTAGGATACTATCCGTGCAGCCTTAGTAAAATTACGGTCGAATTTCGACCACTGGGCGACCACTAGTTAATATACTTAATAATATAATTGTTTAACATTCTTGTTGACCGTGTTTTTCTTCGGTTACTTGTGTAAAACTCTAAATAAATAACAGACTGTTGACAGCAAACTTTCTTCATATCCTATCTAGGATGCAAGTAATAAAATTATATTTCCAATTTATTCTTTGTAGTTTTATTTATGAATAAACTAACTCTCCTTACAAAAGTCTTTCAAAGACAACTAACTTACTTCATACTAAAAATAACAGTTTTAATCCCAAAAAATCTACAAAGCACTACTTACAATAGTAAGTAGTGACAATAGTGTGTAGTCGACAATAGTCGACTATCGATAATCCACGTCAAACCAATACTATCGATATACCTGCCATAGAATCGATTTACGATAGAAGTGCAATAACTGTTTATTTAGTTAAGACAAATAGATCATATTTTATATGCGATATTAGTAAAATTTATTTCATTAAAGTTTTCTCCCTTGAGTTTAAGTAGAGATTTGGATCTGCTTATATCATCATCATCATCATCATGAGCCCACTTCTACCCACTTCAAGGCATAGGCCTCTGCCTATATATCACTTGTCAAATGCAAAAAAGAAACCGTAGCGCCATCTATCGACTCATTGTAAAATTATAAGAATAACGGCTTTTGTCGGCCATTTACTCCGTAAAATGTTTTTTATTAACAACAACTTTTTATTATAGATATCTATCATTAACAGTTATTACTACAGGTAGTGGAACTATCAATAGTCCTACACATAAATTTGCTTTATATGCCACAAATAAAATCGTGACTTATGTATGCCTGATTATGAGTTCTTTTCCTTGGCTTATTTTGCTTTAACTATTCCACTAAACAGATTCCACGAGTACACTAGTAAGACTGCTGGGTATGAATAACCAGGCGCCCGATAAAATGGATGACAGTATGTTCGACGAGTTAAGAGAGAAAATGCCTTCGGACAGAAACGATAAGCTGGCACACGCGAAACTCTACGAGACGATGTTGCACACTTTCAAACATTCGCTTAGAGGGTGTGGGGTGCTCGGATGCCATGGTAAGATCCCCTTATCTACATTATAAATAAATAAATAAAATATTTTTATTTTTATTTTATTTCAGACAATTATGTAGTCCATCATGTTAGTTACAATTTATCTTATAAGACTATGTTAGTATACAATAATACAGTTAAAATACAATTAAAATACAATTAAAATAATAAAACAAAATAAAATAAAATAAATTAACATAAAATAAAATACAATAAGAAACAACTGCAGGTAGACCCCACCAACCCACCGCCGGTCTACCGATGCGCACGCCTAGTGACATGCAGATCCGTAAACCGACCGAAGGCTGCAGAGTCCATCCTGTCAGCAATCATCCTCAAAATCCCATTGGCGCTCCCACGCAATCACAGCATCAACGAGGCAGTCTTCTTTCGCATGATGGTATAGAAATCATCAACATTGGCATCTGCAAACATGCCTGAAGCGCTACAAAAACGTGGGAGCCCCATCAGGGCCCTGAAGATGTTGTTATATAGAACCCTGAATGCATTATATGATCCTTGAGTAAAACTGGTCCATAGACTGCTTGTGTAAAAGTTTTGACAGTAAGCCTTAAATAGTGTAACTCTTAGACCAGCAGTACCTTATACCTTGTACCTTACCGTATATCTTACTAGCTCCTTACAAAAACACAAATAATGAAAAAATTTCCAAAAATGATTTGAACCTGCAAAAATAGTGTTGAATAGTTTCGGCGGGATGGTTAGAATAACGATAGCTCAATTGGGAGAGCACCTGACCCGGTATGTCAGAAGGGTGCATGTTCAAATCCTGCTCGTGGAATTTTTTTCAACTTTTGCGTTTTTTAATTTGTTCGCAACAAAATTTGTGTTAAAAATTATATAAACAAAGCAAAAACTTTTTACTAGCTCCTTTTTGGATGGCTCATGGATTGGGAGAAAGGGCCATAAACCTCCAAGTGGGCCCAGTGCGGTGCGGTGGTTTTTAACGACTGCTAATGCAGCCGGGACCAACGGCTTTACGTGCCTTTCGAAGATAGAGGAGCTGGAGATGTAAAATTTTTGGTTACCTATCCGGTGACCGACCTTTGCGAAATTTGCTTAACCTTAGCAATCGCAAACGGCGCATTAACCATTGCGCCATCAAGCTCCTCTGTATAATACACCCGATGTTTTTTTTCTCGTAAAGAAAATGAAAAATAGCATACTAGGTCTTTTGACATAGAAACTAAGCATGTAAATAGTTTTTGAAATAATATATAGATTGAAAATTCAAGAATTTTTACTAATAAAACGCACGTCGGCGTCGGTGAGCATCGGTATATAACGATGTGACTGAGCGGCGGCGCGGCGCGACGCACAATCGCGGCCCTTCCTACGTAGTAGGGTGACTACAAGTAACAAATTAGAAGGACACCCAGTTTTTTATCCTTAAAATTAAACTTATAATATAAGATAAAACTTTACTTGAATTTTTTTCTAAGCATGTCATGTGTATTTCACGGAAAAAAATATTATCCGGTTATTATAACTAAAAAGACTCAAAGAAGACTAACCACTACCTAAGAATTTTCAGAAGTCATATATTTTTTTCTTCCTATTTATTTATTTAAATTGATTAGGGCACGCTACAACCATAACAATGCCATACTAATAAATAAATATATAAATAAAATAATAATTTGTTTATTTGTCTCAAACATACAATAAAAAAAATTACAACGCACTTTGACCAACATAACTTGACGTTAAGAAAAAAATAATAATCGGTAAGTATTATTACTTAATTATAAAAGACGAGGAAAACATACGAAATTTGCACAAAAAAAAATACACATGTACACAAAAATCCACATATTACAAACAGGAGCCGGGCGGCTATGCAAATCAACGATAGACATATTTTAAAGCCGATGCCAGGGATTGCTTATAAAGTAGCCAATTTCGGCATACTGAAAATATACAAGATTGACAGACAATGAGTGCCCAAACATAACTTTAACTTATAGATTTATTATACAAACAAAAAATGTAGATGAATAAAAAAACTGATATTAGCTTGACTTAACATCTACGTTACGATTTCAAAGGACGTTGGTGCTCTAGGCCCACTGTCTTATCTATAACTTATTTATTATGTCTATTCTATGTTTAATTTATTCTTCGACTCGTATCATTGATTCAATCATTTTGTTCCAGAGATCCAACCATCTGACATAGAATTGACAGCGGAAGATTGCGCTTACCACCATTTGGAACTGGGTCATTGGTTGCACACTGTCAATTTCAGACAACTCGTCGTCGACCACAATATGAGGTAGCTAAATATTTGTAGCATTTGCGTAGGTAAAATAGTACGATCTTCTCTTCTCTGTGGGTAAAAAAACCCTCGTTCACACCTACTAGTATATGAATAAATAAAAGACCAGAGAACTGTTTTGAACTTGTCTAATAAAAATATTGGGCTGCTTATATATCACGTACAAAAATACTCGTAGCGCGATTCAACTGCTTTTAGACAACGCGCCATATATTAACAAGAAGCACCTAACAATTTGAATGTTTTAACTTTTTTTTTGTCCATATCGCATTATGGCCTGTACAGTAGGTATGGAATAAAACTTGTAGACTGGCTTAAATATTTAATTAAAATGAAACATCTTAACACTTCACGCAGTAATGACAAACTGAGAGAATTGTATCGAATTCATACAATGGCGAATACTAAACCCTAAAGCAACAAATGCGGTAAGTTGATGCTGACATAAACTCTCATTAAAGACAATTTACTTTGTACAACACTATTTTAACGCACGGATTTTTATCCGTCCTCCTACAGAATAAGGGAGTGCGCAGACGACGCACTTTTATAAAGTTGTAAGCGTGCGTACGTGTCCCTCGTGTACGTTAGGCGATGTAGTTGGAAGCTATCTATTTTGACGGACAAGTAAGTCAGGGGACAAAAGTCCGTCGTCTGCGCAATCCCTTATAGAATAAGTCATGATAACACTGTTAGTGTAAGTCATAGTACGATATGCTATTGTGTATATAATTTTATTTAAAGGTACAAATATTAGGTAAAGAACTGGTAAAAAATAATAATTTAATCTAACTGTGCTAACAATAAGTCATACTAATATTATGAAGAGAAAAGCTTTGTATTTTTGTATGTTTGCAACGAATAAACATAAAAACTACTGGACCGATTTAAAAAATTCTTTCACCATTAGAATGCTATATTAGCGCTGAGTAACATAGGCTATATTAAAAAAGAAATGTCCACCCGCGCGAAGCCGGGACGGGCCGCTAGTCATATATATGGCTCCGAAATTCGAGTATCATTATAGACACATCACATTATTTTGAAATTGTTAACAACCTTATTTTTAGTTTATACGAAAATCGAAACACGGGTCAAATATTTTGATTTAAAGAATCAGTACAAAAAATATATATATTTTGAAAACTCACGCAGTTACAAGCTTTTTGTGCTGTCCCGTTGTTTTTTAGTAGGGTATACTTTATTTGAGATTTTGTAAATATTATTTTGTCAAAATGTAACATGGTATAAAAAAATATTGAAATCGATCCTATTACTGATTCTGAACAAACAGTTTTCAGGTTTCGTATAAACTAAAAATAACGTTGTATATAATCTGCATTGTCTGTTAAACGACTAACAGTATGCACAGTTCGACTTAACCTTGTATCATACTAATATTATAAATGCGAAAGTTTGTGTGTATGTATGTTCGTATATTTGTTACTTCTTCACGCTGCAACGGATGGATGGATTTGGATGAAATTCGGCATACAGATAGCTTATAACCTGGAATAACACATAGGATACTTTTTATCCAGATATTCCCACGGGAATCACACTATAAATATACTAAAAACGACAATTTAATTTTCCAATAAAAAATGATTTGCTTGTTTCGTTGTCATGGAAACCAAAGAGAATTTAATCACCTGATGGAAACTGTCAAAGCGGTACGAAGTCCGCCGGATCCATTAGTAAGTAAATAAAATACACTGTATCTATTGGAGTGAGGCAATCTAGAAAGTGCAGACGCCTGCAAATCAACCTATCCAAAACTGTCGAATTTCTTCAATAAATGTTCAACCATAATGCCTAATACATTAAGTTCAAATTCTAAGAGTTTGTGTTAGACTGATGTGCAGGCATATGTACATTAAACCATATTTTTTCTAATAATCCTGGACAATCCGTTCTCTGCGTTCATCTTACAGTTGCATATCTATCATATCAATCATCACATATCTATTGATCTCTTCCCAGACTGCCACTAGATATCGGCGCCGTCATAACGACGAAGCCACGGCCGCCTGAATGCCGGTTGCCAGCCAGCCACATGGATGACTTCTTCCTTGAACGCATGCACAGAGTCCAGATCACCGGGTGGAAGCCACTTATCGGGCTGATGCACCAGTTCTCGGAGGTCTTTGAGTTTTATCATTACGTCGACTTGGGCTCAAAGATCTCAAAGTATGTGGAAACTGTAAGTAAATAAAAGTTCTTTATTGATTTGTTTCTTATTATTTGATTACAAAACACGTGACCGGTATTAGAAAAAATATTATTTTCAGAATAATACGATTAATCATGCATGATAAATATAGAATTGAATTCTGAATCTATTGCTATCTTAAAAGCTTAAAGACGGGACAGTGCAGAATGTGTTTTTTAAAATTGATTTTTTAAACAGCAATTTTCAAGAGTGTGTAGGTGTAGTTAAATTTTTCGGCATAATGAGGCGGTATTTATTAAGTTTCTACTGCCACATGGTCAACATACAACATACGCTGAAAACTCGTCTTTTGAACATTTTAGAGCGTACGCTGCATCAAGCGGGCGTACGGCGCGTCGTGCCTGTTTCGTGTAAATTCGTAGAGCGGGGCCGCGTGAGGCGGATCGCCAGCCAGGCGGGCTGCCTAAAACAGCGCAGAAAAACAAAACAAAACCGAACGCCGCGCGGGCGTCCGCGCCGTGCGCCCGCTTGACGCAGTGGACGCCCTTATACTTTTTAACAATTTTTCTATAAGTTATGGATTTAACAACAATAATATAAATCGCTGTTTAGTTCTGATTTATGCTATTAATTACGAAGGCCTGAATTTTTTTTTTGAGAGAGATTGCTGATTGCCTCAAACGGCATTTTCAGCTTCACCGGGCTTGTTTGAATGCGGCGAAAAACTTAAAGGGTTCCTCAAGCCGTGTGAAACGAATCACCTTCGGAGGTTTTCTAGAGGGAATGGCATCACGCACTGTGCGTGATACCATTAGGTTGGGGTGGGTTAGGGTGGCGGGAGGCATTATCAAAGTAACATATAGATAGTCCTTGATAAAATCTTTGATAGTGGGAAGATCAAGATCACGGTGGAGATCTACATTGCGATAGTATCACGGGCAACCCGTGGCACCACGCATGAAACGGATACAGATAGGAGGGCGCGGTATGCGCAAAAACTACGCTAGCGTAAGTCGTGACAGGGCGAATGCAAGCTTTGTAAATTAATAAACTTTCCTACACTCACACCAATTATCTAGCCCAAGAGAAGCTTCGTTATGAAACTCGTTAAATGGTTACTAGACAACCGGATAAACATACTTAAAATACTTAAATACTTACTCTTATTATACATAGAAAACACCCAGACCCGAGACAATTTAGAAAAACAATGATTTCTAAATTGACCCGACCGGGAATCGAACCTGGGACCTCAGAGATGGCGACACCATGAAAACCGGTGTACAAACCACTCGACCAAGGAGGTCGTCATTCAAATTGTGAAGGGCTGAAGCATGTGCGATCGTGTTCGTAGAAACCTCACGCGTGGGACGGCCTTGTGGCGGCGGGATGGTGGTGTGGAGCGAGCGGGCGCGCCGTGTGCGCCGTGCGGTGCCTCGCCGCCGCGCACGCTGCCGCGCCCCCGCGCCACGCACCCGAGGCGCTGCGCGTGCTGGCCACGCTGCTGCATCTGTAAGCATCGCGAGTGCATGCCAGCCCGCCCCGCCCTGGAACTAATTATAAATTATTATGCTGTTTTTATAAATACACGACACCATGTCTTCACTTTTGTTTTGTGTTATATAGAACTAGCCGTGCTCGCGACTTCGTCCGCGTGGAATAGTGACTTTCGGCAGCATTTTTAATTTTTTAGGCTCTTTTCCCGTTTTTGCAACATTTTTCACTGATGCTTCGCTCCTATTGGTCGCAGCGTGATGTTATATAGCCTAAAGCCTTCCTCGATAAATGGACTATCCAACATAAAAAGAATTATTCAATTCGAACCAGTAGTTCCTGAGATTAGCGCGTTCAAACAAACAAACAAACAAACAAACAAACAAACAAACAAACTCTTCAGCTTTATAATATTAGTATAGATAAGAAAATGTTTGCGTCCGAACCGAATGTGCAACGCCTAGAGAAACCATTTAGGTTTAAAGGCGTAAAGTTGTCTAAATATATAAGTAAAATTGTATTTTCGATAAATAAATAAAGAAAAAAAAAAACTAAACAATAGGTCCTTACCGATGAAATTGACGTTTTTTTCTCATTTATTAATAGGTGTATTACTTCTAAAAGTCAATACCGGTTACAAAAATACAAATGTCGAAAAAATTTCCACGAGCAGGATTTGAACCCGCACTTTTCTGACATACCGGGTCAGGTGCTCTTCCAATTGAGCTATCGTGGTTCTAACCAGCCCACTAATAATTTCGGCGGGCTGGTTAGAACTACGATAGCTCAATTGGAAGAGCACCTGACCCGGTATGTCAGAAGGGTGCGGGTTCAAATCCTGCTCGTGGAAATTTTTCGACATTTATGTTTTTGTAATTTGTTCGCAACAAAATTTGCGTTAAAAATTATATAAACATTCAATACCGGTTGTTAATATTATTATACACCTTTAATTAGGACTATGTTACTTAGGCTCCAGTAATAACAATGATTATTAGTTTTGTGTCTTTATCGCCCATTTTTTTTTAAATTGACTAACTTTTTGTTCGCAGAATTGCCCTTTTGTTTCATTGCAGCTTTGAAGGGACTTGATTTTTTCTTTTTAAGGTCTGCTATATTTAGCTAGTGAAACAAACACACTACTCTACAATTTTTATAGTGTTAAAATAAATAGATGCTAAAAAAATTAAAAGAACGTTAGTATGAAAAATAAAATTTTATAAAAAATCTTCATACAAAACGCCAATTTCATAAGTAAGGACCTAATAAATAAATAAATTTTTCCTACGCTCACACCAATTATCTAGCCCAAGAGAAGCTTCGTTATGAAACTCGTCAAATAGTTACTAGACAACGGATAAAAATACTTAAAATACTTAAGAGCGTTTACGCCGTTTTGCTCAAAAACTGTACTTTTCAAACCTCTTAATATCTATGAATATTTACTTTACAAATATGTTAATTACTTATATCATTAGGCGATCTTGTCATCAAAATAGTTTGTTGAAAACATTTTTAGATTTATGGATATTTTGGAATTTATTACAAGATAATTGAACAGAGGTTTTCATAATTTGACTTTCCGCGTCAACTTCGAAGCTTAAAAATGTGTTTAAATTACTGACAAACTTAAGAACAAAAAATTTATTTCAATTTGAAAGATCTTCAGCAAAATAGTTTGTTGAAAACATTTTTAGATTTTGGTTACTAACAAAAACTATAAAAATCCAAACATTGTGAATTTTTAAAGAAATTATAGGTGATAAAATAATTGTTTTCTCAAATATACTTACTATATAAATATAAGATAAAAGCTTTTTACTATAGAAAAAAGGGTTCTTTAAATTATGCGCAAAATTCTTTTTACTAAATTAGCTCTATAATTTTTCTATAAATATTTTAAAACTGCTCTAAAACTACTACAAAACTCTGCGTTCTATTAGTATCAAATCAGTCCGCCGCGAGGCCTCTGAGAGAGTGGTCACGTCGCTCGACGCTCTACCCGACGATTGTCGAACAATTGCCGTAATTTCGAAGATAGTTCAAATTTATAGCGCGATAAGCAAATCTTAGTACTTTAGTGAGTAAATTATTTGATGTTACTTTTGATGAATTGCAACATTTTTAAATTGGACGACCTCCGTGGTCGAGTGGTTAGCGCGCCGGGTCGGGCGTCGCGCCGTCTCCGAAGCCCCGGGTTCAATTCCCGGTGGGGTTAATTTAGAGAAGGACTGTTTTTCTAAATTTTTTATGTTTATGCATGCATGCATGTCCATGTCTATGCATTTATCCATTATCTTTAGTATACTAACGAGTTTCTTAAGAATACAAACTGACAACGTATATTATGTTACAGAGATAATGGGTACAAATTCAACGAAACATACCCCCCCCCCCCCCCCCCCCCCCGCTATGGGCTATGGCATCTCCTCGCCATATCCTAGCAGTGCGACTTTTGTAGACTAATTATTTATTTTGTTAATAAGTGTATTTCTTTTTTAATTTTTTTAAGTATTCTTAGCTATTATTATGTTTTTTAGAATCCTACTTATTTAAGTTTTTCTTTCAATGTATTACAAAGAAATGATTAATTGTACAGGCAGTCAAATAACTTGACCGAGTTTTGACAGCACCTATTTTATTGCTGCATGATGCGCTTTGTGCTTATGTGGCTCATATTTTCCCAGTAGTTTTTATACAAAATTTATTTTAAAAGGAGATTAGCAAAATTGGCCTTGGTAATAGACAACATATTACATATAACATATTACAAGAAGGATTCTTAAATGTTTCGTATCTCAAACCATCAACAAACTGTCAACTGTCAACGTCATGCAGGGAACAACAGGGACTCCATTTCCACTTAACATCAAGTGGAGTGGAGACATTTGCCGAGCTATAAATAAAATAAAATAAAATGTGTCGTAAAATCAATTCGTCCAAAATAAATCGTTGAGGAACAGATAGGTATTGATTATTATTTTGTGATATAAGATTAATTACAACATTAATAAAAATACATTCAATATAATATTATACTTAGGTACTTATTTCATGTATCCGTAGTTTAGTCATCTGCTTACGCCTATAGTTAAAAATAAAAAAACGACGGGTTGCACCCCGGGAGTGCCGGCAGAAGTGAAAACTTGAATATTAACGCTGTGCATTTTTGATATTTTGGAATGGTTAGGGAATCATTTTGCACGAATTGCTTAAATTATCAGTATAAAAGTACTATCATTTATGTGGTAGAATACAATATTTATTTATTGTGCTATCGTACAAAAACATGACAATTTATTCACGCAAGCGCCCTGCGCCGCCTAAACGAAACAGCAGGCATACATTTTCGCCGCGCCGTAGAAAGAGAGGGGGATACTTCCTCTCTTACGCCGCGCCGCCTGTCTACTCTCCATCCGTCTTACGATTTTACGTCTTACATTTTCGATCAGGTCACGTGTCCTGACGCGAATTTTACATTTTTAACCCATTACAAAAAAAGTGTACAACGCCGCTAAAGAAGTTTTCACTTCAATAATTTCTAAGTATACCGAAAAACTAAATTCGAACGGATCAAAGTAGTGAGTTTGACTATAGTGAGCAGAACTAGCCTACTCTACGCACACACTCGCGCGCGCTCACAGCCCGCTTCTGTGTGCGTGATATTTGGACTTAAAAACCTAAACTTAAGGTCTCGCGCTCGGCGTAAACGCTCTTAAATACATACTTATTATACATAGAAAACACCCTGACCCGAGACAATTTAGACAAAAAATAATTTCTTAATTGACCCGACCGGGGATCGAACCCGGGACCTCAGAGATGGCGATGCCATGAAAACCGGTGTTCAAGCCACTCGACCAAGGAGTTCGGCAACTGTTCAAACTGTTAGGCTAAGGGTATGCTGAGACGCAGTTGACGTAGCACAGCACAGTGTAGATTTTGCAGGGCAGGGCAGTTGGGGCAGACATTGACCGCGAACGCATGCTGCGACGCAGGTAAGTGACACGGCACGGACACATGAGTTGTCAATGTCGATATCAGAGTCTGGTAATGTGAGTTGTTGCTACTTTACAGTTTTCCAAGCATAGAAAAACTAAAATCATTATCTGAAAAAAACGTTTTACTAATGGATAATTTGACTATCGAGAGAGTTCTGTTAATTGTTCTGTCGTTATTACAAAATTATAATAAAATGGTAAAAAAACATGTGTCGCCACGCACGCGTCGCGTAGACATCTGTGCCGGCACTACAACGAGGCGCAGGGCAGGGCAGACACTCGTTGCGACGTGCCTTCGCCGCAGCGTACGCAGCTCTCGGAGTTGCATCGCCTGCGTCTCAGCATACGCTTAGCCTAACACAGCGATGCAGGACCGTATAGTAGTAGCCATTTAGACGGTCTCCGTGTAAGAAACCTAAAACCGGCATCTGGCAAATCTGAGGTGCAAGTAGAAATTAGAAACCACAATTTTGTGGTTATGCATGAGCAAACTAATCAGATATTTGCTTCATTCCTTTTCAGACTTTTAGTTGCAAGAAGTTTTCTTTTGCTATGCCTCCTATGTTTCTTATCACTCTATTAAGGATTCGTGCTTAAAATGCGCTTAAATGTGCCGGGTACATGTGCCACCACATTAATGGAAATATCGTTCAGTAAGACGCCAGTTTCTGTCTTTGCCAAACCCCGTTGAGGTATTTACCGATTCTGAGGTATGAAAACTCCCTGGCCCTGGCCCCGGTTAAATAGCAATCTATACAAAACTGAATTTTACTGAATTCCATGACGTGTTTCATGACAAAGAGTGTTCTATTACAACAGGAAGAAAAATTATATTTGTTTACGTTATTATGTTTGGTCGCAGGCAATCCAAACAAGACGACGCCAGGGATATGGCGTTCCTGGCATTCTACTCCGCGCCGAGGAATAAAGTGAATGCCTTCATGGTGGGCATTTCACACTCCTACGCTGTAAGTTATTGATTTGACTCGTTACAAGCTATTGATATTACTTCTAATAACTAGCGATTTGCGTGTTGCGTAAATTCGTTAAAGGTCTCTCTTAGTGTATAAACACAGTGGGAGCGGCGCGGGAGGCGGAATCCGCGAACGGGTGTCTTAAATACATAGCTTCTTGTGCGCGTGAACAAAGTAACAGCGGCGCGGGTGAGCGGTATTCGCAGAGGGGTAAGCGGGCAGTGTCGGCGGCGGCGCGGGAGGACGCAAACCAGTTTGCGTTTCCCCGTAGCGATGGACATGATAATGCAACGCGTTTACGCTGAGACGCCCCGCGAAGTACTGTGTTCACCAGTAGGAATATGCGTTTTCCGCCCGTCCCGTATCCGCTCCCGCCTCCCGCGCCGCTCCCACTGTGTCTGTATACTTAAGGTGCTAACTCCAGAAGAATGTGATGATTGTTTGGGTCAAACATAATATGTACAAGACTTTCTTTTTAACTGTGAACAATTTCGTTTCACATGATTAATTAAGTATTAAGTATCGTTAATAAACAAAAAAAAAGTTGCAAAATATTATAATAACGCGTGGATTCTCCAATCACTGATTTGCCGCGCGGGGTCGTGACGAGGCTGCTGCGCGATGGTGTTCGGTTACCTATTTTAAAATCCGAATTTTTTTAGTACGAATTTTATTATCCCGAAAATGTTTTGCCACATTTTTGTTTTCCATATTTTCATTTTACCGAAAACACGATTGACTATTGTCGATAATCCGATTTCAAATATGTATTTTTAGAAATTCTATAAGTTTTGAAATCTGAGTAAGATTTTGAGACCTTTGATAAATAAATTAATGTTAGACGATTTAGTTTCCAGAAAAACGTTTGTAAGAATAGGGGAAAGGTTACTTTGATATGTTATTACATATCAAAGTAACCTTTCCCCTATTCTTACAAACGTTTTTCTTACATCTAGAAAAGAAAATTATTTTAAGCAAAACAACTGTAAAAAGAAAAAAAAGGGTTTTGATAATCGGCTGTTAGTTTTTCTGGAAAATGAAACAAAATGCAAAATAAATAAATAAATATTATGTAAAAAATATATCTGGGATTCAAAACTTCGTTAGACCGTTTTCGAAGTTTTGAAATTTGAACAAAAAGTTTCGAAAGTAAGATAGGTTACCATGGTGTTCATATGCATAGTGATAGAATGATATGATATGAATGATAGAAATGACGTCCCTAAAAATGTTGATAAAGAACAAAATATCAAAGTTAATGTACCGATATAAAAAAAACTTATCTAAAATATAATGTAGGTAGGATATTCTATTGTAAATAGGTTTTTTTGTATGTGTACCAAATTGCTCAAAATGCGATAAATTGTTATCGCGAGGTCGAAAAACAAACATAGATTTATATTTTTATTTTATGCGATATTTAGGTATATTAAAATTTTAATAAGTTACCACCTTAAAATAATATCGTCTACAACTGATACTATCTCGTTCCAGTTTCAATACGAGCAAGCGGTCTGGATGTATCGGTTCGCGCTGACGTTCGACGCAGACTTCGTGCCCGCTAAAGCCTGCCTCCACGCTACTATGTGCATCATGCTCTTTGGGGATACCAGCGACAAAAATATGACTACAGCATAAGCCCTAATTCAATACACATATAAACCAATAATCATATAATAATATATAGAGGACGTAACTGGTAAAATAATTTGAAGTATCTTTATTCGGAATTATCCTTTTTCTTACAAACAAATACTTTATTAAATTTCCAGTTTACATGAACGCTTTATATTGAAAAATAAAACACTGTACGGATTTATTCGCGTTTATTTTTTATAATTGTAAACTGTTGCAGGGTACGTAGTCAGAAACAACCTTAGGTGTTGATTTTCTCTAAATAAATTTGCTACTTGCTTATGTCAACTATTTTTAATGTGCGTTCCATTGTATGCAAAATAATATTGAGTTTATAACTTTTAGTCTTCCAGGATAAAACATAACATAAACGCGATTAAATTTGTATAAAGTATTTCATTTAAATGTTGATGTATGTTCCAATTAAAAAAGATTTTGGTTTTGGTAGTTGAAAAATATGTTTCTTGAAGTTTATTCCAGTGCGTAGTGACGTCCTCGATTACAAAATAATGTTACAATTCGGTGTTGATAGTATATTCAATAATATATTAGAACAAAATTTTACCGTGTGTACTGACCGAGAAATTCCAAAAAAGAGATTTTTTATTTTGATTTCCATTTTTATTGCTTTGAAAATTACCAAACCCATGGTAGATCTAAATAAGTGAAAAACTGCAGATACGAGATAGCCATTACCGACGTGGTTTAAGGTTGCGCCTCCATCTTTGGCCTTATCGTGACTTACAAAAGTTTTCATGAGTACACACAAAAAAACGTATCAGGCTATGAGTAATAGGTGTTTTCAATGTTCACTATATAATCAATATGCAATTACGTGATTGTAAAAAATAAAAAAATACAATGTACATATACAGGGTGTATAGTAAACATTAAAAATTAAAAAGGCCCTGCATGAAAAAATAAGTCTTATGGTTTGTTTGCTTACGTTACATTACCTGTATTGTACATTTTAATTCAATGAGTTTTTTGTTTATTACAAAAATGCTATGTGACCTCAGTTATGTGCCTTTGTTAATTTATATTATTTAAGCAGCAGGTTCAGTGTGTCCTATTATTTTGTTTAATTTAATTATTAATTATTATAACAAATTGACTTTATAAAAAAAAACATTAACGAAAAATAATAATAATAACAATAACGAGATACCTACCTCTATTCAGCTTTTAATTTTCATTCGATATTGATGTGCTGTAACGTATCTACTGTCGCTCGTTTAGTTCACTAAATACCGCGTGTTACACAGTGCCTTAAACTCACATGTGCGTTTAAACTACTGTTGTCCTTTGCTTTGAAACGAAAGCACAGGTACAGATACTCCATAGTTATATTTTATTGATTTATTCTCTTTTGAACTAAAAGTATTAATAATTCAATTATCAAGGTGAGGTGCAGTTAAAGTTTTGACCGTGAAAATAAAAAGACGGTGAAGTCCATTAAAATATGAATATACCTACTCATATGTTTATAAAATTTATAAAATACAGTGAAAAAATTAAACGCCTACCTAACCCAGCCAGGAATCGAACCTGGGTCTTCCGCAATCCGGGCGGCTGCACTGACTGCTATGCTACCGGGACGGCTAACGTAAATATTTAATTTAGCTTCAGTGCAGCAGTTAGCACTTAAAAAAAAGTAAAATATACCTATATATATTTTTGTAATTACTTCAAACAAGATCATACATCAAGTACATCATGGGGTTCATAGTGGAACGTAACCAGCATAATAGTACGCACATAGGCGTTGAAGGCACTGAAAGTTCTGAAGACGCATATACGTGTCAACAAGAGACAGATGTAAAATCATTATGTTTTAAACATTATTATTATTATTATTATTATTATTATTAAACATTAATAGTATTTTTGAAAAAATTAAGTGTATAGAAAGTCATAGTAAAGATTGTTACAACCACAGTTTAAATGATGATGTCAAACGAATCTTAAGCTGTCATTGTTGCCAATTGTGTAATGAAATGCTCAAATACTATTCCATATATGGGTTTATTGTTGTATAAATACAATAACATTGTAATAACGTTTCTAAGAAGCGTTGGAAAATAAGAAGGTGAGAGTTATGACGATGAACACGCCTGTATATCAGTCTACCACAAACTGTCAAGTTTCCTCAAAAGACTTTGGACATTTATTAACATTTAATAGTTTTGGATAGGTCGAGTAGGCGTCTGTACCTAATATTTATCTAATTCTATTGGCTCAATGTATTTGGTTACATTTGTAATTCCGCCTAGTTTAAGGATATTTTTTTGTTACGCTGCGCTCGTTGCCGTGATACTCAATCGAATCATAATAATAAAAAAGACACACTGTTAATTCATTTTTATTTAAGTAGGTATATTATTTGCTGTTGGAATATCTTTATTTTGATCCAAAAACGTAACTAACAGTTTTTTATTATTCTGATAAGTCTAATTTAAACTTAAAGTACAGAACTACGACTTGAACAAAATAAAGTTTATGTTGCATTGTTTTTATTTTTGTTACGTTTGTTGCTATATTTAGTACCTAATGCGGGTACTTAAGACTGATTGGAATATTACCCTTGTTTAGCATTTAAGATGTAATACTACGAATTGGAATTATACACCTTCGAAACTATTTACTGGTTGTTATTTTAACAATAATAATAATCATCTTCCTATATAAAAACCTTTATCTGTTCGTAAAAAATCGAGGAATTCGATTATTTTTATTTTTTATTAAAGTAAACAGCCTATAATTATCCCACTGCTGGACAAAGTCCTCCATCATTGAAATCAAGTCATCGCTACAATTGATGGGTAATGGCTTAATCACCATGCTTGCCAAATGCGGGTTGGTGATCACACCCGGGCTATGCATCGAAAAATCCGAAATACATTTTGCCCGACCTGGGAATTGAACCCGGGACCTTCGGGTATCGGACCGAGCGCTCTGCCACTCAGCCACCGAGGCGTCGTATTTTTTATTAACACGCTTTTATTAGGTCGACCTGTATGTAACTAAGTAACTATGTAATGGAATCTAAGGTAACTAATTTAACCATCTTCCAAGGGTCGTAGCGTAATGAAAATTGGCAGCTGTATGTAGTTCATGTAGCTGATGACAGTACAATAATATGGTACTGTCGAACTGATCTGATGATGAAGCCGGAAGATAGGCACTGGCATTCCATGATAGAATATCGTATGATAGTCGTGTTTGCACTTGTGAGAAAGGCCACGTAATGGACTTTGAACACGATCAGGTTTCAAGGTTATAACAAACCTATTATATAATGAATAGTGTAAATATATATAGGTATATATATAGGTGCCTGTATAAAATGTATATAGACCTGTACATGGAGAGTGTAAATAGAATAATATTGATATATTGCATTGGAAAACTTACAGAGAGGAATAAACAGTGAACAACACTCACGCAGCATTTCTTCTATACAGTCATGAGATAAAATTTCAACCCATCTAATATCGCTCAAATATTTATTATTATTCATACATACATTGTAAATCTAAAATATTGATTAGAATTAACGGATGATAGATATCCTCTGTTATTTAGAGGTTTTAACGAACGAACGGGTGACTATCAAAAAAAAAATAGGTACCTATTACCAAAACAAAATCCAGGATGTTGCCTTTTGAATTTGGAATGTAATTATATTGTTTGAAATTATTAAAGTTTAGGTTATCTAAAAGTATCATAGTACTGTTTTGCACTTCTACAATTCCCTGTTGCAATATAGTACACTCATTCCTATCCCATCTAATGCAGGGTAAATTAAAATCTCCCACCAATAAATAATTACAATCAAGACAACAATCCAATAACTTAGAAATTATTCATTAAGTTGTCCATACGACCTGAGAACACAGAGTAACTCATGTGCTGAGAACCCGCGTTGTTCAGGCGGTGTACACGCAATGATAATGAATAAATCCTCATGCGATGATATTGCGCGCGCTGGCAGCCGGATACAAAGGGATTCGGCAGTATCACTATTCCAATCATTCATTATAATTAATTATTAGTAACATCATATACTTACTAAACAAAAATATATATAGTACGTTCGAATTGAGAAACCTCCTCCATTTTGAAGTCTGTTAAAAAGGGTCACGTTCATGTTTGAAATGACAGTGAGGTTATTTTATGCCTACACATTTTCGTCAATTATTTGACGTAGGATATTATTATCGTACAACATTTTCGTCGATGTTATATTATTTATTTATTTTTTACTATTATATATATATATGTGTGCCTGAACCTTTAGTTCTTGGGATTTTATCATTTGTTGCTTTTGCTATGTAATTTGATACCTAAGGCAATAAATAATAGCGGAATATGTTAGTTAAATACATAACAACAACCATAAACTTTGTAATAAAATAATATTTAATTTAAATGAGACATTGAAAATAGGTCACTTAGTGACAACAATAGTAAATAAAAGTTATTTATGTGTAGAAGCTGTGTAGGGGCTTTTAAAATTACATAGTAGCAACAGTGCAATAAATATAACTTAAAAAAAAACACTGCAACAAATTTTCTAATCTTAAAACAGTTTATCAGCTTCGGGTGTAAGTACAATATTTAAGTTAATAACAACTTAATCTCCGTTAAGTTAGAGAGACATGATTATTTATATTCGTTTACATATAATTTCTAAAAAAGAGTTTATTGCTTCATTTATAACTTTTTGTTAATAAAGTTTAGCCCCAGTTCCTGTTGCAAGCTGCGACGCCGCCGCCGAGTAGTACGTGTTGCGAATGCACCACACCATCACCGCGCAGGATTTGGTAGAATACACCAAGACGAATACCAAATTCCTTCTAGAAGACCCGACGGAGTAGCGACACAATGTCAGGTTTTGTTGTGTGAGATCCGGCAGCCAAGGAAAACTTCTAACTAAGAAGAAATAAAGATGGCGCCCAATTAGTTGCGCTATCAACGGCTTTGTTGTACGTTACAATCAGTTGTAACGTACGTTACACGTATAGACGCGTCTATATATCAACGTTTTAAAAATCCAGACGCGTCTGTACGTACGTTACTGATTGTAACGTACAACAAAGCTGTTGATAGCGCAACTATGGGCGCCATCTTTATTTTATCTTAGTTAGAAGTCTTACGCCTGCACATCAATCAACCTATCCAAACCTGTCAAATTTAAGAGAAATAGAAACAGAAACAAACATTTATTGACCACAAGTACCAATTATTATATAACACAAAAGATACAGATGAGAGAGGAAACAAAAGATAAGGCGAATACAAATGAAAACAAAAAAAATTGAAAGTTAAATTAGATTACGTGCATGTAGCCAATTAGGTCCCAACCTCAGCCTGTGCTGCAACGACATGCAAGCCGCCTGCAGCGCTGGTATTCTGGTGGGACCCAACTTGGCACAAGAGACACAGGACAATAACATACTACCACTGTTTCTTCAATAATTTCTTCAATAAATGTTCTTTTTTAACCGTCTTAAACTAGCTCGGCAAATGACTCCGTTCTACCTGATGTTAAGTGGAAATGGAGTCCAGACGCGAAGATAACTGGTGCAGCGTGGTAACAAACGTAACATCAGCTAACTTCACTCTGCCGGCCCACAAGGTGCTTCTTCATGCCTCTCTTGAAAAAACCCATATCATAGGAAGGAGAGAAAACGTGTGTTGGTAGGCTATTCCATCTTTTGGAGGTGCGACAAAGAAACGAGTCACCAAATTTCTTTGATCAGACAGAAACGAGATTTTTTTTTTACTTTTTCTTACTTCCTCTATTGCCCGAGCATGGTTTGTATGGGAAAGTAAAAAAAATATCTCGTTTTTTGACTTATGTTTCTTGGGGAAAGTTGTTCAGTTTCATGGGCTGATCAACCCACCTGCGGTTTTATGACGGTTAAAAAAGAACGATGTTTACGTAAAGTTCAAAGTATGGCTTCCAATCCCTCATTCCATTGCGGGATCCCGCGTTTGTTGATAAAAAAAGGTTTAAAGTAAGTAAGTACCTAGTGAAAACAAAGCATAGCATAATGACATAGCATTTATTAAAAAAGTACAAAAATATTAAAAGTTATACTGTATCACTCTGTGTTTTGGAAGTATTTTCGCAGGAAACACAACATTCCCAACGACGATACGTTGCCAAACTGCTTTGTATCTTGTTGGCAAGATAACCGGCAGCAGAGAACGCTCGCTCCGCTTCTACGCTTGTAGGCACTATTGACTTTAGGGTACTGTGAGCCAACGTTCAATATTTACCCATCGAGCGTCCTGATTCTTAAAAATCATCTCTTTCTTTATGATATTTTCAATTAGAAGTATTCGAGCAGGCGATGGACAAAAACTTGTCATGGTATATGGTTATTTTTACTCCCGCAAATCCCGCGGATCCCGCATGTCTAATTCCGCAGCGAGCGGAAGTGAAAAATCATGCGGGATCTCGGTATTTCGAGATTTCGGTATACCGGGATTGGAAGCCCTAGTTTAAAATCTATTAAGATAATTTGACAGTTTCTGGTAGTATGATGCGCCGCCATGTGTACGTAGCTACGCCGTTGATGTAGAATAAAAAAGTTTTGTCCAGTCGTTTTCGTGGTAGCTTGACACCTAAGCTTGACGCCAACACCGGAGCAGCTAAAGAAGTGCTTCCAATAAAATAATAACCTATTATTAAGTTAAAATAATTATAAATAATAATAACGTTTCTATACATTTTGTATGAAAGGGACGCGGAAGAGACATTTTTTGTCAGCGCCCCGTTCGCGTCTTACGTCTTTTCTGTGTGTCCAGCGCTTAAGCTTGACACCATCACCGGAACAGATAAAGAAATGCTTTTAAAAATATAATAAGATTAGTAAGTCAAAATAATTAAGTCAATAAATACTTACAAAATATCTTATTGGTTTGAGATCGTCGTGCAGCTCTATAGCGCAGTGGTTTGTGCGTTCTGCGTATGATGCAAGCTAAACAACTATCTGACCACCGGTGTACCGGATGGGGAAAAAAACAAATATATCTTAAACTCCTTCGTGCTGTAAAACTTTTACTTTTTATATTTTTTTCAAACAAACTTTTTCATCAAAGGAAGCTGTGAAGTGAATATTTTTAAAGAGGGCGTCACCTATCACTCTCCCTCTCCTTAAAGCGCCATCTATGTACCAAAGATATCAATAGTCGCTGCAGTTAGCTTTCACAACTTACTTTCATAGCGGAGCAGCGAAGCACCACACGGAGCAGTGTGGCGTAGTGTTTATTCTTGACGTTACGTGGCGCCACTGGTAAGGGAAATCTCATTTTCTCTAAATAACTTACGAAAATATGTACCTACCTAGCCCGATTTACACACATACGGAAAATACTTACCCGAGTGCCTATTACGAGTTTTTTTTACTATTCGATCGTTTAACAATTAGTAAAATTCGAAGCAAAATCACAATTATCTAGTAACTAAGTACGTTGTAATAAGTAAAAAATAATATTAAGTTGGTAGATAATAATATTTGGAAGCCAGACCAAAAAGGCTAGTTACTTTCAAGACGCCACCATTATCTGTACTAGGTACAGTCAGCAATAAAAGTTGTTAATCACTTTAGTATTTTGTAAAAGCCAGATAAATCGAACAAGTTGGCGCTTGGCAACATCAAATGACGTTATGAAACTGTGCTAAAGTGTTCAGAGACGTTTGTTGCTGACCGTATCTTCATTCATATTAAGAAATGTGGATACTTTTAATTTTTTATACACACCTAACTTACTTACATATATTAGTATTATGATGATTACACCCGTAGGTACCTACTTTAAGATAGGTTAAAAAAGGTACTTTATAAAAGTTAAACAATACATTCATAAATATATTACAACAGTAGCTAATGTACTTGTACAGTCAAGTTCAATAATATGTACGCTTTTGACAGATGTCGATTCTTATTACAAAGTAAATAAAGGTTACTAACTGTCAAAAGGTATACATATTAAATGTTTATATAATTTTTAACGCAAATTTTGTTGCGAACAAATTACAAAAACACAAATGTTGAAAAAATTTCCACGAGCAGGGTTTGAACCTGCACCCTTCTGACATACCGGGTCAGGTGCTCTTCCAATTGAGCTATCGTGGTTCTAACCAGCCCGCCGAAATTATTCAACACTATTTACTTTTTACTTTGAAAGCCAAAGGCGCCCATTCAATGTTAACAACTACCGTTTAATTTTTTCAACATTTGTGTTTTTGTAATTTGTTCGCAACAAAATTTGCGTTAAAAATTATATAAACATTTATAAATAGCTTGCCTACTTCTTAACTGATCTTTAGTATTTGTAAAAATATTATGATCGGATGTTAATGACGGTAGTGTTAACATTGAATGGGCGCCTTTGGCTTTCAAAGTAAAAAGTAAATAGTGTTGAATAATTTCGGCGGGCTGGTTAGAACCACGATAGCTCAATTGGAAGAGCACCTGACCCGGTATGTCAGAAGGGTGCAGGTTCAAACCCTGCTCGTGGAAATTTTTTCAACATTTGTGTTTTTGTAATTTGTTCGCAACAAAATTTGCGTTAAAAATTATATAAACATTTATAAATAGCTTGCCTACTTCTTAACTGATCTTTAGTATTTGTAAAAATATTATGATCGGATGTTAATGACGGTAGTTGTTAACATTGAATTGATACAAAGGGATTCGGCAGTATCACTATTCCAATCATTCATTATAATTAATTATTAGTAACATCATATACTTACTAAACAAAAATATATATAGTACGTTCGAATTGAGAAACCTCCTCCATTTTGAAGTCTGTTAAAAAGGGTCACGTTCATGTTTGAAATGACAGTGAGGTTATTTTATGCCAACACATTTTCGTCAATTATTTGACGTAGGATATTATTATCGTACAACATTTTCGTCGATGTTATATTATTTATTTATTTTTTACTATTATATATATATATGTGTGCCTGAACCTTTAGTTCTTGGGATTTTATCATTTGTTGCTTTTGCTATGTAATTTGATACCTAAGGCAATAAATAATAGCGGAATATGTTAGTTAAATACATAACAACAACCATAAACTTTGTAATAAAATAATATTTAATTTAAATGAGACATTAGACATTATGAAAATAGGTCACTTAGTGACAACAATAGTAAATAAAAGTTATTTATGTGTAGAAGCTGTGTAGGGGCTTTTAAAATTACATAGTAGCAACAGTGCAATAAATATAACTTAAAAAAAAAACACTGCAATAAATTTTCTAATCTTAAAACAGTTTATCAGCTTCGGGTGTAAGTACAATATTTAAGTTAATAACAACTTAATCTCCGTTAAGTTAGAGAGACATGATTATTTATATTCGTTTACATATAATTTCTAAAAAAGAGTTTATTGCTTAATTTATAACTTTTTGTTAATAAAGTTTAGCCCCAGTTCCTGTTGCAAGCTGCGACGCCGCCGCCGAGTAGTACGTGTTGCGAATGCACCACACCATCACCGCGCAGGATTTGGTAGAATACACCAAGACGAATACCAAATTCCTTCTAGAAGACCCGACGGAGTAGCGACACAATGTCAGGTTTTGTTGTGTGAGATCCGGCAGCCAAGGAAAACTTCTAACTAAGAAGAAATAAAGATGGCGCCCAATTAGTTGCGCTATCAACGGCTTTGTTGTACGTTACAATCAGTTGTAACGTACGTTACACGTATAGACGCGTCTATATATCAACGTTTTAAAAATCCAGACGCGTCTGTACGTACGTTACTGATTGTAACGTACAACAAAGCTGTTGATAGCGCAACTATGGGCGCCATCTTTATTTTATCTTAGTTAGAAGTCTTACGCCTGCACATCAATCAACCTATCCAAACCTGTCAAATTTAAGAGAAATAGAAACAGAAACAAACATTTATTGACCACAAGTACCAATTATTATATAACACAAAAGATACAGATGAGAGAGGAAAAAAAAGATAAGGCGAATACAAATGAAAACAAAAAAAATTGAAAGTTAAATTAGATTACGTGCATGTAGCCAATTAGGTCCCAACCTCAGCCTGTGCTGCAACGACATGCAAGCCGCCTGCAGCGCTGGTATTCTGGTGGGACCCAACTTGGCACAAGAGACACAGGACAATAACATACTACCACTGTTTCTTCAATAATTTCTTCAATAAATGTTCTTTTTTAACCGTCTTAAACTAGCTCGGCAAATGACTCCGTTCTACCTGATGTTAAGTGGAAATGGAGTCCAGACGCGAAGATAACTGGTGCAGCGTGGTAACAAACGTAACATCAGCTAACTTCACTCTGCCGGCCCACAAGGTGCTTCTTCATGCCTCTCTTGAAAAAACCCATATCATAGGAAGGAGAGAAAACGTGTGTTGGTAGGCTATTCCATCTTTTGGAGGTGCGACAAAGAAACGAGTCACCAAATTTCTTTGATCAGACAGAAACGAGATTTTTTTTTTACTTTTTCTTACTTCCTCTATTGCCCGAGCATGGTTTGTATGGGAAAGTAAAAAAAATATCTCGTTTTTTGACTTATGTTTCTTGGGGAAAGTTGTTCAGTTTCATGGGCTGATCAACCCACCTGCGGTTTTATGACGGTTAAAAAAGAACGATGTTTACGTAAAGTTCAAAGTATGGCTTCCAATCCCTCATTCCATTGCGGGATCCCGCGTTTGTTGATAAAAAAAGGTTTAAAGTAAGTAAGTACCTAGTGAAAACAAAGCATAGCATAATGACATAGCATTTATTAAAAAAGTACAAAAATATTAAAAGTTATACTGTATCACTCTGTGTTTTGGAAGTATTTTCGCAGGAAACACAACATTCCCAACGACGATACGTTGCCAAACTGCTTTGTATCTTGTTGGCAAGATAACCGGCAGCAGAGAACGCTCGCTCCGCTTCTACGCTTGTAGGCACTATTGACTTTAGGGTACTGTGAGCCAACGTTCAATATTTACCCATCGAGCGTCCTGATTCTTAAAAATCATCTCTTTCTTTATGATATTTTCAATTAGAAGTATTCGAGCAGGCGATGGACAAAAACTTGTCATGGTATATGGTTATTTTTACTTCCGCAAATCCCGCGGATCCCGCATGTCTAATTCCGCAGCGAGCGGAAGTGAAAAATCATGCGGGATCTCGGTATTTCGAGATTTCGGTATACCGGGATTGGAAGCCCTAGTTTAAAATCTATTAAGATAATTTGACAGTTTCTGGTAGTATGATGCGCCGCCATGTGTACGTAGCTACGCCGTTGATGTAGAATAAAAAAGTTTTGTCCAGTCGTTTTCGTGGTAGCTTGACACCTAAGCTTGACGCCAACACCGGAGCAGCTAAAGAAGTGCTTCCAATAAAATAATAACCTATTATTAAGTTAAAATAATTATAAATAATAATAACGTTTCTATACATTTTGTATGAAAGGGACGCGAAAGAGACATTTTTTGTCAGCGCCCCGTTCGCGTCTTACGTCTTTTCTGTGTGTCCAGCGCACCGGAACAGATAAAGAAATGCTTCTAAAAATATAATAAGATTAGTAAGTCAAAATAATTAAGTCAATAAATACTTACAAAATATCTTATTGGTTTGAGATCGTCGTGCAGCTCTATAGCGCAGTGGTTTGTGCGTTCTGCGTATGATGCAAGCTAAACAACTATCTGACCACCGGTGTACCGGATGGGGAAAAAAACAAATATATCTTAAACTCCTTCGTGCTGTAAAACTTTTACTTTTTATATTTTTTTCAAACAAACTTTTTCATCAAAGGAAGCTGTGAAGTGAATATTTTTAAAGAGGGCGTCACCTATCACTCTCCCTCTCCTTAAAGCGCCATCTATGTACCAAAGATATCAATAGTCGCTGCAGTTAGCTTTCACAACTTACTTTCATAGCGGAGCAGCGAAGCACCACACGGAGCAGTGTGGCGTAGTGTTTATTCTTGACGTTACGTGGCGCCACTGGTAAGGGAAATCTCATTTTCTCTAAATAACTTACGAAAATATGTACCTACCTAGCCCGATTTACACACATACGGAAAATACTTACCCGAGTGCCTATTACGAGTTTTTTTTACTATTCGATCGTTTAACAATTAGTAAAATTCGAAGCAAAATCACAATTATCTAGTAACTAAGTACGTTGTAATAAGTAAAAAATAATTATCTGTACTAGGTACAGTCAGCAATAAAAGTTGTTAATCACTTTAGTATTTTGTAAAAGCCAGATAAATCGAACAGGTTGGCGCTTGGCAACATCAAATGACGTTATGAAACTGTGCTAAAGTGTTCAAAGACGTTTGTTGCTGACTGTATCTTCATTCATATTAAGAAATGTGGATACTTTTAATTTTTTATACACACCTAACTTACTTACATATATTAGTATTATGATGATTACACCCGTAGGTACCTACTTTAAGATATGTTAAAAAAGGTACTTTATAAAAGTTAAACAATACATTCATAAATATATTACAACAGTAGCTAATGTACTTGTACAGTCAAGTTCAATAATATGTACGCTTTTGACAGATGTCGATTCTTATTACAAGGTAAATAAAGGTTACTAACTGTCAAAAGTGTTTACATATTAAATGTTTATATAATTTTTAACGCAAATTTTGTTGCGATCAAATTACAAAAACACAAATGTTGAAAAAATTTCCACGAGCAGGGTTTGAACCTGCACCCTTCTGACATACCGGGTCAGGTGCTCTTCCAATTGAGCTATCGTGGTTCTAACCAGCCCGCCGAAATCATTCAACACTATTTACTTTTTACTTTGAAAGCCAAAGGCGCCCATTCAATGTTAACAACTACCGTTTAATTTTTTCAACATTTGTGTTTTTGTAATTTGTTCGCAACAAAATTTGCGTTAAAAATTATATAAACATTTATAAATAGCTTGCCTACTTCTTAACTGATCTTTAGTATTTGTAAAAATATTATGATCGGATGTTAATGACGGTAGTTGTTAACATTGAATGGGCGCCTTTGGCTTTCAAAGTAAAAAGTAAATAGTGTTGAATAATTTCGGCGGACTGGTTAGAACCACGATAGCTCAATTGGAAGAGCACCTGACCCGGTATGTCAGAAGGGTGCAGGTTCAAACCCTGCTCGTGGAAATTTTTTCAACATTTGTATTTTTGTATACATATTAATGAACTCGACTGTACATAAGAAAACTTTTGCGTATAATATATTAAACATATTATATTTCATATATTATACCTACTTACGCAAATTTTGTTGATAATTCAGAAAAGATGATGTTGAAAAAATCTCCACAAGCGGGATTTGAACTCACTCCTTTAGTAGGTTTAGCTAGGTACTGTTTTGACCCGGTTTGTTATTAAGTGCGGGTTCAAATATATGTTCAACACCTTTTCTTGCGAATTTTTAGGACCAATTTGCTTAAGTTAAAAAAAAAATGAATATTTACACTTACACATGACTTACATAACCAAATTCAACGTTTAAAAAAAATCCAACTGCGTTTCGTTCGTAAATCCGATGATCCATAGACAAGTTCTTTCTTCTCGATCGTTGTCATAATGAAGCACCCACAATAACTATTGGAACACGCACAAGAGTATCTCTCAATCACTATTCCTGTGCAGTGACCAATAGTTGTTTTGGGCTTCTTTGGTCTTCGGCCCGACTTGGTATTTTCTGGTAAACCTGCAAGAAGTTCGAATTAAATAAAAAGGAAAGAGAAAGAAAAAATTTAAATAAAAGAATCATAAAGAGGAAAATTGAAAGAAAACACACAAAACGCATAAGTACACAGTATACTAGAATAGTTTTATATTTCGTATCATTCAAATGGAGCTTCTATCATCTTGTCATTGGCGTCGTCCTAATTGACAATGATCGTACGATGACACGATGCGTTCTCGTCGTGCGATAAGTTCAAACATACAGATTTCTTTAGAGTGTTCTAATTACAGTTCGCAAGTCATCGCACGAGCACAAGCAATGTTTAATAACGATCGCACGATGGGTTTGATCGTTCGATCAGTAATCAAATACACCAGTCTCTTTTGAGTGTCCTAATTGGTCCGCGTCATCGCGCGAGGGACACGGGACGAGCGACGGCATCGCACGATAGGCTTCGCGCGATCTATTAGGACACCCCTGTTCAATCATAGTACGATCATTTTCATCGCACGACAAAAACGCATCGTGTCATCGTACGATCATCACGACGACGCGACGCCTTATACTTACGTTTGTTATTTAAGAAACACTAGTTTTTTTTTCTATTTACTTTTATTTTGGAAATAACGAGCCTTAGTCTGAATGCCTTCCCTTATTTAATATACTTATTGAACATTTATTTCAGAAAGGTCCCCCAAATAGAGAAATAAGCAATAGTTTACTTAGATGAGGCTAATTACAGTAAAGTAAGTTTGAAAAATTTTTAAATTTCGAAGCAAAGTTGATAAATCGCCGATGAGATAGACGTACCAAATTAGAATAGTCGAATTATCCGTAGAGAATCTCTTATACCCGTGCATTAGGGTAGGATGGCAACCAAGAGAGGAGAGAATGGCAAAGCCACTATGACTGAAGTAAAAACCACGACCACTTTGCCAAGAGTGTAACGGCGTAAAATATATTACGAAAGAGAAAACTATTACCTTTTTTTGGTTCAAATTAAATTTAGTAATAAATGTATTTTTTAGGTTTATTGACGATGTAGAAATGTAAATTGTAGGAGCCAACTACTAAAAAGAGTAAATAGTATAGTATAGTTACAACTAATACTTTATTTGAATGATACGAAACGTAGATATTTATTACAGACATCAATTCAATTTAATCGACAGACAGGTAGGTATGTAATTGATAGGTAACTACAAAACTAACATAATAAATTAGTAACAGTAACATTTTTATATAAAAGGTATAGTTTTAACAATACATGATACAGAGATCGGAAAAGGTAACTAGAGCTAATTTATTAAAAGTTGGCGAGAGATACTACACAGTGGGGCTAAAATGCCAAAGTGTATTATTTTTATTGAAATTTCAGATTCTACAGTCCCTAAAGTCTTGCAGTATCTTCTAAGTACCGGATTAGAGACTGTATATTCTGAGATCTAAATTAGGTCTACCTGTTCCGATCCCTGATAATTGAAACAAACAAACAAACATGAACATTTAGCCCCTTACAAATAAACAAATAATGAGGTCCGAATACTTATTCCGTGTTTTGTTCCTGTCATGTAAACGTCATTTAAAATTAGAGTAAAAGAGACAAAACACGGTATAACTATTCGGAGCTTATTCTTTGTTTATTCGTAAGACCCTTATTCGCAAGAAACATGGTATAAAATGGTGGTTTTATACCATGATTAGTATGCTAACCATTTTTTTTATGCAAAACGTGCGGTCCGAGACATGCTTGTCGGTCATGACCATGGTTTTTTTGGAGAGAATTTTGCTGTCTGCCGCGGCATTTTCAGCGTCCCTGGATCTGTGATAAATTTTCACAGTGTTTTGAGTGTGTCTTGGACCGCACAAACATATTGTTACGTTAACGACAATAGTGACCTTAAAGAACCACAGGCTCGTTAGCCAATACAGTATTATAAAATACAATCATGAAGTTAGAGTTATTGAAATCCATAGGTACATGAATTACAAACAAAACACATGTTCAAATTCTATGTTAAACATTCCTAGTTACAATTTCAACACACGTAAAATGTCACTATTTGATAAAGTTAACGAAAAAATAATCTTGCTTCCTAAATTAAAGATCGATACATTTTGGAAATAAAAACCGTACTAGGCACTCTGAGATTTAGAAGTAGGATCGATGTAGAAATTCAAGTCGACGATGATAAAAACCATAATGAGATAATAATATAACGTAATTAGGGCTACTAGCAGCAGAGCAGTTACTTGACCAATACTATAGTGATGGTGTTAGCTACAATCTAATTATATGTATAAGGTGTCATTGAATGAGTGAAGATATGTCCAGGTCAGATTTTAAACTCAATAAATATCATAAATTAGTAAATTTTAATTTAAATTCTCGAATAAAGTAATTAATTAATGTTTGATTAAATATCTTCTTTTCATCCACAAATTGCGAAAATTATTTAGTGTTAGTTTTGGATGTATTTGCTGATTGCCAAACTTATACACTTGTATATAGAGTTCATTGATTGAAATCGATTTGAAATTATTAGTAGATTAAGACACTCAATTTAAAAATACTTTTTGAAATATACAAAGTTGCTAATAACATTTATCATAAGAATAAACAAAATTTACGTTAAGGCGCCACTTGAAAAAAATACATCAACTTTCATCGAAAGTTGTAGGAGTATGACAAAACCACCGAATCTGAAATTTTGATATAGATAACTTCATGCCTTTGTCTTTAAAAACGCTTGCTCAAAAACACGATTATGCAATTTTGGCTCGATCGTAATTCTTTACGAAAACACCTCTAAAAATCATTAATGCTAAAATTAGGTACAATGAAATTACTTAATCTATATGTTTTGAAATCACTCAAATATATTGATAAAATCAATATTCGTAATTTAGTTGCTGCATATTTTGATAACTAAAACCAGCAATTTTATAAATATATTTATTTAGATTCTGCGGTCTTTGCGGTCTCAATTGTCGCAGGCGCTACATATAACAGAATCTAAAAAAAATATTTTTATAAAATTACTAGTTATTGTTATCAAAATATGAAAATTACGAATATTGATGTCATCAATATAATTGAGTGATTTCAAAACATATAAGTAGATTATGTAATTTCATTGTAATTTAAGTATTAATGATTTTTTAGAGGTGTTTTCGTACAGAATTACGATCGAGTCAAAATTGCACAATCGTGTTTTTGAGCAAGGGTTTTAAAGACAAAGGCATGAAGTTATATTTATCAAAATTTCAGATTCGTTGGTCTTGTCATACTCTTACAACTTTCGATGAAAGTTGATGTATTTTTTTCAAGTATTGTCTTGATGTCTTGAAGGCTTGGAAGTCTTCAATCAGTCCTTCAACCAAACAGCTTCTATGTACCTAAATAAAAATAAAACATACACATGAAATTTACATAATAAACCGAACAAGTAGGAAATAACAAAAAAATAATAACCCAATGGAAACACAAAATTATTTACAATGAAACAATATAAGTCTAAATATAAACATAAGTAATAAAAATATACAAAAAAGTTACAAATAAACCACAAAGACCACACAATCAAATTGAAACATGCGATGACAAAATGCATTAAATATCCCTATAACAAACTTACATGATGTCACATTCACTGAGTTACTTGTTACCACAGATGACATTGGTCAGTTGATTGGAAACGAACTCTCAATTTTGTAAAAAGGTTTTTACAAAAATTACTTACCATAATAAATACTGTGTATAACAGGGCTTAACACAAATTCCAGAATATGATTCCACGGCCGTTTCAAGTCAACCGCCACGTCGTCGTCAGGTAATACATAAAAAGGTATACTGATGATTTTGCATTAAGCCTTGTTAAACATTTTATTTATCATAGATTAAGAAAGTTTAATTCTACCTAACTTTAAAAAAATATATAAACATAGGTATAACATGTAAAGCAGTACGCACAAAACACATTTAAAGTCATCATCATGTCAGTGATGCCGCAAGCGTTAAGCCTCCTGTATTTCAGCCATCTTCTTTTCTCCGGTACGTGTCTTGACGTGTCGGCGACTATGAAACGCCCGCAATAGCCGCTGTCACACGCACAAGAGTATAAAATGACTAATCTTGTGCAGTGGCCAGCAGCTGCTTTGGGCTTCATTCTCCTTAGCGTTTGGAGTCCATGACGCTGGCGACCAGGGCGATGCAAAGGCATTTAATAAAATCAACCAGAAAAAATAAAAAGTAGTTAGAGAGAAACGGTGGTTACTTCATTCTAACATAACCTAGTTTTTCTTTAATCTGTGCAATAAACTAAAAAGTGCATAATGAAAAAATAATAATTCACAAGAGATTTATTGGTAATACCTTCTCCTTTAATAATAATTTTCCTTTGTTTTAATTATTCTTATTGGTTACATGTTAACGTGTAAATTAGCTCTCAACACTATAGCTAGACCGCTTAACTGAGTCCTCGCCTGCGGTAGGTACGCAGGGCGGGAGGTACGTAGAGCCTCTGCCACGAGTACGAGCGTTTTGCGACGCGGCGAACAGATTTCTAGTTCATTGCGTTATTTCTATAACCGTTGACTATGACTGCCGTTGTAAAGCGCGCAATGAACTAGAAATCCGTTCGTCGTGTCGCTAGTTGCTCGTGTTCGTGGCAGAGGCCCTACGTACTTCCCGCCCGCGTACCTACCGCAGGCGAGGACTCAGTTAAGCGGTCTTGCTATAATTGAATTTGTGATTGGTTTAAATTCGGAATTTGAAATTAATATCGGAATGTTTAATTAATTATTAATATATTTACGATAAATTTTATGCTCACTATTATTATGTATAACTTTATTAGTTAATGCAAAAGTATTGTTATTTATTACTTTGTCCAATATTCGATACGTTCTAAACGAAGCAACGGTTCGATGACGTGACTTATTGCACCGATATAGTATAGTTAGAGCTAACCGGGTATGTGTCATTTGTTACTAATTAGCCCTGGGGGAACGCGATAAAGACTTCGTCATATTACCTTTGGGCTTCCGTGGAATATAAAAATAAATAAATAAACTTTCCTACACTCACACCAATTATCTAGCCCAAGAAGCTTCGTTATGAAACTCGTTAAATGGTTACTAGACAACGGATAAACAAACTTAAAATACTTAAATACATACTTATTATACATAGAAACCCCCCTAGACCCGAGATAATTTAGAAAAACAATAATTTCTAAATTGACCCGACCGGGGATCGAACCCGGAACCTCAGAGATGGCGACACCATGAAATCCACAATATGGATTCTTCATTCGCGAGTAATGATAAAAAATCAACGAAACATCAAAAATTTGGTTCAAATTACTTACTACAAAAGTTTGATTTTGATTAAAGATTCAGATTCTTTCTTTTAAGCGTTTTTTTTTATAAAGTTACCTACTGCTTATTATAACTACGTGTCAAGTATTAATTTCTTTTTATATTTTGAACGGTCGGTATTCGATGTCGTCGCGGACGGATGGGGCATAAAAAAGCGGCATATCGGGTGGCGAAGCCCTACCGGGGCCGCGGAAACCATACTGCCGGCTTATGTTAATGCTTGTGCGATACTTTATAGGCATAACGACATGTTAGCTAACATACGATACCGTTGTTAAAGACGCGTGAGGTTAGTTATACCTACATCATAATAGTCCCACTGCTGGACTTAGGCTTTACTCAAGGCGATAATAATAATAATAATAATAAAAAGTTTATTTAACAACATTAATATACAATGACATAAAGTGTTTTCAAATTACAATTGAAGTTAATACATGCTAAGGTTGTATCGACTAACGCTTCCAATTTAATGCAGTTACAGAGATCTCTACCAAGGCTAGGCCTGTCTTGTAGACAATCTATTGTCACACGTTTTCAAAGTCTGTTTACGCGACTGTCGTCAGACAATGGACTATTAAAACTAAACTTGACTAAATTTAATATGTAAGTAATGATATGAAAATACGACAAAACAAAATTAATGATAAAAATAATAGTAGATTATGAATGGACGTTTGTGTGTATGGGTATGTGTGTGTGTGTGTGTGTTTATTTGTGTGTGTTTATTTGTGTGTGAGTGAGTGGGTGTGTGTGTGTACGTGTGTTTGTGTTGAGTGTTTTTATTTGTGTGAGTGCGTACCGATGGGTCCTATGTATTAAAAACGCGTTAAAAACTTACTTCCTGCGACGAAAAAACATTAAAACTTTGAGAGACAGAGCTACACGGAGAGCAGAACAGAGTCTCTCTCGAAAAGTTATAATTGTGCACTTTGGTTCTTAAACATAAGAGCCATCGATGGAGAGAAAGTAACTTAACCTACAGTAACCCACAATGAAAATAACGCGTTAAAAAACTTATCTATGAACGCTTACTATACGGGCGGCGCGGCGTGGCGTACAAATAAATCAGCTAAGCAAATCCAAAAAGGATTTATTTAGAGATTATCATTACAACTTTTTTTTATTGTATTGTATCAACAAATAAGTGTTGATATTTGCAAGTTTAGCTAAATAGAAAGATAAATACCACTGATAACACGGTACATTATCTGTTTCCAATTCACATAGACAAAGTAGTAAGTAGGAATGAGCCTATATACCTACCTACTGCCCCACTGCTTTGCAAGGGCTCTTATCATTGAAATCAAGTCATCGTTACTTCAATAATTGATGGGTATTTGCATAATGGATAAAGAGAAATATTTAAAATTGAAAAAAAACGGATGGATTTAATAAAAAAAATAGATATCTATCTACTAATACTTAATTAAAATATTTTGTTGTCCGTTGTTATTGTTGGTTGTAATCGATAAAATTAAGTTAATATTTTATTTTTAAGCTTTATCCGAGTATATTAATTTATTTCGTTGTTCTATTGTGTTGATTTGTATTAAGTTATTAAATAAGAATTCGGTACCTATTTCACGAGTTGAATAACATGAGGAAATTATTATTTTATGTAAAATGTAAGTTCACAGTAATTATTATATCTAAACTATGTACCTTCAACTATTAGCTTACACAGTAGTTACAAGTGAAACTTTCAGTAAGTTATAAAAGACGTTACCGATAATTATAAGTATAACACTAAAAAATATTGAATCGACTTTAAAAGGAACGTCAAAATTTACAAAACTAAATTAAAATAATACTTAACTAAGAGAATAAATTTCGTAATAAAAAAATTAACCACTTTAAACCGTTTAGAAAAGAAATAACGAAAACAAAACACGTTAGCCGATACTCACTTGAAACACAAACAAAAGAAAAAACCAAAACACAGTACATTAAAACCTTATTGGAAACACTAGAAAGTTTGATTAAAAGAAAAAGAAATTAAAACAGTTACTGGGACGTGCTAGCGCGGGGTAGGTCCGGGTGCGAGTGAGTTGACGAAGGCCCTACTCGTGCTGTGCAACCTGGCTAGTACCACCCTTAATTTTATTATGGAACAAGTGACAGACGCTCGGCGTTCTTAGCGAAATTGGATTACTGAGGCCTACTTTCGTTCGCTGTATGTAAGAGCTTCAAGGCGTCGAGACTTGCGCGCTCATGCTGCGATCGTGCATGTTAAGCAACTTTTATAATGGTGAGTCATTAGGTGGGTGACCAAATTAAAAATACCGTGCTGCGTAAGGCAGGGAAAGCCGTTGGTCTTGGTCGTTTGCGTAAAATGATAGACGTTAAAATTTACCAACCCGGTATTGGGCCACCATGGGCATATCTCCGTGTTTGCTATTGTTCATGCGGAGAAGATGAGCCTAGCAGTAAGTTTATTGGCTGATCTGATGATGATGAGCTCTACTATGACTTTATGATCAGATTCTTTGTTAAAGCTTTGTAACAAAATTTAGCAATATTTAACTACACTCTGAGTTATTTTGGCAGGAAGGTAAGTAGCTTGTTGGTTTGCCGTAGGTTCGCTCTATGCCCAGTAAAAAAAATCAACAGGAGAATCAAGTCAAGAAACTGTTTTTTTTTTAAATAACAGAATCAGAGCTCTGGTTTATGGTTTTTATTGGAACAAACCCCTTTATACGAATCTACTGGTGTTTAAAAAAATAAATTTAAGGAAGTAGGTTTAATAAGAGGGTCTGTAAAGATTTTGAGGGACTTTAAAGATTTCATCAGCGGGCTTGTCACCTAGCAGCATCGAGTTTCACGTCTCCGCTTAAGCTTTTATTTTATATCCTCATTCAGTTCGTTTAACACATAGCTGTTTTGTACAGTTGACGTGGACTTTCTTATTAACTTTTTTTGGAATAAAATTATGTGTTAATATTTTAACTATATACTACTATTTTTATTCAATCCGCACTGGGCCCGCGTGGTGGCTTATGGCCCGTTCTCCCTATCCATCCTTAGGGAAGGCTCGTGCCCCAGCAGTGGGGACATTATGAACTGGTGATGAATATGATGATGATTTAAACTTATGTAAATCTATCTTTTATTCACAGTATTAACTGTGAATGATATTACTAGACTATTTACGTACTTATTTTTTATTGTTGTTTCACATTCACAGCACTGAAAATTGAAATGATATTAGCTCTTAAATAAATACGATAAGCCTCGGATGCTGGTTATTTTTAAAGTAATTTCTTATTAAGCGCACAGCACAAAATTTTGACAAACTTCATAACATAAAAATAGACTGGTAAATGCTTTAAGTGTAAATCGAATCCACTGATTTTCCCATTGCGTGCGCAAGAACAGTCTGTATTAAATGAGGTACAAAAACATTAAAACTCTTTGTGCCTTACAAATAAACAAAGAATAAGGTCCGAATAGTTATTCCGTGTTTTGTTTCTGTCATGTAAACGTCATTTCAAATTAGAGTAAAAGAGACAAAACACGGAATAACTATTAGGACCTTATTTTTTGTTTATTTGTAAGACCCTTAATTTTCAAGTAGCGTTTTTAAGGGGTTTTTTCTTCCTAAAAGCTTGTTTCTTAGTATAGAGATAGGTAGAGAGACATAACGGAGGCCTTCGAATTGCAGTGCGAAAGTAATAGCTCATAGCATATTGCTTCAAGCTATCAACCAGTAATTTTTGGGTGATACGCTTTAGTAGCCTTCTTCAAGTATTATCGTAAAAGATGACGAATGAATGTGAAGAATGCTGAATAAAAGTGCGAGAGGAATAAAAGCGAGAACTAGTATGAATGAGAATTGCTAAAACAGGCTCCGATAATATTGGAGATAGAATAAAAAAAAAAGAAGTATTATCGTAAACATAAAACGTGGTGTGAAGAACCAACCAGCGGGTCGGCAAGGTGAGAACGGCTCCATCAGCTCCGCTAGCTGATGTCCTCGCATCTGGACTCTGCTTCTGCTTGCAGAGTCATTTGCCTCGATAATAAAAAAAACCGGCCAAGTGCGAGTCGGACTCGCGCACGAAGGGTTCCGTACCATCTTTATATATATAAATCTTCTGTGCGTGTGTATGTTATTCAACTCCTTCTAAACGGCTGGACCGATTTATAAGAAATTTTCTGTGTGTGTTCAAGTGGATTCGAGAATGGTTTAGATTTACAATTGGACCCGGTAAGTGGCGCTGCTATAGGGGTCCATCATAGGATACGGGTGTTCTTAAGCGGACGAATGATTTGTTTGTTTTGTTGTCATGGAAACGGTCAACGTTATGCTTGCTTTGTTGTCACGGAAACTGTCAAATTGGTACGAAGTCCGCCGGTCAACTAGTTATCTATAAATACGGCATAAAAATCATGTCTGTTTTATGGGAGCCCCCTTAAATATTTGGTTTATTCTGTTTTTAGTATTTGTTGTTATAGCGGCAACAGAAATACATAATCTGTGAATATTTCAACTGTCTAACTATCACGGTTCATGAGATACAGCCTGGTGACAGACGAACAGACAGACGGACGGACGGACAACGGAGTCTTAGTGATAGGGTTCCCGTTTTACCCTTTGGGTACGGAACCATAAAAAATAAAGATATCATTTTCGATTTATACATGAATGCAATAGAAAACTATTTAACTTGAACAAAGAGTACATTAACGGGATTCTTACCATGTTTATTATATATTATGTGAGTATCAAATATTTCTACTCCGATATTTTAATGCAAGAGACCATGATAGTTTAAATAATTATCCTCCTAAATCCTGGCGGGTCGTATATGGAATGTCCAATAAAATTAAATATAAAATGTTATCACTGTAAAGGAACGTTAAAAATTTTGCATAAAAAGAAATGAGCACTATCTCAGAAAAAAGAATAGAAAAAAAGAAATATCAGCATCCAAAAAATAATAGGTTTTTTCTAACCTATTAGTAACTTTGACATACGAGAATGTACAGCGCTAGAACACAGCTACTAATCATGGCCGGTATTCTATTACAGTAAGCACATAATACTGGAATAGGTCGGGGTGCCGAGGACGGAAGCCCCGCAAGCGAGGCCGGCGCCTCCCTCATTACAGGATTACTAACTAACCGCCACAAAGATTTAAACCGCGTCTCGCGTTTCCATTGAATCACGGGTTTTTAACGGGACGGGTTTTAGTTGAGGTGTTGGTTGCGGAGATTGTTGCGGCAATGGGCAATTGGGAGGTGATTTTTTAACCGGATTTTTCTTGTCCTAAGTCTTAATGAACTTATTTTTGACACCGAAAATTCTCGAACGGCATGTATCTTAATATTCAAATTGTAAATAATGCAATATTAACTATAACTTCATTGTATTTATCATGTCACTTTTAACTTCGGGATCACCGGTGAGATTCGAAACTCTCTCATGTCTTCGCAGCCAGGGCATTGATTTTGACACTCTGTGAATCATATTTTATGTATAATCCATATTTATGACGAAATCAGGCCACGAGACATGACTGAGAACGTTTAAATTTGCAGTCGAAGATTGCGTTTGATTGCCAATACGGACGGATGGACGGTGTACTTAATATACGCATGCCACAATGCCGCGTCCAGGATGCTAATTATCATCAGCTGCCACGTGCCTTGCCACGTCATATTATTATATTGTTTTATAGCGTACCTAGTACTTAAAGTCTTTCTACCATCTTTTTTGTGACAATTTTATTTTTCTTTATCTCTGGTTGGTAATAGCTTAAGTTTTTCCGGTAGGTTCGGCAAAGGAATCGTGCTCACTGGAGCCTTACTTAGTAATTTATGGTATATTTAAATGTGGTTTTCAATGTAATTATTATTTTATTTTATTGTTTTTAATTTCTTTTATATTTTGTCTTGTCACTGTACCGTATATATTCAGGCCCATTCAGAATAACAGCGCTTCTGTGTCATTCTGAACATCCATGAATGACACAGCAGCATAATCTGAGACAGGGCCCTTTAACTTCACACTTTATTTTTTTACTACAAATCTGTTATTTATTTCTTTCTTTCTGTCTATCTGTTTTTTCTTTTTTCTTTATTGTTGTTTGTTATAATTAAGTGTGTATGTTAATAATAAAAAACTATTCTATTCGATTCTATTCTATTCAATAGGGACGTTGACAAAAACAACAATAAATTTTTAATTGATCTAAGCGTGAGTTTACGTAACCTAAAAGCTATTAATAAACATGAACCCCCTTATTCATAAAAACTATTTAAGCATTATTTAGTTAATCATTGTTTTGTCACTTTTTCTCAAATTCAAAATGACGTTTGTGTGACGTTGACAAAACAATATTTAACTAAATAATGCTTAGATAGTTTTTATGAATAAGGGGGTTAGTTGAAAACAAAATTGTGACGTCATAGCTAGTCATTCGCATACAGTTTCTATTACAAAACATCGATATGACAGTAGTTGCTAAAATTTTTCTCTATTGAGTAACCAGTCATTTACCTAATTGCTAAGACTAACGCGGCTGTAGTAGGCTTGCATTTACTTATCCTTAATGAATAACCGTATCGTCTTTGATAGTGGAAATGTCAGAGGTTTAGGTGATACTAGGCACGCACTGTACACAGTATGGTCTATCATACATTCTCCGTATCCAAGCAAAAATAGAAATCATATAAAATTCATCCAAAAATTAATTATAGTGTACTAATTGTCTTTTGTTTGGTCGTCATCTTATGGCGAAACACTCTTTTTAGTAGAATTCGATAAGGGGATACAAGTAAATGAATTGTCGGCTCTTAAAAAATACAAATAGAAATATTTAAAATGCAATAAAACCCATTGTTATGTAAAGCTAAGACCTGGGAATGACTGAAGTCAGGATTTGCATATATCCATTGTCATGTACTTAAATTCTAAAGTTTTTGTAATTAAATATAGCAAGTATTCGATATACGGAAGTAACTACGTCACAGGGCACCCATCCCTATAATGTGTCATTGGACCTGCCTAAAGAGTTGCACTATGATAAAGAGCGTCAAGCGTGAATCATGCTTAAATAAAATTGTTCTTAATAATACGGAGTAAGCAGATATTTTTTTTTAAATATTTTACGGGTAAGCACAGTGCCTTGATCTCACCTGAAGTAAAGTGATGATAAGGCCAATGATGGAAGCGCACTTCACCCGGGATCCTCAACTAGTGAGGCACTGGCTATCTTATCTCTAGCTGCTCTTAGATAAGCTATATGAATGAACCAATAGGTATTAAGTAGTATACATACATACTTTTCTTATTTGAAGTCACTTCATCATCACCAGTTTATTTTAACCCCACTGCTAGGGCACGAGCCTATAGGTGGAAACACCATAGATAGAGAACGGGATATAAACTACCAGGTCCAGAGCGGATTGGTAGTTGTTAACGACTGCTAATGCAGCCGGGACCAACGGCTTCACGTGCTTTCCGAAGCAGGGCTGCTTCTCTGGTCTAGTGGTTAAGACCACCGCTCTCCGACCCAGAGGTCCTGGGGTTCGATTCCCAGCGGGGGGTACATGTTTGTGTACTCTGTTTGGTTGGTAGTAGGGCTTGTTTGTCCGCCTGGCTAGCTACCACCATCTTATTTAAATATGTCGCACTAACAACAATGTTTGTAGTATTGTTGTGTTCCGGCAGCTAGAGATAAAGTCAAAGTAAAATATTTTTATTCAAATAAACTTTAGAAAATTGCTTTTGAATCGTCCAAAAATTTTTTACCTACTACCCATTCAGGACGTCTATTTTTTAGCCGTGGAGAAGAAGATAAGATAAGATAAGATAGGCAGTGCCTCAGTACTTGAGGGTTCCGGGTAAAGTGCGCTTCCTCTTCCGGCCTTATCATAACTTAAGATCAGGTGAGCTGGAAAGACTGAAGATCAGAATAGGACCTTTTTGTCCGTGTGATCGTAACATCTTTAGAGGATTTCTAGAGGGGATAGCATCACCCAAGCGTGTCAAGGCGAGGCGTTCGGATCGGAACGAGAGCCAGAACTTCTAGATATCGGGCTGAGCTTTTTGTTTGTAACTTAGATAAAGATAAAGATAAATAAACTTTTATTATAAACAACAAATAAAACAATATCTATAAATTACAGTGAAAAAATTAAATGCCTACCCAACCCAGTCAGACATCGAATTTGGGTCTTCCGCAATCCGGGTGGCTGCACTGACCATTTATGCTACCGGAAAGGCTGACGTAAGCACTGAATTTTTTCACTGTTTTTTTGATTTTTGGCTGCTTTTTAGCGGCAGAGTGCCATCTATCCAACGGTTATTGCAACCAATGGCTACGCAGATTCATCTTTACAGATGAAATACCACAAATTTGATAACACAACGCTATAGTAAATTTTACTTTTGTTTAATTTTTTTTTAAATAAAAAATAAAAAAGTAAAATTTCAAAAATAAAATATTTCACAAAATAAAAAAATCTATATAAAGATATAAGTACAAAGTGCGATCTTATCACTAAGAGTGATCTCTCCCAGACAACCTTTGGATGGACTGAAAATATTCGAGTTTGAAGTGGGCTTGTCGTCGCGTCGGTGCACCATAAGAATTATAGTATATCTAACAGCTGCACAGCAATAAATAAATATCATCATCATCATCTCAGCCAAAAGACGTCCACTGCTGGACAAAGGCCTCCCCCAAGGATCACCACAACGACCGGTTTTGTGCTGCTCGCATCCAGCGGCTTCCCGTGACCTTCACCAGATCGTCGGTCCACCTTGTTAAATAAATATAAATAATAATAAATACTTATATACTATTAATACAAACATAACAGTTATAATTATATGTACATATAAAAATGCATAAAACTTAGCCATAGATGTTTCGATTTGAAGACTGTTCCTTTAAAATAATTACTGTCATGTACCATGTTAGTTTGAAAGTTAGGTAATTCATATATTATCCTAATGATCCCTGATAGCAGCCGGTGATAGATTAGACGGCGAAGCCCCGGAAGCCGTGTCCGGCAACCTGACACCGCCCGGCGCCGGACGGCACCGCTGCTGCCACGGTGCCCGGTTACAACTCGGAAATGTTATAGTTAACTTAACTTTTTTTAAACATACTACCTATACTATATAAAAAACAGGTAAGACACAAATTTTGTGTCTGACCTTTTTAATTTTTTTATTAAATTAAAAAAGAAAAAGGCAGACGAAAAATTACTTCGGTAAGATTGTACCGCCATCTTACTCCTTCTCTATGAAACTCCTTTATTAAATTTAAAAATTCAAAACCATAATGACACGGTTGTATGATTCAATAGTGCATACTTATCAATTATTAATTGATCGTTCATCGGTTAATTTGAATAAATATTTTTTTTAATTTAACTTTCAGCTTTGACTTTGATTACCAGGCAAAGTCATTTCACTAAATTGGGAAACTATAAAAAGCGAACAGGAACTAAGGTGCGAACTTCTTTTTGTTGATTGCAAGCACGAAACCTTACAAATTATTCTGAAAAATATCGATACTCTATCCGAATATTCTCATTGTAACACGAACGAACGCGCACAATGAAGGCTCGTGGAATAATTGTTTTACTAAACGGAACATCGAAAATATCATGTGACCAGGTTTTAATGTTACATTTATATCGAAGTTAAAAATAGCACGTAAAAAAGCTCTTTATTTTAGGTGGAGACTAGCTTAGGAACAGACTTAGATTTTTGATTTGTTATTAGTGTACTGATTTTCATAAGAATTCCAATGTAGCCTAAAATTAAAAAAAAATATAATAAAATTTGAATTTTTAATTGATTTTTTTTTATTTTTTTTATTGTGAGATGGGCTTGCTCTTGGCCTCATTCTAATCCCTAGGGCTAAGAAGAGGCTTGATATGACTTTTGATGTCTAATTGATGGACGATGAATTGGACGATTCAAAAGCACTTTTCTAAAGTTTATTTGAATAAAAATATTTGACTTTGACTTTGACTATGAACTTATTCTATTCTAGTCTACTGACTATAGATATCTTTATCTATTTAATTATTACGTGAAAGAAAAACTTTGTACACCTTTTGCTTTTGCACGGATTTGCACGGACGGAGGATTATGAAATTTCGCACACTTATAGTTTATATAGAGAAGGAGTACAAAATGTTAATATATTTTTAAATTATGCTTAAAAAATACATCAAATCAATAGAACAAACATTACACACACTACCATGTATTTGACACACACGCATAATGTATTTGGCACACACGCTTAAGAGCGTTTACACCGCGCACTAGCGCCACTAATGAAAAAAAAACATATCTAGTAATTAGAGATAGAAAATCAAATTATGCTCAACAAACTATTTGAATGAAGTAATTTAGCATTTTTACGGCACCTAATGAACACTTCACATGTTATGGTTTAGTTAAATAAGACGTTACGGCCACTTTTAACTATAACGCCATATTTAACTAAACCATAACATGTCAGGTGTTCATTAGGTGACGTAAAAATGCTAAATTACTTCATTCAGATAGTTTGTTGAGCATAACTTGATTTTCTATCTCTAATTACTGGATATGTTTTTTTTTTCATTGGCGACGCTAGTGAGCGGCGTAAACGCTCTTAAATACTCTTTTCAAAAATTTCAAAAATGGAAGAGGAGCGGCCGAAATCTGTCAATGCCAATCCAAACTCACATTCAATCTTTTTAAATTTTTCATTGCTTAAGATACAATGCGTGCAGCCTTAATAAAATTACGGTCGAAATTCGACCACTGGGCGACCACTAGTTTAAATAAATTAGCATAAATCTTCTGTGCGTGTGTATGTCACTGAACTCCTTCTAAACGGCTGGACCGATTTGGATGAAATTTTCTGTGTGTGTTTGAGAATGGTTTAGATTTACAATTGGACCCGGTAGGTGGCGCTGCTATAGAGGATCCATGGGATACGGGTGTTCTTAAGCGGATGAATGATTTGTTGGTTTTGTTGTCATGGAAACTGCCAAAGTGGTACGAAGTCTGCCGGTCAGCTAGTATTATATATATTATATAGAACTAGAAAAGAAAAAAGAAAGAGTAGAGTACTACTATCCTACTATCCTATCATCATTAATCAATCACCATCAATCCTATCATCTAAACGTCATTTCAAATTAGAGTAAAAGAGACAAAACACAGAATAACTATTTGGACCTTATTCTTTGTTTATTTGTAAGACACTCTAAACCCCTTATTCATAAAAACGATTTGAGTAATAATTAATTAAATATTGTTTTGTCAACGTCACACAAACGTCATATTGAATATGAGAAAAAGAGACAAAACAATGTCAACTATAATGCCTAAATAGTGTTTATGAATAAGGGGGTAACTCTTCAACCAACCGCCTTTTACAAACCGCATGACAGGATACATTGGTTTCTTAGTAAAATTTTACAAATTCGATATATGACTTTGTTAATACAAGAGTAACAATTTTTTAATCAAATAGTAAATTTTAGTACATTGCGGATGGCAATGTTATCACCAGCTCATTTTATGTCCCCCCATTTATGCTGGGGCACGAGCGTTCCCTATGGATGAATAGAGAGAACGGGCCATAAACCAGCACGCGGGCCCAGTGCGGATTGGTGGTTGTTAACGACTGCTAATGCAGCCGGGACCAACGGCTTTACGTGTCTTCCGTAGCATGGATTAGCTCAAGATGATATATTTTTTGGTCACCCATCCGATGACCGGCCTTTTCGAAAGTTGCTTAACGTCAGCCATCACAAACCGGGCGCGTTAACCACTGCGCTATCGAGCTCCTCATTATGTAGTGTATGTGGATGGTAATGTAAAGCTGGACAATACAGCTTAACCGATGGTTTATACTTTTTTGTTTAATATACCTTTCCAATGTTCAAAGTAAAATACCTAAACATCAATAAAACACGCTAGATTACAGCGTATCAAAAAGTTGAAAAGCACAGTACGGAACCAAATTGCCTGGTAGCTCAGTGGGCAGTGCTGTCGCCCAATTGTGAAAAATCGTGGATTCGAATCTCATATGAAGCATGCCATTTTTTTTCTAGTAACTACTAGGTATTTTCAATTACAATATTATAACTAAGTACCTACCTGGATGACTTCGGTACTTTTTTTTGTTATTTTCTAAAAATTAAACCTATTCAGATTATACATATATACAAGAATTGCTCGTTTAAAGGTATTAGTTAAAGTAAAAGGAGTCTTCTTAATTAGGTGCACTCGTAGTAATTTCGGTATTTATTTGGATTGATGAACGCCGCCATCTAGCGACAACAGCCGGGACTAACAGCTTAACATGCTTTGCCGTAGCACGTAGCATCTCTTTTTCCCGATCCGATCCGAACCCCTAGAAGAATCGGGGGAACGGGTACATACAAGCTTGTATGATGCGATTCCCTCTATCTATGAATCACGTGTCTCGTTACCCCTAATATGTCCGGTGACTCGTTAAAGGCGGATTGAACACAGCAAAGTCTTTCCAAAAAACGATGCATCGGATCTTGAGGTGTCTTAATGCGGTTACCCATCCGCTGTTCGGCATTTCGAAAGTAGCTTAGCATTTCTCACGCCCGACTATTTTTTTTTTCTTTATCGTATGCTTTTTGTATGTATGTTCATAAGATTTAAATTATTGATGTCTGTGTGGTTAACTATTTGGGCCTCTACTATTAAACATAAGAGAATGATTTAAATAGACCGCTGTTATTTGAATTATCAATGTAAGTAAAGTAAAGTAAATATCCTGATTAATAGCCTAAAACCTTTCCCACAGCTGGAACAGGCTGGGAAAGGCCTCTATCATTGAAGTCAAGTCATCATTAATGTAATAATTATTGGTAAGTATATTTGAAACATCAATTGTAATTTTAACCCATCAATTGTAGTGATGATTTACTTGATTTCAATCATGGAGGCCTTTGACCAGTGGGACAGCTATACTCGTAGTCTATTCATTTACTATTATATTACTTACTTAGGTATATTTGAAAATAACTATTTGGTTGTTGAGCCTAAGTTATAAAACATAAATCTTTTCCTTTGTTTATTTCTTAAATAACAGAATTACCAAAGACAACCTAGAGAGGCGTGCTAGCAACAAAATAACAATGGCAACGCGACTCCACGCCGCGCCGCCACCGCGCTCTAGCTCTATGAGCTCTATAAATACACCGACCTTCAGATTAAAAATAGACGACGATCCCTCCCGAGCGAGGTCGGGAAACTGGGTCACTGGGACTCGCCGTCCCGCTCGGTTGGTGGGCGGGCGACAAGGACGGGTGCACTGCCTGCAAGCCCGTGACGTCGCCGGTGTTCATTGAATTTTACGGAATACAGAAACGCTGGCTGGTGCATTGGGTTACTTCCTTGATTTTGGAAGATGGTTTAAGTTGTTTATGGTGTTTGAGATATCTTAAAGGTTAGCGTCAACTTACCTTTTATTTTGACTATGGTTTTTAATTTTAATTTTATTTATCGTCAAATATGTACGTTTGTAGGTATATTATTGTAAAAAATATGAAACGCAAGTAAATACTGATAAATAAAGATGAAATATATAAAATTTAAATTGAGGTGTTTAGCCAAGGTAAATTGCACATTAGCCGGGTAAGAGCTAATCTGGCCAGTCGTGACGACAAACGCGGGTGTGGCATAGACCTATGACGTCACGGGATGGCTCTGACGTCAAAGCGGACCCCCTCCTTCTTCCCCTTCAGCCCGGGAACCGCGCATACGAATTGCTCTTACAGTTTTATGGATATTGTTTCTTTGTGGACGACTATGCGAATCATGTGGAAGGAAAGAAAGACATACGATGGAGCTAAAATGGTTGTGTCTAATTTTAGCCATTGTTACCTACCAGGCAATTTAGAAAAAAAAAAAAAAATTTGATCAGCGATGTTAATTTTCTTAACACCAACACTGTTACTCTACATTCCTTTGTTTTACGAGTCATTAACCATTGCAAAAGTTTTTTTTAATAATGCTAAAAACAAAAGCATGCTCCTGTTGATAACTTCTAAAAAAGCCTGTATAAAATATAAAAGATTTTTTTTCCAATATGTCATAAAATATGATGTCTTAAAGTAAGTATTTACAGGTGCTTCAGACAGCACGTTAAGCCGTTGGTCCCTGCTATTATTGATAGCTGACAGTCATTGAATCCCAACAACCCGCATTGGGCCAGCGTGGTGGGGCTCTATCTCACAAAACGCAGTTGTTCACGTGAAAAGGCCTATGTGCAGTAATGGGATATTTATGAGCTGATGATGATGATGAAAAGTCCATTGGTCCGGGTTTGTCCACGTTGTTTGTATACCTATTACGCCCAAAAAACCACCCGTCTTAAATAGTATCCCTTGGAAACATTATTACACTATATTTCAAATCACTGCTGGAAATAGGCGTCTTCATCTGTACTATTAAAAAAAGGTAAAGGTTGTGACTTTGTTTATTTGTTTGAAGAGGGTTCATCATCATCATCAGCTCATTTTATGTCCCCACTGCTGGGGTACGAGCCTTCCCTATAGATGGATAAGGAGAACAGGTCATAAACCACCACGCTGGCCCAGTGCGGATTGGTGGTTCTTAACGACTGCTAATGCACCCGGGAACAACGGCTTTACGTGCCTTCCGAAGCACGGAGGAGCTCGAGATGATAAACTTTTGGTCATCCATCCGATGACCGGTCTTTGCGAAAATTGCTTAAGGCGACGCATCGCTAAACAATAAATCTCATACGTTTTTTTCCTTCAAATTTAAAGTACAAATTATTTAAAAAAAATGAACTACAATTTTGAAGTGTGTGTTAAGACTAATCTACTAAGAAAATTTAGATGCTTAAATCGGTTTGGTTAGCCTATAAATGCAAATCTGTTTTAAAAGTGGTTGCTTTGATATTTTTTTCTCTGTTAAAAAAGTTGACAAATCGTGTTTCTGCAACTAGCAAAATGAAGTCAATTAAATGAAAAATCATGTCATCAAATATCACTTTCATATGTTTTGTAATTGTTGGGAAAAATCAAGATCCCCGCCACGTAAATTAACAATGCGTCGCCTTAACCTCAGCACTCGTAGACCGGGCGCGTTAACCACTGCGCCATCGAGCTCCTCCAGGAGGAGGGTTAATCTCTGGTATGTTCTAAAGTCGTAACTGCATTATTTAACCGACTACTTCAAAATTCAAAGAGGAATCTCAATTCGTCTTTATAATGTCCTAGCGGCCGCTCGCGGTTTCACCCGCGTGGTTCCCGTTCCCGTGGGAATATCGGGATATAAAGTATCCTATGTTTTAATTCAGGTTATAAACTATCTGTATGCCGAATTTCATCCAAATCCATCCATCCGTTGCAGCGTGAAGAAGCAACAAATATACACACAAACTTTCAAATTTATAATATTAGTGTGATATATTATGACGTATGTTTGCGCATAGCTTCGATATTTTTGAGTTTATGTTTTTACAGAAGGTGACCATGATGCATATGGTCCGCCAAATGATAAGCGCCAGAGATAACACTCACGCATTGTTCAAATTATTTAGCATTGTTTTGAGTCAACACAGTTAAAGGTTATAAATAACAGAATCCTTCTACTTAAACTAAAATTAACTTTAAAGAGCTAATTTTCATAGTATCATTGACTCTACTTTATACGTAGAAAGCGCTATGACTTGAAGGTGATTGGCCCAAGTGATTTTACGTCTGACGTTTTCGTTTCGTTGATCATTTACGGTCACAAAGAAAACAACTTTACCATGGACAGTAAAATTTTCATTCATATGCGGCATACGTACACAGTCAATGAAAACGAAATCTGTAAATCGATTTCATATATTTGAAACCACACATATACTACACGACATACATTTTGACTGGGAAAATTTTGTATACATGTATATTTTTTTTTATTTTGTCTTTTGGCTGAGATGATGATGATGATGATGATATTTTCCCAGAACTAGTAATTTCTAGATCGTGCTAGCATTACTAGAGTTACTAAAGAAGTGCATCGACACACCTAGGGGTGCGCCGTCCGTAAGTGACAAGTGTCATATGTTTTATTTGAAATGTCGTCGTCCATATTTATTTGATGCCGCGCGGCCATACTAATTTTGTATGGGGAATTTAAGGTGCTTAATAAAAAATAATTATTTAAATAACCACTTGATGAATCGAAATGTAGTCTAGCAATTTGTAGTTTATCCATTGATGATTGTTTAGACAAAATCAGAGGTACAATAATTTAGATAAACTATAAGAAATCTACTAAACGCCGCCACTCGTTTTCATGATTTTTGCCCAACTTTAAATGATATTGTAGAAAAAACTATAGCGTGTTATGAATTTATGGTTCTGACAAATTGTAAACACGTTCCCTATGATACTAAATAAATATTTTGTTCATTTAATACGATAGTATTTTCAATTATATTTACTTAACCGTAACTGCATTTTTGTCATTTTTTGGTCGGCGCACCCTCAATGATTGCTAAGATCGCAGAAGTTAAGCTATAGTCTGAATGCGGTCGTCATTCAAATGGATGATACAAAGCACGCAAAGCTATCCCAGCTGCTATCGAGAGATTGCAGAGTCGGACACTCAAATGGGTACAAAAAATGTGACAGCCTTGGATTGATTTTTCTAAGGTAAGCATTGTTTAATGAATAAATTCTTGTATAATACACGATGGCTTTTCCTGTTTAATTACTGGGGGGTAACCACGAGCTCTTATAGCAGTATTATTGCAGTTGTGAAAACGAGACGCGTGTAGCGGCGAATATATTTGCGTCCCTTTTTCACAACTGCAATAATACTGCTTTAAGAGTTCATGGTCAGGGGGCTGGTAACTAAAAAAAATATGGATAAGAAAAGAAACAATCAAAACACTATTCGAATTTAGTGTGACATGTCAGCAATAATGTTATTTTGGTGCAAGCAGACTGTGGCGATAATCTACACTCGAAATCCAGGGCAACGCGAAGACCTTCTCATCTGATGATGATTATAAAGCTAAAGGGGGAAGCGCACTTCACCCAGAATCCTAAATTAAGGAACTGGCTATCATATCACAAACGGTAGAAACAAAACAAAGCAACTAACATGATAGTTATAGTAGACTTAGATATAATCGTGGTAACTAGGCCAGTGGTTAAACAAGCCTTATCAACAATCAAACCGATTGAAATAATACCCATGTAGTTCCCACTGGAAATCGAACAGTGATAATCTTGGTGATATATTAGATCCTTACCTGAGAAATTGACGTTTTGTATGAATAGTTTTTATAAAATTTTAATTTTTTATACTAACGTTTTTTTTAATTTTCTTAGCATTTATTTATGTTAACACTATAAAAATTGTAGAGTAGTGTGTTTGTTTCACTAGCTAAATATAGAAGACATTAAAAAGAAAAAAAATCAAGAACCTTCAAAGCTACAATGAAACAAAAGGTCAGTTCCGCGAACAAAAAAAGAAGTCAATTTAAAAAAAAAGGGCGATAAAGACACAAAATTAATAATCATTGTTATTAGTAAGATGACACTTAGCTTAAGTCCTTTTTGTACAAAAACAACTTTAATTTAATTTAGTGTTAATTTTGTTGGAAGTCCTATTAAATAAAATAAATAAATAAATTACTGAAGCATAAGTAGCATTAAATACATGTGTATAATAATATTAACAACCGGTATTGACTTTTAGAAATAATACACCTATTATTATGTGAGAAAAAAATAATTTCATAGGAAAGGACCCAATATAATATATTTCCGGTATGGTGCTTTTATTTACACTTTAGTGACAATTACTGCAAAGAACAAAACTAATATATTCAATTAGGTATTTTATGAAATAAGCTTAGTCCTTATTACGAAACTTCTCTTATGTTTTTAGTGAAGCCAGGAAATACAGATAGTGTTAGTTTTAAAACCAATTTTAGCTAACGTTTTGAAATAAGAACTATTTAAAATTATCGAAAAGGTCTGGCGTTCAGGAAAGTGTTTTATTTTTTTGTAATCTATCAGTTGCCCAGAAATTTTTAAATATCGTTTTTAATAAAATGGCGTATGTTTCTTGCTAGTTAGGTATTTAGCTTATTTTTTATTGTAATTGGTCATAATATCTAAATAATGTTTAAAAATATTGCGTAGGTACATGTTCAAATAAAGCCACATATCTAGAGCGAACTTGCTGAAATCGATTGGCCCAATTCAGTTATATTTTAAGTAGCGTGTAACTGATGCGCCCCGTACCTATATCCAGGTTTCTACTTTACTTTTGGTCGTACAATAGATTTCTTCAATTCTAATTCACAATATATAAAAAGAAGTATAATCGTAAATTACAACTAAACTAAAGATAACTAAGAATCAAGGTTTTTTTACTGCTATCATTGACAAATAATGAACATTATAGAAATTATATTATAATTTTTTTTATAATTATTAATCATCATCGGCTTATTAAGATCCCACTACTGGGCCCAAGACTTTCCACATGCACTATATTAAAAATCGCGTTTACTGCAATCTCATGACAAGCGGGACCAACTGCTTAACTCGCCTTACGATGTATGGATTAGCTCCTGATATTTTTATTTGGCACCCATCCGGTAATTTAGCACTGTGTAAGTTGCTTAACTTGCAAGATTAGATTCGAATAAGTTGCGCCATCGTGCATTTATTTGTTATTATGTAATATATGTTTTACATATCACATAACACTTTAGAATAGAATATAATATAGTAATCTTTATTGAACAAAAGCTTGATGAGTTTGTTGGCCAATTTTAGGTGAATATTAGTATTTTGTATGCTTATGTGCGTTACAAAACTTGTTATGAATGTCAAAAGAGTTTTATTAAATATGTAATTTTAAAAAAGCGACATTAAAATACACATTTTAACTTAATAAAAATATAATTTACTAGAAGAAGTTGTATAGTGCATTATTTGAGAATTTATGAAGTTGACCAAAACCATGGACTTTAAACTGATCACCTGTCAACTTTCACAAACAAAAATCTTTAGATTCAAATTTTGATTCAGTCTTTTCTGTTTTTCTGGATTTTCTGAAGAGAGAAACGCAATCAGATTTGTATGTGTACCAGTTTATGACAATATTCCGTTCGAGTTCAATACGATAAGATATGTAAATCACCAATCGCCGAGTGAAGGTCACAGGGTGAAAGTGCTGGAAATAAAGAAGGCTTGCAAAAGCGTGGGCGAGTCTACGGCGCTGCTACGGGCAGACGGTGCGTAGGCGGATTCGTAGCGAGTCCGCTCGTCGTAGCTACACGTGGCCCGTTACAGTGCATCTAACAACAGTAGGTATAACTACAAAAAAAATACCCCTAACGCTTACAAACTTACCTTCAAAAGCGATCCTTTAAAACTGAACATACCTAGTCGCACGCGTTCGAACCGTCATCATAACTCATTCGTAAGTTCGTAAGTTATGTTGCCGCGTAGGCTCGCGATGCCGCCTACGTAGCGACCGTTCCTCGACTGGTGGCTACATCCGCAAATTTCCCTTCAGGAGTTAGGCTTGAATGGGCCTGCGCGCGGATTGGTCGGGGCGGCGTGACGTCATAACGAAAATCACAGTGATACCGCTTTCTGTGTGTGTGCGTGAGGCCGCCATGAATGAGCCTGTGCCGAGCGGGGCCGCGCCCGCGCCGCGCCTCTCTGACGTCACGGGCCAGCCTCCATTATGCACCCCGACATTTTTAGTGACATATGCATTTAAAATAAATTTAAAAAAATTAAGTAATAAGAAAAAGATATAGATTGTTTTTTAAGGCAAGCTTTTTAATCATATATGATATTAAATGAGTATAAAGCTGAAGCTGGAAGCGCACTTTACACAAAAATCTTAACGACTGAGGGGCTATTTTATTTGTAACTGTCGGAACAACAATGCTAGTAGCTTTCTGCTTATTTAGGCTATTCATGCCGACATAGAACAATAGCTGAACATTTGCTGTGAATTAAAACTAGAACCTCCACGCTTGAAAGTCTAATCACAAAGAAGTATTGTATTAAAATTTACTTTATTTTTGCAAGAGCTCGAGCAGGAGCTGTTAGTTATATGCATGTTTAAACAAATTAAGACACTGACAAATTAAATTGATAGGTTTTGCTTGACATGTCAATAATATGTTTGCTGTCTCCACACAAAGCCAGTACTTGCTGGCAGAACAAAGGTAACAAGTAACAACAGAATAACTTTAATATGGTGAGGGACAGTAGGTACTGTGCAAATTTAAAATATTATAATAATGATGAAATGAGAAAAAAAATCTATAAATATAATGAAATCTCCAATCAGTTAACCAAAAACCCAATAAATTTATTATTATAAATTTTTTGCTGAAAACATTTCTGTTTTGTCAGAAAAAAAAATTACAAAAAAAACAAAAATTGTGAGTGTTCTATTATTATTTAATTTTAAACGAACATAACAATAAATGGTCTTAGTAAAACAGTCTTTAATTTATTAGTTGAGTTAACATTTTGTATATTTAAAAAAAATATTCTGAAAAAGTTGCCTATCAACAGTTTGACCTTCGAACTTTACGTATGCAGGTGGTTCCAGAAATAGCCTGCATGCGACAGGGTGCGTCCGGTCGTTGACCGCTGCAGCGCCCCCCTCAGCCCGCCCGCGCCGTGCCCCACCCCCGCTGTGACCTGGTCACGGTGCAACAAGTAAGGGGGGCGAGGGGAGGGGTATCGACTCTGCCCCTTTGACATTTAGGAACTTGGTTCAGAGATAAAATAGGAAGTTGGAGAAGGTTCGCTCTGTACATTCCAACTTGACTGTCGATGCTACGTCGTAGCGCGCTACGGATAATGTTTATGCATCGTAGTATGGAACTGTTAAGGTGCGTTGGTTATTTCAGATTTGTGCAGCGGTCCTTCTGCCCTTAATATTTTTACGGATTTTGTGTCGTTTATCATGACGTCACACTTAACGCACTTACAAGGAGCGCTTAATATAGGAAAAAGATAATTGCATTTGTCAATTGTTTCAAGTTGATAGAAACATAATGATTGAAATATAATTAGCTCTATAACATGGTGGAGCTTGATGGCGCAGTGGCTTACGCGTTCAGGTTGCTATTTTGCAAGTTAAGCTACATTTGCAATGTCGTAGTTGATGGGTGATTCCTGGTTGTTGAGTGGGACGTCAATAGTCGGATGCTGATGTTGAAGTGTAGCATCACGTTTATTTTTCATCGTGATTGTGCTTCCATCTGTTCTGTTTAGATACAGATCTAAAAGGATGCTTCGTTACCTAGATAATTTATGTAAGTCTTTATAAAGAATTAAATAATTTTGGTATTTTTAAATTTTGAATCCCCATAACTTCGTAAGTCTACTGACGTGAATTAATTTCTAAGCGTATCAGCATTCTGAATAGGTTAAATGGACACTTATGTGTTAATGTTAGCACCATATCAACAATGTCGTAAAACAATATATTTGAAAGGTATTAATTTAATTTATTAGGTACCTATATATAATAGCTAACTATACCTCATTCACCTATATAACGAGATAATTCTACCAGATTAATAAATATTTAATATAAATTAATGTTATTTAAAAATGTAATATAAACTATTACATACTATTTTTACATTTTTGTTAAGGTTTAAGTAAAGTAAAAAAAATAAGGAAGTATATACTAATTCAATATACGGTCCTTCAGAAAGTAGTGTATGAAAAATGTACCCTTAACACGTGGTGTTAAGAATTATTTTTGAGCTGCATCGCCTGACCTTTGCCACCCATCTAGCGGTAATGCCCAAAACAAGCGACTTGCTATTACTAGATGGTTTATTCAGTACTAACCCCCTTATTCATAAAAACTATTTAAGCATTTTTGAGTTAAATATTGTTTTGTCAACGTCACACAAACGTCATTTTGTATTTGAGAAAAAGAGACAAAACAATGATTAACTAAATAATGCTTATATAATTTTTATGAATAAGGGGGTTATTGTTTAATAAAAATTAAACAATAGAAATCGTTTACTTTTCAGTATGTAAAAATAGGTTTTTTAGTATATAAAAGGTCCTATTTTATTAACCCCAAATATTTTGAGGATAAATTCAACAACATAAATAATCTATTTTTATGAAAAAACCTTAAATTTTTATACGCTAGTATTCAAGAAAAAAGCCAAAAGACATTTCTATTAAAAAGTAAAATAAAACACCCCTTACGCACTATCGGTAGTTTCAATTCAAAGGAGCTGAAACAGAGAGGCCGCAATGCCTACACCGCTTACACGTGCCCGTAGTTTCATTCAAAGGAGCCGACAGAAAGGCCGCTCTTAAAAATATTTCAATTTTTATGTTAGGAACAGTAAAAATAAAATCTAGCCTGATTTTTTTTTTAAATGGTAGGGCCTTATTTCTCTGATATAATTAGATGTTTTGTCAACATATTTGCGGTTGATAAAATGTGACCTTATGTATTTCTGTGTTTTTTAATACAGAAGGTATAAATTTTTGGGGTTCGTACACTACATGGTCGTTCGTACATTTTGCGTAAGTTAGCTAGTTCCCTAGTGGTCGAGAGTTCTGTCTGAATAACGCTTTTGATCCGCCCATATCGTCACTTATTATCAGGTGGTTTGAAGGCGAAACACTACCCCGATATGTATACACATTGTAAAGAACTTGAGTTATATACATTTTTTATGCACAAAAAACACACATACAGAGAACAGTTTACAAACAATGATGAGCAAAAGTGGACTTATCTTTAAAAGAGATCTCTTCCAGCCAACCTATGGTGGAATGGGAGCATCATGTTTAAAACGTAATTTTTTACCACGAACTACAGTGCTGTGGAACCAGCTCTCAGCGGCGGTATTTCCGGACCAATATGACTTAGGAATCTTCAAGAAACGAGCCTATTCCTTCCTTAAAGGCCGGCAACGCATCTGTGATTCCTAGTGTCCATGGGCGGCGGTGATTGCTTTCCATCAGGTGACCCGCCAGCTCGTTTGCCTCCTTCTATTATAAAAAAAAAAAAAGAAAAAAAAAGGAAGTTACAAAAGTGCAAACAAAAATATATCCCAATTTATCCCAGAACCTCGATTTAATTGTTTTCATCAGATCATTTGATGTCCCCACTGCTGGGGCACGAGCCTTCTCTATGGATGGATAGTGAGAACGGGCCATAATTGTTTTAAAAGGTCAGATGCCTAGAGCATCCCTCCAATGCAGCTCTTCCTTGCTTCAGGAGGCACGTAAAGCCGTTGGATGGCTGAATTAGCAGTCGTTAACAACCACAAATCCGTACTGTGCCTCCGTTGTTGTATACAGCCCGTTATTTTTATTTTTCTGTGGATCAGTAATGTGCTTTTTACTTTGTAAGTATGGACCGCCGACAGTTAATTATTATAAATTTTTATCTGTCTATAAATATGTATTTTAACGACTGTACTTTTGAAAAAGTAGACATATTGCTACGATGTCTTTTACCGATGATGTCCCTAAACTACGTAGGAAATATAAGACGTGGGCTTTGGCCGACATAGGCTTTTTACTTTGTAGGTATTGACCGCCGGACCCGTTCTCCCTAAGGTGTTTCCTTCCATAAGGAAGACTCATGTCCCAGGAGCGGGATATAGAAAGAGCTGGTGGTGATTGCAACCCTTGAGATACATGGCGTTTCCAGTTGATCGGTGATCGTTGTTCCGTCCCATTCACAGGCCAAGGTAGGTGCGTGCGTCACGAGGCAAGGCCGCTTCGTAACACTATAGACATTGGCCCCACTATTTGAACGACCCCAATTTTTTAGTAATGGTGGTATTTTCGGTACCAAGGATGTCCACACTATTAAAAGTTGTATAGCTGACAGTGATGTATTTATTGAGTGGTAGACTTTTGTACTGATTTGTTTGTCTCAATAGATCAGTCTTTTTTTGAGACTTGACTTCTCATAACAATAGAACAGAATCAATCAGAATATGTTGAGCAAATTTGTAAAAAATATATATTAGACTTAGAAGGTTTGATTCGAAAAATATACTTCTTTTTCCAATACGATAACTAATAAATAATCAGAATAGAGTCGAGTCAGAATAGGTGCTTTGTCCAGTCAAGTTATGTCTCTAGAAAAACGAAAAGGATCTCAGAGGTAGGTTCAGCATCTACAAGGAGGTTAAGGTGTTCAGAAAAGTTTTTAACCGACTTTGTAGGTTCTATGTTCCACTGTTCGTATTTTTTTTATGTATGTTCATCGATATCTCTGTCAATTGTGGACCGTTTTTTAAAAGTCTTTTTTTTCACGATATAATTAATTCATAAGCACTTTAATGTGTAGGGTATAATGTTATTAAGTATTGTTTTTGAACAAACTAAAAATATGTACGTAATTTTCTTTGTCTACCTGTATGGAAGTCGCTACCCAACGAACTACAACTTAAAAAAAAATAATTTCAAAAAGGAGGACATCATCATGATTGTGCCTTAGAAATCTTAATGCCATTTACTTTAATGCTCGCAATATACACATATCACAAAGTGGTCATGTGTTTCCATAGCGCATCTCGAAGAACAGCGATTTTAGGTATATGGATGGGTTAGGATATTCGCGGAAAGCACGTTACGCCGTTAGTCCTAGTTATTTTCGTAAGATAGCAGTCGATAAAACCCACCAACTCGCATTTGGGCAGATTTTCCCATGTGCTTTTTTAAAGTTATTTTTTTATCGAAGAGAAAGTAAATAACTTCAACCTGGTGGTGAGTCCAGATACGAAGGCACCTAGTGGAGCAGGATAATCCTTAGGTTGCCGAAGCGTGTGATACAAAATACAAATACAAAAATACAAAATACAAAAAAGTTTATTTCAGCAACTTAGTCTAATACAGGCATAATGTGGTTGGTGCTCCCATTTGAGCTAAAAATAACTTGTTGTAGGCAGCACCGCTCTTCCATAGCATGGTTACAAATAGACTAAACCACTTAAACATTTAGAAAACATTTTATGTGTGTGTGTATGTGTGTGTGTTTGTGTGTGTGTGTGTGTGTGTGTGTGTGTGTGTGTGTGTGTGTGTGTTATTTTGTTATTTTATTATATAAAACATTGACAAATTGCCTCTGCGCAAAAACAGACTTCACCCGTGGTTGATGTGTAACATTACGTTTTCTTCTGGCATTATTTACATTGTGTTGGTAAGGAAGCGATTTGTGTTTCCTTAACACGGTGGACAAAACATATAATTTTCTGATAGTCAGTAAATTACTGGAGGAGTAGAGTAAGGCTGTTGAAAACTCACGCGGCTTAAAATACATGACTTTAAGTAATGATCTCTGAGCTCTCTCCAAATCAAGAAAGATCGTTTTATTCGCTCCACCCCACACAGTTATGCAGTATGTCAAAATAGATTGCGCCAAGGATAAGTATGTTAGACGCAATAGACGTTCTGAGGCTACATATCGTAAAGTTTTAAATGTCCATATCAGTTTTCTCGTTCTATTCATAAGCAGTTCAATATGATTGTGCCATGATAGACGCTGGTCAAGCATAACACCCAAGTATTTTGTACAGGTCACTTTTTTAAGTTCAGGACAAGAGCAAGACACTAAGGTATTTTCAACACATTGGTGTACCTTTATTCTGAAATCAGGACTGGGTTGCCCGTTGTCATACTTGCTAAAACAAATATAGTTACTTTTATTGACATTTAGTGACAAAAGGTGAGTATTCAGCCAAGTAGCGATTTTGGTGAGTCCCGCTTCAGTTCTTGATTTTAAGTTTACCCAATCTTTAGCTACAAAAACAATAGCAGTGTCATCCGCATACGAATATATGTTACCTCCGTCTACTTGCATATTACATAAAGTGTTTACATATACCAGAAATAAGGTAGGACCCAGTACACTACCTTGGGGCACACCGTAGTTGACTACACATTCAGAACTCAATGTTGATCCTACCGCAACTCGCGAAATACGATCAGTAATGCCTACGTCCTGAAGACATCGTAGAAGAATTGGTATAGATACAGTATCGAAGGCTTTTCTTAAATCAAGAAAAACCGCCAGACATTTATTACCAGCATCAACATTTTCAACTATAGTTGAAGTCAAGGCTAGTACAGCGTCTTCCGTGGATAAGTTCTTTCGAAATCCGAATTGAGACTTAGAAAATATATTATATTTGGAGAAAAAATTCTGCAGTCGTATATTTATTAGTTTTTCTAAAATTTTTGCTATCATAGATATTACAGATATAGGTCTGAAGTTTGAGGGGTCCGTTTTTTTACCACATTTATGTACGGGCGTAATAGTTGTGTTTGCTTTAGTGCCGTCGGAAACATCCCGCACTCAAAACACCGGTTAATGAGATGAACTAGAATAGGTACAATCTCTTTTGATGCTAACTTTAAGAATCGTGCCGGTATTTTGTCCCACCCAGGAGCACTGTCAGCCTTCATAGACATGATAATAGAGTAAACCTCATTAGGATCAGTACCCAAGAGCACGAATGATGTCACCGGGGCCGTGGTAGTATTAGAATCATCTTCTTCAGTTCTGAGAGTAGAAATATTTTGAGCCATCAGTTCACCAATAGTAGCAAAATAAGTATTAACTTTATCAATATTTTTTCAATATTAAGAAGTTCTAAGTTTTGTGATTTGGGTGTTTTACGCTGAGTTAAGTTATTAACGATGTTCCATAGCTTTTTTGGATTTTTGATGGCGTTTTCTAATTGAATCCTATCATAGTCTGAAGGCGATAAGGGAAAACCGTCTGCAGGAGACGGGCAGCAGCGCCTCTTTCAAACAGTAGGCCATATTGCGATCGCCAACCCGCCTGCCAAGCGTGGCGATTATGGCAAACCCCCCCCCTCACATGAGGACCGATCGTTGTGGCGATCCTCGGGGGAGGCCTATGCCCAGCAGTGGGCGTCATATGGGTGATGATGATGATGATTTATAGGAGCTATAAGACTGTAGTGTCACGTTTTTGGACATTCCAGAACCAGAAGCAACATTTATTTTTAAGCAGTCTCATCTTTGAAGGTACATCTTTGATCCCTATATACAAAAGCATATCATCTATTCAAATATACTGTGTAAACATTATGGAATACAATAAAGTATTGAGGTGTGTAACTGTATTAATATATTTTTATTAAACAAATAGCAAATTACACCAGTCTTTAACCATAAGTTACCGTATATACTGCTAAAAAGATAAGTCTCTAAAATAACAACTCCAAGTACCTAAATATAATACAAAGTACAGGAAAATTATCACTATGTTTGGAAAGCCGTTAATTACTTTACAAGTCACAATTTTAAATCCAGTTTTTAACCTAATGCTCTTTAAAAATATCACGCTTCACCTAATAATTTTCATCATTTGGGATTAAAAGAAATAACATTGGGCTCTATTAGTTATTACTACAGCGTGACGACGCAGGGTTTTGTAAGCGAAAAATCCGAACTTTTGTGTGTAATATCTTTTTAATTTTTACAAAATAGTAAAAAGTATTAAAGACTTAATTACCGTTGATAAGCATATTTAACAAATTGGGGTTTGCATCCAAGTACCATGCGTTGTGCATGCGTCAAGACAACGTCGGGCATGAACGGGCGAGCCAGCCTGCGTACTTCGATTCATGAATACAGGCCTGCACCCGGGGTGACCTACTTTTTGACTCGATACCCTCAACCACAGCAGCGAAACGGCGCAAGCGACACACCCCGTACTACAACAATACAACCTCTAACGTAAAACCTCAATAGTAAATTTTGTTCGTATTGTGAAATGAGGTTATGCACTTCTTCGACTCGAGGTCATGTGATGACGTCAGTCGGCGCGGGGGGGTTGCAGTGCCGAAATTAGGTCAGTTTCATTCTGAAATAGGCAGGGCTCGCGGGGGTGGGGGCGCAGGGCGGGCGTGTCCTCGCTCGATCGCAAATTTAGCTGCCACTAATTATGAAGGTCCATGGTGTTTAATGGCATCAGGAAAAAATTTATAGCCGTTAAAATTAGGTAACCATTGATGCGAACTGGACATTTTCACAGTTTCCTTTATGAACCATACTTATTTACAAAAGTATTGTATAGTAGTTTATGCAACTGTCATATAATGAAGGGTATTAAAACACGAGTGTGAGTTTATGAAACGAGCGCAGCGAGTTTCGTAATAGTAACGAGTGTTTTAATACCCGTGTTATATGCAGTTGCATACACTACTTTATCTTCACTAATGCAATTAGTCAAACAACAAGAGTAAAAGCTGACAATAGTTTATTTATAATAATTGTTCAAATTTTGGATGGTACAATTTTGAAAGTTAATGTTAATTATTGATCCAGCAGCTGTAGCGGTCGCGGGGCAAGCAGTAGAGCTCGTAGACGGAGTTGGAATATTTATAATTACTTCATTCGTCTTGTTTTCTATACTGTTCAAGATCGTATTTGAGACTTGAATTTTATTCATTAAAGACTCATCAATGTAGCTTTCAGCCACAGTAGAAGACTTCCACCCCCCGTGTCGTTTCAGTGCGGTCAAATCACCACCGCTATCTATGAGAAGGGTCGCCGAGGTGCGCCGGAAGCAATGCCCCGTGTACAACGCTGGGTTAGGCAGATTCAAAAAACTTGCGATAGTTTTTCCCAGAGCACCAAATTTATTAATACCAGTTCTTTGATCGACGCACTTCCCCGATCTATAGCTCAAGAAAAAGGCAGGGTTTCGACAGGGGGTGGGTCGAAGTTCCATGTATTTTTTACATACGGCATAGCAGTTGCCCGTCACAACGAAAGAACGATCTATTTTCGTTTTTGTTTTCGAAACTTTCACCATGATTGTACTGTCGTCTATGTTAGAGACTTCATCGAACTGGATGTTGTATAGCGCTTGTATTATCTTGTTGTATGCCCCATTATGCCGAAGATTAGTGCAACCTGTAACAATAAACGATATAATAATCTTGAGGTACATAGCCAAGGCAAAAACTATGATTTATGAAGTAGTAAAGTGTAGGTACCTACTACCTAATTTATACACAAAGCGCTTAAACGGAGTGTCTAGATAACTTGCGTGTGTAGTACGTAAGTACTAGGTAGATTAAATAACAGAACTAAAATACACTTACCTTTTCAAAAAGATACAAAATATCTGGTGAATCTTTCAGGAACATCTTTATTTGACCTGATGTTAAACGTCAAGGACTTTTTTTCCTTGTGTCCTTCTGAACTGCGTTTCAGGAACGCTATGACTTTTGAATACTTCGTGATATCAATATTGTTGTAGATACTCAGTGTGGACTTGAGCATAGAATATTTAGCCCACATAGAAGATGGCTTGAATTTGTCGGAGAGGTCTTTGAGATACACAAGAATGACATTTTCAGAAAATGATGTAGTTTTCTTTTCGATCTTCCATGCCAAAAAGTTATTATATTCTTTTTCATATAATTTTCTAGATTTTTCTGGCAAAAGATTGTGAGTTACTTTTGTTGCCAATTCTAGAATATCCGGAGGCGTACAAATATCATCGTCGCTGTCCATTTTTAACTTTTAATTTGTATTTTAAAAACAAAACACATTGCGAAACATTAAATTCACGCGTACGTGTATTGTCACAGTGAACTTGCCGCCATTAAAATCTAACCAATGAGAGCGCAGCTGCGCGCGCAGGGCCAATCAGGAGCGAGCGCGCGCTGTTCTTTTTTTATTTAATTGGCACAAGATCTTACCAAAGAGTTTTGTGTATGTAAGTTTAGTAGTTTCGACGAAGTTTTCACGTATAACCCAACTCTTTTCAAAAGCCAGCCTAATATCAAAATTTTATACAACTTGTATGAGGATTTTGACATAAGGCTCGCCAGGTTAATTGGTCGCGTTTTATTGATGTTATAATGAGATTTTACGATATCGATGTGGATATTATACCATCATGTGAAATTGCTTAAATTGAGTGTTTTGTTGTCTGCGCTATAACAGTAGTAATTATAAGTCAAGTATTGGAAACATAAGTAGAATGTTACAACATTAGTGTAGATAAAAGATTTTTCGTTACAGGATATAGTGGTAAGAATATCTGAATGAGCAAATTAAATTACTAAAGTAGGTATTTAAATTAGTAAATACGTTATTTTTAAGAACTGTATCAGGCCAATAAAATATCATACCTTGTAGCTTTGTCCTATTTTATAAAATGAAATAATTAGAAAATTATCAAAAGAGAGGATTTCTGGTTAGCACATACTTACCTACTGTTATTTTTTTATTTATTTCAGTTATAAATTAACCGCCTCCGTGGTCAAGCGGTTAGAATACCGGTCTCAGACACGTCAGTTCCGGGTTCGATTCTCTACGAAGTTACATGTTTGTACTCGATTTGGCTAGTTTTTTTTTTTGAGAGAGATTGCGGATTGCCTCTAACGGCATTTTCAGCGTCACCGGGGTTTTTTGGGGGCGGCGAGGGAACGGCATCGCACACTTAAAAGTGCGCGTCCCCTTGCTCTACTAGAGTCTCCGAAGGGTTCGGATCGGATCGAGGAGCGGAACCACCCGAGGGCGCCTCTAAAGGCTCGGACCTCGGCTCGGGTAGACCGGCCGTGGAGGAGAAGAGAAACGCCCAGGTACATGTCTGTACCTGGTGTAGAGCGCGTGTGAACCGGTTCTACGTACCCTTGTTCTACGAGTACGGTGTCTTGGGCCTAAATTAGTGTGCATGTTTAGTATATTACGTAAACGTGTAGTGGCATTTAGAGGATCGGGCGGGGGGTCGATTTGGCTAGTGGTAGGGCAATCTCTGTTCTGTGGTAGGGCGTGTGATTTCACGTTTGGCGATATGGGTAATATAATATAATATAACTTATATTAGTAAAGATTTACATTTTAACATGACTGAATGCTTTAATAATAACTGCTACTACTTTATTTTTGATCAATTTGTTTTTGTAAATATTACATGTGTTACATCCCCTGTGTGGTGCCGGGGATAAAGAATTGCACCACTCCATCTCTTCCTGTGGGTGTTGTAAAAGCCAACTAAGGGACCATTCCAGAGGATGGGCAGCAGCATCTCTCTGAGGTTACCCTCAACCTACTGCGATCGCCAACCCGCCTGCTAAGCGTGGCGATTACGGCAAATACCCCTCATATCCTTGGGGGAGGCCTTTGTGCAGCAGTGGACGTCTTTGGCTGAGAAGATGATGATGATGAAATATTATATATTTGTTATACCTGTACAAGGTGACTAAGTAATAAGGACACTATAACATAGTAATCACGATCTATGTACCACTTAGTTTACAATTAATAGTTTGGGTTTGAGTTTGAAGGCCAAGCGCATATACCCCTGGCGAAATTTGTAAAAAAAGATTATTTGTAAGTTAAAGTCCGCCTAACATAACTATCCTCGCCTTCCCAGACGGTGGTACCAACATTAGCAACTCTACAGAGGGTAATGCGAAAAAAACGCTTACTACCTGTTTACCAGATCCGTCCCATTCGTTGTAAGTGCATCATCCTAAAATAGGTGACCCGAATACGGAGGCATAGCTCTGTACCACAAAATAAATAGAACCGCAGAAAGTAAACTACATACAAACGCGCCCGCGTAACACATACAATCTATATTAATATTATAAAGCTGAAGAGTTTGTTTGTTTGAACGCGCTAATCTCAGGAACTACTGGTTCGAATTAAATTTTTTTATGTGTTGAATAGTCCATTTATCGAGGAAGGCTTTAGACTATATAACATCATGCTGCGATTAATAGGAGCGAAGCATCAGTGAAAAATGTTGCAAAAACGGGAACAAGAGCCTAAAAAATTAAAAATGCTGCCGAAAGTCACTATTCCACGCGGACGAATTCGCGAGCACAGCGAGTATGTAACAAAAACCCTGTCCGATCGCAAAGGGGTATATAGGTATACAAATGAAAATAACAAAAATATTTTTTTTATTAAGTTTTATGTATTAAATTAAGTAGGTAAGTATATTAAGTTATACGTCTATAGATATTTGATATTGTTTGCTTTTTTCAGTTTTATTATTATTGTTTTTTTTTCTGATACGTCCCACCAGTACATGTCGTGGCGACCTATAATTGAGACAGCATTTAGCTTTAAGATAAAAAAATAGCTTCTTTCTTGTTTTAATGTATATCTTGTTGGTTGTCCTATTTAAATAAACAAATAAACATATATTATTCATGAAAATAAAAAAGTTATCGTCATTTAAAACGCATTTTTTTGTACCGAAATCGCTCAAATTACCCCCAAAATCTAGCTATAATTATAATTAATGTGACCACACTTTCCATCAATGGCGGCGGCGCCAAAGGTCCTACCTACCGAAGTGCCGTCAAAAGTATTGCCACGTAAGTGTTGTTATTTAACAAAGTTTTATCATAACTAATAACACCTTGTACGGGCACAATACATTGTAAGTGGTAATACAATGTAATCGCGCTGAATTGCAAAGGCGTACAGCCACGTACGCCATCGCCAGTCGTTCCCCGTCGCGCTAAGAGTACACTCGCAAACTAGTTCCCAAAAGCGTATTGATAATAGTTGCGACACACATAGCACATAAGTTCTTGTCTAGATATATACTTGATGTACATTATACGTGTAATCATATTAAATAAAAGACTTCGTTGTTTGTGACTAGAAATACTTTAAAAACGTTTACACCGCACACTAGCGCCCCCAATGAAAAAAAAAAACATATCTAGTAATTGGAGATAGAAAATCAAATTATGCTCAACAAACTATTTGAATAAAGTAATTTAGCATTTTTACGTCACCTAATGAACACCTGACATGTTATGGTTTAGATAAATATGGCGTTATAGTTAAAAGTGGCCGTAACGTCTTATTAAACCATAACATGTGAGGTGTTCATTAGGTGACGTAAAAATGCTAAATTACTTCATTCAAATAGTTTGTTGAGCATAATTTGATTTTCTATCTCTAATTACTAGATAAGTTTTTTTTTTCATTAGTGGCGCTAGTGTGCGGCGTAAACGCTCTTAATTGCAACCAACCTTCTGAGAGTCAATAAGATATTGCTGGCATTCATATAGAACAGTGCAGCGATATCTTACAACCTTAACGGGTCGGACAGGATTTTTTTTACATATTGTATAGACAACCTCTCTCAGATACGGAATGTCGCAACAGGTGCACTCGGACTGTTCTGAATTGTTCCGAGATGTGTGTCCGTGAGTACGTTGCTCGAGTGCAGTATGTTTAAGCTTACTTTCTGTGGGTCTCCTTATTTTATGTCAGTACGTAGCCTAGGGTAGTGACGTCAGAACTTCCCGACCTCGTAGCACACCTCTGAGGTCTGGGAAATATAATATGTATATCGATGACGTCATGAAAAACTTTAAAAACATTGTCAATCAATTTCTGGCAGAGTTGTATATCGAATTTCAGAGGAGCTTTTATGGTACAGTTTTTGATTGATAAGATAGATAGTAAGATAAAAGTTTATTCATTGTACCTACACCATAGAAACATGACAAAGAAACGAAATTAGACGGCGCCGGCGGTTTTATCACCCAAAAGTGATTTCTTTCAGGCAACCTTTAGATGGACCATCAGCATCACATGCTTTCATGTCACTGATTTGACACGATCCATATGGATGTAAACACCACTTTACATGGATAGCGCGCAAAGATATTTGGTGACTCCTTTCTATGTCGCACTTCCAAAAGATGGAACAGTCTACCAGCACACATTTTCCCTCCTTCCTATGACATGGGGTCCTTCAAACGAGGCGTGAAGAGGCACCTTGTGGGCCGGCAGGGTGAGGGTGACTGATGCTGCGTTGCTTTCACACTGCACCTGTTGTCTTCGCGTCTGGACTCCGTTACCACATAACATAAGGTGGAGTGGAGTCATTTGCCGAGCCAGGTATAAAGAGTTTTAAATATTTAAATACACAATACAAATATAAAGACTTTATTTTATTTTATTTTTTATAAAAAAGAAATGGTAGATTTGGTAGATTATGGTAGTCGGGATACGTAGTTAAAATTCGGAACCACGGCTTGAGAACATTACCCAAATTCACATTATAAGTATCGTTAAGTAACGTTATATATAAAGATAAATTGGTAGCGGTTACGCAGGTAACGTTATATAGAAATGTATTGTTACTTTTTTCATTTCATATCGCACTTTAGCCAATCCGCGTGGTGCGGTAATTTGCCACCCAGGTAACGTTACCAAGCTTAACGTTAACTTTGCTTTTAACGTTATCTTCGTATGATAGAGGTAACGTTACCTAATATTAAACGTTATTTAAAGTCCTATTCGGAACAGTGTCGGGGAAAATGCTGCATTTGGATTTTGAACCCTTTGACATACCGGGATTAGGTGCACATTCAATTTTGCTATAGTGGCTCTCACGGAATAGATAAATAAGGTGGCTCTGTACCACACGAGCAAAATGTATCAACACTATCCAATATCCTAAATCCTTTGTAAGCCAAAAGAGCTCTATTCGTGTATTTTTTACCAACACTTTTACGAATTGTAATTAGTTCACAAGAAAATTTGCCGTAATTATATTTTGTAGCCTTTATATTTATATTTTGTATTTAAATATTTAAAACTCTTTGGCATTCTCTACCAGTCAACCATAGGGTGGTACATTCAATTCAATTCAGAGTGATGAAAAAAAGTAGACAAAAGTGTACAAAATATTCTAGGATCCCACTGCATACCAAAGGCCTCATTGAAATCAATTAGTCGCGATGAAACCTACTTACGGAAGAATTATATATACTCATTAAGATTAATCATAAGGGAGCTCGATGGTAGTGGCTAGCACGTTCGAGCTGCGATCTAGCATTTAGTTCATCACAATCATCAATGTCATACTGATGGAGTAAATAAATAAAAATATCTCAAAAAAAAAAGAAGTTCTTAGGCATGTACGCCGTTGGTCCAGGGGGCGATTTTTCGATCTCACCGGCTATTTCGATACTAAAAGTGAGTATGAAATATGAAATACACTATGAAAAATCATATTTTTTGCAAATGTTTACTACTTTATTGTTTAATAAGATACGATTTATACCGATCGCGAATTGCCGTTGTCAAAAATAAGTTACCAGTGACTTTGAATAAGGGAAAAAGAAGAACTCTTAATTGTAATCATATAGCGCGAAAATGTGTTTAAATCGCCCCCCAGTAAGATAACAAACAAGTTCCTCACAACCTTGCAATCCACATTAGGCCACAACCAGCTCATTATATGCCCCCACTTCTGGGGCACGAGCCTTCCCTATGGATGGATAGAGAACGGGCCATAAACCACCACGCGGGCTCAGTGCGGATTGGTGTTTGTAAACGACGGCTAATGCAGCCGGGCCCAACGGTTTAACGGCCCGAAGCACGGAGGAGCTCGAGAGAGAGACATTTTTGGTCACCCATGCAAAGACCAGCCATTGCGAAAGTTACTTAACCTTAGTAATCGCAAACTGACCGCGTTAATCACAGCTCCTTGTCTAAACTCTTCGTCGAGCTTTGGGCAAGCGAGGTACATTATGGCCGGATCTCCCCATATTAACCGCCTTTGCGGTCTAGTGGCTAAGACCACCGGTTTAGACCCAGAGGTCCCGGGTTCTATTCCCAGCGGGGGTACATGTTTGTGTACTCGGTTTGGTTGGTGGTAGGGCTTGTTTGTCCGCCTGGCTAGCTACCACCATCTTATCTAAATATGTCGCCGTAATATCAATGTATGTAGCATTGTTGTGTTCCGGCAGCTAGAGATGATAGCCAGTACCTCACTAGTTGAGGATCCCGGGTGAAGTGCGCTTCCATCATTGGCCTTATCATCACTTAACATCAGATGAGATCAAGGCACTGTGCTTACCCGTTAATATAAAAAAAATATATAAAAATATGCTGAAAAGCCTGAGCCCGCACCGTGACGCTTCTAGGCCGATAATGAATGAAAGAAAAATTTTAAAGGTGGCTAGTCCCTGAGCTAATGCAGGTTATTGACGCTTGGAGCACCTGAGTCGTCGTTGGAGCTCGTGAGTCGACCCTGAGGCCTAAGCTATATTGCTACGATGAGCTCATGCGTTACTTAATTCAAAGGTAGTTTAGGGCCAGTAAGGTAGTTTACCAGGCCTTTCAGGTAGTTTACCTAAGGGTCTTAATTCGTGTACAACCGCTGTACGGTGACCGTTTCGACCGCGCAATGAAAGTTCGCTTTGTTCCGTAGCCTGGCCGTTAAGTAAGTTAAGTAATAAATAACATAAAAATTGTGAATAAATAAAATATTTTCACCTCTGGGATTCGAACCTTCGAGACTTGGGTCTAGGACCGCGGTAGTCAGACCACTAGACCACAGTGTCGTGTCGTGTCGTGTAAAATATCTATCGTAGAAGTTGGCGAGCAAAAGACATTACTTTAGTTAATTTGACAAAATACCAGAGTGGTAACTAAAGTTGGAAAGTGTAATAACGACGACGATGCACATGGTGCGACATCTACAATTTTCTCTTTTCCTGAAACACAAGTACATCCCGGGAATATGTGCATACAAGTAATTTCTCACGCATGGCACAGATGGCAGCACGCACCAAGTGTAATGTAGTTTCAGACCACAGCAATAGATGTCAGTGACAACTAATGTAATTTAGGTACTATTTAATAATAATAATATTTATTCCTATACAACATGATCCATTTTGTTAGTAACAATTTAACTTAAGACTATATCAGTACCTACCTAATAACAGCGGCTTGTGTGGTCGGGTGCATTTTTTTTTTTAAATGTTAAAAGGAGGCAAACGAGCAGGCATTACTCCTTGTTACAATTTAATAGTGCATCTCGTACCTTATAGTCTATCGATGTTATTAAATCTAATTTGATAGTACTTTCGCTTCGCTTAGTCGTAAACCTTTTTAATTACTTTTACATAAAGATTAGACCGCCATCTACATGTCTTTTCCTGAAACTCACTCACCAAGTTGGCAGCAAGCACCGTAGTATAATGTTTTTATACCACACTAACAGATGGCAGTAGCTGCTTTTTATTTCTTGGATAGTCGTAAAGTAGTAAATAGCCTGTGACTGTCCCACTGCTGGACAAAGGCCTCCATCATTGAAATCAAGTCATCACTACTATTGATGGGTTATATCTTAATCACTACGCTTGCCAATAGCGGGTGGGTGATCACACACCCGGGCTATTCATCGAAAATTAGAAACGCTTTGCCCGGGAATTGAACCCGGGACCTTCGGGTATCGGGGCGTTCTGTTATCCGACGGCTATAATAAAATTAAAAAAAAAATCAAAATCATTTATTCAGTTTAGGCTACAAATAGATGGAATCTTATGAACGTCATTATGCCATCGGTTTGTAAGTTTATCTACTCTGGGCTAGATCTTGTACTGAGAAGAACCGGCAAGAAACTCAGCAAGACTCCAGCTCTTTTCTCCCTTACAGCGTCAAAAATATTGGAAAATGCCCTATCATAAAAGGACACTTTTCATCACAAATAAAAACACAAAATATAAAGGACCATCACAACATGTAAAAAACACAAAAAAAAAGAAAAAATTGATAAATTAAATATTTAAGTTTGCAAAAACATTATTTACCAGTTTGATTTTTTACAATGTCATACAGTACTAGTAAAAGTCAAAACCTGTCTAAGAAAAAACAAAGTTAAACTATAGTTAATAATAATAAAAATAAGAATAGCTTGCGTAGCTTAGCGTAATTAACTACATGCCTACTCGTAGTTCATAACTTCACATCTATGAAAGTAGCATTGTTGTGTCCCAACAAATAGAGATAAGTAAGATAGCTAGTTCCTCAATGGTTGAGGGTCCCGGGTGAAGAGCGCTTCACTTATCATCACTTAAGATCAGCTAAATGAAGGCCTGAGTGCTTGCCCAACATTGTCTTCCTAAACATTATTAATATATTTTACGCATATTTTGTTGTAAACAATTTTTTTTTTAAGGTGTTGAAAATATTTTCATAGCATAGTTAGTAGCGCACCTGGACCTGTTATGTAAACGGTGCGGGTTCGAATCCTATTTAAAATTGGTGTCTTCCTTTCAGAAGCTTTCACGAGTAGCTATAAATACACCTACACACCGTTTTGTTATGACTAACTAGTTACGTCAAATTTCTAAAATACCAACAGTCTAATTCAGAACCAGCTGGTATCGAAGTTGTAGTAAAAAAAATATGCTCCATAGTTACCTGGATAGTTTGCCAATACCTTGTCAAGTCTAACTTATATCTACATACGTGAAAAGAAAACTTCATGCCCTTTTTTAAGACATTGCGCGAACGGAATAGTGTGAGATTTGGATGGAGGAGTCCCGAAAAATAAAATTTATGTACGGTTAAATAAGCGTAAGGAGCGATAGAAAGAAAGAAAGAAAGAAAAAACATATATTGACTCTCATATATGATTAAAAATAGAAAAAAAAATTTAAAAAAAGACATGAAAAACAAAATAAATAAATAACAAACACAACAGTGTGACGAGCCAATCAGGACCCTACCTCAGCATAATATGCCGCTACGGTGTGAGAAAGTCACATCTTCGCAACGGCGCTGGTATTCTGGCAGGGCCTGTGCGAGGTGACGTTCGTTTCCACTAATAAATAAGAAAAATATATAGCTAAAAAATATATATATATAATCAAAATATAATCGGTAGCGTGAAGAGCTCGATGGCGCAGTGGTTAACGCGTACGGTGTACGGACTTAAACTTTCGCAAAGGCCGGTCATTGGACCGGTTGACTAAAACATTTATCATCTCGACCTCCTCCGTGTTTCGGAATGCACGTAAAGCCTTTGGTTCCGATTGCATTAACAGTCTTTAACAACGACTAAACTGCACTGGCCTGCGTGATGGCTTGCGGCCTCTTCTCCCTATCCATACATAGGGAAGGCTCGTGCCCCAGCAGTGGGGACATAAATATGAGCTGGTGCTGTAAAAGCGTAACATTACATTGTATAATATATATGACGACCTCCTTGGTCGAGTGGTTTGTACACCGGTTTTCATGGTGTCGCCATCTCTGAGGTCCCGTGTTATTGTTTGTCTAAATTGTCTCGGGTCTGGGTGTTTTCTATGTATAATAAGTATGTATTTAAGTATTTTAAGTATGTTTATCCGTTGTCTAGTTAACATTTAACGAGTTTCATAACGAAGCTGCTCTTGGGCTAGATAATTGATGTGAGTGTAGGAAAGTTTATTTATTATATTTATTTAAAATAATTGTATGTTTGTGGATAACGGTCGAATTTCAACCGCTGGGCGACCACTACTTTTTGTTATTATATTTAGATGTTTCCTAAGTAGTAGGTACGCTTCAGTGGCCGTTTGGGAAAACGGTTGGCCTGATATCTAGAGGTCCTGTATTCAATTCACAGGTCGGGTAAAGTGTGTGTTCGGATGATATTAGGTCCTTAAATTGACGTTTTTTTCTCACTTATTAATAGGTGTATACTTCTAAAAGTCAAAACCGGTTGTTAATATTATTACACACCTTTAATTAAGACTATGTTACTTAGGCTTTATTTAGTAATAACAATGATTATTAATTTTGTGTCTTTATCACCCAATTTTTTTTTTAAATTGACTCCTTTTTTGTTCGCGTAATTGTCTTTTTGTTTCATTGTAGCTTTGAAGGGACTTGATTTTTTTTCTTTTTATTGTCTGCTATATTTAGCTAGTGAAACAAACACACTACTCTACAATATTTATAGTGTTAACATAAATTGATGCTAAGAAAAGGTCAATGCTCGAAATGTTCAGCAAAGTGGCGCCTTTTTGAAAATCGCTGCACACCATTCAGACCTTGTTAGTTTCAATACGATTTCAATACGAATAATAGTTACTATGACGGCAAATCTCTAAACTGTATTCATTTCGAGATAAATGCGATTTTCGAATGTGTTTTTTTTGAGACCGAATCTAAATAATTAAATATTTGCGATTTTATCTGTTTGATACCGGTAAAATGTTATTTAATGTTGCTAGTTAATGTTACCGGTGCATTTATCTCGGAATGGATACGGTTTAGAGTTTGGCCGTCATAGTAACTATTGCTCGTATTAAAATACTCTATCCATCAAACAGGGTCTCAATAGTGTGCAGCGACTTTCAAAAAGTCACCAAAATTAGGCATTGCCCTTTAAAAAACGTTAGTATGAAAAATACAATTTTATAAAAAATCTTCATACAAAACGTCAATTTCATAGGTAAGGACCTAATATATTGCACGTGTTTGTAATCAAGCGTAGTAAGTAATTAATTACCAACAATTTGTAGCGATAACTTGAAGGTGGAGTTGCCTTTACCCAGAAGTGGTAAGTACAGCTTATATGTAAAAAAAGTATTCTAAAGTAGACTTAAAACTAATAAACATGAGCAGAATTATTAACATTTACATAAATCAAATAATGTTATTACTAATTTGTTTCTCACTGAGTGTTTTATGAACGTCAAAACTAATATAATATATCAAAGCTTCGCAAGCCCTGCGGCGTGACCTTGTCTGTCAAGAATCCACAAGATATTCGGTAACTGCTATTTTTTTCCAGTAACTAAGCCTAACAAGTAGGTAACGCTATTATGTTTCGTTATGGAAAATGTTCTTAGAAGTAAGCATAACATAACAAAGTTTCCCAAAAACAACAAGTTTTAAATTATCACAGACACATTTTCTCGCGCACATTAAAATAACTTTCGCTTGTAACAATTTTGTAACAATCCAGACAGATAGGTTTATGTTATTTTTACGTTTGTTATTTTTACGTTCCCTGTGTGGTGCCGGGGATAAAGAATTGCACCACCCCATCTATTCCCGTGGGTGTCGTAAAAGCCGACTAAGGGACCATTCCAGAGGATGGGCAGCAGCATCTCTCTGAGGTTACCCTCAACCTACTGCGATCGCCAACCCGCCTGCCAAGCGTGGCGATTACGGCAAATACCCCTCATATCCTTGGGGGAGGCCTTTGTCCAGCAGTGGATGTCTTTGGCTGAGATGATTTTACGTTATCGAAAACGAAAAGTACGGAAAACTTTTGACTCTCCTAGTATGTCACCAGAAGACGCCACTGTTTCAATGGCATACAAATTTTCATTTTTGTTAAAATAATCGAATGGCAAATAAAACCCGCACTAGGCATCCAGGAGGCGCTGCTTCAATGCCATAGGCACATTCTCGTTTTTGTTAACGTGATCGAATGTAAAAAATTAAATTAAAAAAAATAATAATAATAATTAATTAATTTTATTAATTAATTTTTAATAAATTATTAAAAATTAATTTAATTTTTTTTTCATTAAATTTAATTAATTAATTAATTTAATTGTAATAATCTAGTTTTAAGAAAGAAAATAAATAAAGAGAATAATAATAAAAAAATAAAAAAACCTTGGTAACAAGCGAGATGAGTTGCAATTTCGCCAAACAAAATATTATACTTCATCATCATCATCATCATCATCATCGTCAGCCTACACACGTCCACTGCTGGACATAGGACTCTCCAAGTGCACGCCACCGAGCACGATCCGCGGCGATCCTATATAATATATACTAGTTGTCGCCCGCGACTTCGTTCGCGAAGAATACACTATCCCACAGGAACCTGTTACCGGGATAAAAAGTATCCTATATCCTAGTCCGGGTCATGGTCTGTCTGTGTGCAAAGTTTCATCCAAATCCGTTCAGCCATTTTCACGTGATACGCGGTCAAATAAACAGCCAAACAGATAAACAGACAAAAATTCTAAAAACTGTTGGAACGTGTTCTGTTATCGATTCTAAGTATCCCCAGCCAACTTTTTTTCGAATATCTTCCATGTACTTACAGACTTTCGACCCTCTTAAGCGTTATTTTTTTAATACCTATAGTTAAAAATCTTCTGTGCGTGTGTATGTCACTGAACTCTTTCAAAACGGCTGGACCGATTTGAATGAAATTTTCTGTGAGTGTTCAAGTGGATTCGAGAATGGTTTAGATTCACAATTGGACCCGGTAGGTGGCGCTGCTATAGGGGTCCATCACGGGATACGGGTGTTCTTAAGCGGACGAATGATTTGTTTGTTTTGTTGTCATTGAAATTGTTAACGTTTTGTTTGTTTTGTTGTCATGGAAACTGTCAAAGCGGTACAAAGTCCGCCGGTCAGCTAGTACTTAAATAAATACGAAATCTGCACAACAAATCGCTTTTGACATCATAAATGTTGTAAAGTTATATCTAGGAAGTTCGCTCAGCTTTCCCCGTAGTCTGTAGTAAAAGCTAGAATGTCAAAGGCTACGTAAGCGACTCGAGCGACGCGAGCGACGGAACAAAATCACTCCCCTAATTAGAACTGTACCTAGTCTCCTTTATATCTAGTTGAATACGTACTGTATGCTGATGTCGGAAAAAAGTGTTTGAAGACATTTTTTTATCTACTTCGCGGCCAAGCGCTTGGTTTTAAACTTACCTAATGTTAAGAGGCAATAAGGCCGAAAGTGAAAACAAAGTTGCCTTTATTATTTAATTTGACGACCTCCTTGGCCGAGTGGCAGAGTGCTCGGTCCGATACCCGACGGTCCCGAATTCAATTCCCAGGTCGGGCAAACTGTATTTCGGATTTTTCGATGCATAATCCCGGGTTTGTGATCACCAATCCGCATTTGGCAAGCGTGGTGATTAAGCCATTACCCATCAATTGTAGTGATGACTTGATTTCAATGACGGAGGCCTTTGCCCAGCAGTGGGACAGTTATAGGCTGTTTACTTACTTTTTTACTTTACTTGGTCGAATGGCTTGCACACCGGTTTTCATGGCGTCGCCATCTCTGAGGTCCCGGGTTCGATCCCCGGTCGGATTAATTTAGAAATACCTGTTTTTCTAAATTGTTTCGGGTCTGGGTGTTTCCTATGTATACTAAGTATGTATTTAAGTATATTAAGTATGTATAACCGTTGTCTAGTGAACCATTTCCCGAGTTTCTTAAGGAAGCTTTTCTTGGGACTAGATAATTGGTTATCGTTAGAGCCGTTTCCGACATTCAGATTATATTTAAACAAGAATTGCTCGTATAAAGGTATTAGATAGATTATATTAAATGTATCAATATATGGTTTTTAATGAATAAATGAAGAAGAATGTAATAATAACGATCTATAAATTTCGTTTTTCTGAAATGTGTATTCACACCGTCAACGCTCATATTTTGCAATTAAGAACAATTGAAAATTAAAAATATTTTTATACTAGTAAAAGCATAGTATAGATCTATTTAGGAGGAGCTCGATGGCGCAGTGGTTAACGAGTCCGGTCTGCGATGGCTGATGTTAGGCAACTTTCGCAAATGCCGGTCAGATGATGGGTGGCCAAAAAATATATCATCTCGAGCTTCTCCGTGCTTCGAAAGGCGTGTAAAGCCGTTGGTTCCAGCTGCATTAGCAGTCGTTAACAACCACCAATCCGCACTGGGCCAGCGTGGTGGTTTATGGCCCGTTCTCCCTATCCATCCACGAGGAAGGCTCGTGCCCCAGCAGTGAGGACTTTATTAGCTGGTGATGAACTATTTAACCGGTGTCAAAAACAGTGATCATCTGTCATGAAACAGTAAAAATACCACACATCTACCAAAATACCAAAGTACAGCGTCAAAAAAAAACACGAACGATAATATGTAACTTTTTGACACTGAAGCCCCACAGACAATGAGAATGTCGACTACTTTCTATCGCCGCGAGATCTGGGCAGCGTGCCAACGTTGGGCAGAGCAGATATAAAATTTCGGTCAGCAATGCCGGCTGGAACAATATTGTTTAATGAATCTCGTCCCGTCACGTTTGAATTATCGAAGTTTGACTGAATATATTATTCAAGGATATTACGCATTCATAAGACGAAGGATATTGCACGTTGAGTTGTAAGTTTCGATGCGTACGATAGGTACGTACAGTCAACAGCAAAAGTAGATGATGTTTACTAGGTTTAAAAATTAAGTTGAGATTGTTTAAGTCGGTATTTTCTATATAACTACAGTCAAAGTCTGCAGGTACTAGTAGACACTCGAAGGTTTTTCGATAAGCGTTTAAAAAGTTTTGATTTTCAAACTAATTTCATATTTTGAATCTTCACTAATAAATAAATAAATTTTCCTACACTTACACCAATTATCTAGCCCAAGAGAAGCTTCGTTATGAAACTCGTTATATGGTTACTAGACAACGGATAAACATACTTAAAATATTGAAATACATACTTATTATACATAGAAAACACCCAGACCCAAGACAATTTAGAAAAATAATAATTTCTAAATTGACCCGACCGGAGATCGAACCCGAAACATCAGTTACCTTTGCTGTTGACTACTAGCAGACGTATTTTTTTGTAAGATTATTATTTTCACAAAATAAAAACCTATTCTGAAAATCTAATAGGTACCTACGCTAGTTTTTAGGTACGGATTCAAGTCTGACGAAGCTATGGGGATCGATGCACGATTGCTTGCATCAACCCTCATCAAAGGCAGTTGCACACTGCCACGCACCACGCAGCGTAGCGCGTGAATGCGTGTTCTAACGTTGCTTGTAAGTATCTCCGTTTGTATAGAAAACACGCACAGTCCAACACACAGAAATGCATCCACGCGCGTCGCATATAGGTGCGTCGACACGCAACATGCAGCGTGGTGCGTGGCAGTGTGTTAATCGCCTAAATGAACATAGGAACTCTGCCCTGCCATAGGTGCTCTGCATGCCCTGTATACCTTACCTGTTCAGTATTCTTTGTTTTTTGTGAAACGGTTGAATTTCGTCTGCTGGGCGACCATTCGTATTGGATGGTCGCATTGGTCGCAGGACTGATGGCCGCTGGGGCGGGATAGTCCTGGAGTGGCGACCGCGTACCGGAAAGCGCAGTGTATGCAGGCCTCCAACAAGGTGTACCGACGATCTGGTGAAGGTAGCGGGAAGCCACTGGATGCGAGCAGCACAAAACCGCTCGTTGTGAAGATAATTGGGGGAGGCCTTTGTCAAGCAGTGGACGTTTTTTGGCTGATATGACGATGATGATGAGGAGGCCTGACATCATGCTGAGCGGGGACCTGTTAGTGCCACTCATTTTTTGAGTTTTTAATGTAATGATGTGTGTTGTGTCACAATATAAATGTTTTCTATTTCTATAAATGTTTGGCTACTGACGACGACGCTGTGATAGATTTGATATGGTGTTATTCACTAATACAGCTTTTAGTCATGTGCAGGCAAGGGACAGTCCTCGGCGTACTTTTTGGTAGGTATTGTTGCGGGCTCCGTAGTTAAATAATAACACAACTGGTTAATGTATCGGAGTATAATTTCTGACTAGTTTTAATATGTAAAAATACAAGTATATATATTAATCTATAAACAAAGAAATTGGCGGGGGAGATTTGTTGATTGTAGAAAGTCACGAAACAGGAACTAATGAGTTTTGCTTAATTTACGTAACATTTCTCTATATTAAATCACGTTATTAATTATCTCTAATAAATATCACGAACATTACGTGCTATGAATATTGTGCTGACGGCACAGGTATATCAAGAAGTGTATACATAGCGTAACGCACAAGATGGACTTAAATTCCGCGTCTATTTCTAATTGATATATGAGGTGCTTAAACTAACTTTAATTTCTAATATCTACGTTAAAATAAATCATGTAGATCGTGATGCTAAGTAACTTTTACAATACCGGGTCACCTGATAGACCTATTCCGGAGACAACGCTATAGGTCAGCTAATAAAAAAAAATCTTGAGCACCTCCATGCCCACAGTGTGGTGACTGGTGAACTCACCAGTCACCACACTGTGGGCATGGATGTGGATCGAAGCATAACTATGCTTCGATCTCCCACAACATGTGTACTGCCAAAGAGACTTATTGATCTTCCAGTCAAACCGCTTAAGTGGTTTTGCGGGACATATTGTTAGCTGTATCATAATTATGCATGCTTAAAAAACTATTAAATAAATAATAAATAAATGTGATATACATCAGAGAAGACCTCAGCCCAACATTGGGAGTGAACAGGCTGAGGATGGTTACATTGCGTGATTAGACGACATATAACCGATCCGATACGAACCCTTCGGAGAATCTAGTAGGGCACGGGGACACGCATTTTTAAGTGTGTGATGCCGTTCCCTCTAGAAAACCTCCGAAGGTGATTCGTTTCAACACGGCTTGAGGTACCCTTTACGTACCTCGCCGCCCCCAAAAAAGCCCGCGGACGCTGAAAATGCCGTTTGAGGCAATCAGCAATAAGAATCACTCGAAAAAAAAAACGACATATTATTATTGTAAATGTCGCTACTTCTATAAAAGCTAAGCAGTTTTTAGCGCCTATTCACTAGACGATTCAAAAAGAGTTTTCAAACAAGTTTAGTTGAATAAAGAAATTTAGATTTTGACCTCGACTTTTGATTGATTAAAAAACATGTGTTATCCATTAAGGGTGCGCCGTCCGTAAGTGACAAGTGTCATATGTTTTATTTGAAATGTCGTCGTCCATATTTATTTGATGCCGCGCGGCCACACTAATTTTGTATGGGGAATTTAAGGTGTTTAATAAAAAATAATTATTTAAATAACCACTTGATGAATCGAAATGTAGTCTAGCAATTTGTAGTTTATCCATTGATGATTGTTTAGACAAAATCAGAGGTACAATAATTTAGATAAACTATAAGAAATCTACTAAACGCCGCCACTCGTTTTCATGATTTTTGCCCAACTTTAAATGATATTGTAGAAAAAACTATAGCGTGTTATGAATTTATGGTACTGACAAATTGAAAAACGCGTTCCCTATGATACTAAATATATATTTTGTTCATTTAATACGATAGTATTTTCAATTATATCTACTTAACCGTAACTGCATTTTTGGCATTTTTTTGTCGGCGCACCCTTAACTGTCGAGGATATTTTTTATTTTATATTTTACGGGTAAGCACTGGGCCTTCATCTCATCTATTTGCTGAAATCGCGTTTCATCCGGAATCCTCAACTATTGAGGCACTGACTATCTTATCTTTGGCGGCCGGAACACAACAACGTTAAAAACATTGATGTTATGGTGTTATGATGTAATTTAAGTCCTCCCCACAGAAAAATAACTAAAGCGGCCTCCCCAAATGTTTACGGAGCCCTGCTTTTATTGCAGGCTACATTTATCAATATGATAACTCTTTCATATAAAAAGGTGGGATTCCAAAGATTGATGACATGACGGCGCAGCCGATATGAAAAGCTGACAATCGCACATGGCGTGCGCGACGCTGGCGGCTTAGATAATATCGGAACCGATTAATGTTGAATATGAATCGGTAAAAATAAAAAGGTTTAGCTGAAAAACAACCGATTACAGAGCGGTTTGTTACGGAATAACCTTTTTTATATTTAAACGGTAACGTTTTATTTTGTTAAAGCTTTTCATTATTGGTGGCTTTCTGCCATCTCTTAGCATCTCCATTATCTTAGAGCGAGATTAAACTCTTGGAATAATACGTTCTTGAAACATTATGGTTTTGTAAAAGTTGATGGTAGGCCTTATTGGTCGTTCGTTCAGCAGTTAGTATCGGTATGTTTTCTTCGAGGTGTCGCAAGCGTCCAATGTCTTTGTTTTTCTTTCTATATTTCTGTCTTTCTTTTTTCTTTCAATACAATACCTGTTCACAAGTCTACGTGTACGCGTCCACCTTGTAACTGAGGAGAACCAACAATTAACGCAGCAAGGTTGTTTACTATAGAGCTTTTTGAACATTCCATTATATAAATAACAATTGAAAACAACTTTATATAAACCAGACACAGATTTTGCCTAACATGATACGAATATCTTGTAGTGAAGAAATTTACTTTTATGAATTTATTAATTGTTATACGCGTATTTTAATTAAAGGAAACACTTAGGACCTCGCGTAACAATACTCTAATTTCGCGGCTAACGTATAACGTATAACGTATAACATTTTTTATTCCATAAATAAATAAAAGTTTTTAACAAGATACCTGATTTAATTATACTATACAACTGGAGTTTTAACAAATCGTTCTAGACTTAACAATGTGTACGTACAATAAGAAACATGGATATATTTTTTGGAGTCTGTTTATTCAATCAGCGTCATTGTAAACGCGGGGCGGGCAATATCTCGAGCAAACCCCGGGGAAATGATCTGTATTATTACAGCCGAGCACAAAGAACATTATTGATTTCGAACAATATCGAAATCGACTTGTTTTGTTTAGGGCTTTTTGTGTAGAATCTCGTTTACGGATAGGTACTGTACGAACCTGTTGGGTCGTGATTAGGTTTTCACTATATACCCATAATGTGTAGAAATATTGGCAAGGGGCTTTACAAATACAAAGGTCAAAAATAATATACAGGCCAATATAAAGGTAAGGTACTTATATGGTAAGCTCTAAATTAAGTTAAATTGAAATGAAGTTAAGTTACATATTTTAATATAGTATATCTTTTAAAAACGCCCAATTGCAATAAGCAAATCGTATTCAGATTCGTAAAATTAATTAAAGCTTTTATTTTAAAAAACGTAGTTATTAGAAGCAGTCGCACATAAAACACTTTTTATATAAATAGTAAAGAAAATTTTATATAGCGAACAAATGATAATTACGTGTGTGTGTGTACGTGTGTGTGTTGTGTTGTAAAAGAATTAATAATAAATCAATTCGTAAAAATTTTTTTAAACCTTTTTTGAGCTTGGTGGCTCTCAAATGAATGGGTATTTTAGTTAGCAAGCTCATTGCCCGCTTATTTCCCCAGGATCTAAGCGAGCTTATGATAAAAAGGCTCTCACGAAAACTGCTCAAAACATACTGCTCAGAGGTGGGTTTAATCCCGCAAGCGTTGTTAGCAACCAAAACAAACCAATAACAACATTTTCAATCGTTTTATTGTATTTGTATCTCGTATTTGAGTTAATTTAATCGTTTTTTCTTTCTATATTTCAAAATACTTTCTCACACCTAAAGGCTGCTCAGATGCATGGTGCTAATACATATAACTAATGTAAGCAGGCTGCTTGCATGCTATTAGACTAATATGTTAGTAGAATCTGTGCAAGCTTAGTATAAAATGGGCCTCGCGAAATCTGCCCAAAACGAACCGCTTTGGGGCGGGCTATCCCGCGTGAGTTGTTAGTGCCCATTTTGGCCGGTCTCACTCATTTGCATGACAATTTCCACCTCATTTCAAACAATCTGTTTAATTAAATAAATTAACAATTAATGTGAAATAATTTCCGAGTGGCGCCAAACAGCTTTTAAACGATTTTCACTTAAAACATGCAATTAACTGTGTTGTGGTTAAATGTACACATGTAAACTTTACTTGAAAAGACTGGTATGAAAATGCTAGTTGTCTAACCATTAGGCTACAGTGGCTGTGTACTACTTCCAAGATATAAAGGGTCTGCGCGTGTAAAGAAAAATCAGTTAGGAACATTTATTCAATTCACAATATACTTAGTAAACAGCCTATAATTGTCCCACTGCTGGGCAAAGGCCTCCATCATTGAAATCAAGTCATCGCTACAATTGATGGGTAATGGCTTAATCACCGCGCTTGCCAAATGCGGGTTGGTGATCACAAACCCGGGCTATGCATCGAAAAATCCGAAATACACTTTGCCCGACCTGGGAATTGAACCCGGGACCTTCGGGTATCGGACCGAGCACTCTGCCACTCGGCCACCGAGGCGTTAATATACTTAATTTTTAATATTACGCAAGATGATAATATTTAATATCTGTTAGCAAAGCATTATATAACCATTCAAAGTGTTTTCGTACTTGGTTTAATTATATAAAAAATGAGAAAGAGAGGAAACATTAAAAGATCACACCTTACCTAAGCTAGGGTACCTACAACTTTGTCTTCTTGTTGGAGACTTCGAATCGCCAGCTTCGAAACAAACTCTTTTCCACAAGTTGTATCACTACAATAGTCCGATCTTCCGCCACAAGAGGTTTTTCAGTATCCAAACTCGTAGTCAGACAAATTTAAAAGTCGCCAAGAGATTCCAACTCAATATTAACAACTGTGGAACCGATTCAAAAGGTGCGCGAAATTTTAAATTGGAAAACTAAACCGGAGCGGGGCTAGGGAAATAGAACGCAGATTATTTTGAGGATGTTTTCTCGGAAAAGTTCTTAAATTTTCCCTAGAGTTCTATGAGTTTTATAATCTTACATATTTAATGGATCCTTACACGCTTATCATCATGATCATGCCAAATATCTTTACTTATTTATTTATTTATTTTATTAAGGACTTCCAACAAAACTTGTATCAATACATTAAAAAATAAAAAATAACAATCAAAACTTATAGCTAAACACAAATCTTACTTAAAGGAAGCCACAACATGTACCATAAAGCTAATAAAAGCTAATAAATCTAATAACCTAATATATGTATGAAAACAAATTAAATTTAAATACAATTGAAAAATAAATAAATAATCATTGAGAATAAATTAAAAATTAAAATCAATGAAAAATAAATTAAAAGAACATTGAAAATTGAATTAATAAAAACATTGAAAACTTAATTAAAAAACATATTGAGATTAAATTTAAAATGAAAGTACAATAAAACATATAAATACATTATTAAACATTACTATATAATAACATTACTGTGTAAAAAAATAATAATAATAATATTAATAATAATAATGATTGATGATAATTGTTATAATTACATTCAAAATCACTGTAAACACCTTTAACTGTAAATATCTTTAACTGGTTGTCGCCCGCGACTTCGTTAAGTCGTACACTATCCCACAGGAACCTGTTACCGGGATAAAAAGTATTCTATATCCTAGTCCGGCTCATGGTCTGTCTGTGTGCAAAGCTTCATCCAAATCCGTTCAGCCATTTTCACATGATGCGCGGTCAAAGATAAACAGATAAACAGACAAACAGATAAAAATTCTAAAAAGTGTTGGAACGTGTTCTGTTATCGATTCTAAATATCCCCAGCCAACTTTTTTCGAATATCTTCCATGTACAGACTTTTGGCCCTGACTAAATTACTTAAATAATGTCGCCATAACATCAATGTTAGTAGCATTGTTGTTTCGTTGGTTGGCATTGGTTACTCATCCGGTGACTCGCCGTTGCGAAACCTTACTCAAAAGATCGCTACCCGATTGCGCTTGCCTATGCGCCATTAAACGCCTCGCCACGATTCGTGGCCGCTGACACACCAGTTGTGTCACAGTATTCACAGCGAGGCAGTGACACGTCTGGCGTGTCACGCATAATGTGTATGGGGCTAGTGAAACTTTGATCTGAAGCTCTCCTTCAAAGGTCGTTTAGTTCAATAAATCGTTTAAGGTATAATGCAATCACAAAACTCCTCAAGTTCACCTCAGAAACCCTGCGGTTGCCGCGGTATTTATTCTATAATAAAGCACAGAAAACTTTAGGTGTTCTCAGCAGAAGTAAATGGATCACAGAGTATTGTTTTAAAACAATCAATTAAAAGTGTACGGTCTCATCGTAACTGTGACTTAATAGCAATTAATTTGATGTAAGACGAGCGGAGTTCCCTAACACAGGTATAAAGTTTTTACATCAAAGGAAACTCTGACAATGATATAATTTAGACTTGATAAGTTGACGAAATAAAGGCACTTTATGGATTTATTAGCGAAAATTCTTAGAAAACATGGTTTTATTAAGTAGAGTAGCAAAATAAATATCTATTTTCCAACAAGATCAAAGTGTTGGAGCGACGTTGGCTTCGTCGGTAGCCGAATGGACAGATGCTCCGGTTTGAAAGCGAAAAATCTTCCTTCAATCCTCATCTCATCTTATCTTAGTGGGGCCTGCTGAGACTTCCCTCTCCCAAAAGCACTTCGACCCATCGGGATCTTTTGTGCAACCCCATCCTTTTACTCTTCTTTACGGGTATTTATGTGTTGGAGATGGCTGTTTTTATAAAAAGCAATATTCAGTATTTTGAAAGTAAAAGCACAAAAAATTGTAATTTGCGGAAGAGATATGCATATGACTTATATTTACCAAGTATTAATAATGCCCTTTATCACAAGAGTGTCTATGTAACTGGTATCCAAATATTTAATCATCTGCCCACTGATCAAAAAGCCTCAGTAAATTTAAGGTGTTTTAAAATTAAATTAAAGAGATGGCTTATAGATAAGTCGTTCTACAGTTTGACTGAATATTTTGGTACAAAAACAGCATAGTGGCTGTTTCTATGTATCATGTACCTACCTACTAAAAATTGCATGCCCGACTAGGGTAAATTGTTTGTTCCCAATTATAATATGCTTAACACCTGCTATGTATTTACACAATTTTATGGCAATAAAAGTTATCTTATCTTATCTTATCTTATCTTCTGCAAAGATAGATGCATAAAGCATCGTTAGACTACTGATGGGTTCACCCATATCTAACACGAGCATATTAGCTTTCTACGTAGGTTATCAAGACAGTTTTTCTTCTTCTTCTTCCTGCCCTGGTCCCATATTACTTGAAGTCGGGGTTCACTTTTGCTAAGGATTTGGCTAAGTATTTACGGCCGGCCGCTTGCCTGACAACAACCCTCCTTGGAAATTCTAGTGTTGGTTTACCTGCCACCGCTGTGACCCTGCGTGCTTTTCGATATGCACGGGGTCTTAAACTCCCTTAGTCGCCCTTTACGATACTTACGGGAAGAGATAGGTTAGTGCTATTCTTTGGGTCCGACACCACATGGGCACAGGTATCAAAACAGTTATTAATGCTTTAATGAATTAAGCGCATTAAGTCGACATGTACAGATTTCGACCCCAACCTTTTGGTAAGTTGGGCTAGGTGCCTTACAAACTGCCGTGGTCGGTGGTGACCCGCCGTCGGCGGAGGAGAGCGAGAGCGGCCCCGGTCGCGAGCTCTGGTGGCGCACCACCTGCCACCGGAGGAACACCCCTGCCCCAGAGGGCCCCGGCGGCCCCGGCGGCTCGGAGGGAGCCCTCGAGGAGGCGACTGAAGCCCCCTCGCTCGACGGCGGTCTCTGTAAAGCTGACGGCGGAGGCGGTGGAGAGCGGCGTCACGTACGCCGCCGTGATCCAGAGGGCGAAGGCGGCCATTAATTTGGCCGACGTCGGAATCACGTCCGGGCTAACGACCCGGATCTCCATGTCGGGCGCCCGGCTGCTCCAAATCCCGGGCGCAAACAGCGGGGATGTCGCCGACCGCCTGGCCGCTCGGCTGCGAGAGGTGGTGGCCGATGTGGCGACGATCGCCAGGCCGGAGAGATGCGCGGACGTGCGCATCTCCGGCCTTGACGATACCGTCACCGCCGAGGACGTGGCGCAGTCGGTGGCCGCAAAGGGGGGATGCCCGCTGGATAGGGTCAGGGTGGGAGCGCTGCGACCCGGCCCTGGCGGCCGGCCCGGCTTAAAATCAGTGCTGGTGCGCTGCCCGGTCAGGGCGGCCCAGGTTGTTGTGGCGGCGAGGAGATTACTGGTGGGCTGGCTGTGGGTCCCAGTAATGCTCCTCGACTCACGCCCCATGCGCTGTTTTAAGTGCATGGGCGTGGGTCACACCAGGGCGTTTTGCCCCTCTGAGGTGGACCGCAGCCTTGACTGCTTCCGCTGCGGCCTCCCGGGGCACAAAGCAGCGGAGTGTTCCGCAGTGCCGCGGTGCGCGGTCTGTGCGGAGAGAGGGGCCCCTGCGGGCCACATTACGGGGAGTCGGGCGTGCGTCCCCCCTCGAAGGAGGGTGCGGGACAGCTCCCCAGCGCGCACGACAGCGCAGATCCATGCGCCGAGACGGACCACGGAGGAGGTCGAGATGCTGGAGGCAGATGCCCCGCTCTCGGACCAGCCCTCCCCATCCTCTAACCCCAATGCCTCTCCGTTGAGAGGTACAGGGAGAGTACTGGGGTCGGACAGAGAGGATGCTCCGGAGGTAGAGACGGACGAGGGGTCGGATAGTCCGATCCGTCCGTCTCAAGCGCGCAGGCAGTCCGTGGAGTCAGAGGTGTACGACCTGGACTAGCCTATGGCCATGTAAAAGCCCGAGAGGATAGCCTGAGGGGTATTGGCGCCGCGTAAAAGCCCTTGAGGTAGGGTAGCGGCAGCACTCGGTGGCGTCCCTATCTGGGACACCGCCGACTGCAGAGGGGAAAGGGGGGTTCATGCTCTTGCATGGGCTTCCTTTTCAGGGGGGAGACCCTCTTTAGGGGTGCGAGTCAGATGACCTCCACGTGGTGCATCCTGGGCAACGAGTGGTCCCAACGTTCTCCGTTCGGAGAAAGTTGGGCCCAATCGGCGAACATCTGGCTAGGCGGGAGCCCCTTCTGGGCCCTGCACCTCCATGTGCGTCTCCACTCTGGAACGTACACTCGCCGCTCCTTCCGAGCGGCTTTGAGGGGAGTTTGTTTGTGTTGTTTTTTTTGTAGTTTTATTTTCTGTTGCAGGTGGTGAATTTTAGTATGAAAGCGTCTTCTAAAAAACAACTACCCCAGGAGGGTACCCGTCGGGAGACGGGAGAATCCCTCCCTGGGACTGGTTCATCGGCCAAGGTCGGTGCTCCGGTTCCAGGCTGCCCCACCGTCTCTGGGGGGGGCAAGGAAACGCCGGATGCGAAGAGAAGGAAAGTGGAAAATATGGAGAAGTCCGACAGGGAGAAGGTTAGGGAAGAGTTGGCTTACCAGGAGAGGATGAAGATGTATGAGGAGTCATACAGAATATTGGAAGTTAGGGATAGGTGGCTCAAGGAAGACGAAGGTTGGCCCGAGGATCCGGAGGACCTGCTGGAAGAGTACAAGGAAACGATTGTGAATGCCATGGGTCTGACTTGTTGGATCGATGCACTTAGGGAAGAGCTAAAGGATGTTGGGAAGCAGCTCACTAAAACCAGAAAGGCCAAGGTGGCTGCAGAAGAGGCCGGGCGCATTGCGGAGGTAAAGGCTGCTAAGGCTGAAGAGGAGGTTAGATGCCTTGCAAAGGAGGTCAAGCGCCTTAGAGAAGAAGGGGCTGCCCCTCCTCCTGCACCGGTGATGGACGGTGGTGTAGCGGCGGTGCTGACGGCGATGCAGCGCACCCTCGAGGGGATGGACAAACGGCTAGACGGATTAGAGGCGAGACTTCCATCGCCTGAGACGAGGACCTTCAGCTCGGTGGTTGCATGCGGCGTTGAACCCGCACTGGTCCCCCCGACGCCTGTCCAACCTGTTGTGGTGCGGACCGCTGGGACCCGTGGACGGAGGAGGAGAGGAGCTGGGCCCCCTGCCCAGAAGAGGACTGAGGCATTGACGATGCCCAATGTAGGTCCGACCCCACCGAGAGTGCCAAGGGAGAGGAGAGCCCTAAGGCAGCCCAACTCGGCGGCGATTACCCTCCAGCTTAGGCCGGAGGCGGTCGCCCGGGGGACGACATATGCGGAAGCCATGGACAAGGCCACGGAGGCGATTAAACTGGAGGAGCTCGGCATCCTTGGTGGGGTTAGGATTAGGACGGCGCAATCTGGGGCCGCTCTAATTGAGGTGCCAGGTGTTGATAGTGGGGAGGCCGCAGACAAACTGGCGGCAAGAATGAGGGAGGTGTTGGCAGAAGTGGCGGTGATTGTCCGCCCGGAGAAGAGGGCGGACATCCGCCTATACGACTTCCATTGTTCGGTCACGACGGAAATGGTGGCCGCTGCTGTGTCGGCAGAGGGTGGCTGCCTTAAGGAGAGAGTGAAGGTGGGCAACATCCGATCGGGCCCGAGTGGCTCCGCATCGGTGTTTGTCCAATGCCCTGTGAAGGCGGCGGGGAGGCTCGCCAGTATGGAGGAACTTCAGATGGGGGGATGGCACTCGGCCAAAGTGGAGGTGTTTGGACCCAGACCCATGCGCTGTTATAAGTGCATGGGGATGGGCCACACACGGCCAAAGTGCCCTTCTGAGAAGGATAGAGCGGGGTGCTGCTTCCGCTGTGGCATGGACGGCCATCAAGCGGGAGCATGCACTGGACCGCTACACTGCCTAGTGTGTGCCGAGGCGGCGCTGCCCCATGAGCATATCATGGGTAGTAGGGAGTGCCGGCCTCCGGCCACACAAATGAGGGGCGTGAGAGCGCAGTGAGGCGTGGATTTTGTGGTCCTGGAAGTTGAGTGGCAGGTACCAAAGTAGGGGGGGCATCGGTATGGCTATCTTGTTATAGCACCCCAGATGCCCCCGGGGTTGTCGATGGACGACAAGTTGTGTCGTCCAGTGTTTGTGATGTGTCCTGGTGTGGCTGATACGGGACCCTACATGCGAGCAATGTCGTCGACAGAGTGAACATGGGGGGTCCCGGATTAGTTTAAATTGTGTTGCTGTTTTGCTCGTTGTTGTGTGTTTGCTTGTTTGCTGTATGTGTTGTTATGTGGTGTCCGCATGCCCAGAGAAGGGTGGGTGTGCTGTAGGTGTTGTGCCGTGCGCGAAGTTGCCCGTGTGTCGGCGCATGACCGCTCGCGGTCATAGGTTGGCACACGGGCGACGGGGTGGCCCTCGCGTGGTTAATCCCTCGTGGAAGTGTCCCGTGACTGCCACCTCAGCCTTCAGCTTCGGATTGTGGGCCTCCAGGGGTTTAGTGGGTATTCCCCTCCGTCTCGCCCTCCCAGCAGGGACTTCTTCCTGGCAGCTGACTTGGAGCCTCTCTCCCTGTCAGTGGGTGTGGAAAGGCGGACGGGCGAGTCCCACATAATCGGGTGCCTCTTCAAGGTCCGGTAGTCGTAATGACTTCCCCTGGGAAAACAAAAAAAAAAAAAAAAAGGTGCCTTACAAACTAAGATATCTACTATGTAATGTAAACTGCGATTCAGGCTTTTTTATACACTGCTCGGCAAATGACTCCACTCCACCTGATGTAAGTGGAAATGGAGTCCGACGAAGACAACTTGGTGCAACGTAAAAAGATCGTAGCATCAGTCACCCTCACCCTGCTGGCCCACAAGATTCACGTCTTGTTTAAAGGACCTCATATCATTAGGAAGAAGGGAAAACGTAACATTGTTATTGTATCTAATAAGCGTTAGCTATAATTAAATTATTCTCCTTCATCAAATCAGGCCAGTATTCAACCACTATGGATGTATGCTGGACTTGGTATTCTCTAACACTCCGAAAGCTTTCTTAGTGGATGTTTGTACCAACCCACTTGTGCCCCTAGTCACCATCCTGCTTTAAATTTAAAACTCAAACACAATTCTCAAAAGAAAATCAAACACAACAGATCGAGTTTCTTATTTTTGCTAAAGCTAATTTCACGGATATAAGAACTGATCTGGACAAAGTTCCATGGAATGAACACCTAAAACCTACTTATTCTATAGATGAAACTGTCGATATCTTTTATGATCTCATTACTCCAATAATTTTTAAACACACTCCGTCAATCAAAAACAGTAGTAATTATCCCTGCTGGTTTAGTCGCTCTCTGATATGTGCTCTCAAAGAATAGGCAAGGTATCACAGTCGATTTAAAAAATATAAGAACCCCCGAGACCGATTAACTTATACCATGCTACGCAACCACTATGCTAAAATGTTGACCAAATGTTTGTCAAAATTCAAGTCGAATGCTAAGTCAGAAATTAAAAAGAACCCTAAATATTTTTGGACATTCATTGAATCCTTCAGATCCAATAGTAATGAAATTCCAGATGAAATGTTTCTCGATAGTCAGAAAGTTGAAGGTGGACAGCAGAATTTGTTTTCAGAATATTTCAATTCTACTTACAATGAGTGTTCATTTTCTATTGTGTCAACTGATGAGTCTGGAAATAGTCACGCATCCCTAGGGTCACTAACTCCATCAAAACCAGCAATTCTTGAAGCCCTCCGGCACATTGTCTCAAACAAGGGCCCTGGTCCAGACAATATACCGCCTTTATTTCTTAAGGAATGTGCCGCGCAGTTAGCCGAACCGCTGCATATAATTTAGAACAGGTCTTTCACCTCCGGTACATTTCCTGCAAGATGGAAAATTGCAAATATTACCCCAATTCATAAGGAAGGCGACCTGAGTGATGTTTCTAATTATAGGCCTATATGTATTTTGTCTTCCATGGGAAAGCTTTTTGAATCATTGGTTCAAAAAGTACTTTACTTCCAATTTAAGCCATTGATTGACTGCCAACAATTTGGGTTTCTGCCGGGGAGATCAACTGCCTCCAATTTATTTGGCTGTGTTCACAGTAAGAAGGGCATAACATTTACTTATCGCAATGTTGTTCTTTTATATATTTTAATTACTTTTATATATTTTATGTACCAGTTTGAAAACCTAACAATAAAAAAAATCAAACACGAACCCCCTTATTCATAAAAACTATTTAAGCATTAGTCTCTTTTTCTCAAATACATAATGACGTTTGTGTGACGTTGACAAAACAATATTTAACTAAAAAATGCTTAAATAGTTTTTATGAAGAAGGGGGTAACTTAGCAAATCGCACCATTCGCTCCATCATTATGATTTCCATTCAAAACATTATTTATACAGAAATAAAATAAATATTTACATTTCCATTTGTCGAACCAGAGCTGTGAGAGTAAATAAAATTTTCAATATTGCAATCAGAGTGTGGCACATTGCAAAATGTGCTATGCGGACAGACAAATCTACCGACTAATTAGTTTCCGCAGTGGCGCCCAACCGCTGTCCGCGGCTGGGCGGCAGAATTCAAGCGGCTAAAGATGCGATTCCTATGGTGCTGCAGACTGCAACTGCAACCCGCAACCGAATCTGCCTCATCACTATGTCTTTCGAAGTTCGTAAGCGCGGAAGGAATTAATTTCATATTAGTTAGTCTTACTTGTTTTTATAAACTAGTGTTGTTTGCGGTCTGCAGATTGCAACCGCCTCCGATGGCGTACCTAAACTTTTCGCAACGTGAATGGCTTAATCTTTCACTATTAATCGGCTCTCTTTGTGATTTTCACAAAGTAATCATCATGAAAAAGGAATTGCAGAAAAGATATGGCCGAATTCGAATATGTAGCATACAACGAGAGTCCGAGGCTGATTTTTGTTAAAAATATATATTAGTAAACAGCCTATAATTGTCCCACTGCTGGGCAAAGGCTTCCATCATTGAAATCAAGTCATCGCTACAATTGATTGCGCGGGTTGGTGATCACAAACCAGGGCTTTGCATCGAAAAATCCGGAATACATTTTGCCCGACCTGGGAATTGAACCCGGGACCTTCGGGTATCGGGCCGAGCGCTCTGCCACTCGGCCACCGAGGCGTAAAATATATATTAAGAGGTGTCATATTATAAGATTTCTGAATAAAAACCCTAGCCGTTTGTCTTTCACTTTGATTTTGAAAAAGCAGCCGCAAATTTGCAGCCGCCTGTGTTGCTATAGTATTCGGTAGTGTTGCCAGTAGAATTAAAAAGCTGGAATATTCTGGAGTGTCGATCGCATGTAGGCAAACGTGGTGTAGCATCGAATGTGCAGTGCCCACTCCGCACTGCAAATTTGGCTAATTAGTTTCCTGACAGCGGCGCCCAACCGCGGCCCGCGAACTCAGTTTCAAATCGGAAACTGTTGCCGACACAACTGTTACCAGCGAACGTATCGAAACTTACAACGCGGATGATGTACGGGTGAACTTTAAAATTTGATGTTTTTCTATAAAAGGCCTTATTCAAAATTAACTTTAAATAGCGAAACTTATTAAAGGAGTCCTCATAAGTATTGTTTTCTAAAGTTTATGCTAACACTATACATAGAGAAAACATTTTTTTTATGAGTTTAGTCGTGTTTTGTTTTATATGTAAAATGAAACACTGTTTTATTTACCTTTAGGTACTATTACACCATTTAATAGTATCGCCAATAAGAACAAAAATTTACCGAATAATCTTGCAAGGTCATTCTGAATTTAAGACCGCGATTAGTCAAACGTGGTGTAGCAGAAAATGTGCAGTATGCAATGGAATATTACCCAATTATATTCCGCAGCGGCGCCCAACCGCGGCCCGCGATCGTGAGCGCCAACAAATTGGAAACAGTTGCCGACACAACTGTTACCCGCGAATGTTTCCAAACTTTTATCGCGGATTATTTACGGGTGAACTTTTAAATTGGACGTTATTTTTAAAAGGCCAAATTAACTACTTCACAGCAAAAATGCTGAAATTCTGAGTCACGAATCCAATTTGGTAAACACTACAAAATATACTATAAATATTTATATACGGAAGTTGACTCCGTAGATTCATTATAGAAGACACCTCGGCATCAGTTTACTAACACTAAATAACGTCGCATTAGTGTGCCGGTAAACTGATTTTGTTTTTTGGACTATAGGAAAGTTGATAATATCAGGTCATTGAGAGATACGCTTACTATTTTCAATAATTAATAGTAGGTCCGATTGATAAGGTACGAGTAGTGCTTAACATTAACATAGTTACCTATATAAACCATAAAGCACAGAGCTACTACTAACATAGATCACGCAAGTACACCTATTAAGTTAGTCTGCGAAGAAAAGCTAACTTCACAGCTATCTCTTTAGAGAAATTATTCCAAATTTATGACAACCTTTAAAGTGCTAAAGAAAAATGTAGGCGGCTACAAAGTTGTCGCTTTATGAGCGTTTCGATAAAGCCATTATTATTGTATCACGCCCAGGGTCGGCTGCGCCGCCATAAAACGTAGTCGTTTAGTCCAAGTAATTCACTCGCTCGCCTTTTAAGCACCGAAAATGTCAGTTAACAGAGGAGTTTGAGGGTTCTCCTTTGAAAAGTTACATAATAGGAGGCATATGACCAGGTGATTAACACGAAGAAAATTGTTCTACACTTTTTGGGCTTTACCGAAAAGGGTCTGAAGACGTGTTCGTGTGACATATCTGTGATGTAATGGTTAGAACGTCAGCCTGGTGTCACGGGTTTGATGATTATAAACGGGGTAAATATTGATTTCGATTTGGTAGAGCTTCCTTCAAGCAGGGTTATTTATGCCCGTTTTCAGGAACGTCCCTATTTAAGTAAGTTTTGTATTCCTATTTACCACTTAGCCATGTTAGATGACGCTCAAGCGCTGAAGAGGGGTCTTTACGGTGACTAGATCTGTTAGAGCTGGGTACCCCCGATGAGCGCACTCGACCCGATGTGTGGCGAAAGTAAACGAGTGAACCCTCACTTCTGCACAGCCCTACAGCTGCACAGCACCAAAAAATTGATGATCGAACGACGGAGATGTTTTAGTGGGTTGTCACATTTATCCTCTTGCATTTTCGCAAGAGCAGACAAAGACAGATATAGTCTCACATAACAGCGGACTTCCACAGATCCGCAAAGAACAGAACTTGTTTATTCACATAAAGTATTGTTTGGCAGCATAGAGTAGAGTCAAAACGAACTTGGGTTTGTACGTGTGATAATTAGTGCAGCACCACAAAGTCTGTGCAATTAATAGTTTGACAGAAATAAATGCATCACGATTTCAATAGAATAAAGGTCGTGCTGCAACATTTATTCAAACTTAAAAATCAACACATTTTTATTTCGGACAACAAAGTTCATAAGGTTATGTCATTGATTTGACGACCTCCATAGCCGAGATGGCTTGCACGCCGGACTTTGGGCAGCGCTAGCTCTGAGGTCCCGGGTTCGGTTTCCGGTCGGGTCAATGTCGAAAACAAACTTTTCGATATTGTGTCGGATCTGGGTGTTTGTGGTATCGTCGTTGTTTCAGATTTCGATAAAACGAGTGCTTTAGCTACTTGCCCTTGGTATCAGAACAAAGTATGTGATGTCTAATATTGATCTGATTATTATAATAATTGTAACAGGTGTACAGACACCTATTTAAGAAAATTACTCATAATGAGCTCTGAAGTAATAAGAGTAGTAATTATCTGAGCCTATGTAGTAATTATCACACCATGTAAGATCACCTTTGTGTACGTGATAGCTTAATATACAAAAAAGCTCTAAACGTCTCATTTCACATGGCATATACTTGCGTATTTCTAAAAAATCTCCGCGGGAACTAAATGATGTTGCAAAGAGTATTTATCTCTACGCGGCCCAATGACTGGGCGATTTCTCTCCTCCATCACTTCCCTGAGATTGAATGTGTAATTCAACCTCTAAGGTGAGATACCTTCTTTTTGAGTCCTGGAAAGCTTATTAGGAACAAAGGGACGTTTGTATGCCTTTCACGTGATGGGGATAATACGATTTCGCAAAATTCTTTTAGCGGAAAGAAATGTTCCCTTCGTTTGATGTTATTAAGCGCAGTCAATATTGTTCAATAGGTACTTGAAGTAGGTTGTCTTTGAAAGTCGGTCTCGTTTGTAGATGGTAGTTTTATAATACATATCGATTTGAGCCTTATGTTCAGTCTTAGTTTAGCTTTATGTATTGGAACTCTACACTATAATTTTGTAAATAGTACCTATTAGTAACATATTTATGATGTGATATATTATATTATATTATAATATTTCACTAATACTTTTTTGCGAGCACATTATTATTGTTTGGAACAAGTTTAAAAAAATCAAATATCTTTATTGTTGGTGTATCAGACCCGGTTTGTAAGACGATGCTGGTTTAATCTCACTCGTGGCTTTCCACGTGGATTTCAACAGTTTTCTGGAGAGGTATTGAGAGCCATTTCATATTTCAGTACTTTTAAATAAAAAAAAATAAAAAAACTTGAAGTTTTGAAGCATTCCATAGTGTTGTCTTAGGTCGTAGGTAAATTCAGTTATACTGGTAATACAAACGTTTTTTCTAAATGTGCCTATTAACTATAAATATCTCTATTTTTTGATGACCTATAAATGGCTTTCGCTATCTATTATAATGTTTATTTTTGTATAATAGATGATGGTCTCCCTAAAACTAAATTAAATACAATCTCTGTAAAAAAATAAAATTTGAAATTAATTGTAATAAATTGTAATTAAATTTTAAATCAGAGAAAATTTCATTTAAATTGGCTAGTTGGTTTAATAGAATTAGAACTTAGAAGTTTGTGTAAAATGGCTGTAATTTTCTATCACTGTCAAATAAATTTTTCAAAGAAATTAAAAACAAAAGGCTCTGAATTGTTAGGGCTAACAAAGGAGAGTAGCGTACCGATAGTTCCATTCACACTTAGTCCGTACGACTCCCGGTTTAATTAAAGTTGTAATCAAATCCCGGCAGTTGACGCTTCCTGATCCCGGGTGTGTGACTGACTTTTTCATTTATATGCCCCATCGAAGCCTAGACATTATTTTTATTTCATTATTGTCTGCGTTCATTTGTTGTTGTGTCATTGCTATTTGCGAACACAAATAACAAAAGTAATATTTTCGACTATGTTAAACGTTATCTAGATAAACTTGTTAGCTCGTATAGAAATGGAGATTTTGTTTCTATAAAATATATTTATTCGTAAACTATAAATAAATCTCTTTGTTTGTGGTCATTCATGCAAAATTATTGGTAAGTGTTATGTTATGTTTGTTAAACAATAAAATAATTAATTGAATGGAATAAAAACACATTTATTCGTGCATAAAAAGTTATTTACCTATTTTTAAGTTAATACATATAGGTCCCGTTTCTATTCGAGCGTTCGTGTTGCGATCATGAAAGTACATTTTAGCACCTATCGAAACGATATTATTTCATAGAAATTGTATAGGTGTAGCAATATGACGTCACTTCATATTCTATCGATTGTTTGTTTGTTTAACCACTTTGCAGGTGAACGCTGCTTGAATTTATGTACAGTCGGCAGCAGATCAACCTACCCAAATCTGTCAAATTTCTCCAATGAATATTGATCCTTATAACCAAACGATAAAGTTCAAAATTGATTGTAGAAATTTGACAGTTTTGGGTAGGTTGATCTGCCGCCGTGTGTACACTACAGAGTACCTATACACGAAGACTTTTTATCGGTGATCAGGACCTACTGATTCCGACTAAGTTAATGATGGCCATTGCAATAATAATAGTAGTTACATGTTTTCCTTTTATAAATTTAAATTTGTATTTTTAATTAGGTAGGTAACCAACTTAATCACAATGTATGGTCTTCATTTTTTTTTTTAGGTGATGGCTTCGTGCGATTAGCACATTTAGCCAGTGTCAAAGTATTTTTTCTTACAAGTAATACATAAATAAACAATATTTCCTTATATAATGATGAATGATATTAGAAATGGGAAGTGAGAAATGATATACCCCCCGAGTATCTCAGTAAAGATGTGGGGCTTTATTAAGTCCTCACGCGAGCTTCTTGAGAGAATTTGAAAAGTAACGTTGCACTGTTTTGTTTCATTTGCCAACACTTATGCACACTCACGAACACTTAACGGTTAATAATCCACCATTATTTCACATTAATATTCGACATAACACAAATTTTAGAAAATAAAACAAAAACGCAGACATGACGCTTCACTTTCCCGCCAAGAAGTCCGTCTTCATTTTTATGAAGTGAAGATTAAAGTGTTTTTTTACGTTGTCTGCCATTTGACAGTCTTCTACTAATAACATGACAAACTTTAAATCTTCAATGAGGTTTGTTATCATCGTTGTACCTGTACTTATGAAGAGGTTTTATTTGTAACAAGGAGGAGTAGGATGACCATGCTTTTAATATTCATAGTTATTAACTTTACTTCTTAGACAAAAAAAATAAAAAATGGAACGCTGATATGTAAGTTTTATTATTATTGCAATGGCCATCATATACTTAGTCGCAAACCTGATCATCGATAAATAGTGTTCGTGTATGTAACAGTGATTGTCAAGGTCGTAAAGTTATAATGTCTTTAGGAAACTGTAAAATGTGGGGAATCAATGTTGTTGCTTTATGTTGGTCTATCGTAGGCATAACAACCATTATCTGCAAGAAAAAATTAAATACCGTCATTTTGTAGTAATTAAAGTTTTTTTTTAATATTAGAAGGAGGCAAACGAGCAGGCGGGTCACCTGATGGGAAGCAATCACCGCCGCCCATGGACACCCGCAAAACCAAAGGAATCGCAGATGCGTTGCCGGCCTTTAATTAAATTAAATATAATTAAATTTAATTTAATTAAAGTTGGGCAAGAAAAATAATTGCTACAAATTAATGTAACAAATTTTTTCTTGCTTACCTTTAATGCCAAAAAATGCAAAAACTAAAATATTTCAGATAAAATTATAAAAGATGCGAAAGCAACAAAAGTTAACATATCGTTAAGTAACATTTTCTTCAAAATTACGAAAAGAAGATTTTTGATTTAATCTTAAATATTTTCTATATATATACAATAGTTTTCATTCAGTTACTGTCGATAAGTAGGTATGTGGTACATGTGTTACAAAAATAGAAGCTGTCGGTACCTCTAGTCATAAAATGATGCATCTATTCTTGGGAAGCAATTACATTGTATATGTTTAAATTTAAGTATTTTTCATGGCTGCTCATAATTATTTTAGGAATGTTAGTTTATTGTATCATTTTTATGTTATTACAGTACCAGATAAAGGTGTAACTAACGATAAAATATCATTAATAAAAAATAATAAAAATCAGTTGTTTTGCTTTTAATAAATATCTGTAGCATTTATAAATACAGCGCACAATTTTTCTAGACATATTATAAAATTTTAAAAATATCATATTCATAATATTTTTTTAAAATTTAAATTATTATTCATTCATTCAATTAGTTTAGGCTAAGTTTAGGCTACAGTAATTAAGTAAGTTCTTATAAATGTCACTACGCCATCTAGGTACAAGAAAGTCTACAGGTCAATAAGAAATGGTAAGAAACGCAGTAATACTGTCCATAGCCAAAGTTTTGGAAAATGCTCTCTCTATCATAGAAAAACACTTTCCATTCGCGGCTTTGACAGTTTTAGTGTGACATTATATGAGCGCTCCATTGTGGGTGCTTTACTCGCGTCCTAGTTAGTATTCAAAGTTCATTTGTAAAGTTAAACGTTCTTGAAATGTGATACAGTTGTTGTATATTAAAATTTTATATCATACACAAAGCAGACGTAACATCCAGAGAAAATGATTACATCTATTCTTAATCACAAAATGAAACGTACACACGGCGGCAGATCAACCTACCCAAAACTATCAAATTTCTACAATAAATTTTGAACTTTATTGTTTAGTTATAAGGATCAATATTCATTGGAGAAATTTGACAGATTTGGGTAGGTTGATCTGCTTCCGACTGTACTAGGCCACAAAGGGTTACGAAGTCTTTTTTATATTTGTCAGTTAAGTACCATGCGATAGTCAGTTATTTCGTCATTATCAGCTTAAGAATGTCCCACAGTTAGGGTCAAGCATTACGACTAATAATTCAACAGCGGTTGCGAAGATCGGGCTGTCTAAAGCCCAATTGACTGAATTGACGCAGTGCATGCACCACCATGATAGACACCCACCAGGATGTTTTTTTATTTTTTTTATTTTGGCACGTCATAGTGACTACATCCTGCCTGATGGTAAGCAGCCGATGCAGTTCAAAATAATGAGAGCGCTCCCCACCGTGAAACAAGCACGGTAACAAGCGCACCCATTCATGACGGCCTGCATAAATGCCGTTTCACGCTCCGCTTAAAAGACCCGGGACTATAGTAACTGGGAAACACATGCGCCGGCAAAGAATTCCAAAGCCGAATAGTCTTACAGAGGAACGACTTGCCAAATTTTTTGGTACGAGTACTGATTGTCTGTACAGTATGACGGTGGTTCCTAAGACCAGCACGTGTACTCCGGGAGAGGAAAGGAGAGGGCGGGATTAGATCAAAAAGCTCTTCAGAACACTCTCCGTATAGTGATTCCGGTAGAAGACACTGCGAGAAGCAATGTCTCTACGCAGCTGGAGGTCCTCAAGAGAGGCTGTAACCTCAGCATCAGGATGTTAACGACTATCACATTACTAAAACAATCAGAGCCAATGAGCCCTTCAAATCGAAATTATTCATTTTGGTCACCCATCTGGCCCCCCATATTACAAAAGTAGCTTAACTTTCACGATCGCAACTTGATCGCGCTAAAAAAAACCAGCTCAAAAGTCCAATCAATCATTCATCATCGTATTTGCTACCATCGGTGTCGTATTGTAAATTGTTTATAGTAGGTACATTGTTTTCGCACACGCCATCATTCGCTGGTATAATATTTACGAGGCACGCGGCTTCCAAACTGGAGCTTGGATCTGGGTGTTATTTCGGTGTTGGTGTCAAAACGACACTGCTCTAAAAATGTCTTAGGCGCTGCGGGGAAGGGGGGTTTGTATGGGGCTTTGGGTGTGCGAGGGGTGAGGCGCGGGGCTGGCGGGGCGGGGGGTCGCCGCCCACGCATCGCCCGCCGCACCTTGCCGCCCGCCTTACACCAGTCAGCAGCTGTGACTCGTGTTGGCTGAACCATCTGTAGGGCCATCCTCTTTTTTCTTGCCTTAGGTGAGTTAGTGATTCTAAACTTAAGACTGTTAAGTGCATTAAGTGAAGTGATATGTCAATGTCTTGGTGTAATGGAGCGCGAACGATGCATCGACTCGCGGGAGTGTCGTGACGGATATTGTTACACCGGAAAACTTGTTAAATGTTAGTCGGATATAAGGGTTCAATGACAATCTTACTTGACTGAAAAGGATGTCCTTGAAAACATAAATAATCAGTTGTTAATAAAAAAGTGACGGTCGCTTAATAAAACAATAATGACGTCAACGTTCACGTAAATAAGTTACCTCGATAAAGTATAATTAAGGTAACCTAACTTAACTTTTTATGTCTAATAAATTCATAGGTTTTATATTATCCTAATATGTTTAATTTTAAATATAACCATATTGAACTTTCCAATGAAAATAAAGTTTGAAAAGTTTTTTTCAATCAGAACGTTGAATTACAAAAAGATTTTTATAATTATTTTTAATATACGTAACTAAATTAACAATGATGGCGTCACGTGACGTCGATATGCAATCCTACCTAGCGACGCCAACGATTAATAATTAAGGTGACGTCACGTAATTAAACACTGTCGGATATCCTGTTACATCGCTAGAACCGGTCCGCTCCCCGTCGCATCCGAAACCCGAGTAACCGTTCTTGCGCACGCGACACCAAATTAGGACGCGCGGTAAAAAGCTCCGAACTATTTCAGGCGGCCGACCCGCCCGACGCTCGGTGACGACGACGCCCGACAACGCCCGAGCCTAATTGTGGAATTTTCGTCACCCTGCAGACTTTTCATTATACAGAAATTTCACGATGCAGACGCGCCCCATAATGAGTTCAACTATTAACGATTTAGGCCACGGGTGCATCGTCCCTACACGGAACTATGCAATTCTGCCGCCGCAATATATTATATACAAACTGCCCGACCTGTAAACGGTCATTAGGGAAACTGCACCGAGACAACTCACAATTTATAATGAACCGGGGAAGTCGCAATGAGAATAATACATTCATAGTGTCGAATATCAGATTTTGCACCTAGATTTTTTGGCGGACCGCCAAAGTTTCAAATATCACAGTTGTTTCTCGTGTGGTTCGCCAAATACGCATTTTTAGGTAGGATACACATATAAATATATCATTGGCAGATATTTAGCAATTTAAAAAAGTTGTTTATGCTCAAGTTGTTTATATATTTAGACGTGCAATAAAAAGGGTCGCCAAATACACACTAATGTACTTGTTCATCTGAATAGTTAAAAAATTGTTATTGTTTTAATCAGCAAACGTCGCAGTCGCAGAATAAATTGTAATAAATATTCTTAAAGAAATAATATTGATTTTACAGTTATCAACTTTTAAAGCAATCGCGGCAATTACTACATTATCTTATAGAGCTAACATTGATATATTTACACGTTATTTAATGCATAATTTGCCTTTACAGGACACCTGAACCAACACACTTACAATGGCGGATGATGATGTGAGGTAAGATATAATAAAACAATATACTTACGGAGGTATGGGCGATGGGTATTTTTTGCTGAGTAATTTATTCTCTCAAGTAGATTTTATGGGAGGAAACCCCTATAAAGACATCTTTTAAAATATTTTGTCAATTAATGGAATTAAATTTTATCTACAGTGGTAAATTTTTAATTATTCCTTATGTCAATAATCATTTGCCGAGTTCTATTTAAAATGATTAAATGAAAAAAAAAATCACGGTCCCTGTAAGTAGCTACCGTTGGAAAAGTTGTTTTGTATACAACTCAAAAAAGACCTCGCAAAGAACTTGTTGGTATTTTTCAAGTGAGAGTGTACTTACTACGAGAATGAAAGAGGAAACACTGAAGCTCATAAATTAGATCTCTCCTCGAGTCTACGATCTCTAATAGAAGTGGTTAGCTTATCAGCTTTCTTTTCTTACAGAGACAACGGCCTTAATTTCACTTGCGTTTGCCCAAACCAAATACCTAAATGATGAGATTGGCATATGGTTTATATAAAGGACTTTAACATTGTCCACCTAAGTTAACTACACCATGTTTGTTATAAATATTGAAAGCTATGTTATCGTCCAAATCCCCGAATAATTCAATATTAAGAGTAACTTAACCCCATGAACTTCATATTTAAAAATTGGACTTAAATATTAAGTATTTGCTACGCCAAAGTAGCTTTTAAGCATTAAGTTGCAAATGTATTTAACTTTTGAAGAGACCAGTATCCTGTTTTCGGTTTTCCTCCGTGCTTCGGAATGTATGTGAAGTCGTTGGTACCGGCTGCTACCAGAAGATTGTAGACGTTAAAACGAGGTGTTCCACGAAATGCAACTAATTGAATGGCAACCAGATGAATTCTTAGAAACGACGTAGTTCTTGTAGAGTAACTACCAAATTTTTGTCAGAATCAGTTGTGTTGATCCACGTATAAACTTCTTTGATGAAAATGGAACTCGAAAGTTTAAAAATGTTGAAAAAGTATGCCAAGTTATGTTTAAAATCTTAAGCTCTAAGACATAACTTGGCCTACTAGGCACTTAGACATAACCTATTGTCAGAGCTTTTTAAAACTTCTGACATCATTTGTATTCATACTATGTTACACGACCTTTGCAAACGCTAATAAGGTTTTCTGAATTTACACCTTTTTCAGGATACTCATTCTCAAAGAACTTAATAATTATCTTAAAAATATCAAAATATTAACATGTCGTCATTATCGAAGGCTCACTTATGTTACAACTTAGGTATAACTTATTACAAGTTTGCAAATTGCAAAGGAGGCCGTAAAATAGCTGAAGTTTTGAATATCGTGGTCAGTGCATTCTTATGTGATAATGTGACTGGATAATACAACTTATAATGATTAGTAGTTGTATAATCCAGACTAGTAATCTAGGCACTTTTCTATTTGCCATTGAAAAGAGGTTAGACAGTAATTTATCAAACTAAATCATCTAAGAGTACCTACTTGAACACTATCCCGTAGTATTAACATATAACGTCTTCAGTTCAATAGCTTGAGTAAAATATCGGTACATTATCCTAAGAAAGTTTCTTACCGGAAAACATCTTATTAAATGTATTCTTATACATTTCTACGTTGTTTATACCATAGTTTGAAATTAGTATCTTATTTATTTTGTCATTTATGTTTCAGATATAGCTAGGTACTCTACTATGATTTTCCGTTTACATTTTCAATGACACAACATTTCATTACGTCGATCTTAACGTGTTTTGTGTTGTTCCTCTGTTTCATTGCAATTCCCCTGGCGGGTCTTGGTTCCTGTTCCTGTGCTTCATCGCGTGCTTCTGTGGTCTGGTCTACAGTATTGAGTACTATATATACTCCTCGACGCTCAGGTAATTTGATGTTGCTTTAACACTAACATTCTTGGGGGTCATATCATGAGGCCCTGAAGCAGTATTACTGCAATGTGATTGCAGTTGTGAAAACGAGATGCATCTCGTTTTTACAACCTCAATGACACTGCTATACTGCCCCCCTAGACAAGTGGCATAACGCATTAGCGTTAGAATAGAAATGAAATAGCATGATTATTGTACGGGATTGACATAAGTCTTCGACACATATATGACGTTTATGTCAATCCCATACATTAATCATTATATTTCATTTCTATTCTACCGATCCAATCCGAACCCTTCGGAGACTCTGGGAGGGCACGGGGACGCGCACTTTTAAGTGTGCGATGCCGTAGCATCTAGAAATCCTCCGAAGGTGATTCGTTTCAACACGGCTTGAGGTACCCTTTACGTACCTCGCCGCCCCTAAAACAAGCCCGGTGAAGCTGAAAATGCCCAGTGGCAATCAGCAGTCTCTCTCCAAAAAAAAAAGAAAATTTCTATTCTATTAGCGTTATGCCACTTGTCTAGGGGGGCTGCTTTAATAGCTCATGGTTACCCACCAATACATGACACATGTTGACATAACATACAACATTTCGATACCCTTTTCCTAGAATTTACCAGAAGATCGACACTCTTTTACAAGAATTAACTAGACTAGACTAGACTAGACAAGAATAGAGAGATTTATTACAAAGTTAATAAGCAATGAAATATTAAAAATAGTATGAGTATTTCGATGTTAGAATAAGCCAGCTTATATATAGTTTATTTTTAGTGTTATATTAAAGATAAAAAGAACAATATATATTTCATTAGTTAACAAAAATAGTAGAAATATGCATTAGTGTATCAGATATTAACTCTGAAACGTAATTAAGGTTAAATACCTATATTATTGGTATATGATTTGGAATGGTTATTTATGTTTAATTTCTGTTACAGCATTTAAAATATATTTTTAATATATGTTTAAAATATAGTAAGTGAATATACCCATGTATGTCAATGTAACCACAGGAGTCTTACTGATTTGTTATTGTCAGTCCCTATATATTACCGCAGTCTATTAACCACTATGTGTGAATATACCAGTCATAATTATAATGAACAATTTTAATTGATTTGTGATAATAGTACAGCACCATTGTAGAATAACACACCCCGTCAAGTATGCTAACATGCACAATATGTTATATGTTTTATTCTGTTGCACACGAATTCGACGCATAATGTTACATCTTTAAAGGTTATAGTAGTATATGACACCAAATTAAAAAAAACTATTTTCTTGATAACATTTTAAAGTTTTTACTAAAAAAGATCAATCAGCCGCAGGAAGCTCCATTTTCTTGTATTAAGGTTTTAATTTAAACCAATGATAAAAAAAGTTTCTTAATAATCCAAGTGGCAATGACATTAAGTGTTGGAACGAAACGAAAAAAGAGGAAAAAAATACAAAACCGAATTAACTCTTAATAAGACATTGGCAGCTATATTGTCAACCAATATTCAACCATAAGAACTTGGAATAAGGTTGAGAAACACCAAAAAAATATTTCTGATATCTCATCGGGCTGAGGACATTATGGTCGAATTCAAACAAAAGCTCACAGTATTGACACGCACACACACCGCATTTTTAAAACGCAATACAATAACTGTTAACCATGTAAACTTGTTTGTTGATTGTCACAACATCTTTCTATTGAGACCTTAATATATCAATTACAAAATTTTTACTTTTTCTTTTCAAGTGCTAATTGCCGCACTGAAGCTAAATTAAATTTTTATAAAATTTATAAAATACAGTGAAAAAATTAAACGCCCAACCGACCCAGCCAGGAATCACTCAAAAATTTAAAAAGCAGTGACAAAATTCAGCGCTTACGTCAGCCTTCCCGGTAGCATAGCCGTCAGTGCAGCCGCCCGGATTGCGGGCAACCCAGGTTCGATTCCTGGCTGGGTCGGGTGGGCGTTTAATTTTTTCACTGTATTTTATAAATTTTATAAATATTTATATTTAGTACTAATTATTCTAAAATCCGGTCCATTGCTGAGCAAAGGCTCGAGTTATGAATTCAGAAACCTAAAACGCTCTTTGCTCAATCTGGGAACTCTGTATATCGGACTGAGCTACGGGCCGTAGCCATCTGAGGCAGTTCCCTTTTTGCTAATAAGATAATTATATCGACAAAAAGAAATTTGAAATCTTATTTATTTAATCCTTTATTAATTAACAACAAATTAACAAAGAAAGAAATATGTTGTGACAAGCTCTGTTTCTAAATTATGGTATTTGTTCCAATATCGGAAAAGGACTTTGTTTTGTTACAACTGAAAACAATTGAAACCGAAAAGTTAATTCATTTTCTATAAGTACAATTATTTAGTCCTCAACTTGGACAAGGCAAAACAATGAGATTTTGTAACAAAGCAGAGTTTGATTTCCGGTTACATGTTTTAAATATTGTTAAAGTCACAGTAAACTAATCGTGGTATTTCTCTTTTACAGAAAAAGCGTCTCGAGGAGGTAAAGTAGCAACTGACGAAACACGCACACTTCACTTAATCCAAGAGTACAATAGGACATAAAACTCCAAACGTAGCTTATAGAGCCACTAGCACATTCCGTAAATAGTAAAGCGAAACGAAACGTTATTATTAAAGATGTTATAAATTACAATAATGCATACATTAACGATTAACTTTATTTTTTAAGACAACCAACAAGATAAACACAAATACCAGTAATAACTAAGTAGAACATATATAAATAGGAGAATGACCTTAAAGCCAAGTGCCGTCTCAATTGATGCTAACACGACGTGCAATACTGATAACTTTAAAAAAAAATCAATTAAAATATAAATTAGTTAGAATAAGTTAGCGAAATTATCAAACTTGGATGCAGTATGAAAGCACTGCCTTCATGCGAATATGTTATGCACATGCAGAAGTAGCAAAAAATGCAACGTGTCTTGCCCTTCCATTAATTATGTCATAAATAAAAGAATATATACGTCAAGAGTCATATATTAACGTGATTGTGATAGTGCCGCCTCTTGCGGTTACATTAACATTAGTGGATTATCTCCTATTTCAAACAAGTCCTTGTTAAGTAAAAGCATATCCTCGGTTTCGAGGGATCGTTACCTCGAAAACATCTCTTAGAATTAAACACGATATGCAGCTCATTATTAGACAAAGGCGTATCACGTTTAACATTTATATGTGTATTCTGAATTTGTATTCATGGTTATGTTTTCAACAAAGATTATTATAATATTCGTAAAGTAAGTTCCAAGTATGATACCAAGAATTACTTGAGCATTCTTTTTTCTTATCTCAGCAGGTTTTTGCTATAAATGTTCCGATATTGATAAATGTAAAAGATATAGACTTTGTTAATACTAATACTAAGGTCGATATGAATACAGTTAATACTATAGGGATATGTAACTGACAAAGATTAAAATAGGCACACAAAATACAGCTTAAACTATGAAAAGTTGCTTGAATAAAATTTCAATTATATCTGAAAATTTAAAATGTAAAGCCTTACCATTCTTTTCATTAGGATTGACAATATTTTCATAAGGTCAAGAGTACCTACATCACATATAAAAGTTTGGTTTTTTATTAAAACAACACTGCTCCGATCATGAGGTGCAATTTTGTAGGAGATTAGATTATATTAGACCTTAGGTTATCGTTCAAGTGCACATAGAAATAGGCACACAAATTACGATGTCATTGATTGTCTCTAGGCGAAGAAGGCCAAACAGGCCGAGATCGACCGCAAGCGCGCTGAGGTGCGCAAGCGCATGGAGGAAGCCTCCAAGGCCAAGAAGGCTAAGAAGGGTTTCATGACACCGGAGAGGAAGAAGAAACTCAGGGTAAGTAATCTACTAGTAATCTACTACTTAGTTCAAATTTGTTATAATATCCAGTCATGTGGTAATGAATGTCAATCGCATAAACTAAAGCAAATAGATCCATAAACTAGTCATTAAATTTTGACCGTAGCGATATTAAAACTGCTATGCAGGAATGCTTTCTCTAAAAAACATATCAAATTTTCAAGCCGTGAACAATTGTAAAAAAGTAAATTCTATAATCGATTCTACCATAGAAATTGAAAAAAAAAACACAACATTAAGCTGACAATTGATTTGAACAACAGTTGCTGCTGCGTAAGAAAGCCGCTGAAGAGTTGAAAAAGGAACAGGAACGCAAAGCGGCCGAGAGAAGGCGCATCATCGAGGAGAGGTGCGGTAAACCCAAGAACATCGAAGATGCCAACGAAGGTAAACCATCCAACAGAGCCCGACCCCACATTCCTTGATTTATAAAAAAAAATATTCATTTGTGTATTAATTTACCTTTATTGTTCCAATAGATATATAGATTAAGCATACATTTAAAAGATTATACACACAACACACAGAAGACACAGTCCCTTCTCTCGATTTGTGATTACCAATAGTTACCCATGTACGTTTATTGTCGCATTATAGATGCTCTCTCGAGGGTTTGCAAAGAATACCACGAGCGCATCGGGCAACTTGAAGACCAAAAATTCGATCTGGAATACATCGTTAAAAGGAAAGATATGGAGGTAGTGAGCCGGGCTGCGCTATGACAGCTCTCTTTTGATGAACTCACAAAATTAATTTTTCATCTTCCTTATTTTGTTGTGATTTGTCAAGTGCGCTGTCTTCCGTCTGTTAACAACGGCTGAAGCTATCTTGTGTGTCGGGCCGTCGCCATTCTCGGTACCGGCCCGAATTATCTATCTAACGCGTCTTCCTACTTCTTCTTGGCTCCATGTGAAGTCGTTACTTGTCTGCGAATACTTACTACCTCTATTTTTCCAATAAATTTCTCTCTTACACACTCACACATAACTATAATGGTCCACGGTCAGCGATTGCCGCCCGCCGGTCTAGGCTAGCTATAGGGTGTACTGCGCGCGAGTAACTCTTGTTGGTTTTGTAGCGGCTCTTACGAGCATCATAACCGGTTACCACCAGCGTATCGCCAGGCTCGAAGAGGAGAAGTACGATCACGAGATGGAAGTGGCCCGCAGAGCATACGAGGTGTGACCTGGTTTGGGCGCAAAACTTTATTTCTTTTTACGCTCTTTTTAGTAGTTCATGCCGATAATGTGACTAGAAATTTTATTTTGTGTTCGCAGCAGATCATAATCTATCAATACGCGGAGCTGAATATCAAATCCCTAACCGTGTGGATAACAAGTAAAAAAAAAACGCTAAAATAACAACGACCCGTCGTAGCAACTCCGAAACTGCGAGTGATATTGTAGATACTCTCACCGAATTCAAGTCAATAACAACATAGATATACTGCAGCGATTGTCCATTGATTCCCACCTAAATACGATCATGTAGCTTGGCTTACGCTTGTTCTCCAGTGAGGTGGTCCCGATCTCGTGAACCCACGCTACGACACACAGACACCCGCGAGGCTACGTCGTTGTCAAACCATATACCTTAAATATGTGATTGTGTTTTTCTTTAGCGGAACTGCAGACGATATGTCAAATGTACTGGCACAGAATATACAACCTTGAGGGGGATAAATATGATCTAGAACGAGCGATTCAAATTAGGAAAATGGAGGTAAACAATATATTAGGATTGGGAATGCATATGATATGAGTTGATACTGATTTAGTTGTTACAACATGACATGATAGTTGTACGGCTCACCGCACACATGCACACGTCGCTCCCCGTCGACAGACGTAGGCCACTCACACAAATGCCCATGCTCATTCTGCCGGCTCAATAATCTGTCTTTCCTTTTTCTATAGCAATGCTCAAGAGAATAATACAGGAGTATTATGACCGCATGTATGTGTGTGAGGGCCAGAAGTGGGATTTGGAACATGAAGTCAGGAAAAGAGATTATGAGGTATTGACCAATACTTTATAGCCATTGTGAATATCACAATCATCGAATACTGTAACAAACGTGCGCGTGTGACAATTCGTGTTGATACATTGATAACGCTTTGTAAGTTTTCGGTTGTTTGTTGTTGAATTGTAAATAACGGCGGAGAGCCGGGTCGTTAGTTTGTAGAGCGCGGCGCGTGCGCTGAAGGGAGCGGTAGGGGCGGCCGGCTCCGCCCGCAGTAAGGCGTGCGGTGCAAAATCGATCTTCGCTGGCCGGCGCCGGCGGCGCGTCATCCGACATGAGCTTACACCATTAACTACACTAACACGAGTAACCGCCATGCGCCGAGGGCGTAACAACACTGCACTCACTCACGGGGCGCGCTCGCACCCCCCATTGCATGTCTGTAACTCTCATCTCCATCGACTGCTTGCTCACATATGTACGTATTCAGCCTTTTTCTTCACTAGAGCTAAGATCTGTGAAACTGTCATCTTCTTCATCGGTGGAGGAGACGACTTGCTCCTCCATCGGCTTATCTGCTAAAGCTTTGTGACTGTTGCATGTTTCTAAATAAGTAAGCCGATGCTTCCATGTCCCGATTAATATCTTTATCCCTTAAATAGTATGGCACTTTAATAATATACTTAAAACGTGTGATAAACGCTATAACTCGAGGACCGTCGCTGTATCCGCCAGTGTGACGCTTCATGTGTGGTGGCGAGCTTAGTGGCCTTACTGAATTTTCTCTTTTTTATGATAACATTAGTTGCCGTTGAAGTGTAAGTGGAACGCTGGACTGGTTCCTATATTGGCACACGCAAGTGCATAGTGTAAGTGAAACTTCTTGTTCCAAATCTCCAACTTTTCATGTATGTGCCGTTACTTCCGCGCGATGTTTGCGTGTTCGGTTGCTGAGAGCCCCATAAACCTTTCTGATAAACCCGTACGATAGTTGGACACGAGTGTTTTAAATTGAAAGTGCCATGCTCTGGTCGAGTACCCACCCCTCCCCGAGCCGAGCCGAGCGCGTCCTCGGTTGCTCGCTACATTGCATCGATTATTCGGGACACGGAGTGGTGTATGCTATGATCACTTGCGAGTCCAGAAACACTACATTACAATATACCCACAGACCCACATCTGCAAGTCTGGATCGATTTTGCACCGTCATTCCATTACACTTCTGCAATGTCCGAACTCATACATGGTTGTCGATGTCACTGTACCGATGTAGAGACGTACATTTGGGAGTTAGATTGCATATCGATACAGCGCTCAACATACTACAGCTTCGAACATTTACACTACGTACAAACAGAACAGCGTCGAAGGAGTATTGTTGGCGCTGCTTAATGTTGCACATGTAAAATATATTGCACTTAATGTATTGGTTGTTGAGGAAACAGGAGCTGCAGGCGGCCAGCTACCATCCAAAGCACGATCGGTAGATTTTGTGCACGAGTTTATAGTACATGAGTTGTATTGACTACTGGAAATGACTAGTAGGCTAAGAGCACAGGCTAAAGATAATAGGCAGTAATAGGACATGGGACTGATCTTGCGGATGCTCAGTATGTACTTGCATACAGTTAAACTGTACTACGCACGCCTAACATCGCCTAATCTTCGCTCAGCTCTATATCTTGTTCTGTGCTTTTCTCGTATTAATCACTATTTTCAGTTCTATTCAGTCAGCATTACGGTTTGCTTTTTTTCATAGATATTTTGGAGTGTTGCGCTTTTAAATGTTTAAAACTTTTCGTGCGTTGCATGAGTTTTCTCTTTTGTATCTGGAAAAGCAATTCACAAGTTTATGACTGGATTACTTTTTATCATGATCAAATAAAGAATATCTATATAATTTAAAACACTGTGTCCACTTTAAACCTGTGGAATGTGAATATATGTATTCAAATATAAATAACTTTCAACATTATCTGATATTATCTTCTAACTTGTTTTACATGACTTCAACTTAGGAATTCTGGAAATTAATTGATTCGATGTTACTTTAACTATTTAATATTCACATTGTCTTTGTTTACTCGCAACCTTTCTGTAATTTTAATGCATACTCCTTTTTATCTTTCTTCACAAACAATAATGATTTCATTTTCAAATATTAGTCAACCATATTTTTCAATACACGTTCTATAATAATTGTTATACTTTGCCAGATCTCCGACCTGAACACTCAAGTCAACGACCTTAGAGGCAAATTGTAAGTATTATTGTTATTTTGCAAAAGAGTATGTATTATTTATTGTACTATTGCCCTTTTCATATAAATCCATTCCATTTATTTAACAGCTGATTATGTATGTATACACATTACGTAACGTGTTATTTTTTACGTCCAAGTTGATATTTAATAAAATGCCTCCCAGATGAAAACGATAAGACAGTTGAACAAAAATGTATCTTAAGCAAATGCCTTTAAATTTATTGCACGCAGTGTCCAGATATTTTGTAACACGTTCTCTTAAACCAGCTGCAGAATTGTGTGTCAGTTTTGAATTGCAAAGATAGCAATTTCGGCCAACAGCTCCACTCGTATTGGATTTTAGATTTCTAGCCGATATCCCAGCGCGATGCATTTGTGAGATGTGAGAGTACAACGACTGGATTTATATGTTTTGTATCACAAAAAGAAGTTTTTAAAACGCGCATAGGATTGACTAAGATATTTAAAGAAACTGTTTTGCTTTTATTAGTAAGAATAACTTGTAACGTCTAGCAACACAAAGAAATCATTCCAGTGATAAACAAAACGAGTTAAACAGTCCAGCTGTAAACAGTCTTTTTATATTTCTACACAAAATAATTTACTATCTCTAAAACTTACCAGAATTTTATTTTTGAAAAATATTTTTAAAGTCAAATTTATCATTCCTTGGGCATAAGCACCAACATTGAGCAATAATGTTCCCGCAAAGCATCTCTACAAAGTATCTCTAGCCCCTCTTTTATCTTTCAGAGATTTTTTTCTAAGTTTCAAAGTAACATGACAACTCTTTGTTGCAAATAAATATCGCTGTTCAAGTGACAAATGACTAACGTAATATTTCTGCCTCCATTTAGCGTTAAGCCCACATTAAAGAAGGTGTCCAAATACGAGAACAAATTTGCCAAGCTCCAGAAGAAGGCGGCCGAGTTCAACTTCCGTAACCAATTGAAGGTCGTCAAAAAGAAGGAGTTCACCCTTGAAGAGGAAGACAAAGAGGTAAATATATACCTTTCACTTTCTAAATACCCAGTAAAACTTATAAATATAGCTTACCAATCCAAGTACCTATAGTGTTTAAAGTCAACAACAGTTATCTTTCCCATTTCCAAATACAAACTACAGATGGATGATATCCCTAATGATATATCCCTAAATACCTTTGTAATATTTTCGTATTTTTGTTAAAAACCTTACGAGTGTTCTCTCTAAAACTTCAGTCCAAACTCCCAGTAGTTTGAGTCCGTTTCAGAAGTAGGATAAAAGGATACAACATCACAAGCTGGTACTTACAAAACTTAAACTAAAAATAGTTTTACTCTTCAAATCAAATTGACATTGAAAACTCTACCTTCACCATTCTATTCTTTACTTTGGTCACGTTAACTTATTTAACAAAAACACTCAAATTTTCAATAAACTCTCATTTGAATTTACTACTTACACATAATAGACATTTATTTACTCTGGTTTAAATCCAGACTAACTACAATATACTGTACCACGTGTTCAGACATAACTAGCGTGACGTATCTGGGTATTCGTCAAGGAAGATTTTGGAGTGTTGCGAAAAATCATAAAATATTTGGGCCACGGTCTCTGGCTTTTCAATTCCTGAATAAGGAGTGACCATATGTTTATTCACTTTTTGATTAATACGTAGTTATACACAACGATACCCAGCTACGTCGCGTGAGTTTAGTAAACTAATATTAGGATAAGTGATCAACCATTTTTTGCTCATGTTTCCACAGGCCAAGAAGGCGGAGAAAGCTGATTGGGCTATCGGGAAAAAGTAGACAATATCGCAATTATTCACATACTTAACAATTTCCATCCACAAAATAACTTTGATGGTTTAATTTTAATTCAACTAATTTAATTTACAAATAAAGTTATTTTTTACATCCAAATTTATATAATTGTCTATTCTTAAAGTACATACAAATTTGTGATGAGGTGAGAAAAGTTTGATGCGGTGCATATAGCTTCGAAAAAGTTTTTTTTGTTGATTTAACCCTTATGGAAGGAACCTTTGTTTCAAAAGCTTACGCAGAGAATTCTATGATGAATTCATTTTAAATTGAGGTTTACCCCAGTCCCAGCTTATACTAGTTCGTTTTGTTTATGAATATCTGTATTCATCCGACGAGTGCTAACTTTTTCCTTTACAAACTTATAACTAACCACCACTTCTAGGTTATATTCGCAACTTACTCAAATACATAAAATGTGGTCAAATACATCATTGGCAGTATTGTTTAGGTAACATACAGTAATAATTGTTAGTACACGTATCACAATTTTGCACCCTTTTATTTTTCAGACAAAATTAATGTCTGTTCTGCTTAAAAAGTATATATCTTGACACAGCACATGCATTGAGGTTCAGATGAACTCACACATAAACTAGACATTTCAAAAATAAAATTTTATAAAGTTCAAGCTTTACAATCACGGAAACGATATTTCAGTATAGTTTCGTGTACCAAATCAGTATGATTTAGTATATTTTGTGTTCAACTCCCAACTTGTCCCGATTTTCCTTTTTCACGTTAACTTGCAGATAAATATAGTCCATAACTCCTGTAGCTTAGTAGTGGTTATTGTTTATTACAAATTGTGATGCGATGTTCCGCAGGGTGGTGCCGGAGGAAAGGTAAATAGATGAGATAAAGGCTGGAACGTTTTAATTTTTAATCGATTAGATTACACGCGGCATGCTGCAGCTATTTCAGACACCGCTTGATATGGAATGGGCAATGGCTGCCATCGTCAAGCTCGAATAGCCTTATAGACTGCCAATTTGTATGAGACACAATTTTGTATTGGCACATCTGCACTCATAGAACGATATATAGATGGATATGTAAAATAGCTTGTGTGTGACGCACATTATATACACACTTGTACATAATGTGGACGTTAGGTGGCTATACAAATGCTTTTACAGATTTCGTAGCGATGTCTTAGTAGTTTTTAAGTTTCGAAAGCTTGCGACTGCTGGCCGCTTTTTCTCAAACACTTTCCGAGTGAAAAGTTTTAGGTGATGTTACCTGTCACCGTCACACGTTTGGATTTAGAAAGAGACGACGCATTTTTTTCTTAATAGAAACTGTATTGAATGTGTTTGTGGATTCGGGGTCTGGCTTTTGGTCGATATATCGGGAGTTTCAAGTGGAGGCGACCGATCGCGCTCTACGTGTCGCTGATGATTTATTGGTTTTCATTATTGGCTTAAAAAGAGCAAAACTGTACGCTTCATCGTCTCAGCTACATGTGGCGTAGTATGCGACGGGACATTTTGTCGTGAGAATAGATGTTTTCGCAGAACTGCAAAAGCTATCAAAAACAAATAATAAACATTAAATACTATTGTTTTTTTATATATTCTCTTTTCGCCTTATTAATCAAGATTAGATACATAAAACGTTTAAACACATGAAATAAAAAAGAGAGAAGTTAATGCATAGACATTGATTACGATGGCATTTTGTTTTCGTGCTAAAACATTATGATTACGTATTTCTTATATACGTGTATATACATATGAGTACTTTGTACATAATAATAAAATTCATTAGGTTATTATACTTTGTAAGAAATCTATGCAAATGTTTAGGTACACACACTGGTATTTATGTTGTAATCATAAGTACATTTTTAGACTTTGATTTGGCCGAAACTTGTAAATATTTGCACTGATTTAAGCATTACAACTTTACTGTTACAAACATATGTTTTGCTATCTTCATTTAAAATGCATTTAAAATGTCTAATATACCTCAAAAAAAATGTTTCTAATCTAATTATTTATTTGGATATGTGCAATTATTACCTACCTGTATTTCTTCAACAAAAGTAAAGATGCAATGTAAAACCCACGGTATTACAGATGTTGTTGATCCTAATACTAATATATATATTTTTAAATGTTCACAGAAAAAACCAGACTGGTCCAAGGGCAAGCCCGGCGATCAGAAGGTAAAGGAGGAAGAGGTTGAGGCATGAAGTACTGTAACTACTTATAAATAAACACCCTAAGACCTTGTCACTTGTCAGCTGTTCGCAACCTTGTGATAAGCCCTGTAGAACCATGGGGTCCCGATCTTACCAGCCGATGGCATATTCCTCCATTAATTTATTTATGTATTGTCCATTAAACATCATGGCGTTTTGAACAAGAAAACAACTTTTTATATATTATTATTATTTATTTAAAATAATGTTTTTATAAGATAATACGTTTAATAAAAAATAATTTTCTGTACTATGTCATGTGATTGTGGCGTTTCACCCCTTCATTTCCTCCCTAAGGGTGATACTCCATTGAAGTTGGGCTGAGCTGAGCGGAGCTAAATTGTGTGGAAATTAACCAATACTGGAGCAGAGCTGAGAAGAGCCGTTAAAATAAAGGGACTCTATTGGTTGATTTCCGCACGGCTCGGCTCAGCTCAGTTCAGCTCATCTTCTATGCAGTGTCACCCTTATCCTACAATTTTAGTAAGATGATTCTTTAGTAGCAGTTGTAGTTGATCCCGAATGTATTTGTTATTTCGTGTCTTTTACCCTATTGATTTGTACTGATTGATTTTACACACAAGACTCCCAGTCAATAATTACCTTTTATGTTAGACATAGTACATTGTGTGATCTTTGATAGAGCAATATTTATATGTCCTAACTAACCAAGTTATTGCATTCCGTCAATATTTACAGAATGAAAATTGTATATAAGTATTTACTAGTACTTATACACAAACCAACTAGTTGCATTTTTGGTAAAAAATGACATATTACCTATATTTTGCTACATACGACAGTAGGTATAAATTATAGCTACTACAAAAAAAAATGAATTATCGTTTGTTGAAACTCTCTCTATTGAACATCGGCTTAAAGTCAGCCAGGAACTCATATTTAAAAGAAATGTCTGTTAATGCAAATTACCGCTACGGATTGTCAGTTTACTGTAGCATGCAAAAGAAGATCTTTGGGCGTCCGCTGCGTCAAGCGGGTGGAAGTCGCGGGCGCCCGCCGCGGGACCCGCGCCTCGCTCTATCGCGGATATATATGGCGGTTTTGAAGCTATCATGTGTCAAAGTGCATATCAGCGATGCGTCCTGCGAGCGGACGAATGTGGCTCGTAACCACGCCGCGTGCAAGGGCGATCCGCCTCTCGCAGCGTTGCTCTATGAATTTACATGAAACAGCATGCCGCGCGTACGCCTGCTTGACGCAGCGGACGCCCTTACAGGTTGAGCGACCATAGAAGGAAGGACGTATATAAGTCTCTTATCAAGCGCGTCTGTGAGGTGCCGGGTTCGATTCCCAGCAGGGGTGCTTATTGCGCCCGGTTTGGCATTAGCATGTTACATCAACAACAACAATTAATGGTATTAATAGCGTTGATTGTTATCACTTACCATCAGATAAGATAAAGGTCAAAAGCATCACTAATGTGGAATATATGAAATACCTATGAAATTGACGTTTTTTCTCACTTATTAACAGGTGTATTACTTCTAAAAGTCAATACTGGTTGTTAATATTATTATACAACTTTAATTAGGATTATGTTACTTAGGTTTCAATAATAACAATGATTATTCATTTTGTGTCTTTATCACCCAATATTTTTTTTAATTTGACTACTTTTTTTGTTCGCGGAATTGTCCTTTTGTTTCATTGTAGCTTTGAAGGGACTTGATTTTTTTTCTTTTTAATGTCTGCTATATTTAGCTAGTGAAACAAACACACTACTCTACAATGTTTATAGTATTAACATAAATAAATGCTAAGAAAATTTAAAAAAAAACGTTAGTATGAAAAATAACATTTTATAAAAAAAATATTATACAAAACGTCAATTTCATAGGTACCTAATATAATAAAGAAACTTTTCACTACGCTAAACCTTGGGCAGGGAGACACATGGGGGGATTGGGCTAAACCCTATTGACCATTTAGGCTTCAACCCATGGGCCCAAGACTAGGACCAACAGCTCAAGTGGATCACAAAAGAGTTCGAGATATTTTTTAATTTGAAAGTTAAGTAGCCCGGCGTTGTGAAACTTGCTTAACTTGCACAAGACCGTCAAGCTCCTCAAGTTATAGTTAAATGGTGAGATATTAAAAAAAATACGAGATAAAACATTTTATACATCGAACAATATAATAACGAAACAAAACAAAACGAAACATTTTTTTTCACTAAATAAAACAAAATATTCATCGAAATCTCGCTGTTAAAAAAAGGGATATAAATAATAATCCGCAAAAGTGTTTAAAAGTTCTACGAGCGGTATTTGAACCCAAACATTTTTGTTATCCGAGCCAGAGCCCAACCAATTCGGCTATCGTATTTGTATCCAGCACATGCAAATTCAGTCAACACCATCTACTTACTTTGTAAGGCAAAGTCATCTACTTACTTTGTAAGGCTAAATTACTAGAGCAAGTTTTATTCAATATTCCCTAGTTAACGTTAACTGCTATTTGTTTTTTTATCAAAGCAGTTACAAAGTAAGGTAGTGTGTTATTAGGTGGCTCTGTTATGATCCTATACAAATTGTAGTTCATCACATCATCACCATCTGATTTTGTTCCCACTGCTGGGGCACGAGCCTTCCCTGGATGGATATGGAGAATGGGCCATAAACCACCACGCGGGCCAAGTGCGGATAAGTGCGACTGCAGCCAGGACCAACGGCTTAACGTGCCTTCTGAAAGAGCTCGCGATGATAAAATTTTGGTCACCCATCAAAGGACCGGCCTTTACGAAAATTGCATAACCTCATCAATCGCAGACCGGGCGCGTTGATCACTGCGCCATTGAGCTCCTCGAAATTGTAATTAACTCTCTCGAATAGTAGAAAACTTCGCACTCAGCAAATCAATTCACAACAATGAATAAGTTAGGACTAGGCAAACATCATTGAAATAAAGTGGAAAAGTGATGAGTTGTTTGCAATACAGTAGCTAAAAATAAATAGTTATATACTTAGAAGATAAAAATCAATTTAATATTTAGACGGGCAAAAAAGAAAATATTGGCATTATTACGCTCGTGTAATTTAATCTACCCCTTTGTGCATAAAACCTCTTTCATAAAGCCCGTATTTTATTTCTAATTTTATTAGCCAGATTTTAGAAAATGAGGACTGGCAGGTAATCATGAGAAACATCATTAATCTTAAAATAACAAGGCAGAAAGTTTTAAAGAACAAAACAAGAAAATATTTAAAAACAGAACGTCTGATGGCATAATTGATAAGTTTGAAAGAAAAAATAAATTAAATTTTCAAAATGAGAACCTACCAAAGTTACCGCAAGCAGCCGTTTAACAATTCACCGGTAAGTTTATATAAAGTTGAAGCATTCTCTGCTTTCGCTTATGGAGCAGTTCTGCTATTACCATAATTCTAAACCCAAGCTTGGTTGCTTAGCAGACATTGTATTAATTCATAAATGTTGTAACGCGATTCATTTATATCTTTTTTGAGTAACCTAATTATTATATGCACTTTTAATCAATGTCACCAAATAATATTGTCGGTGTAACTAAGACTAACATTTTAACTATTATAGGCGGTTTTACGTAACAAACGATTTTAAGTAGGCATCATGTCAATCTGGCAAACAATAACTCAAAACAAAAGATTTTTTTAGTTGTTTTTACTTTTGTAACCCTCTATATAGTCTAACGGTTAGACTGCTGGAGTCAGACCCAGAAGTCCCGGGTTCGATTCCCTGATTTGGACATGACTAGCTCTGAAAAAAATATCAAAGACTAATAAAAGTACAGTCGACAACACAAGTAGCTGATCACTTTATTATAACAACAGCAACTTGACAGGCACTGGACAAACTGCTAAAAGATATAATTTTAATAAAGCTTATCGGTGGCATAGTTCAAAAGTCGTCAGCTATATTCACCGCTGACCGTACTTAATACAAGCTCGCGAACGGTACATTGTTATGTAAAATAGGAGAGTGAAATTCAATTAACTGTCTGTTTTATAGGTAAACGATATTTTGTTCGCTATGTTAATTTTTCATTTAACATACCTATTGCAGCATTCGAGAGGAATATCATAAATATAAAATTGTTGAAGTGTTTTTTAAATTGTTATTTTGCATTCACAATTGTTGATATATATCGATACTGAAAATCGTACTTGAAAAAGGGCACGCTTCGGGTGGGACGAATGAAGTAATACAATAATATATTGACGGGTCTGTCGTAAACGTAAATACAATGTTAAGGTTTTAAAAGTTTCAGATCATTTAATGAAACATATATTCCGTAAACAAGCAGCATACCACATGGTACATATAGCATATTTCCTAATCACCAAGCTTGGTTATGGCTTACCAATAAGGCGGCTTTTTATCATTAATAATATTGCACATAGTATTAATAAATAATGCTTAAGCCTAAGCATACTCTGTTGAACCTCCAAAGTTCAGCAACTGAGTAGAAAAAACAAGTATTTTACAAAAAACGTTGACTATCTTTGCGAATAACTGTGTCCATTGCCCTTAATTTTGTTATTAGCTTTTTGCTGGTACGCTACACGTCGTATTTTTAACTTTCAAATATTTTGGAATATCATGACAGTCAAATATAGTCATCGTAGTTAAAATACTTAAACTTTTCAAGCAGCTCTTAAAACAATGAAATAACAAAACGCTAAGTGCTGATAATCTTGGATTAACTACTTAAAGATATTGTTGTTAGTGCAAGATTTCAAATTGTAGGAAGGTGGTGACCCAGCGGCTCCGGCTGATGGTGCCGCGCCGGCAGAAGGAGCCCCGCCCGCAGAAGGCGCCCCGCCGGCAGAAGGAGCCCCGCCCGCAGAGGGAGCCCCACCCGCAGAAGGAGCCCCGCCGGCAGAAGGAGCCCCGCCAGCGGCACCGGCAGAAGGTGCACCCGCAGCACCTGCTGATCCTGCAGCTCCAGCCGCTCCTCCTGCAGAAGGTAACATTTTTTTTATGTTTCTGCTCTTTAGCTGCCATCATCTTATGGTGGAAGGTGACATGTTTCCTGATTGCGTTTTCTACTTACAGGTGCTGCGCCGGCAGCCGCGGCTGCAGCACCAGCCGAAGGTTCGTTGAACAAGATTATTAAAAATAAGAAATACAATACTAAATTGTTTCGAGTGGCACGTTATGACGATGGTCCCGGCTGTGATTCCTGGACCAAGTAGACTATAAAATGCTGATGATGATTAAGTTCGCGTTTATATTTTTTTAAATTTTATATTTGATTTTATTCTGACGTTTCTATTCCTTGATTGGGTTCGTGGTCATCGGGAGACCATAGTGAGTTAAATGCTAATAGATTCGTAAAACTAGAAAAAAGAGATTGTGAGTTCTTTGCAATGATCTTACACGAATTGGTAACCAAAGTTTTAGAAACCACAGTAACCCATTGGCATCAAAATATACACATATCTGACGCTTATCAGTCTACCTCTCTTCATTTTATAGCTACAGTTATTCCGCTTTTATTAATGTTTATATGGTCAACAAGCTATACGCAAATATTTTAAGGGTTTACAATTTGCATGTGGTCGCAAAAAATGTTACAAGTACTTGCGCTTGATTTGCTTTTACATATTTTGTAATAGGTGCCCCAGCAGCTCCACCGGCCGACAGTGCCGCACCGGCAGCGGCACCAGCAGCTGTACCCGCACCGGCTGAGGGTTAGTAAAAACATACATACTCCTTCTGTTGTTTCTTCTCTTTTAATGATGCTACTACACGTTTTGTTTTTTATTTTGGGATCTTATCATCTGATCTTCGCTGTCAGTTCAGTTGGTGCAGTCAATGTACGTTATGCCGTTTCTCCATCAAAATGTTTCTAATTTTTATGCAAAGACCGGATTTCTGATGGTAGTGATTTTCCAATAGCCATGAATTGTAGCGATGACATGATTTCGATGATGAAGGCCTTTATCCAGCAGCAAGTCAGTCAGGCTTACACGTAGATAATTTCTTTATTGTACACCATACAAAAATGTATACAGAGAACCATACAATAAATAGTACAAATGGCTTACTACTTACTTACTTATACTTACTTAATATAAATGACTTTTTCTCTGCGCAGCGGCGCCGGCGCCTGCGCCCGCCCCCGCCCCAGAGCCGGCGGCACCAGCGGCACCACCACCAGTTGAAGGTTAGCTATCTCTTTTACAACTCCAAGGCGGGAAAGTGATAAATATAATAAATATAATATGTATACACTTTTGATAAGTTCTAATTCTTATTCCATTTTATTGAGAATTACTATGTTTACATGTTAATGCTCGTGACTGTATATGTTCATGTACGCAGTTTCTTTTGCGATTGTAGTGTTGCCAACTTAACGGATTTCCCGTCATATCTAGCGGATTAAGATGAGGTAAAAACGGACAAATAAGATTACAGATTATCAAGCAGAATGACAAAATGTTACATAATATTGTATTAGTTACTATTTTTTAAGTATCTAAAAAGATTTTGACTGTTAGTAAAATGTTTTACTCCGAATATTTAATTGTGAAATAATAGAAGATTTTAACCGTTCAGTGTCTGAACTCAAAAGAGCTTTACTGATACTCAAAGGGCTTGGGAAGAATATAGTTGAACATTAGACTTTCATAGTTATCACTCGTTATTATTGAAACAAAGAATGACGAATTGAAGTAGGATACGATTTACAACAATGAATGACCATTACACAAGTTAGAGGGATTATCAAATGATAGGTAATTGCTGAGAAGCTACAAGAAATATATAGGGCATTCCTCAATGTTGCCTTTTTTAAACCACTTATGGGATGCGAATAGTCTTTATAATAATATTTATTCATTAAAAGACAACAAAGATCAGAAAGAAGATGTGTTAGTATACAAATAACTTATATTCAAAGTTAGTAAATAATATTAAAAAGAGACTTAATTCTAAATGTATATGATTTCTTTTCTGTGTTCCAGCTTCAGCGTAAGGCGTTCCATCCTCATCAACATTAATCGGATTCACATTGGACGTCCACAGACGTGCACATAGCACGTCCACAGACGTGCACATAGCACGTCCACAGACGTGCACATAGCACGTCCACTGACGTACACTAATGGCGGATCAGTGTCATTGCCAGTTTGCATCTCACACTTAATGATATTTTTGTACCATATCACAAGTCTCTAGTACATTTTTAAATTTTGTATTATGAACAATAAATTAATTAAGTTTAATATCGTGTGTTTGTGTTTGATTTACAACAGAAGTGTCAAGGTGTCAACAAGTGTTTTTAAGTTAGTTTAAAACGAAATTTTATTAGACGTCCGTCTCTGCTATTGGGTTAACTTTCCCCCCAAATCAAGACAGAGTTGAATTTGGTCACCCATCCGTTGGCCCACCACTGCAAACGTTTCATAGAATGAACGATCGCAACCCGAACGCCCTAATTAATCTAAACGTAGTTAGTACTATTATTTATTCAAAGCCATGTTAAACTATCCAATCACTTGCCAGAGATTATCCGATGCGGCTATCGGGCCGAGATGTTAGCCGGGCTGTCTTAAATGCTTATAAATTAGGCTGAGTCAGGCATGCCTTACGAGGGTGACCCTAATAACCATCCTTATTACTTGAATAGAATCCCGAGTGCCTCAAATCGGAGGTAAATTGTCGACCCCCGAAGCTACCCGACAATCTAATGTGGAACCTACTTCGGTGGAATAGTCTGTAACGTTTAATATGTTGTGTACAGTCACCGTCAAAATTATCTGAACGTTCAAACCTAACAAAATATTTGAACATTTGACAAAGATCAACCTTGTCACAAGACATTAAAGTGTACATTTATTTGTTCTCAGACGTCAATCAAAAGCGGGTACGCTTTGACCCGTTCTAACTGCCCCGTAGTTTATCCGACTCTGACATAAGGTAGATGTTGATGAAATGTTCAGATATCTAACAAAATATGTGAACATATCATCAACATCAACTTTATGTCAAAGTTTGAACGTCCAGATCACACTGACGCTGACTGTACAGATTTCTATATGCCGGACTATTTATGTGAAGTGTGCGAAAGCTTGTTTGGGGTGTACCGACCGAAAAGTTAAAGGTGTAGAAGTTTAATAAAGTACCTACACTATTAGTAAAGTATTGTTGGAGTTGGAATGTAAGTTGAATTGGAAAATGTTTAAAATTGGAGGGCAATATAAAGTTTTAGATGTTATGCTATTTATTTGTTTTTTTATTTTTATTTTGACTACCTCTGGTCGAGTGGTTTGTACACCGGTTTTCATGGTGTCGCCATATCTGAGGTCCCGTTTTCGATCCCCGGTCGGGTCAATTTAGAAATTATTGTTTTTCTATATTGTCTCGGGTCTGGGTGTTTTCTATGTATAATAAGTATGTATTTAAGTATTTTAAGTATGTTTATCCATTGTCTAGTAGCCATTTAACGAGTTTCATAACGAAGCATCTCTTGGGCTAGATTATTTGTGTAAGTGTAGGAAAGTTTATTTATTTTTATTTATTATATGTTTTAGAACGTTATCCTATGCTTTCAAAGCTGCTAACAAAACTGAATTAAAGTAAGAATGTATCGAAGAGTTCGATAGTGGAGTGGTAACGTGCCCGGTCTGCGTTTGCTGACCAATAATTTATCATCTCGAGCTACTCCTTTCTTCAGAAGGCACGTGGAGCCGTCGGTCCCGGCTGCATTAGGAGTTGTTAATAACTACCAACTCGCACTGGGCCCGCGTGGTGGTTTATGGCTCATTCGCCCTATCCATCCATAGGGAAGGCTCGTGGCCCAGCAGTGGGGACATGAAATGAGCTGGTGATAAAGTAATGATGATTAGCATTTTACTAACAGCAGTGATGATATTCTTTCTGAACATGAAAGGGTAACGAGCTACTAAAAACATATATAACTCTAGAAAAATGAATGCAATGTAAAGTGAAATAAATAGCAAACTTGAAGCAACAGACGAACAAGATAAGGAATGATTAAAACTTGTTTTGGTATTGTGTTCGCATATTTGTTTTAAGCTTAGCAATTTTATTTTATTTAACATTAATTTAACTTAATTTTATGTCACCAAACTTTCGTTTAACCTAATTTTAATTACTTTGTTATTTGGTAAGTTAAAGGTAAATGCTGCGCACTTTTGTAATTGGGCACGGATATACCTTATTAACTGTACATAAATGTATTTTTGTATGTTTTCTATCTGTTGTCTGTAATTGTGCCTTAAATAAAAAATAAAAAAATAAAATAAAAATAAAATAATGAGGGCTAATGACATTTCCCTACTTTTTTTTAATTCAATAGGTACAGGTCTGGCATCGAGCTTCTCAAATCATTGGAGTCATGCCTTTGTTCATTATCATCATCAGCTCTTAAAAATCCCACAGTTCCACAGACACATAAAATATATTATAAAGAGCACATAGGGAGATCAAGCCATACCCCGCCACAATTTCCTAATTAAACAACCCTCTTGAAAAAACAAATAACAAAACAATCACAAATATTAAGCGCGTTTCGGCTAAAATATTTAGAGAGGAACAGCTTTAATAATTATCTTTAATTCGCTTTATCTCAACCCTGTGGACGTAATGAATGGACCACATTTAGTTTAATTAAAATGGGTTCTCCGGTGTACTGTACTCTCAAGTCCCTTGGGCAGGCTTTGTTGTTTCAAAGGAGTTTTAATGTGTTGTCATGATAATTCATCGATGTTGTTATTTTTTGAGAACTCATTAGGCATGACCTTTAGGACCACCGAGTTTAAGAGTGCTGCAAGTCCTATAACTCATTCTTCCCGATCCGATCCGAACCCCTCGGAGGGTATAGTAAAGAACGGGGACACGCACTAGTGCGTAATGCAATTCCCTCTAGAAAACCTCTGATAAATTCAAATATTTTTATTCAAATAAACTTTAGAAAAGTAAAAAATTAAAAAATAAAATAAACTTTCCTACACTCACACCAATTACCTAGCTCAAGAGAAGCTTCGTTATGAAACTCGTTAAATGGTTACTAGACAACCGATAAACATACTTAAAATACTTAAATACATAATTATTATACATAGAAAACACCCAGACCCGAGACAATTTTGAAAAACAATAATTTCTAAATTGACCCGACCGGAGATCGAACCCGAGATGACATGGGATGATGATGATGAGATGGTGACACAATGAAAACCGGTGTACTATTGTGACCAGATTGGCCTCTACTTATTTTGGGGGCGTAAGACGTAATAACGACAACTGAATAAGTTAATTATATATTGATATTTAAATAGAAAATGAATATAACAATTAAAATAATGTCTCGGCTTCTGCGGATGAAGTCCAAGTCTCCTCTTCATCTGTTTCGTCGCCTGACGTATTTTTCAAATATAATCGTCAGAACGCGACGGCTGCCAGTAGGTTCGCGCCTCCAAGCAGTCCCGATCACTACAGTACAAACCACTCGACCAAGGAGGAAAGTGCTTTTGAATCGTCCAAAAATTTTTTTACCTACTACCCATTCAGGACGTCTATTTTTAGGCTGTGGAGAAGAATGGGCGCAAGAAACTCCACAGCTTTAATATAATATGTAACGACATTTATAAAATTGTATGCTGTTACCAATTTATACAGTATAAAAACCTTAACAATATTTTAGATTAGAAATACCTGTTGGAGTGATTGGAGCATTTCAAACCCATGCTGTTTTGTCTTCAATGTAATCAGACACTTTATGATAAGCTTTTTTATAAAGCTTTTGTTTAATGGCGATTTTAAATTTATTAATATCAAGTTTTTGGATATTACGATGACGGTGTTTCGTTTCACACGGCTTGAGGAACCCTTTAAGTTTCTCGCCGCCCCCAAAAAAGTCCGGTGACGCTGAAAACGTCCAGTGGCAATTGGCAAACTCTATCCGAAAAAAACACATGCTTGTTGAACTCAGCTCTGATATATTATCTGATACTTTATCTCACAATACTTCAGCAGACTTCTTGTATGAGGCAAGGGTTCATCATCAGCCATATGACGCTCACTGCTGGGCATAGGCCTCCCCCCAAGGATCGCCATGACGATCGGTCCTCATGTCGGGGGGAGGGGGGTTTGCCATAATCGCCACGCTTGGCAGGCGAATTGGGATCGGAGTATGGCCTACTGTTTGAGGGAGGCGCTGCTGCCCGTCTCCTGCAGGCGGTTTTCCCTTTATCGCCTTCTATGACTCCCACGGGAAGATAGGAAGTTATGCTATTTTAAGCCGGCATCACACGGCAAAGGTAAGGCAAGGGTTGTCCCACCACATATGCGGAGACAAGGAGGTTTGGCGTGCGAAGGAATTCTCGTAATGACCATATCCTGCATAAAAATCCAAAATAGCTTAAAAATCCACCCTCAATGATGTGTGCTTATTTTTAGTTTATGTAAACTTTAACAACGAGATAAGATTGATATATTATCACTGATTTACGGACGCCACAGTTATAGATCACAAAAATCCTAAAGTCTTTTCTTAAAGTCTTTTGTGATTAAATAGATTTTAAACAAGCATTTGTAATAAATGGAAACGGCTAAGTGCCTTTATCAATTACGAAACCTTGTATGACGTTGTACCAGTTTTCGTCGTCGCAAGCTTTATTTTTGTTATTACTGATACGAAATAAGATTGGGCTTATTTTCTTCGGAGCTCTAATTTTCCACCTCCTTGGGTTTCCGCTTAAGAATTCCTACAGTTACGTACGCGAACATTGATATCGTTGTATATATATACATCTTTCATGTAGTATATACTTGCTTTCTAATACGATGTGAGCCATAAAACATTTTAAATTATTATAAGGTTTACGTGATACGTGAACGCCTGGCCTTGTGGCAAAGCGCTCGGCCGATACTTACCCGGAGGTGTCGGGTTCAATTCCCGGGTCGGGCAAAGGATGTTTCGGATTTTTCGATGCATAGCCCGGGTTTGTGATCACCAACCCGCATTTGGCAAGCGTGGTGATTAAGCCGTTGCCCATCAGTTGGAGCGATGACTTGGTTTCAATGATGGAGGCCTTTGCCCAGCAGTGGGACAGTTATAGGCTATTTACTTCAATCTACTTTTACGTGTTAAGATGATACCTATATGGATAAGTATAGTAAATGTTTATTTCTCAAACATGATTGAAGATCATTATTTTATATATGAACCGATTTCCAAGCATAATTATGTCGCCATAGCATCAATGTTTGGGGCATTGTTGTGTTCCGGCAGCTAGAGATAAGATAGCTAGTGCCTCACTAGTTGAGGATCCCGGGTGAAGTGTGCTTCCATCATTGGCCTTATCATCACTTAACATCAGGTGAGATCAAGGCACTGTGCTTGCCCGTTAATATAAAAAAAGAATTCCTTCATAGACAAAAATACTGTACCTACTCGTCAAATTGGTCACGCGAGCAGCAAGGAAGTAATTTAAATTAGTCATTTCATTTTTTAATCGACGTCCGTAGCCGAGTGGCTTGCATGCCGGACTTTGGGCGGCGCTAACTCTGAGGTACCGGTTGGGCGGCGCTAAATCTAAGGTCCCGGGTTCGATTCCCGGTCGGGTCAATGTCGAAAACGAACTTTTCGATATTGTGTCGGGTCTGGGTGGTTGTGGTACCGTTCTTTCTGATTTCCATAAAACGAGTGCTTTAGCTTTGGGATGAGAACATATGTGATGGTGTCTAGTTCTTATATATTTAAAAAAAAACGTTTATCCTCAACTGTTGAAACGCAACAAATGGTACTAACATTAATGTTAGACATATTAACCCTACTAATTAAACTATCAGAATTTAACTAAAAACTCTTGACTTTATTTCCTTCCGTATCTCTGTCCTCTATCAAAGGTCGTAACTTTGACGTCAAAATTTACATTCCACAGTGCACACACAACTCCCTAAATGAATACAAGTTTAATAAGATAAGCAAATAACAACAGGCACGTGTTACAAGGGACGTGGCGCCATTTTTATGCGAAACGTAGTATGGATATCAAAGTCAAAGTCAAAGTCAAATCAATTATTCAACATAAGCCTTAGTAAACAGCCTATAATTGTCCCACTGCTGGGCAAAGGCCTCCATCATTGAAATCAAGTCATCGCTGGCTTAATCACCACGCTTGCCAAATGCGGGTTGGTGATCACAAACCCGGGCTATGCATCGAAAAATCCGAAAATATATTTTGCCCGACCTGGGAATTGAACCCGGGACCTTCGGGTATCGGGCCGAGCGCTCTGCCACTCGGCCACTGAAGCGTTAAGCCTTCACAGGTACTTATTGACGTCAAAACTATAAAATCCAAATAAAAATACTAAAAAAAAAACAGTTTAGACTAAACTACTCAATCTACCACCAGTTCGGCCTTTGAGTGAGAAGAGCTGGCAAGAAACTCAGGAGGCTTATAGAAGGACATTAAAAAATATCAATATTATGACAAGAAAATGAGGGTTTGACTTGCCATTTTATGCATAAGCTTTAGACGCGGGTCTGTGGATGCCAGCATTATTTATGGTCTATAGCGGCTGACGAGGACTGACAGCTTGCGTTTCTTATATTTAAAATATCACAATATTAAAATTGACATTTTCTCTCGTCAGACTTTTTTAAATGTACGAGTATGTGTAAGCACACATAACAATAGCTATACTTAGGGCATACTGAAAGTTTCTGGATTCTGATAAATAAGACTAGATATAAGACTTTACGATACATTTATTGTTTTTTTAAAGATATTCCCTCGCATTTAATGCATTTTTGCATTCGCTGAAAACACTGTACAAAGCAGTTGGACCAGTCTGCCTTAGGGACCTCTTCAATGGCTTCATAGAACGCATTCACCGCCGATTCAGGGCTCGTAAAACGTGTGCCTCTAAGTTTGTCTTTGCGAGGTCCGGGCTGTAAGGCGGTTGCGTCATCAGTTCCACATTTGAAGCCTTCAAATAGGCTTCTGTTACCTTAGCGGAATGTGAGGATACTTTGAAATGAAACAACTTTTACGGATCTACTCACGTACTCGGTCACAGGGAGACCACGGACCCTGCAAAGGGTTCGAAACGTCAGGATAAACATTAAATAAGTAATGTGTAAAATAAACGCGAGTAGATCCGTAAAAGTTGTTTCATTTCAATGTGTAGTGTTCGCGTAAACTTTAGAAAACAATATGTGAGGATACGTTATCGTGGTGAAAGACAACATTGCTTCGAGGACGCTTTTCGCGAACTTTTTCTAAGACTCTGGGCAAGCAAGTGTTGTCGTACCAATCTGCAGTCACTGTCCTTTGATCTTCAAGCGATACTGTAGTGTAATGTTCTGATTTTCCAAAAAAAGAAGCAACCATTTTTTACCAATGCTTCGACTTTTCTTATCTTTCATCGGCAAGTCTTCAAAAGGAAAACCCAATCTGCCAACTGGCTTTTTCTTTCGAGTTCAAAGCAGTACACCCAGGTTTCGTCACCTGTCACGATATTATAGACAGCCAATGATCCCAACCCTCATTTGGCAAGCATGGTGATCAAGACCAACATTTATTTGTAGCGTTGATGAAAGCCTTTGCTTGGTGGGACGGGGAGTGGGATAGCTAAATAAAGATAAAAAATAACATAAAAAAACTTTTATTTCCCAAACACTTGGCATAAGTAGTTATTAAAAAAATATAAATGTTTGCCCCAGCAAACATTTATATTTTTTTTCAATGTCCCAGCTGCATTAGCAGTCGTTAAGAACTACCAATCCGCACTGGGCCCGCGTGGTGGTTTATGGCCCGTTCTCTCTATCCATCCATAGGGTGGGCTAGTGCCCCAGCAGCGGGAACAAAAAAAAATTGACCTGATGATGATGAGATTTTCGTTCTTAGATTAGGTAAGTATTGTTAGTTTTCTTCCGTGGAGTCGCCTATAGCGGTGAAAGCCTCCTCCAAATCTGGAAAGTGGGACGGGTAAGCTAAACTATATGTTTAACTACGTTCTTCAAAATATTTACTCAATAGTATAAATGCTCTTCCCTATTATTTATTGGTACGAGTTTAGATTTTTACTTATCCTATTAGATTACACGGGTTACTTGTGTTTTCCTTTCATATCATCGTCAGATCAATATTTAAACACGATTTCAATATGTTTTTTTGCACAAGACACAGGTTCGATCTTCCGTGAAGCACGCACCTTTGGGACGGTTCCGCAAAGTACCTTCTCGATGCCTTGGACAGATTGCAGCGGCGCGCTATACGCATAATCGGCAATGCAGAGGTCACTAATGCTCTCGAGCAATTGCGTAGAGATATAGCGTCACTCAGCGTCTTCTACCGCTTATACCACGGCGAGTGCTCTGAAGAACTCTTTGACCTTATCCCACCAACCCGAACATTCCATCGCGCACAAAGAAATTTAGTGACTCGTTTCTTTGTCGCACTTCTAAAAGATGGAATAGCCTACCAGCACACGTTTTCCCTCCTTCTTATGACATGGGGTCCTGCAAACGAGGCGTGATGAGGCACCTTGTGGGCCGGCAGGGTGAGGGTGACTGATGCTGCGTTGCTTTCATGCTGCACCAGTTGTCCTTGCGTCTGGACTCCGTTTCCACTTAACATCAGGTGGAGTGGAGTCATTTGCCGAGCTATAAATAAATTAAAAAAAAAATGTTATGTATGTAAAGGAGATTTCCTTAATATAGTGGTTGGCGTTGATTCTGTTTCGGGTTAAGTGGTACATTTATTTAATAACACTTACCTATATCCACGTGTAGGATATTATATTGAATTCCCAAAACTCTAGAGTACCTATTAACAAGACCAGTTATAGCATTAGTAAGATAAAGGTTTTTCTCATATAGTTAAAACTTTTACGTGAAATTTAAAATGTTGATGAATTATAAAAATCAAAGCAATGAATTTTTAAGCTTACAGAAGAAAAAAGTATCCTATAATATGCCTTTTAGAGTCAGGGCTTGATGCCATTACCCCACTAAAAGTACCGGTAAGAACATAATTTCTATAAAGGTAATTTGGTACCGGTAATGCAGGTATAACGTTATCTAGAAAAATATCGCTACTTTTTTCGTTAAATATTGTGCTTTAGGTAATCCGCGTAGAGCGGTTAGTTGATTTACCGGTAAAAATGTCACGCAGGTGACGATACCAAGCTTACCTGTACTTTTTTACCGGTTCCTTCATTTGACAGAAGTATCGATACCAGTTTTTTTTACGGTATTCAAAGCCCTGTTTAGAGTCAATGTTTCTTAGACTTTTTTTTGAGATTTCGTAAAAAAATTTAGTTAACTAGAGTTAACAATACGTATAGTTCAAAATGCTATTAGCAAGGTCCCGTACAATTTTATTTGTTTTACGCAGCCATCTAACTTCTGTGATTTTCATTTATACTTATGCGTGAAAATAACTAATATGCTATACGAGGTCTAAGATAAAATTTTGAATTAATATGTTAATCTTTACATTCAAATCAGTAAGAGATGATGTAATCTAATCTGCACCGCTCCGCTAGTGCTGGCCACACACCTAACGATATATTTGCGCTGAAGTTTTGTAATTTGCACAAATTCTTCCCGCAAACGCAACTTTACGTAACTTTAGCGCAAATTTATCGTAAGGTGTACGGTGCTTTAGTGGATAAGCGCGAAATAGGCAATCTACACAATGTATCTTTTGATACAATAATAAACTAATTATTTAGACATCATTATTTTTATCACCTAATGTTGCCTGGAAGAAAAAGCTTGTTATCACGAAAGCAGTCTATTTTGTATTTTGTCTCTATGTTAATGTTTGCTTGTTTCTGTTTTTTTTGTATGCAATTAAAGTATATTATTATTATTAAACATGATTAACCTTTAATTACCTATTTCAACAGAATATCTTCGATTTGTTATGCGATTCATACCGTCGTGGTATGAACCACTCATGGTATGATTCGACGAAAGACCCTTGTTAACGGGGCTTAACGGAAACTACTTAACTAGTTATGCAAAGCTATAGGTATGTTTTAATTGTGTATATGTTGGAATATTATTGAGCGTTTTAGAATATATTAATTTTATCATTTCTATTTTTTGTCATCACATATTTGCACATACCATGTCATCTCTGCGGTTACCTATTTTAAAGCCTAATTTTTTAGTACGAATTGTCCCGAAAACGTTTGCCACATTTTTGTTTTCCATATTTTCATTTTATCGAAAACACGATTGACATATTGCTGATAATCCGATTTTCAAATATATATTTTTTTAATTCTTTTCGTTTTGAAATCTTACTCAATCTTTGATAAATATATTAATGTTAGACGATTTAGTTTCCAGAAAAACGTTTCCTAAACTTTAAAAAGACAAATATTATAAAATAACAAATAGCAATTTCATATTCTGTCGCATTACTCCAACAATAATATTAACAATTTCAAACGTCAGCTTTTGTAAATATGTCTAAAAGGTATGGTCATAAAGGTAAGGTCTAGGTATGTAAAACAACGTCTCACGTAAAAACGTCGTTTCTGGCGCTTTGCCGGCCGCTGCCACGGCACGCTCGCTACGCTCGCTCGGCTCGCACATTTTTGGTCACCCTACTAACCTAACCTAACCTAATGATCTCATTAGACTTTTTTCATGGCGGGGGCCTCTAACCCCGCCCCGCTTCGGTTCTGTATGGCGGTGTGACCATAGATTAGGTAAAAATTTAATTACTACGTAAATGACGTTTCTCTAATGACATTACACGTCATTTTTGACAGGAAACGTTTAATTTCACGTTGTTCTTTACTTTATGCGTATTGTTTTTCGTTTCGTTTCACTCAAAAATGAAATAATAAAAAAAACAAAATATACTGGTTTTTATAATCGGCTATTAGTTTTTCTGGGAAATGAAACATATGTAAAATAACTTTATTACTTACAATAATATGTAAAAAATATATCTGGAAATCAAAACTTTGTTAAACTGTTTACGAAGTTTTGAAATTCGAACAAAAAAGTTTCGAAAGTAAGATAGGTTACCTCTGCGATTGACTTATTTTAAATATTTTTTTTTTTATGATCTAATAATATACACCCGCCCATTCAACCTAGTTGCACCGGCCGTGGTCACGAGCTGACCGCACTCGCAAATTGCGACTCGCAATGCTACGTCTGTGTTTAGGCGGCAGTCTTCATCCACCGTCACATTATATTTATTTTACTATCAGCTTACACAACACTAACGTTGTCGGGTATAAAGGTATACCTATGATAATACCTATACGACCTCGTTGGTCGAGTGGCTTGCACACCGGTTTTCATGGTGTCGCTATCTCTAAGGTCCTGGGTTCGATCACCGGTCGGATCAATTAAGAAATACCTGTTTTTCTATATTGTTTCGGGTCTGGGTGTTTCCTATGTATTAGGTCCTTACCAATTTGAAAAGAGAATTGAACGTTTTTTTCTCACTTATTAAAAGGTCTAAAAGTTCTAAAAGTCAATACCGGTTGTTAATATTATTATACACCTTTAATTAGGACTATGTTACTTAGGCTTCAATAATAACAATGATTATTAATTTTGTGTCTTTATCGCCCAATTTTTTTTTAAATTGACTACTTTTTATGTTCGCGGGATTGTCTTTTTGTTCATTGTAGCTTTGAAGGGACTTGATTTTTTTTCTTTTTAATGTCTACTATATTTAGCTAGTGAAACTAACACACTACTCTATAAATTGTTTAATGTTAACATAAATAGATGCTAAGAAAATTAAAAAAACGTTAGTATGAAAAATAAAATTTTATAAAAAATCTTCATACGAAACGTTAATTTCATAGGTAAGGACCTAATATAATAAATATGTATTTAAATATATTAAGTATGTTTATCCGTTGTCTAGTTATCCATTTATCGAGTTTCTTAAGGAAGCTTTTCTTGGGGCTAGATTATTGGTGTGAGTGTGGGAAACATTTATTTATAATTTTATTTATTTATTTATACCACAAAATAAAGAGAAGGTAAGTTTCATTCAAACAACGCACTCTTATACAACCTCTCACGGACACGGAATCTCGTGGGGAGATGGTCTATGGGTGGACTTCTTGGCGGGAAAGTGAAGAGTCATGTCAGCGATTTTGTTTTAATTTCTAAAATTTGTGTTAAGTCGAATATTAATATGAAATAATGGTGGATTTATTAACCGTTTAGTGTTCGTAAGTGCGCATGAGTGTTGGCAAATGAAACAAAACAGTGTAACGTCACTTTTCAAATTCTCTCAAGAAGTCCGCCCGAGGACTTAGTAAAGCCCCACATCTTTACTGAGATACTCGAGGGGTGGAGGGGAATATCATTTCTCACTTCTCATTTCTATTATCATTCATCATCATTATGTACTGGAAGGAAATATTGTATAAATTTATGTATTACTTGTAAGAAAAATTACTTTGACACTGGCTAAATGGGCTAATCGCACGCAGCCATCAACTAAAGGAAGAAGAAGATGGCCTATGGGTGCGTTACTCGAGCGTTGTAAGTATTGATCTTTTATCTCCCAGTGACTCCTTAAGGAGCCATAGAACAATTGAATTTCTACTGTGTCTGGTTTTATGCATAACGAGAGGTTAAGCTTACCTTATATTGTGCCTATACTAAGTAGATTGCGTTAAACTCCTATAAAAAAACTATGTTTAAAATAGAACAGGAAAGTTTAAAATTGTACAGAATCTATCATAGGTATGTCATACTCGTGAACGGGTGCCGCCTGTGGAGGCTGGTCTGCTCTTGCTCGTGCTTACTTATCTTATTTTTATTATTATCATACTCGTATGCTTTAACTTTGTTTTTCTTAGACAATTTTCGACTTATATTAGTACTGTATGACATTGTGAAAATTGAAATTGGTACATGATGTAATTTTTGCAAACTTTGATATTTTTTTATTTTGTTATTTTTTTGTGTGTTTATTTGTGATGGAAAGTGTGCTTTTATGATAGGGCATTTTGCAATGTTTTTGACGCTGTAAGGGAGAAAAGAGCTTGACACTTGCTGAGTTTCTTGCCGGTTCTTCTCAGTACAAGATCTCCCACCCAGAGTAGACTTACGAACCGATGATGGCATAATGACGTTCGTAAGAGCTATTTGTAGCCTAAACTGAATAAAATCATTTTGAATTTTGAATTTTATCTAAACCAAAGCTTCGTTCCCGAAATCAGTGTTACTACCTTATATTTTTTATTCAAACCATCCAGGCCAGTTGTTAGTAATGAAAATGAAAGAGCACATTATTCCCTTAATTCTTTTCGCGGCGGGTTCTATCCCGAGAATGGCTACTGTAAGGGTTCCGGTGCGGCTTGCAAATTAGGTTTATTACAGCTTTTAACTACTGAGGGTAAGCCTCGATGTTTACCACATAGATAGCCGCCATCGCCACCGTGGTGTATTGGTTAAACAACCAGATTTAGTATAAAAGGTCCAAGCCTAGATTCCAAGCGGATATTATTGTACTCGGTTTATTTGGTGGCAGCGCTTATTGAGAAGCGCGATGGTTAAGCAACTTGCCGGCCATCGGATGAGTGACCGACTTTTTTTCATCTTGAGTTCCATTTATAGGGGAGGCTCGTGCCCCAGCAGTAGGGACATAAAATGAGCTGGTGGAGTGAAAAGCGCTTATTTTAAGTCCTCTTGGCTAGCTACCATCTTATCTAAGTGTCGCCATAACAAAATTGTGAGGATTCCAAATGAAGTCTTATCGCTATCAGATGAGATAAACGTCACGGGGAGGTTGTTGTGTAAAAAATAACCATTTTTATTACAAAGTTTTGTTCTTCATTTAATGCAAAAAGCGACTTAACCTATAAAAATACAAATGGTTCTATAGTAGTATCAAACGTTACCTATATAACTTAATGAAGTAACGATATAAACATAAACAGTCAAATAAAACACAATAACACACCTATGCATTACTGCCGTACCAACATTAATAAAGATAACAGATTTCGGTACTGTACAACTTAATCTGGCGAAAGGAAATTAATTATTCGCTTTTACTTAAAAGCAAAAAGTACGAAGAGGCGTTTTCCTTTAGGCTCTTAATTTGTGAGTCACTCAGCGATATTTATGAGAAAGTTCTTAGGCACAATTTAAATGAAGTTGGTTGGTTCTTTAAAAACACACACTATCTATCTATTTATCTATTAGTACAGTGTTCGATACTTTAAGCCCAGTTTTCGACACCGGTTTTTGTCGTCAAAACCTAATAAAAAAAATCATGGACTTTTTACTGGATGACACAGCTAGGAAGCTGGGGGGTAAACACGAGCTCAGGTATTATTGCAGTTGTGAAAACGAGACGCGTGTAGCGGCGAATATATTCGCGTCTCTTTTGAACAACGGCTATAATTCTGTTAAGTGCTCATAGTCAGGGGCAGAGTGAACGAGAGTGCGGCAACTTCATACAAGAGCTCCGAATCGCACGCACACAAGCTCGTATAGTTCACCTACATTAGCACACAGAAAAGAGCACGGGAAAGGAGTACGCGATGACGCGGGCTGTCCCCGCAAACGTGGATCGGGCAGCGTATGTTGCTGTAGTAACGGAGAATAACTAGGATGTCACTGAGCGCTGCCGATCAGTATACACGTATTTTTCTTGGTTTGGGTGTCGCGATTGCGAGTTTTGTTGCATATACTCGTAGGTGGGGGCCTATTGAAAATGTCTGGAAAAAAAACCTGTTGTGTATGAGGATGTTTCAACACACACAACCATAATCCCAGTTTGTCCTTTTTTACTTTGCCGACAGATATAACAAGGTAAGTTTACACAATATAAAAGACATTCAAATTCACACTATAATAAATTAACTATGTGTCACTCAACCCTAGCCGGTAGGTACAACTCGGTACGTCGATTCAAGGTCACGGCACTGTTGCCGCACTCTCGTTCACTCTGTCAGGGGGCTGTATTCAATTACGCTAAAGTCACAAATCAGTAGTTGACCCCAGCAGTGGAACATTAAGTGTAATTTTTAAGTGGAGATATTTATTCATGTGCTCATATCCTAACGTTTCACAGTGTACACTACAGCGTAGCCCTTGTCTCGTTTTCGCTGCAAAATGTAGCTTTACATTATTAGCTCACTGCTTCAATTTTAATTACATTTCGCTAGCAGCTCCGCTCTGTAGTTTCAGTGTATGAGAGAATAACAGAATGTGCAAGTATCTACTCTACAATTGTGAGATTGAACAATAATGCTTTTCGTCTTTTTCGCAAAACTTTACGTTGATAAAAGAAAATGAGTTTGAAACATTGCTTTTGTGTCTGGTGAAATAAATTAAAATCTTTTTAGTCAGAGAGGTTGCGTTGCTATTTATACAAATTTATAATTAAACTTTATCTTAACTTAATTTTATTCAAACTATTAGTAAAGAGGTAACGTTTCTAACGTTTGTTTGTTTGTTTGTATGTCGGGGTTAATCGCTGGAACTGCTTGGTCCAATTCCAAAAACTCTTTCACTGATAGAACGCTATATACCTTGTGGGGACATAGGCTATATTATATACTAGCTGTCCCGGCAGACCTTGTTCTGCCCTATTTCTCAAAAACAAAGTTACATTGATTTTTTTATGTTAATAGCTGCCCCGACAGATTTCGTTTTGTCAAAAGTTATTGGCCTGTCGCAGTCTAATAGAAATAAAATAACATTGAAAGACTTTAGTAATATCTAATGTGATGATATTTTTATTGTAATGCCTTATGGTACACGATATTTGATTACTTGGCACGTAAATAAATAAATCTGACCTCTAATCAACTTGAAGGCATACCAAAGATAATCCTAACGCGCCTTTGTTTTGTTTTGATTGACGTCAAATGTTTGACAGCTGGGGACAGAGTGGTTTGTATGGGAAAAGAAAGTTGTTGTTTTACTATTTTGCTCATATTTTTTACTTTTTTTCTCTTCTTATAAACCTTCCTCAGACTTCATCAAACACAACAAAAAAGAAATCAGCCAAATCGGTTCTGCCGTTCTCGAGTTTTGTGATTAGCAACAAATTTAGCGAATTATTTTTATATATATTAATTAAAAAAAATTAAAATCTTAAATCCATGCGGACGAAGTCACAGGTCAATTATACATATATAACTATTACGTTAAAAGAGAGAAAGGTCAGGAGGACTGTAAAATGTTTATCAGCTAAGTGGTAATTAAAAATACTAATTAGAAACAGATCAGTGTTACAAAGGTACCTACGTATATTACATTAGATTTACATTAGCTCTTAAGAATCTAAATATTAAAAATTCGTTGTTAGTTTATTTATTTGTTTGGGAGCTCTCTACTAAATTACTGAGCCCGAAAAATAAACCTTTGTAAGCCTGGTTTGCAATAAAGTTTTGTGTTAATGTATTTGCTTAAATGGTTTCTCTAATCTTGCTCGCTTTTGCCTTAGGAAAGGGGGACGGGTGAGTCTCAAATAAAAAAGGCTGGTCTTTAACAGATCGTATGCATACATCGTAAACGCAAACTTCAAATATTAAAAAAATGATATGTGCATGATACACGCCATTTTCATGAGCTTTCGCTTCAGTGATAAAGGACACTTACTTATCGCTCTATAAAGTATTAGCAACTTTTAAGTTGCTACTAAAGTCATGTTTAAATATCGATAAGTAAGTCTTAAAAACAGACTGTCTCGGACACTGAGAGAGTGGTGGAAAAGACATGCTCGTTGATCGGTAGGGTGGACTCGCTGACGTTTTTGGACACATTATATTTGGACACAGTGTCCGAATTGACACTTTTTAAATTAGACCTCCAGTTCGGTGTTTGGACGACCTGGTCCAGGTGGCAGGCAGGGGATGGATGAGGGTAGCACAGGACCGTGAAGAGTGTGCGAGTGAAGAAGCCTATGCCTTGCAGTAGGCAAATGTGGACTGATGATGATGATGATGATGATGATGATGATAATGATGATGATGATGATGATGATGATGATGATGATGACATACTCTTAAAAATCTATATTCCATATATTATATCACACATTTTTAGAGTCAGATATGTCGAACAGTCCGTCCATCTGTCCGTTTACGATTTGCGACAAGTGGCGCTAATAAAATATTTTATGCCCTCTACACGTTCAATCTATCTGGAAAAGGTCCTTAGAGAAATAATAAAACGTACAGCACTGAATCAACAAAACGAAAAAGATGTGTATTCTTTTAGGTATTTTTAGGACATCGCTCGGTGAAATAATGGAATAGCTACGAGTATGAAAATTAAATGTCATACGGAAAAGCAAACAAATTATAAAGCTTTTTTAACTATAATAGAAAAGAAAATAGAATTCATAGTGGCCAGACTACCACTGTCCGTAATACGTTTTATAATAGCTAATCTACATAATTATCTATATCTATAAAAGATAAAAGATTTAATGTTTCTTTGATTGTACCGCATGCGTTCGGTTCTCACGCGAACGTAGCCGCAGGACTCTCGGGCAGATTTCTATCTAGCGACCTATTAAAATAGTATAAGTTTGGTATCTAAAAAAAATAAACAAGGAAAAATCTATCTCACGTATACTAGCGGACCTTGGTAACACGGTGGTTATATGGTGACTCTCCCCCAAGCTCCCGCCTCCCTGTCCAGATCAAAGGCCTCAACAGGGATTACAGGAAAAGGGGGCTATAATATCTACTACCCAATATCCACTACCCAATACCCACTACCAATACCCACTACCCAATACCCACTACCCAATACCCACTACCCAATACCCACTACCCAATACCCAATACCCACTACCCAATACCCACTACCCAATACCCACTACCCAATAACCAATAACCAATACCCACTACCCAATAACCAATAACCAATACCCATTACTCAATACCCAATACTCACTGCCCATAACCCACTGACCAGCACCCACTAACCTGTCTAACTCTACTTGAGATACATCCGTATAATCCCGACGTCGACTACTTTAAGTTAACAACGTACCTACACGGAAATATCCATTAACTTTAACACAAATCAAGATTGATTCAACCGAACAAGAACGTTCTAATATATAGCTGTTCCAGTAACTCTCTTTTTACATCTCGTTCCCCTGGGTAAGCGCAGTTATCATTTTTACTTACCATAAAATTATTCTTGCTCCACGTATTATGCGAGCCACGTCTGTATTGGAGACGTAAAATGCGTCATGCCCTTAAGTTAGACCCTGCGACATCACTATAAGATTACGGCGGTTATACTTAAGACGACGCATCGGTAATTTACGTGGCGGGGATCTTGATTTTTCCCAACAATTACAAAACATATGAAAGTGATATTTGATGACATGATTTTTCATTTAATTGACTTCATTTTGTTAGTTGCAGAAACACGATTTTTCAACTTTTATAACAGAGAAAAAAATATCAAAGTAACCTCTTTTAAAACATAGATTCGCATTTTACAGGCTAATTAGACCGATTTAAGCATCTAAATTTTCTTAGTAGATTAGTCTTAACACACACTTCAAAATTGTAGTTCATTTTTTAAAAATAATTTGTAGTTTTAATTTGAAGGAAAAAAAACAGTTTTTCTTATGGTACGGGGCGCAAACGCTCGTATCAAAACGTATGAGATTTATTGATTAGCGGTGCGTCGCCTTAAAAGAAATTTCACAAGCCATTTCATTGACTGAGTTTGAAAGTGACATAGCAAAATTTACAGCACACTCCGTTAATGTAACGAGTTTTGACAGAAGTTAATCTTTCTATTTGTTCGTTTGATAAAAGCCACAGGTCTGGTTCAGGTAACACTGTACAACTTATTGTATTTCTATAAGAGTAGGCAAATTCGCTCCAGATGTTAAACAGTTGCAACCCGCAAGTTGTTTTATTTTTTATATCAACTTGCATCTATTTAGGATTTTATTTGCGTTTTGGGTACTGTAGTACCCATGGCCGTTTAAGCGGATATGGATACTTATAAGCTCAATTACTTAAGCGAGCTCAAGCTTTATAATTCTCAATCAACTCTCAATTACTCAAGCGTTATAATAGGCTTATAACGGTGTTTAAGGGCCCAAATGCAAAATCATAACTTTTCAAGAGAGGATCTCAAAGTGCTTGTGCTCTCAACATTAACATTATACCTAATATAACAAGATAAATGTTAAATATAAACGTTACATACTATTAAACACTTTGATCCATAAATAGGACCCATAGATATCCCAGTACTGATTATAATCATTATAATGCCATAGATGACATTATTACAACCAGAGTGATTTATATGACTACAGTACTACGAATGCACTACACACGGACAAGTTGTCTTTCTTTTATTTATAGCCAATAAAAAAGGAAAGCAAAATAAAGAAAAAATAAATCTCATTCTATGTGAAATTGCCGTCCATCGGGGACAAGATGAAGTAGGTACTGTTCTTTTTAAATGTCTCCCTTTGGGGGTCTAAAGATCCTCAGCGATGTCATAAAAAATAATGTATGTTCCTTGTAGCTATCTAATCGAATTTATGCATAAAATAATTAAGATAGTATTTTACAAATAAAACGCTACAAGAGTTTCCGTCTTTTATTTTTATGTTATTATTTATGTTCAGTTTCACTTTAATCCTTTGATTATTTTGTATAGTTAGTACCTAATCAAATATTTTATGGCTAGCAGATTGTGGTGTAGTTGTCAGAGTAAAGTAAGTAAGTAAGTAAACAGCCTATAATTGTCCCACTGCTGGGCAAAGGCTTCCATCATTGAAATCAAGTCATCGCTATAATTGATGGGTAATGGCTTAATCACCACGCTTGCCAAATGCGGGTTCGTGATCATGAACCCGGTCTATGCATCGAAAAATCCGAAAATACATTTTTCCCAACCTGGGAATTGAACCCGGGACCTTCGGGTATCGGGCCGAGCGAGTTGTCAGAGTATATTTATTTATTTATTACTTTTCTTATATCTTTACATGTATAAATCTTCTGTGCGTGTGTATGTTATTGAACTCCTTCTAAACGGCTGGACCGATTTGGATGAAATTGTTTGTGTGTGTTCAAGTAGATTCGAGAATGGTTTAAATTTACAATTGGACCCGGTAGGTGGCGCTTCTATAGGGGTCTATTATCTATGGGATACGGGTGTTCTTAAGCGGACGAATGATTTGTTTGTTTTGTTGTCATGGAAACTGTCAAAGCATTACGAAGTCCGCCGCCGGCGCCGGTCAGCTAGTATTTTATAAATTCTATGCATTCTTAGCTTTCTACTTTCAATTCTTATTTGTCTCTACCATATCCTCAAAAAGGAATATTATTATATAATAATACGCTGATGGGCATCGAACCCGGGACCCAGTCTTCGACTAGAGCACTCTGGTCTAGCGACTAGACCACAAAGGCGATTAAGCACAACCACTTTTGAACAAAGTCATAAAACGGGTGCTGTAATGGTGCTATAGTGGTGGTATATTGGTGTTACATGCCAATTGTGTAATTTATACCACTATGTGATTTATATTTACGCATAACGAGCTTCCAAGTCGGGTAGCGTTTCTAGATCGCGAGGGCGGGCGGCGGCGCTTTTCCGTCGCCTTCCGCGTTCTATTTTAACTTTTCTAAGTGTTTTACGTTTATGCACTAATACTAGTATTGGCTAATGACCAAAAAGTTTCACTAGACAATATTCGAGAATAGTTTATCAAGGTATTGTTGGCAAGAATTTAATATTAAAAACTCAAGACAATATTTTCTGCATTAAATTGATTTATTTGACAAATTATAAGAATAATAACTACAACAGCTTTCAAGACTTTAAAAACATAAATGTACATGAGTAGATTAGTAATTATTTTTTAAATATATATTTTTTCAATTACATAATTTATTTTTTCTATTGGGACAAAACTTTCCTACAAAACGTGAAACTTCCTAACGATAGCATTAAAAGCAGTTACTAAATAAAGCCACTATGCCGAAGTATCGGATACTCACATATAATAAACATGGTAAGCATCCAGTTAATAATTACCCACTCTAATGCAAGTCACCATGATAGTTTAAATCTATATATTAATACGTGGAGCAAAAACTTTGTACCCCTTTTTACGAAAATTGTGAAGACGGAGAGTGTGAAATTTCGCACACTTATAGTTTATATAGAGAAGGAGTACAGAATGGTAATATTTTTTTAATATTATGCATAAAAAAACATTAAATCAATAAAACAAACATTACACACTACCATGTAATTGACACACACGCATATTACTCTTTAATTTCAAAAAATCAAAAATGGAAGAGGAGCTGCCAAAATCTGTCAATGCCAATTCAAACTCACATTCTATCTTTTTATTTTTTCATTGCTTAGGATACAATCCGTGCCGCCCTTATAAAATTACGGTCGAATTTCGACCACTGGGCGACCACTAGTAGTTATAAAGCAATAAAGATTGATGAATAAAATAAATAATGACCGGAATCTTCATATTTAAATTGCACTTTTACGAGTAAATGCTATGGATTTTCGCAAAGTAATGCCTCATTCCATTAGAAGTCAAACAAAGTTTCATTTGCAGTAAAACTTGTCAAAAGCTACAACTTCTTAATATTAGTTTAATAATAATGCATCGGTAAAGTTTAAATAAGTATAAGTTTAAGTTGGTCTCCCTTCATAAGCTCCCGTTAAACTGGTACATTTTTCGTTACAACTTTAGCAAGAACTCAAAAAACTTCGTACTGGAAATAACTAGCATCATTATTTTAAAGTCCGGCCGGCGCGGTCGCTCGCGCCGCGGATATTAGAATTCTCGAAACGCTCCAACCGCTTTCCGGTTGTCTGGGAAAAAGATTTCAGTTCTAACTTATAAAAGAGGTAACTTTAAACGCTTTTCGAATCGAATCACTATTTTGGAACTGTTTAATTATGTCATTGTGTGGTTTAAAACTTCCAAACTCTAATAGACACTTATTGCTTTTTTTTTCTTTTGTTTATGTCTTCGTGCGGTTTGCACATTTAGCCAGTGTCAAAGTAATGTTCTTACAATTTATAAATATACGATATTTCTTTTTAGGGTTCCGTACCTCAAAAGGAAAAATCACTTTGTTGTCCGTTTGTCTGTCTGTCTTTCTGTCAAGACCCTTTATCTCGAGAACGCGTGGAGGTATCGAGTTGAAATTATAACCATATACTAAGGTCTGTGGTCACTTGAAGCTGTAAAAAAATCAAACTTCTAAGTAATCGAAAAAAAAGATACGGCCGTTTATGTCGCAAAAAACGTATATTTCGACATTGTCAAGGGAATCAAAATTCACATGGTACTTGCCGTTGACCTAGAACTATGAAGTTTGGCTAGTAATATCGTCTTATACTATAAGTACAGGGATAAGTTTGAAAGCAATACATACTTAATTAAATCACAAAAAAACAGAGTCTTTATGCAAGGAATGAAGTAAGTTCACCGCGTCATTTACACAAGCTTAAACAGATTTTTAATTATTTTTATGATGTATAGTTTTCGATTTGTGACGAAAAATGAAAAAATAAATACCTTTTCCCTCTTTTATATGTATAGGTACCTAATAACTTTGGTGTGTGTACCTAACAAGCGATAAGACCGCCAAATTGTAACTTTGTAAATTTCTTTTTTCTGTTCATGCTTATGTTTTACAGTGTTGCAATAAAAGTATTATCTATCCGGTTTCTTTTTAATTTAAATGATGATAATGAATGATAATAGAAATGATAAGTGAGAAATGATATATCCCCAACCCCTTGAGGATCTCAGTAAAGATGTGGGGCTTTACTAAGTCCTCACGCGGACTTCTTGAGAGAATTTGAAAAGTGACGTTTTTTTTCATTCGCACTGTTTTGTTTCATTTGCCAACCCTCTTTTACGCTCACGAACACTTAACGGTTAATAATCCACCATTATTTCACATTAATATTCGACATAACACGAATTTTAGAAAATAAAATAAAACCGCCGAAATGACTTTTCACTTTCCCGCCAAGAAGTCCAACTAGACACTTTATGTCTAAACATTCAATAAACTTTTTTTTGATAGAGGTTGCTGATTGAGACTGGTAATTTTTAGCTACATCGGGCTTTTTTTGAAGGCGGCGAGAAACTTAAAGGGTTCCTCAAGCAGTGTGAAACGAAACACCTTCAGAGGTTTTCTAAAGGGAACGGCATCACGCAATAGTGCGTGTCCCATTTTCCCTACTAGAACCTTCGAGAGGTTCGGCTCGGATCGGGAGCGGGACAACCCCAGGGAGACTCTAAGGCTAGAAACTCGGCTCGGGTTGACCGGGTCGTGGGGGTGGTGACAAAAGAGTAAAGTAAAGTGTAATTTTAATTTTTCTACGCATATTAAACCCACAATGGGTTTATCCTGGATTTGGTAAGCGTGGCGACTGGTGATTATGCTATATACCTATCAATTGTAGTGATGACTTTATAACGATGTTAGAGGCCAGTTTAATAATAACTGGTTTACATAAATGTGCAGTCTCGTAAACTTAGGAAAGCAATGTCTTTAGAATAGTTAAGAGAATATGTTCAAAACCGTTTTAAATGTAAGCAACCAAAACGGGTACTGACAAGCATATGGGATATTAAAATTCATGGAACATAATACGTCACAGCTACCCGGCAGATAATCGCTGTCCTTTCTGAGCGGCTCCGTGCCCCGGAATTCCGTATCGGCAGCCATTCCCTGAGACATTCGCAATACTCAGAGCGTCTCTTGATTAATCTTGCTTTGAAGTCAACTGACACGATTGCCAGATGAAATTAAAATGTTGCAGACATTATTTTAACGACAATTTTGTTATTATGTACACAACACAGAGTTACAAATAATATAAGTTAGTAAATAGCCTATAATTGTCCCACTGCTGGGCAAAGGCCTCCATCATTGAAATCAAGTCATCGCTACAATTGATGGGTATTGGCTTAATCACCACACTTGCCATATGCGGATTGGTGATCACAAACCCGGGCTATGCATCGAAACAACCGAAACACACTTTGCCCGACCTGGGAATTGAACCCGAGACCTTCGGGTATCGGGCCACCGAAGCGTCAAGGAATATAAGTCGAGGCATATAAGTTATAAGTAAGAATATATTTTGTTAGCTTCAGTAAACTTAAGTCGAAATCAAAAAATATTTTATCATGATAACCTAAAATTGAGCTCCTATGAAAGTTTATAATACGGCGGGAAATCGTGAACTAAGAAATAATCTACAAGAACGCAGCTATTGCATTACTTAAACGACCTCCTTGGTCGAGTGGTCTGTACACCGGTTTTCATGGTGTCGCCATCTCTGAGGTCCCGGGTTCGATCCCCGGTCGAGTCAATTTAGAAATTATTGTTTTTCTAAATTGTCTCGGGTCTGGGTGTTTTCTATGTATAATAAGTATGTATTTAAGTATTTTAAGTACGTTTATCCGTTGTCTAGTAACCATTTAACGAGTTTCATAACGAAGCTTCTAATGGGCTAGATAATTGGTGTGAGTGTAGGAAAGTTTATTTATTTATTTATTACTTTTCTCCCTTTTCTTACGGGCGCGTCAGAAATATTCTCTTTTCAGGTATGTTCATAATTTTCCGCTGTTAACCCTGTTTGCCATATTCGGGATTATACAGGTAATACTGAACATCCTGTATAAGTATGCTGGATGACGAAGATAAAAAAACAGACGACGAGAGAATCAAAAGATTGTATGTTTTAGTTACGTGGCATCATCGTTTGTGTAGCTTTGAATAAAATATGACGTAATCACGCCAAACGAAGTTCAAATTTCCAAGGAAACTCGACGTAACAAGATTAGCATGACTTCACTCCTAATCTTCACCGTTGCTAATATTATTAAACAACGCCAAATATAATATTTTCTAGCGGCGCACAAAAAATAAAGCGTACGCTCCTTTTGTACAATGCGTTTTCGCTTTTTCTGATAGAAAGGATTTTTAAGGAGCTCAATGGCGCAAGGCATACGCTCTGCGATTGTTGAAGGTGAGCAACTTTAGCAAAGGATGGTCATCGGATAGGTGCCCAAAATGTATTGTAGTGATCAGGACTGCTTGGTGGGGCGAGCCTACTGGCAGCCGTCGCGTTCTGTCTTTGAACGTAAATTAAGAGGAGACGCGGAGAAAATAAAAAGAAGAGCGTCGACTTGCCTGTCATCGGCGGCTGCGACAACATGCAGCTATTTTAAGATATTCTATGTTTTTCTTGTAATATGAATATAAATCTATACCAATATATAAAGTAAACGCTCTATATGTTTTAATCTGTTACGTTCCCCCATTTAAGTAGAGACCCCCCGGCCTCTTCAGTATCATCTCGAGCTACTTGATGCTTCGGAAGGCATGTGAAGCCGTTGGTCCCAGCTGCATTAGCAGTCGACAACCACCGCATCGCCATTTATGGCCTGTTCTTCCTGTGGTGTTCCATCCATTAGGAAGGCTCGTGCCCCAGCAGTGGGAACAGAAAATAAGCTGGTGAAATATATTGTCCTGCTGCAAAAAAAAACCGGCCAGTGCGAGTAGGACTCGCGCATGAGGGTTCCGTACCACTATCGATAAAACAATTCAAGTTTCTACCTTTTATCGTTATTGAGACCGAGAAAAAAATTGGAAAAAAATCACGTTTGTTGTATGGGAGCCCCCCTTGAATATTTGTTTTATTTTAATTGAATTTTTTAATAACTTAATATTTTGTGAATATTTCAAGCGTCTACCTGTTGCCGTTATCAATATTGAGCAAAAACTAGCAAAAAAAATCACGATTGTTGTATGGGAGCCCCCTTGAATATTTTTTTTATTCTTTTTTTAGTATTTGTTGCTATAGCGGCAACAGAAATATATCATCTGTGAAAATTTCAGCTGTCTAACTATCACGGTTCATGAGATACAGCCTGGTGACAGACGGACAGACAGACAGACTGAGAGACGGACGGACGGACGGCGGAGTCTTAGTAATAGGGTCCCGTTTTACCCTTTGGGTACGGTACGGAACCCTAAAAAGTAAGCATGCGCTCCTTTTATATAGTGCGTTTTTGCTTTTGTTACTCGAAAGAAAAAGGGGAACTTTATTTTTCCATCACTAAAATCTGTCATCAATCTGTGTTCTCTTAACAATTGATGGCGCCCTTGAGTAGGTTTAGTTAATTAAATGGTTTCCAAGTATTTAATAACCAAATTATTGTCAATGTGTTTCTTAATTTTGTTTTAAATTCATGTGGTTATCGTTTGTACAGACGGACGCCTGCAGATCAGACTATCCAGAACTGACAAATTTCTTCAATTCTGATCTTATCTTAGTGGGGCCTGCCAAGATTTCCTTCTCGCAGTAACACTTCGACCCATCAGGATCTTTTGTGCAACCCCATCCTTTCACTCTTCTCCCTCTGTAAAGAGAGATGCCATATGCTTGGCAACGTCCAGAAGTCCTCCGGTTTCGGATAGGCCGACCCCAGGAGTCCCATTTTTTTCCTAGCCAGAGAGTGGCAGTCACATAGTAGGTGCTGCATTGACTCCGTTTCCTCTTCACATGCCCTACATAAGCTATTTATTGATAGATGCATTCTGTGAAGCATTCGTTTTGTGGCATAGTGCCCTGTCAAGGCACCGATGGTTAATCGAGCCTGCCTTCTGCTGCCTCCGCATATGAACTTACTCCGTCTTAAGGCGTTTTCGCCTAGGAAGGATTTGTATTGTTTCATACCCGGCTGCTCTTTCCATTCGATGCTGTACCTGTTTACGATGTAATCTTTTAAGGCCTTGTCAATGGTACTTGGTGCAAGTGGCACGAACGGCTCAGAACCAATGAGCTGGGATGAGTCTCCGCAAGTCTTGCAAGTTTTGCAAGTCTGCACGCTGCTGGGAACTATATTATGTCTAAGACCGGTCATCTAACCTCGGGTACAATAACACTCATTATATTAATACCCCTTATTGAGTGACAGCCCACTAAACACGACTTTAAAGTTTATACTGACACCCCCCACTAACCGTTAGATTATAAAGTTAAAGGTGTCAGACATCCTTGCGCAAGCACAAGGGACCATCTGAGTCAGGTCATAATAGATCAGGACGTTATACATACGACATTATACATACAGGACGACATAAAATGTAGTTTACATGACGGTAACAAAACACGGAGTAACTACTTTTAGCTTAAACTTTGTTTATTAATACGGGGGCTAGAGTGTAATTTAGAAGCGCGTAGGCGCGGAGGGTCGAGGCGGCCCGCGAGCTGAGGAGCAGGTGGTTTTAACGCTCGTCGACGCGGTTAAGGCTGGCCGGCTGAGCCGGCCAGCAAGCCGAAGCTGCGGTGGAGAGTGAAAACCATCTGCGACGATAAGCTCGCGTGGGACCGCCGGAGCCCCGCAGCCCCGGAGCCGTGATAAAAACCATGCCTGCTGGCATGTTGCATGCCTGCTGGCATGTTGCATGCCTGCTGGCATGTTGCATGCTTGCTTGCATGCTTCATGCTTGCTTGCATGCTGCTAGCTTGCTTGCCTGCTGCTTGCTTGCTTGCATGCTGCTTGCATCCCGCATGCTTGCTGCATGCTTGCTTGCCGCATGCTTGCTGCATGCTTGCTTGCCGCATGCTTGCTGCATGCTTGATTGCCGCATGCTTGCTGCTGTATGATAAAATGTATGCCTTTTGAATATTATGCCTTTTAAATGTTATGGCAAATGACTATACATAATAGACATAATTGCAATAATCATAATTAACAAAAGGCATAATTTAATGCCTTTTGTTAATGATGATTATTGCAATTATGCCTTTCCATGATTATGCCTTACAGATTTCGGCCACATGATGACATGCGTAATGAAGTTATGCTATAAAGACTTATGGCAAGTGACGATTATGGCCATGAACATTAGGCATTTTCAGTTTATGCCTAAAAACGTTATGCGTTTCAATAGGTAACCCTCTCCAAGCGCACGCCACTGAGCACAAGTTGTTGAAGTATATAACCACAGTATATAACCATATATAACTTTCTATTACTTTATAAGTGTATTATCGCAAAGTCCGTAGTCATATCCGAACGAAGGATAATGGTATATTTGTTTCACAGATTCACATGAGTTTTCCAGTTCGCCGACTCTTTTGTCACTCCACTTGGACATTGTTACGATAAGTTTCTGCATTATACGAAATAAAATATGAAGAAAAACGATGCCAATTCCGTTAGACACATCTACTAGGATGTAAAAGTTTGACGATGTTGAAATATTGCCTTTTGAGTATAACTTTCTGATACCTTTCAGTAAAAGGGTCTCCCGTTGTGGACTTACAAACCGATGCAGAAGTGAGATCTATTATAGATAACTACCTATTTGCAACCAAAATTGAGTAAAGACTATGCATGAATTTTCTTTGGATAAAGTGTAAATAAAAATTATCGAGGAACTCGATGGCGTAGCGGTTAACGCGCCCGCAGTCTGTGAGTGCTGAGGTTAAGCTACATTCGCAAAGGCCGGTCATCGGATAGGTGACCAAAAATGTATCATCTCGAGCTCCTCCGTGTTTCGGAAGGAACGTAAAGCCGTTGGTCCCGGCTGCATTAGCAGTCGTAAACAACCACCAATCCGCACTGGGCCCGCGTGGTGGTTAATGGCCCGTTTTCCCTATCCATCCATAGGAAAGGCTCGTGCCCCAGCAGTAGGGCCATAAAAAGAGCTGATGATGATGAGGATGATTAAAAAATTAACGAGCGGGATTCGAGCATACATACCGGGTCAGGTGCACTATCAACTAACTAACGTGGCTCTATCCAACCCGCCGAAATTAATCAACAATCTACGGGTACTCTTACTTTGTAAGCCAAAGGAGTTTTATTCAATATCGATAACTACGTTATGTCCCTGTGTGGTGCCGGGGATAAAGAATTGCACCACCCCATCTCTTCCCGTGGGTGACGTAAAAGCCGACTAAGGGACCATTCCAGAGGATGGGCAGCAGCATCTCTCTGAGGTTAAGTCTCAACTTACTGCGATCGCCAACCCGCCTGCCAAGCGTGGCGATTATGGCAAATCCCCTCATGTATCCTTGAGGGAGGCCTTTGTCCAGCAGTGGACGTCTTTTGGTTGAGATGAGATGGAGGTGAACTACGTTATCAACATCCGTGATTATTAATTAGTAATGTGACAGTTTTCAAGCGTCCTGCATCACCCTAGCAATACGAAAAGGGAGCTCGGAGTTTTTAGTGGGTATATCCCCTTCTCCATTAAGGAGATTGGAGGGAGAGTCCCACATAACCGTCTGCGTCTCCCCGCCGGGCTCAGTGGTATGCCTAATGCATTTTCTCCTATAAAAAAGGTTTCAAGCCAGTCATATAGGAAGACTATCGCGGTTCCACCCAACAATAGATTATGACTGGGCAACTTTATTTCATAAGTGTCAGAGCTTATTCCATTAAGACCACTTGCGTGTTTAATAACAATATTTTTCAGATTGCACACGATGTAGGTACTGAAAACGACTAAAAGACAACAAAATTCTAAGTAATTTAAGAGTAAGTTACGCACTTTAGACTTACAAATTGTATTTGTATCAAGACAAGTTGTACTGACGTTTGCGGACACGTCGACAGACTGTCAGCAATAAATCTTTTGGGCCGCGGAGGAAGGGCAAAGAAAAACAAAGGAGTTTCATAACTTCACGAGCTACCTTTATTGGACGAAAGCCTTTGCTAAATTGAACAAATGAGACCTGTGTCAGCAGCCGGGGCGTTATTTTCGAACCAAGCGAAAGCTTACATTTTATAACTAACCAGACGAACGTAAAGGGTTTTAGATAAATTGGCTTAAGCTAAAGAAGACGTAGATCTTTACCTACTGCAAAAAAGGGCTATGGTTAAAAAAGTTATTGAATAACAAACTAGCTTTCAATTACTTTCAGTAGTCAACTTTTAAGCATGCCAAGTTCAGTGTTACTGTCTGAAGTAATTAAGTTACTTCTATAACGAAGAATATAAAACTTTTGCCACCTGTAACTACCAATTTGTAGTGCGTCTCAAGTGAAACTGAAATTAGATACCCTATTCAAATAACCTTTACGGTATACAACAGATTACAGTAGAAAGTTTACAGAAACGATTACAGTATAGTATGTAAGTTAATAAAGAACTTTAAAAACAAATTACTGAATCAAGTGTCAGAAATTTTAAAAAAAGATTACTTTTTATCATTACTTGTTAAAAGGTTAAAAACAAAATGCAAACATGTAAAAAAAGTAAGTGACATAAAAGTTGCTTCTGCAACACTATTAAAACACGAATGTGTGTCAGTGTTTTCGAATTTCGAATATTTGTCAGAACAAATACAATAGTATCTGTACTGGTACGACATTTTATGTGTGTCATATATTATTGCCTATGGTTTCGTACGCGCTATTGTGTTAATAATATTTCTATTTAACTCAAAATTAGAAATTGATAAAAACAATGTGTTAAAAAATTACTTTACTAATCTAGTGTTTCAAACATCGGACGCTTTTCTAGCGTTCGCTAGGAGAAATTACGGTCTTGTCGTTTCAGCATGCACAGCATTAGAACTAGATAGTCGGAACGTTCTCCAAATTGAGTGTCGTGAGAGTTCGCAAGTTACCGACTGCTGGCTTAACCTAAATTCACTGCTGATGAAGATATAAATGGGTTTTAGTTTACTGCAGAAGTGCAGACGTATAAAGTAAAGCAAATAGCCTATGACTATTCCCCACTAACTGCTCTCTGCTGGGCAAAGGCCTCCATCATTGAAAACAAGTCATATGAGGAAGAAAAATAACTAAAGAAAATAAAAAAATATTATTTATTTATTAAACAAGGTAAGCCATCTAAATCGGTCCGTACCTATATAACTCTAAATTTGTATATAAGTAATGACTTATTTTTACTGTGCTTACGTATAATAATCATTCCTCTCTCCATAATACCTATATATTATTGATGGGTATGTGTCAATAGATGGCGCGATTAGGTTCTAAAATTAAAACAACTATAAATGTTACATTTTCAACGAGGTTAACAGTTCAACATGTTCAAATAATACATCACTATATTATTAAGAGTGCGGCGACCAAAAAATGCTAAAAGTGCAGTCACGGTTAAGTTGACATAATTGAAAATACTATCGTATTACTTAAACAAAATATATATATATGTAGTATCAAAGGGAACGTGTTTACAATTTAGTCGGATCCATAAATTCATAACACACTATAGTTTTTTCTACAATATCATTTAAAGTTGGGCAAAAATCATAAAAACGAGTGGCGGCGTTTAGTTGATTTCTTAAAGTTTATCCAAAATATTGTACCTCTGATTTTGTCTAAGCAATCAGCAATGTCTAAACTACAAATCGTCCGTCTCCATTTTCGATTTATCAAGCGGTTATTTAAATTATTATTTTTCAAACTAACACGTTAATTAACATGTTCAAAATTAGTATGGCCGCGCGGCATCAAATAAATATGAACGAAGACATTTCAAATAAAATAATAATGACACTTGTCACAAACTTACGGACCGCACCCTCTAAAAAGTATTGTATCTTGAAACGGAACATTTTAATTGTTTTGACAGTTAAAAAAAAAAAGAAAACGTATATTGCAAAGAGGTTTTGTTAACACTGTCTCTAACACTGTCGTTATAAACATGACAAAACGAATTTGCATCCCTAACACCAGTAACAACCGGTTGTTGAATGCCAGACGAAAAATCACTCTACCTTATTAGGCGTGGATATAGAGCGATCATGTGTCACCATTGTTACCCTGCCAAATAACCAGACCTCCGAAAACACAATCGGCCGCTAGTTGTGTTTACGACAGGTAAAGAGCGAGGAGGTCAAATACTCTGGCCATCTGTTTGATAATGGTCCGACATTTATATAAAAGCTGAATATCATTTGTTGTTAAATCTACAGCTTCATGGTAGTTATACACGCCTGCACATCATATTACCACAAACTGTCAAATTTCCTCAATTCCAAATTCAAAATTCAAAAATTATTTATTCAGTTTAGGCTACTTGTAGCCTTAAGGCATGGTATAGCATAGTGACATACACAAGAGCTACAAGTAGCTCTTGTGAATGTCACTATGCCATCGGTTCGTAAGTCTACTCTGGGCGGGAGATCTTGTACTGAGAAGAACCGGCAAGAAACTCAGCAAGTGTCCAGCTCTTTTCTCCCTTACAGCGTCAAAAATATCGGAAAATGCCCTATCATAGCAGGACACTTTCCATTACAAATAAACACAAAAAATATAGAAGACAACCACAACTTGTAAAAAAACAAAATATAAAATCTAAGTTATCAAATTTACATCAGGTAAAAGTTTCAATTTCCACAATGTATACAGTACCACTACAGTACTCTAATAAAAGTCAAAAATTGTTTAAGAAAAACAAAGTCAAACTAAAGTGAATAATACAAAAAATAAGATTAGTAAGCAAGAGCAGACCAGCCTCCACAATCAGCACCCGTTCACGAGTATGACATAAGAGTCAGCCATCGCTTCGCTCAACCATATTTTAGGGAACGTAACGACCCGACGCACACGCCACCACCGCAGAGACAATAAAGAGAGCATGACACACTCAAGATACTCTAAATAAAAACTGAATGATCTATTTAACGCAACGCTGTTTGTTATCTGTAGGACACTGCTGCTAAAGGCTATCATATCAGTATAAAAATTATATAAATTAATTTTATTATGTATATTGATTCAAATAGAGTATAATGTGCTTTTTTATTATAACCAGGCTGTTTTATCATCTAAATATTTTTTGACTGTATAATAACCTTTTATAAAAAAGTGTAACTACTTACAATGTGAAATAAAATGTGCGGAGCGAGCAGACTAAGATGAACACACTAGTGGATTAGACCGCTTGCTAATTAGACCATCTGACTTTTAGACCACTTGCTAATTAAACCAGCTGCTTTTTAGACCAGTTGTTAATTAGACCAGCTGCTTTTTAGATCAGTTGCTACTTAGACCATTTGCTTTTTAGACCAGTTACTACTTAGACCAGCTGCTTTTTAAGACGAGATGATACTAACCCATTCTTAGCATTAAAATAATCATCAATTTAATAGTAACCTTTTTTCATTAGACCTTGTTATATTTCTGTCTTAAACTTGTGTAGTGGCAATTCCGTTAGAGTGAAAGGCACTTTATTGTATATTTTTATACATTTTCCAACAAATGAATTACCGAACTTATTAAGTCTATGTTTTGGTCAAGTCAATAGACTTTGGACTTAATGGCTAAGGCATATGGTTGACATCATAGAAGAAATTTGACGGTTTTGGATAGTCTGATGTGCACATGTACATTGATAATGAATAAAAAAGGATTGTATCCTTTCTCATAAATTTCTACGTTACACGCGCAATTTATAATGAAAAGCTAAGCCCAACGACGCTATACGTTTACCAGGAAAACATAATGCTTTCAATAAGAAAATAGGAAAATCTCATACGAGTTTTCGTATTACGGATATCGATTCTGATATATGTGAGGATATAAGGTGTATTTACGAGAAGATAATAAAGCAGTCGCCAAATATAACAATCTTTTTTGTAAAATATACTGCTATATATTTAGAAGTTAAAGTTAGCAGTTGTAGCTTTATAAAACAGCCGTAACTAATAAAGACTTTCACCTTTCACTATCCACTATTACATCTGGTGACACTATTTGTCAATGCAAAAAATTGCTCAACACTTCCGATAAAAACGTTTGTCAAAAAAAAATTATACGAGCTTGATCAAAACTAAAAATATCACTGTGTAGCCTAATACATACATAACATAATTATTTAAAAGCATAATATGCTTTAAACCAAATAATTAAATACTCAAAATAAATTGAGAATTTAAGAAAGTAGGCATTTTGTCCTCCTATTTAGTCAATATTTATTTTTAAAAAACAAAATTTTGTTTTACCTTAATTACATCACTATGTGGTGCTTACTAAAACTCTCAACACCACAAGCTAGAAAAATTATTTAGGTAGATTATTACTGTGCTATCATATCGATGAACTAAGAAGTATAAGCAGTTGGTATGTCCGTTGCCACATCTATTTGTTAATGATATGTGTATATGATGCCATTTGTGTTCACATTAGGGTTGCCAACCATACTTTAAAATAACGTATCCTACGTTATTTTCCATCCCCATACTTTATTCTTTTTAATAAAAAATAAAGTATGGAAAATACTTTATTTCCGACTAATGCGTGCGAACGGAATATTCCTGATGACTTAATTTCTGAACTACTGAATGATAGTCAGACTCAGGTGAAGTGAAACGAAACGCAACGCTTAAATAAATAAATTTAGAGCTTAAATAAATAAATTTTTATACTGATCGGTGATAGATTTACTTTAATTTCCTGAAAAATAGTTGGCAACCCTAGCTCACATACCACAAAATAAGGAGACTGCAGAAGGTAACCTTTATACCTTGAGCAACGCACGCATAGTCACCCTCCCACGGACACGGACATGACGCCTCGGTGGTCGATTGGCAAAGCTCTCGGCCCGATACCCGAAGGTCCCGGGTCCAATTCCCAGATCGGGCAAAGTGTGTTTCGGATTTTGCGATGCATAATCCAGGGTTTGCGATCACCAACCCGCATTTGGCAAGCGACCACGAATCTGGTGATTAATCGCCAGATTAAGCCACAATTCAAAAATTCAAAATCATTTATTCAGTTTAGGCTACCACTAGCTCTTATGAACGTCATTATGCCATCGGTTCCTAATCTACTCTGGGCGGGAGATCTTGTACAGTCGGCGGCAGATCAACCTACCCAAATCTGTCAAATTTCTCCAATGAATATTGATCCTTATAACCAAACAATAAAGTTCAAATTTGATTGTAGAAATTTGACAGTTGGGTAAGTTGATCTGCCGCCGTGTGTACTGAGAAGAACCGGCAAGAAACTTAGCAAGTGTCTAGCTGTTTTCTCCCTTACAGCGTCATAAATATTGGAAATTGTATGATGACTATTGATTTCAATGACGTAGGCCTCTGCTCAGCAGTGGGACAGTTATAGGCTATTTACTTACTTTACTTTGGACAAGGAGTCTCACAAAAGCTGTGCTCGGACTGTTTCGAGCTGCTTCGAGATTCCGTGTCCTTTTTTTTTGGAGAGAGTTTATTGATTGCCTTAGACGACGTTTGCAGTTTTACCGGGCTTGTTTGGGGGCGGCGAGAAGCTTAAAGAGTTCCTCAAGCCGTGTGAAACGAATCACCTTCGGAGGTTTTCTAGAGGGAACGGCATCACGCACTAGTGCGTGTCCCCGTGCCCTACTAGATTCTCCGAAGGCTTCGGATCGGGGTTCCGTGTCCGTCAGAGGGTCTATGTGTGCTTGAGCGTGGTATGTATTAAGCTTACTTTCTTAAGTCTCCTTATTTTGCGCATATACCTACAGTCCTGCGTACTGACATTGCTATTTTAACTAACTGTTGACACAACCATCGTCGTTGTCAGTCCAAAAGGACGTATGATAAAACAGTAGGTTTTGAGACACAAAAAACTGTTAATTTTTTAATAGACATACTTACCACTTTTTGAATCATATCTTTATACACACTAAATATTCAATAAGAGCTAAATTACGTAATCTTCCGTAAAAAGCGCATAACTAGAACTAAATACAAACTATAGACAAATTAATTTCACACTGACTACTGACTGACTAACCCAAAACATCGAAGTTTTGATTGGGTTTTAGGGAGCCAATAATAAACTTATTCACTGTTATTAAATAATTACTTTATTATTTATTTAATAGGAGAGTACGTGTCTAATCGAGCACTGCTCATGACTAACTATTAGGGATGGGCCGAAATTCGTTTTACTTTCGGTTTAACCGAACTTCGTCATTCGGCCGAATTTCGGTTAAAATGCTGAACATTCTGCACTAAATATACTTGCACTATCATAATAGAAATTAATGAAAAAAGCATATCTGTAGTAACAGTGAAATAAAATAAGTCTGATATACTCATAGTCATTTATTTGAATTAAAAAAAGTAATCATACGTGATAAACAAAAAACTTAAATTGGGCTTTTTAACTACCTGTCTCAAAAATCTTTGGTTACTTAATCAAGCAAAACACAAAATTAAACCGCTCTTCTTACTAACCAAACCAGCCTTAGAAATATTTCTTACTTAATCAAAAAACAAAATTTTACTGCTCTTCTCAACAAGTCTTAGAAATATCTCTTACTTAATCATCATCATCTCAGCCAAAGACGTCCACTGCTGGACAAAGGCCTCCCCCAAGGATATGAGGGGTATTTGCCGTAATCGCCACGCTTGGCAGGCGGGTTGGCGATCGCAGTAGGTTGAGGGTAACCTCAGAGAGATGCTGCTGCCCATCCTCTGGAATGGTCCCTTAGTCGGCTTTTACGACACCCACAGGAAGAGATGGGGTGGTGCAATTCTTTATCCCCGGCACCACACAGGGAACACACTTAATCAAAAAACAAAAATTAAACTACTTTTCTTAACAATAATAACCAACCATTAGAAATCTCTCTTACCTAGTCAAAACACAATGAAACTGGAAGATCATAATAATGAGTTTTAGAAATCTTTGCATAGGTAGGTACTTAACTTAATAAAAATACTAAATTATATTGGTATCCTTAATAGTTGGTCTAAAAAAATCTTTACAAGATCTGTAACAAAAATTAAAAAAACTTTGCATTCTTCTGACACACATCTTAATAAGGTTCATTCGTAAAATGAATTAGAAAAAAAGAATACTTCTATCTAACGTAGTGCGAGTGCGGGCGAGGCACATCTAGCAATATTTGCAGCAAGTGCGTAAACAAGTCACAACACGAAAAAGTGCGGCGAATGTTCGGCCGAAGTTCATATTCGGTTCAAACCACATTCGGCCCATCCCTACTAACTATGGGTGTTCCCACGGGGTTCAAGTTAAAATCATTAGTATAAACCTTAATAACAAATTAATAAGATGGACTCTATTACTAAACAATTAAGGACATATTAGCATGGGACGAGTTTGAGTTATTTTTGTTGTTATCCATAGTCTTGTTTAGAATTACTTTGCACACATAAATTGACAATTTGACTATTATTCATCATTTCATCAATAAATTTAAGCACATTCATTATTAACTTACCTGGTTTGTGCTCTATTACATTTAAAGTATAAAACCACAATACTAACACTCATTCAAAAATTTTCGTTGTGGAATCTGGTACGTCAAGAAGTCAAGATAGCATAAACAGATGTCAACAAGGATCAAAAAGACGTACGTTAATCATAAGACAATTTGAAACATGAATATAAAATACAACCTTTTGCCTTATAAAGTTAATATCGTCAAACACATACCACAATAGCAATTTGACACATGAAATATTACGTTCCGAACTACGCATACGATAATTTAAAAAAATAAGAAATTTTAACATACGTCCTTTTGAACTGACAGCGACGCAATTTAAATCGTACTATGGGAGCTCTTGAGTTGTATGCTGTATCATGATTTCCACTCGAGGTTAAGGAGTTTGAACAGTACTTGGATGATTTGGTCAATTATAAGTGTTAAGTGATGTATGGCGCTAACCATATCGCTTAAGGCGCACGTAGCAATTTTAATTGTTTGAGAAAATAAGATGTTTTGGAATGCTGGTTTGAAATGTGCGTAGATGTTATTAATTAGCTAGCGATGATGTAAATAAAATGAGTCATATTCTCGAAACAGTTTCTTCGTTCGCATAGCTGTTCTTTAGTATGATATTTTTTATCTGTTTGTTAAATTATATTCTCATGCAACTTAATATTGTGTTAGTGAGCAACAAAGTTGTTTCAACCGTAATTTAATGCAATTGATTGTAAATGTCGACGATTTTAAACTTCTTTCCTCCATTGTGAAGACTAATGTCCGACAGTTGGACGTATAAATTCCAATAGGGGGGCAATATATCTTTTTTAACGTTCCGGTTCTATGGAAAACTTCCATTCGCGTGCTCTATTGACAGTATAATCCCATTTAAACCGTTCCCGTCCTTTCAGCGACGGAGACAAAACGTTGTTTAGTTTAACGCGGGGATTACGCGAGCCCCGAGCGAGCAAAATGAACATTACGTATGCGAGTAGAACGCACTGTGGGCGCGGGATTATTATACAGCTCTGTATATTGTCAGCGGGAATAGGTTAATGAGATTATGTACTTTTTGAACTTTGTTTTTTTGTATTTGATGTGTTGGCTCAGGTTTCACAAAATTCAAAACTCAAAATTATTTATTCAGCTTAGGCTACAAATAGCTCTTATTGTCACTACGCCATCGGTTCGTAAGTCTACTCTGGGTGGAAGACCTTCGTATTTACGGTATGGTCGCGGTTCGTGCGTCGTCGATTTTTAGTAAACAAGCAAGTTGGTCGCAATTCGCGCGTTTTGTAAAATGTAATAAAAAATGCCGTCATGGAATAGTCGCGTTTCGTGCGCCCAATAATTTTAATTTACTTTGATGGTCGCGATTCATGCGTCGTTGTTATTTTACAGTAAACCCATAGATTTTCAAAGCGATTAGATATGGCATAGTACCTAATAAGTCATAGTATATATATGAAATTGACAGCTATCCAATTATAATACCTTACACGATATTATCAAGAAACTAGATTCTCTAAATCTAGTTTCAAAAAATATATTCTTTATAAAACTTAATACTGCTGTTTTTAGTTATCATTATTTACAGGCTTTTGTCCGTAAATAGTAAGGTATTTTATTTTAAAATTTGATCAATCAGCAGTGAAACACAATAAATAAAACACAATAGCAACACAATTCTGTTCTGTATTTGTCTTTTATTAAAATGATCTATAAAAATCAACATTTTCAATTATAATTTAAGTACACGTAAGTAACATATATTAAAATTCACATAAATAATAATTACTTACTTCAAAAAAGAAATGTGTAAAAAATTAATAATTTGTAAATTCTTATCAAACAAATCCACATGATTAAATTTAAACTTGAAAAATCACAAAAATCAGTCTCGTTTTCAATTAAACCTTATAAAAACACAAAATCAGTCTCATTTTTCTTCTTTACATACAAATACATATAAATACTTTAAAAATGGAAAAAAGGTAAAAAATAACAAAATGATACACTTAAACCTAAAAAATCACAGAATCAGTCAAAGAAGTCTCGTCTCATTAATTGTCGGTTATATTTAATATACCTAAACCTAAAAAAAACACTTTTAATTGCGCATTATTTGAGAGTCAATAATTCAAGACAGTCGGTAACATTTATGATATTATCTGTCAATAAACTTACAGTCATTCGTAAGTGTTCATCCCGTGAATGGTGGACTAGGTTCGATTTCTTCGTGTATTTCTTTGTGAAATTTTTATGTGCGTGTCTTTTAACTCGTTCATAATTTTTTGAATATATTCAAATAGCAGACATGGCTTTCTTTTGTCAATTCTCGAATTATTTAGTCTGTTGTTCCAGCCTTCTACAGCGTTAATTGTGCGATGTGGTTGATCATAGCAGCACCAAGTTCTTCCTAAATTTTTGATGTACATCCATTGTCTCTCAAAATAGTCAAAAAAAATTACTACACATTATGTCTCTGAATTATATTTTTGTTTAATATAATTCCAGCTTTCGTCAATGTGTTCAGCAGGCAGTAACGCCAGGGAAGTACACAACTGTACTAATTTGGAAGTAGTCATATTCAATGATCATCGAGCTTTCTTCTTTATTGCTTGATAGAAATGAAAGTAGCAGCCGGTTACTTGTATGTCTTGAAAGTGTTTCCGTAGAGCACTTAAAGTTTCACTCTCATAATCAATTTTTCAACTATATGTAAAATAATAATACTTACCTTAATTAGTCGTTCATCTGTACCACACATTTTATTTAAAAAATAAATTCATAGACAGTTTGCCTTCAAACTGTACCTACAAAATATTAAACAAGGTTGTTATGTTCCAATGTATCTAACTCTATGGCTCTACGTGCCATTGTTTTTCTAAAGCGCTCGAAACGCGACTATCAGAATGAGCAAAATTAATAGGACGCACGAACCGCGACCATTCGGTGAAGACATTTTTTATTATATTATACAAAACGCACGAATCGCGACCAACTTGCTTGTTTATTAAAAATCGACGACGCACGAACCGCGACCAATTCGTATTTACTGAGAAGAACCAGCAAAAAACTCAGCGTGCCAGCAAGCTCTTTTCTCACTTACAGCGTCAAAAATATTGGAAAATGCCCTATCATAAAAGGACACTTTCCATCACAAATAAACACACAAAAAATAGAGGACAATCACAACACATAAAAAACAACAAAATAAAAAATAAAAAATTGAATATCTTAAGTTTGCAAAAATTACATCAGGTATCAATTTGAATTATCACAATGTCATACAGTACTAAAAAAGTCAAAAACTGTCTAAGAAAAAAACAAAGTTAATAATAATAAAAATAAGACAAGTATGCAAGAGCAGACCAGCCTCCACAGGCGGCAGCCGTTCACGAGTATGACATATGAATCAGTCATAGCTTTACTCAATCTTAGGGAATGTAACGACGCGACGCACATGCCACCACCGCAGATACAATATAGAGAGGAAGCCCAGTTAGGTAGGGTCTACATATTATCAAAGAAGGCCGGCAACGGGGTGGGCTGAATACATCAGTATAAAACTGCTCCCGCGGTCCAGCCCCAAATCGTGGCGAGGGTATTCCGGTGTTTTACTGGGTTAGGGATAAATCACACCACCTTATATTTTGTGTGTTATCTGTAATGGAAAGTGTCCTTATATGATATTTTCCAATATTTTGACGTTGTAATGGCATCGGTCAGGGGAGAATGGCGTCGGGTGGTCTGGCGGCTCACTGCGACCGAAATACCGACCACAACCACTCTGCCAAGAGTGTAACGGCTAAGAAGAAAAGAAGAATGTAGAAAAGGAATGCCCTTGCTGGTTCCTCTCAGAACAAAGTCTAGCCCCGAGTTAAGGTTGCCAGATGTCCGGGATTTCCGGGATTGTCCCGGAATTTTACGTGTTGTCCCGTGTCCAGTAATTCGATCTATTGTCCCGAATTCCGAAAAAAATAAATAATTAAAAAAAATAACAACAAAATATGACACGGCAGGCGGTCATATAATAATAAAAGTATACATTTGAAAAATAAAATACATTTTCCTAATAAACACAAATATAAAATTAAATATTCCGTAATTTATATTTTTTTTTTTACATATTCATAGCCATAGCCACGGCCCGACATGGAATTGTCCCGGACTCGGTAAGTTCCGATCTGGCAACCTTACCCCGAGTATAGGTACTTACGACTGCGAACCGATGGCTAATAATTCATATTAGCTATTTGTAGCCTAAACAGAATAATTAATTTTGTTTTTTTTTGTTTTTCCTTGGCCATGACAACCTGTTCTGCCAATCAGGGCCATACGCGCATAACCATCAGCAGACGCACACTGCCGCGCGCAGTTCTTGATTCCCTACAAATTCTTTACTGTTCGTCCATTTGCCCCGGTCACTCGCATGACGTCCACTATCACGGACTTCCTGCTCTACGTTTCTTGTTAAGGAAAATCTTTCAATAACATCGCATTCGTAATAGTCGAAGAATTTCAGTGGCATACAAAGTCTTGGTATCGAACAATAGCCTTCCAAGTTGGCCCATTGCAGCTCTGTAGGTTTTTATGACTTAGCAGTCGTACCACATGAGTAGTAAATACATTTTATCTACTCTGTGGTCGTACGTTACGATAATAGTAAGTTACGTTTAGTCGTACATCGTACGTTTAAACAAGCGTGACCAATTGCACAAAATACCTTCCAAAGCACGAAAGATCTCGGTACCTCTTAATTTGATTACCCATCCGGTGATCCAGCATTGCGAAAGTTGCTTAAGGCGACGCACCGCTAAACAATAAATCTCATACGTTTTGATACGAGCTTTTGCGCCCCGTACCAAAAAAAAAACTGTTTTTTTTCTCTTTCAAATTAAAACTACAAATTATTAAAAAAAAATGAACTACAATTTTGAAGTGTGTGTTAAGACTAATCTACTAAGAAAATTTAGATGCTTAAATCGGTCTAGTTAGCCTGTAAAATGCGAATCTATGTTTTAAAAGAGGTTACTTTGATATTTTTTTCTCTGTTATAAAAGTTGAAAAATCGTGTTTCTGCAACTAAAAAAATGAAGTCAATTAAATGAAAAATCATATCATCAAATATCACTTTCATATGTTTTGTAATTGTTGGGAAAAATCAAGATCCCCGCCACGTAAATTACTAATGCGTCGTCTTAACACCACAGATTGAAAACCGAACTCGCAAGCTACTGTGCCCAAGCTCCTCCATATTATGTTGAGATGTTCCTTGTTTGTATGTACTTACATAATATTACGACTTGAATGAGTATCAGTGCTCTATAAAGCAGCATAATAATAGACAAATAATAAAATGTACCATAAAGAAAGCGTTTCGTCTATATTTATTTCCCTTTCAAAAGATACCCATTTGGTGGCATAGTAAGCGCAGTGACCACATAAAAATACATTGTGAATGTCTGTTTATTAGTTCTCGATCAGCTATTCAGCTACTATCACGGCATATCCAATATATTGAGACACAGCAATACGAGTAGAAGCATAGAAAAGAGAGTTTGGTACGTAATTTAGGCATTGGCGATTAATGCAGCCTGAATATTACTTTATTATATAGGTAGGCAAAAATAATACAATGTCTACCAAAGTCTGCTGAAAATCCCAAAAAAAAACCATCTGCGTCTATCAGGTGTATCAATAATATGTAAATATATTATATATTATATTTCTCCTGTAGGTATATAACAAATATTAGGTCCTTACCTATGAAATTGACGTTTTGTATGAAGATTTTTTATAAAATTTTATTTTTCATACTAATGTTTTTTTAAATTTTCTTAGCATCTATTTATGTTAACACTATAAAAATTGTAGAGTAGTGTGTTTGTTTCACTAGCTAAATATAGCAGATATTAAAAAGAAAAAAAAAACAAGTCCCTTCAAAGCTACAATGAATCAAAAAAACAATTTCGCGAACAAAAAAAGTAGTCAATTTAAAAAAAGAATTGGGCGATAAAACACAAAATTAATAATCATTGTTATTACTGAAGCCTATGTAGCATAGTCCTAATTAAAGGTGTTTAACAATATTAACAACCGATATTGACTTTTAGAACTTTTAGACCTTTTAATTAATAGGTACAAAGGTAAAATCATAAATTACCTTTTACCTTTTTTTTTAACCGATTCGGTTCAACTTTCTTAGTGCGTACAGCTAGGGAATGGAACGCGCTGCCTGCGAATGTGTTCCCTGAAAGGTATAATCTGGACCTCTTCAAGGCTAGAGTGAATAGGCTATTTCTAGGCAGGCATGTTCCATCCTCGACCGCACCGTCACTTAACATCAGGTGAGGTGTAGTCAAATGCCTGCCTATAACCAATAAAAAAAAAAAAAAAAAAAAAATAGGTGAGAAAAAAACGTCAATTTCATAGGTAAGGACCTAATATTAAAAAAGGTTAATGCTTATCGTAGAAACCCGTCACGCTGCAATCTTCAAAGTTCAAAATATTATGTTCAGATGTTAATTTTGATAACAGTGTCAATGATACTACAAAATACATAGGTATATAAAGAAAGTTGTAAAAAATGTTTATTCAAAATTTCTATCATAAAATTAAGTTGAACAAACTTTTTTCAATGATTTATGATTTTACCTTTGTACCTATTTATTTACCTTCTAATACTCTGTATTTTACGTTAGCATAAAAAAAAACTTTTTTAAATCTAACTTTAAAGTTGGTACGGCAAACCGTAATGTAAGGCTCTTAACAATGCTCTTGAATTACCTAAAATTGAGGTGTGGTCCAAAGGTCATGTTACACTGGCGTTGCTTCTTGGGTAGCCGGTGCCGCCCACGCAGTTTCGCAAGTATTCGGCTGTTATAGTTTGTCGAACCCAGCCGGGATGTCAGACAGAAAGGTCTGCGACTTGTCGGCCAAACCGTTTGTGTCATTATGTGTATGATGCCAACATCGCTCTATATAATATCATTTATTATTATTGAAAGATGGGTTTGCTCTAGAAGAGGCCGGCGATGGAACGATAATTTATACGATATTTCTTCAGTTAGTGTTTTGTACTAACGACTGATTATTATTGATATATTAAAATATATTTTCTCAGAGTTTGTATTCGTATGGTGGATTTGTAGAATAAGTTTTGCAGTGTAATATTTTCATTTTATTTTTAAATTATATTGAAGAAGTAAATTATTAATAATGTCAACGGTAACGCAGTGAATGCTATGCTATAATGAAGAAGTAAATTATTAATAATGTCAACGGTAACGCAGTGAATGCTATGCACATCAATCAACGAGATCCAATTCTATATTAAGATAATATTTTATGTTTTAAATTTTAACCCCCTTACAAATAAACAAAGAATAAGGTCCGAATAGTAATTCCGTGTTTTGTCTCTTTTACTCTAATTTGAAATGAAGTTTAGATGACAGGAACAAAACACGGAATAACTATTCGGACCTTATTCTTTGTTTATTTGTAAAGGGGGTAAGTCTTTAGTTGTGACTTTGAAAAAATAAGTCAGTAATTAATACATAATTTTTTGCCATTTTATCTAGTCGATTTGTCTCCGGTTTTCAAGATGAAGTAATAAAATTTCGCTTGAATTTGGGAGCGTTTGCAGCATAACACGCCTAAGCAAAGCCGATACGCTGCACTTGATTTGTTACGAGTTGCTTATTAGCTTTGCCTCCGACTCCCACTGGTGATTTAACTTGCTCTGGTGAAACATATTATTGGTTAGTTTGTACCGTTAGATCAAATACTTACTGCAATACGTGGATAAGTCTTTGTAGAAACTAGTTAAGACGTTGAATTGGCTTGTGGTAAAATTTTATAACATGCTTTGAAAATACTTTTTCCGATAATTGTCTTCAAGAATTTTGTTATCTTTTGTATCTAACTTTTTTTTATTTTATATTCTTGTTTGAGTAGAGTTTTCACTACTAGAAATAGTTCGTTCGTTTTTGTTTTACTTTTTACCCGACTGCGTCAGAAGGAGGGTTATTCTTTGTTTTGTACATAGGTACAGTTTTTCACTTTTTCATGAACGTTATACTCGTAATAATAATACAGTAAGTAACAAACATTGTAATTTTTTTATTATATACTCGTATAAGATTTAGTATTTGATTTAATTAATTTTAGATTTTTTATCTTCACAGAGTTTACACTATTGCACGATTAGTCTAGCTAAGGACATCTGAAAATAATTTAAATAAATTTAATGTCCTTGTTTGCTTATTTTGTTTAATTGACATTTTATTTGTTTTACTAATTGAATAAAGTTAGATTGGTAAGTGCAAATACGTTCAAGAATTATAATTATAATTTGGGAGCTCTCTATTAAATTGCCGTGTCCAAAAAGGGCGACTAAGTATTAAGTTTCTTTAAAAAATGTAACACCTAATTAACACCTAGTTAGCAATAAAGATTTCGATTTAGAGCGTTAATTTTACATATATTTTTTTTACATTATTTTCTTCAACCGAACTAAAATTAAAACTAACGAGTGGTTCAAGCATAAATACGCGAGATTCCAATTTGTTCTGCCTGGTAACGTATCCACTTGCATTTGTATAGTTCAGCTGCAGATTTTCAGCCAATTGTGTTATAAGTCTTTTTCTGAGTTTCCATTTTACTCTTTTTACTTTCTTTCACATAATGAAAATTTATACAAATGTTCATATTGAAAGTGGAGGGAGATTGCGGCGTTTTGCTGTTCACTCCAGAACGCTGATGTAATTTTTATATTAGCCCTTTATGTGAGAGGAACTGGGTCTTACCTTATCTCTTATGCGTAGGAATACAATAAAATTACTAACATTGTTGTTATGTCGACAGACTCGCCTAAGATTATATTGATTAGAAAATTTGTCATACATATTATTAATAGCTATATCTTTTCAGTTAATATATTAAGAGATGACACAATATTAATTCTAATCAAATTCCTGTTGATGACTGATGCGCAATTGACTAAGATTTTAATGTCATTATTATTCGATGTTTAAAAAAAACTTACTTTGAAAAAACAAGTTGGTAAAAGAAGAAAAATACACAATACTTTGTAAACCGAATAGTCTTTTCAGCGTCCAATACAGAGATCAGCAGTTAACTATTCCTAACTATTACAGCAGTAAACAAACGATTTCTGAAGTCCTGAAATATTTGTAGTGTCGCCCTTGATTAGGCTCCAGTTCACACGTTTAGATGTTTACATTCAAATAAGTGTACGTGTTATTTAGTAGTACTTAGTATTTGTTTGAAGTTCAACTATATTGTATTTTTCGTAAAATAAAATTTTGTTTGTTAATGATGCTTTATTTATTACGAAGAAACAATAAATTTGACGACGCCCACCAATTGTTTCCGATCTAAATAGAAGTACTTAGGCTCTAGAAGGCTGCTTTGTGAAAACTTGTTTAGAAGTTCTCAACCCTTTCTGAATGAACAAAGCCTGTCTTCGAGTTGAAGGTCTTACTATTATTATAAGGCGCCTAAGTTCCGTCGGCCGCTGTTCCCCTAAGATTGATGTGAATTTGTATTATCTCGGCTTTGTTCAGTATGCATCTTTGTAACACACTTCAACGGTACCCGATGGATTAATTGGTTTTTGAGGTTGTAATCAATGTCTTTATATTATTTTATTATATTATTATAAAATTGTCTTAAGAATTAGTTTGTTGATAGGTTTCTTACAATGTCTAGTGAATTGGAATACTTGAGATTTTTTTTATTATTTTTTATAGAATAATTTATAGAATAATTATAATTAAGTTTTATTTTGTTTTTAATAAAAAGGAGATCAAGTACCTACCTACGTTTATCTTGATGAAACATTACCAAATTTAAAAATATTTAAAAATGTTTATATAATTTTTAACGCAAATTTTGTTGCGAACAAATTACAAAAACACAAATGTTGAAAAAATTTCCACGAGCAGGGTTTGAACCTGCACCCTTCTGACATACCGGGTCAGGTGCTCTTCCAATTGAGCTATCGTGGTTCTAACCAGCCCGCCGAAATTATTCAACACTATTTACTTTTTTTTTTTAATATTTACTCAAACCTAGATCATCAATTAATATACTATAAAATCTTTCATATCTAAATATTTAGTTCCTATTCGACAAAGATACTGCAATTCTCAAGGGAAAGTTTAGCAATTAGGCATTCATTAATACACCTGTATTTATGAAAAATCCTAATTGCTAAACTTAACTTTACTTAATTACCTAATTAGTGTTAGTTTTAAAACATGGTACATTGTTCGTCTAGATACTTTGAATTAAGGTTTAGTTGTAGAACTTAGAAATGTTCACGTTAAATTCGTTGCAAGGAGGTTGCAAACGAAGCAGTACGTAATTATAAAGTTTCCAAGATTGATGTGAATTTGTATTATCTTGGTTTTGTTCAGTATGCATCTTTGTTGCATATTTTGAACTGCGAGTTACACTGTAATAACTCAAATGGTTGTGATGTTATTTGGTATGCTACTTCGGTTGGTCTGTCGATAAATGCACTGTCTTAGTTCAAAAGCATAGTCTTTTCTTAAAGATTTATTATTTCTTTTCGTATCCATCCATAGGGAAGGCTCGAGCCCTAGCAGTGGGGACATAAAAATGACCTGATGATGATTTCTCACAGGTAAGCCCTTGACCGTCATCACAGATATTGGCCTCTCATCTGCGGCGAGCACTGATCAGTGCCCTAAACAATTCTAATTCTATTGTGTATGTAGGTTTTATAGGTCGGAGGAGCTGAATTAAAATACAGAATTATAACAAAAACAACTATATTAATTTACTTTTACTAGGAAGCTAGTACGACTGACTCCTAGCACAGCAGAATCCAAAAGGTGAGGAGAGAAGACGGAAGTGATTTTAATTGAATGAAGCGTGAGAATGAAACGAATGAGTGGGGATTGTGTGAACTTATGATTGAGGATGTATGAATGAATTACTTTGTTTGCTGTAATCATTTGACATTCTTTTAAAATAGAAAAAAAAACACTTTTAAATAAATATTTTGTATGATTAATTTTTGTAAACATTTAATGTAAAATTCTACAGTGTGTTATGAAGCAACAATTTTAATAAAAGAAGAAAAATAAATGATATTTAATAATTAAAAAATATTTACAAAATAACTATACAAAACAAAATATATACAATAATCTATCAGCGCCAGATGGCGCTACCTCAGTGATACGTAGCGAGCGAAGGACTGGCTCAGCAGCACCGCACAGGGTCTCGGGGTCAGACTGGCTCAGCAGCACCGCACAGGATCTTGGGGTCAAACCGTTAGAGGTCAGACCGGCAGAGGTCAGACCGGCAGAGGTCAGACCGGCAGAGGTCAGACCAGCAGAGGTCAGGCCGGCAAAGGTCAGGCCGGCAGAGGTCAGACCGGTAGAGGTCAGGCCAGGTAGAGGTTCCGCAGTCAGACAGAGGTTCCGCAGTCAGCCAGAGGTTCCATAGTCAGCCAGAGGTTCCGTAATTAGATACTCCTTGTTCGGAACTCGTAATTAGAATGGCCTTTGAGCGCAGGACAGGACGCTTATATTACCCTTCCCGAAGAACACGATTTAATTTAAATTTATACAAATTAAGAATAACATAAAAAGTTTACATTGCATTTTTAAAAGAAAATATTGTCTTTGCCATCAAAACATTTGACATGGTTGTCAAGGCTTTGTTTATAAATTTTCATTGAATGGAAGTTATTTTTATAATATCTAAAGAAGTATTGTAAGAAAATAAGGACAAACATGTGTAGTATGTTGGAAAGATAGAAAGAAACAACTGGACCTAAAAATAATGTGAATACAAGAGGTTCTTATAAAACATGCTTAGCAACAATAAAAACCGTATGTATTTTCGTATTTACACAAACCTTTCTCTATCCTCTATCTTATTTACATGTTATAAAAAGTGAATACTACATTTCCCCCACAACCCCAGAAAATTTTTACACTATGTGAAAATTTTGAAGGTTAATAGGTTACTTCCAACTCTATCATACCAATCCTACCATACAAAATCTAACATATTACAATAAACCTTTCATACAAATATCTATCAAATATAAGGGTAGGGCTCACAATCAATGGCTCCTACTCTAAGGAGAGTACCTAGCTATGCTTCATAACATTGGCTTTTTTTAGGAGTTGTTATCCGCTCACGCTGAAATCCCAGTGATGATGAATGATATGACTGTAGGCTTATTTAATGAGTAGTCAGCCGCTCATTAGAAATAAAATGATGTAACAAATGAAGAAAGAAAATATATACAAATGAAAATGTAAGTATTAAAATGTATGTATGACAAGGGCTTATTTAACGAGTTGTCAACAGCTCAAATGAAGAAAAGATGCTATCCCAAGTAAATACGCAACGCAGGGGTAGGGCCTGGTGCAAAGTACTTACAGAGAGTAGCGCATCTCAATTTACGCAACGCAGGGGTAGAGCCTGGTGCAAAGTACGTAAAGAAATGCACAAAGTGGAGACGCAGCACAAGATTGTGTAAAAGAACAAATGTAGTTCTATAATGGCTTAAGAGCCGATGATAAGCATGAAATGAAAAGGAATGAGAAAGCCAAAAAGTAACTAGAGAATGAAGATGAAAGCAAAATATATATATATATACATTAGTTACCTAAAATGAAGATTATAAATTCTAAGTTTTAATTTAGTTTTAACCTGCTTTTTTAATTGAGGGAGCTTATCAGCTGGTTCCTCCAGTCTAACCTTGACCTCGTATTCTAATTCTGCTTTATTAAGCAGACTGTAACAAATTGAACGAGACATTTTAATTAAATTAGAGTTCAATAATATAGGAGTACTTGTAAAGTACCTAAGCTTAGACTGAAATAAAAAGTTAGGATTGAAGAGAGAAAGTTAAAAAGAAAGTTAAAGAGTATAAAGAGATAATAATCTAATCGTGACAAATAAATAACTATTTACTAGATATAAATATCATAAATGATTTCAAAGTGAGCAGACTAATATGTAGTAAAATGAAAAGTGTCGAGAATCTAAGCCAAAAGTAAAAGAACGTGCAAGTGTATTTTTTAGAATTTAGAGAGCAGAGCTAATAGATACGTTGGGCGCCAAACTGTTATGAAGCAACAATTTTAATAAAAGAAGAAAAATAAATGATATTTAATAATTAAAAAATATTTACAAAATAACTATACAAAACAAAATATATACAATAATCTATCAGCGCCAGATGGCGCTACCTCAGTGTTACGTAGCGAGCGAAGGACTGGCTCAGCAGCACTGCACAGGGTCTCGGGGTCAGACTGGCTCAGCAGCACCGCACAGGATCTTGGGGTCAGACCGTTAGAGGTCAGGCCGGCAGAGGTCAGGCCAGCAGAGGTCAGACCGGCAGAGGTCAGACCGGCAGAGGTCAGACTGGCAGAGGTCAGACCAGCAGAGGTCAGGCCGGCAAAGGTCAGGCCGGCAGAGGTCAGACCGGTAGAGGTCAGGCCAGGTAGAGGTTCCGCAGTCAGACAGAGGTTCCGCAGTCAGCCAGAGGTTCCATAGTCAGCCAGAGGTTCCGTAAATAGATACTCCTTGTTCGGAACTCGTAATTAGAATGGCCTTTGAGCGCAGGACAGGACGCTTATATACCCTTCCCGTAGAACACGATTTAATTTAAATTTATACAAATTAAGAATAACATAAAAAGTTTACATTGCATTTTTAAAAGAAAATATTGTCTTTGCCATCAAAACATTTGACATGGTTGTCAAGGCTTTGTTTATAAATTTTCATTGAATGGAAGTTATTTTTATAATATCTAAAGAAGTATTGTAAGAAAATAAGGACAAACATGTGTAGTTTGTTGGAAAGATAGAAAGAAACAACTGGACCTAAAAATAATGTGAATACAAGAGGTTCTTATAAAACATGCTTAGCAACAATAAAAACCGTATGTATTTTCGTATTTACACAAACCTTTCTCTATCCTCTATCTTATTTACATGATATAAAAAGTGAATACTACAAGTGTATGTATTAACAGCAGACTATAGGTTATGTGATGATAAAGCGCACTTTACCCGGAATCTGTCGTAACACAATGTACTGGGAATCGAACCCGGGACTTAGCCACAAGACCACAGGCTGATTATTGAAAACCATTGCAAATAAAAAAAACTGGGAAAATAGAAAATATTACATATAGACGAATGCGATAAGGTCCTTGACTGGTTAGTCAATAGGTACTGTAAGGAGGTTAAATGCAGCTCATAGTAAAAGTTAGTTTTTTTTTTTTTTTATGGTAAAAGGAGGCAAACGAGCAGGCGGGTCACCTGATGGAAAGCAATCACCACCGCCCATGGACACCCGCAAAACCAAAGTTATCGCAGATGCGTTGCCAACCCTGAGGAAGGAGTTGGATCTTGAGGAGGGAGTAGGAATTGGGAGGGGGGAGGGGTGAGAGATAGGCCTCCGGTACTTTCACTCACCGGACGAAACACAACAGCAACGAGTGCCGTTGTTTCACGCCGATATTCTGTGAGAGGGTGGTATTACGCCGGGCGAGCCGGCCCATTTCGTGCTGCAACGCAGCGTGGCTCTACCACTCAGAAAAATGTATTTGTATGTAAGCCTCTTTAGTCTGGATGAATAATTGAATCATCGAACATGTAAAATTAAAAAGGCTTGCAACGGTTCGACCTCAGAACAATAACTAAAGCTATAGAAGGATGGCTAAAATAAAAATCGTGCAACTATGTTTAGTTCCGTTCTATCTTATGGCTAGCAAAGGAGGTTGGAGTGCAACAAATGGTTGACACTTAGTTTTTATTTTTTGTATTGTTATGTCAAACGGTCATCAGATAATCGGTGATCAAAAAAAATCTTGAGTCCTTTATAAAGTCACTCACTACATTACCTCAAATATGACGTCACAAATCTGGTGACACCTTTGCTATTTTGGTCCGGTTTCTATAGCTTTAGTTATTATTCTGAGGGTTCGACACAGTCGTAGACAGAAGCTAGACAGCCCGGCTAAGAGCCGAGGTGCTCTGAGATCGATTTAATCTAATGTAATGTTTTTACTGAGGTGGCAGCTCAAAGAAAGCACGAGAAGTATTCGGTACTCACAAACTATTTGTTAGTACCCCTTGCAGTAGAAACAACTGGTTCTTGGGGTTCAGAGGCCAAACTGTTTTTCAGGGAAGTGGGGCGCCGTCTACGAGAGAGGGGTCTTGACCCTCGCTCCGAGTCATTCCTGATGCAAAGGTTGTCTATCGCTGTTCAACGCGGAAACGCGGCAAGTGTGTTGGACACCTTTGCACCTGGAATGGCGCGGGGAGGGTTATTTGATTGAGCAGTGGTTGTTTTTATTTATTTTTGTTTTATTATAATTACTATATAATATTTAGGCTTTAAGATACTATTTCCCAATTTTCCACTCTGAGATTGTATTTTTTATTATAATACACAAAGTTAAATGCAACTGTTATTCTTATTTTATATCCTAGTAAGATTCCCTAAGAAGTGGAAACCTTTACAGTACCTATATTTCAGCACTAATCAAATTATACTTTTTTAAATAAATTAAACAATCATTTTATGAAATTTAATGTGTCTGTATGGGAATAGCGAGCAATGACGACACTATCATGTTTAATATGGTGTAAAATGGTATGAGAAATATTTTCGAACTTACGATTACTAGTAGGACTTAAAAAAATATGTGAAAAAATGCGCACCCATAAAGGTGCTTATAGATTAAATAAATTCGTTAAGGTTTAATCAATAAACGGTTAAAGAAGTTCTGTCATTATTTAAGTACTAACATATGATTTGGAGATAAAACTTACATTTAAAATTGTATAACACTAATATATGGAGCCGATAAAACGATCATTTTACTCTTCATTTGTATCACCTGCTACCTCGGGGAATATGTTAATCCCGAGTGCCAGACCCTAATGCTAAATAGTTTAGGCTCTGCTTCATCTACGCAGAATATAATACGACGGAATTAATTATTATAGCTGACATATTCTCTCGTAACATTTACAAATCCGTTATAAAACAAAAGTGTAATATTTTATTTTAATATATTTTATAGTTTTAAGTTTTAAGTAACAAAACAAGAGTAGCTTTGCAGTTTTACAATAGAAAACCAATGACAGATTCACACTGTAGATAAACAAAACACAATCAAGGAAGAAGGAAAGAAACATGTGAATGATGAAAGAGAATTTAATAACTTGTTATTGAACTTCTTGGCGGAAAAGTGAAGAGTCATGTCTGCGGTTTTGTTTTATTTTCTAAAATTTGTGTTATGTAGAATATTAATGTGGAATAATGGTGGATTATTAACCGTTAAGTGTTCGTAAGTGCGCATGAGTGTTGACAAATGAAACAAAACAGTGCAACTTCACTTTTCCTATTCTGTCAAGAAGTCCGCCCGAGGACTTAGTAAAGCCCACATCTTTACTGAGATGCTCGAGGGGTTGGAGGAGTATTCATTTCTCACTTCTCATTTCTATAACATTCATCATCATCTTTAGAAGAAGGAAAATTGTTTATTTATATATTACTTGTACGAAAAAATACTTTGACACTGGCTAAATGTGCTAATCGCACGAAGCCATTAATTAAAGGAAAAAAAAACTTGTTATTTTCAACAAGACCCAAGGACTTAAAACAAGTAGTACTGAAATGGTCTCTACTCAGCATAATGTCCGGGATACCAGCCTGGTTAGCACCCCGACGCTGATCTGTCGTAGATAAGGTAGGTGACTAGAATAGGTAGGTGACGTGACTGCACGCTTGCGCTATTAACCATTTATCAAAAACGCATACTATACTTTTTATAGGTATCATAGAAATACCTTTATACCCGACTTTTCATCCGAGTCATCGGCCGTGATTGGTTGTGGTCTTATGTGGCTGATTGGTGGTAGGTATGTATGATACCTATAAAAAGTAGTATGCGTTAACTTTGATGGTTGATGATTATTAGAAGTTTAACCAAGGCGACCAGGTTCTGTTTGTTTTCTAAACCGCCAAACGGAAGAGCTGCCGACACATAAAATAACGTATTGTCGTATTAATCACACGTCTGCTGTCACCAGTACGATATTTGCATTCAAACGATGTAAACCGTTCCGTACACATCTCAAATATTTTTCTTAGCGGGGCTTACCATTTGTCAAAAACGCCGCGGCCGAGTTATGGCCGGGGAGGGAGATCGCCCCCCATTTAAATATCACACTAAGGAGACGCGATAAATATCCCTCGGGCTATTCTTTACGACGACTCGCGAGTTTTAAGCAGATTCTTAGTATCAGTGTCTGTCGTAATTTGTAACTTCCATTTTATTTATTGTGTATATTCAAATTCAAATTCAAATTCAAAAATCATTTATTCAGTTTAGGCTACAAGTAGCTCTTGTGAATGTCGCTATGCCATCGGTTCGTAAGTCTACTCTGGGCGGGAAATCTTGTACTGAGAAGAACCGGCAAGAAACTCAGCAAGTGTACCGCTCTTTTCTCCCTTACAGCGTCAAAAAATATTGGAAAATGCCCTATCATAGCAGGACACTTTCCATTACAAATTAACACAAAAAATATAGAAGACAACCACAACATGTAAAAAACAAAATAAAAAAAATACTAATAACTAAGTTATCAAATTTATATCAGGTAAAAGTTTCGATTTCAAATCTCTTCTTTTCGATGAAAGTCAAAAATTGTTTAAGAAAAACAAAGTCAAACTATAATAGTTAATACTAACAATAAGATAAGTATGCAAGAGCAGACCAGCCTCCATATTGTTGAACTAACGAGTGCCGCACCGGCTTCGTCTGCACCCGTATTCTGTCACGGTTGTTCGTCATCACCAGCTCAATTTCATGTCCAATTTATCACATGGGGAACGGGCCTTAAACAACAACGTGTGCCCAGCGCGGATTAACGGATGTTAACGACTGCTAATGCAGCCGGGACCAAGAGCTTTATGTGCCTTCTAAAGAACGGAGGAGCTCGAGATAAATAATAAACTTTTTGGTCACTCATCCAATGACTGGCCTTTGTGATAGTGGTTTAGTTTCAGCACTCTCAACCACTCCGCCATCGAGCACCTCAGTGACGGTTTTACCATATCACAAATAGCTAAATATGTATTTTCTAATGGTTCCTACGGCCGAATAGAAGTGTGTACCAGATATATTTAAATGTATAATATGGGATTTTTTCAGTAATTTCTTTCAATAGGATTATAGATGCAGAAAAACATGATTTTTCGTGTCTATAAACTTCAACAACAGCAAACAGAAATACAATGTCGTTCCAAACAAAACCCTACTGCTGCTTTCAAATGCAAATAATATTTCTTTTCTTTATTCTTTTATGGTAAAAAGAGACGAGGAGCTCGATGGCGCAGTGTTTAACGCGCCCGGTTTGCTAGTGCTGAGGTTAACTTTCGCAAAAGCCGTTTATCGGATGGGTGACCAAAATGTATCATCTCGAGCTCGAAGCCGTTGGTCCCGGCTGCATTATCAGTCGTTAAAAAACACTAATCCGCACTGGACCCGCATGGTAGTGTAGGTAGGTCCGTTTTCCCTATCCATTCATAGGGAAGGCTCGTGTCCCAGCAGTGGGGACATAAAATGAGTTGATGATGATGATGATAATGATGAAAAAGAGATTTAACACAATTGATATAAGAAGCCGGGTTCTTAGAGGGGCACAGGCATTGCAAATTATATAAGGTTATATACTTAATCTATTTATTAATACGTGAAGCAAAAACTTTGTACCCCTTTTTCCACGAAAATTGCGCGGACAGAGGAGTATGAAATGTCGCACACTTACAGTTTATATAGAGAAGGTTATCCGAATGTTAATTTTTTTTTTAACTATGCATAAAAATACATTAAATCAATAAAACAAACATTATACACACTACCATATATTTGACACACACGCATAAGTATTATACACAAAGGTCTAAATGCTCTTTTCAAAAATTTCAAAAATGGAAGAGGAGCGGCCGAAATCTGTCAATGCAAATCCAAACTCAAATTCTATCTTTTTTAATTTTTCATTGCTTAGGATACAATCCGTGCAGCCTTAATAAAATTACGGTCGAATTTCGGCAACGGGCGACCACTAGTAGGTACCTTTAAACGGGCAATTCTTGTATAGTCTATGTGTATATACTTATAATCTGAATCTAGGAAACGGCTCCAACGATTTTCATGAAATTTAGTAACGAAAATAACGATATTATTGTGTAACAAAGTAGGTATTTAGTCTATAATGTCCTAAAGTCATCACTACAATTAATGGGTAATAATCAACATGCTTGCCTTGCATGCGTGTTGGCTTTGCCTTTAAAAATCCGAAACTCACTTTAGTCAATCCAGGAACCTACGACCTTCGGACATCGGGTCGAGCACTATGCAACTCAGCCACCGAGGCGTTCCGTAAAACCGTTATAATAAAAATGGGAGTCTTACTTTTCACACGAGTAGCCGGAAGTCGACATGAAATCTAACCGTTCCGGAACGGACCACCAATCTCTTTTCTTTTTGTTCTCACTTGAAATATAATCTGCCTCGGAGTAGAGGCTATTAAGGAGGCCTTAGGATTATCAAGCTTAATCCCTTTCCATAAAAAATATGTTGGTATAATGGAGATTTAGTTAGATGATTTATTGTATGCTTGAGTATTTACAAGACTTTTTTTTATTATATTTTACGGGTATTAAGCACATGCCTTAATCTCACCTGATGTTAAGTGATGATAAGGTCAACGATGGAAGCGTACTTCACCCGGGATCCTCAACCAGTTTGGCACCTGGCTATCTTATCTCTTAGCTGCCGGAACACAACAATGAATGCTACAAACATTGATGTTAAGGGGACATCTGGACTGGTTTTGTCCATGGGCGGCGTTGATTGCTTCCCATCAGGTGACCCGCCAGCACGTTTGCCTGCTTCTAATATTTAAAAAAATCTATACTAATATTATAAAGAGGAAAGCTTTGTATTTTTGTTTGTAACGAATTTAATTAACTACTGGACCGATTTAAAAAATTATTTTACCATTAGAATGCTACATTAGCGCTGAGTAACATAGGCTATATTTATTACTAGAAAAAAAAAATATGCTTAATGATAAATAAATATAAATTCGATTTGTTTGTTTTGTTGTCATGGAAACTGTCAAAACGGTACGTAGTCCGCCGGGTCAGCTAGTATTTAGTTAAGATGGTGGTAGCTAGCCAGGCCGACTAACAAACTCTACCACCAACCAAACCGAGTACACAAACATGTACAGTCACAAGCATTAACATGTGTACAATTTTGACTCTTACTCCATCGTATTAATAGTTACAATGTTTACATGTTAATGCTCCTGACTGTACCCCCCGCTGGGAATCGAACCCAGGACCTCTGGGTCTAAACCGGTGGTCATAACCACTAGACCACAGAGGTGGTTAAAGTGACATAGTGTAAATGTTACATCATTTATGTGTAGACAATAGGATTACCAACCATTTAATGATCAACTGCCGCATTGGTATACTGGTTATCACTTTGTATCTCTAACGAGGGAAAAATTGTTTGAAGACTGAAAACTTGCTTGTGTTGTGAGCGGCGCGGACGGGGTACCTGACATTCACAGTACCTCACCCATGAGCTTCAAATCCCAATTGTTATTTTTTTTTAGTTTAACGTAAATTGTATAGCATTTTATATTTATTTATATTATATTTAATTTTGTATCATATGGTTATTACAATTTTTTATTATTATCTAATGTATCTTTAATTCTCATAATTTAAGTTAGCATAGTTTTTATTTGTTGATGAACATGCTGTGTGCACATCTTTGTGGAATTACGATTTACCAATGTTTAAATTTCACTACTTATTCGTTTATCATGTTTTTGTTGTAATTCTGTTTTGTGTACCTCATAAATAAAATAAAATAAAATAAAATAAGAAAGGAGACTGTTCAGTTGTTAATAATGTGTTGTTCTTATGGTTACGCGCTCATTGTCATCATCTAAAAGCTAAACCTTTGCCTGTCCTAAACCTTCAGAAGGACGTAGACTCAGCGGTTTCGGGTACGTTACTTAAAGAGAGTCCACACATTGAACTGAGTTTGGTGCGGCTTTCACAATCATTCTTTTTACCATCAGACAAGGTAAAAGTCAAGGGTTACCCCGTTGTGGTATACGAAAAAAGTATTCGTTAGTTAAAAACATTTATTATTCATTCAAAAACTAATATAACAATCCAAGTCCAGTAATTCAGTTCAAAGTTTTTTTTTTGTAAATACTATGCAGAATTATATTATTATAAAAGTAATTTTATTAATTCAAACCTGCCTTAAATAACATAGAAAAATGAAAGGCAATTGCAAGTATGGTGTTTTACTGAAAATGTTGGAAACAAAATTATTTTTGCTACAATTTCAAATTAAAAAAAAATAACAAGAATAATAAACTTTATTTGCACACAAAAATACAGATACAGACAAATTAATGAAAAAAAAATAGTACAAAATAGGCGGCCGTATTGCTAACAAGCAATCTCTTCCAGGCGAAAAATAATAAAATTGAGATAATAAAAATGGGTGCAAGTAAAAATAAACCAAATTATTATAATAATATCAAATAAAGTACATACAAAAGAAAAATAAATATATTGAAAAGAGTGTATGCAATATAATTCATAAATTAAATAAACATAGCTAAGGTGAATTTAGAAAATGACTCCGAACCAGACCCTTGAACGACTCCAACGTGCGAGCACTTCTGATGCGCTCAGGCAAAGAATTTCATAACCGGACAGCATGCACAGAAAAAGAGTAGGAGAGGAAGTTAGTTGAATGAAGAGGAGTCACAAGAACTAGGTTATACACAGAACGCAAGGTAAGGCTTGAGGAAGGAACGGAAGGAGAAACAATTTTGAAGATATGAAGTTGAAGTGGGTAGAAAGAGGACAGTATACGAAAGAACGTGTAAGTCTCTACGCCGGCGAATTAGCAACCATTTAAGCTGAGCTCGAAAAATCGAGACATGATCGTACTTTCTCAAGTTATAAATAAACCGAATACAGAGATTTAAAAAAAATGTAAAAGAAAATAAGTATAAATTAGTACATTTATATAATTGACCTTGGTAATAGCTATTTAGTTATAAAAAGTTATTTTCCTCAAATGCTACGCGACTATTTTTATTTTCGGATATAAATATAGCACTGCATTAGCATTGAGAAAGCAAACGTTTTTAAAATAATTCTACTGACCTTATTGAAGGAAAAGTCTTCGTGCTTTCAAGTACATTTATTTTTGTGATCCGGGATCACATTCTAATCTTTTTCCACAGACCTAGTTTACAAAAAAAAAACATACCGATAAATCTTTACCTAATAATGTTTGTCGAACAGACGATGATATATATACATACATAGTCTAATTCCCGAAGTAAACTTTGGCAATTAGAAATTCATAAATACAGCTAATTAGGTTCTGTCGGTTCTAAAACATTACACATTGTTCGTCTAGGTACATTGAAGCAAGGTTCAGTTATGTAACTTACAAATGTTTAAGTTCGCTGCAGAGAGGCGGCAGTCATAGCCCTAAGCAGTAGGTTAATGAAGTTTCCAAGTTCAACTTTAACTAAACTTCAGGGAAATAACAGCAGAAGTTCGCGGTTGAAAATAACATTAAAGTTAAACACAAACATAAACATAGTTCCCCTTTAAGAATTAGCAGGAATTAGTGGATCTAATGACCAGAGGCCGGGCGGCTACTTCCGACGTACAGACGTGATTTCTTGTTGACAGATCGGTCATCTACCATGACGTTCGGTTTACATAGATTACGAGCTACGAGCGTTTTGGTTACAACTCTCCATTGCGGAGTAAGTATGACGATTTGGGGCCCATTAAATGGACAAGAGGTCATAGCGCGCAATGTACGTTGTTGCAGATGTCTTACCGTTACCTCAGGTTGTGTTTAGTAGTAGCGGCCCTGAGTGATGCTACGTAAGTCAGTGTGGCGGCAGCTCTGATAGAGTATCCACGCGTATTTCGACTCGAGTGACGATACATACGATGTTTTCGCGCGATTTCCTAATCGAAGCCGTGAATGTTTTATGATATTATTTAATGTGTTTCAGTTAAACAATTACACTGTGGTTGTTGCGAATAGTAGATAGTGTGGTTTGTTGTTATCGATGGTGTAGTTTGAATACTGATAAAATAGTGGTAATTGAGACAGTTAATGTTTTCTGTTTTGCTTAGAAAAGACAGTTTCCTTGCTTACATAAAGGTAAGTGTAGAAGATTTCACCTATCTGGCAATAATTTTAATAATGTACGAGTTTAAAATTTAATGAGCTTGAAAAAGTAGCCAAAACAATGGTGATTTCACTATTTTCCCATACTACTTTCCAGTGCACAATCAAAAACAATTTAGGCAAGCAGATAAAGTCAAAAATAAATTACTTAAAAGTCATTAGGCTGACCTTTTTTCGGCAGTTTATCAGATAGGTACAATAAATTTTTAAGGGCGCTTTTAAAACTCTTCCCTCTTATTGTTTCAACTGATGCAATGAAAGCAAATCACTTTTTCATTTAAAAACCCATTTCAGATGGTAGGTAATTGGCAGAAGTCTCAATTCAGCTTCAGATAGGTAGTCATTTGTCTCTAATGTTTGTCTTTTGTTTTACTTTCGAACGTCCTCGCGGTATTTAAAAACAAATGAAAAAGTTTTATTTTTCCTTAATTAGTGGCTTCGTGCGGTTAGAATACTTGTGGGTAGGCAGGTAGTTATGCAGGTAGGTATGCAGCCAGTGTTTTTTTACAAGTTATAATAGATGATCAAAGGAACACCTGAAGTGAAGTTCGGTCATTATTATATGAGTCGCTTCAATCGAAGATATAAACATTAACCATGTAGGTAGTACCCTTTTTACTACTACTTTTAGGCAATACAATCAACAGTTATTTCTTCGTCTGATAATAGACTAGAGACTAAGTGGTAATAGAAAAGATAAGTGATAAATGGTATTACCCCCAACCCTTTAAATATTAGTAAAGATGTGTGACTCTCTATTTGAGATCTCACGTGGTCTTCTTGAGAAAAATTAAAAAGTGACGTTACGTAAAAACACTCTAATTCTACATTTAAAATACCTATTTTTTGAAAATGGAACAAAACTTTTTTCTTGACACTTCACTGTCTTCACTTTCCCGTCAAGAAGACTTAGATGAAAGAGTTTAAAATAAATAAAATACAAGTGTTTTTTTTATTGATTTTCTTTACTGATTTAAGCTAGGCTGTTTGTTTACGGATCTCTTCTATTGGGACCAATGACAAGCGATAACGCATTGCCCAGTCAGTCCCCGGTAATCAATCTCGACTTTGATTCGTCATCAATTTAGTACACGGCACATTGATCAAAGCTCTTCTCTGGAATCTGAACCCTGGGCTAGACCACCCGGCTAATAAAGTTGGCAGAAGGATTAAACACACAGGCAGATGATATTACTACATGTTTTTTGTAGTACCTAGATAATTCCATTATTGTTTTTCTTACATATTTTCCTGTTGGTTGGTTTGGATAAATTTTTGCGCAGTTCAAATTCAATTCAAATTCAAATTCAAATTCAAAAATCATTTATTCAGTTTAGGCTACAAGTAGCTCTTATGAATGTCGCTATGCCATCGGTTCGTAAGTCTACTCTGGGCGGGAGATCTTGCACTGAGAAGAACCGGCAAGAAACTCAGCAAGTGTCCAGCTCTTTTCTCCCTTACAGCGTCAAAAAAAATAAAAATTGAAAAATGCCCTATCATAGCAGGACACTTTCCATTACAAATAAACACAAAAAAATATAGAAGACAACCAAAACATGTAAAAAAAAAAAAAAAAAAAAAAAAAGTGATAGAAAGGTGCTGGTATCTACTTGTTGCATTAATATAAATATTTAAGTACTTATTGCGTGCCTGTAACAGTAGGTATTTGTTTTATAACTAAGTAATAAAAATATGATAATGAAAAAGTAGAAAGTGAAAAAAAAAACAATATTTGTTTAGTAGGTAGGTAATCTTATCTTAGAATAATTTATAATCAATTATACTGTTCTTTGAAGAATTCGTTCACCGAGTCTCAGCACGGTTTTCTTCAGGGACGATCCACCGTGTCAAATCTCGTGTTACTTAATAATTTTATCACTGTTAGTATGCAAAATGGTAAGCAGGTCGATGTCGTTTACACAGACTATAGCAAATGTTTCGATAGAATCCACCACACTACATTAATCAGAAAATTGGAACACATTGGGATTAGCGGAGATCTCTTGAGGTGGTTTGAATCATATATTTCCAACAGATCCCAGGCTGTTGTCATTAATAATTATATTTCAAGTTGGGTCGTTGTTCCTAGCGGAGTGCCCCAGGGTTCACTTCTTGGTCCACTTTTGTTCTTGATCTTTGTGAATGACATTGGCTCTTGTTTCCATCACTCCGGGTTACTTTGTTTCGCAGATGACATGAAGATCTTTAAATCCATTTCAAGTGCATCCGATAAATTAGATCTTCAGTCGGACCTCACGCGTCTAGACAGTTACTGTGATGCTAACCAACTGGATCTCAATCCACTAAAATGTTCTGTTATAACTTTCAGTCGGAAAACATTTAACATTTTGTCTAATTACAAACTAAAGGACATAAATTTGCAAAGATTATCCGAAATACGAGACCTTGGAGTTCACCATGACTCAAATCTTATTTTCGACGTTCACATTGATAGGATTGTTAAAAGGGCGTCAAAGGCACTGGGATTTGTTATGAGATCCTCGTCAAGTTTTAATGACATTAAAACAATCAAAATACTGTACTGCACCTTTGTAAGAACTGTCCTGGAATATGGATCGGAGATCTGGAATCCGTGCTACAATAAGTATATTGATCGCATTGAGCAATTGCAGAAAAAAATTGTAAATTTTTATGCTACCGTCTGAAGTTGCCTTATAATTCTACAAACTATTTTAAACTTTGTTCGAGGTTTCACCTTCTTCCCTTACAAAAACGAAGAGAAATACCGGATATTATTTTTTTGCTAAAGATAATTACAAACAAGATAAATTCTCCTGAGCTTCTTTCCAAAATTTACCTTAATATTCCATCAAGATCGAAGAAGAAGTTAGTTAGAAGTTAGTTTCATCAAATTACTGTCAGAACGAATTTCTTTGGCGAGCTAGCAAAAGCCTAAATGAGTTTTCTAAAACCAACAATTTTGATTTATTCTATACTAGCATAGCAACAGCAAGGCGGCTATTAAGTCAAGATTTCTTTAGTAAATAATTAATTAAGTGAACTTTATATCCCACTTATTAGTTTTTATTTTGTTTTTTAATATTTTTTAATGATTTTATGTTCTATTGTCCACAAAAACCTTGTTAATTAATCTGTTTTTAAACGTGGAGACCTGTTATTGGCCATCTGTTACCTATATCTGAATGTATGTATGTTTCGCGTGCTGTTGGTCTTCCGAAGACAAATAAATAAATAAATAAATAATCTTTTTTTGAATTCTTCAGTTGACGTTTTACATTAAGTAATCAAAAAAAACTGCTGCTTGTGTAATTAGGTAGGATTGTTAAAATATTTATTAATTATAATGAATCATTGATAATGCTTAGCTTAGTTCTAAAGTATTCGGATATTCGGATGATTGTAATCCGGTTGATTCAACACCTGCTGACTAAGAGCTTTACTAAGAAAATCGGATGGCATAGTAAAACGTGATTAATTTTAGAATTTTAGAGGTTGACTGGTTTCAGTGATTCTTATATTTGGACGACCTCCGTAGCCGAGTGGCTTGCACGCCGGACTTTGGGCGGCGCTAACTCTGAGGTCCCGGGTTATCGAACCCGCCTACCGCCACAGGAATCGTCCTGTGGCGGTAGCCAAAGTAACATTAAGAAAACGATAGCGAAAGCGCTCGGCCCGATACCCGAAGGTCCCGGGTTCAATTCCCAGGTCGGGCTGTGTTTCGGATTTCACCAACCCGCATTTGGCAAGCGTAGTAATTAAGCCATTACCCATCAATTGTAGCGATGACTTGATTTCAATGATGGAGGCCTTTGCCCAGCAGTGGGACAGTTATAGGCGGTTTACTTTTTAGAAATATGAAAAAAAATGTAATGTATAAAGGCCATTAATAATAGATGTAAAGTTTACAATCATCATTATCATCGTCGTCATCAGCTCTTTTTATGTCCCCACTGCTGGGGCATGAGCTTTCCCTATGGATATATAGGAAGAGTGGGCCATAAACCACCACGCGGGACCCGCCCGATACTCTAACACGCCCGATCCTCTAAATGCCACTACACATTTACAGAATACGCTAAACATGCACACTTTAGGCCCAAGACACCGTACTCGTACAACAAGGGTACGAAGAACCGGTTCACACGCGCTCTGTACCAGGTACAGACATCTACCTGGGCGCTTCTCTCCTCCACCACGGCCCGGTCAACCCGAGCCAAAGTCCGAGCCTTTAGGAGCGCCCTCGGGTTGTTCCGCTCCCTGATCCGATCCGAACTCTTCGGAGAATCTAGTATTAGGGCACGGGGACACGCACTTTTAAGTGTGTGATGCCGTTCCCTCTAGAAAACTTTCGAAGGTGATTCGTTTCACACGGCTTGAGGTACCCTTCACGTACCTCGCCACCCCTAAAAAAGCCCGGTGACTCTGATAATGCCGCTTGAGGCAATCAGCAATCTCTCACAAAAAAAAAAAAACCTTGCGGGCCCAGCGCGTGCGGGATGGTGGTTGTTAACGGCTTTAGGTACGTGCCTTTGGAAGCACAGAGGCGCTGGAGGTGATACATTTTCGGTCACCCATCCTATGACCAGCCTTTGCAAAATTTGCTTAACTTCAGCAATCGCAGACCGAGAGCGTTAACCACGGCGCCATAGAGCTCTTCGAAAAATCAAAAAATCTTAAACAAAATCTTTATTGCTAATTACATGTATACCCCGTTGTTTGTTCTTTCTGCGTCCTCTGCCCCCTGACTATGAGTTCTTATAGCAGTATTATTGCAGTTGTGGAAAAGAGACGAACATATATTCGCCGCTACACGCGTCTCTTTTTCACAACTGCAATAATACTGCTATAAGAGCTCGTGGTTACCCCCCTGAGCTTGCTCGTTTGCCTCCTTCTTTTATTAAAAAACCTTTTTCGGACACGGCAATTTTATAGAGAGCTCCCAAATTATTTTTATATAAAGCTAATAATAATATTTTAGGTTTAAAAGTAAAAAATACATAGCACAATAACAAAGTTAAATTCAATAACATTAAAAAAAATACTTCATAAGAAAATATCCTACGTAACCACGAAACTAAATATTAATTCTGTAGCGCAGCCTCCTTGAAACCGTCTGGCATCGACTGTTTCAATGTTTCGCTGAAAGCCGTTGTCTTGCGAAAACAAAGTTGGTTTTGCTTACTTGCACTAAATTAAACTGGGATCTGCAATTAGTGTAGTGCTTGCTCGCAAATATTCTGTCTGTAGTCTAGTGGTTAAAACACCGCTCTCAGACTGTATAGCCCGGTTTTGTCTGTATAGACGTAAATATGTATAGTCGACTATGAAATTGCTATATCACTTTTGACAAAAACTTTCATTACAATAAAATTTCGCTAAGGCTCATTGTCAATGATGACAACGTATCTGTCACTTGATACTTGTTGTTTTATTTGCAAATAAAATTCACGAGACTTCTTGGCGGGAAAGTGAAGCGTCATGTCTGCGGTTTTGTCGTATTTTCCAAAATTTGTGTTATGTCGAATATTAATGTGAAATAATGGTGAATTTTTAACCGTTAAGTGTTCGTGAGTGTGCATAAGTGTTGGCAAATGAAACAAAACAGTGCAACGTCACTTTTCAAATTCTCTCAAGGAGCTCGCGTGAGGACTTAGTAAAGCCCCACATCTTTACTGAGATACTCGAGGGGTTGGGGGGTATATCATTTCTCACTTCCCATTTCTAATATCATTCATCATCATTTAAGGAAATATTGTTTATTTATGTATTACTTGTACGAAAAATTACTTTGACACTGGCTAAATGTGCTAATCGCACGAAGCCATCAACTAAAAGAAAAAAAAATCACTTCTAAGGTGGTAAAGCAATTTCATTGTCGACTTTACTTACAAGTACTTAGCGTAGTTGGTGGTATGTTCTAAAAAAGGCTGGCTAGAGCCTGGCTAGCTACCACTTTCTTATAACAATAATAATAATAACAATTTTAGTATAATTATCGTGTGTTGTTAGTAAGAGATAATAAAATTGTTCTTCAGTAGCTGAAGATTCCGGGTTTCCATTTTCGGCCTTATCAGGTGAATGGGTGAAGGCCAAGGTGCTTGCCCGATGTGGTATAAAATAAGGTTATGAAGTTTACTAAATACCCGTTTTTGCCATAATCATTCACAAACACATTAAGCAAAGCACTTCATACTAATCATACTAATATTATAAAGAGGAAAGCTTTGTATTTTTGTATGTTTGTAACGAATAAACTTAAAAACTACTAGACCGATTTAAAAATTCTTTCACCATTAGAATGCTACATTAGCGCTGAGTAACATAGGCTATATTAAAAAAATGTCCACCCGTGCGAAGCCGGGACGGGCCGCTAGTATTTTATAAAATAACATACGTTTATTGAGACAAAGCTAATATCCATTGCTATAGAACCGTGCTACATAGTATTCCTAATCTTATTCAATACGACCTTGTATGCTCAGCCGATTGCTATTATGTCACTCATGCAGAATGACTCACGTGAAACCCATAAGCGGACATACACAACTATTTTACAAATAAGGAGGTTCCAGAAGGGTCACATTGCAGGAATTTTTTAATGATTAATTTTTAATTTAATTTATTTTTATCCGTAACCTCGAGGATATTAGGTAGTGGACTATACGTGTCCACGGGGCAACTAGCTCGAGACACTAGTCTTAAAAGTGCCGGATGAAGGATGCGTACCGGCGTGTTCTGATCTGGCGTTATTACCTGACGTAGATGGTCCCTTGTGCTTGCGTAAGGATGTCTGACACCTAACTTTATAACCGTAAGGTTGGTAGGTATAGGTACCTTAAAGTAGTGTGTAGCAGGGTGTCCTTTGTATGAGCTTGCCTTCTGTAGCCTACATATTCTATGACTATTTTGCTATAGGCTACTAATGAAGGTTTGTTCGTGAAGTTGCACCAGACAGCTCTTGAGTACAACTCGGCCGTAACCCCTAGCATATTGCGATACGGCGAGCTGATATCTAGTTCATTGCGTTCTTTCTATTACGATGACTATGTTAAGAATGCCGCATAATGCGCAATGAACTAAAGTTCCGCGCTCGGCAAGACGTGCTCGTGGCTGTGGCTTAAGCTTTACTAGTACCAGTTTTTGTATGGTAAAATTTTGACGACCTCCTTGGTCGAGTGGTTTGTACACCGGTTTTCATGGTGCCGCCATCTCTGAGGTCCGGGTTCGATCCCCGGTCGGGTCAATTTAGAAATTATTGTTTTTCTAAATTGTCCCGGGTGTGGGTGTTTTCTATGTATGTATTTAAGTATGTTTATCCGTTGTCTAGTAGCCATTTAACGAGTTTCATAACGAAGCTTCTCTTGGGCTAGATAATTGGTGTGAGTGTAGGAAAGTTTATTTATTATTATTTCTTTTCTTTTTTTTTATAGTTAGCTCGGCAATTGACGGCAACGCATCTGTGATTCCTCTGGTTTTGCGGGTGTCCATGGGCGGCGGTGATTGCTTTCCATCAGGTGACCCGCCTGCTCGTTTGCCTCCTTCTAATATAAAAAAAAAAAAAAAAAGTAGCATCAGTTATCTTCACTCTGCCGGCCCACAAGGTGCACTGGGTGTCTTCACGCCTCTCTTGAAGGACCCCATATCATAGGAAGGAGGACAAACGTGTGCTGGTAGACTATTCCATCTTTTGGAGGTGCGATAAAGAAACTAGTCACCAAATTTCTTGTTTGTTTCTCTCGTTTTTCGGTAACGTGATAGAATGAATACGAATAGTAGGTACATAAAAATAAAGCAATTTAAAAAAACAAAATCAAATAAGTACTTATACCTACTTTTATTATTTTACTAAAAATTTTATAGTTTTACAATGTGTGGACAAAATAAAATAGGTACTACAGCCTTACTATTATGAGTCTGTTTACACGCGTGTTTAGCGATAAGCTAGAGACGGCGTAAATGTTTTCACAACCAATTTAACAGTGCGATGTGGTAGTAGAGGACGCTATTCATTTGCCTGTTAACAAAAAATGTAGTCGTCAAGTGACAGCTGAATGTTACGTTACGTTTAAATATAGATATGGGGGTCTAGTTATTATCTCAGGAAACTGATCATTGTAGCGCGCAGAATATAGCGCTGTCGCAAGCGGGAAACTGTGTATTTATTTACTCACGTTAAGTTCAAAGAGAGGTTTTCTTTATAAATATTTATAAAATTTATAAAAAACAGTGAAAAAATTAAACGCCTACCCGACCCAGCCAGGAATCGAACCTGGGTCTTCCGCAATCCGGGCGGCTGCACTGACCGCTATGCTACCGGGAAGGCTAACGTAAGCGCTTAATTTTGTCACTGCATGTCATGCTGTATTTTATAAATTTTATAAATATTTAATTTAGCTTCAGTGCAGCAATTAGCACTTGAAAATAAAAAGTAAAAAATTTCTTTTTAATCTAGATCTAGTTAATTAAACTACAATTTGATAAGGATTGAAATAGCGCCGCCTAGTGACCAATTTGTGACTTTAGTGACAGACCGAAGACAGATTAATTTACAGTTTTCTAGATTTTTTGACCGCAAAGAGCGAGAAATCCCTGCCAGCCTAGCTATGTTATTTCTAAATTACGGACAATATTAATGTGTTTTGATGAGAGTTTCGGAAAAACCAGTGGACACTAGCCATGCGAACTGAAAATAGATCCACCACGGTGAGAATCGAACCTAACACTTTTGCTGAAACCGGTGATATTATGTCAAGCCAACGTGACGGATGAAGTTATTGCTTATCCCGCATATTTGCTTATTATTATTAGCTGGGGTTGGCTGGAAGAGATCTCTTCTAGAGATAAGCTCACCTTTAAATATGTCCTGTGTAAAATGTTTTTAAATGTAATTTATTTGTACAATTAATGGATTACTTATAAAGGCATGTTAAAGAAGACTTAAAAGCCTACTTGTAGAACCTGTGTATGACACTGTACTGCACTTAAGTCTCTCATAAGAAACGCGCCTTCTTATAAAAGATGTAAGTACACCTAGATACCTCTGAAACCTATGAAAGTTTGAAACAATTACATAACGACATTAAAAATGAAAGACTGAGCGGTGCAAGCTCAGTCCAGCGCCATCTGCCAGCGCGAACAAACCCACAAAGTATGCCAACGCGCAACGAAGATAGACTTTACAAGGTTGAGTGCGTCGTGCTCGTCCATTCTAGCGATACATGCATCATGTATTATACAACTTATTATGACATTATAATATGACAGTATCAATATTCATTATCAGGCTATTGGCAACAATCCAGGTTCATGTTTCACGTCTGTTTTGCGAATTGCGACTAACATTATATTCGTGGTAACTTATGTTTAGTGATTTGTAGTGTACCTACCGGATATCTTCCTTCATCAGGGTAATCAGCTTTGGTATATTAGATGAGCGGATGGTGGGAATACTCTCTCTCTCACTCAACTATAGCATTATACTAAAAATACAATGGTTGACGTTCAACGCCAACTGTATACTCTTAAAAGCATACTTTTTTATCTATCCGTCGTTTCTGCCGAGTTGTACCAACTGTCCGGAAAGACAAGATGCGAACTCAAATTCCGCTCATCAAAAAAATTAGGTTACCTTTGAGTGACATCCAAAATTCTTTTTTTTTTTTTGTTTTAGAGCTTCGTGCGATTAGCACATTTAGCCAGTGTCAAAGAAATTTTTCTTACAAGTAATAAACAATATTTCCTTATATGATGATGATGAATAATATTAGAAATGGGATGTGAGAAATGATATACCCCCCAACCCCTCGAGTATCTCAGTAAAGATGTGGGGCTTTACTAAGTCCTCCCGCGAGCTTCTTGAGAGAATTTGAAAAGTGACGTTGCACTGTTTTGTTTTATTTGCCAACACTTATGCACACTCACGAACACTTAACGGTTAATAATCCACCATTATTTCACATTAATATTCGACATAACACAATTTTTTAGAAAATAAGACAAAACCGCAGACATGACGCTTCACTTTCCCGCCAAGAAGTCTCCTCCAAAATTCTTTAATTTGCAGTCAAGCAAAACAAAAGACAACTGCAATTCAAAAAGTTAAAAGATTAACAATAAGTTAAAAGAGGTTTTATAACATTGACGTACTCCACGTTCTTAACACTTTTTTTATTAAAAATTTCAACACTTCTTAGGTACCTCACAAAGTTTAGTTAAATCTTAAATCACATGCGTGCGTATTGCTTTCTATGTTGTACATTTAAAGCCTTAATAACTAATGATTCAATTAATTAGAGACCCTGGTAACACCCTGAAGATTGTCGCTGAGTTTATTAAAACAATTTGTTACTAACTTCGTATAAACGTACATAAGCCAATGTTACTGTAGGCTGTGTTATGTTTTAAACTCCCCATAGCGGGCTTTAAATCGTCCAAATTCATTTGGTAAACTGTTTTTTATTTTTTTTATAACTATTAAGAGCTTTGTATTTTCCTAAAAATTCGAAAGTTTAATGAAAATTTACATTTTGAAACAATTAGAATTTTAAAGATTGTACGGGATATCGACAGTCAAAAAGGTTCAAACGGGTCCAACAGTTGATAATTATGATGGCTCGATATGCTGGTAGCAATGACGATGGAGAAGTTAAAGAGATTAAAACCATGTTATAAATTGTCTTTAAAGGTCCGTCTGTTGATAATTACTTTAATGTTAGTAACTATGATAGGTTTAAAAGTTCTAAATATAACAACTTCTAACTAGTAATTGCGCTTAGTACAGGTAGAGACAGAATATTTCTATTTCTATTTGCCACTGATGAAGCAAATCACACAACAAAGATTTCAACTCAAGCTATTTTAAAACCAATTGTATTTATGGCCTTTTCTTTGGAGTTGTTAATTGATCTTAGATATTCGAGACAGAGACGCCAATTGATTACTTATTTCAATTAAGCTGTAAGACGCGGGGTCACGACCGATCACGTAGAAGGGGGGCGCCCGTGTAATCCAATTCTATGTCTTGTCAGTCTATTTCAGACTGGCCATTCATCTAGACGCGTAAATTTTTCTTTTTTCGAACTACGAAAAGGTCTTTTGGAAGTCAGACAATGTTATGAAACCTCTATTGAACTTATTGTTAATCTTTTTACTATTTGAATTGCAGTTGTCATTTGTTTTGCTTAACTGCAAATTAAAGAATTTTGGATGTCACTCAAAAGTACCCTAATTTTTTTGATGATGTGTTTAATGTTTGAAATGCAGTTGTCATTTCTTTTGCTTTTAAAGCAACTTAAACCCACTAAAGCCCAATCACATGGGCTTCTTGACATGGAAGTAAAGGATCTGTGGTTTTATATTATTTCCTTTAATTTGGCACGAATTATAATGGCGAAATATTAGCGTGTATATATGTTTAACTGTACCTAATTATGCAATTTAAACTCTTCTGTAAAAAGTTTAAAATATTAAAAATACACTTGCTTTTTCCAAAATGTTGTCTATTAACTTACTAGGACTTTGCATTTTCCTTAGTCGAAGCAAGTTTCGTTAGAATTAACCTTATTAGGTTGAAAAATAATTTAAGGTAGGGTAAGATTTGTAAGGATTACCGAAATACCTTAATTGTGCAAATCTTTATTACTATTTAGAATGTTTCGATTGCTTTTATGCTGACTTTCCTACATTTTTATTATTTTTTACTGGTAAAAATATGTAGGTATATCTGTAAAATAATAAAAAGAGTCGGTGGCCGGACAGATAGGTGCTAGGGTTGAGCGAAATCGTGGAACAAGAGCAGCACATTTATAATATTTTTTTAATCTTTACAATTTTTAGTTCAATAAATATTTAATTGTAATAAAACATATTTTAAAAAGAATGCAACATAGATAATGTATTAAATATAATATGTAGGATATCAAGATCTACATTTTTAAACTGTACTACATAAATTTTTGTTTATTATTATTAGTTTATTGTATGTTACGTAATGGCCTTACACAACAGTTTGGAAGCATCTGTACGCTCTATATATTTATGTATAGTGAAAGAGCTAAGTTAAAGGTATATATAGCCATTAGCCAACTAACTTTACATAAAGATCTTAAAGTATTTTGGTGCTTACAACTTAGTTACCGTTTACAGGTACAGCAAATTTTTGCTCCTTATGCGAATAGGTCTTTGTACGTATTGGTCGTTATGCGTATTGGTCGACATGCGTTGTGGTCATAATGCGTTTTTGGTCGAACGAATATTTTTACCAATGATTATGTGTATCTATCATTTTAAACAGAGTGGGTACGCCAAACTAAGTTGGTTATTTTAGGAAACAAATATTTTTAAACCGAAATGTCTTTCATGTCTTTTGGAGTTAACTTTTTAAATGTTGGTTCCGTAACGGACTGAATTTCTCTCTTAGGTACTGTTAGCTGCCTCATAGTCATAAACTGTTAAGTTCGATCAAGTTCACTAACCAATTGAACAGAATCGATTTGAGATCAACAACACTTAGGGCAATTAAAGCGAGACTAACACATTAGGAGCTGGTAAGCTCTTCCTAAAAGTTATAAATAAATAACTATGGGCTTTTAATATATCTTTTAAGACAATTTAATGCAATAACTTATAATTTGGTAAAAATTACGTTAACTTATTCCGAATTTACAATATTTGCTTAGACATGATATATATTGGGTAAGTATATATATTTACAAATATATATTAACTACTTAAGTGATACTAAATGTTGACAACTCATATTCTTTAGACGTAGTAGGAGTATACCTTTAGGGGTGATTTTTTTAACTTTAAAATAATAAAGCATCAGCAAGTAACTTCAATACGAACATGTTGTAAAACTGAAACAATCATAGTAGGTTATTTCAGATAAAAATAAAGACCAGATGTCGTACATTACGACAACAATAACGGTCGTACACCACCATATTTAGAAAAAACATTAAAAAATTGTTTACCTCATACAAGGTTTGGGTTAGTGTTAGAGGTGGTCATAAAATGTTAGAGTCGCTACACACTGGGATTCTGAACATATTTGAGGAAAATGAAACATAGCAATTTATTCAGAATTTAAAAACAACATAACCTAATAAACATTTTCAATTTTATATGTGGACCGACGATCTGGTGAAGGTCGCGGGAACCCGCTGGATGCCAGCAGCACAAAACCGGTCGTTGTGGAGATTCTTGGGGAAGGCCTTTGTCCAGCAGTGGACGTCTTTTGGCTGAGATGATGATGATGATGATGTAACAACAAATTGGTCACCACTTATCTCATGCCAAGGCAAGGTATTCTGTGGAAGCAGTAAGAGAGGCAGACGTACGCAGCTCCAGACATGGCTATTATTAAAATATTATATAGTAATAGTACTTGTCATAGTCATACATGTCTATTGAGGTACATAACTACATAGTGAGCTTGTCCTTCTCGGCTTTCTCAAGGTTCTCGTCATGCGGGATGGTGATATCGATGAACATTGCCTGGCGCGTCGATCGATCTGTCAAAACAATATATTTATTATTTTAATTACGGTGACTATAATATTATTATTACCTCTATGATTGAAATTGGGTGCCGATTTGGGAAGGTGCCGAAACGAAACTAACTCTTGATACGATATAAAGAATATTACATTTTATAACACATTACATAAAGAAACACGGTGACAGTTTTAAGCAATATTAACTATAAAGTGTAATTTAATGATCGATTTTTATGTATGTAATTACTGCTGTAAGTGTATTGTAAGTTGTACAACGTGGGAGTTACGCTCATGGTGTTTCAAGCGTTGCCGTCACGGGCCGTGTGCCACTGTTCAATAAAGAAACCAATAGTATGACCTGTGTCACCAAACCTTGATAACAATAGGAAAGTCACGGAGCCAGACCAATGCGAAGCAATCTAAACATTGAATCGATCCATTAATAAGCATTTTATTTGATTAGGAAGTGCACGCTAAGTACAGCCATTATTTACGATCTAGGATCAGGATCAGTGGCGGTAGCCAAAGTAACATTAAGAAAACGATAGCGAAGTTCGAAAAGAATAAAAAGTACTTATAGGATTGACATAAGATTGACCACGTGATTTAGCGCGGTTTATGTCATTCCCATACATTTTATTCTTTTTGAACTTCGCTATCGTTTCCTTAAAGTTACTTTGGCTAAGCCTACTGATATACCTAAGCCATTTCAAATAATAACTTATAAGTTTTTTTTGTAATTACGCCTATATTCTGTGAATCCTGGGTCCTACATTCTAAGTAAACGGGGGTTTGTGATCACCCTTCCGCTTTAGGCAAGTGTGGTACCTAATACGAGACGGTGATTAAGCCCTTCACCATCCATTGTATCAATTACTTAATTACAATGATAGGCGTCTAGTAATAGCATGTAGCAGCTATGCAGCTATATTTTTTTATTTTTTTAGAACTACCATTTTAACACCAATTTACTACAGCAATAACGATACGCTTAGTAAAAAAATAAATTGTTTGAAGCTTTAATAAAAGTGAATAATTCATTTGCCTTAATTAAGGCGACGCACCGCTAAACAATTAATCTAATACGGAGCGTCATACCATAAGAAAAACTGTTTTTTCCTTCAAATTAAAACTACAAATTATTTTAAAAATATGAACTAGAAGATTGAAGTGTGTGTTAAGACTAATCAACTTAGTAAATTTAGATGCTTAAATCGGTCTGGTTTGCTTGTAAAATGCAAATCTATATTTTAAAAGAGGTTACTTTGATATTTTTGTTGTTCTTGTGGGCCGGCAGAGTGAGGTTGACTGATGCTGCGTTGTTTTCACGCTGCACCAGTTGTCTTCGCGTCTGGACTCCATTTCCACTTAACATCAGGTGGTATGGAGTCATTTGCCATGCTAAGTATAAAAAAAAATTTTTTTTCTCTGTTATAAAAGTTGACAAATCGTGTTTCTACAACTAGCAAAATGAATTCAATTAAATGAAAAATCATGTCAGCAAATATCACTTTCATATATGTTTTGTAATTGTTGGGAAAAATCAAGATCCCCGCTACGTAAATTTCCAATGCGTCGCCTTAAGTAAGTAACTAAGTACCTAGGTAGTACTACCTACTATGTATTTTAAACAACAAAATAGAAGTTTTTACTTACCAATCAGGTAAGTACAAATGTTAATTAACGAAATGACTTATTTATATTTAATTATCAAACAGACTTGATGCTCTAGTGGTAAGAACACCTGGTTAAATTTGCAGTGGGAGTTTGTGCACGGTTTGGTTGGTTGTGATGTTGACTGACTGTGAAGGCCTGAGCCCAGCTGTGGGACAATTAAAACCTGACGATGATGATTCACTACCTATTTTAAATCTATCTATCATAACGTTCCAATCTTTCAGTGAGACAAAACCTTTTCGGTAGCCCTACAACAGACCGATGCCTACCGCAGATATAAAAGTGTCTGCACGTATAAATTCCATTTTTTTCTTCGGGCGAAGTAGCGAAATGGATTTATCGTCGGTTCCACGCGAACAACTCTAATATCGTAAAGTGTGATTTAGCCTTTATTGTCTCCAAGTGAAATAGCTGCGAGGGCCAAGACCTAATTCCTGCATCCATTAATCAGCGTCTAATCGCATAGAAGTTAATAAAATTGTTTCATTTTATTTTTTTTTTATTTTTTTTATATTGTTTTTGTTAGGTTAGCCAACAATTGTATGCATTGTTTCTTTCATTATAACAATACTTTCTTAGTATAAAGACTAAATGCTACAATTACTTAAACGCTAACACCACATGCAACATATATAAAAATTAAAAACAGTTGGAATCTTACAACTAAATTTTATGTTGAGTTGCAGCGTTTGTTTTGTCAATTCAATTACTCAGTTCAACTAGCATGTGGGGTTTTTTAATGTTGCTAAGCCGGTAAACGAATATACGGCTTGGCTGATGGAAAGCAATACCACCGCAGCCCTTGGATACTTTACAACTATATAACACCAGGTATATAAGTTATATCTCGACCCTGAAGTTATAGGTATTTCACCTCGTTGCTTTAAATTACACTGGATCCTTCAAACCGGAATACAGGAATGCAAAACAATGCTTGTCAAAGGCAAAGGGTGTCGGTAGTCGGATTCTGGGCAGAAACTTACCAACAGCAGGCGGGATTGTCACCTTTTTACTGATTTACTGTGGCGACTATTCCGTCGCGTACGAAGACATTTAATGAATCATTTCTTTGTTCACCACTAAAAATGCTCTCTTAGCACGTATTTCCTCCTTCCTATAACATGAGGTCCTTTAACGAGGTGTCAGGAAGCTACTTGCGAACGGGCAGAACCCTGCCCCACTAACTGTACTCGCATCTGGACTCTGGTTCTCCTTAAGCCTTAGAGCGATGTTAAAATTCCACATGGTAATTGAACTGAGTAATTGAACTTACAAAACAAACGCTGCAAGTCAACATACAATCTGAGACAATGGAACAATTTTATTAAACTCTATGCGATTAGACGCTGATTAATGGAATTAGGAATTAGGTCTTGGCCCTCGCAGCCATTTCACTTGGAGACAATAAACGCTAAATCACACTTTACGATAGACAGGAAAGCAAATAGCTCCGCTCTACCTAAGCTTACGAACTTTAGCTCCTCCTTAGAGCGGAGCTATTTGCCAACCTGTCTTAAAAAAAATATAATATTTTTATCTGATTACTCGTCTAATGTCTTTACGAAACTTTAACTGCTTTACTACAAAACGATGTTGGCTAAAGTTAGACAATGCTTAAAACAGATGTTGTCACTTTTTAGCTAATATTATTAGACAGAGACGCAATATTTAAAACAAGTATTTAGCCATTGATTAACTTTAAAAACTGTTTTGTAGTACAAGAGAAAAGGTTTATTTAATTATAAATAAGTTTTTGGGTAACGTGTTTTAATATTGTTGGATATGCCGTCGAGATTATTGCCGTCAGGGATTATAATTGTATGCTTAAAATTATTAATTTTGCCCTTATTGTCTCCAATCGAAATGTCTGCGAGGGCAAAGACCTAATTTCTGGATTCATTAATCAGCCTCTAATCGTATAGAGGTTAATAAAATAGTTCCATTGTTTCAGATTGTATGTTTAATTAAAGCGTCTGGTTTATACATTTAATTAACTACGCAGTTCAACTAGTATGTGATGGAGATACTTTTTGGAAGTCTTGTATTTATTGATCGAAATATTGGAATCGTTTAAGGATTAATAAGTAATTATCCAGGCCCTTTTTCTTAGAAATAATCTAAAAAACTATCATTTTCTTATTTCATGCATTAAAACGACTGATAAATTAAAATTAAATGGCTTTTTCTGTTACCTTTTTAACCTTGAAATTTGGTACGAATTTTCCAAGCTGATACCCACTTGTAATTATTCAAAAATTATGAATTTCTTATCTCTTTAGAAACAATTACGAGACAGAGTTAGGAGTGACAATTGTTGATCTAACTGTGTGCTCGTTCGTGGCTGTATTTTGCGAACGCTTCTCACTTTTATGTAAATGTTTAATGATTTGAATATTTTTATGAAGCTGAAGAAATATTTAAAAAAAAATTCTCAAAATATTTTCTTGAATCGCTGCTTTTTTGATTCTAGTATGTGGAGATTATTCTCCACATTTTATGTAAGTAATACATTCATAATACCTTATGTATGCATAATCTGAATCTCGGAAACGGCTACGACGATTTTCATGAATTTTAGTATGCAGGGGGTTTCGGAGGCGGTAAATCGATTTAGCTTGGGTTAATTTTTAGAAAACTACCAAAATAAAAATACCGAGCAAAGCTCGGTTTCCAGGTACTAATAATAATACTAGAATCTCCCAATGCAGAAAGAAGTGAAAAGATAAGTAAGACCTTTGTCATGCAGTGCCGTGGGACAAAAATAAGTCGTTAACAATACATGTAAATTTATACAGAATCCTCAGTTACACAATATGGCAGTGTCAAGTTTACGTTGACTGCACTATACTGGCATATGGATAATTGGTGTTGGAGTTCGGTGTTAGCATGTGTACAGAGATCAGACGTGACGCTAACTGAGTTTGTATGGTATTAGAGCAGCGACTGCTAGTAACAAAAGAGAATAGTTAAACGTTACTATACATCGTGTGGCATCATTATACATGTGTCGTTTTCGTTGTCGTGATCGAGTAGCAATTAGTTAAAGCCTGCATGCACTACTTAGCTAGCTTTACCAGGTACCATCAGTTTATTTTTATTATAAAATTATAAAATTATAAATTTATATAAAATTATTAACCACTCAGTTGTTCTTAAAGCAGACACAATAGAAATTCAATTGTTCTATGGCACTGTGGTTACCTTGGGCGTCCAAGTATTGTATATTATATATGCACTAAATATCTATGTATGTAATTATATAAGAAGTCATTTATTTCTCTTTCACATAAAGGTGATACAATAAGTGAGTACAATACAAATATAACATAATATTAGAACCATTATGTGAGAGACTGGAGCCTGAGATAGGTTTTTTGTAAAAAACCCGTTTTACAGGTCACCAATGCCCCCGCTACTCCGGTTTAGATAAAAATGTACATGTATTATGGTTACAGGTATAGAGAAGCTAGGATCTAATTATCAGAAAAATAAAGAAAACACCGAAATAAAAATAACATAACAAAAAAACAATAAAAATGGTTAAATTTAGACCAACAACTATTTGATTTGATAGACAACACATTATATGATTGACGGTAGGTAGGTGTTGTGGGTGAGTGGGAGTGTAAGTGCGGGTGTGAGTGAGTGTGTAAGAATGTAGATGAGGGTGAGTGGGCATCTTAACTGTACGATGAAAGAGTGAGAGAGAAATTAAGATGCGGGGAGCAGGAACTGTTCGGTTTCATCATAGTCTAGGGTTTGAAGCCATCTAGAAACAACTCTTTTGCACGTAGCTTTTTTAAAGTGGTATATTCCTAAATTTGAATTTAATTTATTATACAAAAATGGTCCAAGGAAAAAAAGAAACTTATGGGAGAGGCTCGACCGGGAGTGTGGAATGCTGCAAACCTTTCCTTTCCTTCGACGGGTAGAGTTGATGGTGGGGTCGTATGAGAGTGAATTATGTGTGATAAGGGCAGCCTGGAGAATGAACGATTGCCTCACAGTAAGAACCTCCCAATGCTTGTATAACTCACTCGTGGGAAACCGAAATGGGAAACCAGCAGCCACCTTTAGGACAGCTCGTTGTGCCCTTTCTAGTTGTATTAGATGTGTTTTGGCTGCGCCGCCCCACGATGTAATGCAGTAGTCCACTAAGGACTGACCCAAAGCATAGTAAACCATCTTTAATGTTTTCCGGTTGGCAACGTATTTCAGATTTTTAAAAACATAGATAAGTTTACGTAGTCGGGGGACAAGAACCTCGATATGCGGTTTGAAAGTTAAGGTTTGATCTATGGTAACCCCTAAGTATTTAATAGTAATAATGTAGTAATATTGTATGTAATTGTTTTGATCACTTAGAGAGATTTACATTATTGCATTATGTTTAAGCCTGTAATCATCTAACCGGCAACGCATCTGTGATTCCTTTGGTTTTGCGGGTGTCCATGGGCGGCGGTGATTGCTTCCCATCAGGTGACCCGCCTGCTCGTTTGCCTCCTTCTAATATAAAAAAAAATCATCAATGTAAATATAGTAAAATAAATAAATGAAATATATTTTTTTTAAACAATCAGTTGTTTATTTGTTTAGATAAATAGAAAAAAGTTTAATTACAATCAATATTGTGTGTATTTAAAGTCTATAAATATCGATTTTATAAAAAAAAATATGTCAAAAAATTTATATATTTTGCTACATACCTATATAAATAAATAATGTATTAAATAAGTGGTTACCTATGCAACAAGATTTGAACGCAGAGTTCTTATTTACTCCAATTTTATGAGCCAATTTCATAGATACAAAAGCATAAAACTATCGTAAAAACCTGTAATTCGATTGACTTTATGTTTATGTTAAGATTAAGATAGCACTATTTATAATAACTAGTGGTCGCCCAGTGGTCGAAATTCGACCGTAATTTTATTAAGGCTGTATTGTATCCTAAGCAATGAAAAATTAAAAAAAGATAGAATGTGAGTTTGGATTGGCATTAGGCATTGACAGATTTCTGCCGCTCCTCTTCCATTTTTGAAATTTTTGAAAAGAGTATGTAAACGTGTGTGTCAAATACATATGCGTGTGTGAAAAATACATGGTAGTGTGTGTAACGTTTGTTTTATTGATTTAATGTATTTTTATGCATAATTTAAAAAAAAAATTAACATTCGGATAACCTTCTCTGTATAAACTGTGCGAAATTTCATACTTCTCCGTCAGCGCATTTTTCGTAAAAAAGGGGTAGAACGTTTTTGCTTCACGTATAAATATATAGATCTGTAATCTTAAATATCTACATACCCACAGCATATAAAGATTAAAGCTGATATATTCGTGCAGAAAATGTACATATGTACGTACGCCAGCAAGTGCTCGGGTAGACTTGCTGTATAATTTGGAAGTTCGGAGGCCGCCAGTTCCACTTTCCTTGTTCAAAACAATTGTATTTGCCGCTACAAATAATAGCCCAGCCGCATGTAGCTGAAAACTCCTTCAACGTCCAACGTTGTTTTTGTGGATATAAATATTTTGATGCACTAGAAGTGATAGAGTGAACTTTCTAGACTTCTGTTATTCTTTATGAAAAGTGAGAAGTTGTCATATTAAAACTTAAACTATTAAAACTAAAATCTTTTTTTTTCTAAATACAGAGAATCCATTGGGGGTACATGTTTGTGTACTCGGTTTGGTTAACGGTGGTGCTTTTTTTCCCGCGTGGCTAGCTACCACCATCGTATCTAAATATGTCGCCATATTATCAATGTTTGTAGCGTTGTTGTGTTCCGGCAGCTAGAGATAAGATAGCCACGCTAATCGTATTAATCATTATCAGAATCCCACTGTTGGGCCTAAGCCTTTCCTTTCATGAACATGGTGCACACGGCCACCACGTTATCGGTTAGGATCTCATTCCTCTAGGTACAATTTATAAAACAATATTATGTTGTACTTCTAGGTTATAGTTAATTCTTTGGAACTAGCCCCGAGCTTCACAAAGTACGGCCTCTCGCGACAGACTTGTTGAAATTATGGATCGACAAACATATTTGTCTTGCACTGAGAAAAGGAAAAAAAATAATGCACTTCTATATGTAAATATATTTAATAGTTTTCTCATGTGCTTCAGTTTTAAATTTGGATTATCGACCGCCTCTGTGGTCTAGTGGTTAAGACCACCGATTTAGACACAGAGGTCTCGGGTTACTCATAGTAACATCAATGTTTGTAGCATTGTAGTGTTCCGGCAGCTAAAGATAAGATAACCGTGCCTCAGTAATTGAGGATCCCGGGTGAAGTGCGTTTTCACTATTGGCCTTTATCATCACTTAACAACAGGTGTGATGAAGTCAATAAGGCCAGTGAAGGCTTGTTTAAAATGTGCCTTGAATGTTGAATAACATGATTTGACTTTGACTGCGCTTACCCGTAAGATAAAAAATAGTATTAAATTCTAATTCTATTCTAAACTATGTTTAATGTAAAGTATTTATATTCATCATCATCAGCTCATTGTATGTCCCCACTGCTGGGGCACGAGCCTTCCCTATGGATGGGTAGGGAGAACGGGCCATAAAGCACCACGCGGGCCCAGTGCGGATTGGTGGTTATTAACGAATGCTAATGCAGCCGGGACCGACAGCTTTACGTGCCTTCCGAAGCACGGATAAATTGTTTATATTATATAGTAAATTTTTACTTTTTATTTTCAAGTGCTAATTGCTGCACTGAAGCTATATTAAATATTTATAAAATTTACAAAATACAGTGAAAAAATTAAACGCCTACCCGACCCAGCCAGGAATCGAACCTGGGTCTTCCGCAATCCGGGCGGCTGCACTGACCGCTTTGCTACCGGGAAGGCTGACGTAGACGCTGAACTTTGTCACTGCTTTTGTAATTTTAGAGTGCTAATAGCGGCACAGCGCGCCATCTATCCAACGGTCATTGCAACCGTTGGCTATGCAGATTCATCTTAGCAGATGAAATACCACAAATTTGATAACACAACGCTATAGTAAATTTTTACTTTTTATTTTCAAGTGCTAATTGCTGCACTGAAGCTAAATTAAATATTTATAAAATTTACAAAATACAGTGAAAAAATTAAACCCGACCCAGCCAGGAATCGAACCTGTGTCTTCCGCAATCCGGGCGGCTGCACTGACCGCTATGCTACCGGGAAGGCTGACGTAGACGCTGAACTGAGCCGCCCGGATTGCGGTAGTTGAGGATTCCGCTTGAAATGCGCTTCCACTTTCGGCCTTATCAACTTTGATAGAAAAAGATGGATACTATTTTAATAATATTACCTACCAATGTGCTATAGACTCCTAATCTAATTATAAATTAAATAATTCTAACGTAAAAATACAAGCGATAAAATTACTATCTACTATATGCAGGTAGGAACTAGCCATGACGTGCATATCAGAATTTTTTAGTGACATAGTTGTATGTACAATATCCAAAGTTCTATAAGGTCAGGCATCATTTATCACTACCAATAGGTAATGAATTCTTAAAATATAAATGTTTTTTATGTTCCTCTTCGTGTTTATCTATTGTTGTGGTTGCTATGACAATTCACGACACATTGCAAAATACGTTTTCAAAGGACAAAGCTCTTCTAAGTTAAGTCAAAGTGAATTTTGGCCATTATCCCACAACACCTGTTGTTTGTGCAAAAACAAATCAAACAACTTCAAGTTCTGGCACTTATGGCAAACTCGCAACGTCGGTTTAATTTGAGTTGGAATGTAAGATGTTTTTTTAATGTTTTCAATTAACATTTTCAATGGTAAACAATTTTCCGTGAATATGATTCATTATCATCTCAGCCAAAAGACGTCCACCACACGACAAAGGCCTCCCACAACAAGAATCTCCACAACTACCGGTTTTGTGCTGCTCGCTAGTGGCTACCCGCGACCTTCACCAGATCGTCTCTTCACCTTGCTGGAGGCCTGCCTACACTGCGTCTTCTAATGCGCGGTCGCCACCGAGAACTGCTCCGCCCCAGCGGCCATCAGTCCTACGAGTGATGTGCCCTGCCCACTGCCACTTGAGCTAAACAACTTAAACGTTAATCCGTAATTCAACATAACTATTAGTGTAATCCGTTTGGTTAACAGTAGGGCTTCTTTTTTTCTTTTTATGTAAGAGGTGGTATACGTAACAGCGGGTCACCTGATGGAAAGCATTCATCGTCACCCATGGACACCCAACACCAGAAGAATTGCCGATGCGTTGCCGGCCTTTGAGGAAAGAGTAAACTCGTCTCTTGAAGGTCCGTAAGTCGTGACGGTCCAGGAATATCACTGCAACTGGTTCGTAGGCATAGAACTTTTGATCCCGTTATCCCGTTACTGTCTCGTAGTCTCTTTAGACTGACAAATCTTAGTCTATCGTCAAAACATCAATGAATAGAAACCATTGTTACGTTCGGAGAGTTAGAAATGAAATAGCGAATTCCTCATTCGATGCAGGTTCCGGATGATGGGCGCTTCAGAGATGAAGGCTAAGAGCTTTCCTTTTGTGTAATAAACAAAAAAAAGGTGGCTTCAAATACAGATCTTATGAATGCCTCTACTGAACAATTCATAAGTTGAACTGAGAATAATCGGTAAGGGCTTTCCGTCTATTCCTTTCCTTTACAACGTTTTTCCTTTACGTCAAATGATTGTAAAATGATCTCCGCTCAATAGCATCTTTTGTTGGAAAGTTTCTTGGAAAGTTAGCAAGAAAAAAAGTACAAACAAATTAAGTACATTTCTTCCAAAAACTCATAGCGTAGTTTTATTTAAAAAAATGTTTTGAGATGCGCATTTGTTAATAAATAACAGATGACTGCACTGGAGGTCAACTCACTCACTCAGTAAGCATCAGCGTCAACGGAATCCATTTCTTTCGCGTAACGAGACGGGAACAAAGAAACTTTGACTGCTGTGTGCACACATGTAGAAAATGACCAATTCCGTCATAAAGCATCAATCCGCCGTTTTTACGCCCAATATTACCCCGCCAAGGAAAATAAGGAAAAAGATTTATATAGTGTACTTACGATGAGGCGAGAGAAAGTCGACAAACATTATTAAGGCTTTTTTGGACAACGAAATGATTATGTTCCATTTTTTTGTGTTATTGCTGCGCTGTAGCTATATTTTTACTCTTAATGGACCTTTGTTGTTAGCGGCGGATCAACAATAGTAGAAATGACCCAAAGATAAAGATTTCTGACCGAAAGGAGTGGTTTATCGTCGCTTCCGTGGTAGATTGCCGGATGACGTCACTTGACCGGTACCTCTATGGGTTTAGGTTTAAGTATTAAGTAAGTAAGTCACAAGCTTTTGTGTTGTCCTACAGCTGGGCAAGTGATGGGTAGGTATTGGCTTTATTTCCACCCTTGAAAATGCGGGATTTCTGATTTGGACAATGCATCAATAATATCTGCAAACACACTTTGCTCGACAAGTATTATTCATGTCTAAAATGAAGAGTAAAATATACTATATTCCCGCGTAGTGGCAAACAAATATTTATTCGTAACAGAACTGATATTTTATTCTCCATTCAATTCAAAAAACATAATTAAAACATCCTTGACGCAATGGAATTTCTATGCATATTTATTTTATAAACACGACGACTCTGTACTCTGGTCTTGATGCAGGCGCCGCATTAATAAAACATCCGACATGAGCAGGAAAAAATAACTCAATACCTACGTCGAACAGTACTTGGAAATCTATCATAGTTACCACTAGATGTGGCATCACTAGATGAGTCAGTAGTTCAATACTAGATGAGGCACCAAATTAAAGAAATCACGTCTGATTTTAAGTCACTCTGTACTACATTTTGGAATGGTTCTCTTTTCTGCTACAAAAGTGGTAGAAATTCGACCGTATTTTTTATAAAAAGCTGTTAACTAAACAATGTTTTATTAAGGCTGCACGGATTGTATCCAAAGCAATGAAAAATTTAAAAAGATAGAATGTGAGTTTGGATTGGCTTTGACAGATTTCGGCCGCTCCTCCTCCATTTTTGAAAGTTTTGAAAAGTGTATGAAACAATGTTTATTAAATTTAATGTATTTTTTATGCATAATTATAAAAAAAATATTAGCATTCTGCACTCTTTCTCTATATAAACTATAAGTGTGCGAAATATCATACTCCTCCGTCCGCGTAATTTTAGTAAAAAGGGGTACAACGTTTTTGTTTCACGTAATAATATATAGATTATAATAAAGCAAGCTAATAATTAAATTTAAACAAATCTCAGGAAATAAGGCTACAAACTACAAACAACAAACAAATAGACTTTAGCAAGTAGGAGCTTTATAAGATGCAAAAAACTATTAATAAAGGTTTCCAAACATCCTAATACCCAAAGAAGGTATTCGATACATGAAATATAGTTAAGGTAGAATATAAATATAAATGAATAAAATATAGGTCTTCTTATTTAAAAATAATAAAAAAATATTAGACAACATCACATACATTGTTCTGATCCCAAGGTAAGTAGCTAAAGCACTCGTATTATGGAAATTAGAAGCAACGACGGTACCACAACCACCCAGACCCGATACAATATCGAATAGTTCGTTTTCGACATTGACCCGGGGAATCGAACCGTCCCGGATTCGATTCCCCGGTAGGGTCAATGTCGAGTCTCAGAGTTAGCGCCACCTAAATCCGGCGTGCAAGCCACTCGGCTACGGAGGTCGTATAAATTCAAAATATTTCATTTATTTATTTATTTGGAGTACACAACAGATGTCAACATTAACATAAAATAGCAATTATAATAGAACAGTGCAAGATCGACATCCAAAAACGTATACACATAGCTAATCATGCAGATGCGAAAACAATGGAAATGGTACGTACAAGAAATTTAAAATTAAACATAACTCTCTCTTTACAACTTATTTTTATAAAAAAATATGTGTGAAATGTAAGAAAATAATAAACACTATAAAACTTTTTTTAATATTAGCCATATCGCAAGTTTGGTAAAAATGTAATCTATGAAACAACTACATTTTTGTTTAGTCGCAACTTGCTTATGTTGCTACGTATATATCTGTGTTTATCTATGGTCGTTATAAAGAATAGCGTTCTCACGTGAAAGACCGTATCCTGTATAACTTTTCCATCGAAAAGTACTGTATTTCCCAGTGGGTCTAAACTAAATGAATTCTCTAGATTCTTCTTCAGTTAATTAAAAACTCTCGGCAAAGTCCAGTTGCGCTAACACGCGAGTTACATAAAGATGATTAGTAAGAGCTTGTAAACGGTCACTAATTAGTCGTGTGTATGAGCTATTAAAAAATAAGTAGCTAACGTAAAGGGTTTTTTTAAGTTTTAAAAGTGTGTGTCGTTATATTATAATTTTAAAAACCTAGATCACACCTGATGTAAAGTGATGATAAATAATAGGCCAATGATGGAAGCGCACTTCACCCGGGAACCTCAACTAGTGAGGCACTGGCTATCTTATCTCTAGATGCCGGAACAACAATGCTACAAACATTGATGTTATGGCGACATATTTAGATAAGATGGTGGTAGCTAGCCAGGCGGACAAACAAGTCCTACCACCAACCAAACCGAGTACACAAACATGTACCTCCCGCTGGGAATCGAACCCGGGACCTCTGGTTCTAAACCGGTGGTCTTAGCCACTAGACCACAGAGGTGGTTAGGTACTGGTGTATATGATGATTTACATTTCTATATTTTATGATTTATTATGATCGTTAATTCTTTGTTTTTATTATAGTGTGTCTACAAGAGAGAATATAATATGCACTTAAGTCTTTCCTTATCTAAGGTTCACTAGGTCACAGATAGCGAGTAACCTTGAATATTAATTACGTTGGAACAAACACACAATTAGTGACATTGAAGTAATAGTATAACAATACAGATACATTTAAATATTTATTTAAAAAACCTAATTACACATTGTTATTTTGTGTTGTGGTAACGGACATTTTGGGGAAAGGTCCTTACGCCTTAAAAAAATGATTCCAAGTTTAGTTATATTGTAATTTAAACGCTAGATTTCAATAAATGAAGTTTATTTATTGTTAATGTAGTTTTTATGATGTGTATTGTTTATTTATCTATCATAATTGAAGATCAAGGTCTGTGATACAGAAAAATGCACGCTGCTGCTTCCAAATCCCATATGGCCTAATGCCATTAACGTCCAGGCTACATCTGGCACCGCACGTGGCTTCCACAAATAGCTCGCATTGAAAAATATAACCAATAGTGTTTGCTTTATCGATACAGTAACTTAAATAGAAGTGAACTTAACCGCACATTCAATAAGTTTATGATCTTATGTTCATGTTTATTTCGTTCCGAAATTATAGTAAAAACATATATACGTTGAGTCTGTTGAACATCTGCCCCCGTATTAATAAACAAAGTGTAAGCTTGGAGTAGTTACTCCGTGTTTTGTTCCCGTCATGTAAACTTCATTTCATATTAGAGTAAAAGAGACAAAACACGGAGTAACTACTCCAAGCTTACACTTTGTTTATTAATAAGCCCCCTGGTGATTCTCTTGTATTATTGAAGTATTTAATGAGATTGTACAGTCACGGGCATTAACACGTAGGTATAAATTTTTGCCTAGTTTTGATTCTTAGTCCATTGTATTTAAAGTTACATTGTTTAAATGTGACTGTACGTGACTGTACTATTACACTATTGTAATTAATAATCGTAAGAGGGGCCCGCTAAGATGTTATTATACATATTTTCACGAGTAGGTACCTTTTAAAGGTTTTTGAAAGGTCGTGAAATGGCAAAGTGCGTTTCGGATAATTTGATGCTTAGCCCGAGTTTGTGATCGATCATCAACCCGCATTTAACAAGGGTGGTGATTAAGACAATGCTTACTTAACATTTGTAGCAATGACTTTATTTCACTGGTGGGGGCTTATGGCCAAAAGTAGGTCAATAAGGCCCGTTTTTTCAATACAATATTCAACACGTTTACGTAACGATCTTACAATAACAAAACCAGCAAAGAGGTACAAACAACCATAGAGATAATTTTACATGCCTGAACTTGTTGAATGAAACGGTGGTCACTTCGAACACCTACTAAAATAAATTGAAGTGTGTGAAAACAATGCATTTTATTCATTTTAGACATCATGTTTCATAGAGCCATTTACTGCTTAAGACCTACACAATCGATATCTAAATAGAAATAGTGTAAGTTTATTTTTTTCAAAACAACAGGGTTCGATTCCTGCGCTGAGTTCAGGTTTTTTTTAAATGTATGAATGCAGTTTTTCTTTTTATTAAAATCGATGGCATGGTTCCTAAGAACAGATCTTCGTATGTCTTATAGTTTCAGACTTTCCCATACTGACCGATTTCAATAAGAAACCCTGTATAGGTACTCTTCAAAAATTTCAAAAATGGAAGAGGAGTGGCCGTAATCTGTCAATGCCAATCCAAACTCACATTCTATCTTTTTTAATTTTTCATTGCTTATGATACAATCCGTGCAGCCTTAATATAATAACGGTTGAATTTCGACTACTGGGCGTCCACTAGTAGGTACCTTTAAACGGACAATTCTTGTATAGTCTATGTGTATATACTTATAATCTGAATCTAGGAAACGGCTCCAACGATTTTCATGAAATTTAGTATTGCAGGGGGGTTCGGAGGCGATAAATCGATCTAGCTAGGTTTTATTTTTGAAAATTACCAAAAAAAACACCGGTCATCCAGGTACTAATATTAGTATAGATTACGTAGGTACACACGCCTGTAGATCAGACTACCACAAACTGTCAAATTTCTTTAATAGACTTTAAACTTTATATCTAATGTATTATGGTTAAAGATTTATTGAAGAAATTTTACAGTTTTGAATAGGTTGATGTGCAGACGTCTGTAGGTACGTAGTGGGACATGTTTTTGCAATGCAATCTTTATTTATATAGTGGAGTTGACAGATGACTCTTCTTCTTCTTAACACGTCGTTTAAATGACCCCCTGTTGTAGGAAGGAGGAAGTTCGCATTTTGTAAGAGCACTCCAATTTTGGTGGTGCGACATAGAAACTAGTTATTTTCGCACCTGACGATGATAAACGTCGTGGTCTATTATTGTTTTTTATTTCTTTCATTGACTGAATAGATACGCATTCAAGGTGCGAGCGGTGTTCTTCCGAATCCGTATAGCCACATGCTCTGTTGCAGTCCTTAGCCGGCTCCATCTGGCGCGGCGCGTGGCGTCCACAAATAGCCGCGCCTTGAAAGTGCCGAGGGCTCGCGCAAGCAATAACGAGTTGGTACTAGTGAGGGGATGAGGAATACGTACTTTTTTTTAAATTCTTTTAATACATTTCGATTGACTTTTATTACTTTGACAAACCTACGGAAACGAGAAGTGTAGAAGAGGGCAAAACCTAAGTAACTCATTTGCACAATCTCATGTTCTTACTACATACAAATTTTCACCAAGATCGGTCAAGCCGTTCTTGAGTTATAAGAGGACATACAGGCAGACAGACAGACAGACAAACATTTCAAAAATCGTAGAATTAGTGTCAGTGAGTCATAAAACGAATATTTATCCTAAAATTTGAAAAATTGCATGTACATACAGAGTCTACAGATTTATAGGTATAGTAGTATAGATGAACTGCATCTATATAAACATGATATTATGATGATGATCATCAATCTCTGAATGCTCTCCCAGCCCAGCACACGTATATCCTTTCTACAACATAAGGGTGACATAAGGGGACACCCTTAAAAAAAAAGGACACTTTAAAGGACACTTTAAACAAGATGTGATAAATCACATCTCGTTTAAAGGACAGAACGGACGACAGAAAATAGACATCAGTATACATTAATGTATTTTTTATGCATAATTTAAAAAAAAAAATTACATTCTTTACTCCTTCTCTCTATATAAAAAGCTATAAGTGTGCGAAATTTCATACTCCTCCGTCCGCGCAATTTTCGTAAAAAGGGGTACAAAGTTTTTGCTTCACGTATTAATATAAAGATTCAGTGCAGCAATTAGCACTTAAAAATAAAAAGTAAAAAATAAAATATTGTTTATAGCAGTCCCTCACTAGTTTGACTACAAATACACATAAATTTGATTTGGGACGTGGTTCCTCGTACGTTTGTGCTACGAGAGGTAAGCATTCGTACCGCGCTTATGTTATGGCACTGTGCTTTCCTGTTATGAAAACTAACGTAATCATGCATAACTACTAAAAGTTAAACAATTTTGAAAGTCATTTTCTTCCTTCAAAACAGTAGGCGATGGAAAGTTGGTCATTGATAAAAAAGTAATAACAATAATACCTATACTAAAGTAATCATGCAAATCTAGAAAAATTTACGTCCTTTTCTATGTACAAATAGTTGGTAAGTACAAACATACATAATACATAATTAGTTGGCAATAAAAATTAACTAATCGATAACCCTATTATCTATTCTAAAACCGGACCATGGACTAATAACTGGAATAAAGTTTCATCTGGCTTAAACAAAGACAGATCAGTTTTAAGCAACAGGTTTTGATTTTTTATATCTATATATATAAAAATGAATCACTGAAATGTATGTACGCGCATAACTTCCGATCGACTGCACAAAATTGGATAATTCCTTTTATTGAGTTTGTTATTGTCAGGACAAGGTTTGTAGAGAAGAAAATTAAAAGAAAAAAGATATTTTTACTAAAATATGATTTTTTTAAATATCATGTTATTGTAAAGTGAGTGAGTGAATGTGACAGAATGACGTATCTACAGTTCTTCAGCCAGCATTTGACAACTTCAAACGGACAATACGTCATTACCGCTTCTTTTGCAAAAGTAATATCGGTGTTTCGTGTGTTTGAAGGTTTATCGTTGTGTTTTAAAATGTTATTGATTTAAAGAAAATGCCACCTGTGAGGCGTCAAAATATCGGTCGGCGTACCTACGCGTAATACAAGTCGAGTTCACAACACTGTCCATGAATAATGTTCTTCTTCACTATTTCATACAATTCTAGATTTACTTCGGGAATTTCTGCGCAAATTATTGAGCCATTTTCATCTGGTCTTATTTTTTCGACTATCCACAGAAGAATATGCGCATGAGGCAGTCCTCTCTTCTGCCAACATCGTACGTCTCTGAAGACATGATATTTTACAATGAAGTTCATAAACGCTTTGAGTTTCTGCTTGAACACTCGTGCTGTTATGTCATGACGATCGCTGGATGACCGGATAATAACAGATTAGTGATTTCTATCCATTTTGGGTTGCACGTTAAAGTAATATATACTTACCCCAACATTTTTTTTTTATTTTTTTTATTCTTTTGGTTTAAAATATTTGGCATCAAAAAATACATTCAACCCTAAATTATCACCCCTCTATCTCCAACCCCTATTTTTTATAGCCAAATTAATCACTTGATCAGTTGTCTCCGCCAGGCGTCTACCGGTGTCACTTCTCACCCAGTAAACAGCACGGAGTAGGAATGACTATCAATAAGTCCCAAGGCCAAACGATGTTTGTTTAAGCACACCATGTTTTTCACACGGAAAATTATAGACGGCATGCTCTCGAGTTGGCAAATCCAGTCCAGTTTGTTTAAAAGGTGTAAAAGATGGGCTAACAAAAAATATTGTACACACTGTAGCATTCATGGATTGATATTGTTTGTTAGTGTTATTGTCGTAATTAATGATATATATATATTTATAGAAATAAATTATAATCATCATATGCTCATTTTATGTCCCCACTGCTGGGGCACGAGCCATCCCTAAGGATGGATAGGGAGAACGGGCTTTTTAACCACCACGCGGGCCCAGTGCGGATTGGTGGTTGTTAACGACTGCTAATGCAACCGGGGCCAACTGCTTTACGTGCTTTCCGAAGCACGGAGGAGCTCGAGATGATACACTTTTGGTCACCCATCCGATGACCGGCCTTTGCGAAAGTTGCTTAACCTCAGCACTCGCAGACCGGGCGCGTAACCACTGCGCCACCGAGCTTCTCAAATTATAATAACTAAATTATAATAAAGTAAAAATATAAATGTTCAGTGCTTTATTATTTTTATATTCCGTCATCGTTCACAGTGCTCCATGCCTCTTTCACTCATATACCACATCCTCACACACTTATAATAAGTTAGTTATTTTTTTCTACCCTACAAATTCCCTAGAAATAATTGGCAAAACAACGTTTGCCGGGTCAGCTAGTATTTTTTTATATTAGAAGGAGGCAAACGAGCAGGCGGGTCACCTGATGGGAAGCAATCACCGCCGCCCATGGACACCCGCAAAACCAAAGGAATCACAGATGCGTTGCCGGCCTTATTTAATTTTAGACTATTGGCCATTTGGAATAATAGGTTAAATGTTTTGATGTATTGTTTTATTTTTTATCAAAAGGAATAGAGTTATGCACCAATTAATAACGAATTAAATGGAAACTCCCTTGGAAACGGTGCAACTTGCCAAACAACAAACGAGGCTATTATGGCGAACTACCAACTCGCATTAAACCAGCAGGGAGATTATGAATATAATAGAATAGAATAGAATAAAAGTGGAGCAACCTTTGCCAAACAGTGTTACTTATAAAATAAAAAAAAATAAAAACTAACAACGATCTTCCATAACCGCAATGTCACGAAAAGCTTAATCGATCAGTTTTATTAATGGATCATCATTACTAGGTTTCGTGGTCAAAACATTGATCATCAAACAATGTCGAGACAAAAACTAGTTTCATCTACAACAGTAGAAGTAAGGTGACACTGATGAATGATGGTGCGGGATAGAGACAGTCTCACCTGCGCCGGCACTCGGGACCACCGTAGCAGGAGATTGATGATTGGAAACGGAGAAAAAGCGTAAACACCGAATGTATTGTAGTGTAGGGCAAAGACACCGAAGAGCACGCACGACCAAAGAGTACCAAGCTATTAATTATTGTTTTTTTTTCGTAGGTGAATCAACAGTTACAATTTAAATGAGTAGTTATGCAATAGTATGTCAGAAACTAATGTCAGATCCACACTAACATATAAAATAGTAACAAATAATAAAAATTAAAAATAAATTAATTATTGACGGATAGGAGGTCGATTAGGAGCGATGGAGCAGTGGTAAATGCGCTCAGTCTACGATTGCTGAATTTAAACCACTTTTGCAAAGGCCAGCCATCGGATGGGTGACCAAAAATGTATCATATCGAGCGGAGGTGCTCGATATGATACATTTTTGGTCTTGAGAAGGCTCGTAAAGCCGTTGTTCCCTACTGCATTAGCTGTCGTTAACATCACCACTACGCACTGGGCCCGAGTGATGGTTTATAACTCCTTCTCCCTTTGGTGTTTGCATCTACAGGGAAGACTCGTGGACCAGCAGTGGGGACATAAAATGAGCTAGTGATTATTGCATCTTCGATTAAGAACACTTGTTTTTTTGGTTGCCTGTGACTCCATGTATGCATCGAACTATGTAGGTTGTAATGTAGTAGTAGAGTAATTATTAACGGGATTCTTACCATGTTTATTATTTATGAGTATCCGATATTTCGGCGCAGTTGCATGCGCCATGATCACGGAATTACTAAGTAATTAATTAATAATTAATAATAATTTAATAATAATAATTACTCTATTGCAAGTGACCATGATAGTTTAAATAGTTGTAATGTAGCAGGTTCAGGTTAAATCCGTATATGTCTGCCAGTCATATAAGTCATCATCATCATCATCTCAGGCCGTCTTCGACCAGTTTGGTGTAGGCCTCCGTCAACCCCCTCCACTTCGTTCTATTTTGGGCTGTCAGTATCCAATTTTGGCCCGCTATCTTTCTGATGTCATCTTTCCATCTTATCTGGGGTCTACCAACTGGTCTTTTATAGTCCCACGGTCTCCATTTCAACAGGTCCTTGCACCAAGAATCTAATTTACGGGCTACGTGACACCACGTCATCGTCAGTCATTTATGTACTCTTTGGTAATGGATACTCTTTGGTGGCTTTACCCTACAAGCATTAGGAATTCTGTGAAATCGTGCAGAATCGCTAGTAAACTGTAATGTCAATCGGATTAACTAATGGAACGTTTATGTTTGAACTAGGGGAGCGCGATGGCGTATCGGCTTGAGCTTACAGGTACGATCTCACAAGTTTAGCGACTTTCTTAAAGGCGGGTAACAAACTTAAAAACATCTTAAGCTCATCCGTGCTTTGGAAGGTACGATGGTTGGTCCTGGCTGTTGTCGTAAGATGGCCGTCGTCCGATCTTCCTATGTGATACCTACTGTTCATATGAGACAGTAAGACCATCAGTGTGACATAATTAAGCTAACGATGTTCATCTTATCAACTTCTTTTTTTAAATAAATGGTATATAGACAAATGCCTCCGCTTTACTTGTTGTTAAGCAGAAGCGGAGTCTAGATACAAAGGCAGTTAGTGAAGCGTGATTGCTCTTCACTAGCCTTCTCCGATCCGATCCGAACCCTTCGGAGAGTCTAGTAGGGCACGGGGACGCGCACTTTTAAGTGTGCGATGCCGTTCCCTCTAGAAAACCTCCGAAGGTGATTCGTTTCAACACGGCTTGAGGTACCCTTTACGTACCTCGCCGCCCCCAAAAAAGCCCGGTGACGCTGAAAATGCAGTTTAAGGCAAGTAGCAATCTCTCTCAAAAAAAAAAAAACAAGCCTTCCTCACTTTGCCAACCCGCAAGTTGCTTTTTGACACTTCTTAAATATATAGTTACGTTCGATACTAACAATCCAAGTACCTAAGCGCTTTTTACTACATATTTTCTAATACTTTTACAATATAGACGATAATTTTGAAAAAAAAACAAAATGTTGAAAAAAATCCACGAGTGGGATTCGAACTCGCACCCCATGACATGCCGGGTCAGGTGCACTGCCAACTATAAAGTTGGCAGTGCAGTATTAGAAAATAAGTAGTTATAAGAGCTTACTTGGATTGTATGGCTGTGAAGAAGTTGAAATTAAACAACTTTTACGGATCTACTCGCGTTTATTTTACAGTTTACTTATTTAATGTTTATCCTGACGATTCGAACCCTTTGCAGGGTCCGTGGTCACAGGTAGACTGAATACACCAGACACGGGCCCTGCAAAGGGTTCGAAACGTCAGGATAAACATTAAATAAGTAAACTGTAAAATAAACGCGAGTAGATCCGTAAAAGTTGTTTCATGTCAATGTGTAGTGTTCGCGTAAACTTTAAAAAACAATATGTGAAGAAGTTTTGATAGCGGAAGTAAATAATTTGAAGTGCATTGTTTCCTGGATTATTTCTAGCACCATGATGTAGGCGATCACGATGTCGCATACACCGCATAAGCCCTGGGGTAATCCACGGCTTCAGATTATACTTGGATCTATATATTTTAACCTGGTATGTTTGGTTACTACATCAAATAGCAAATTAGCATGGGGTGCGGGTTCGAATCACGCTCATGGATTTTTCTTTTTTTTTCTTTTCAACATTTTGTCTTTTTGACGTGTAACATCTTTTCTCTCATCATCAGCCTACACACGTCCACTGCTGGACATAGGCCTCTCCAAGTGCACGCCACTGAGCATGGTCCGGTCCTTTCCTCTCGCTTTCTTGCAATTTGTGAGAGTGCTTTCGTGAAATGGGACGGAAAAAAAAAAGTGTGTAACAGGAAGTCGGGAAACCGCGCGCCATTTGATTTGACGAATGAGCGCGCGGTACTGCATTACTCTTAGTGTCAATTAAATAAAATACAATTTTTATTAAAAATAATTATTCTTTGTTAATTATTACTTATTACTAAAGTGAGATGTCAAATGTTACACATCATAATAATATGCGATTACTGTAAGGCTCGCTCGTTTTTTTTTAAATTGTAATTTGTTCGCAACAATGTTTGCGTAAAATTACATGTAAATAATCATTATACGATCATTTTCATAAGCAATTGTACATTTGTCATGAACAGTATTTTGAACGTACAAGTAAGCGACAGAAATGTCAACTAACGCATTACATCATGTACGCCATACATTCTACCATTTAAGAAGTGGACAAGCCAAAATGGCTGATGCCAAGTTTCATTTATCTCCTTAACACTCGACGCTGACAACGACCTTCCGAGTTGGCACCGGTTTGAACAACCCAGGAAATGCATGGACGTAGAGACGAAGTCCGTATATATCGCACTACCAATACAATACTGGTGCAAGTCAAAATATACTGATATTGGAAATTTAGCCGTATTTAAAAGAACGGTACAGTTTAATTTCAAATATCAGTATATTTTGACTTGCACCAGTATTGTATTGTTAGTGCGATATCCCTATATGTCGAAGTAATACTTAAATCTTTTTTTTTATACCTAGCACGGCAAATGACTTCATACCACCTGATGTTAAGTGGAAATAGAGTCCAGACGCGAAGACAACTGGTGCAGCGTGATAACAACGCAGCATCAGTCAACCTCACTCTGCCGGCCCACAAGGCCACAATTCATTCGATGATGAATGATATCGAAATTAAAACTGACATGAAATACTCTATGAAATATACTTAAATACATTTCTGCGTTTTTTATGATTTAATTATTGGGGTATCCCAATCGCCGAAAATACTCGAACGGTATGTATATACCGTTCGAATATTTTCGGCGTCAAAAATTATTCAAAAATAATACCAATGACTTTGAATAAGATTGTGAAAGAGCAATCGTAATTGACTCGGTTCAAAGAGCGCACCACATAGCCTGAAACTTACTCCAAATACATTTCAATTTTAAAGTTGTTGCTTAACTTTACTCATTGATCTAACTACTCGTTAACAACTAACTAAGTCACTGACTTAGGTATTGTTCTTTACAATTAACAATTATATAGTTACTAGAAAAGAACATTTTAAAATCTTAGCCAAAAGAAAAATTTTAGGTAACATTTTGTACACGTTTAGAAATACAAAATCCTTTATAGCACATTGTAGATGTGCGCTATTTTCTATTACATTACTAGGAAATATCCCTTATGTGGCAGAATTGGGGATGTAGGCAGTAATAAAGGATAAGTGAGGAGTGGGCCTACCTGTAACGTGTTTTACGAGTTGGGCGGCTAGCCCTCACCCCGCCAAGCTTACCATGGCAATACTTGTTATACATGGTGTTAACTATGCCTGTTTGATTTTTTTTCAAATATATCTTTTGTTTTTATTTATGGACTATCTCATGTATCTGTGTACATGAGGTTTGTTGCTGTTGATTATGAAAAACTAACAGCTTCAACATTGAAAATGACAACCGTTTTTATGCACTTTAACTAGACTTTTTGAATTTTAAATTTGATTGTAATTTTATTTCTGATTGAACATTATTTAATGAATTGTCAAATTTTGACAACCTCCTTGGTCGAGTGGTTTGTACACCGGTTTTCATGGTGTCGCTATCTCTGAGATCCCGGGTTCGATCCCCGGTCAGGTCAATTTAGAAATTATTGTTTTTCTAAATTGTCTCGGGTCTGGATGTTTTCTGTATAATAAGTATGTATTTAAGTATTTTAAGTATGTTTATCCGTTGTCTAGTAACCATATAACGAGTTTCATAACGAAGCTTCTCTTGAGCTAGATGATTGGTGTGAGTGTAGGAAATTTATTATTTATTTAAATTATCCGCAATAAACGTTATTATTATTATTAACAAATATATATATTAATATCGTAAGCCGATTTTTGTCCCAGTGATTATGGGGCGATAGCTGCACATAAAAAATTGGTTATGGTCTCATTTTTCAGAGCTCCAGTCGAGATGTAGGAGATGTGCAGAAAAATAAAGAAACCTGTCATAGGTTTCGAAATTCTTATAAAGTCTGTTGAATAAACGCGAAGTTTTGCGGGCGACCCACTACTTAGTCGATAATAATTACTCGTACTGATAATTTCTACATTACTTTCCGAGTGTTTTGAATCGGTAATTAAATATTAAAATGTATAGCAATGTAATTATAACTAGTACTTCTTTTCCCTATTTAAGGCCTACATAATCAGTAACGCTATCAAATACAAGATGTTATTTTACAATGCCATCGGCTTCTCAATCAACTGTAAACTGATTATAGTGATAATAATATAGAACATTGATCTTAAACTAACACCTTACCGGATCTTCCCATATTAATTAATCGGGAATATCACCGCTATTATTTGTGCCCAGCCATAATGACGGCATTATAGGGACGCAATAAACCGTAGGGCATGTGATAGGTATAGTAATACCCTATCTTCGTGATGCAGTTGTGAAATTGATCACCTACTAACATAGGGTAGGGGTGTCCGCTTAATGTTCTTCATTATCTGTTTGGGTTCTTAGTTGTTATTTCATCTTTTTTTTTCCTTTAGTTGATGGCTTCGTGCGATTAGCACATTTAGCCAGTGTCAAAGTAATTTTTCTTACAAGTAATAAACAATATTTCCTTCTTGTATAGATGATGATGAATGATAATAGAAATGAGAAGTGAGAAATGATATACCCTCCAACCCCTCGAGTATCTCAGTGAAGATGTGGGGCTTTACTAAATCCTCGGGCAGACTTCTAGAGAGAATTTGAAAAGTGAAGTTGCACTGTGTTGTGTCATTTGCCAACACCACAACACTCATGCACTTTCTTGAACACTTAACGGTTAATAATCCACCATTATTTCACACTAGTGGACCCGGTGGACTTCGTACCGCTTTGTCAGTTTCCATCAAGTGATTAAATTCTCTTTGGTTTCCATGACAACAAAACAAACATCAAAAATCATTTTGTATTAGAAAATTAAATTGTCATTTTTAGTATATTTATAGTGTGATTCCCGTGGGAATATCGGGATAAAAACTATCCTATGTGTTAATAAATATTATAAACTATATGTATGCCGAATTTCATCCAAATCCATCCATCCGTTGCAGCGTGAAGAAGGAACAAATATACAGACATACATACACACAAACTTTCGCATTTATAATATTAGTGTGATTAATATTCGACTTAGCACAAATTTTAGAATATATTGCAAACTGTACTCTTCACTTTCCCGCCAAGCAGTCCGTCTAACACCTTGTCCAACTATGAACAAATTTTTTTTTTAATCTAAAAAGTCGACATGTCTCATCATAAGACTTACTATCTCATCGTAGCTCGTATAACTATCTGATACCTCTGGTGTTGCAAACGTCCATATGGCTATGTAAAGTCTTTCGATCAGCGTCATGGGTATAAAAATGAACCTATACTTAATTTTGATCGATTAATTTATTTAAAATAGGTACTTTAAAAGATTACACTCGATACATGGAAAAGAAATACTAATTGAAGTAGACTAGACTATAATCTAGAAATAGTATGTACTAGTGGTCGCCCAGTGGTCGAAATTTGACCGTAATTTTATTAAGGCTGCACGGATTGTATCCTAAGCAATGAAAAATTAAAAAGATAGAATGTGAGTTTGGATTGCTAGCGGCCGAAATCTACGCGCTCCTCTTTCGTTTTAGAAATTTTTAAAAAGTGTATGCGTGTGTGTCAAATACATGGTAGTGTGTGTAATGTTTGTTTTATTGATTTAATATATTTTATATGCATAATTTAAGAAAAATATTAACATTCTGTACTCCGTCTTTATATAAACTATAAGTGTACGAAACATACTCCTACTTCCGCGTAATTTTCGTAAAAAGGGGTACAAAGTTTTTGCTTCACGTATTAATATATAGATACACAGCATGAATTTTATTATTTTCTACGCAAAACAACATATACATAATTAAATAAAATCATAATTAAGTAATAGGGGAAAGGAAGCACGATTGTTTATGTATGAAATAAACATACCGTCTTAAAAACACAGTAAATGATAAATTAAATCAACCAGTACATTTCTAATTAACTAAACAATGTTAGTTAATTTTCAGAACGGACCGTCCAGTATTAACAATGGCTGCTGTTGTCAAACAGGGAATCTGTTCATAATGTTTTGTTGGGAAACAAATCAATGGAATTCATTTCTACGGAATACCATTTGACCTATTGCTGTTCAGCAAATTCAATAAGCACACTGAAAGAGCTAAATCATATTATGGAAAGACGATATATTTGTAATAAATCAATTGGAATTCAATCACGTTATCATAAGCTGCTTTTACATGATTATATTATATATACTGGCCTGCAAAAATAAGTACTACACTTTTAATATTTATTTATTTTCTAAACTATAGAAGTTAGAGATTTTAAAATAAAAAACGTTTTGCAGCAATTTTTATCAGCTTTCTTTAAAACTAAAGTAAATTATACATTAGTAACTTTTTCCTTTTTGTTTCGAAAGTATATCTTGTGTACTTAAAAATTTATTGCAATTTTAAAAGTGTGATACTTAATTTTGCAGGCCAGTGTAGTTCTGACTTACAGACTAATCCTGAAATCTCAGCAACTATGACATTAGTTTTGTAAAGGACTCGATCTCTTAAGCCTTTTACTCAATTTTATTATTTTTGAATTTTGCATTCACAAAGCTATAATACAATATGTAACAAAAACCCTGTCCGATCCGTAAAGTTGTTATTAGGTATCGAGATTCAGTTCTATATACGTAATTATTTTAAAATAATAAGTGAAAAAAAATTACCCCGATCAAACATTTGGTAAATGACAAAACTTATATGGCAATACTTTTGTCGGCACGCTTCGGTAGGTAGGACCTTTGGCGCCGCCGCCATTGATGGAAAGTGTGGTAACATTCATAAAATTAGCATAATTTTGGGGTAATTTTAGCAATTTCGGTACAAAAATCTTTACGGATCGGACTAGGCTTTTGTTACGCACTATATAGTTACACGCATAGAGCATTGGACCGGTTATCCAAATGTCATAGGTTCGATTCCCACTCCAGCTTCCTGAGGCTGGGTTGATTGTTTCTAGTAAAATTTATTATTTATTTATTTTACAGACAGTAGCTCTTAGCTCCGCAAGCAACGCCCGCGCCGTCTCGCTGATTAAAATTTATTTCATTGACCCGTGTCATACTGTTTTTAATATAAAATAGTATAATCATTTGTGTTGTTTTATTACTGCCGAGACCTGAAGAAGCTGCACTATGTTCTTTTTTGGCGACGAAAACTCTGTCGAGCTTTGGTACCATGATCCTTTTGAAGTGTACACCTATGCTTAGAATATATATATATAAAAAAACGTTTAAAGTCTTGGGGTACTGGAGTTCACACAGGCGAAGTCGCATGCGGTCGCCCGTCCCTCATAAAGCTTTTTAAAACTTTCAATGGGTTGCCACAATTAAAATTCATCGTGATTTTACGCGTAAAATTTTCCCTTTTTTCCCCTGCAGCCACTTTAGTTAATTGGCTGCGGTGTCACCGAGCGCGGTAATAAAGTCTTCATTTAGTAGCTTTCAACATGGTTTTTTTTTTTGTAGAAACAATTTTTTAAGACATATTTTAAAATACATAGTTGGAACAGCAAAATTCTACTGTCGTCCGATTCTAAAGAAAAGCTTAGTAATTTAATAAAGTGTCTGTATATTAGTGAATTTTAACATATGATTTTATATTTTGTTTCATAGAGTTTACGTGAAATATAACACGAAATATATATAATTTAAATTTATGATTTCTATAATCATGATTGAACCGTCTCTGTTATTAGAGACTTGTAATGTTTCTTTTAATATAAAAAAATAGTAAAACTATGTTATGTATGTAATTTACTAATGAGACATTACATTTCATATAAAAAATTCTCTTAAACTTTAATTTGTATAACAATTCACTTAACTACATAATAAGACTGTAAAAAGTTTTTGAAAAAGCCGAATAGAACTAAGTAGAAACATTTTCACGCAATATCTCTTTTGCTAGCTTATAGACTACTTAATTTAGGTTAGCTAGTACCTAAAGCATTATTTCCGTGAAATTTCGACTTTGCAAGCGGGCTAGGATGCATGATTGGCTTCTAAAAGCCAAGAGAAGGATATTAGAGAAGTTGGTTTATTGAGTTTACGGTTTCTCTAAGATTAACTACGTGAGTGAACAGCCGATCAGTTTGATGTTTCAACACGACTTTTGCTTTGCGTTTGTAAAAAAGACCTGTATTGCTTTTTTCATTATTTTAAATAGACTTGACTAGATGATTGTTAGGATCAATAAAAAACTTTGCTTTTGACAGTTGCTATTACTGCACATTGAGTGCATTTTTTTGAAAGTGCACTTTAAGCTAGTTTTTTTGATCATAATTAATTTAAAAAAAGCTTTTAATCGACAATTATATTACACTTGCAAGAAGCGGCTACCTATGACTCATACATACCTGTTTATACGCGCAACTTATAAATAAGCTTTTTCAATTATTATTCTTTATTTATTTTAGGGTAGATTTAAAGTTTATAAAAGTCTCCATTCAGGTTTCCATCATCAATCATAGATGAATACTTTCCATCACACTTTTTAACCGACTTCAAAAAAGGAGGAGGTTACTTAATTCGACTGGTATATTTTTTTTATGTGTGTTCGCGGATTACTTCGTCGTTTATGAACCGATTTTGATGATTCTTTTTTAAAATAAAATAACTTTTAACAAAAAAAAACGACTTAAGAAAAAACAGGAAACTTAAAAAGTAAAAACAGCTCTAAAAACAAGAAATAATATTGAAATCATATTATTAATTATCTAGATACGCGACATGCGTACAAACACACTGACATAGTTTTAAAAAATGTCTACTGAAGTCGGGTGGGACTTTTACAATAAAAAAGTGGAGATAATGGAACAACTATAAAAGTTTAAATGAAACAAAATTGTCACCCAACCGACCACCAACCACCGACCTCAAACCCTTTGCATCTGTGGTCACATGGAGAACGGAGGTCTTGGTCGTCACATAATTAGTTTGTAAGTTGCATAGTTACCGTATTTTACTTTTAATTGGGTGCGTTCCGTTGTACGCAGAATGAGCTGATTTAGGGCGGTGTATTGTTGGGGCTGAATTTTAATAACCTGTATGATGGAATTCTAGGCAGGTTGTAAATTCCAACCATCTTCTTTATTAAAATTAAAATGTTTTTTAATCTACCTACTACCTATGACTCATGAAAAAATGTTCAAAAAAATGTTTTAAAACATTTTTTTTTAAATATTAGACAACATAACATACATTGTTCTGATACCAAAGTAAGTAGCTAAAGCACTTTTGTTAAGAAAATCAGTCACAACGACAACGCACTATGGGTCCTTATCATACATAGTGATGATATGAAGTCAATGAAATCAAATAGGATTATGAAAGTATGCACAATGTTGACTTCATTTTATTTTTTCTCTACCCTCTGTTGTATTATGTTCAAAGTTCACATTCGGCACTAATTCTTCGTCAAAGCTGTAAGTGATAAAAAATTTTAGAGTTGAATTCATTATTAGAATTCTTGGAAACTATCAAAACTATTTACAATATTTAAAATGGAAATTGTAGATTTGAGGTTTTTAGATTTAGAGGTATGTAGATTTACGCATTCTAAAAAATATAAAAATAGATCATTAAATATTATTGTATTAACTAGGCTAAACTAAAATTATATAGATTTTTATAGTGTTTAAAATAAAAATCATTATTTCTGTTTACGGCATTTCTCCCGCAGAAATATACAATAGTACCTACTAGGTACACCTGAAGGGTCTTACAATAATTTTATGAATTCAGAAGTAGGGAAAGTGACCGCTTTTTTTTATTTAATTTTAAATACTTAGTTCAAATCAATCAATTCAAGAAGAGATACTTTATGTGATATAATAAACAGGATGCTGGTTTCTTCTGACCCATTAGTGACAGGTCTAAGAACATTAAATAACTCTCAGAAACGAAACCAGTTCCATAAGGATGCAATAGAAATATTTAAACAGCCTAATCTATATAGATACGACTTTCGAGTAATAACAGTTTTAAATTAATAAATCAATGTTTTGTAAAAAAAATCCATTATTTTTAATTTTATGATATTTTGATTAAGAAATAATATTTGGCAAAAAAAAATAACAAATGCTTAATTATTATCACAAATATAGTTTTGGCTCCACTGTGCGACGGTACCACAACCACCCATATGTCAACAATTATTATTGTAACTCTTAAAACAATGGAATAAGAGTCAAAGTGTATAGGTATAGGTGTATACATATCGGTGCTCGTGACCGTACCATGTTCAACTTAACTTTTAAAGGCCTTTTTTCGAGCACCTCTCTAGTTAATTGGTTGTGTCTGATCGTATACCGTTAATGATGTAACGATTCGGGCCCCGCAATTAATTTGCGTACCATCACTATTTGTCACGTACTCCACGCGCGCTAACTAATAGCTGGCAGTTCCTGGGCGACAGCCCTATTTGGTGAATTTGGTTACGTAATGGCCGCTTGGAACCTATTGAGAATGCTTGTAAATAATTTCGGTAAGGTCAGATCAAGCAGTGTGTTAAAAAGCAAAAGCTCTGTTTCGAACTAATCTATCACTTTTATTCAGACAGCAGCGGAGTTGCTCATACACGTAATAGCTTTTCTAGAAGTTGACAAGCACCTGTTAGATAATAATATATTTGTTGGTATAACAAAGTGAAAAATTGTTGTCTATCTCTAACTCAAACTGATCTTACAGTATCTAATTATCTAATTAGTAAATAGTATCTAATTTCAGTATTGATGGATTCCTAATTAAAAGTTACAATAAAATAATCACTTATACGGATGTACATTCTGGTCCTTTAATTCTTTGTTCTGATCCAAATCAGATATACTAAATATATTATATAAATAATTAATTTCCTCATCAATAGATAGAAATATAAAGAAATAATCAAATTACATCTACAAAATGTCAATATCATGCTGCTGCTTCAAATCCAAAATGATGATTTCTAGAAAAATGATTATTAATATGTCGGATAAAACAAATTAAGTTTCTCAGATTTTCCATAGTCCAAACTATGGAAAATCTGAGAAACTGGCCACTGTCGTCGGTCACGTATAAAATAGCAAAATCGATGCTGCCTGCTCTGTATCGCTAATATCTATCGCTGCAGTAATAAACCGTTCACTCGTTAGACACCAACACCAACCATGTAGATAGTTAGTTTTTATAGTTCTAAAGTTAACATTATCTTTATTACGGCATTAGGATTACCTGGGACAGTGAAGTATTTAAATTAATAGCAAGTGATGAGAGTGAAAATGTCATAGAACCTTCGTTTTAAGATGCGGTGCGCTCTCGCCACTAATTAAACAATTTAGCTTAGAAGTTGCACTGCAAATTGTCTATGGCTCATTTTGCTCTCGGCTCATTTTGTTTTGCATAATGCGGACATTCCTAAATATTTATGTTTGTTAGGAGGTTGCTTTTTAATAATTGGTTGTGGTATACCTACGTATTTACGTACGGAAGTTAGAAACATTTTTTTTAAAACAATTTTCGGAAAACATTCCCAAAACGTTTCAACCAACATTTTTTCAATTACCATGTTTTTAAATAATACTTATCTACATTTTTATATTTTGTTCTCCACAATCTTAGATTATTGTAGTTCCAACAGTACCATTTTACCATAACCAAACGAAAGCCACTTCATCATCTTCAACTTCATCACTATTCCGTTTTTTGTGTCCCCGAACAATCGGGTTAGTTTCGTTTCGGCACCTTCCCAATTCGGCACACATGAATTTATGAACTCGATAAATTTCAATCACGGAGGTACAGTCACCGATAAAAAAGAGTGCTGATTGTATACATTATTCAATACTTATTTCCGTAATTTTATTTGACAGCTCAAAACCTATCTTTTATGAAGCTATACTTTTCTCTCGAAACTAAATAAACATAGCAATAATGGAAACCATGCAACCTAGCATGTACTCAAGCAAACCGCACGCAAGCAAGCTTATAGCCTATATCACTAATCCGACGCTACGGAACCGGCGTGCCGACAGCTTGTCGTGCGGCAGGTGTCCTCTCCTCAGCACGTGGCCTTACCCTCTGCATTTAAGTTGGCCTTAATTACAATTTAGAGGCATGCACACAAGACTACAGGGAGTCGCATTGGTTTTAAGGCGCGATCTACTGCGGTGCATGCTGTAGACGGCTGTGATTATTGTTCTGAGGCTGTTTTATTAACGAGCCATATATCGGAGCTTCACGTAACAACAAGCGGTCTCCATGGAAACACAGCAAGCGTGCACAGCATGCGCCGCAGTGGAATTGCGGCTTTATAGCATAAAAAACTAAAAAGTACCTCATTATGTGCTTGACCGAAGTATGGATGTGCTTCATATGTTATAAACATCGTACCAACAAGGTATTTATCTACACTAATGTTGTAACATTCTACTTATGTTTCCAATACTTGACTTATAACTACTACTGTTATAGCGCAGACAACAAAACACTCAATTTAATTTAATTAATTTAATTAATAAACACTTAATTTAATTTCACATGATGGTATAATATCCACATCGATATCGTAAAATCTCATTATAAACATCAATAAAACGCGACCAATTAACCTGGCGAGCCTTATGTCAAAATCCTCATACAAGTTGTATAAAATTTTGACATTAGGCTGGCTTTTGAAAACAGTTGGGTTATACGTGAAAACTTCGTCGAAACTACTAAACTTACATACACAAAACTCTTTGGTAAGATCTTGTGCCAATTAAATAAAAAAAGAACAGCGCGCGCTCGCTCCTGATTGGCACTGCGCGCGCAGCTGCGCTCTCATTGGTTAGATTTTAATGGCAAAAATTTGAACAATTATTATAAATAAACTATTGTCAGCTTTTACTCTTGTTGTTTGACTAATTGCATTAGTGAAGATAAAGTAGTGTATGCAACTGCATATAACACGGGTATTAAAACACTCGTTACTATTATGAAACTCGCTGCGCTCGTTTCATAAACTCACACTCGTGTTTTAATACCCTTCATTATATGACAGTTGCATAAACTACTATTACTGTTGAACGCCTTACTAAATTGTTATGTCAATTTCATTTTCCGTCGCGTTGCGTTAAAGTTGACAAGCGTAACGTCACATGAATATAGGGAATACCTATACTTACTCATGTGGTAACGTGACGATAACGTGGGTTGAATATTGTTATCCTTTATTGCATCTACTCCCATTGTTTGAATAATAGCATATTAAAGCACTTAATAAAATAAAAAAAACGGAATTACTAGTTTGTTGTTTTATTGAGAAATATTAGTACCTACGCTTATTTTTTTGCTCATTTTATTATTCAAGCTTTAAGTATTTTGTAAATAAATTGAGTAATATATATCCACACCTTAGGTATATTATACTCAGACAAAAAATGCTATTCCGAAGAAACGCGCCCATAATCATATTGCCAAGTGGATAAATTCGTTACGAGGAAATAAACACTGATTGGATAAAGCTGACAAAGAAAGAGTAAATTCAATAAACTCGATGGAACCGACAAAGAAGTTCCCATGTGCCTGTTTGCCTGGCGTATTGTTATGAGTGTTGAAAGCCAGATTTTAGTCCTTCGAGGATTTGGGTTCGGCCATCAACATTTTCAAAGCAGCTACTCTTCAGCTCTTGCCAGCCACCACAGTACCTACTAACTAGCAAAATCGAAATTAAAATTTGCGCACTATAAGTAATGGTTTATTTTTTGGAAACAGTTTCATGATTGCATTTTTAGCGTTACCGGACTTTGAACTATAACGTTTACACCATGACACGGTAAACCCGAGTCGAGGTGAATGAGTGAGCCACTACGGCTTAAGAAACTGCCACCCCTAAAATCCGCTATACCTTTTTTTTGACCCAGGGGAACTCGTTAAGAGGACTCGCTGACGTTTCGGACACATTATATTCGGACACAGTGTCCGAATTGACACTTTTTAATTTTATTATTATTTTCACTGACGATTCGGACACCAATAAAAACAAGAGTACCCGACCTTGAGGAGGCCTGACGATTATGTAGGAGTCGCTCGTCCTTTCCACATCCCACTGAAAAGGAGAGAAGCTCCAAGTCAGCCGCCAGGAAGAAGTCCCGCCTGGGAGGGCGAGACAGAGGGGAATACCCACTAATCCCTGGAGGCCCAAACTCCGAAAGCAGAAGACTGAAGTGACAGTCACGGGACTCCACTGAGGAATTGACCTGGAGCCACCCCGTTGCCCGTGTGTCAACCTATAACTACTGAGGCGCACCCATTCAAATAGTGTTTTGAATGAATGTGCGACAGCAGTCACGCGCCCACACACGGGCTAGTTCGCGCACGGCACAACAAGAACGACATGCCCAACTATAAAAACTATACAGACTATAAAAACCTTAGCTACTACTTAACTATGTAAGGTAGGTACCTACCCTCCTACTAACTAAAATAGATTAAAATTAATACATACAAACTAACCAGTACGGGACTACCACGATTGCCCCGACGCAGGCCACACAACGTAAAGTAGACCCTTACCTTGTCGCGACTCTCATATCAAGATACCGTATCGGTTCCACAAGAACACACCTTGTGTGTCTACTATCAGACAGAACAACACAGATAACATATATTGTCTATTGGACCACTGGGCATATAATAACCTTAAAAAATCCGCTATATCTACCTGCTTTATGGGCAGCAATCTCTTTGCAAAAGCAATTATAATGTATTCCATTCTCCTTTCTTTGCCAAAGAAATACTTAAATCTAATTTTTACGTAAGTTTCGTACTTAACTGTTGAAATTCTCTTTGCAAGCTTTGCTCTTCGTCTCTCTGCTCTTAATGATAGTCGAGTTACTAAGTAGTGTTAAAATTATTCACGTGAATTTGCAACACAGAACCTCACACTTGTGGTTCGCTGCTGAACTTCCACAGAGAAGTTTGCTTAAAGTGCGAAACTCGGCATCTAAATTGTTTGTTTAATAAACCATAAACAGCCTCTGAATAAAATTAGAAGCTTTGCTGTGGTTCCGTGTGTGATCTGCATGTTGTTGTTATGGGACCAACTGGTCCCATAACATCGTACTAACACCTTTGACACCGTACTTATAGAACAAGAGTACGAAGATACACGAGTCATTTGACAAGTTGATGATTGAGAGATGTTGAGAACCGTTGGAATGTTGGAAGCTGGTTCCAGGCAACGTACTGTGGCTGCCACCATTGGGACTACACAGAGTGTCATAGGCCGCCTGTCGAGACACGCTATCGTATCACGGGCAGCGTGGCCGAGCGACATGGAGGAAGATCTCGTATCACCACTCGAAGACAAGATCGGTACATCTAAAATACTGCTCGATGGAAGCGTACCATGACCGCTTTGGCGTTGGCCACAAGGCTCCACAGCGCTTCAGGCTTGCTGATAAGCGAGCAAAGCATCCGGAATCGTTTACGCGAAGTACGTCTGCGTTCCCGAAGGCCGCTAAGGGTTCCACCCATAGCATCCCAAAATTGTAGGGCCCGTTTACAATGGGCTCGCGAACACCGAAATTGGGAGGAAGAAGACTGGCGCTGTGTTTGCTTCTCTGATGAATCACGTTTCGGTATGAGGCCGGATACAAGACGCATTCGAGTTTGGAGGACCTCTGGACGTCAAGAAATTCATCCATGGAGGGGGAACAATCATGGTTTGGGCCAGTATTTGGATTGGTGGAAAAACCGATCTCATTTGGATCCGAGGATTGTTTCAGATGTGATCTTACGAGGCCTTACGAGGCCGATTGGGTGATTCGTTTCGACTAATACATGAAAATGCATGTCCACATACGGTTAGAGTCGTAACACGCACTTTGCCGATTCTCATATCAACGTTCTGCCGTGGCCTACACAATCATCAGAGCTCAACCCAATTGAGCATGCATGGGACATGCTCCAAAGAAAAGCTCTGCCGGGTATGGATGCCTTGCACACCCCACAACAACTTTTTGACTTGTTGGAAAGAACGTGGGCGGCTAATCATCTAAGTGATTTGGATGAACTGGTTTTCAACATGCCAAATCGCTGTGCTAGTGTGATTCGTGTGAGTGGAAGAAATACAGATTATTATTATTTTTATTTTTACAATGAAAAATTTCAAAATCGACTTTGTTTTTGCTTTTTTTGCCAATTAAGTGACGACCTTAACGTAAGCTAATTTTCCCAAATTTGTTAAAATTGCATTTTTTCTTAATTTTTTCAACTTAATAGAGATAAAATTGTTTACTAAAACATAAAAAATAGAGCAAGAAGCCAGTCTGGAAAACCAGATTAGTTAAATATTATTAGAAAAAAAAATTATAGCTAAAAATGTACTTCACCCCTAGACATTTGATGTGTGTAGATATTAGAAAACATTAAGAAAAATTTTAGGTAATCAGCTGAATTTTAGTGATTTGGAAATGTTATTTTTTAATTTTAAGCTGAAATAAATATTTATAAAATATAGTGAAAACAAATTATGCCTACCCGACCCAGCCAGGAATCGAACCTGGGTCTTCCGCAGTGTTCAGTGCAGCCGCCCGATTTGCGGAAGACCCAGGTTTCCTGGCTGGGCCGGGTAGACATTTAATTGTTTGGAAATGTTTGAAAATTATTTAAATCGCATAAATTCTTTTGAATAAGCATTTGGTTTGAAAACAAATGAACTTCGAAGTTTGTATGGGGTATCAAAGTATATATACGCTCACGAAGTTCTAGTCAGACGACTATGAATGATTAACGTTTGTTTTACTAAAAAGTTATGTTGAGGAAACAATTAAGGTTCTATGGAGCAGGCTACGGAGTTTGAGCCGTGTAGCGCTGCCATGTTTGTTTCGCAAACAAGACTCGACCTCGTATGCTGAGTTTGCAACTCGCTACACGTACCTAATTGTATGTTAGTGAAACTGCAACGTAAGAAATTGTTAAAGAATATTACACAGCACAAATTCAAAGTGGTCCTATCTTATGGGTTCCTTAGAATAAAAAGGCAACTTTGTCAAAAGACGAATTCTTTATAGAGCGACATCTACAAACAAATAGATAGTTTTTTTCCGGAATTAATTTTGTTACACAATTATAATTTCCCTTTTTTATCTGTACGACCCGCCTGGATTTTTTACCGTTTTTTTTTAAATTAGTTTTAATTTATGCAACAACAACAATGCAATCACAAATTTTTAATAACTTACTCTGTTTTCGTGGAAATTTTTTCAACATATGTGTTTTTGTAATTTGTTCGCAACAAAATTTGCGTCAAAAAAAAATATATATAAACATTTATAAATAGCTTGCCTACTTCTTAACTGATCTTTAGTATTTGTAAAAATATTATGATCGGATGTTAATGACGGTAGTTGTTAACATTGAATGGGCGCCTTTGGCTTTCAAAGTAAAAAGTAAATAGTGTTGAATAATTTCGGCGGGCTGGTTAGAACCACGATAGCTCAATTGGAAGAGCACCTGACCCGGTATGTCAGAAGGGTGCAGGTTCAAACCCTGCTCGTGTAAATTTTTTCAACATTTGTGTTTTTTTTTTTTTTTTCGATTAAGTTAGTTAAGCGACTATGACGAAGCAAAAGAAGGCAGGCACCGGAACTCAGTTCTGATGATGGAGTTCGTCAGGAATTGAGGGAATTCCTCAAATATTGTAGGCATACCTATAGCGATATTGGTATTTTCAGCAATAAGTCAAGCATTTGCATTCAGAAAGTATCATTTGATGAAGTGTAACTGATGAAAATCACCACAGATTGCCACCGGAACTGTGCAATGATAAGTATTTCACGGGGGGCGATAAGATATCTCGATTAAGTTAGTTAAGCGACTGATCTCAGCCAAAAGACGTCCACTGCTGGACAAAGGCCTCCCCCAAGGATATGAGGGGGGTATTTGCCGTAATCGCCACGCTTGGCAGGCGGGTTGGCGATCGCAGTAGGTTGAGGGTAACCTCAGAGAGATGCTGCTGCCCATCCTCTGAAATAGTCCCTTAGTCGGCTTTTACGACACCCACGGGAAGAGAGGGGTGGTGCAATTCTTTATCCCCGGCACCACACAGGGGTGTTAAGCGACTATGACGAAGCAAAAGAAGGCAGGCACCGGAACTCAATTCTGATGATGGAATTCGTGAGGAATTGAGGGAATTCCTCAATTATTGTAGGCATACCTATAGCGATTTTGGTATTATCAGCATTAAGTCAAGCATTTTTAATGATCAAAGTACAAACATGTCGATCACTGGTTCCTTTCAAACACTGGTACCATTACTCTACATTGGTATGTACAGGCGCCTGCTTAACGACCTATCCAAAACTGTAGATTTTCTTCAATACATTTTCAACTATATCTTTAAGGGATACAGTTCAAAGTCTATTGAGGAAATTTGACAGTTTGTGGTGGTCTGATGTACAAACGGCGGCAGATCAACCTACCCAGACCTGACAAATTTCTACAATCAATTTTGAACTTTATTGTTTGGTTATAAGGATCAATATTCATTGGAGAAACTTAACAGTTTTGGGTAAGTTGATCTGCCGCCGTGTGTACATGCGTCTGCACTGAGAAAAAAAACGGCCGTTAAAGGTTCAAAACCCCTTTGTCGAATTTTTTTTTGCTTCTGACGTAGCTTTTAGGCCATGCGTTCGTGGAAACTCTAACTCGACGACCAACTTCTTTTATCGAACGCATTTTTGCGCCTTTTTGTCACTACGTAAACTTTTTTTTTAACTTAGCGTAATTTCTTTTTTTTTTCGTGCGATTTGACGCAGCCACATAAGCAAACTAACGCAGAAACAGATGATATTTAGTATTTTGTCACTTCGTTAACTTGCCATTGTGCCTACGACAAAACACTATACTTAATAAGAAAAGTTGTTCAACTGACAAAATTACTTTATCAAATTGCGTTTTGTGCTTCTGACATAGCTTTTAAACCGTGCCTTCAATAAAAATTTATTTGACGACAAAGTTTTTCTTTTCAACGGATGTTTGTTACTGCGTTGACAAAAATTCAGTTAGACATTACAATAATGTACACAACATTATTGTAATGTCTAACTGGATTTTTGAGGTATTGGAAGCTTTACTACACACCATAAACTAAAAACTTAGTTTGCGATTTCACAACACCCAAACCTTGTCAGTTCGGAGGGATCGTAAGCAGTAGGACGTTTATGGGCTGTCTAGGTCTGCGCGGAGTTTGGTATGTGATAAAAAATTTATGGCGTGCCCCCGGGAACATTGTATTTGACCGGGATAAAAAATTGCCTATCACACTCGCGCTACGATCTGACGCGAAGAGTTGACAAAAACTATCTATTCTAAGCTCGTCATCGTCATTATAAGCTCATTTTATGCCCCCACTGTGGGGGCACGAGCCTTCCTTATGGATGGATAGACGGGCCATCAACCAACACGCGGGCCCAGTGCGGATTGGTGGTAACGACTGCTACTGCAGCCGGGACCAACGGCTTTACGTACTCTGTCAAGGACAGAGGAGCTCAGTATCATACAATTTTCTTCACTTATGCGATGACCTTTGCGAAAGTTGCTTAACCTCAGCACTCGCAGACCGGGCGCGTTAACCACTGCGCCATCGAGCTCCTCATCATTATCATTTCAGCCAAACGACGTCAAAAAACAATTCAAAATCCAAAATCATTTATTCAGTTTAGGCTACAAATAGCTCTTATGAACGTAATTTTATGCCATCGGTTCGTAAGTCTATCTACTCTGGGCGGGAGATCTTGTACTGAGAAGAACCGGCAAGAAACTCAGCAAGTGTCCAGGGGGGTATCCACGACTTATAGCAGTATTATTGCAGTTGTGGAAAAGAGACGCGAGTATATCCGCCGCTACACGCGTCTCGTTTTCACAACTGCAACAATACTGCTATAAGAGCTCATAGTCAGGGGGTAGCTCTTTTCTCCCTTACAGCGTCATAAATATTGGAAAATGCCCTATCTAAAAGGACACTTTCCATCACAAATAAAAACACAACATGTAAAAAAAACACAAAAAAAATTTAACCAGCGGCTACCCGCGATCGTCATTTTACCTAGCTTATTCTTTATTTATTTGTAAGGCTAAGGTACTCACAATTACTTTTCATTTTTGTAGAGATATACAAAAAAATATTGAAAAGGAAAAGTAAAGAGCAAACACTCCTGCTTACAGGTTGTTAGTGGCGCGAATTAAGGTCGCTGAATCAAAAGTGGGTAGTCGGCACTTCGCCCGCCCTTGCCTACGGGAGCAAGCATTCAGTTGCGGATCAAGAGTAGGTAACGGAGAGGTCTCCTTTCAAAACCTCGATAATGACTAAAAATATAATTCATTTTGGGTAGGATATATTTAGATAGATAGATAGATAGATAAACACTTTATTGCTTACACAATTATACACAAAGCAAATAACAGGAAACTTTAAAATAATAGTAGGCAAAGGCGGTCTTATCGCTTAAAGCGATCTCTTCCAGGCAACCTTTGTGGCATAGGACAGATTAGGAAACAATGAGAGGTAGTGCACCGGCATCTAGCAAAAATACAAAAAAAGATTTTTTTTAATAAAATAGGTAATATAAGATATATACATAATACCTACTAATATATATATATATTTAGTTGTTGGTCGCCAAAGGTTTTCGACACCTTTTGAATCTTATAAAGAACCGACTCTTTTGAATAATATATTTGAAGACTCTTCACACCTGGGCGTGTTTCTTAAAGCGGTGACTAATTATCACCATAATACAAGTGCTTCTTTTTTAAATTTAAAGTCTTGAACTAGCAAAAAGCACTCTTATTTCCGGACTTAGACAAACTATAAAATGTTTTTGTTTTGTTTATATAATTCTGAAATTATATAAACAAAACAATTTTATAAACAGCTTGCATACTTCTTAACTGATCTTTAGTATTTGTAAAAATATTATGATCGGGTGTTAATGACGGTAGTTGTTGACAATGAACGGGCGCCTTTGGCTTTCAAAGTAAAAAGTAAATAGTATTGAAAATTTGGGCGGGCTGGTTAGAACCACGATGGCTCAAGTGGGAGAGCACCTGACCCGGTATATCAGAAGGGTGCAGGTGCAAATCCTGCTCCTGGATTTTTTTTCAACATTTGTGTTTTTGTAACTTAAACAAACTGTTGGTAGCAAACCACTAGGACTAGGTATTCTATAAATACCTAATACCTGTTCGTACCTTAATTAAACTTTCTTAAAAGTTCAAAAAGTATACTTATTATTTAGGTTTGGTACTTTTAAATTTTCGCGTTTACTTTAATGCGTATGAAGTCCCGATGTTATCTTATTATATTATAAAATTTGTCATCATCATCATCATCATTAGCCTACACACGTCCACTGCTGGACATAGGCCTCTCCAAGTGCACGCCACTGAGCACGATCCGCGGCTACTCTCATCCAGCTCTTGCCAGCCACCTTACGAAGAACGTCGTTCCACCTAAGTCTGAGGGCGTCCTACACTACGTTTGCCGATACGCGGTCTCCACTCAAGAACTCGTCTACCCCACCGGTTATCGGTTCTGCGGCTAATATGGTTGGCCCACTGCCACTTCAGCTTGCTAATCCTGTGGGCTATGTAGACGACTTTGGTTCTCTGTCGGATCACCTCGTTCCGGATCCGGTCCCTCAGAGAAACTCCAAGCATAGCCCTTTCCATAGCTCACTGAGCGACTTTAAATTTGTGGACTAGGCCTACCGTGCGGTATAAAATTTGTTATATATAATTATTATATACCTACTTATTATCATAAACGTTTCTAATAATTGTTTCAATTTTTATTAATGATTTCTAATTACATCTTTATCAAAATAAGCTTAAATAATAAATAATGATATTTCTTTTCTCCTCCTCATTTTCAAGAAGTAATTTTGCCTTTCTATGAAGGAATATTACCATTAGGATGACGAGCATAATTATAAATGTGACTTTATCGCCTAAATGTGAATTTTTATAGTAATCAAGGAACTAACATAAAGTAAGAATCTAATGTAAGTACATAACACTAACCTTATATTTCTTCTATTCTGTTAAAGATTACACTATCAATTCACTAGATATCCATATCTTTAAGAACACGGGCGGCATTCAGTCCCGTATTATAAAGTCCCGTAATAAATGTCAGCGCCTGTTATAATTAAGTGTAATAATAATAATATGTTTAGTAAGTATAGTATATAAGTATTTTGCTGTGCCCTTGCAGGGCTCTTGTTTGTGCGAAAAAAAATTATGTAACACCTGTATACTTACAACAAGATGCAATAAATGAATATGAAATATGAAAATATTCAGCAAAGAGATATACCTACCTACTGTAAAGTACAAAACGCGAGCCGGTAGTACCTACATTTTGTACCGGAAAAGCGATTGGCTGTCGTCTATCACCGGTACCGTGAATAGCCTGAACGAAACTCGTTCTTTTAAATCGAACTGAAGCTGAGAAGTGTGAAATACGCGGCTCCAAATGAAATATCGCTTTTCGCAGTACATTCTGGTGCGGTTTTGAAATTTCACAAGCCGGCGAGATGGTAATAAATTTTGGTATTGTGTTTTACATATTTCATTGAGCTGAGTTGGTTAACCCTTTATCAAAATAATTGGTAGACCATTGTGATATATTATTACAATTTGTTTACCTATATACATGTAGCTATGTACATACATACTACATACTATAAATAAAAATAAAAATAAATAAAACTTAACTTGATAACATAATCACTTTTAAAGTATCATGGTTAGTTTACATTATAATTATTAATACCGAATGTCTTGATTTTTTTTATACCATACTTTTAGTTGTGTGAGAGAATCCGATATTTCAAAACCTTTCACATATAAAAAAAACTATCTTAATATTCCCATTAATAATAATAATTATTAACATTATATATCATTTAGAACACAAGAAATATAATATCTGCTAATAAAAAATCCATAACTCGGACAATGTGATAAATAACAAATATAATTAATAGCCTAATAAAATATCTTTTATGTTTAAGTATATACTTAAATTTCATTATTAAACATCAAACAAAGGAACAGTCAAGAGTAGGCGAACTCTTGGCTTTCTTTTGCTTTACGTTTCTCTGTGATAAAGAAACATTGGGTTCTATTTCAACGTTTGATAGCTTAATTTAACATCTTAGAATCAAATTAAGCTATCATAAAATGAAATTAGCTAGGAAATCTTTATTGCAACGTTTCATAGCTTAACTTGGCATTGTAGAATGCTAATGATAAACATAAGCTACTTAAGGAGGAAATTGACAGTAGTTCATCAACATTATCATTGCAACGTTTGATAGTTTGCTAACATCATGCTAACGGCAAAGTACTCGGGCGCCGCCCATGGTAACCACAGTGCCATAGAACAATGAACGTGACAGCTTCGTAAAGCCGTTTTTCACCAGAGCTGTGCGAGGTAGCCAATCGGTGCACGAGGAAAAAACCCACCAATAGGATCACTCCTTTTTTCAAGGAGAAGGAAAAGAACCTATCCTATTGGTTGGTTCTTTCATCGCGCACCTTTTAGCGACCACTGCTGCTGCAGCACTGCTGCTGGTGGTTAAGCTATCTTATATCCGAAATCGGTTATTACATCATCATCATTGCTTCATTTGATAGCTTAACTTGGTATCTTGAAATCTTGAGACAACCTCCTTGGTCGAGTGGCTTGCACACCGGTTTTCATGGTGTCGCCATCTCTGAGGTCCCGGTTTCGATCCCCGGTCGGATCAATTTAGAAATACCTGTTGACTATCAATCTGACCAGTGGGAAACACTGGTTTTTCTAAATTGTTTCGGGTCTGGGTGTTTCCTATGTATAATAAGTATGTATTTAGGTATATTAAATATGTTTAAGGTTTAAGAACTTTATTTTCTCATAAAGAATTACAATATTCACTTACTGAGAAACATAAACATTTTAACTTAACATAACAAAGCAAGACATAATGAGCGTACACTTTAAAACACAAAATTATCCGTTGTCTAGTTAACCATTTATCGAGTTTCTTATGGAAGCTTTTCTAGATAATTGGTGTGGTGTGGGTGTGTAGGAAACATTTATTTATTTATTTAGAATGCTAATGCCAAATCAAACTATCTTAGACAAGTCGAGCTGGACATCATCTTCAGCACCATTTTGAACATCACATCACACATCACCAGCTCATACTCACTGCGAGGGCACGAGCCTTCCCTATGGATGGATAGGGAGAACAGGCCATAAACCACCACGCGCGCGGGCCCAGTACGAATTGGTGGTTGTTAACGATTGCTAATGCAGCCAGGACCAATGGCTTTACGTGCTATCCAAAGCACGGAGGAACTCAAGATGATAAGTTATGGTCACCCATTAGATGAGCGGTCTTTGCAAACGTTGCAATTTTTAACAGTACCAATTTACTGGTTCATTTTTGTTTATTTCTAGTAAAATTTTATCTTGTAGCTACATGTAGCATTGTGAAATGTGAATACAAAAACTAAAATAATAAAAAAATACTTTACCAAAATTAGAATGCCAGTAGTCAAATAAAGCTATTAGCATTGCAACGTTTTATAGTTTAACTAAACATCAGGTACTCTAAGCTTGGACATATTCCCGTACCAGTAATAGCGTAGAAGCCCAGTTTTAAACACACATCTATTTATTTTTTATTTATTTTATTTAATAGGACAACCAATAAAATTAACACTAAATTAAATTAAAGTTGTTTTTGTACAAAAAAGAACTTAAGCTAAGTGTCATCTTACTTATAGGCTGCCACGGCATGCAATGTGGACTAAAATATACTATTTAAATACTATAATTATTCAAAACAAGTATTCAATTAAAGAAAAAATAAATACAATTTATGATAACCTACTTAAATAATTTTACTAATCTAAAACTTAGCAAAGAGAAACTTGCTTAACTTTACAACCGTGACATGCGCTCGTTAGCCACTCTGTGTCACAGCTTTATGGTCTGGGGAATAAAAGCTTTAGCGTACTTTCGATCGTCAAAACAGATCACTAGACTAACGCCCGTTCCCTATATTCTATCCGTCTGTTGTTTTGCTTACTGGAGTTATAAATTTGACATGATTTGTATGGCGCTTATTTCAAATTTGTATCTATAGTAGGCAAAACAACAGATAGATAAGTTATTGGGAACGGGCGTTAGACGCGGTACTTTTATATACTCAGTGTCCGTTTTTGATGCAGTTTTAACTTCCGGTTTAGACGATGCTACATGTCTCGCCACACGCATACCGAACTTTTAACAAGAGAAACGAGACGGAAAGGGCGTACTGCACGCGTTGCAACGCCCGATGGAACGACAATGCTCACGGCTCTTAGTTACCATGACGTTTTAAGGCAGTATTACTGCAACATAAACATTGCACACTTCATGTTTGCGTACGTATCTACCAGGAATAGTTGCAGTAGCCGGGGATCTATTTTTGATTATCATTTGTTATTACTATTTGTTATCCATTCCACGCAGAATTTAGAGAAAACCGGTAACAACCGCATTGAAAACAACGTAATATCTCAGCTTCTATTGGCTGTTAAAAAAACTTTTGCTTTAAGTTTTTAATAGATATCAATCGCTCTGGCTGACAATGTATAGTGTCCTACAAAGTCTAATTTGCTAAAGAGTCCAGTGTCCTACTACGTCCAGTCTCACAATGCCCAGTGTTCTAAAACGTACAGTATCAAAAGGTCCACTTACTAAAAAGTCTAGTGTTTCACAACGTCATGTCCTAAAATGTCCAGTGTCAAAAGGTCCACTCAAATCTCTACTAAATCGTTATACTAAATTAAAAAAGAGCATGTTGAAATTTTTCATTGGTTTTCGACCTTATGTTAAGGTAATAAAATTAAAATTATGGTGTCCAATACATCGACAGAGCCCTATTAAGGGTTAACGAGTTAACAATCGTAAATATATCAATTTAAAAAAAAAATTATTTGGTTATCATTGACCAGTTGTAAGTAATTTTTTTTCCATTTCTTTTTTCATTTAATTTTTTATTTTCTATTTCCATAAGATAGCCAGTTCCTCAGTGGTTGAGGATTCCAAGTGAAGTGCGCTTCCACCTTCGCCTTATCGTCACTTACCATCGGGTGAGAAGAAGGCAAAGCGCTTCCACGTCGTACAAGAAAAAAATTAGAGACAAAAAAATTTTTAACAACCCAGCGGTAATGTCAAATGTCTGGATAAAAGCGGCATTTCGCGCGACTTCAAAGGCGATGGTCCACTGTAAGTACTTACATTGTGATACGCTGAATATTAGTCATTCTGAGACACTAGATATTACGGGACTGGACGAATCAAAACACTGGTCATTTTTGAACACTTGTCATTCTGAGACACTAGACATGACGGGACTGGACGAATTAAAACACTAGACATGTTTAGACACTTGTCATTTTGAGAGACTAGGCATTGTCAGCCAGAGCGATATCAATGTCATAACACAAGAAAAAATGTAAAAACGTCCTCTGTTGTTGATGAACGAAAAGTTGTTTTGCTTTTGCAGTTTCAAATTTTCAATGACACTAACAAACGAGTGACATGACATTGACACATCGCATTGATTTTGACGGTTATTCTAATCGCTTTGTGTCGCTCGACTGCAACGAGTGGGTAAGAGAGGGGGCTCGTTGCAGTACGGTAGCGATTGAAAAATATGGAAAGTCAAATGTCGAACGAAAATCAGTAGAAACCAAGCGCTTGACTCGAGGCGAAGGAATCAAAAATAGAGCCCCCAGAGCGGTAGATGCGCGAGCACCCAGGGAGCCTAGTGCGAGTTTAATTCGCTATTCGATCACGTTAACGAAAACGAGACTGTATGGCAAAATTTTAACTCTTCTCGTTTGTCGCCAGGAGGTGCTGCTACAATGCCATACTAATTTTCGTTTTCGTAAACGTAATCGAATGAATACGGATAGTAAACAAAACTCACACTAGACACCCTGTTGGAAAAACCCAGAAGCGTGTAACAGCGTATATATCGCCTCTCGTTTTCACAACTACAACAACACAGCTGCTACAAGACTGCTTTAAGAGCTCATGGTAACCCACCCATTGTTAGTGCGGTTAAAAGACTTTTTCTGTTCGTCCAACACTCTCTTGTAGCTGCTGAGGTGCCGTAGCAACGTTGTAACGCCCGCCGCACTGCCAATGTGGCCGTCTATGCAACGCATAGATGCAACGCACGCTCTTAGATTTATTTTGACAGACCAAAAGGTACGCCGACAAATTAAGACATAATTAATTAAAGACTTTGTTTTTCCTAAGCGCCAGACCAAGGAGATTTGCCTGAATGATTTTTAAACTCCTCTGACTACGAATATACAAAGGCGTTGGATGGCCTCTTCTTGTTAAAATCTCTTTGAAATAGTGTTGTTTAAGCAAATTTGCGGTTACAAATAAATAGACATCATCAACTTGTTCTGTGTTCGCAGCGGGTTCGATATCCAGACACGTAATAACTCTCGGTCTGATTTCACTATGGGGATATAAGTACTCACTGAGTGCGGCAGATAATCTTAATCTAAAAAACTAACTAACTAGAATGGCGCAACGACCCAAAGTGAGTCTTGGCCTCCGATAATAAGAGTCGCCATCTGGGTCTGTCCTACGCCACCTGGTGTCAGTCATCCGCGTTAAGCTCGCGCAAGTCCTTACAGACCTCGTCCTCCCAGCGGTACCTGGGTCGTCCAACCGGTCGTCGGCCACTAAGACGTCCCATGTACGCTCGCTTTACCGCACGATCCCATCCTCTCGAGGTGGCCGAACCAGCGAAGTCGGTGGGCCATATCTAATAAAGTCTAATCTAATTACCTTTATTTTATATGACGTATTTACTTAAGCCCCAATTCCTGTAAGGTTATTTCTTCTCTATCCTTTCGCTTTAGCATTTGTGTAAACATTAGAAATCGAAAATAACGATGATCGTGAATAGTTAAGAAAAAAACTAGATTGATAGTCAGGCCAGCCTTGTACATAAACAGACTTGATTGGATTGTACACGAAAGTAAATAAAGTGGGTACATAAAGTGTTTTCGAACTGCCAACGAGATCGTGTTGATAAATTGAAAATTCTCTCAGTGCCGCAGTAAATATAGCCAGTACTGCGTTAAATCGTTAAACACTTCGTGTGTTGTGATGGTAATGTTTTTTGAAATTGAAACAGAATATTCATTGACACCGTCGAACGGCTGTTTATTTAAAAGTTTAAAGTGTTTTCCTACTGCAACGCGGGGAAGATAACACAACATTATTAATAATGTATGTAAATATGTAATAATGTATGTAATTATTAATAATGTTGTCAGGTACTCTCACACCCGTATTTATAAACGAGTATAAGCTCATACTGAAGCAAAGGTAATTGCGTAAGTAAAGATATATATTCTTTGGTAAACCGATGAAGTTAGGAACGTCAAATGTTAGAATTCTTAGCCAAGCAATAATCACCAATATCTTTACACGAGTAATCTAGTTAGATTTTTTTTGTTCTGAGGATTTTTCAAAGAATTCATAGTGACAAGCTTGTGACAAGCTATTCCGTGTGAAACTTTGTGTTATGTCTAAAAAAATATAAAATTGATGAATTTGATAATATTAATAATACTTTTATCTAATTTAATAAGAACACTTCCATTCTAATTTACTAAGAAAACTTTTTTCAAAAAATATAGATAATATTTCTAGTGATCCATTACAACTGATTAAAACAAATATTTCTGTTCCCGAACCATGATTATCCTAAAACAAAATAGTTTATACCTTATTACATAGCTTAAGTATGTAATGAACGTTACTCGTTTATAAAATGAAATAAGATCTTAATGGCATTTCTAAGAACAAAGTAATTGCTAAGTAGCGAGTAATGGCTTAATTATAAATACGGGTGTCAGATACAAACGTTGCTGAAAGCTGGTACGTGCCTTGGAAGTATTGGAAGGCCGTTGTACCTAGTCGTTGTCGTAAGATGAGACGCTCATTTGATCGGGATCCTAAGTAGCTATAGGCAAAACAAAAGCAAGAAGAAAAACATTTATTAACACTTACACACGCATACGATTCACGACAAAATGAATATTAATAAAATAAAATACAGCCCAAAGCAAAGTGATTACCAAAAAAAAGAATAACAGAAAAAAGTGATCCTTCGTCGTAGAAATAGAGCGTTCGCAGAAAGAGTGTTGAGGAAATTCCATGAGCAGGGTTTTAACCAGCTCGGGCGCCTCACCAATTATGCTATCGTCGCTATAGTGGCGGTTTGTTAGTTACACCTGTTTAAAACCCGTGTTTATTTATTTATTATATTTTATTTTATTGGGTAACTATAAGCACAACAATTTCAGTAAGTAAGAATAGCTATTAACTTGAAACTAGGCCTATACTTATAAGTTCTACATTAGCAAAAAATATGACACAAGAAAAAAATTGCTAGTGTTAATACAAAATTTCTGAAAATGTATTTACGTACATAAGTGAGTAAACAGCCTATAATTGCCCCACTGCTGGGCAAAGGCCTCCATCATTGAAATCAAGTTATCGCTACAATTGATAGGTATTGGCTTAAAAATGACCACGCTTGCCAAATGCGGGTTGGATCACAAACCCGGGCTATGCATCGGAAACAATCCGATAATACATATTTCTTTGCCCGACCTGGGAATTGAACCCGGGACCTTCGGGTATCGGGCCGAGCGCTCTGCCACTCGGCCACTCGGTTACGTACATATACCTGTAGGTTAATATAGAGGTATCTCTAATACTTATTCATAATATCAAAATGGGTTGCGAACAGATTCTTCTTTCTATCACTACAAGTAGAGTTACTAAAATAGTCACTTCACCAAAATTGAAGCTAACAATTCCAAACATGTTCTCCACAAGCCGTTCCCCTAGCCCGCATAGTGGTATCTGCAAGATCCCCGTCACCGATACCAGAAGCAGCGTTGCGTACTTTCAATGGAAGCGACACTGGATTTAGATACAACTGCCATTTCCCCTTTGTGGAGCATGTTACAAGTTTTTCTCAGTGTATCTTTCCTGACGGCCGCCTACTGTATCTTTCCATTGACTGTGAGAGGTCACGGATCTCGTCTATTAGATTGAATCTACGAGTAGTTTGTTAAACTATCAATACAGAACACGCGAAACTATCTTGTTTGTACCTAACATAACAATGCAGCTAATATTGCTGCTATAGTGACCGCTTTAGATTAGACGATGGTGGTAACAAACCTAAAACAAGCTTATCCACCAACTAAAGAGAGTATGTATAACAATGTATATGCTGGTAATCGAACCCGGGACTTCTGGGTCTGAGTATTATGGTCGAACCACTGGACCAAAGAATAAGTTATTTTGTATACGTCGTCATCATAATAATAGGTACGATGGCTGCGTACGCGATGAAATTCTTACCATTATTAAGGAGACCCGGCGTTTTATGCTTAAGTTTGTATACCTTTAAATTTTTAATTTGTAATTCAATAACATCTGGCAATATCTGTTAACCAATGACAGTTGTAATGCGACTGACGGTTGACTGACTGACTGACGTGACGGCATTGTTGACATTTCACTTTTTTAAAAGCAAAAGAATTATGGTTTATGCAGCCACGTTAGACATTTTTAAAGTAACATGTTTTTTGAAGACTCAGTGTTTCCATATTAAAAAATATTAATAATTAAATAACTCTATCCGCGATTCGATAAAAATAAGTCAAAACTTGGTTTAGGTAGCAAATAATATTAGCTTTATTTTATGACCAAGTTCTATTGTATACAAGTTTAGCATTTTTTTATCAGGAAAGTGCCGGTTTTCCTTTTCGAATCCTACTGCAGACGAGACGGCAACAGCAGACGGCGGCGTCTAGTTGGTTCAGAGTGTTCCGTGAAACAAGATGTCTGAATGATGATGTTCAGACATAATAATAGGGCAGTGGCACCAGTTTTAGACAAGGAATCAGAGATCGACACTGCTTTTCTATTAGTCATTTAAAATAGGGGCTAGCAACAGATTTTTTACTTTAGCAACAATATATCATCTATATCTATATCTCTATCTATACTAACTAGTGGTCGCCCGGTGGTCGAAATTCGAACATAATTTTATTAAGGCTGCACGAATTGTATCCTAAGTAATAAAACATTTAAAAAGATAGAATGTGAGTTTGGATTGGCGTTGACAGATTTCAGCCGTTCCTTTTACATTTTTGAAATTTTTGATATGAGTTTACATCTCAGAACAATAATTATTCTGAGGTTTATATGCGTGTGTGTCAAATACATGGTAGTCTGTGTAATGTTTGTTTTATTGATTAAATGTATTTTTTTTTGCATAATTAAAAAAATATTAACAATCTGTACTCCTTCTCTAAAACTATCATCATCATCATCATCATCTCAGAAAAAAGACGTCCACTGCTGGACAAAGGCAAAAAAAACTAAAACTATAAGTGTGCGAAATTTCATACTCCTCCGTCCGCGCAATTTTCGTAAAAAGGGGTACAAAGTTTTCGCTTCACGTATTAATGTATAGATAAAGAGGAAAGCTTTGTATTATTGTATGTTTGTTTGCAACGAATAAACTCAAAAACTACTGAACCGATTTAAAAAAATTCTTTCACCATTAGAATGCTACATTATCCCTGAGTAACATAGGCTATATTTGTTACTAGAAAAAAAAAAGTTTTTTGATAAATAAATAGAAATACGATTTGTTTGTTTAGTTGGCATAGAAATTGTCAAAGCGGTACGAAGTCAACTAGTATCATAATAAAGACCACCTACTTATTAGCAATCATCTAGCAAAATTTCAATGAAAATCAATATTGTTATAGGCGACGAAAACTGTGTGCAACACAAATACAAAACACTATATTACAATGTTATTTTTAGTTAATACGAAACCTGAAAACTGTTTGTTCAGAATCAGTAATAGAATCGATTTCAATATTTTTTATACCATGTTACATTTTGGCCAAATAACATTTACAAAATTTCAACAATGAAATTCAACATTGTTATAGGCGACGAAAACTGTGTGCAACACAAATACAAACACTATATTACAATGTTATTTTTAGTTAATACGAAACCTGAAAACTGTTTGTTCAGAATCAGTAATAGAATCGATTTCAATATTTTTTATACCATGTTACATTTTAACCAAATAACATTTACAAAATTTCAAATAAATTTTTCCCTACTAAAAACACACAATGAGGCAGCACAAAAAGCTTGTAACTTCGTGAGTTTTCAAGATATTATTTTAATTATTTTTGTACGGATTCTTTAAATAAAAATATTTGACCCGTGTTTCGGTTTTCGTATAAACTAAAAATAAGTACTAGTTTCATTAATGCACCTAAGTTAGGTTATATCAACCACATAGTAACTTATGTTTGATAGGTCTCTTGCACGGGTGAGATAGCAGGTGTTCCTCAACAGATAATCTATGCTCAAGTAACTAATCCTTAGTCAATTGACTAAGCTGTTTGCGTTAGGTATTACACAGATTGCTTACAAACTTACCTATGTACAAAACTAGTAGGTATACACTATTAAGATTTTGACTATTTATTGAAACAGGATTTATTATTAATAACTGACGTATCATGGTTGCGTGTATTTTGCTTAGTCATTTGGTCAGACGAAGTGACGACAGGTGGACTAGAGGGCTGACTGAATGGTGGCCGAGAGACGGTTACAGAAAAAGGGGACGTCCACCGGCGAGATAGGTCGACGATATAACCAAGACCGTGGGTTGCACGTGGCTCAGAGTAGCGCCGGATCGACGCGGATGGCACAAGCAACGAGAGGCCTATGCCCAGCAGTGGGTCAGGAGGGGCTGATGATGATGATGATGAATCATCATCAGGTTATTTTTTATCCCCATTGCTGGGGCTCGAGCCTTCCCTATACATGGATAGGGAGAACGGGCCGTAAACCACCACGCGGGCCCAGTGCGGATTGGTGGTTGTTAACGACTGCTAATGCAGCCGGGACCAACGGCTTTACGTGCCTTCCGAAGTACGGAGGAGCTCGAGATGATAAATTTTTGGTCACCCATCCGATGACCAGCCTTTGCGAAAGTGGCTTAACCTCAGCACTCGCAGACCGGGCGCGTTAACCACTGCGCCACCGAGCTCCTAATTTTATTTGACAGAATGCTAAAAAACCTATCTCTTTAATGTAGGCGATTTATACCATCATAGGTACCATCTTTTGGCTCATACAATATTTGTTAAACTAATTTTAAATATTGTCCAACTTATGAGCCTAGACGAAAAGCTGTCAAATCTAAAATGTTGACATTGAGGCTTGAGAATTTAAATCACACACGAGTTTCGCGTTTTACCCAAGTTCTTTGTATAATAAAATAACACATGTTATGAGACTCCATTAAACTCATTCTACTGTACAATTCTTCTAGAATAATAATATAACACCTCAATCCTAAACGAAGATAATATTTATACACACGAGTTTCACAGTTGGGAGACTCCATTTTTAACTCAATCTACTACTACAGAAATTGGTTTAAACGTGTACCGCGAAGCCTTCAATTAAGATTAAGTTAAGTTAAATTACACACATTATTTCGAATACATACAAAGTTTTTGTTTGCACTTCGCCATTTCAAGTGTGCCGTTCCATATATATTTACCATAAATATTCCCCTGCGCCTTGTACCTGTACAAAATGTGCAAAACGCGTGTGACGCGGGTAGACAGATTATTTGCGGATGACACCTGTCGACGGGTTCCGCCGAGCTGTCCCGGGACGACCGCGGCCGCTGTTACAGCCTCCAAATATTGGCATTTCTTAATAATAAGAAAATGTAAATAAAAATGAAAATATGGGTTTTAATCTCAAAAAACCATGGTATAGCGTAGATTTCTATATTTATAATTTTGTTGATATTGATCCGTTTGTGAACGCAGAGAGCCAATTTTAAGACTAATATATTATTGTTGTCACATCTTATAATTTACAAAATGACACAAAAGTATAAATAATATAAAATAAAATATTTTTTTTATTTTATTAAAGTAATTTAATATAATTCTTAAAATTACTGTAATAAGCCTATTCAACCGTCTCTGTAGTCTTATCACACCATTAAACCAAATAGACCGTTTACAGACCAAAAAACTTTGTAAACAATTAGTAAACGACGAACACGACACTTCAAAGAATGTGCTAAGTATGTGCAAGTGCATCTTCTGAAACGATGCCAAAACTTTACGATATTTCAAAAGGAATCATTTAGCATATAGCAGCTATTAAGCTAACCACCTAACGACTAAGTGGCTATAAAGAGAACAAATGTCATCTTATAGCGGCTTTAAACTTACAATCTACTACATTGAGGCTGCTCGAGTTTATAAAGATACAAAGAGGCTTTAGTAGCATGTGGACTCCAGTTGCAACAGTTTCTGCATTTGTCCTGCCTTGCATATGCATATGCCCTATATCTGACTATGGTCTGAAAGTGATGCCAGATACATTTCAAATTGTACATAATGAAGTTTTAGGCTAAGGAGGTTTAGGTACGTACCTAGCAAAAGTTATTATTACATACTTCCTAATCTCAGCCCTTTAAGGAAAAAGTAATAAAAATACGAGCACCTTCGTATTGACTGAATAAATCATAATATTATTTAGACGCTTATACAGCATTAAGCTGAATAAAACATAAAATATTCTCATCAATATTATTATTCGGGCTGATTACCGCATCATCAGCGTAATAAACGGAGAGGCTAATACATAAATAAAGATCCTACTTTTCCATAAGGGTCTTATAGCTGAACTTCATTTTATCTCCCTGCTGATCCGATGCGAGGATAAGTTTACTCTGAGACTGTAATGACACTGAAATAAGTGGTGTCATTGAATTTTATTGGAGACCGTTTACTTTATTATTGAAAATGGACGAATTTGGCACGATAAAAAACAATTAACTTGAGAATGGTGTTCAATTTATGTGTCTCGAAATTTTAATTTATGTAATATACTTAATATCGATTTCGTTCTTGACCTTCCTAGCGGGATAACGAAATTAACAAATCTTAAGTTAATTAAAAAGAAACGATTGTATAGAGTACGTAATATTAAGAGCCTATTACGTACTCTATACACATATATTACTATAGTAGTACCTAATAGATTTTTTTAATGATACCCACATTGGATTTATATAAAAATAAATGGATTTGCCTAATTTTAGGCGAGGATGCTTTCGACCAAGATAATAATTGTGAAATAAATAGATATATTAAACACTTTGCTGCTTTTTTTTACGAAATCAATTTGATTAACAATCCAAGAACAAGACAGTCGCCCTGCCTGTAAAAATTATAGAGATTACACGTTTGGCCTCTTTTATTATGTTCCATAATAAACCTCGCCAATTAGTAGAAATAATTTAAAATTCAATAATTATTTTGTAAAAGTTAAGTTTAAGCCACTTTCTATATCTCCACAAAATCAACACTGCCGGAGTACGAACGACCAACAAAAAGATGAGCTTTGACATTATAGAAGCTATTCTGACGCACTTAACTGTCACATCTGTTACAACTATAAATGTATTCCATACATTGGTAGTCCAGAGTGTGGCTAACCTTATCTAGCCAAAACATTGATAGTCTCTCAGAATAATAACTAAAATAATTATTTATTCTGAGGATAGTGTAGCCACCATAAACAATATTAAATATACGTAATTATTCCTTGTTTCAAGTTTAATAATACTTAAAAGGGGACTATTTTGTACCTACGTTTGTTAATTCATAGTGTTCAAAAGGTTTTCTGTATGCATAAAAATTACAGTATAATATATTCGTTATCAATAGGCCATAATTTAATGGTGGTGATGCCTTTACCCATCAATTGTAGTGATGACTTGATTTTAATGATGGAGGCCTTTGCCCAGCAGTGGGACAGTTTTAGACTGTTTGCTTTTACTACTTACATAATATTGTACCTTATTAGGTACAATATTTATCATCATCAGCTCATTTAATGACCCCACTGCTGGGGCACGAGCCTTCCCTATGGATGGACAGGGAGAATGGGCCATAAACTACCACGCGGGCCCAGTGCGATTGGTGGTTGTTAACGACTGCTAATGCAGCCGGGACCAACGGCTTTACGTACCTTCCGAAGCACGGAGGAGCTCGAGATAAAAAATTTTTGGTCACCCATCCGATGACCGGTCTTTGCGAAATTTGCTTAACCACAGCAATCGCAGACCGGGGGCATTAACCACTGCGTTATCGAGCTCCATTGTACAGTTTTACCTGACTACATGCCTGGCTGCCTCGTTGTTTAGAACAATAAACGCTAAATGAGATATACTTGACGTACGTACAGGAGTTGATTGAATGTGTAACAACCCTTAAAATTTCAAGACACCAAACCGAATATCTCTCCCTCTAATGAAAGCATAGACGAGGCTGATCTAATTACGTGACACACAAGTACGAAACAAACGCGAGTTCGATATAGTCTTAACTACTTTTGTAGGTATCTGTGTTTTTTTATTTTTATTTGAACGCCATTCTTTTACTAAATAATAGTAAATGTTCTGAAAGCTAATACAATTTTGTTAATCGATTTACATACTATACTATTTTAATGTTAAAATCTATGTTGGTATCATACTGCCTTTTGCTAGTACTTATTTTTAAGGGAAGAGCGGAGTCTCCAAACACCGGCTACGTTTGTTTAAATGGAGGCTCCAATCAACCGTATAGATAAGGCAAAAATTGTTAAAGAAAATAAAATTATTTATTATTATTATTATTTATTATTATTATTACTATTTAAATACAAATTGCTTACCTACTTAAATTTAAAACACCTTATTATAATATATTAACACACATATTTATACACATTTTTTACACTTACATAACTTACTTTTGTTCCTATGATTTGCACCTCTAACAACAGTCTCCATATAGTTTATTAATTCTTGTCTATATTTTTTGTTGCTTATTAGTGCACTTATTGTGTTAATGTCAACGAGACCATCTATTTTTACTTCCAGTTCATGTTTCGCTTTCTCGTTTATTGGGCTTAGGTATCTATCTGTGTTGCTTTCACATAGGTTTTATCAGCAGCGAAACCTGATGTAAACTTGATAACTTAGATTTTTTTTACATGTTGTGGTTGTCTTCTATATTTTTTGTGTTTATTTGTAATGGAAAGTGTCCTGCTATGATAGGGCATTTTCCAATTTTTTTGACGCTGTAAGGGGGAAAAGAGCAAGTACACTTGCTGAGTTTCTTGCCGGTTCTTCTCAGTATAAGATCTCCCGCCAAGAGTAGACTTGCGAACCGATGGCATAGTGACATTCACAAGAGCTACATGTAGCCTAAACTGAATAAATTATTTTGAATTTTGAATTTTGAAACCACTAAAGTACTTTGACAAAGCATCTAAAAAATGTGGCTAGTACTTGTAAAACTATAAAAGTCCTTTGCAAAGTTATTATGACATAGTAGGTACTAAAATGTTCAGCTACTTTTGTTGTTAACTGTACAGCTGTCATTATTTTATGACAGCAGCGACAGCAGCTAAGTATATCTGGTATAACTCTCAGAACAATAACTAAGGCTGGCCGCATATGTTCGGAATCCGTATTCAATTTCCGAATTCGTTTTCCGCGTTCGTAGACCTGAATGCATCAAATTGATAGAAAATACATTGACTGCCGCACACATTCGTTTTTTATCCGTACGGAATATATTCCTGTGTTTGTCATGTCTCATCACACGAGTGCATCTGACAATGTGTAAAGCAGAAGCATTTATATTGGCTGTTGAAAAACATCCTTGCTTGTGGAATATTCACGACTATTTCCTCAAGGTTATGGCCAATTGTTCTTCCGTATCCAAAGATAATCTCATACAGATATTTTAGAATAGAATAGAATAAAATACTTTATTGTACACATAAAAACATATAAAAGACAAAGAATTTAAAAAAATAAAATTGGATTCGTAAAAAGGGCGGCCTTATCACTAATAGCGATATTTTCTTTTATATTTTGTTTTTTTAATTTATCACGTATGTCATTATGAAGTTAATCAAAAGATTTTATGGACAATAATCAAAGAATTTATCTGGATGTGCTCGCAACTTTGCTCTCTTTAGATACAATGGACTCTCGTTGATTCTCCGAGTGTTTAACGATAATTAAAAAAAACCTAAATTTTAAATGTTACTAACAGTAGATTTAAGAATATTGTTACTGACATTTGTTGTTATCTTAAATAAATTTTATTAATAATATAGGCCTTTGTCCAGCAGTGGACGTCTTTTGGCTGAGATGATGATGATGATGATGATACTCTTTATTTATTTTTCTTCTTTAAAATATAAAAACAATAAAACATTATAAAAACCTAATCCTAGAGTACCGCCAGCAGCGGGGCAGGGCCCAAGCTACCGGTGGTCAGGGCTGCAGAGTGAAGAACCTCCTGACAATTCGTGCCGTGTCAAAGAGTACTGCCTTTTGCGTCATTATTATTATTATTATATTAACGGATGAAACCAAAATACCGACGTTTCTTTTTCTTCTTTGATAATGATAACAGAAATGCAATCGCAATTAAATCGTCGTTCTCCATCGTCGTGTGTTCACAAAGCCACCACTGAACGTACTGGCAGTATAATATTCCTAATGAAAAAACTTGAACGTCTGCGCTAGGCCCACGGAATTCCGAACGCGGAAAACGAATTCGGAAATCGAATACGGATTCCGAACATATGCGGCCAGCCTAAAGCTATAAAAGGATGGCTAAAATAAAAATCGTGCTTCTACGTTTAGTTCCGTTCTATCTTATGGCTGGAAAAGGAGGTTGGAGTGCAAAAAATGGTTGACACTTAGTTTTTATTTTTTGTATTGTTATGTCAAACGGTCATCAGATAATTGGTGATCAAAAAAAATCTTGAGTCCTTTATTTTATAAAGTCACTCACTACATTACCTCAAATATGACGTCACAAATCTGGTGACACCTTTGCTATTTTAGTCCGGTTTCTATAGCTTTAGTTATTATTCTGAGGTATAACTTGAAAGATAGAGAAAGCTAGTTTCAAACTCGATCTTATTTGTGAAAAGTATTCTTTTTCTCGTTGCCATTCGATAACGACAATGTTACTCCTTCAAAACGTCAGGTGGTAAATAGTTTATCATTTACTTTGTTTTTTTTAATACTTAATCATAAGTTTCAAAGATACATTTTTACTTTTTATTTTTAAGGGCTAATTGCTGCACTGAAGCTAAATTAAATATGAAATATGAAAATTTACTATAGCGTTGTGTTATCAAATTTGTGGTATTTCATCTGCAAAGATGAATCTGCATAGCCATCGGTTGCAATAACCGTTGGATAGATGGCGCACTGTGCCGCTATTAGCACTCAAAAAATAAAAAAAAAAAATGCAGTGACAAAATTCAGCGCTTACGTCAGCCTTCCCAGTAGCATAGCGGTCAGTGCAGCCGCCCGGATTGCGGAAGACCCAGGTTCGATTCCTGGCTGGGTCGGGTAGGCATTTAATTTTTTCACTTTATACATTTTATGAATATTTCAAAGATAAATTAAATACTTCAAAAAGTATAGTTTTAAAGCATGTATAGCATTTCAACGTTTTTTTATTAGGTATACGTAAAAGACTCAAAATATTATACCAGATTCGTAGATTGGCAGACTTTGTAAAAATAAAGGTAAATGTGTCGTATGAGGGAAAAAATACTGTCACAAAAACTTGCAAACTTCAGAGAGGAGAAGATCGAACGCATTAAGGGTAATTTTTGGAAGGATCGCATCAGCCGCGATACGGTACGCGATTTATGTTGCCACTTCCTTGCCCTTTATCATTTGATGACTGTCTCACGTGATGTTGTACCCTTCTTTAATGACAGCGGCTCTCTTACAGATAATAAATTGTTTTAGGTACATTTTCTTGCCATTCGCAAGTTATTTGTAATATTCTAGGGTGTTCTAGCATAATTTATTAGGTCCTTACCTATGAAATTGACGTTTTGTATGAAGATTTTTTATAAAATTTTATTTTTCATACTAACGTGAAACCTACCATGAAACAAAAAGACAATTCTGCGAACATAAAAATTAGTCAATTTAAAAAGTATATTGGGCGACAAAGACACCAAATTAATAATCATTGTTATTACTGAAGCCTAAGTAACATAGTCCTAATTAAAGGTGTATAATAATATTAACGACCGGTATTGACTTTTAGAACTTTTAGACCTTTTAATAAGTGAGAAAAAAACGTCAATTTCATAGGTAATATTACTGTTGATAAATCGACTACAATATCCAAAAACCAGATACTTTTTAACTTTTCCAAAATATGGTATAGCATACTTATGGTCGTGACTACAATAAACCTTGCCCATGATGTTTTTGACTTTGTAGTGGCTGTATGCCTAGCCAGATTTATTGTAAGCTAGTTGACCCGGCGGACTTCGTACCGCTTTGACAGTTTCTATGGCAACAAAACAAACAAAGACATCAAATGTTTCACGGCTAGGAACATTTTGTATTGGAAAATTAAATTGTCGTTTTTTAGTAAAAATATCTTTTTTTCTTTTAATTTTCTTCTGTACAAACCTTGTCCTGACAATAACAAACTCAATAAAAAAAGAATTATGTAATTTTGTGCAGTCGATCGGAAGTTATGTGCGTACATACATTTCAGTGATTCATTTTTATTTATATAGATAGATTATGCTGCAGGCTTTCAAAGAGAAAGTTGTGTATTTGCAATAAGCAATGTGCAAATAATGCATGAAGATAGACGCAGATGAGGATGTTGACTTAAAAGCTAAATAGAATCGTGAAGTTTATAACTAGAAGAATTATAAGTACAATGTCAGTAAAAGACAATTCAAGACAGAGCAAGCTCAAAAGTTAAATTGTGTAAGGAACGATATGAATAACAAAGAAATCTATGATGAGTTGACCTGACGAAGCGCTGAGCGGCAGGAATGAAAGAAAAAATTATGGTGTACAGACAGAGTGAACGAGAGTGCGGCAACAGCGCCGTGACCTTGACTCGACGTACCGAGCTGTACCTACCGGCTAGGGTTGAGTCACACATAATTAATTTATTATTGTGTGAATTTGAGCGTCTTTTATATTGTAAACTTACCTTGTTTTATCTGTCGGAAAAGTAAAAAAGGACAAACTGGGATTATGGTTGTGTGTGTTGAGACATCCTCATACACAACAGTTTTTTTTTCCAGACATTTTCAATTCGCGACACCTAATCCAAGAAAAATACGTGTATAGGTACTGATCGGCAGCGCTCAGTGTGTTACTACAGCAACAAACGCTGCCTAATCCGCGTTTGCGGGGACAGCCCGCGTCATCGCGTACTGCTTTCCTGTGTTTTTTTCTGTGTGCTAATGTAAGTGAACTACGAGCTTATGTGCGTTGGTTTCGGATCTCTTGTATGAAGTTGCCGCACTCCCGTTTACTCTGGTACAGACGCCAGCACATCAAACTATTCAAAACTGTCAAATTTCTTTAATAAATGTTAAACCATATGTCATATGCATAAAGTTCAAAGTCTATTTAGGAAATTTAACAGTATGATGTAGACTGATTTGCAGGCGTGTGTACCTAAACGGCAGATCTCTAATAGTCAGGTGTTACACGTCTTTGAACAGTTAATTCAATTCACAATACCCATCGATATACTCGGTTCTTTAGTAATTTATCTTGACATAGAGTCAATTTACAATAAACCAACTTTATTTGCAATGATTAAGCCTCCATTCATTGATATAAACGACGTCGGCAGACGACTTCTAAATACCTCCATAAAAATTGTTTGACTCGTAAACTTAAATCATTTAGACCATTATTCTACGAGAGCTGTACCATAAAAGCCGATTTGGCATGAAGTTAAAGCTTATCAAAGATTTTGATGTATAAAGCAGTACCTTTTTGAGAGTTTTCAATTACTATCTAATTTAGTTTTCTTCTAAGGTAATTCTTAACAGGTTCACTGGCCAAGAATTATAGCATTTTCTTTTTTTTTAATAATTATAACAATTGAAAATCAGTTGTAAAGTATCCCTTCTCATATGATTCATGTGACATGGAAAGAGTTGCATAATAGCGCAGGTAACATAATTCTTTCTCAATAAAATACTTCAGACATAATTATAGTCAAGACAATTACTGATAACACTTTGTTGCAGTATTCTACCTTTCCTCCATATTCTCCAAAGTATAATCTCGGGGTTTCCTTTAATATTATAATCCATCCCAAGGAAGCAACAAAAGCGTTATTGTGGATACCTACGCACACACAAAAGGGCCCACAGTCAAGTTTTTCACCATCCCACATATTGCGTTATTAGCCTCGTCCGGGACTTGGGAAATTTGTTCTAGCAATCTTCAACTAAATCACGAGTCATAATATAATAAAATACAGGATCTACTCGCGCGTAAATAATGAGAAAAATTCGATAAAAATATGTTTTTATCTACACTAATGTTGTAACATTCTACTTATGTTTCCAATACTTGACTTATAATTACTACTGTTATAGCGCAGACAACAAAACACTCAATTTAAGCAATTTCACATGATGGTATAATATCCACATCGATATCGTAAAATCTCATTATAACATCAATAAAACGCGACCAATTAACCTGGCGAGCCTTATGTCAAAATCCTCATACAAGTTGTATAAAATTTTGATATTAGGCTGGCTTTTGAAAACAGTTGGGTTATACGTGAAAACTTCGTCGAAACTACTAAACTTACATACACAAAACTCTTTGGTAAGATCTTGTGCCAATTAAATAAAAAAAGAACAGCGCGCGCTCGCTCCTGATTGGCCCTGCGCGCGCAGCTGCGCTCTCATTGGTTAGATTTTAATGGCGGCAAGTTCACTGTGACAATACACGTACGCGTGAATTTAATGTTTCGCAATGTGTTTTGTTTTTAAAATACAAATTAAAAGTTAAAAATGGACAGCGACGATGATATTTGTACGTCTCCGGATATTCTAGAATTGGCAACAAAAGTAACTCACAATCTTTTGCCAGAAAAATCTAGAAAATTATATGAAAAAGAATATAATAACTTTTTGGCATGGAAGATCGAAAAGAAAACTACATCATTTTCTGAAAATGTCATTCTTGTGTATCTCAAAGACCTTTCCGACAAATTCAAGCCATCTTCTATGTGGGCTAAATATTCTATGCTCAAGTCCACACTGAGTATCTACAACAATATTGATATCACGAAGTATTCAAAAGTCATAGCGTTCCTGAAACGCAGTTCAGAAGGACACAAGGAAAAAAAGTCCTTGACGTTTACATCAGGTCAAATAAAGATGTTCCTGAAAGATTCACCAGATATTTTGTATCTTTTTGAAAAGGTAAGTGTATTTTAGTTCTGTTATTTAATCTACCTAGTACTTACGTACTACACACGCAAGTTATCTAGACACTCCGTTTAAGCGCTTTGTGTATAAATTAGGTAGTAGGTACCTACACTTTACTACTTCATAAATCATAGTTTTTGCCTTGGCTATGTACCTCAAGCTTATTATATCGTTTATTGTTACAGGTTGCACTAATCTTCGGCATAATGGGGGCATGCCGAAGGCAAGAGCTATACAACATCCAGTTCGATGAAGTCTCTAACATAGACGACAGTACACACGGCGGCAGATCAACCTACCCAAAACTGTCAAATTTCTACAATCAATTTTCAACTTTATTGTTTGGTTATAAGGATCAATATTCATTGGAGAAATTTGACAGATTTGGGTAGCTTGATCTGCTGCCGACTGTACAATCATGGTGAAAGTTTCGAAAACAAAAACGAAAATAGATCGTTCTTTCGTTGTGACGGGTAACTGCTATGCCGTATGTAAAAAATACATGAAACTTCGACCCACCCCCTGTCGAAACCCTGCCTTTTTCTTGAGCTATAGATCGGGGAAGTGCGTCGATCAAAGAACTGGTATTAATAAATTTGGTGCTCTGGGAAAAACTATCGCAAGTTTTTTGAATCTGCCTAACCCAGCGTTGTACACGGGGCATTGCGCACCTCGGCGACCCTTCTCATAGATAGCGGTGGTGATTTGACCGCACTGAAACGACACGGGGGGTGAAAGTCTTCTACTGTGGCTGAAAGCTACATTGATGAGTCTTTAATGAATAAAATCCAAGTCTCAAATACGATCTTGAACAGTATAGAAAACAAGACGAATGAAGTAATTATAAATATTCCAACTCCGTCTACGAGCTCTACTGCTTGCCCCGCGACCGCTACAGCTGCTGGATCAATAATTAACATTAACTTTCAAAATTGTACCATCCAAAATTTGAACAATTATTATAAATAAACTATTGTCAGCTTTTACTCTTGTTGTTTGACTAATTGCATTAGTGAAGATAAAGTAATGTATGCAACTGCATATAACACGGGTATTAAAACACTCGTTACTATTATGAAACTCGCTGCGCTCGTTTCATAAACTCACACTCGTGTTTTAATACCCTTCATTATATGATAGTTGCATAAACTACTATTAAGACATTACACGAAACATAGAAGGACATTAAAATCGATCGAAAATAAAACTGACTTTAAAAAAACAGTGTTCATTAAAAAAATTCAAATCTTCATTTCACTATACTATTTGTTAATTTATTCTTTATAACGGAAACACAAAAGGCAAACTTAATGCCCAAAGGCATTCTCTATCAAGAGAGATAAAAAACTAATATCAAAAAGACTTTAACTACGAAAACAATCATTGTAGACAAAATGTAAAGACACCTAAGATAAAATATAATGTTTGGTGGATGTTTGTTACTCTTTCACGTAAGAACTACTACTGGATGGATTTGGATGAAATTCAACGTACAGATAGTTTATAACCTGGATTAACACATAGAATAGTTTTTATTCCGATATTCTCTCGGGAACGGGAACCACGCGGGTGAAAACGCGAGCGGCCGCTAGTAATAAATAAACAGCTTACAATATCATATCCGAGACGACGAAGAGAATTACTGTAGGGATTTAAAGTGGTGCTCATGCACGTACCATTCTCTTAAACACAATTTTACTGGGAGCTGGTGGAGCTGTTTTTAAGTTATAATAACTCAAAACTACTTAGTTCTCTTTTATACTTTTTTTAAAATTTAGTCATAGATAATATTTATGGCCAACTCCTTAAAACAAATTGAAGTTTTCAACCACGTCTGAGCAGAATTACCTACGACGACCGTCGACTTAGTTTGCATAATATGAGAAACTGCACTATACTAACCAGCGAATGTTACATTGTAAGGGATAAGTTTTTATGGGGGAATTCAGCCAGAACACTTTTACGACCCAGGGTTTGCAGGACGTTCTAGCACTGATTACTTTGTAAAAGTTCGGACGTAGTTATAAATTACTACAATTCAGTTACATTTTAGAGGTAGTCGAACTAAACAAATTGATTCAAGCAACGGTGTACCTACTGTCACAGTATTAAATGGTACTGACTTGATATATATATATATATACATTTTCTAATTTATTCTGGCAACAAACAGTCATTTTCACAAACAGAATGTAACGGTAATAAATGTATCTTAAGAATAAAGACCTACAGTGTGTAAATATTTTGAGCTATATAATTCACATAGAGTACCTAGCCAAGCTTAGCTACTTAGTGAAGTTTTTTATATAATACAGTTATATGCAGTCAAGCAACAAGAACCGTATACTTACCGGTGTTTACTTTAGTGTTTCCAATACACTGCGACAAACAATAGTTGGAATGCAAATCTGTCTTCGAGTGCAGCATTCAAAGCTGGTGAGTAACACAGCTTTAGAAAACAAGGAAGGGATTCCGAGTCAAATAGAAAACAGCGTCTCTAAAAACCTTATTTATCTCTTGTGGGGGATTTGCCGCTTACACACGGAGCACAGGCTTTCGTGCAATGCTATATTTATTGTACAACCGAGTTTCAGATGAGTGGTATGAACAATGGCGATGATATTCAACTGCTGATTTTCAAACGTTCAGTTTTATAGTTACAGTTTAACTTCCATTCCGAAATTAAGAGTTTGATCTGAATTAGTAGCTTCGACTTATCTATACTATTAATAAAGAGGTAACTAACGTTCGTGTCTTTGTTTGTTTGTTTGTATGTCAGGGCTAACCTCTAGAACTACTGGTCTAATTAAATTGAACATAACATAACATTAAAAAATCTCAAGATAGACACTTTTTGGCTGCTTAACTTTAAAACTTTTGGACAAAGTCGAGGGCAAACATCTAGTTAAATCATATATTTGTACGAAGTGACAGCAAATAAGCAAAATTAGCGCTTTATTCGTTGGCAGTGTGTTGGTACCCACATTAAAAAACTATTTTGTATTTAACTAATTGAATATCTGTAATTTTGATAATTGTATCCATTCATAAGTTGATGGCTGTTAAACGTATAAGATATATATATTTCGCTAATCGGGCGACAGATCCTCCTACTGAGTTACCGCAAATGAGACAGTATGAAAAAAAAAAGTCGCCATCATGGTTGCAAAAGGTCATGGATTCACATCTGCGGCAAGTCATCTTTTTTCAAGCGCTATTATTAATTACGTAATAAATACAGGGTGTTGAAATGAAACTAAAGAAAGCTAAACAACATCAAATACATTTTTAACCGACTTCAAAAAAGGAGGAGGTTACTCAATTCGACTCGTATATATTATTTTTTCTATGTGTGTTCGCGGGTAACTTCGTCGTTTATGATTTTGATGATTCTTTTTTGTTGGAAAGGAGATATCCCAAGGGTGGTACCATGATAAGGAAACCAGGATCTGATGATGGCATCCCAGGGAAATCGAGGGGAACTTTCGAAAATCGTAGTGGCGACTAGTGCGTTTGTTAATGTTTTCATAAAGTATTTTTACTTACCTTATTTTTAAAAGATGCAGTTTACCGCCTATACGCACAAAGCGCTTTACGTCATCATTTTTGATGAGGACAGTTAAGGAGTGGAACTTCCTTCCCGCGGATCTGTTTCCTGAAACGTACAACCTGGACATTTTCAAGGCAAGGGTGAACAGGCATTATCTAGGCAAGTATGCTACATCCTAGGCCGCATCATCGTCTCATCGCTTACTATCAGGCAAGATCGCGGTCAAATACTTGCCTATAAACAATAACAATAAAAAAATAAAACTTTTTAACTCTTTTGTGTAATGTGATCGCTGTTATCCTACTAATATTATGAACGCGAAAGTTTGTAAGTATGGATGGATGTTTGTTACTCTTTCACGTAAAAACTACTGAATGGATTTGGATGAAATTTGGCATACAGATAGTTTGTAAGCTGGAATAACACATAGGATAGTTTTTATCTCTATATTCCCACGGGAACGGGAACCACGCGGGTGAAACCGCGAGCGGCCGCTAGTACTGAATAAAAAAACGTTATGACAATCCTCGAAGATGTCTACACTGCTGACATAATACAGTTTGCATCTTACCAAATGTGATTGGCGGGCCAGCTCGTGACTGCGATACTACCGAAATTCGATCATGAATACAAATACCGGCTCCCAAAGACCGAGACGTCACTGTTTATGTTGTCAAATTGGATCGCCTTCGGTAAATAGAACGGTACTGGGTATAAATCTGTCGTTTCTCTTACAGAATAAGTGAGGTGTTGTTACGAATTCAAAGGATATTGTTGACCCGAATTTTCGGGATAATACTCTTTTATACGTACCTAACGTAGCAAATGATGATGAGTTGGATGAGGAGGGCTCGGATCGAGCTCCGTGGTGAGCATTCGGAGAGAATGAACTTTTAAAATAATTTCTTATCTTAAATAAAAAACTTAGACTGTTCATGTATACTAGGCTAGGTTTTTTATAATATTTTTATGTTTTGTATGTGCTTTTGTATTTTACTTTTATATTAATATTATAACAAACCTAGGCTAAGAAAAAAAAGAAATAAAAAGATAATAATAAAACATTTAATTCAGACCACTTAGTCCATACATAGTTAATTGTAACTTGTACTTACTAAAAAAAAAAACAAATACTCCCGTATGCACTCGGTTCCAAATGCCTAAGAATGGGACAGTCAAATTTCTTTGCTATTACCGCCAGGATGCCATTAGAACTCCCCCTTACCCTGCATTTTATTTTATTTTTTATTTTTTATTCTCTATTTTTTTTGTGTTTTCACTTTCGTTATTTGATCTTTAACTCCCATAAAAACATTGTCATTTCATAAATAGTAACTGTTCACAATATATCAAAGCCTATTTTTTATTAAACTCAAAAGAAATAAACAAAAAAATCTAAAATATATTATTATTAATATAATGTATATGTATTAATAATTGTAAATATTAGGTAAAAACTTTACCTTATATTTACAATTATTAATAACGTTTTATATTATTGTAAATGTAGGTAGTGTTAGTGTTCAATCATAAAAGTATTATATAATTACCACAACAATAATTATCATCGTAAACTTTACGAGGCCGATGAACCGAACTATCCTCTCCTATCTGATTGGGGTCTGAACACTAAGTTGTCCTGCTATAGTCACACAATAAAGAGGCTGCAGAAAGTAAGCTTCAACCAAACGCGCTCGACCATAGACACACAGACAATCTCTTAGGGAAAGGCCACACAGTAAGTGCATCGCTTGAAGCTACGCTAGGTGTTAGGCTAGGCGCCTAGATATATACTGGCCAAACAGAACGCTCCGTGCTACGAGACAACAAATCATATTGATTCTGCTTGCGGAGAAGTGTACACGATGGCTTTTTCAAAGATAACAAAGAACTACTTCTTTTGGAGAATTCAAATTTACAACTTGATTTACATCAGACTCGATCATGTTGGATACACGATATAAACATTTTGAGAACTACGGAAGGAGAATTTAATATATTCTATAAAAAAGTTGCGTAAATACAACAATATTACCCCAACATTTTTATATAAATCAGAAGCAGGGTTCCATAGGGCCTCTCTCTTTTAAACGGCAACAATTAAAAGCTCCTCCATGATGGAAGACACCTGGTGGCACGATAAATTAACCAACGTGTTCGTTCGCTACTAAATCCGAAATCTGTCAATACCAATCCAAACTCACATTCTATCTTTTTTTATTTTTCATTGCATAGGATACAATCCGTGCAGCCTTAATAAAATTACGGTCGTATTTCTGACCACTAGTAATGTTAAAATTGCTTATTATGTACTAAGGTGAGATGTCAAATGTTACACGTCTTAAGCGACTACTGTAAGGCTTGCTCAATTTTTTTTTATAATAAGAGAGCGTGCAGATTGTCTCAGGCGGCATTTTCAGCGTCAATGGACTCTTTTAGGTGGCAAAAAACTTACAGCGTTCCTCAAGCCGTGTAAAACGAAACACCGACAGAGGTTTTCTAGAGATAATGGCATCACACACTAGTACGTGCCCCCATCCCTACTAGATTCTCCAAGAGGTTCGTATCTGTTCCGAAATGTGTGCGCTTGCTCGAGCGTGGTATATACGAAGCTTACGTTCTGCATTCTCCTTATTTTGTGCTACAGTTAAAGCACAATTAAATTTGCGGACATCCGGACTCCGTAGTCAACGGTAATGAACGTTGGATGGACTCCAAGGAATTGCATTTAGTATTGGCAAGCCGGAAATAGGGGTGAGCGGCGAGGTGGTATCCGGGTGCCTTTGCGAGTTTAATTCGCCATTCGATCACGTTAACGAAAACGAGAATTTGTATTACAAAAACACAAATGTTGAAAGAATTTCAAGTTGAAAAGCAGGATTTGCACCCTTCTGACATACCGAGTCATTTTATAAATTTAACATTTTATAAATAGCTTGCCTACTTCTTAACTGATCTTTAGTATTTGTAAAAATATTATGATCGGATGTTAATGACGGTAGTTGTTGACATTGAATGGGCGCCTTTGGCTTTCAAAGTAAAAAGTAAATAGTGTTGAATCATTTCGGCTGGCTGGTTAGAACCACGATAGCTCAATTGGGAGATCACCTGACCCGGTATGTCAGAAGGGTGCAGGTTCAAATCCTGCTCGTGGAAATTTTTTCAACATTTGTGTTTTTGTAATTCGTTCGCAACAAAATTTGCGTTAAAAATTATATAAACAAAAACATTTTGAGAATTTGAATGCCAAAGTTTTGATTCTTCAGTATGTCGTCAGGAGGCTCTGCTTCAATGCCATACTAATTATCGTTTTCGTAAACGTATTCGAATGAATACGGATAGTAAACAAAGCTCACACTAGGCACCCTGGCATCTATTACGTATGTACGACACGTAAAAATTTGAGCTCATTCGATTACGGTCCTTGATTTGAATGGTCAACTGTCCTTCTTGTTAAAACCTGCTTTGAATATTTTTAATTGAATTAAATCCTTTTTTTATCTTTTAATTTCGCTTTATATGGGAGGAAATTGACGCTGGGAATGGAACACGAAACCCACACGTCTGAGACCGATTGTCTAACCTCTAGACATCATAGGCGTATAAGTGTTTTTTATTTCATAATGGTCGCATGCCCTTTCTGCGTAGTTTTTATCTTTATATTAATACGTGAAGCAAAAACTTTGTACCCCTTTTTTACGAAAATTGCGCGGACGGAGGAGTATGAATTTTCAAACACTTGTAGTTTATATAAAGAAGGTTATCCAAATGTTAATATTTTTTTTAAATTATGCATAAAAATACATTAAATCAATAAAACAAACATTACACACACTACCATGTATTTGATACACACGCATAAAATACTCTTTTCAAAAGTTTCAAAAAAGGCAGAGGAGCGGCCGAAATCTGTCAATGCCAATCCAAACTCACATTCTATCTTTTTTAATTGTTCATTGCTTAGGATACAATCCGTGCAGCCTTAATAAAATTACGGTCGAATTTTGACCACTGGGCGACCACTAGTATAAGTAAATAATTAAGTTGACATATAGTAATTTAATATTTATAAAATTTACAAAATACAGTGAAAAAATTAAACGCCTACCCGACCCAGCCAGGAATCGAACCTGGGTCTTCCGCAACCCGGGCGGCTGCACTGACCGCTATGCTACCGGGAAGGCTGACGTAGACGCTGAATTTTGTCACTGTATTTTGTAAATTTTATAAATATTTAATTTAGCTTCAGTGCAGCAATTACTTGAAAATAAAAAGTAAAAATTTAATATAGTAATTTATTACAGTACACTTTTTTTCAACGCCTCCATTATTTATTATCAACCTGGAACATATCGCTTTTATTGATAAGGCCGCTCTTTGTACGACTCTTGTATATTTTATTTTAACGTGTCTGTTTTTTTTTTTGTTTTTGTATGTACAATAAAGTATTCTTTTCCATTATTTTAAAGCTAAGTTTAGCCATTTTAACAGTATAAAAATACTTCTAAGTGTGTTGTACAGACGCTTCACATCAACTTAAACAAAACTGTCAGATTTATTAAATACATTTTCGACCATATGCTTTAGATATAAAGTTCAAAGTGTATTGAGGAAATTTGACAACTTGTCGCAGTCTGATATGCAGGCGTTTGTACATTCTCAGACTACCATTTTCTGAATGGCCACTTTAACCCTCCTCCAAACGCCAGGGCATAATTCCCCTCTTATGAAGCCATCGGTTCTACAATAAGAATCTAAATTCATCGCCTCTTAAAGTGGTACTGTCGATCTTATTATGGAATAGTTACATGGTACCTTATCGTTAGTTATCCTTCGTGGAAGGAATTTTAAATCTTTATTTACTATAAGGTATATCATAACCGCTTTTACGTTTTTTGATTGAAAGAGTAACAATTGCATTGAAGTTGATATTTTTAATTATCTCTGCGTCATTAAAAAATATGAAACTAATTCGTTTTAAGTAAACAGCCTACATAATTTTGTCCCACTACTGGGCTCAAAGGCCTCCATCATTGAAATCAAGTTATCGCTACAAATGATGGGTATTGATTGGCTTAAAAATCACCACGCTTGCCAAATGCGGGTTGGTGATCACAAACCCGGGCTATGCATCGGAAACAATCCGAAAATACATATTTCTTTACCCGACCTGGGAATTGAACCCGGGACCTTCGGGTATCGGGCCGAGCGCTCTGCCACTCGGCCACCGAGGCGTTTATAATTTTAATGTTAATCTGATTTCATTATCATTTATGTACTAAACTAAATACAAATTAAGCGTACACTATGATTGTCGGTATTTTTTTGTGCAATTATAGACTCACATAATGAAACTCGTATTCATGTAACCTAGTTAGGTACGCTGTAAAGGCCGCATTAAGCCAACATCATTTTATTTTCAAATATAAATCAGGGACATAACCCAATAAGAAGGAACTTACAGTGTCGGCAAACTTCGTGTTTCAGCTGTCGTCGGATTTCTATTGTGTATCAGTTTTATAGAGAACTAGCAGCCAGTCCCGGCTTCGCACGAATGGACATTTCTTTTTAATATAGCCTAGGTTACTCAGCGCTAATGTAACATTCTAATAGTGAAAGAATTTTTTAAATCAGTCCAGTGGTTTTTGAGTTTATTCGTTGCAAACACAAAAATACAAAGCTCTCCCCTTTATAATATTAGTATGATATACGAGTTGCTACTGCTCCTCTTACTTATTATTAATTTATTTTAGAATAATGGGAAATACTATTATGTCACTCGTAATTGATTACCGATTTATTGTTTTACAACTCTTATAAAGTTCATACGGAAATCAAAAACAAATAAAAACAACGATATCACACCAGTAAATACCCTGTGGCACACTGAGCGCTGCGGGCCGCTCGGGCATGATGCGTCATGACTCCCATAACCCGAAAGACGATATAAGTAGTAAGTTATTCAGAATTGAAATTATATTTCATGATAAATCTAATTGTCTATAACCATAATCACAGGACAGTCGCGCGAGGATCACCTGAACTACCAGCAACCAATCAGCGAAGCCGAAACTGGATGGTCATCGGTGGTTTGCTCCGGACCCCGCCATTATTCCCAACGAAGACTCAGGCCCCTCTGGACGATTTCTAATATAATAACATTTTAATTGTATTCCTTTGGAAGTATATTTGTAACCGGAAGAATCCATTTTTAGGGTTCCGTAGTCAACAAGGAACCCTTATAGTTTCGCCATGTCTGTCTGTCTGTCTGCCTGTCTGTCTGTCTGTCTGTCCCCAACCTAGCTCAGACTCTTAATACTAGAAAGCTGTAATTTGGTATGGATATACATATTAATCACGCTTACAAAGTGGTGAAGTAAAATTTTGAAAAATATTTTTTTTTGGTTACCTCCCCTACACGTGAAGTGGGGATGTAATTTTTTTTTCTTGTCTACCCCATAGTGTGGGGTGTCGTTGGATAGCAATTTTAAAAATATTGTGGGTTTGTGGAAACAGTTTTTTCTTGATTGAGGCATCCGTTTGTGAACTATTAAGCTTTAAAGTGCAAAATTTTGTTAGAGTCAAGTGTCCCCCCCTGCCAGCCAAATGGTTGTTTTTGGATACGTGAAAAAATTCACGGTGGTTGTATACAACCCAAGCCACAACTAAACCACATTAAGAAATTGTTTTATTCTTTGTCATTTTGCAACAAAACATTAGTTATTTATTCCTATCACAAATACGTCAAATGGACATTTATGACGAAGTTAAAATGAAAACTATCACAGCTAAGTAGGCTTTACAAGTTTACGAGTAACAGTCGACCAACTTATAAAATGTACTTGGCGCAGTACAAATTCCTTATTGGGAACAAAGTGCTTAAAAAAAAAAAAAAAAAAAAAAATAGTAATAAAAAAAAAAATAGTAAAAATAGTTTTTTAGTAATAAAATGGTCAGGTGTGTGAAACCGGTAGTATCCGCATTATTGAGATGAGCTACGGAACCCTGCACTACGCGTGGCCCGACACGCACTTGGCCGGTTTTAATTTCTTGTTCCCATACTGAACACTAATAAATTAATGGACATGGAAATTGATATTGGATTGCATTCGGATATAAGATGATTACCGAAAGACATTAAGAAAATATAAGCAATATACTTATACTTAAGTCAACTTTCGTCTCCAGGAAAAGAAAATGCTAGAAACGATTAGGGACTTGAAATTTCTTTCACTGAGGCGAGTGTGAATGCGTAATGTTTATTTAACTTCGGCACTTATGTTCAGGTGTTATCCCGTCCATGTGGATGAAACTCATGTAATATATCATAAATGTATGCCTCTTGGAATGCATATATAAGCTGCTTTATTGACGAACTCTTTTCTACTTCAAAATGTTATTAAATTACTTTTGTTTTCTAATGGTCAGATAAGCTGGTTTAGATCTTTCTTTTTCCTAAATGGAAAAAAACGCCTTGTGCTTTATCCAGAAAACTGTCGTACTATTTTGGTTGGTGGTGGGACCCTTTCTAAGCTTGCCTCGCTACTCAATGTCAATGCTGTCAAAATTTGTCACTATAAGGACAATTTTGTTGTTGTTCCGGCAGTCAGAGGTGCCTAGTGCGAGTTTAATTCGCCATTCGGTCATGTAAAAGGAAATCAGAATTTGTATGGCAAAAGGAGATGTTTCAAGTTTGTATGGAAACTGGGTTAAGTTTTTGTTCAGGTAAAATAAATCAAAGAAATAAAATAAATTATCAATTACAAACATAAATTTTTCATAATTTAGCTTTATTTTGTGGTTCAAAGCAATCAATTTCATTTTGACCATATTATGAGATTGACCTCATAATCTCGGCTTATTTTCATGTTTTTTCTCAATAACTCAAACTGTCCTATCCTAGTTTGTGTAAGGTCTTGAAGGGGCTAAACTTCTTAACACAAAAGTAGGCTCCAATAGACGATTTTTAAGTTCTAATGGCGAGTGGCAAGCGCGATCGAATTCGATCGCTTGGGGTTTGACGGAAGTTCGCCCGCGATCGGATTCGATCTCTTAAAATCTAAAGGTTAATAATCTTCGTTCTGTTTTTGAACGTGTTAGGTTTTAAATATGGTCTAAATTAGTCACAACAACATTTATGAACCAAAAAATTACTAGAGAAATTATTTTATTTTTATTTTTCTGAGAATCCTTGTATTTTTTCCTATTTTTTGAAGTACTGTATATATACTCGGCCCAAATTGAAACATTTCCTTTTAACTGTACTCGTTTTCCACCAGAAAGCGCTGCTACACCGCTATACAAACTGCTTTCGTTAACGTGATCTAATGGCAAATGAACTCTCACAAGGCACCCAGTTCGTCACTTATCATCAGGTGAGATGAGAGCCAACCTTATTTGGAATGGAAAAAATATTCGAAGTAGTATATTCCTAAAGTGTTTTCTATAAATAAAGTATTTCACTACAATGAAAATATTGATCAAACTGTTGTTAACTTAACACGTTAAACGCCATAATGAAAATACAAAAAATTATAAAAAAACTTTTTGTCGGTAATTGATGTATTTTGGTATGATATGTACTCAAAATTATTTATTATAAAAATCTGACATAAGATTCCGTAAATATATAAAAAAAACTATATGAGGTCACCGGTGACCCCCACGGCGCTCTGTTACAGAAATTTAGATTTTCGTTACCACAGCGCCATGCCGGGCACCCCGCCGCCCACGCACCCCGTTCAGTCCTGCGCTAGCTTTCGCCGAGTAAGATCGCGTCGCTTCTTTTGAAAATTAAATACGTATTTAGAGGTTATTGTGTTGCTGTGTTAGAAGAAAAATATATTCGTGAATGATGGAGACTTTACACTGTTCTGATTTTCAAGAAATACATGTGGACATGGAAGATTTTGTGTTTACCCAAGATGATTTGCGTGAAATTGAATTACTCGAGTCAAATATATTTCTTCAGGAAGAATCTACTGTGTGTTCCGATACACGTAAACATAAGACACATCGTATGCTATCGGATTCCGATTCAGAGTCTGAGGAAATGCATATTTCAAAAAAACGAAGACGATTAATTATCCGAAGTGACAGTGAGAGTGAAACAGATTCGGTACAAAATTATGTATTAGCCAATATTTCTACTGAAGATCGTACTTCAACAAAATGGTCACGACCGCGACGCAAACAACCATCAATAATACCTTTTACAGATGAATCAGGTTTGAATAAAAACTTGGCAAATTCATTAAAAACTGCAAGTCCGGGAGATTTTTACAGTCTTTTAGTACCTGACGAAGTTTTTGAGCTGATTACAGAACAGACGAACTTATTTGCGACACAGTCTATTCCATTAATAAATAATAAACCGTCATCCAGATCTCATGCTTGGAAACCAATGGATAAATATGAAATTAAACGTTTCTTCGGTCTTATTCTTTACATGGGTCTTGTTAGGCTTCCAAAATTATCGTATTACTGGAGCAAAGATAAAATATTAGGCCAGAACTTTCCATCCACTGTTATGAGCCGAAATAGATTTGAAATACTCCTGCAGTATCTACATTTTAGACAATCAAACTGCAGATAAAACAGATCGTATTGCTAAGATAAGACCAATTATAGATATGATGAATGAAACGTTTCAAAAATACTATTCTCCCAAAGAAGACGTCTGTGTGGACGAAAGCCAAGTGCCGTTTAGAGGACGCATAGTATTCCGCCAGTACAATAAAAGCAAACGGCATAAATATGGCATGAAGCTCTTTAAATTATGTACTGTTCCGGGATACACGTGTAAATTGGCTTTATATAGCGGCAAAAATATAGACACGGTGAACACCACGCCAACGAAGGTAGTTATGTCGCTTTGTAGCCAAATACTAAATAAAGGACACACTCTAGCAACAGATAATTGGTACACCAGTCTGGAATTTGCCTATAATTTGCTGGAAAATCATACACACTTGGTTGGGACGATAAGAAAAAGTAGAAGAGGTTTACCGAAAAGTGTAGTGGAAGCCAAACTTCAAAAAGGAGAATTTATGGCAATGGAAAACGAAGACGGTATTACAATAATGAAGTGGAAAGATAAACGCGATGTTTTTATGTTGTCTACTAAGCATTCGGATAAAATATGTAAAATTGTGAAGAAAGGAAAAGAAATAACTAAACCTAAAATTATATTGGATTATAATAAATCCAAAGGCTCTGTCGACTTGAGCGATCAGATGGGTTCATACTCATCACCTCTGCGCAAAACCGTAAAATGGTATAGGAAGCTGGGTATCGAACTTTTGTTGAATACAGCCATAGTTAATACTTGGGTTATGTTTACCGAAACTTGCCAGTCTAAAATATCCATTATTGAATTCAGAAAATCACTAGTTGAGTATCTAACAAGTTCATTTGCACTCCAAGAAAATGAGTCGATAGTATTGATTCCGAGGCCGAAAAGATTAAAGCATGAGTTGAAAACTAAGTCGGGGAAAGTTCGAAATACAAGACGTTTTTGCATACAATGCTACAAAAATATGGTGCAACAATTTGGTCGTAAATTAGCTAAAAATAAAGCGAAGAAAGTAAACACTTATTGCGCTCAGTGTGAAGGAGAACCACATATATGTCTACCATGCTTTAATAAACTCCACTGTTATGCATAACTTTTATTAATAATAATTTTTTTTTTTGATTAATTCTTTCTTTTTATTTCTTATTTCATTTGCATTTATAATTTTTTTTGTAAAACTAACGTAAACCTAAATAAATATGGTAAAAAATATGTTGATAATTATTTATAAATACATTCCCCACAACTATCTACAAATATGTATCTATTTTCTAAAATATACTTGATAGATGTGTCCCATTTCAAAGGATTGCTCTGAGGCGCCATGCCGGCCACTCTCAAACACGAAATGTACGGAAACAGTGACCGGCGGCGTGAAAAAGCATTCAAAAATTACCCCTCTAGTGAGGTCACCGGTGCCCCCCACGGCGCAATAAACTGAACAAGATGAGGTCACCGGTGACCCCCATGGCGTCTAACGTGTTAATAGTAAACATGTTTTTAAACTTTTAAAATAAGTATGATTTTTATAAATAATCATTAATAACATTTTTATGATTGACCACGTGTTTAAAAACGCACGGGATGACGCTGAATCTGGAGTGACGTCACCAGCTTGATTACAGTAAATGTCAATCAAAGTTTTGTACGTTTGATTTGACAGCTAAAAGTTTGCTTACAAGCAGGTGACGTCACGACATCACGTGACCTGCATGCATGGCGTCTTCAGCGTTTTGGCGGCTATTTTATTAATTTGAATTTTAATGGCGATTTTCATAAAAAATAAAGAAATTCATAACGAATTAATCAAATTGCAAATATGTTATGCTATACCATTAGACATATTTTTCTAAAACCTGTCAAATACCCTATTGTGTTTAAAATCTTAACATTAACCCTTAGATAAATGATAGGTCTCGCTGCACTCGACGCGAGACCTATCATTCATCTAAGCATTAACCATTAAACTTTGAAATAGATACATTCGAAAAGCGTATTCATTAAAATCAAATTTCACTACTATTCACTTTTGGGTACATTGAAAGCCCCATTCAATAGCAAAATCCACGCGCTACTTTCAATCTGTAGAAGCATCAAAGGGTTCAATGGCAGCACGTCCCTTTCAAGATATCTGTGGTTGAAGTGAATCGGAAAAGAGAGTCATCTCTAATACATTAGTCTGTCACGTGATTGCACCAAGGGGTCAAGGGTTCAATCGCTTATTAAAATAATGATAATTTAAATCAATACCAAATAGAAAACAAATGTATATTAATATTATAAAGCTGAAGAGTTTGTTTGTTTGAACGCGCTAATCTCAGGAACAAATAGGAATTGGAACAAGCAATTATGAAAGGAATACGAAATTACTTATTCAAGTAAAAAGTTTATACTGTCCAACTGTTGGGCATATGCCTCAAAGATTGAGATCTATTTATCATTATCATCAAACCACCACGCGGGCCCAGTGCGGATTGGTACTTCATTTTACACGGCTTGAGGAACTCTTTAAATTCCCCCCCCCCCCCCCCCCCTCCCAAAAGCATAAACATCAGCGATGGGTTGTTAGCCATCGACTGAAGTTACACATCTTAGAACTCTTGTTCCTTAGTTAGTTGTAATTGTAACTCTATCTGGCTTTAAACCAGACTTTGAATGCAAATGGCTATAAAATGGATTAATCAAATCGCTCTTTAACCATATCGGCTTCCGCAAACGCTAAGTGCCGGGAGGAGAGCAGACTCTAACTCAATTCCATTGGTAGGGGCTCACGCTAAAAACGAACCACTTGGAAATGCACAAGGCGTACCGTAAGTGCCTAATAAATAGAATTTAGCTGGCTGCATTGCTGATGGAGCGTGGAAGCTAAAAATCAACATGGAGATAGCTGGAAATGCTTTTTTAGATTTTTTGTGCTGTGCTTTTCAATAAATCTATATATCTAATATCATTCATCCTACTACGATGATAGAATACTTTAGTAGGCTTTAACGCTCTCGCTAAGGTTTCCAATAATACAAGGTCAAGGTCAGTACAAGTTCCAACCGATCCGATCCGAACCCTTCGGAGAATCTAGTAGGGCACGGGGACACGCACTAGTGCGTGATGCCGTTCCCTCTCGAAAACCTCCGAAGGTGATTCGTTTCAGACGGCTTGAGGAACCCTTTAAGTTTCTCGCCGTCCCCAAACAAGCCCGGTGAAGCTGAGAAAGCCGTCTAAGGCAATCAGCAATCTCTCTCAAAAAAAAAACAAGTTCCAAGTTGGTGTCAGTCAGTACAAGGTCTCCCGCCCAGAGTAGACTTACGAACCGATACTATAAATCATAATCATTAATATTTATTGCACTTTCATGTAGATAGTTACATAGGTGTTTAAAATAAAATTTTGTTCCTTACACGGACTCGGTTAGGGCATAGCAACATAAACCTTTTAAGTATTATAATAAAAACATAAAACATATTAATAAAATCAATTACAGCATAATTTTAAAAAAATCCTGCAAAGTGTAATAACATTTGGAAATAAGTATTGCTTTCAATCGGTTCTTAAATTTGGCTAGACACTTTTCTTCTTTCATTAACAAAGGCAATTTATTATATATTTTTACACATTGCAAAAGGGCTAGCATGTACAAAATTAAAATTGGTTGTTGGAAGAGCCAGTCTGCTATTCGGACGCAAATGAGGGCGAGTGTAAACAGGGAATTCGCTTAAATGATTTTTAATATACGTACTGACATTTATAAAAGCTATTTGTAGCCTAAACTAAATAAATGATTGTGAATTTTGAATATTTTTTTTGGTAATACCTTCATTATATTTTAACCTAATAATTATAAATTTTTATTGGCACTTAAAATTTTACAATAATCTATATACAGCAACTTTTGTACTAGGCGCGCAGGCCTGAATCGCAGTAGTTGAGATGAGTAAGCATAGACCAATTTATGTATCTTACGACAGCTCCAAATAGCTGATGAAGCTAATAAATCATTTAATTTATTTTCTATTAAGACACTAATTTCTAAATTTTTCTCGTTATTATTTATAAAAAATGACGTCGTATTACGCCATGGCGCCCACTCCTACTACAGTAAACACAGTAGTGCTCATTAACAATCAAACAACACCACATAACCGACCCATTTGTAACCATAAAGGTTTTCTTATGAATTAAAGACGTTACCCAATTTGGCGTATAATTTACGACGTGCTAGCTTGTAAACAATGCCGTCTAATGAACGAGCTCTGTGTACTATCAGCGCATTTGGATTCGGGGCACGCACCTCCTCGGCTTGCTCAATCACTCCGATAACCGCCTTTGAAACACATCAACCAGATTACGGGAAGCTCTTCCACACAGCTGCATTCGTAGAAAGCATAAAACAATATGCCACTGCTACTTTCACAATGACCTAGGACCTAGACCCTGACCTAGCTGTGTTATCACTACATAGTATAAAACAAAGTCGCTTCCCGCTGTCCCTATGTATGTATGTATGTATGTATGCTTAGATCTTTAAAACTACGCAACGGATTTTGATGCGGTTTTTTAATAGATAGAGTGATTCAAGAGGAAGGTTTATATGTATAAATACATGCATAATATAGTAGAGAAACACTCATAATTTTAGAGATTTCACATTTTTTTGCGCTTACATTGCAAACGTTGGCTGAACTCAACGAGATAGATCAAAATAATGTACTACAGTATTGTACACCTTAAAAAGGTCTATAAAAAAGTCCGCGATGATATATGTCTATCTCTTAGGGATAACCCACAATAATCATTTTTATCCTTTACTTTTTACGAGAAATAACGGCTTATTTACGAAGCGATTTTAAGCAATATAACATTAATCCATAATACAAATAAGTACACACACACCTTAAATACACTGTGCATTTAATATAGATCAATATGACCTTTTACAGCATGTAATTTAAATGAATATTTTCGAAGATATTACAGATTTAAAAAGCAGGGACATAGCGGTTGTGTATTTTTTTTTTTTTTTTTATTGTGAGATAGGCTTGCTCTTTGCCTCATTCTAATCCCTAGGGCTAAGAAGAGGCCGACGATGGAACAAGCTTGCCCAGAAATAGTCTATTCACTCGGGCTTTAAAAACTTTAGGGTTATATGCACTCGGGAACACAGACGCCGGTAGGGAATTCCACTCTTTGGCTGTACGCATTATAAATGTAGAAGCAAAACGCTTAGTGCGCAGAAGTGGAATATCAACCAGGTAAGGGTGGTAGCCAGCCGTACGTCTGGATTCTCGATGGTAAAATGGGGAAGGTGGAATGAGCTCATGCAGCTCAATAGCACACTCAACATTATCATGTATCATTCAACATTGCACCCGTGCGAAGCCGGGGCGGGTCGCTAGTAACTTATAACGCTAAGACGATCCGCACGGTTGAAGGGTTTACCTCTGCCCTCATGCCCACTATATTGTATATACTTATTTATTTTTTATTTATTTATAATAGGGATGGTACACAGCTCAATATCATTTGCAACTACAATTTAATAATAAATGCTATAGGTCAATTATGACTATCCAACATACAACATTTTGATCTTGAAAGCGAACTTTAAGTGTGTCGAGAAACTAACACAGCATACTAACAGCTGATACAAAGGAAAAAAAAAACAAAAATAACAAATAATATGGTTAATACGTAGTACCCAAGGCAAGGATATCATTATTATTACAATAATGTGTCAATATCATATATCAGAATATAATAAAGAAATTGTCATAAATACTCAATAAACAAAATGTTAAAAAAAGAAATGATAAATATAATATATACATAGTTTTGGTGTATTGAGAAGCTAGGCGAATGTTGCGAAAGTTGCTTAACCTCAGCACTCGCAGACCGGGCGCGTTAACCACTGCACCATCGAGCTCCTCCTCCTTTGGCCTTATCATCATCATCATCATCATCTCAGCCAAAAGACGTCCACTGCTGGACAAAGGCCTCCCCCAAGGACCTCCACAACGACCGGTTTTGTGCTGCTCGCATCCAGCGGCTTCCTGCGACCTTCACCAGATCGTCGGTCCACCTTGTTGGAGGCCTGCCCACACTGCGCTTTCCGGTAAATGGCCTTATGTAATGATTAAAATAGTGATATGATATGAGATGAAACAAGGGCTGCTTATCATTATTATTATAAAAAGCCCTTATGGTAAGATCTAAAAATATAACGAGCAAAACTTTTAATACGAGATGAAACTTAATCAATATTTACCTAGAACTTCAGTTGAAGATGGAAAGATATAAAAGGCCAAGAGCCCAAACTACACTGGTCAGCACTCAAAGAGGCATTACGTTAGCTTCTTATGGCGAACTATTAACCGGCGGGCGGCCGACGAATAAATCCAGCAGTTAACGAAATCGAATGACCCGGAAGAAGTAATTTACGAGAGTTTATTATTTGAACTGTTTGCTCTGCTAAACACTGCTATTATCTGTGCATACTAAAAGAAAAGTTCTGACTCATCAACGCCCAAACTGTTGGGTTATGAAAGCTGAAATTATGCATAGAAGTTCCTTAATAGGTAGACAAGAAACAAAACAGGATTTCCGGAAATTACAGAATTGTCAGTATTTCCAGAAATCGCTTTTGTTTAAAATTTCATTTACGATATTTTTTTATTATGTTAATAGATAAGATGGTGAATTGTCTTTGCCTACCTTCATATAAGTAATACTTAAAAGTGTAATTATTTCTCTAAATGAATCATAATCATTAACCCCCTTATAAATAAACAAAGAATAAACTTCGAATAGTTATTTCGTGTTTTGTCCCTTTTACTCTAATTTAAAATGACGTTTACATGACGGGAACAAAACACGGAATAACTATTGCGACCTAATTCTCTGTTTATTTGTAAGACCCTTATTGTTTTCTAAGGTCTACGCAGTTTTTTCACACGTTAGTTTTGATTCATGTCTATTACGTGTTGGTAACCAACTAATTATGAGACGACCAAAACCTCAGTCTCCCTTTGACCACGGACCTTGCAAAGGGTTCGAAACGTCAGGATTAGAGATGAAAATGACCAAAGTGACTGAATTTGACTGACTGTCAATTACGGTCAAATTGGTCAAAAACGATCAATTATTGTCAAAAAGGGTCATATATGGTCAATATGATCTTTAGTGTTTTTTAATATTTATTTTGAATAAAAATGTAAAAAAAGCGATTAGCTAGATTTAGGTTTCAAATTCTTTTTATAACGCCGCGTCACGCGCAGTTGATACTTGTCACGACTTGCACCACCGCAGTATGAGTAAACAACAGTAAATTAAATTTTCTTTAGCTAATAAATACATACTTAAATATACTACTTTTTTTGGAAACGTGACATAAACATCATAGAAACGTACTCCTCCATGAACACAGAATAACAATTTTGTTTTTTTAAATAAACTGAAATCGTGTCGCGATGTTGGCGGAATTGGCAGTAATGTAAATTTATTTATTTATTTATTTTGAAAGGTACACCAACAATGTTCACACAGTTTTGATTAAAATTAGATGTTTGTAGTAATAATATATGTATGACATTTATGACAGGCATACATAGCATTTACAAAAAACTTATGAAGCTAAAAACAAAACCAAATAAATTTCAAATAACGTTCTAAAAATAAAACATAAACCAGTTTCGTATACAATGGAATTTTACAAATAACAATAAAAATATAAAATTTTAATACCAAAAAAATATATATATATAAAATAAAATAAAATTAAAAAGTGTTAAGGTCTTAAAAGCTTGCGTTTAAGTGTTAAATAACTATCCGAAAATTATGTCTATATTCGCAAACCTAGGCTCGTTAACCAAATCATTATAAGTGCTACACATTCTATTGGTCGTATTTAATAGTTGTCACTAGTTATATTTAGTTACTTTAACAGTTAGAAATATTAATATGTTTAAGTCAATTTGATTGAATTTGACAATAAATGACCGGTCAAATACGGTTTTTGACAATCGTGACTGGTCAGATTCAGTCATTTTACAACTCTAGTCAGGATAAACATTAATCTATACAATACGTGAAGCAAAAGTTTTGTGCCCCTTTTTACGAAAATTGCGCGGATGAAGGAGTATGAAATTTCACACACTTATAGTTTATGTAGAGAACGAGTACATAATGTTAATATTTTTTTTTTAATTATGCATAAAAATACATTAAACCTATAAAACAAATGGAAGAGGTGCGGCCTAAATCTGTCAATGCCAATCCAAACTCACATTCTATCTTTTTTAATTTTACATTGCTTAGGATACAATTCGTGCAGCCTTAATAAAATTACGGTTGAATTTCGACCACTGGGCGACCATTAGTTAAAACTAATGTGTAAAATATAAACGCGAGTAGATCCGTAAAAGTTGTTTCATTTCTTAATCATCTGTTGGTAAGCTTATAAATAAATACATAAAGTCAAGAAAACTAATGATATTATTATTTTCTTTTTCAGGATCGGACATTATCAACATCTTCGTAACAGGTGCGTTGCCATTCCAGTAATTTATGAGTAATTAATTTTAATAAAAAATCACCCACTTATATAATAAATAAATAAAAATACATGGAGAGAATGTTCTAGCTTAGTGAACCATAATATTGTTCCATACTTCATGCTCCATATTCTAGTTAAGAAGATGGTTTTGTATGTTGTGGTTACATTAGTAACTTGGTATTAAACCAATTACTACAGGCAACTCAGTAAACATTTATTAATACCACAACAATAATAGTGAAAATTTAAGCACTAATAAATAATGGTAATGTACAATTAATTCGGCAAAGTTATAACCAGTGGTCGGAGTAGGTATATTGAATTAAGGTCACTGACATCAAACGTATATGTTAATATGGATACTCCTCCGAGTTTCCGGATTATTATGATAAAAATACCGAAACATCGAAATTATTACATGAAACTAGTTAAAAATGTATCAATACTCTCAACGCTATGCTGCTAGTGGCGTAGATGACCAGAATTTAATAGTAAAAAATGACTGGTGTGTAAAAACCTTGTTGTAGCAAATAATCAGAAACTTTATTTCAAATTCGCTCCATTGACATCTACAGATGTTGAACGATCATTTTCCACTTACAAATGGATCTTAGATGTTAAAAGAAATAGCTTAAAATTAGAAAATATTGAAAAAATTATAGTTATTTATTTTAATTGTATAGAGACAGAAAATCAAAATGTAGAACTTGTAACCGATGAGGATTAAAAATAATTATTTTTAATAAAACTGTAATAATGATTATTTGTATTAACAATAAACAATTTTGTTTGCTTACATATGGTTTTTTATTTTATTACTCTATTTACCAAATTTTTGGAAACTCCGGTACATTCCGGAAGAAATGCATGTCCATGTTATGATATCATGACGCAAGTATCTAAAATCAATATACCTACTCCGACCACTGGTTATAACATCCAATTATTATTCGCATCAAATGTTCGCCGTCGACCTCAAATTGTATCGCGTTATTTACAACAATTATATTCTACAGCTATAAAATAGTTTGTACCTATACCTACCAGATATCGTACTAAGAATAGGTATAATATTATATGGTTGTTCAGAACAAACATTCAATGTACTTTGGTGGACACATGTAGTCTATGATTCATTGACTATGTAGTCTGTGGTTCGGTTCATAGACTCACTCACTCTCTTCATTTTGGATTCCCTTCACGGTCGCTATAGCTCTGTACAAAACAAGTATAATAATGTAATAAACCTGATTTTTGCCATCTATCATATTTCATTTATGTTGCCACACAAAACATCAATATTCATTCGACCAAGATGTATGAAACAGCTGAATTTTATTTTCGAGTTAGGGAGTTGGTCCAATAGTAAGAGTTGTTCGTTTGTATTACGGGAGTCATCTCAGAAGGTTTGGACGGTGATAAAAAGTCACCCTGTATATGGTTTTATGTTAATTTCACGAGGGAAAGAAATCTAATTATATTGTTTTCTAAAGTTCTTAAATTTTCTAAAATCTACTTGTTTATTTACACATTACTATTTAATGTTTATCCTACGTCCCTGTGACCACGAACCCTGACGAGACTGTAGTGGTCATCTCATATTTAGTTGGTAGCTTGTACACCCTCATTTAAATTTAATCAGTAGTCAGTAGTTAATAAACATTAAATAGTAATGTGTAAATAAACGCGAGTAGATCCGTAAAAGTTGTTTCAAATCTAATTATTATCTACATCTTCATTTGGTCATCTACATTTTGGTTAGATTGATGGCAGCAGCGGTTGTCCAACCTGGGTGGCTTCCAAAGCCCGCAGGCTTATTTTATAACCGACAAAATGCAACCAGTTGCTTATTGCACAATGGCGACGCGACTGCTACTAGTTGCGGTTGCAACAATTAGGCTAAGCATATGCTGAGACGCAGGTGACGCAGCACAGCGCAGCGCAGAGCAGCGCAGATTTTGTAGTACATGGTTGTGCCGAGAGCTGCGTAAGCTGCAGCGCAGGCACGTGTGACGCAGACATGTGCCTGCCCTGCCCTGCGCCTCGTTGTAGTGCCGGCACAGATTTCTGCGCGACGCGTGCGTGTCGATACATGTTTTTTTACTATTTTATTATAATTTTGTAATAATGACAGAACAATTAACAGAACTCTCTCGATAGTACAAATTATCCATTAGTAGAACGTTTTTTTCAGATAATCACTTACAGTTTTCCAAGCAACAACTCATATTATCAGACTCTGACATTGACATCTGACAACTCACTGTCACTTACCTGCGTCGCAGCATGCGTTCGCGGCCAATGTCTGCCTCAACTGCCCTGCCCCGCAAAATCTGCACTGCGCTGTGCTGCGTCACCTGCGTCTCAGCATACGCTTAGCCTTAGCGCCGTCATGCACGTCATTCTTTTAGTTCGTCGATCGCTCGCTCGTGGCGCTATCGCAGCTTTCTACTGTTTCGATAGTGATAAATTGTAAATTGTCGCGATTGCGAGTGTCACTAATGCTACGGCCACACTATCGCGGTATCGCGAATATTTTGACAAGTCGGGCCAAGCAATAGTCACATTTCAGGACACGGTCAAAAATGTAGTTATTGCTTGTCGTGAAAACGGCAAATGTTCGCACTAGCACAATAGTGTGGCCGTAGCATTAAAGATCTGTGAAGAAATGTCACAACAAAATGCAGCCTGAAGCAATCAGCAAACTCTATCAAAAATCTCGAACAAAAATGGGTGCCGTTACTTTTTGAATTGTCAAAATAAATTATAAATTTAAATAACTTAATTTTTTTTCTTTACATCTTTCAAAGTATTTTCTTACGCATATAATACGCACGAACATTACAATGCTTTTGTCAACTCTTATTAATTAGTCATCGATTTAATTTAATCCTACTAATATTATAAATGCGAAAGTTTGTAAGTATGGATGAATGTTTGTGACTCTTTCACGTAAAAACTACTAATTGGATTTGAATGAAATTTGGCATACAGGATAATTTATAACCGGGAATAACACATAGGATACTTTTTATCCAGATATTCCCACGGAAACGGGAACCACGCGGGTGAAAACGTGAGCAGCCGCTAGTCAATTATAAACGAAAGACAATACGACATACGAATACACATTGCTCAGAATTATTTATAACTACATACATTTAAAGGGAAACTTAAGTTAATGATTGTGAAATCATTAACGACCACTTGATGCTAATTGGTGTAGCACAAATATGACATACTTAGTATATTTCAGCACGCTCATTGGAGCATCCGAGCATAAGTATCATTTGATTAATTACAGCCAATTGCACGTGCTTCTATAAATATCATAGTAATATCAGAGACTTTGAAGTGAAATCCCGATATGTAATTTATTAGGTAGAATTATCATTAATAATAATATAATTAATAGTTTTTTTTTTAAACTATTTTGTCAAACTAGATCCTGTTTTATAGTAGTAATAGTAGTAATATAAATAGAGTATAGTATAGTAAGTATATATTGATAACGCCATTTTTGTTCTGAGGATCTAGCGGCGGCGCTCGTAGAAATATCGGCCGTTTTGCGATCAAAGTCTTTCTGAACCGTACCTTAACCACTGATTTTATAATTAAAGAACATTATTACATTTTTATTTAAAGTAAGTTTGCAGCAGGCAAGAATCCTTAAATTTTATTGACAATGCTTGCAGGCTTGTTATTATTTATATTAGAGGAAAATATTTAGGCATAACTTTATTTGTCAATTATCGTCGCTTTTCTGACGAATTTTATGTTCTGTGGGCGTAACTGACAATGTTGGCGTAACTGCGCTTATAAAACCATATTAACTAATGTATTTCGTATTTTTAGAACAATCTTAACCCAAAGATTATATTGAAACAAAGCTTTATTTGTTCGTTCAGCCACCGAAAGTATATACGAAAAAAGCTTGTCCTGAACAAGTCTTTAGCTTGGCTTGTCCTTGTCTTTAGTAAATGTCAGATACGCCCCTTCGTCAGAAAAGCGACGATGTTCACGTATCCTATTCAGACAATACCTACCCGCCCGATCCTCTAAATGCCACTACACATTTACAGAATACACTAAACATGCACACTAGTTTAGGCCCAAGACACCGTACTCGTAGAACAAGGGTACGTAGAACCGGTTCACACGCGCTCTATACCAGGTACAGACATGTACCTGGGCGCTTCTCTCCTCCTCCACGGCCCGGTCTACCCGAGCCGAGGTCCGTGCCTTTAGAGGCGCCTTCGGGTGGTTCCGCTCCCCGATCCGATCCTTTGATCCGTTTAAGTGTGCGATGCCGTCCCTCTAGAAAATTTCTGATGATTCGTTTCAACACGGCTTGAGGTACCCTTTACGTACCTAGCCGCCCCCAAAATGTCCGGTGACGCTGAAAATGCCGTCTGAAACAATCAGCAATCTCTTTAAAAAAAAAATTTCAGTCAATATGTTTTTGTTTAGTAAACTATGCTATCAATAAGAGGTAAAGTGTGTTTTTTTGTTTGTATGTCGTGACTAATCTGTGGAACTACGGGTTCAATTTCAAAAAATCTTTCACTGATAGATTGCTACATTCCTTGGATATAATTTAAAAAAAATATATATTTTTTAATCTCAAATCCAAGCGGATGAATAATTAAAAAAAAACGATTATCCCATACCTTTTCCCATACTTCTAATGTTCCCTGTCGCTCACACCTCCTCCTCAATCTCAATATGCCTTCCCATAAAACCGACTTCTTTTCCTATTCCTTTTCCGTTCATGCAGTCAGACTTGTGGAATGACCTACCACCCAGTATTCGGGAGTCCACGTTGATTTACTCGTTTAAGAAGCGCGTAAAGGAGTACTATCTTTCCACTTGAGTATGTCATCGTTATTGTATGTGTGTTTAATTTGTATCTATTGTAACTATTTTACTGTATGTTTAGCCTTGTTTTGTTTGTTTGTGCACACTTTTTCTACTTTTCTTTGAATCTTCTCCATCTACGGGCCTGCTGGAAGAAATTTCAATGTGAAATAAGCAGCGCCCTTGTACTTGTCTATTCTTACTATGTTCTCCCTTCTATTCGTTCGTGTGTACATAATATATAAATAAATAAATAAATAGATTATTTTTAAATCTTAAATCCAAGCGGATGAAGTCGCGAGTAAAGTGCTAGTCTGAAATAAAAAGGAAAGGAGTAATAGTTTTGTTGTTGTTTAATAGGTATTGGCTCGGCACAGTCCTAAAAACCGCGCAGGACTTCGCAGTGCAGGTAAGCCTCGAACAAGGTGGACCGACAATATGGTGAAGGTTGCGGATAGCCGCTGGATAAGAGTAGATTATTACATAATAATATTATATTTATTCCCTATGTGGTGCCGGGGATAAAGAATTGCACCACCCCATCTCAACCCGTGGGTGTCGTAAAAGGCGACTTAGGGCCCATTCCAGAGGATGGGCAGCAGCATCTCTCTGAGGTTACTTTCAACCTACTGCGATCGCCAACCCGCCTGCCAAGCGTGGCGATTATGGCAAATACCCCCCATCTTGGGGGAGGCCTTTGTCCAGCAGTGGACGTCTTTTGGCTGAGATGAAGAGTAGATTAAAACCGGTCGTTTTGGTGATGCTTGGGGGGGGGCTTTACCCAGCAGTGGACGTCTTTTGGCTGAGATAGTGATGAAAAACTTGACAGACAATTAAACAAATGATGATTGAATAGGGCTCCTTTGGCTTATAAAGTAAAAGTAGATAGTGTTGATTAATTTCTGCGAGTTGGATTGAGCCACGATAGCAATAGTTGGCAGTGCACCTGGCCCGGCATGTCATGTGGTGCGGGTTCGAATCCCGCTCGTGGAATTTTTTCAACACTTTGTCTTCTTTCAAATTGTAATTTGTTCGAAACAATATTTGCTTAAAATTATATGTAAATAATCACAAATGATGATGTTCGAATTTTCATTGCGTGTTTGAGAGGCTTCCTTTTTTAGTTTTGTTTGCTCCGGTGTGGTCCTAAAATTACTTGCTATTCTCGTCGCGCTGTAAACGAAACTATTGTACGGTCGCCGGTCGTCTGGTTTGGTGGTCCCCTGTTCCCGGTCTGTGTATAGTTGGGTAATGAACACACACATATTGCGTCCTTCACTGCCTGTATTTACCGATACTACCCTTTCAATTGTTGCAATATTTTTTGGAGTCTAACACAAAAACAGCTTTGATCACAAGTCATCAGCAAAACGTAAACCTCCACTTTTTTTAAAAGATAAATGTAGAAAACGCCAACCATACGACACGTCATAAAATTAATTGGAACGCTACTTACATTACAAGTTATATAGAAAAACAAAAAGCTTTCAGTATAATTTAAAAACTGCTACGACTTGCTAATGCCACATTAATCTGGAACATTCTAGGTGAAACTGTTGCATGTATAAACAGTACTAAATGGTTCACGTTACAATTCCCCCTCTAGAGACATGTGGAACACGGTAACTCGCAACATGCACCGGCTTCAGTACAGCGGGCTAATTAAATGTATTACACTGATAGGTAAAACGTCCCTGTAGTAACACTACAGCTTTCTGCAAGCGTGAATATCACAACACATTTGAATAAAGAACTCACTATTCAGCCTTAAGCTTACGCCGTTGCTGTAGATGTTGATTAAGACGTTGTTCAAGTAAGCACTTTTTGTTAAATTATAACGAAAATTGTCAAAATCTACGGGTTACCTACGCCATATAGTTATACAGGATGTTTGGTAATAGGTGTATATTCCCGAAACATGGCCGCGCAACCAAGTATAAAGAACACTGTGATAACATTCAAAATCATATTTACGTAGATTTATTTTTCCATACAAAAACTCTAATTTTTTATTTTATTTTTATTCACGACGATTTAGTGGAGACCACGACTCGGTAAACGTAGTGTAGGACGCCCTCTGGCCAGGTGGGACGATGACCTGCGAAAGATTGCAGGCAGATGCTGGATGCGTCAAGCTGAGGACAGGGCGCTATGGCGCTCATTCCCCTAATGGCCTATGTCCAGCAGTGGGCTAAGATAGGCCGATGATGATGATGATTTTTATTCATCCCTGACACGTTTTGACTTCTGTTTTTGTTGGAGCACAAGGTTGACGACCGAGAACAATGTATCAGCTGGACCTAGGGTTGTCACTTTACAATTTTACATAATAACAAGCAACCTCAATATCTTGGCCACGTGATGCTTTTTAGGAATGCTTATAATTTTCCGGGGTTCCATACACGGTACCCTATCTGCCACATTCGGGATTATACACGTATTATCATCCTGTATGATTATGAATTAAGAATCATTCGATATATTGAATTTTCGATATAACAACAATTTGAAATGAGCGGTCGATCATTTGTAAATTCGATGTTCTGGCCGTTTGAAGCAACGAACGTTCGATGTAGTAACAATCCCCTCAAAAATATAAATGTGAAATGAGAGCCAAGTTCAATATTATGATATAGGTATGCCTTGGTTGTTGACTTCAACGACAAAAGAAGAGATCTAAATGGGTGCCAAGAAAATATCATTTCTTCCTATATCTTTATCGCGGATGCGTTGCCGACCTTGAGGAAGGAGTTGGATCTTGAGGAGGGAGTAGGAATTGGGAGGGGGGAGGAGTTGAGAGATGGGCCTCCGGTACTTTCACTCACCGGTCGAAACACAACAGCAACAAGTGCCGTTGTTTCACGCCGATATTCTGTGAGAGGGTGGTATTTCGCCGGGCGAGCCGGCTCATTTCGTGCTGCAACGCAGCGTGGCTCTACCACTCAGACAGTGTTACTCATTTAGCACCACCCAGGGGTCACGTGTAGGGTCTCAAGGGTAAACCTACGGACGCGAGTAAATTTAACCCCCAAAATCTTAATCTTAGGATAATATATTGAAGCCTAAGGTCTAAATCTTCGCTAGTTCAAATATAAATGAAATTTATTTACTTTGCATCCCCATTGGATCTAAAGAGGCCACTGCTTTGTAAAATAAAACATTAAGAAAATTTTCTCTTCGTAATTATTAGTTACCTGACATTTTCAGGACTTGTTCCTGCTATTCTCATGACATTTTTTTGTGTACAAAATGTCCCCGTTTCAATTATTTTAGGTTAAACGGCTGTCGCTTTAACAAAAATGGCGGGGGATGAAAGAAGACCAAGTTTGCGAGGAAAATGTCACAAACTCTTTGTTTATAAGCATTGTTCCATCCTAATCAACGTGTAACACAATAAAATCAACAGAAAGGAACACGGGAAAGGAATAAATAGCATTGTTTTAATAATGCAATTGCACTTGGAGAGGCCCATGTCAAGCAGTGGACCTGTGTGGGCTGATGATGATGATGATGATGAATAATGTAATATGCTCTTTGCTTAGTCAAAAGAAAAACTTTTAGCCCATAATGTGAAAACGATGGCGAACTATGGCGACACTAGAATAGAATAGAAAAAGTTTATTAATGTCATAACTATTACAAATATTACAATACAAAATAAAACAAAACATACAACCTTAGATGAATGATTGGTCTCGCGAGCGCAGCGAGACCAATCATTCATCTAAGCATACAACACAATACAATTTAAGTATTATGTATGTTCAATCAATAAAATTGTTTGTTCTTTGCTGTTATTGACATTCGTGTTTTCTAATCTAGTATTTTTAAAGGGCTGTTTCAAGCTGTAATTTATATTTTCTTGTTATATATTATTTGTTTGTCGTCATAACGATTTTTGATTTTATACTTTTTGATTCGTAGGACTTTTTCTTCTCAAGACTTTTTTCCCATAGTCAAATCCTTCCACAGCGACATGATTGTGGACGTTTTAATATAACAGAATCGTGGTAACCCAGCAAATTTACAATATTTCAATTTTATTATGAATCATTTTTCACTTTACGCTTCTTGTAGTAGCGAAATTTATTATGCGCACATCGTTACGGCCTTCCAACCCTTTTTAGAACGCTCCCTCTGACACTGAAACCACAACACTCTTATTATATTCGTCATAGAGTTTGAAATCAAATATCTCGCCTCGGTTATACTGTGTTTAAAGATCCCAAAGTAAATTGCTTTTGCGTTTCACACAATATTCCTATTTATAGTTTGGTTAAAATGAAGTGGTTGGTACTTGTATATTTAGCATTTTATGCCAGAACTGCAAACAGTTTAAAAATACAAAATGTTATTTTTATTAATCTTACTTTGGCAATTATTGAATCTAAGCCGTGGTGTTGAAGTTACCAATTGTCATTAAATTCAACTAAGAAATAAATATTTTTTTGCATTTATTGCCGTTCGAAAAATTATAGTATCAAACAAGACAAAGGTGAAACACAAATGTTGAAAAAAATTCCACGAGCAGGATTTGTACCTGCACTCTTCTGACATACCGGGTCAGGTGCTCTCCCAATTGAGCTATCGTGTTTCTAAGCAGCCCGCCGAAATTATTCAACACTAGGTATTTACTTTTTTTTTACACGATAGCTCATTCGGGAGAGCACCTGACCCGGTATCTCAGAAGGGTGCAGGTTCAAATCCTGCTCGTGGAAATTTATACAACATTTGTGTTTTTGTAATTTGTTCACAACAAAATTTGCGTTAAAAATTATATAAACAAAACAAAAAACATTTTAGACAAAGGTGGCTTAAATACGAGTGGAAAGAGCTCTCCTAAATATCATGGTGTGAGATTGTCATCACCGGCTCATTTTTAAGTCCCCGTAGCTGAAGCACGAGCTTTCCATAAGGATGGGTACGGAGAACGGGCCGTAAACCACCACGCGGGCCCAGTGTGGTGCGATGGTTGTTAACGACTGCTAATGCAGCCGGGACCAAACGCTTTACGTGACTTCCAAAGCACAGAGCAGCTCGAGATGACTATATGCTGCGTCATCAAGCTCCTCTTGTAATAAAGAAGAATGAAGAAATTATCTACGTTGACGATAATGCTATATTGACGGTACTTAAGTCAAAATTCGGAGGTGGCTTGCCACGGCCGAACTTAGAAGTCGCCTCTGGGCCTATGGTTACTAGACGACGCGGTGAAATAAGGTACCAACCTATTTAGTTGTTAAACTACCCACACAATATGAACGAGCGATAACTTTGCTTTTAAACTAGGAAGAAGCACGTTGTGAAAACAATGGCTTATCGCCGGCCAGCAACTGGTTCTCCTTTGTTTAACTGATAACCCTGTCGCAGCGATATGCGCGAAACGTGACTTTTTACGCAACAAAAATGCCTGGACAAGGGTATTTGGTTTTACGCAGATGTTTTTTTAACAGGTATTTTATAAGGATATTATGTATGTACGTTTAGGGTATGCACTAGCTTCTGCCACCGGTTTCGGTCGGCGCCGCCCGATCCTCTAAATGCCACTACACATTTACATTTTGTCGCACTTCCAAAAGATGGAATAGTCTACCAGCACACGTTTTCCTTCCTTCCTATGACATGGGGTCCTTCAAACGAGGCGTGATGAGGCACCTTGGGCCGGCAGGGTGAGGGTGACTGATGCTGCGTTGTTTTCACGCTGCACCAGTTGTCCTTGCGTCTGGACTCCGTTTCTACTTAACATCAGGTGGAGTGGAGTCATTTGCCCAGCTATGAATAAAAAAATAAAAAAACATGCACACTCGCTTAGGCCCAAGACAGCGTACTCATAGAACAAGGGTACGACGAACCGGTTCACACGCGCTCTATACCAGGTACAGGCATGTACAGACGCTTCTCCCCACGATCCGGTCAACCCGAGTCAAGGTCTTTACCTTTAGAGGCGCCCAAGGGTTGTTCCGATGCCATTCCCTCAAGAAATCCGCTGACGGTGTTTCGTTTCTCACGGTTCACAGTGTCGCGAGTCCTTAATACAACTTATCATAATTCTAAATTTTAGAAAATATTTTTTTTTATAATAAATTAATACAAAACAGGTACATATGCATGTTTTATTCACAATACATTATTCTATGTCTAAAAATTGCCTTAGAATAGGGTATAATATAGCTTTTTTATTTTTGTTAGTGTTGTTTGTTGAGATTAAGGGATCTGAAGTTAATAACATAACTGTAATTAAGTCATGTGATTAATGTGTGGTCTTGAGGTCTTTTTTATGTTTTTCTCTAAAATTTCTTGTATCTTTGTGTCTTCCTTCTAAAGCATCTTCAGACAGATGTCCAATTGGTAATGTAAATGACTTTATCAATTCAGGTGAATGAACTAATATTTTACTAATGAATGGATGTTGGTATATTGTAGGGACCACGAGTTTATACTTAAATATGGATTATTTGTTTCCTTTAGCAGTTCTTGAAATTTACCTATGTTTATTTTAATCACTTGATATTATTCTGTTGATAAGGTAAAAATTTTCAGTTATACTTTGCTCAATTCCTGTTATTTCACTAGAAAGCGTACAGTTTTTGAAAAATGTTCTAGCTGTGTTGCCGTCATTTGCTGAACCATAACCGGGCTTAGGTTTATCGACTATAAGACCCATCTTTTCCTTAAACTCCTTTTAAATTCTTTGTTTATTTTCGTTAAATATTTTCTTTTGTGTCTCAGCTTGAACTTGCCAACACTGCAGAGGTAGTCTATAGGAAACATGAAGCCATATTCCGAAACACTCAACATTTTTAATATGTTGAGTTGTTAAACCTAAAAATTAATATCTCATAAATCGCAAGTAAGCGCATATTGAGAGTTTTCTAGCATAAAGTATACACATTAAACTACAAAATATAAAAATACTGAAGAGGTATTTTGATGTATTTTTTTTAAACTCTAATTGAACTTTATTTCTGCTTCAATATTCATTGTCATATAAAATTATCAATGCTCACCAATTCCAGACATATTGAATGATTTAAAATAACAATTTAAAAAGAATACTTTTCCCTCTAGACTAATAAAATAACTTCAAAGTGATAAAAGATAAACTTATTACGTAATTGTAGCAAGCAAGTAACCCGTTCGCACAAATGATTTTAATGCAACGTCAAAGTTATAAGTTTACTTACCCACACAAGCCATAATATTAATGCAAAAAAAATTAAACTACCTTTAATGGTTTGACAATTTATTCAAGATTATGTTGCCATATGATAAAGTCAGCTGCAGAAATCTTCGAAAAATGCATTTATGATAAAGACTCGTGACACTGTGCGGTTTGAGGAACCCTTTAAGTTTCTCGCCGCCCCCAAAAAAGTCCGGTGACGCTGTAAAAGCCGTCTGAGGCTATCAGCAACGGTCGGTCGGTTCGGTCTGACACTGAAGTTTTTATCGCGTGTACATAGTACATAATATACATACGTAAACAGCCTATATAATTGTCCCACTGCTGGGCAAAAGCCTCCACATCATTGAAATCAAGTCATCGCTACAATGGATGGGTACCTAATGACTTAAAATCACCACGCTTGCCAAATGCGGATTGGTGATCACAAACCCGGGCTATGCATTGGAAACAATCCGAAAATACATATTATTTGCCCGACCTGAAAATTGAACCCGGGACCTTCGGGTATCGGGCCGAGCGCTCTGCCACTCGGCCACCGAGGCGTTACCTACATAGGACATAGTATTTGACCAGGATTAGAAGCAGCCTTATGTCGGCTTTGGGTCTTTCAACTGAATCACGTCGGTCGCACGTTTGTACGTGTAAGACGAACGTACAAACCAGAAAGCACGCTTTCGCATTCATAACACGTGTTAGGATGTCGTTAACTGTTTTTGAACACATGAAAAGTTTTACTTTTTGTTATTATGTTTGCCCATTACTTTACTCGTATATTAAACTTCTTTTTTAAAAGCAACTATCATCATCATCGTCATCATCTCAGCCAAAAGACGTCCACTGCTGGACAAAGGCCTCCCCCAAGGATCTCCACAACGACCGGTTTTGTGCTGCTCGCATCCAGCGGCTTCCCGCGACCTTCACCAGATCGTCGGTCCACCTTGTTGGAGGCCTGCCCACACTGCGCTTTCCGGTACGCGGTCGCCACTCCAGGACTATCCCGCCCCAGCGGCCATCAGTCCTGCGAGCAATGTGCCCTGCCCACTGCCACTTGAGCTTAGCAACTCTTCGGGCTATGTCGGTTACCTTTGTTCTTCTGCGGATCTCCCCATTTCTGATTCGATCACGCAGAGAAACCCCGAGCAAAAAGCAACTATAGCAAATATCTATTTTCTAATAACGTACATAACGTTTGCCTGTTTGTAAAACGATTGACAAATAGGACTAAAATGTATGCGGAATCATAGAATATTCAACTTGATGTTGACACGGTACTCATCCAGGTTGAGTAGAGTTACGTGGATATATTGAGTTGCGCGATTTGAATGAATATTTTGATATTCACCGATAAACTGACGGAGTGCACGACGTGTGTGTTTGTTTAAGCAATAGCTTAGTTCAGTAGGTTAGGTATACTAATATATGCATTGGATTGCATAGTTGTTTTTTTTTCTTTAACAAAAAACCTTTTGAAGATATATTTTGACTTTGACCTTATAGTAATATAAATGATCTTAACAAAGAGATTGCCAGAGACCAGACAAAGTGGAGAAGATTAAAGCAAAGCGAAGCAGACGAAAAATAATATGTAAAAAGCGTATTATTAACACTGAACTGAATAGTTACTGACTAATCACAAAAGCCCCGCAAACCTCGTTCCACAGCACAGCTAGGGTTGGCTGAAAGAAGTAGATCACCTTTGTAGATGTCTTGTATAACGTCTGTTTTATATGTGCAACAAAGGATTAAATTAAAAGCTCAGTAAATATACAAACTTTTTTTAAGTACCTAGGTAGAATGCTTTGCTCATCTGTATGAGGAAAACACGCTATCCATATATACCGAGTTGCTGCTAGCCCTGTGGCTAGCAGCAACTCGGTTTATGTAGCACTCTCCTCCTCTTTTTTTTTATTGTGGCACGCCAAAATGGCTTCACCCTGCCTGATTAAAAGCAGCTAGTGAAGTCCAAGAAGTGAAAGCATTCATCACAGCGCTACCACGCTATGCCGAAGGCTCACACTATGGCGGCCTGCATAAATGCTTTTTCACGCCCCGCTTAAATAACCCGGGAGAGAAAGAGGAGGGAAATACGTGTGCTCCCCCACATTTCACCCATTCCACATACGGGCAGTTCGGCAAAGAAACGATTGTCCAAACTTTTTGGCACGAGTCTTAATGATCAGCACGGTATGAGGGTGGCTTCTCTCTTCCCTCTTCCAACCCTAAAAGCTCGACGACAGGATATATAGGTATGCCCACTAAACACCTAGTACCATCCCTTCTCTGCTACGGGGATGGCTCGCCATCACGGACGGCAACCACCGAGTTAGTTACTATACTATAGAGTTACTATACACCCTACAGTCAAAATTGTAAACAGCAACGCGGACAGAGAAATTGATGTCTGGGTAGCACAGATTCAGATCCGTAGGTCCCGAGTTCTTAAATAATAAATAAGGTGAGGACGGAGGCTAATGTACCACAATTCTACCTCTTCGCATTTAAACTCCGCTTCTGCTTATGATCAGGTAAAGGCATTTGCATATCTATAAAAAAATGGAGAAGTTGACAAGAGTACCTGCGCTAGTAAGCGTTCAACAATTTCTGTATACGCGATTGCAGATAAATTATATGAAAGTTCATTTAGGTAGCTTGAAATGCTAACGTCAACAATATGTGACAAATTGAAGCGAAATCATATAAACGGAAATGAAACGAAAAAAATCAAAATTACTGTACTACTTACTAACTTGTGTAAGATTGTCACCATAACATTAATTGACATTGTGTTGATCAGTATGTTAGAGGTAAGATAGCTACTTCGTCAGTGGTTGACAATTCCCGATCTTCAGCCTCACATGAAGGCAAAGCACTTCTCCGTTCTTGAGTAAAGATAAATAATTATCAAACTTCAAAAACATTTCGCAACAAATCATTAAACTTTCCTACACTCACACCAATTATCTAGCCCAAGAGAAGCTTCGTTATGAAACTCGTTAAATGGTTACTAGACATCGGATAAACATACTTAAAATACTTAAATACATACTTATTATACAAAGAAAACACCCAGACCCGAGACAATTTAGAAAAACACCAATTTCTAAATTGACCCGACCGGGGATCGAACCCGGGGCCTCAGAGATGGCGACACCATGAAAACCGGTGTACAAACCACTCGACCAAGGAATAAATAGTAAATAGTAAATAGTAAATTTATTTAAAACACTTGTTATAATACATGTTAAAATACATCATACTTATTCTAGGAAATGAACATTAATTCGCGCAGCTAGTACTTAAACTGGGAAAACCCGTGCTATAAGTACTAGCTCCTTCCTGCGACACTATTAACCGTTTCACCGCCCAACTATCCTGCACGCGATGTCCCGCTGTACGCCAACGTATAAAAATGTATTTTAATAAAGTAAGTACAAAGAAGAACTTTTATAGAAGTTGTTGGCGGTAAAAAGGTTAAACTAAGTAGATATAATTAAGGAGGTCGTGAAATCATTCTTGGTCTACACACGGTTGACTTTTCCATTATACCTTAATCCCAATTTCTTTATTAAATTAAAGGCCGTTGTCAAAGCACACCCTTAGGCAAGGCGAAGTTTTTTTGAAACACAACAAACAGACCGATTCTTTTTCTTTCTGTGAAACTGGAAACATATTGTTTCCACAAATTATTAGGGGGTTGATGCCATCCGGTCTCGTAACCTTTTGCTTGGTATCGCTTTGAGCAATCTGGCAGTGAGGGTCTTAATTTCCGGTGAAACGAAGTCAAAGACGAACGCTCTGTCTGATATATTTTCATGTAATGAAGCCATTTTGAATTTGAACATTAGGACTATTCACGAAAACCAAAAAAATAAAATAAAAATAAAGTACCTTACATTAATAGGCAATTTATCTGCACATGACAAATATCTCCATTGCACCCTTTGATGAGTATTGACTAAGGTCCTATTTTTCAAGCCTCAGATAAGTTTTATCTAACGAATAATATTGTCATTGTGACATCTATACTTACTAATAAAGAGGAAAGCTTTGTATTTTTGTATTTTTGTTTGTAACGAATAAACTCAAAAACTACTGAGCCGATTAAAAACAATCTTTCACCATTAGAATGCTACATTAGCGCTGAGTAACATAGGCTATATTTATTACTAGAAAAAAATGCCTTAATGATAAATAAATAGAAATACGATTTGTTTGTTTGGTTGCCATAGAAACTTAGTTTAACCGCCTCTGTGGTCAAGACCACCGGTTTAGACCCAGAGGTCCCGGGTTCGATTCCCAGCGGGGGGTGCATGTTTGTGTACTCGGTTTGGTTGGTGGTAGGGCTTGTTTGTCCGGATGGCTAGCTACCACCATCTTATCAAAATATGTCGCCATAACATCAATGTTTGTAGCATTGTTGTGTTCCGGCAGCTAGAGATAAGATAGCCAGTGCCTCACTAGTTGAGGATCCCGGGTGAAGTGCGCTTCCATCATTGGCCTTATCATCACTTAACATCAGGTGAGATCAAGGCACTTTGCTTACCCGTTAATATATATAAAATAAAATAAAATAAACTGTCAAAGCGGTACGAAGGCCGCCGGGTCAGCTAGTATTTTCTAAAGAGAATCTGTCATTATGTCAATATTATTCAATGAATATACCGTCCAGATGAAGTAAGGGCCAAGGGTTTCCCGTTATGAAACACAAAATCAAGATAAAAAAAAACAAAATAAAAACCCAATCACTTTGCTTACCATTTACTTTAATGAAACCACTTTTTTCTTCAGTTATTGTAACTGTTACAGAGTTTCCACATTGCCGCATTTATGGCGAAGTGTATTCGCCCAGTGGACCGCGAAATTGCCCGTTTCCGTATCTTAATATTCTGCAATAAAATACGTATTTATATGTGCACTTCATCTGATATACCTGTCGCCATACAAATATATAAGCTGCCCACGTAACACCCAGCATTAGTATCATTAGATAGATCGAGAGATAAAACACTTATTTGCTCATACAGAAGACAAAAAACGAAAGTTTTAATAAAAAGGTTAAAAAGCTGTTTAAGAGCGTTTACGTAAATAAGACGTTACAGCTAAAAACAACCTTTTTTTTAACTATAACGCCGTATTTAACTAAACCATAACATGTCAGATGTTTATTAGGTGACGTAAAAATGCTAAATTACTTCATTCAAATAGTTTGTTGAGCATAATTTGATTTTCTATCTCTAATTACTAGATATGTTTTTATTTTCAATGGCGGCGCTAGTGTGCGGCGTAAACGCTCTTAACTGAGAGAAGAACTACTTATAAGTCACGGTTAAAGTACTGAAAAAGACCTTTCTATTTCTGTAGGTACTTGTATAAATGGCCGTTTTTACTAAAACCCCAGGCCACTTCTTATTGTCTGAAGAGTTTCCTGTTTCCATTTTCAAGATTCTCAAAACAAATGCAGTCTAGATGCGGACTTCGCAATCTTCAGGTCGTGAATTGTTTAACAAAGAACTTTGCAAATTGTAACTTCTTAAAGTATTCGCCTTCTTTAGCTCGGGGTGTGGCTAAGTATAATTTATTTTGTCTTATTATTAGTATATTCGACTTGTAGAGCCGTTTATACACCGAGACATTTTAGTGGTTGTTTTCTCGCAGGTGGGTAGAGCAGACTATGAAACTGAACAACTTCCCCCAAGAAACATAGGTTAAAAAACGAGATAATTTTTTAATAATGACCTCGTTTTTGACCTATGTTTCTTGGGGAAAGTTGTTTAGTTTCATAGTCTGCTCTACCCACCTGCGGGAAAACAACCACTAAAATATCTCGGTATATAAACTTATCTAACCACCTTCATGGTCTAGTAGTTAGTACGACCACTGATCCCATACCCAGTTGTCTCAAACTCTATTCCCATCGATGTAATGATATGGTTGATGGCGGGAGTGGTGAGACTTTTTGCCGGCCTCGATAACTTAAGTCTGTCACTACTTAAAAGAAGTATCATTACCGCAATTCACCGAGTATCAACCGCTGAGGAACTGGCCTCAGCGGTTGAGGATTCCTAGTGATGGTGCTTCCATCATCGGCCTTATCCATACTTAGCATCAGGTATGATGATGGCCAGTGCTTCCACGTTGTGAATAAAGCATCGAAACCCACCCGACCTAGGAATTGAAACCAAGACCTCAGGATACCAAACCGTGCAGGGACCGGGAAACCCCTTTTTTTGATTAAGCCAATTGTTAGAGAAACTCTATCAATACGGTAAGCATTTCGTTACTTACTGCATCGAAAGGCTAACCAAATTGATACAGTTAATTAGGGTAAGCACTAACCGCATCCAAAAACCTTGTTGAGGCCAACCCTATAAAAAGAGTTTTAACGCGCACAAGCAACTCAAGTTTCTACGTGTAATGCATTAGACTTATTATTGCATTACCGTTTACGTGTCCTATCAACGCTGCCGCCGTCGAATCAATGCCGCGATCCGAACCTAAATACAGGTATGTTAGTAAAATTCACCAAAATTCGCGAAAACGGTATAGGACACGTAAACGGTAATGCAATAATAAGTCTAATGTATTGCACGTAGAAGCTTGAATTGCTTTTGCGCGTTAAAACCCTATTTATAGGAATATGTATAAAATTTATAAAATACATACCTTTTTATAGGGTTAGCCCCAACGGGGTTTTTGGATGCGGCACTAAGCACTAAGCTTAACCTTTCGATGCAGTAAGTCGACGAAATGCTTACCGTATTGATAGGGTTAGTGAAAACAAGTCTATGAATTACCCAGTCAAAAACCCCTTATATGGAAAGCGGTTCCGGTCCCTGCCACCGAGACGTACACTCAAGAAACCCTATTTAACAGTATTTAGAGAACGGTTGTCGAAAGGAAAAAGAGGAGGAGAGGTTTCAGGAATATTCTCACTGTGTAATGGTAACGTGTACGACTACACGCTAAGCCTTCAGCAATATATTATGTATATGTAACTTTGGTGTATGTACAAATATAATGGTATGTACAATGCACAAAATATTACATTGTATAAATGACGGGTAAAGGAGGAACAAAGGCGGAATCTTACGTAAGGGAAGTCCGTTTTTGCGAGACAATGCCCGTTCATTTCTTTTTCTGTTTTTGCAATCAGTTTTATCGAATCAACCAACGAAAGTTGCACTGTTTTCTAGACGTGATAGAATTTGAAAAATTCATCTAAAATTGGAAACTATGCAAATTAAATTATGTTTTCAAGTTGGTGAGAATCGCGTTTTCGATGATAGTTGTTATATCATCAATTCATGACGTTTTCAATATCATCATATGGGTATCGTTATAATTATATACGTATCATAATTATCATTGGTATCACGATCACCATAAATATCAAAATCATTCTAAGGTCTTTTAACAACTATAAGTATAATATGCTGCGTGTGGAATTAAATTTAAAAAGCATTTGGTCAAAACAACGTCAGTGAAAATATATTTATGGAAACAAATGATTTTAATGCGACTCAACCATTCATGTCATATTATTTTAATAAATGAAAACAGGTGGACCGCTACACAAATATTTTCACATGATAGTAATAATATGTCACAATATATTTTTATTAAATATCCGCGTATACATAAAACGCTGTCACTTTCAGCTATTAATTGATTAAAAGTCAGTTTTGATGAATTAGCTGTGCCATGTACATTAAAGCCTCACCCAACAGAAGCGGTGGCGATGGCGGTGCGGTCACGGTGGCGACCCTTTTTTTTGAGAGATTTGCTGATGCCACCAGGTTTTTTTTGGGGGTGAGAAACTTAAGAGGAAATACTGATGTAGACTGAATTGAAAAATATGTATGAAAAGTAGACAAAATCAACGTTTCGTAGTCCCCTGATTCCTCCTCCAAAACTGAACCGATTTAATTACTTTTTTCATTAAAAATTCAAGAAATGCTTTGCTTGGCATGGCTTTATATAATCTCGTCAAATTTCGAAAAAACAGCGGAAAATCTGGTAAATTTTTAAGGTTTTTAAAGGTTTATATCTTTTTTAATAATGAATTTATTGAAATGAAACAACTTTTACGGATCTACTCGCGTTTATTTTACACATCACTTTTAATTAATGTTTATTCTGACGTTTCAAACCCTTTGCAGGGTCCGTGGTCACAGGGAGACTTTATGGAAAAAAAAACACAGCCACAGCCTTTCTTTAATTTTTAATGAAAAAATAATTAAATCGGTCCAGTTTTGGAGGAGGAATCAGGGGACTACGAAACGTTGATTTTGTCTACTTTTCATACATATTTTTAAATTCAGTCGACTTTAGTAATTCCTCTTAAAGGGTTTCTTAAGCCGTGTGAAACTAAGCAACGTCAGAAGTTTTCTAGAGAAAACAGCATCACGCACTTGTGCGTGTTCTCGCGCCCTACTAGATTCAAGTGCGTGATGCCATTCCCACTAGAAAACCCCCAAAGGTGATTCGTTTCACACGGCTTGACCCTTTAAGTTTCTCGCCGCCCCCAAACAAGCCAACAATTAGCTTGTTTTACCGCTTATACCATGGCGAGTGCTCTGAAGAGCTCTTTGACCTCATCCCACCTTCTCCCTTTCTTCATAGGAGTACACGTGCTGCTCTTCGGAGTCACCGCTTCACTGTCTCAAATATCCCATCGCGCACAAAGAAATTTGGAGACTCGTTTCTTTGTCGCACCTCCAAAAGATGGAATAGTCTACCAGCACACGTTTTCCCTCCTTCCTATGATATGGGGTCCTTCAAGAGAGGCGTGAAGTTCGGATCGGATCGGATCTTTGTTCTACGAGTACGGTGTCTTTGACCTAAGTGAGTGTGCATGTGTAGTGTGTCATGTGAATGTGTGGGTGTTGTGGCATTTTGAGGATTGCCATGAGCGAGACTGGTGTGCCCGCGCCTCACAAAACACGAGCTTCGGCAAAAAGGACGGGGCAAGCGGTCGCGGGCGCCCGCCTGTAGATCGCAACTTGCCCGCGCTTATTTTAACCTTTTCACCGCCCAACTATCCTGCACGCGATGTCCCGCTGTACGCCAACGTATAAATGTATTTTAACAAAGCAGGTACAAAGAAGAACTTCTATAGAAGTGCTGGCGTGGATGGCACGAAAATCTCAAACTTCTATCTTCTATAGAAGTTGTTGCCGGTAAAAAGGTTAAATAAGTACTTCATAATATTATACTGACTAATACATCCGACGTGCCCGCAAATCGCCTCTGTTTGGGCGAGGCTTAAAGCTCTCGCAGCAACGCAACATGGCTCTGGCGGGCGGGCGGATTCGTTCTCAATAACATTACACTTCCATTTTGCTTACATCCATCTTCGTCCGCGAGCGTTTGTTTATATCCACCTTACGAATCCCTCGTGGGAACTACTAGGGTCCTGTCCTGTATCTAAACGTTCTATACATTTTCAATTATGATCAAAAGGATCCTGTGCTTCGGAAGACACGTTGAGTCGTTAACTCCGGTTGTTGCAGATGCTACTGGTAGTCGTTAAAACCCACAAACACACATTGGATCAGACCGTTTGGTTATAGTGTGAACACATATGAAAAGGCCTGAGCCTGTTGAATTTCTTATAAAATTTATGCAAAAATTAATATCCTGAAACTCCCCAATTTAGTGCTATGCTCCATTGTTCTTGATACAATTAATTTTTCTACGTATGACCACACCGCATACAGGAGCGATAGGCGATAGACGTGTACCATACTTACTTCCAGTGTTAAAATTATTTCAAATAATTAAATTAAATATTCCTCTCAACTAAAAAAACATTTCTTTTTCATTCATTTTTCATTCATTTTGACCCACGATCTCCTATCAAGCCCAGCAGAAGAACGTGTATAAGCTGACTATGATGATAAACGACATACAGGGTGTCCCAAAAATGGCACGCCAGGCTGACACTGGAGATAGCTTAGCTATAAACCTATCAGATAAAAATAACATGACTCTAGTAAAAGTCTCTTAGTTTTGGAGAAAATGCCACTTTTTTCTTTTCTAAAAACTCCACTTTTAGTATGTTTTTTTTAAATATTTTTTTGATTATTATTTTTTTCTTTGTTTTTTTTATCTGATAGGTTTATAGTTAAGCTATCTTCAGTGTCAGCCTGGCGTGCCATTTTTGGGACACCCTGTATATGTTTGTAAAGGTCGTTACTTCTTTAGAAAGCTGTGCAGTTTCTTGTTCCTATTTTCTTCTTCACAAAAGACATGCTGAATGGATAGTAATATTTTACCTAGGTAAAATATTTTCGGCCGATACTAATAAAAGTGATTTTAAGTTAATTCTAATAAAGATGTTTTGAATTAATGATCAGAGGACTGATACCTCTTTATGCTGCAATTCTAAAACCTTACACCAATCAAATGAAAAACTATAAACTATTTTACTCGGGTTTACCCTCAGCTCAATTCTGTGGTAAACCCAAGTGAAAAGACGCTCAACATACTAAACCCTTATGATTTCGCTGTAAATCTGTTTCTAAACTTCATTAAATTTATTTATGATCACACGTTCGTGGTAGGGCTTCTTATCCACTTGAGTAATACTCCACTCCATGTAATTCGGGCGAGACAACTGGGGATTATGTACGCGCCGACGGTATGTACACAAAAAGAGTTTATAAACTCAGACACCTCTTCTAATAAGCAACCACTCAAACTAAATTAAACAATCAAGTGATACAATGTCGGGATTATTTTTCACTTTCATCTGAAAACAAAAGTTTTTGTAATAGAAAAACTTTTAATATATTAAATTGTTATCAAAATTGTAATTTGTTGTTTTTGTGTTCATATACAAAAACATTTTACGAATCTACTTGCCTTTTATTTTACATAATTATTTTTTTATTCTGCTAGGAACCCTTTACACTTTCACAAGCTGTGGTAATAATAAAACTTCGATTTCGCTAAAAAAATTTTCATGAAAGTTATAATCTCTATAATCTATAATCTCAATCTCCATTGTGGTTATAAAGAAACAACGGAAACGTATCTATGGTAACCCACCTTTGATATACAAATCAAAGATATAAGCCGCGATCACTTACCCCATCGCAACAAATCCCGATCCGCAGTCGGCGAGTCGAGCAAAAGTTGTGTCATCACATCATGTATCACTGGCGATAACGCTTGCCCCAACGCTTGCGAAGCCTACATTACCCACCCTCAACTTTGAACTTTATTACGCTCGCAATAAAGGCTTGTAGGATGCAGCGACCCCACAGCGTCGGTCGTGGCGTGGTGCCAACACAGAAAAACCACTGGAAAACTTTCCCCGCTTTATGTGCGGCCAGTTTTTTGGCCGGCAACTGACGATACACGCTCTGTGACGCCACCATATTTTTTTGTGAAAACCCATTTTTCATATTTCGGCTTCCAAATCTGAAACAGATAAAAAGTTTAAACAGCAATTCCCGTGAAATGAAACGTTTTAACGGCCAGCATTAAACGTATTACCGCGGTGGGAATTGGAATCATCATCGTTTGGGAGACGTTGCTAACGGAAAATGTTTCATAATAATACATTTTTATACAACGTAGACGTTATTAATCTGGATTGGATTGATTAAATAAATATCTTGAAACAAAAATCTTTCGACGACTTACGACTCTCGTGACTACTTTCACTAATATACCAACTCTTAATTATCTTTTGCGTTCCATTTTTAAACAAAGTTTTCGACGGAGTCTTATTAGGTACCTATGTTTCGATCGAGTTACACCTGTCAGGGTCACGGTTCCGTTGATAGCTTTATTGTTTGTTATTAAATAATGATGAAAATTGCAACAAAAAAACTTACAACTGCCACTGTTTGTGAATTCTGCACACGCGTTCTCGTATGTCGCAAACGCCAAGTTCTTCTAACCTAAAGTAAAATAAATAACTGTGTGCGTGGCGTGAAAGGCTGTTTTTTATCGTAAAATGGTCGATGGCAAGATAAATGGCAATCTTTATCTGCGAGCCCACATTTGAATGCCAGTGTTCCCTGTTTGGTAAAGTTTGGATGGAAATAGATGACACCTACATTTTAGGCTTTAAGAACATTCTTTTAGTAGAATTATGTATTTTTAATGGATTGATGGAGCTGATATTATTTAAAAATGTGTGTTTATTTGATTGCATTAAAAAAAATCTAGAAATGATTGCAATTACTAATAGGATAGATTATGATATATTAAAAAAATACTTTAAAAATAATAAAACATCTAATTAAATGAAATACAAACTAATAAATAAATAAAAATAAAAAATAAAAGCTAGCAAACTCGTCGTAGCGTTTACCTAACCAGCCACATCGACGATTATTCGAACAGGAAGCAACAACTTATTCGTTAATATCGCCAGATATAACCCAACAAATACTAAAGAACCTTAAACGAATACCCTTGCGTACAGTCAACAGCAAAGGTAACTGATGATTGGTCAAGTTTCAAAATATGAAATCAGTATGAAAGTCAAAACTTTTTAAACGCACATCGAAAAACCTTCGAGTGTCTACTAGTACCTGCAGACTTTGACTGTAGTTATATAGAAAATATCGACTTACACTATCGAAACTTAATTTTTAAATCTAATAAATATCATCTACTTTTCTGTTGACTGTACTTATACAAGTACCCTTCCAAGAGCATTAATATCAAAACAAGAAAAACAAGTAGCGCAGCAGGGCTGTCACGCACACTCCTCCCACATCAAACAAAGGGCTGGAGATACAATACGCCACGTATGTGCACACTCGTGAGGCAGACGACGTTAGTGCGAGGAACTACCACAAAAAAGTATAAATCCCTTCTAAGGGCGTAATAAATTGGTGTAACGAGCGCCGGGAATCTTGTTAGGGCGAGACGGGCCATAAAGCGGGCAGCATCCCACGCGTAACACCAGACGTGCCCTGTGGGATTTCTGGGACTCTGAGCAGTGAGCTCGCTAGGCGAGAAGGACGCAGGTCAAGACATGAGAAGACTTGCGAGATAACTAAATGCAAACTGCTTAATAGAGGCATGTCGTTTTAAACTAGACGTTTATACCCAATTAGTCAACTATGGTCACGAAATTACGGTAATAATGGTAAAAAGGATGAAAACGCCCAGTTAAATTGTATGCCTTAGGCTACTAAGTACTTTTTTAAGTTTGAGATAAACCCCGTCAAAAACTTTGTTTAAAATGGAACCCGGAAGTCATGTATGTGAATATATGTGTACATCATGCATACAAAAGTATGCCTAAAGTTATTCGACGTTCAAAAGTAACGCAATGCCACGTTTCGGGGTGCTGCAACAAGTTTTCAAATAAGGGAAAGTTCAAGCGGCAAGTTAAACAACACATTTGTGACACTATTACAAAAAAAAAAGAAAAAACTAAGAAACCATGTCGTCAATTTAAAACATAATAAAAACTACGTCAAACATACACAATCGGTAATCGTACCCAATTCTTTTTATAGCAAATTGTTTTATTTCGTTAATTGACAGTGTGAGTTGTAATGAATTCGTTATGATATGGAACGTCGTGTTTACTTCACAAAAAAAAGATTTAACCGTGTTTTGCAATTGTGCAAATTTTGGAACATAATTTTATTTAGTTGTAACATCGATGATCTGGTTCCCTAAAAAACAATTTGCCCTTTCCAATACGGATCCATATAAAGGTCAACAAAGAACCCTCACACAGTTTCGAATGTGACTTTTATGCGTTTTATTCCAGAATTTCGTCAAACATCAAAACTCAAGTTACTTAACGGTTATGCAGTGGGAGTACGTCTTCATATTTTTAATGTTAGTTTTATTACATCGATCGCATTCTTATGGCAATAGTTGGGTAACAACTTTTTGTAATGGAATAAAAATAGTGATGCCAAAGTTCCAACCAATTGATCGGTAGAGTAATAGTGTAATCGATTTCGGCGTAGATAGGTACAGTCGACAGCAAAAGTAGATGATATTTACTAGATTTCAAAATTAAGTTTCGATAGTGTAAGTCGGTATTTTCTATATAACTACAGTCAAAGTCTGCAGGTACTAGTAGACACTCGAAGGTTTTTCGATAAGCGTTTAAAAAGTTTTGATTTTCATACTGATTTCATATTTTGAAACTTGACCAATCATTAGTTACCTTTGCTGTTGACTGTACAAAAAGGGTGTGTTTTAGAGAGTTTGCTGATTGCCTCAGACGGCATTTTCAGCTTCACCGGGCTTTTGGGAGCGGTGAGAAACTTAAAGGGTTCCTCAAGCCGTGTGAAACGAAGCACCGTCAAAGGTTTTCTAGAGGGTACGGCATCACGCACTAGTGCGTATCCCCGTGCCGTGATTCGGATCGTAAAGGGTGCGTTGCACCATCCAACGTCATTGTCAAATCAATAATTTGGCGATAAATAATAAATAAATAAATAAACTTTCCTACACTAACACCAATTATCTAGCCCAAGAGAAGCTTCATTATGAAACTCGTTAAATGGTTACTAGACACGGATAAACATACTTAAAGTACTTAAATACACACTTATTATACATAAAGCTCCCAGACTCGAGACAACTTAGAAAAACAATAATTTCTAAATTGACCCGACCGGGGATCGAACCCGTCCCGGGTTCTCAGAGATGGCGACACCATGAAAACCAGTGTTCAAGCCACTCGACCAAGGAGGTCGTTTATAAATAAAATATAAGTAAAAATGAGTTGCATCATGTAACAATCGGTAAAATGACGATGATAGACGTCATATTTTAACGTTAACCATAATTGCTGAATTTTGGCTGGTTAAGCTTCATGTTAATAGCAGCATATTTATAGTTAATGCATTGCTATTAAAAAATCTTATATCACGAACAATGGCCACATGAAAAAGCTTTTTCCTTCCTTATTTTGGGTTAGCAAAGTATAAAATGGCTATCAGTTTTGCCTAGCATTGAAGGACAGGCTGACTCCAACGCTACTATACGCATTACCGAAACCACCATTAACTAAATGTGACAACATAACAAGAAATTGCTTAAGAGTATTTTACGAAGGCTTGACTATGTGTCCATAGTTTGAGAAACTAAACTAAACTAAACTTTCCTACACTCACACCAATTATCTAGCCCAAGAGAAGCTTCGTTATGAAATTCGTTAAATGGTTACTAGACAACGGATAAACATACTTAAAATACTTAAATACATACTTGTTATACACAGAAAACTCCCAGACCCGAGACAGTTTAGAAAAACAATAATTTCTAAATTGACCCGACCGGGAATCGAACCCGGAACCTCAGAGATGGCGACACCATGAAAAACCGGTGTACAAACCACTCGACCAAGGAGGTCGTCAACCTACAACACTGAACCAAGAGGAAACTAGGGGCACTTAGTTAAATAGTGTCGTAAAAATATCGATCAATAAGTTCTGTAAAGTAATTTTAATTATTTAGTAAGTAATTGTTAATATTTTTCTATAAAACGTACTAAGTGTCCACGAGAACGCTACCGACAAACCGTTTTACGATTTGGCAGAGTTTTGCATAAAATAACTTTGTAATTTTTTTTTTGGAAAAATAAATTTAAAAAAAACCTTACTGAGCAAGCAAGTGTTATGGCCTGATCTTTCCACCTTATTGTTCATTTGCGAAGGCCTGAGTTCAGCAGTAGGCTGTTTATAGACCAAGGATGGTGATGATGAATGACAGACAAATTGTAATTAAACGGGTGATTGATTACGCTCGCATAATAGATAGCACTTTGAACTAAAAGGAGCAACCGGAAGCAAATTTCGCAACCACATTTTATAAGAAAAATGTCCTTTGAACAATGTTTTAACTACTTTTGGAAATAAAAACTTGCCTTGGTTTAAAAATATATTATGATTGATGTTTGTTTTATATGTAGCATTTATCAGTGTCGCCCGTTATAAAAATACTTTTAGCAAAACTGTAAAGACTGTCTTAATATATTCTTATTCACGGGAAAAGTTAAAATTTGACAATACCATTTTGCGAATATTAATTTGTTTGCTTATTGTTTTGTAAAGTTTATTTAGCGGAAACAAAATTGAAAGTATGATGCTCTCTCTACAAATCTTTCTTATTATTCAAAATAACAGTTTAACGATTTTTTGTTTATAGAATTTTTATCTACTCGCTTTTTTATTACTTTATATTTTTAGCGTGGCATTTCCGTCTCTTGACACCCTATTATTGCATGCACGTAATGGGTATTTGTATTAAAAAAATAAATAAATAAAAAGGCCTTTATTTTCTTTGACAATGATTTTTCCGACATCCGGCGTAACGTTGTCAGGTTGTCCCTTGACAAAGGCCTCCTCCAGGGCATTCCACTTGTACGTATTGTATTATTACAAAAGCACAACGAGTACGACCCACCGTATTAAATTTAAATATAGTCTATTCTAATATATTATTTTACGAAGACATATGTTGTGTTTGTAAAGAGTTCGAAAGGACAGCCATTACCCATCTATAGACACGACGACTTGATTTCAATCATGGAGGCCTTTGCCCAGAAGTGGGACACTATATAGGCTATTTACTTACTTTGTTTAAGTAAAAAAAACATATGTTTAGTAAAGAGAACAGGCTATAATTTCGGTTTTATAGTATATAATCTATACAAAGTGTAGCATCTCCTTGGTTCGTTATCTATTATGCCTGTAGCAATACCTTAACTCGATTAAAATTAAAGGAGTTCTTGGCGGGAAAGTGAAGAGTAGCGTTCGCGATTTTGTTATATTTTCTAGGTACGAACGAACATTTTAATATATTATTCTCAAGTGTACGTGAAGGGAAGGGCCATTCTTAGCAAACGAAACAAAACACTGCAACGACACTTTTTACATTCTCTCAAGAGACCTGCTGAAGCTTTTTGTAAATTCCACAATTCTACATAAGCAATAACAGCGTTTGGGTTTATCTGATGACATTTCGCTGAGTCTGAAGTCTTTTGGTATCTCTTTATGTTTTTAAATGAGAATAACCCCACCGATTTTCTGTGTAACAACAAACAATTATTCTTTCTTTCTTTCGGGGAATATTATTGATCATCCATCAGGTCTAATAGGTAGTGTAAGCCAACAATGTTTTCGCCAGAACGATTTGTATCAATACATACCCTCACGTGGATGTGTGTAGGCTGATGATGATGATGATACCCTCACGTCCCCTCCCGTCTCCCAAAAAGGGTCGATCAGGGATGGGCTAACTACGGCCCACGGGCCATCTCCGGCCCGTGAATGATTGAAGTCCAGCCCGCGACCATCAAACAAAAATTTTAGTGTGTGTGTGTTTCAGAAAACTCATACCTACCAATATTTTTATTTCACAAAAAAAAATTATTGAAAATATCCAGTCTGGCCCGCCATAGATTTTGTTAGTAAATATTAAATGAAATTTTATGCTCTATCTACCCCATCCCTGGGGTAGATAGAGCATAAAATACACCAATTTTGAGTAAACTCACCATGACTCACCTCATCGCCACATTTAGCATTTATAGGGTACCAAAGTACCGCTCGCTGGAGCGATAGGGTGGACGCTGACCTGGTCGACCTCGGAGCCGTCAACTGGCACTAGACTGCAATGGACAGGGGAAAGTGGCGAGTTCTCGTTTCGGAGGCCAAGACTCACTTATGGTTCCCTGCGCCAATGAAGTAAGTAAAGTGGAATAGATAAGATCAGTGACAGGTTGCTAGCTGATCGCCTGTAGGCTTAGCCAAAGCAACATTAAGAAAACGATAGAGAAGTTCGAAAAGAATAAAATGTATGGGATTGACATAAGCCGCGCTAAATCACGTGGTCAATCTTATGTCAATTCCATACATTTTATTATTTTCGAACTTCGAAAAAAAACAGCACTTACTCTAAAACAAAGCCACGTGATGTTGACGTTGACTTAGTCAACACGACAATTACAGTTAATTTAATGCTCGCTTCTTCAGCTTCGGCGTGATGAATGCGTGAAGTAATTACATTTGCAACTGTTCCGTATGAGACAAGGGCTTTTATGCGGGAGGTGGAGCCACCAATTACCTTCTGGCGCAGTATTAAAGTCCTTTTAGTGAAACCCTTCTGTGTTTCGGAAACAAGCAAGCAGCGGTAGAATACACGCACAAAATGTATGTATACGAGTGTATAGAAAAATAAGGTGAAGTCACTAATTATTTTGTATAAGCAAGCTCAGAAGCATTTTAAAATAGACGTGATCCTACCAGCGACTCTAAATGTAGTCATCAATCGGCAGGAGCATGAAAATCCACTTGGCAGGCTGCTCAGTAGACCTTTACAAAAATAGTTAAAATCCACTAGTTTTTATACACGCAAAATTTGGGTAAGTCACGTGAAAATAGGGTCTCAAATAAATAAATAAAATCGGATTTGAAGAGTTATTCTTTACATACAATCCATATTGTATCTATACACATAGCGGTATGGTTTATGGGTACTTATACCTATATCTATACAGGTATAGGGATGCGTTAAAATATTTACATTCAAACAAAGGTTTCCATGCTATAGATACTACCTACATACCAATGTATACAACTATAAAAATTTACAAAACTTACATTCATGTTACAAACGATCATAAGTAGACCAATGTGTTGTCCAAGATAACAATACCCACCTATTGTTTGTAATGTTAGTGAATTATCTTACTAGAGAGGACTTCAATGCGTTAGCCGAATCTCCCATTAATCTTGTCACAGGCGACATAATGAGTCGTCATTTCGTAGTGAAGCTAGTAATTAATTGCGTTAAAGTGCTGCTGATTACTTAGGTTGCAGACGGACTATACACAGCGTGTCTTTGAAATATAGGCGAATTAAGTTTCGTACTTTATTATAATCAGCCCTGTTAGTCCACTCCCGAACATAGGCCTCTCTCAAAGCATACTTCAGGCGTCAACAGGCGAGTACTGCCGCCTCCTTCTCCCGCTACGTCTGCGCTGGATCAGGTCCGCCAGATTGTTTCCTCGCGGGCCCTTTCCGCAGCCTCCATTTGCAAAATCACCGATTCGCAAAAGGAGGCCAATGCCGTCCATGACCTCGGAGCGTTGCAGCGGCCTCATGTCGCTGTAGCATGTGCTGAGGCTGGGTCCTAGTTGGCCACGCTTTGTCTTCTGTTTTTGTTTTTATTTGTGTACTTTTGTTTTTTCAATGTTTTTTACATGTAATTAATTTGTGTTGTACTTAGTGTGTGCCAATAAATGTATTTCTTCTTCTTCTTTCTTCTTCTATCCAGCATAGTTTTTACCATGGTGGATAGGGAGAGGTACCAACCCTATAATGCATGTAAGGGTGTGATGCTGCGCAGCCCAAGCTCTTCATACCACCAGGGTGTAATCGGCTGTGTCCTCCGCAGCTCCACACTCATGGCACACCGGGGTTGGGCCTCTTCTGGCAACCTTGAATAGGTACCGTCTGAAGCAGCCGTGCCCAGACTGTACCTGGGCAAGTCGGAAGGAGAAGCTGCCGAGCTTCCATTCCAGCCAGTCTTTTAGGACCGGCAGGAATCTTTCTAACGTGCATATTCATCGCGAGGATTGAGTGAGCGAGTGCGTCCATGCGAGGATCTTTTAGGGTCTCCACCCATTACTCATAAAGGACTTCTCGTGCCTGCTGACGGACCCTCGCCACATCCAACTGCTGACAGCAACCTTTCATATTGTCACTCCACTTTACCGAAAGGCGTCTGACACTAAACCCCTTACAAATAAACAAAGAATAAGGTCCGAATAGTTATTTCGTGTATTGTTCCTGTCATCTAAACGTCATTTCAAATATTTATGTATTAAATTAAAGCGTAAGACGATTTTTGTCCCAGTGATTATGGGACGATAGCTGCAAATAAAAAATCGGTTATGGTCTCATTTTGAAGAGCTCCAGCCGTAGATGTGCAGAAAAATAAAGAAACCGGTCATGGGTTTCGAAATTCCTAAAAAATCTGTTGATTAAACGCGAAGTTTTGCGGGCGATCCACTAGTTAGAGTAAAAGTCACAAAACACGGAATAACTATTCGGACCTTATTCTTTGTTTATTTGTAAGACCCGTTTACCAAAACTCGGTATGTATGCCCAAAGGGATATTGCAAGTTTTATTTACTATACGTATTCAATTAATCACGTAAACGAAAATAAGCATTTGTTTGGCAAATTTTTAACTTATCTCCACCAGCAGGCGCTACCATACAAATTCGAACGGATCGAATGGCAAATAAAACAAGCACAGCGCGCTAGGCACCTAGAACATATTTTAGTTGCAAACAATACAAACAATAATAAAAGAATTTATTATTATGAATAAGACCGTGACAGAACGGCGAAGCGTAAAAGTTATCTAATTTGTACAAAAAAATAGCACTAACGGCTTGTAAGTCGCTTGTAGGCGAGCGTCCGATAAATAATTTGTTAGAAGCGCGTTTGTTATGATAAATTTACAAATAAATTATTTATATCAAAAGCTTAAAAACTTTTATTTTATAGGGTATTCATATTGTCTGTGCAAATTTATAATGATATATTGTTTGTTTGCTCGCGTCTAAAACCTTCGAATGCAAAGATAGATAAAAATAGATATTTCATTGCGTAAATCCGCGATGAATAAATCAAAAAGTCGTTAAAATAATATTAAATAAGCTCTTAATAATCTACAGACAAACGTTTTAATTAATATCATATTTTCCCAAGTCGGTTACAGAAACCCCAGGAGTTCAATTTACTAATGAATTTCACATCAACTAATTGTTATTTATGAATTTGTACAGCCTAGGGATACAAAACAGAACGTTTTAGACAATTTATAACAAAACACAGCACATTCAAAACCTGTTAATTACCGACTACCGAAATGAAAGTGAGCTGCTTGCTAAATTTATAGTTTTAATTGTACGTTTCGAACTTAATTTATAAATATATGTAAGTATAAGTAATTAATTATTACCGTAATCAATGGCTTCGCGTTTAGCATTTAGCCAATTTCAAAGAATCATGAATTACTGCAGACCGTTTAGAAAAGAAAAGTTAAATATCTTGGCCATGTCTCGCGGCATGAGAGATACCAACTTCTCCAGCTGATAATGATAAGCAAGCTAAAGGCAAACGACGAGCTGGAAGACGGAAAAAATCGTGGCTACGAACATCCGAGAATGGACAAGCATTGCCAGGGTTGAAGATCTATTTCGCTTGGCGCAGGATAGAGAGAGAAGTTCGCTGAGCTGACGGCCAACCTCCTGTAGTGGAGAGGCACTGCAAGAAGAAAAATAAGTAGTAAGGGTACATTGTACGGAAGATAGAAATTTAAATAGAGTCTCACAACACGTGTTATTACGGAAAGCACTCGGGTGAAACTCATTTATAGGTATTGCATGATTTGGTAATGACATAATTTTATGGAAATGTCGTTACTTTGCGCTCATTCTTCTCCATGATATTAGTGGTCCTGAATTTGTATTAGGAAAAAATACTCGGACTATTTAAAAGTATATTACAGTTTTATGTTTATTTAAATAAAAATGTTGGGATTCAATATAGTGTGGAGTGGGTGTTGGATTATGACCCGATCTTCAAAATTTTTTTTTAATTTTTCCAGCGTGTGACATTTAAAGGCTAATAATATAGGTTAGAAATACTGTGTTCAATTATTTCCAAGTGAAATACTTTGATAAGTACACGATCGAGATGAAAGAAAACAATACATGATTGTATAAACGCCAATTAATTTTGGGAAAATTGTACAACAACACGCGCTTTTGTTATCGCGGAAACGATGTCTGGACTTAGGCACATCGTCCGCCAAAGTTAGATAATTATCTTTTCCATAACAGTTTAGTTAAGTAGCTTAGAAAGAGCTACGGTTCGACAAGAACCAACAATTAATACGTTTTCCTTTAATAATTATTAAAATAGGGATCAGCCGCTGATGTTTTACTTTATCAACGACTAGCTGCGCCCACGACTTTGTCCGCGTGGCATAGTGACTTTCGGCAGCATTTATTTATTATTATTTTTTTAGGCTAATTATTTTGCAAATAAAACATACCTACATACTAATCAAAAGCCTAAAAAGTAAGTATCAAGCTGCTAGCTTCTGTACATGACGTAATTTCCATACAAACTTTCATCCCCTATTTCAACCTCTTACAGCCCTTTTTTTCGCATTAAAAAGTAGCTTATGTCCTTTCCCAGACTCTAGACTATCTCTGTACCAAATTTCATTTAAATCGGTTCTGTAGTTTAGGCATGATTGGGTAACACACAGACAGACAGAGTTACTTTCGCATTCATAATATTAATAATATATAATAATATTAATAATATTAGTAAACCTTCAATTATCTTCTATATTAATTTTTGGTGACAAAACCTGGTATTGAACACGGGAGTCACTAACTTCTAACTTCACTCTTTTTAATTCGTATAATTGAAAATCAATGATAATGTGTTACTATTCGGACAACTTACTGTTATTAATACAAAATGATGCTACAACAATGATTATGAGCAAATACCAAATGCTCTGTCCGTAACTTTAAAGGCAAATTGTGATTCAGAAAGTGTTAACAAATGTTTTGTTCAACAACAAATATGGAACACTAGCGGCCGCTCGCGGTTTCACCCACGTGGTTTCCGTTCCCGTGAGAATATCGGGATAAAAAACAATCCTATAATCCAGGTTATGAACTATCTGTATGCCAAATTTCATCCAAATCCATTCAGTAGTTTTTACGTGAAAGGGTAACAAACATCCATCCATACTTACAAACTTACATTTCGCGTTTATAATATTAGTAGGATTGTAAACTTCGTGTCCTGTGTGTGACCAAAAACGTTCGTGAACGTTTAGCTCATCTACCTATCTAAAACTGACAAATTTCTTCAATACATTTTCAACCATATACTTAAGGCAAAAAGTTTAAAGTCTATTGAGGTTTGACAGCTTATGGTAAGTTGATCTGCAGGCGTGTGTACGAGTACATGACGTAACGTAACGTTGTGTCACGTAAAGCTGTTGGTTCCGGCTGCATTAGCAGTCGTTAACAACCACCACACCGCACTGGGCCCGCGTGGTGGTGTAGGACCCGTTCTCCCTATCCATACCTACATAGAGAAGGCTGTCCCCAGCAGTGGGGACAAAATAACCTGCTGATAGTGATTGGGCGGTACTGGTTCAAGATAACGCTCGTTTCCCATCTTAGTCGTGGTAGAATGTCTGCGATATTTTATTTCTATAAAAAATATGACCAAGCTTGGCTGCCTTCAGACACAATCATGGTGACAGAGTAATTAATTTTACGCTGTACAGAGCGTTCAAATTTGTCTCCATCGCAAGGTGACAAAGGCTTTTTATGGTGAACATATTTTATATAAGGAATCAGCTTCACAAAGCCCCCGTAATTAATGTTGGAGAACGTCGGTTAGGTTTAATTTAGTTGCCGACGCAAGCCAGGCAATTGTCTACCGCGTACGCTAATACACGTACCAAGTAAATTCTATTATATTTCCCTTACAAACTGCACACACACCTGAATTTTTACAGTTACAGTTGGTTAAGTTTTCGGAGAAGGAGCTCGATGGCGCAGTGTTTAACGCGCCCGGTCTGCGATTGGTAAGGTTAAGCAACATTCGCAAAGGCCGGTCATCGGATGGGTGGAAAAAATGTATTAACTCGAGGTCTTCGTGCTTCGGAGGGCACGTTAATCTTAATATTAATTTAAAGATCGATGCAGTGTGATAAAAACCAATATTGGTTTGTCCACACACCGGCACTCACCGCCTTACGCTCACAATATACAGAAAAATAAAAATAAAAATAGTCAAACAATGTGCTGGACGAAAGATGATCAGACTAAAGGCTAAAATGTTAATTTCTAATTGTCTATTGCTTTAAAGTTTTAAAACTTATTATGTCTATTTCGGTCCGGTCACCAAGGTCCAATTCCCTAAATGTCCAGTTTTCGAAAGTCTATTGTCTGAAAGTCCATTCCTCAAATGTCTAATTCCTTGAATGTCTATTCCCCGAACGTCTATTTACCTGTGTGTCTATTCTCCGAATGCCTGTATACTTGTACGCCTATTTACTGGTATTTCTAATTACCTTATTGATTATTTGAGTATTGAAACAAAAGCAAACCGTGCCACTATTGGTTATTACAGTAATGATATTTCATATAATTCTTCTTATTTTTGCTGTGGCTTTAATGTCATCAGAATAATTAAAAACGGCGTTTTTATCATGTTTATTAATAACGGTATTATAATTATTTATATTTCTACATAAGCAAAAGCGGTAAGCGACATAAGTGAAAGCAAAATATTGTTTTAGCTTATTTTCACTGTTTACTTATCAACTCAAAAACTTTGAAACGAAGCAGGTAAGCCGTAGGTATTCTGAATGTGACTATAACCAGTTTTAAACAAAATGCTTAACGTGGTTTGATGGAAACGACTTAGTTATAGGCTTATAGGTATCCTAGGCATATACAAAAGAGGTACGTATATTCCTAGGGCACATTGTCGTTGACGTTGTCTCTGTGCGCGCGCGTTCGCTCAATTAATTTTAACGTCTGACGCCCCGCAGGTTCACATGTGAATCTATAACAATTGGTTTTCAATTGTGTCTGGTTTTACGGTGCCTGATTGATTAACCGCCACTGTGGTCTAGTGGTCTAATTCCCAGGTCCACCGGTTTAATTCCCAGTGGAGGATACATGTTTGTGTACTCGGTTTGGCTGGTTTGTTGTCCCTGTGTGGTGCCGGGGATAAAGAATTGCACCACCCCATCTCTTCCCGTGGGTGTCGTAAAAGCCGACTAAGGGACCATTCCAGAGGATGGGCAGCAGCATCTCTCTGAGGTTACCCTCAACCTACTGCGATCGCCAACCCGCCTGCCAAGCGTGGCGATTATGGCAAATACCCCCCCATGATGATTTGGGGGAGGCCTTTTGTCCAGCAGTGGACGTCTTTTGGCTGAGATGATGATGATGATGAGGGCTTGTTTGTCAACCTGGTTAGCTATAACATCAATGTTTGTAGCATTGTTGTGTTCCGGCAGCTAGAGATAAGATAGCCAGTGCCTCAGTAGTTGAGGATCCCGGGTGAAGTGCGCTTCCACCATCGGCCTCATCATCACTTAACATCAGGTGATATGAAAGTCAAGTTCTTACCCGTAAGATATATTTAAAAAAGAAGATACCTGCGATTGCTGTATATTATTAATATTAATGATGATTAATGATTATTGCTTTTATTGTGTTTTCTATGTATAATAAGTACGTATTTGTGTAAGTAAGTAAGTAAGTATTTTAAGTATAAATAAATAAATAAATTTTTCCTACACTCACACCAATTATCTAGTCCAAGAGAAGCTTCGTTATGAAACTCGTTATATGGTAACTAGACAACGGATAAACATACTTAAAATACTTAAATACATACTTATTATACAAAGAAAACACCCAAACCCGAGACAATTTAGAAAAACAATAATTTCTAATTTGACCCGACCGGGGATCGAACCCGGGACCTTAGAGATGGCGACACCATGAAAACCGGTGTGCAAGCCACTCGACCAAGGAGGTCGTCGTATGTTTATCTGTTGCCTAGTAACCATTTAACGAGTTTCGTAACGAAGCTTCTCTTGGGCTAGATAATTGGTGTGAGTGTAGGAAAGTTTATTTGTTTTATTTATTGCTCTTTTTTGTATTTAAGTCCTGGGAACTTAGTATCTAGTCAAACCTAATTTAGTTAAACATTTTGTTTATAATGGAACGCAAAACTTTTAAAACATTTAACCTTTTCACCGCCCTACTATCCTGCACGCGATGTCCCGCTGTACGCCAACGTATAAATGTATTTTAATAAAGTAGGTACAAAGAAGAACTTCTATAGAAATAGTGGCGTGGACGGCACGAAAATCTCAAACTTCTATAGAAGTTGTTGGCGGTAAAAAGGTTAAACTGTATAAAAAAATCTTAGTTCGAAAGTAGGTGCTTCGAAAAGTTGACGCTTTTCTAATTTGGCTCATTATCAATCATTTAGAGCGTTTGGGAATTGCAAGTTTGCCAAGGACTCGAAGGTAACGCTTCACTTATTAATTTACGCTTTTTCAATTTACATAGAACTTGAAATGTTCCGCGAACATTGCTAGTTCGAATAACAATGTTTGATTGGTCGGTACTTCGAACAATACGCTAAGTTTTTTTAATCAAACTGATTAAAAGCAAAGTTCTTTACATATTAAAATAAAATTAAAATTATGAAGTTAATAAAGACTCCTTCTGACGTGACGCAGTCGGGTAAAAATTAAAAGCACTGTAGGGTATTTGAACAAATAATAATTTAATTATATTTTATTATATTTCTTATATTTATATATATAACAAAAGGGAAAGATCCTTACAGTGCTTCAAATAAAACGAATACTGTCAATAAATATTTGTAATTTTAACTTTTTTATTTTTTTATACATAATTTTATTACAAACCCGCGGTATGCGTTGAGAAATCCGATACACATGGGGTCCAACTTGCGATGTCCCGATATCGAGTGCCAACATAAACGAAACTATAGCACAGATATTATAAATAACATGATATGGATGGATGACGCAAAGTTCAAGATCATGTATCGCCTTGCTAACCGTACGACACCGTACGATATTATGTAACATTTAACCACTCCTCATTGAGGTATTCAAATACAGTCTCAAAAGTTACCTTCAAAGGAAATTCCAGCGGCAAAAACCACGCATAAGACAGATGGGGGGCTGCCACACAGCGTTTTCCTCGGGTTGTTTTAATGACGATAAAGATTTTGATAAGAGACGCGGGAACGTCATCGATTGCCATTTTAAAATACAACGATTTAACATCCTAAACTTAATAAATCATCATCATCTCAGCCAAAAGACGTCCATTGCTGGCCAAAGGCCTCCCCCAAGGATCTCCACAACGACCGGTTTTGTGCTGCTCGCATTCAGCGGCTTCCCGCGACCTTCACCAGATCGTCGGTCCACCTTGTTGGAGGCCTGCCCGCATTGCGCTTTCCGGTACGCGGTCGCCACTCCAGGACTATCCCACCCCAGTGGCCATCAGTCCTGCGAGCAATGTGCCCTGCCCACTGCCACTTGAGCTTTGCAAAAATAAATAAATATATAGTATTTTAATAAATCATACTTATTAAAAATTACCTTTGCTTACCTTCTGTCATATTATCTTTGTTTTAGAATTTGGATTGGCATGCCATGACTAGAGATGTAAAATGACTGAATCTGACCAGTCACGATTGTCAAAAACCGTATTTGACCGGTCATTTATTGTCAAATTCAATCAAATTGACTCAAATATATTAATATTTTTAACTGTTAAAGTGACTAAATATAACTAGTGACAACTATTAAATACGATCAATAGAATGTGTAGCACTTATAATGATTTGGTTAACGAGCCTAGGTTTGCGAACATAGACATAATTCGGATTTTTATTGTTATTTCTAAAATTCCATTGTATACGAAAGTGGTTTACGTTTTATTTTTAGAACGTTATTTGGAATTTGTTTGGTTTTGTTTTTAGCTTCGTATGTTTTTTGTAAATTCTGTGTATGCCTGTCATAAATGTCATACATATCTTATTACTACAAACATCTAATTTTAATCAAAACTGTGTGAACATTGTTGGTGTACCTTTCAAAATAAATAAATAAATAAATAAATTTTCATTTCCAATTCCGCCAACATCGCGACACGATTTCAGTTTATTTAAAAAAACAAAATTGTTATTATGTGTTCATGGAGGAGTACGTATCTATGATGTTTATGTCACGTTTCCAAAAAAGTAGTATATTTAAGTATTTATTAGCTAAAGAAAATTCAATTTACTCTTTGTTTACTCATACTGCGGTGGTGCAAGTCGTGACAAGTATCAACTGCGCGTGACGCGGCGTTATAAAAAGAATTTGAAACCTAAATCTAGCTAAACGCTTTTTTTACATTTTTATTCAAAATAAATATTAAAAAACACTAAAGATCATATTGACCATATATGACCCTTTTTGACAGTAAATGACCGTTTTTGACCAATTTGACCGTAATTGACAGTCAGTCAAATTCAGTCACTTTGGTCATTTTCATCTCTAGCCATGACGCTGCAATAGTTAAATGAAAAATATTTATTCAGAACATCTATGACAATTATAATAATTTAACCTAATGGAGATTTCAAATTATAAATATGCAACCGAAATGGTCACCACTCAGCTTATACCATGACATTGACGTGCCAAGGCGCTGAATATAGCTGAATATATATTTGATTTGATTAGCCCAGTCTATGACTTACCTCCTACGGGCTAGCCCCAACAGACATACCTATATATTATTATTATTATTTTGCTTCATTTATAAAATACACATTATTCTAGTATGTTTTAATAGTTTCACCTCTGATCTTACAGTTTATTAGCTCTCTCCATCCGACTGGTTGTCTGGAAGAAATCGCTTAAAAGCGATAAGACCACCAAATTGTAACTTTGTAAATTATTATTTTTTCTGTTCATGATTATGTTTTATAGTGTTGTAATAAAAGTATTAACTATCTATCTATCTATATAGGCAGATTAGAACCGATAGCACTACAACGCCAGGTATTATATCTTTACGGCTATAAACTGGATTAGGTACAGTCACAGCAGCGGTTCAAGATCATGATCTTAGGCTAAATGTTATTTTGTTGCTGCCATAGAGTATTCTCTATACAGTACATAGTATATAAAGAGTTACCTGTTTCATACATGCAATAAGGGTGACACTCCATTGAAACGGCGCGTTGCTGAGCGGAGCAAGCTGTATGGAAATCAACCAATAGAGCCCCTTTATTTAAACTTGATGATTGATGATTTGAATTCTACGCCGCTGCCACTCTGCTGCCGCTGCCAGTTTACGACCTTAGGCTAAATATTATTTTATTGATGCTAACTGGCAACCCTAACGCAAGTAACTCCGAAACTCAATCAAGTTCGCGTAACGCGCGTCCCCGACGGACGGCAGCGTAGCTTAAATGATTATTATGGTCATGTTGCAAAAACATGGCTACGACAGACTTTCAATTTAATAAATTAACGTCACTCAGCGTCTTCTACCGCTTATACCACGGCGAGTGCTCTAAAGAACTGTTTGACTTTATCCCACCTTCTCCCTTCGTCCATAGATAGGAGTACGCGTGCTGCTCTCCAGAGTCACCGCTGTACTGTCTCGAACATTCCATCGCGCACAAAGAAATTTGGTGACACGACTCTTTGTCGCACTTCCAAAAGATGGAATAGTCTACCAGCACACGTTTTCTCTTCTACCTATGATATGGCGTCCCACAAGGTGCTTCTTCATACCTCGTTTGAAGGATCAAACGAGGCATGAAGAAGCACCTTGTGGGCACCGGCAGGGTGAGGGTTACTGATGCAGCGTTGTTTTCACGCTGCACCAGTTGTCCTTGCGTCTGGACTCCGTTTCCACCTAACATCAGGTGGAGTGGAATCATTTGCCGACCCAGGTATAAAAAAATTAAGAAAATCATGACAAAATTATTATGAATTTGCATGCCAGTTTCTGGTGAATAGTGTGCGACTCAACATTAATGTATGTAAGATCTTGTACCACTTTTCATGCAAATAAATATATTCCATTTGATTTGATTTGAATTAAATATATAGTAGTAGTATATAGTATAGAAGTAAGTATAGAAGTTACTTTTCTAGATGTCTCAGTCAAAGGAAGTTTTAAAGCATACAGGTTTTCCTATTTATTAAAACAGATACAAATTGGTTTTACATTTTCTATTCTTGTTTTTGTATTTTAAATAAGATGCTGTCGTAATTATAGAAATAAGCAAAAAATACAACAAACATTCTTTATAACTTTTGATCTGTGATAAATTGATCATGACCAATGACCATTCAAAAATAAGAAAATTGGTAAAAATTCCGGTAACAATTACTTTAAACATTCTTTATCAAGAACAGTAACATTGTTAAGTATAGGTACAAAACTTAAGGTTGACAGAATGAATAATTGCCTTAAGTATAAAAATTATGAATCTGTCGTTTGCTGTCAATACAGAAACAATAGAATTGTAATTGTTTATAGGACGGATCTGGCACTAAGCAGACGAAAGGTTGAATAGTTGTTTAATCATTTTTATACTTACTCTACCCTAACTTTACCTTATATAGTTCTATTAATATAAGCGGAGTTAAGGCAATTATTGTATATATAGGTGCAAAGCTTAAGGTTGTCAGTATTAATTATTGCCTTAAGTATAAAAATTATGAATCTGTCGTTTGCTGTGAATACAGAAACAATAGAATTGCAGGTAATTGTTTGTAGGACGGATCTGGCACTAAGCAGACGAAAGGTTTAAAGCATAGGTGATTTAATCATTTTTATACTTACTCTACCCTAACTTTACCTTAGTTCTATTAATATAAGCGGAATTAAAGCAATTATTAATACTGACAATCTTAAGTTTAAACTAAGAGGTGTAATTCAACAGACAGCGTCATTAAAATTAAAACGGCGCTCATCAAAGCACGCCTGGCTGGCTGGCAAAGAGTAAGAACTTTTTACTCAATTTAAAAGCAATATAAAAATATGAACAAGTACTGGCTGGATTATCATTTAATATTTACATGAAAAACTTTCAGCTCTCCAGAGCTTTTGCTAGGAAACACGCTGTTCGTTACCGTTAGTATCTAAAGCCGAGGTAAACTTCATATTTTTGTTCTTTATGGTTTGATCTAAATCCGCCTGACCAGCAGCAATTTAGTGTTCAAAAATTGTAAACTTGTTTTTAAACTGTTTAGAAATGAAAGGAAGGAAAATTAAATATTTATAAAATACAGTGATTGAATTAAACGCCCACCCGACCCAGCCAGGAATCGAACCTGGGTCTTCCGCAATCCGGGTGGCTGCACTGACCGCTATGCACCGGGAAGGCTGACGTAAGCGCTGAATTTTGTCACTGTGCTTTTTAATTTTTGAGTGCTAATAGCGGCACAGTGTGCCATCTATCCAACGTATTGCAACCGTTGGCCATGCAGATTCACCTTTGCAGATGAAATACCACAAATTTGATAAAATAACGCTATTTTTTTTTTACTGTATTTTATAAACATTTAATTTAGCTTCAGAAGACAGACAGGACTTTCTTCTGCAGGACAGACCCAAATGGCGACTCTTATTATCGGAGGCCAAGACTCACTTTGGGTCGTTGCGCCATTCTAGTTAGTTTTTTAATTTAGCTTCAGTGCAGCAATTAGCACTTGAAAAAAAAAGTAAAAGTTTCTAGTGGTTAAAGTTATAGACGTACGTAGATTAATATTATTATTAGTAAGTTATTATTTTTATATTAAAAAAATAAATTATACGGTTTATGAAACTTTATTTATTTTTTGCTCGTAAAACACTGTGCCTTACAAATAAACAAAAAATATAGTCCGAATAGTTACTCCGTGTTTTGTTCCTGTCATGTAAACGTCATTCCAAATTGGAATGAAAGAGACAAAACACGGATAACTATTCGGACCTTATTCTTTGTTTATTTGTAAGACACTATAATTTTAAGTTAGATTGACAATTAAATAAAAGAGGAGCTCTTTAGCGCAGTGACTACGATCGCTGGAGTTAAGCAACTTCCGCAAAGGCTGGTCATTGAACGGGTGACTAAAATATTCATCTCGAGCTCCTCTGTGCTTCGAAGGCGAGGCTGTATTAGCAATCGTTAACCACCACCAATCCGTATTTAACCCGCGTGGTAGTTTATGGTGCTGATGATGATGATGATAACAATATAGACAATATAAAGTATCCGTAAAGAGTTTCGACATTTTCTATATCCACAGATAAATCAGCTGGCCCCACTCATAGAAGACTCCATGCATATTTAAATAAGACCAAATGCAATCCCGCCTCCACTCTCGAGGGTAAGACAATTTAATCAGACGGCTTAATTCATTTTAAGCCACTCTTACACCGTCGAGATTTGTGTTAGAAAGCGCGAGTCAAAACGCGAACGAGTCTACATCCTACACCCACTCCCCAATTAGGTAGGCATCGCACGTCATCAAAGAGATTTTGACCTAATTAAAAAGAGTGACACGTGAGCTCGTTCATTTTGTTTCTCTTTGTTTGCTAAAAGCCGGTAATAAAGTAAGTAAGTGATAAAGTATAATTAATAATGTTTGTTAGCGCAGTGGCTTGGAGTTGCGGTCGCGGTAGCTACAACTTTAGCAACGTTGGGCACCGGATGGGTGACCGAATTCGTTGAAATACTGAGGGTAAGGGGAGCCGTAGTTTCGTTTGCCGTAAAAACGCAGTCGTGATTAATTCTGATTCTATTTTTTTGGAGAATTTGCTGATGGCCTCAGGCTACCGCTACAGCGAGAAACTGAAAGGTTTCCTTAACTTGTGTGATCGAAACACCGTCCGCTGGTTTTTAAAGGGAATTGCATGTTTTGTATATGCTGTAGGTCACGTGATAGGTTAGAAAATTAATTGAATAAATTTAATTTCGAGGTTTTTTTAAGAACAAAAATCTAGCTCCCTACAAAAAATTTAAAAAAAAAAATTAAAAATATTTATCTTTTCGTTAGCTGTTTTTTGGTATTTCGTGAAAAAATCGTGTTATTTTTTGGGGCCCCCTATTCTACACTCGGACCCATCACGCACTAGCACTAGTGCGTGTCCCAGTTCCCTGCTAGATTTACCGAGGGGTTCAGATTCACACACTAAACAGCATTAGGTTGAAATTAGGTAAGGATGGTGTGTCCTACTGTTCGCTAGGGAAGGCGGAAACAAATGTTTTGCGCAGCAAATTGAGCGGTGCGCTCTAGCGAGCATCAAAGGGCGGTATTAATGTTCTCCTAAACCAAAATTTGCTTAGCCACTTGACAGATGAATTTGTTTTCCTTACCTACTTTGAGACAGAAAGTTTTGAACAAATTATAAATCTTGGCCTATAGCGAGAGCCCGACGACGATTATTTTTCATATTGGTGTGCAAAAATAAACGCATATAATTTCATTTCATGATTCCAGAACTTTATGTTACGGCTATACATGCGGGCCGTAAAGAGTAAAAAAAATGTTCACACGTTAACCGTCGTAAGACAGAGTTGTAAATTTTTTTTTCCTCCTGTATAAGCATTTGGCTTTTGTCTCACCTAATGTTCAGTGATGATAAGGCCGAAGGCAAAAGCGCACATCACCTGGAATCTCTACTGAGGCACTGGCTATCTTATCTCTAGCTGCCGGAACACAACAAAGCTACACACATTGATATTATGGCGACATATTTAGATGGTGGTAGCTAGCTAGGCGGACAAACAAGCCCTACCACAACCAAACCGAGTAAACAAACATATACTCCTCGCTGGGACTCGAACCCAGGACCTTTGAATCTAAGACGAGACCACAGAGGCTAGGTTTTATAAGCATAATAATTAATGCCTATAGAAACCTATTCGTCCTTGCATTATGCATTAAGTTTCAAGTGCTACGACTCAATAAAGCTACGGCAAATACACGTGCTACGGATAACGTTACGGTGGGGAACCAACCAGCGCGTAGCGGAGCGTAGGCTACAGAATACTACGCGCGGTTACCGCAACGGCGACGCTTTCGTAGCTTACAGATAGGGACATCTCTGTAGCGTAGCACGCTAATAGTGAGTTAAAAATGAAGTAGGTGACGGGAGGAGCTATGCCAGCCACCTAGGTACGTAACAGTGAAGTTTCAAATTGCCTTATAGCAACTGTCACATTTGAACTAGTTGTTTAAAGTTACTTCTGGTTTCCCCAACTGGAAAACACTGACCATGGATTTGAAAAGTTTATTAAGAATCGCGGCAACCGTAAACTAGGCCTTTTTGTTGCTGCAACTAGCAACCTTTAATGCCACACTATCGCGGTATCGCGAACATTTGCCGTTTTCACAACAAGCAATAATTACATTTTTGACCGTGTCCTGAAATGCGACTATTGCTTGGCCAGACTTGTCAAAATGTTCGCGATACCGCGATAGTGTGGCCATAGCATAACGAAAACTTTTAAAATGTTAATATTTTCTTCAACTAAGTTGATGGTCCTGAAACTAAAGTTGCTTTGTCTGCGAAGTGCCTAAAGGTATGGAGATTCAGTCCCTTCTGAAGGATCACAGGACTTAACTAAGCCTGCGACAATTTTTTATCCTTTCCGTTTTCAGCGTTTTTCGCTTCTTTATTTACCGCACTGGCTTATTGTTTCATCTAACACAAATGTTTTGGGGTTCCTGACATAAAAGTGCCATTTTATATAGCATTTTAATTATACTTATCAAGATAAAAATTGCTTTAATATTGAGTAGTCAATACAGTAATTTTCATCAATTTATTTATAATACTTAAACAGATAATGAATTGAGTAGATTCGTATAAAGTGTTAAATGTAACAATAATAATAGAATAATTTATTTGTCTTTATGGATAACAACCAAACGTAACAATTTACCTACTTTTCAATGGGTACTGCTCATCTAATTCAAAATTCAAAAATTCAAAATTCAAAATATTTATTTACATTAAATAGGGATTTTTATATGATGTTACAAACTTATTTTAAATGTCCTTAATTTATTTAGCATTTATGAATAGCATGCAAAAAAAATGTAAGGTACCTATTTATTAATACTTCATTTTCCATATTTAAAAAATTCATCTATGCTATAAAAAGTGTTTTCCATTAAAAACTTACGAAGCGATATCTTGAAGCTATTAAAGGGACGCTGTTTTATTTGATCCGGTAGTTTATTGTAAATTTTAATAGCCTTAACTGGTGCATTAGATTGAAAACGTTTAGTTTTCGGGAGTATATCCTTTTTTATTTTATTAGGATATCTTAAACTTCTCCCTGTAAGATCCTTTGCTACTGTATACAAATGGTAATGCTGTTTCACAAATATCAGGTATATTTGTTGTTTTGTTTCCAGAACATACAGACAAGTTAAAGGTAATAAGGTAATAATGCTTAATAAGTAATAATAATATAATATAGACAGATAATTTAATTCATTATAAATTAGTCTGTTCCTTCGGAATGGACTACTTTGAGTTAAAACAGTCGTATCATTGTGATGACTCCATTCGTTATCTATGTTTCCATTTCTCTTACTCTAAAAGCATCCGCGAACAATTTTGCTCCGTAACTTTGCAAACAATATTCAGGAATTAAACTGTTGGTGCAAGTATACCATTCAGTCACGTTAACAAATTATGAGGAGCTAGATGACGCAGTGGGCTGGGATGAGGCAATGGGTGACCAAAAATTTATCACCCGTGCTTCGGAAGGCATGTAAAGCCGCTGGTTTCGGCTGCATTAGCAATCACCATTCGCACAGTCCGCGCATCCGCGTGGTCGTTTATGCCCCGTTCTCCATATCCATCCAAAGGGAAGGTTCGTGCCCCAGCAGTGGGAACATAAAATATACATAAAATGGGATCGAATCAAGAGTTTGTTTATAGCCAGGTTGTCAGAAGTTGAGGTTGTCAAATGAAGGCGCTTCTACATTTGGGTTTTTTGTTATCATCATGTGAAATGAAGGCCAAGCTTCGACATTAACCCTAGACACCTAACGTTCGGACGTACCCCTTTAAACCTAACTATACGTCGTTTCGACGAGCACTTTTTGGTGTGCTTAATATTATCTATTAATATATGATTTCGTTACGTTTAGACACACATACGTTAAACAACTATTATTTTAGTAATTAAAACAATAATTTTCTATTTTGTTACAAATATATTTCTTATAAGCAATTTTTAATAGAAACTACTTTTTAGAGATCGTAGTGAAACCACACAGTTATAAAAAAATATATAAAAAAAAACAACAAAAATAGCCTTTTTCTCTTTGGCAAAACTTAACTATAACACTCTTATTATTTAGGAAATACAAACAAAACTAGTATTTTGAAGCACATTGTACGCAGAAATCAACTTTATGTTTACCACAAATTACAGTGTTGCATTTTGAGAATAAGGACTTTGTCATGCGCCTTTTTAATAAGAGCAGAGAACACAAACTTTTCTTTTTCTCATATATGGTGCCTCTACTAGTGGAAGATCATTGCTAGATGATGACTGACTTTGACCTTGACCTTGACCTTCATCGTTCTTTGCAACTAGTATGTCTCTGATTTTGTCTTTTTTATGCATTGTACGATTTTCCAGTCGGATTTTGAGTCGTGAATTGTTCAAATAATAAAAGTGGATTCACTATTTTCCTTACGGCACGAGTAGGTCCTCTGGCAACACGGACAATATTTATTGCAGCTGTTCTATTTGAACTCTGCCCTTTGCTGGTAGCCCAAACAAGACGGGAGCGACTGCGGATATTGCTTCGTGAGACGGTCAAGCTAGATGGACTACTACCTGAGGTTTCTTGCAAAGAAACAGGAGGTGTTTGTAGCTCCAGCACATTATCCAGCAGAGCAGGCGAAGAGCGCCCTTGAGCGTTCACGGGACTATGTTCACGATCAAAAGAGTCATCTTGAGTATCGCTTTCTACGTTGTCAAACTCCACATTGTCTTCTGTTTCGCTATCATATAAACCCTCCGATGAACTGACACTTTCCTCTGCCAATAATAAACGCGTTATACGCTCATCAGACAACAATGGTCTCAAAGCCATGGCAAAAACTGCATAAAAGAACAAACACCAATTGCATTAAATATATACTCAAACCCTAACCATTCGTCGAAACGACGAACAAACTACTAATATCTTAAGAAATTATGTACTTACCCGCCGGACCCGGGTGCCTCCCGAAAGAGCTCGGCGAACACTGAGTTGGCAAGCGAGGTCACCACGATCGGCGTAATCCCCAAAAAGAGATGGCGATATTTCTGTCCTGTATTCGTCGTTACGACGAAGGTTAGGTGTCTAGGGTTAAGAAAACTTACATAAATTGTTATTTTTATTAAATAATAAAAAAAACTTGAGAGGTGTCAAGGGACACCCGGATGGAACGAAGTTCCTTTCGATGAATTAGTGAAGGAATTCCTTTCGATTAATTAGTGAAGGAATTATAATAAAATTTTATTTTTTTTAAGTTATAATAATATTTTTTTTATTATTAACAAATATAATGTTATACTTATATTTTTTTTTGTTTTTTTTTTTGTTATTTTTTTTTTTGTTTTTTTTTTAGGTTATAGTGCGTACTTGCTAAAAATACAAAAGCATTTATTATTATCTGTATATAATTTCTACTTACAGAAACACTGTCAGGATTCATTATTATTATTATTTTTTATTATTTATTATTTACAAAAAACCTGTATACACTCAACAAAAATAATCGTCGCGACACCAGACTGTTCAATGTAATTACCACTTATGCATGTAAACTAAACTATTTAATTGAATTTAACGCCATCTAAAATTAGACAAAGACATCTTCCATAAGTTTAGCATGACCTAAAGCACATAAACATTTGCTTTAATTCCATGCTATATTAGTTATGATATTCTATCCTAGATGGCGTATGGGGGACTCTCAAATAAATTTGAAACTTACTTGTAGGACATAAAGTGTAGTTTTGTTTACAACAGTAAATATTAGGCATGTCGTGACAACTTTTGGTTAGAATTCCGTCTAGCCCCCTTTCACAACGCGCGATAAGGAACTTCGTTCCAACAGTAGGGTGGAAGACCAGTGGTCGACCCGTTTACTCTGCCAATGATCAACACTTATCCCCTTTATTATTAAAAATAGAGATCAGCAAGTACTGAAATGAAACAACTTTTACGGATCTACTCGCGTTTATTTTGCATATACCTTTAATTAATGTTTATCCTGACGTTTCGAACCCTTTGCAGGGTCCGTGGTCACAGGGAGACTGAGGTATTGGTCGTATACCCATACAAGCTACTAACTAATTATGAGATACTGTAAGCTCTTTCTGCTTAAAACGGAACACAGCTGATTAAATTTAAATGAACCCTTCATTTATCTTTTGGTCTGGCAGTATGTATATGTATATTTAGGAAATCAAAAAGTTACGTAACACATTTCTAGTTCACTAAATAAACTTATACTTTTACAAGGTATTTAAAATTTTAAGAACACTCTAAACATTTTAGTACCTATTCTGTCATGAATAGGTATCTAAATGCTGTATTTTAGTGTTTACCATTCGGAAAGTAATCTCTCACAGAATCCACGAGATGACTAAAACAACATGTTTCGACATTGTTGTCGTTGCTTTGTGAAGCTGATTATGTCAAAAGGCTTCAGGGTAATTCATTATGTATTATATATGTTATATATTCAAGGGTAGCGGCTCTTGAATTACCTTATATAAATACTAGCGGCCGCTCGCGGTTTCACCCGCGTGGTTCCCGTTCCCGAGGGAATATCGAGATAAAAAGTATCCTATGTGTTAATCCAGGTTATAAACTATCTGTATGCCGAATTTCATCCAAATCCATTCAGTAGTTTTACGTGAAAGAGTAACAAACGTCCATCCATACTTACAAACTTTCGCGTTTATTTAGTACTAAAACCACTTTTATTGCTATGTAAAGAAAAATAAGAGTAATTTTAATACAAATTGTTATATTTACATCGCATAAGTCCCTACTGTTGGGGAACATCACAGGGTCCACAGGAGAAACGGGCCGTAAAACCACTATGCGGGACCAGTGCAGATAGGTGGTTGTTAACGACTGCTAATGCAGCCGGGATCAATGGCTTAACGTAAGCTCCACATGCCTTCACATGCTTCAAAAAGCAAGGAGGAGCTCACTCATCTGATTATCAGCCTTTGCGAAAGTCTTTTAACATCAGCTACCGTAGACCATCGAACTCCTCATGCAAAAGGGGCATTTACAGTATAATTAAATTATAGTTTTTGAAATAAACATTGAATAGAATCGCGATGGTGCTCTACTAAATATTAACGAGCAATGCAGATCGCAAAGGCTCACTTCGCATCCGTTAAGTAGATTCTTACACATACATTTTTAACAAGGCAGGTACCCCATGTAACTACGGTACCTTCCCAGAACAAACATTTGTACGAAAGAATAGCCCTGCTCCACTAAATGCAGGAACGGTAACTCTTATGATACCAATAATAGGGTTGACTTTCCTCTGTTCTAAAAGCAAAGTCCAACACGTCATAACACTTCTGCTTCGGTAGAATTCTAAATGTTTTATTTGACTCTTAAGCTGTTGTTGTGGCCTACTGTTAAATGGCCTCTACTATTTATTTGAAGATGGATTCCATTATTAACGTTTTATTCTTATGTTTTTCGATTTTTAAATACTTCATTTATTATTTATGTACACACAAACAAATAGTAAGGACAACAATAGAAAAGTACAAGGGCGCTGCTTATTTCAGAATAAAATTGCTTGTCGCAGGCCCGAAAGAGAAGACATAAGGAAATGTAGAAAAAGTGTGCATTTCACATTATAGAATATAATAGAATATTAATTATAACATAGATATTAAAGACATTACATACAAATAGATATTTCAAACTATTTCGTATTAAACATTTTTAATTTTTTTTGTTTAAACAGAAATATAATTCAGTACAATTTTTATAATAAAAAATTTCTTTGGTTTAGCTAATATTAGATAATGTATTACATTTTTTAATATCACAAAAAGGTACAAAGTATCCGCCAACTCCGATAGGATTGCCAAACAATAATAAAACAGCAAATAGCAACGCGTTCAGTGTAGCGAAACCGAAGTGAAGGGCACATCCAACAGCATGCCGATCCATTTTGTGCAACCTCCATTTTTCAGGTTGTTTTTTCGTTCAAACCATCAAACGGTGACGTTTCACACAGTGTTCCTGCGTGACTGCTCACGCGCAATACGTTTTTGCGAACGCTTTTGAAAAAGGAAACTTTTAACTTGTACAGAGATACAGAGATAGGATACGTAAAAACACAAATGTTGAAAAATTTTTCAACCTTTGTGTTTTTGTAATTTGTTCGCAACAAAAATTGGGTTAAAAATTATGTAAACAAAAAATACATTTTAGGATTTACAAAATTTGCTCTTGGGTATCATCATCATTTTTTTTTTGTTTTTTTAATAATGAAAAATTTATGATTTTATGTGTATCATCATCATCATCATCTCAGCCAAAAGACGTCCACTGCTGGACAAAGGCCTCCCCCAAGGATATGAGGGGTATTTGCCGTAATCGCCACGCTTGGCAGGCGGGTTGGCGATCGCAGTAGGTTGAGTAAAATAATATAATAATAATAAGCAGCATCACGACGTGCACGCCCACCATCCCCGGACTCGTTGCTCAGCTCCGCCTTGCTGCCGCCGGAAACCAGCCCCATCGTGAGTGCTGTGACACCGGCCGCGGCAGTCGTGTCGAGCTTGAGCGACGAATATTTTTCGCCACCGACGTCGCCACCACCTGTGCGTCGGCAGGCGAGAGGCCGGCCACCGAACGGCTTAGGACCTAGGGGCCCACCGGCCCCGAGCCGGGTCCCCGCTGCCGGTGGTTGTGTGCAGCGCATGAAATGGACTCAAAAAATAAATGAGAATGTCATGCGCGCATATTACGGGTCTACAGAGGGGGGAACTAACCTCACTGCGTACCGAAGTAGGATGCTGTCTCTGTTTCAGGAACCACATCCCGCGGAAGTGCGGGGGTCGAGGTTTTTTAAATGCTAAGACCCTCCACAACCGTGAGGTGTGCAGTCTCAGGGAATATTTCCTAAAAGCCGATGTGGGTATGCACCGAGATGTGGTATCAGTGGACAAGTATATTTAGCCACTATTATGTTTACTTTCTGCACTGGCTGCAATACTAAACAAAATATACGTAACAAATCATCGTAACAAAGAAAGTGTTAAATAAAATATATTACCATTTTCCATTCAATGCCCCGGTTCGATCCCCGGTCGGATCAATTTAGAAATACCTGCTTTTCTAAATTGTTTCGGGTCTGGGTGTTTCCTATGTATAATAAGTATGTATTTAAGTATATTAAGTACGTTTATCCGTTGTCTAGTTAAACATTTCTCGAGTTTCTAAAGGAAGCTTTCTTGGGGCTAGATAATTGGTGTGATTGTAGGAAAATTTATTTATTTATTTATTATTTATTAATTTATTTATTTCAAAAATTATGAAGTAAGGATTAGTTAAGAATCATATTATCACTCTCTATTATTAAAACTTTGACACTTTATACTGCTTGTACAAACAGTAAAATATATTATCACTGTATGATATATATCCAATCACGAAAGTTAGTACTAAGAGCAGTAGAAAACAAACAACTCGATGCCTCTCTATGACTGTGATACTCCAACAAAAGGCACTCAGTGCTGGTATATTATATACAAAACAATTCACTATCTAACCAGTTTTAACATGAAATTATACTTTCCTTTACAACTCTGTATTTGTGTACATTTTCTAGAATAACAATAAGCACAGTTACTATTTCAAGTAACCATAAAAAGGTTACTCGACCAAACTTATAAAATATTCTTATAAAAATTCTTATAAACTTATTAAAGATTACTATAGCGTTGTGTTATAAAATTTGTGGTGTTTCATCTGCAAAGATGAATCTGCATAGCCATCGGTTGCAATAACCGTTGGATAGATAGCGTACTGTGCCGCTATTAGCACTATAAATTAAAAAAGCAGTGACATAATTCAGCGCTTACGTCAGCCTTCCCGGTAGCATAGCGGTCAGTGCAGCCGCCCGGATTGCGGAAGACCCAGGTTCGATTCCTGGCTGGGTCGGGTAGGCGTTTAATTTTTTCCCTGTATTTTAAACATTTTATAAATATTCTTTTAAATTCTCACTTAAAACACTAGCAGGAGCTCTTTTATGTCAAAGCGTTGCCTTTTCTTGTTATAAAGATAATTTATAGCGCAAAGGAAAGTATATTACTACAAATCTTCAGTGAACGTAAGAGGGCACCAGAGAACAATATCATACGCTCCACTCTCTGCCGAACGTAATAAAGATTCGTTTAACTGCAATTCAGACAGTCGTATAAGTATTTGGACCGTAACAATTGAATCATTGGATAATCCATTTTACTACTTTATCCTTGTGTGCCAAACTAAATTACGAATTATAATGTTTAATGCCCTAGGCATACCTTTTTGGGTAGCCGATGTTTTTATGACAGCAGTCAGCCCGTGACCAATGACCACGTGAAAAGTGGGGTACTGAAAAAGGATAGAGAATAGCTATCATCATCATCAGCTCATTTATGTCCCTACTGCTGGGGCACGAGCCTTTCCTATGGATGTATAAGGCGAACGGGCCATAAACCACCACGCGGGCCCAGTGCAGATTGGAGGTTGTTAACGACTGCTAAAGCAGCGGGGACCAACGGCTTTACGTGCCTTCCGAAGCACGGAGGAGCTCGAGATGATAAATTTTTGGTCACCCATCCGATGACCGACCTTTGCGAAAGTAGGTTAACCTTAGCAATCGCAGACCGGGCGCTATAACCTCCATAGAATAGCTATACAGCCTTGAAAACACACACAGCCTTTACAGCCTTTACAGCCTTTTTAGGATAGCTAAACTAACGGCCTAGCAAGCCCCTACGTGTGGCACCCTTCTGACTGGTGACACATGTCAAAAGCTAAATGTTATCCCCAGTTAAAAGAAAAAAAGAAATAAAGGGTTTGCGTTAAGCCCAGTTGAGGCAAACTGCTTAGTTATGTTATAATATTTCATTTAAAACCGAACTCGTAACATTAAAAACGTACAATCAATAAAAGTTTGTACAAAGAAATACGACTGTCTGTTGCTCTTCCAACATCGTATAATTACTACATACATAGCGTATTTTTTATTTCAATTAGTAAAATTTGTTGCTATCATTAAAACCTACTTATCAGTGTTTGGTCAGCGTGGTAGGTTATAGCCCAAGAGTGGGAAGTTTAAAGGCTTATGATGATAAAACAATAAAATATCAACGAGTAAAGAGCCACAACACTTTTCTTGTAAGAGAAAAACCTTTCAAGAAAATAATTTTGCAAAGGAATCTACTATACCACCGAGCCACAATCGTTATCGAGTCTGTATTCATAGCAAATCGATTGCTACAACCTCTCGATGCTGAAGGAATCGATTCGACTGTAATGTACGACAAATGGCTTCATTTGTACACGACAACGGATGATTACCATGGTAGTTTGTGTTGGGACTGCTCTGAGCTATTGCTGTGAGATTTGGAAATCGGTAAAATCTAGATTGTATTGTATGATTAGAGTACGGAAGAAAAATTCAATTGTTTATCATTAGCGTTTAGAGGGAATGCTGGTGCAAGGCTTCTCACATCTTCGTCTGTCTTCGTCTTTGTTTACCTTTTATGGAGAAAATGAACAACTTACTCTCTTACTCACTCGTAAGGTCAATATTAGTTGAAGAGACTCAGTTAAAGACTGTTACATTAATAGGAGTGCTGAGGAATGCTTAGAAGTGCGAGTTTTACTTACCATTCAATAACGTTAATGCGACGCATTGGAAATTACGTGGCGGGGATCTTGATTTTTCCCAACAATTACAAAACATATGAAAGTGATATTTGATGACATGATTTTCCATTTAATTGACTTAATTTTGCTAGTTGCAGAAACACGATTTGTCAACTTTTATAACAGAGAAAAAAATATCAAAGTAACCTCTTTTAAAACATAGATTTGCATTTTACAGGCAAACCAGACCGATTTAAGCATCTAAATGTTCTTAGTAGATTAGTCTCACACACTTCAATATGCTAGTTCATTTTCTTAAAATAATTTGTAGTTTTAATTTGTAGGAAAAAAAATAGTTTTTCTTATGGTACGGAGCGCTAACGCTCCGTATTAGATTAATTGTTTAGCGGTGCGTTCGTCGCCTTAACGCAGACGCAGACGAGAATTGTTTAGCAGAATTGCAACTCACCTCGTTCGTTACTGGGAGGCACCGCCCCAACGCTGTACATATTCTTATTTTCGTTAACGTAATCGAAAGGTATAGCAAAAATCGGAATAGGCGGGCTCGGACTCGAACAGGACTCGGGTGAACCGGGACCACTCGATTGAATATTTTTTTAAATCCTTCTAGTCATAGACTAGACTATACTTTTACTTTTCAAGTTATCTTGATTAATTTGATGGCAGGGTCAGTGAACTGCTGGGGTGACCAGCCTCCGTTGATTGATTATTGCGTTTTCGGATTACCCTAACGGCAAGTAAGGCGTTTTTAGTGGGTCCCCTTAGATGAGTCGGGGAGGAAAGTCCTAAGTAGAAAGGAAAGTTCCGCAGGCGCAGTGGTTTACCTAATGAATTTCCTACACTGTATAAAAAAGACCTTCTCTTTATTTATCCTAACAATAGATTATTCAAAGAAAACCTTCTATTTTCAGTATGAAATTACATAGGCTGTTCAAATTCACCAGCAGAATATGCCGCTTGCAGCGAGTGCCGATGCCGGCGCAAATGCCCTTGATAGATCAACAATAACCGGACAGACAATAAAACGTGATTGATCGACAGCTCACTGGAAACTCCTATGTAAGTACCGTTGCCGTATGCCGTATGCCGTATGCCGTTTTATGTTTGTTACCTCAGAACTTTCGACTGAGTGAACCGATTTTGATGATTCTTTCTTTATTTGAAAGCTGGTGCTTCCCGTGTGGTCCCATTTTAATTTGGTCCAGTTCTGATGATGGGATCCTCGAGGAATTGAGGGAACTCCTCGAATATTGTAGGCACACCTATCGCGATTTTGGTATTTTCAGAAGTAAATCAAGCATTTGCATTTAGAAAGTATAATTTGATGAAGTGTAACTGATAAAAAAGACCACAGATTGCCATCGGAACTCCTCAATGATAAGTATTTCACGGGTGGCGATAAAATATCTCGAATAAGATAGTTAAGCGACTATGACGAAGCAAAAGAAGACAGGCACCGGAACTCAGTTTTTGATTTACTACTTTGAGATAGGCGTTTCTCGTTTTCTTCGCTTGTCTCATTTAAACGGCGCTGTCTCATACGAGCAGGAGCAGCGTGTTTAGTAGGTCTACCCATATTCGCTTTTAATAAATAGATCGAAACGAATCACTAAAAAGCAAGAAATAAACAAAAATTTTAACAAAAATAAAAATCGACTCCAAAAAATTTTACTGATAAAATTGCACTAAAAAGTAAAAAATAAGCGTTGGACTATACAGACAATAACTTTATTAAGAAAAAATATAGGTACAATTATTGTTACTTTTGGAGTCGGTGCCAGCAAAGGTAACTTTAACCTAAACATTTAACGACATACTATATTATAATCATAATAGTACATTCAATCTTATGCATGAAATTTTGACTATAAACGCGGACTGGCACCGGCTTCAAAAACTTCGTTGGCTAGCACCGGCCCCAAAAATAACAATAATTGCACCTATATTTTTTCTTAATAAAGTTATTGTCTGTATAGTCCAACGCTTATTTTTTACTTTTTAGTGCAATTTTATCAGTAAAATTTTTTGGAGTCGGTTTTTTTTCATGAATATTTTAAGCAAGCGTTCCATCCTTTGATTAGCCAATACCAAGGTTGCTTGAATAGGAGATTACCAATTGACATCAGAAAATATAGGTGAAAATTAAGTACTTATAGATTTATTTGCCATATTTCCTAAAATGTTAGGAAAATTCACAGGATATAGGAAAATTTAAAATTGTTAAATACATCATAAAGGTTACTGAAATAACTAGTAACTAGCTTTCGCATGCGGTTTCGCGCGCTTGATACTCGGCCTCACAAAAGACAGTCTTTATTGCGTGTTCCCAGAATATAATATAGAAACTATATATTATATTTGACCGAGACGAAGAATAGCCTATGAATCCTTTGTTATGAAGTTACGATACAAAAAACTATATATGCGATAAAAACGCCTGGCTTGACCTACTACTTCAAAAGCGAACACACACGCTTTCGGCTTCCCCTACCGCCTGCATGATCTATTAGTCTAACACCCGTATTTATAAACGAGTAAAAGCTCATACTGAAGCAAAAGTAATTGTTTAAGTAAAAATTTATATTCTTTAGTTAACCGATGAAGTTGGAAACGTCAAAGTTAGAATTCTTAGCCAAGCAATAGTCACCAATATCTTTACTCAAGCAATCTAGTTAGATTTCTCAAAGAATTCATAGTGACAAGCTTGTGACAAGCTAGGTTATATTCCGTGTGAAAGTTTGTTTTATGTCTAATATGTATTATATAAAATCGTCATCATCTCATCTCATCTCAGCCAAAGACGTCCACTGCTGGACAAAGGCCTCCCCCAAGGATATGAGGGGTATTTGCCGTAATAATACTCGTATCAATACTTTTATTTAATTTAATAAGAAAACTTATATTCTAATTTAAACGTTACTTGTTTATAAAATGAAATTCGATCTTAGTGACATTTCTAAGAACAAAGTAGAAATACGAGTGTAAGAGCTACCTAAGCATCTGACTGACCCGTTTCCAACAAATATAGAAATTTTTGTAATGATTTTTTTGCATATGTAAAATACAACACATTAAAATCTTTTAACATTTTCAAAATGTTTTGTGATGGTGACGCAACCGCGAGATGCCTGCCAGAACGGTATTTTCTTAAATGACTGATAATAAAACATTACAGAAATGTGAGAAATGGGTTAGTCAGATGGTTCGGTAGCTCTCTTACTATTATTGTCAAGTGGCAAAACGCTAAATAGAATAGAAATTAAATAAAATGGTTATCGTATGGGTTTGACATAAACGTCATTTATACGTATCGTTGACTTTATGTCAATCCCGTACAATAATCATTTTAATTGATTTCTATTCTATTAACGTTTTGCCACTTGTCTAGGGGGGCTGTACGGACGCAGGTGCCTGTGTTATGTCAGTTTTCACCTACAGTCCTTAAGCTTTATGGAATCCTAAGCCACGTTAGAAGAAGGTTTATTTCCGCAACCGTCCTAACATGGTTTATATCTTAACTCGATCCGATGCCAGGGGATCTATTTTTGAATCGCACGTATGACATTGTGTTGTCGCATGCGACTTAAGTCACACTCGTCTTCCAAGTCGCATGACGCCGATGTTCCGCACATTTGAATCGTTCGTTTCCGGTGCTGCCAACATAATACGAAATGTTGGATGTTATCCGTTCCACGCAGAATTTAGAGAAAACCGGTAAAAACCGCAATGAAAACGGAACGTAATATCCATGTTTCTATTGGCTGATAAAAAGAACCTTTGCTTTTTATTAATAGAATTTGACATTTGACGGTTATTCTATCAATAGCTTTGTGTCGCTCGACTGCAACGAGTGGGTAAGGGCACTCGTTGCGGTCGAGCGATTCAAAAATATGGAAAGTCAAATGTCGAACCAAAATCAGTAGAAACCAAGCGCTCGACTCGAGGCGAAAGAATCAAAAATAGAGCCCCTGTAAAATCTAGGAACGGGGTACACGGTTGGGATAAGCGTTAGCTTATCCCCTTTAGAACCCCTCTGAGGATGTTTCTATCACACGGCTAGAGGAACCCTTTAAGTTTCTCGCCGCCCACAAAACGTCTGGTTAGGTTGTAATGGCTAAAGGTAAACAGCAATCTCTTATAAATAAAGGGGCTTACCTAAAATCTAGAGCATATTCTATATTTATGTATATTCTGTTGCTTATTGCCAGCCGATTTTATGTGGCTATAATAATAATTATAAAAAAACAAGAGTTGTTGACCTCTGCATTGTCTGGCTGACGAGTAAAGGGAAAGAAAGAAAACATCCAATAAAAATTTATTACTCATCATAGATTCGTATTGGCAAACCGGCTTTATTGGGAACGCTTCAAAGCAATCATTTCCGGCGAGAGCATTTTTTGGAGTATTTTAAGAATATTTGAATTATTCATACTCTTGTCAGGTGAACGTCGAATGTAGATTTGACTGACCTTCCATAGTTTTTATGGTTGATTTGAGCTCTCTCGCAGCAGTGAAGAAAACATCAAAGCTATTTAGGTATTTGTTGATTTTCTATCATATTATTGAGGGATGCCGAAACTTTTTATCTTTTATTGAAGATTGGCGACTTTAAGTCACTTGGCATAACTAGATTGGAATATAATCAGTCAGAGTATTATTCATATATTCATATTCCATTATTTTTATTACGCTAATAAATACTAAAATAGTTAGAAAGCCGAATAATAAGCTTACCTGTTAAAATCCCTAATTTAATTTGGCATTATATTATTAAGCACACATTTATGTGTTGTGTATAGCAGGGTGCCCTTTATTTTATTTTTGTGTGTGTTTATTTGTGATGGAAAGTGTCCTTTTATGATAGGGCACTTTCCAATATTTTTGACGCTGTAAGGGAGAAAAGAGCTGGACACTTGGTTCTTCTCAGTACAAGATCTCCCGCCCAGAGTAGACTTACGAACCGATGGCATAATGACGTTCATAAGAGCTATTTGTAGTCTAAACTGAATAAATTATTTTGAATTTAGAATTTTTGAATTTTGTTTTTTTTAAAGACATAATTTACTCTAATATTAATTACCCTTAGCATAATTTTAGTAAGATTAGTTTACTTTATTGCTAAGTAAATAGTTCAGACACTGTTTCTATAAAGAGCTTTTAGGTACTCATTTCGGTACTCATTTCACTCATTTTTTAACTAGTAAGATGAAACAAGACTTAGTTGGTAGACAACATGAAAAAAACTAATATTTTGCTGACTTTTATCGATTTAAAATCCACTTTGAAGATTCAGATAAATCAAGGCTTTTCTAAACTATGTGTGCTAACATACTAGATCCCTGTATTTTTAAAGCATAGTTAATTTCATTAAAAACTGGCACCGCATCGTACTATTAAAACCATTGATATAACTCAATGATTAAAACTATAAAAGCAGAAAGCGTAACATAATCAGACATAATTTTCATTTTTTTTATTATTTTATTAAGCCCAGTGAAGTAATAAAAAGAAGAGCTTATTTATAAATGATTTATTATTATTATTATTATTATTATTATTTATTCAAGATTACCAAGCAAAACACGATAGTTGTGGCCGAAACCGGTACTAAAGTAACAGACCTTTGATTTCCGCCTCTATCCGGGATACAAAGGCACAGCTAAAGAAAACAAAGTCCATTCCTTGTCCGTCGGGAGCGCAACTTATTTATATATCGGCTCCAGAATACCATTGCAAAAGTGGAACGCATTAATGGCCTCTGATATTGGAATTGCCGTTTTTATGAAGATCGTAACGTTCGCCGTTGGAAAGTTTCGAAGTCTATGGCTGAACGACGATAAATACGACTTTCCCGATATCTAAGGGGTTGCTAAAGAAAGTTGCCGAGTTCGGATAATTTTCTAAGTAACTTATTTCTTTTGGACTGTTGGCACTGCTGGCAAAGGCCGCCATCATTGGAATCAAGTCATCGCTACAATTAATGGGTAACGGCTTAATCACCACGCTTGCCAACTGCGGGTTGATCGCAGCAGTAGCAACAAAATTGGGACAGTATCAACATCATCAGCTCATTTGCCCCCCACTGCTGGGGCACGAGGCTTTGCCGTCGGTGGCCGAGCGCTTTGCCATTCGGCCACAAAAGCGTTTTTTAATCTTATAAAATATGAAAAAATATTTATACAATTTTAAAATATACTGGTGCGGATAGCGAGATACATATATGTATTCAGAAATTCATGAACTAAATAAAACATTTTATAATTGTATATAAAATTTGTCATCATCATCATCATCATCTCAGCCAAAAGACGTCCACTGCTGGACAAAGGCCTCCCCCAAGGATATGAGGGGTATTTGCCGTAATCGCCACGCTTGGCAGGCGGGTTGGCGATCGCAGTAGGTTGAGGGTAACCCCAGAGAGATGCTGCTGCCCATCCTCTGGAATGTTCCCTTAGTCGGCTTTTACGACACCCACGGGAAGAGATGGAGTGGTGCAATTCTTTATCCCCGGCACCACACAGGGAATAAAATTTGTAATATTATTTATTTCAAACAACGGCTCATTAATAAGTTGTCTGCTTCTTTTTCAAACAATGACCGCGCCGCGCAAATAGCAAGCTCCGGCTTGTTGCTTGCATTTATCGGAAAACTATGTTTTAACGGCGAGGCATACCGCCCGGAAACTTTAATAGATGGAAAAAGGTCGAATTTGCTTTACATTAACAACGCTGAAGTAGGTATCGTTCAAATTTATTTTACTAGTACCTACGTGAGTGAGTCTAAATATACTATTCCTCTTTCTCATTCTATTTTTGTACACTTTATTAGCTGTAACAAAGAAAAGTATTTTAGTTATATTTTGTTTTATAATTACTACCAGTGCCACTATATTTTATAATTAATATGGGTGTAGGTATATGTCATAGCCATATCGTAGATTTGCTCACTTCACGAAATGCTTGAGAATTTCATGAAATGGTTGCATTTCATGAAACAGTGTCGTTTGGGCAAATCAATGATAAGAAATCGTTTCTCGATATGGGCAACTAAACGCGCGGCTACTACATGAAATGGTCAAACTTAAGTGATCATATCGTAAAATATTTACATTACCCACCGTTAGAGGCGCTGATGTCGTTTACTTTTTGTGTCGATACAATCGGTTTGTTCAATCTTATGCTACTCCCCCCTTCCTTGACTGCGCTCACCCCTGCCATGACTGGCCTTCGATACGCTGCGCTTCGCTCGGGAAAAAAAATTAACTTAACCTCACCAACAGTAAGGATTTCCTACAATAATGATATGGCCAAACGTGGAAAGGCATATCATCAAACGTTGACGCTTTAACGATATGATCAGTTTAAGCTGGGCATATCATGAAATACAACCATTTCATGAAATGGTCGACTACATCATAAAGTGATCAATTTTAAGATCCGGCCACGACATATACATAAGTTTAACGCTTTGTTCGAATGTATATTTTTTTATCAAATACACATTTTTCTTGTAAGTTTACAGTCTAAGTTTACTCCGATTGTACAGTTTAATCGCTCTCTCCATTTGTTTCGTTTGTTTCTCCAAAATCGTATTTGTTTTTCTTGCCAATGTAAAATTTTACATTATTAGATAATGCTTTATCTATCTATAATTTAATAATATATTTATTAATATCAAAATTAGAGGATTCCTACATATTTTGTAGCTTGTTTCACACCTTCAGCAAATCAGAATTAGTATATTAAAAAGTCAACGGATGTGACAATAAATAATAATATTGGAAGCTGCCACCCCCGCCCCCGCCACGCCTGAATAGCCAAAAAATAATAAGACTGCAGTAGGTAAGCTCCGTACGAACGCGCTCGGGCAACGCACACATAGACAGCCTCTCACGGACAAGGAATTCCGATCCGCCCCCCGACCGCCTAACCGATCGCTTTGACTACGCGTGTAGTTTATGACGTCATCTTGCCACCTCGCACTGCCTATGAAAGCAATATCGAAAGCTAAAGGCTATAGCTTTCGATATTACTTTCACGAAACGACAAGATGACGTTATAAACCACACACGAAGTCAAAGCGATCGGTTAGGCGGTCGGGCCCCCGATCCGAACCCCCTAGTTAGAGTTGCCAACTATTTTTCAGGAAATTAAAGTAAATCTATCATTAACTGGTATAAAAAAAAGGATTTGAAGAAAAAATAAAGTAAGTATTTTCCAAATTTATTTATTTAAGCGTTGCGTTTCGTTTTACTTCGCCCGAGTCTGAGTATCATTCAGTAGTTCAGAAATTAAGTCAACAGGAATATTCCGTTTAACCACACGCATATGTCGCAAATAAAGTATTTTCCATACTTTATTTTGATTAAAAAGAATGTTTGCTGGTTTGCTCAGCAGACGGCATTTTCAGCTTCACCGGGCTTTTTTAAGAGCGGCGGGAAACTTAAAGGGTTCCTCAAGCCGTGGGAAATTAAGGTTTTGGAGGTTTTCTAGAGGGAATGGCATCACCCACTAGAGCTCTCTGCGTGCGTGAGGCCGTTCCCTCTAGAAAACCTCTGACGGTGGTTCGTTTCACACGGCTTGAAGAGCCCTTTAAGTTTGTCGGCGCCCCCAAAAAGCCAGGCAAACCCGAAAACGAGCAAACTCTCTTTAAAAAAAACGGACACAAAATCTCACAACAGCTACACTCAGACTGTTCCTCGTTGTTCCGAGATCCGTATATATGTGAGAGTTGCTCGATCGCGGTATGTCAAAGTCAAACTCAAAGTCAAATATTTATATTCAAATAAACTTTAGAAAAGTGCTTTTGAATCGTCCAAAAAATTTTTTACCTACTACCCATTCAGGACGTTTATTTTTACCCGACTGCGTCAGAAGGAGGGTTATGTGTTTCGAGTGTATGTATGTATGTATGTATGTATGTATGTATGTATGTATGTATGTATGTATGTATGTATGTATGTATGTATGTATGTATGTATGTGTGTATGTATGTATGTATGTATGTATGTATGTATGTATGTAAGTATGTATGTATGTATGTATGTATATATGTATGTATGTCTATTTCTTTGGCACGCCCTACAGCCTACGGCATGGTGGATTTTAACATATGAGGTGTCGTTAGATTTTTTAGCTGTGGAGAAGCTATATGGATTAAGATTGCTTTTTGCTATGGATAAAGTTTACCATCTGGGTTTTCTTACTTTGTGGAATGGCAGTCCGAAAAATCATGCGGCTCTGTCATTTGTCATCGCAGCTTTTGTCGCGGACGGAAAGTCGGACGACCCTCAGGTCTTTTGTCACGACAATGCGTAGCGACGCCAAAAAAGGAACTTTTCCACGAACAAAATGTACGTACGCCCTTTTCAATGGCCATTCGTGCGGGATTAGCTTTAAAAATAATTTTCGGAGTAACTTAAGAGCTTATGGGTTCATGCCGTCATCCACTTAATAATTTTGAACGTTTCGACAAATATTTTTAAGGTGAGTGTGTATTATTATTGATGAGTAGGTAGATTTTTTTTATTGATTATTCAAAATCCACAACCTTCAAAATTAAATAGTAGGTGCCTACCAATTTAAGTTCTAAACATACAGCACTACACTAATAGTGTGATCACGAGTCTTACTGTATAATAGCTTACTATTGATTGCACCACACAGTGTGACCACGAGTAAAATAAATTACTGTCAGTCACACCAGTGTGACAATCTGGTGTGACCACGAGTCCGTCACGCAAATAACAGATTTCGATTCTTACTTACTATGTAAGAAAAAAAGAAAAGAAAGAGAAAATATGGTTGGGCAACAATATAATGTATTGCCTATTGTCTAAGTGCGTTATCCTTATCAAACCATTAAATGTAGGTATACAAGATACAGCTCTATACACAACTGCGAAAGTAGGTAAATGACTCAGTTCTACCTGATGTTAAGGGTGCGCCGACCAAAAAATGCCAACAATGCAGTCACGGTTAAGTTGATATAATTGAAAATACTATCGTATTAAATAAACAAAATATATATTTAGTATCAAAGGGAACGTGTTTACAATTAGTCCGATTCACAAATTCATAACACACTATAGTTTTTTCTACAATATCATTTAATGTTGGGCAAAAATCATGAAAACGAGTAGCGGCGTTTAGTTGATATCATAAAGTTTATCTAAATTATTATATCTCTAATTATGTCTAAACAATCACCAATGTCTTAACTACAAATCGACCGTATCACATTTTCGATTTATTGAGCGGTTTTTTAAATTATTATTTTTCAAATTAACACGTTAAATTCCCCATACAAAATTAGTATGGCCGCGCGGCACCCCGCCCGATCCTCTAAATGCCACTACACATTTACAGAATACACTAAACATGCACATTAGTTTAGGCCCAAGACACCGTACTCGTACGACAAGGGTACGAAGAACCGGTTCACACGCGCTCTATACAAGGCACAGTACCTGGGCGCGCTTCTCTCCTCCACCACGGCCCGGTCAACCCGAGCCGACTTCCGAGCTTTTATAGGCGCCCTCGGGTTGTTCCGCTCCCCGATCCGATTCCCTCTAGAAAACCTCCGAAGGTGATTCGTTTCACACGGCTTGAGGTACCCTTTAAGTACCTCGCCGCCGGCGCCGCCCCCAAAAAAGCCCGGTGACGCTGAAAATGCCGTTCGAGGCAATCAGCAATCCTTCTCAAAAAAAATCAAATATGAACGAAGACATTTCAAATAAAATATATGACACTTTGTCACTCACGGACGGCGCACCCTTAAGCAGATACGAAGTCCAGTTGCGAAGACTGCTAATATAGCAGGAATGTGTCATATTACCCGTCCTTACCTTTCCGACCCGCAAGTTTCTTCTTCACACCTCGTTTATAGGATGTTGTAGTAAAGAGAGAATATGTGTTCTGGGAAAAAACTCCATTTTATTTCTATGACTGCCTCCAAATCATCTTAACCGATATTTTCGATCAATCTCAACTTAAACTAGTAAGTCTAACTATCTAAGTTAAATTTAAATTAGCTTACACAAATAAATAAGATAGAGAAAACATTTCTAAAAAAATCTAAATTTGCGATGTGTATCTTTCGACTGTGGTATTTAAACTTGAAAACTCTTTGTCTAAGTAATATAATTAATGTCTTTGAAGCGTTTGCAATTTCAATTTTAAAATTTTTACTTAGAGAAAATTTAGAAATAAGTATGAAAATTATATATAATATTTTCCCGCCTCCACTAAGATGAAAGGAGTTTATTTTACAATTAAGCATGGTAATTAAGGACCTTCCGTTCTCCATTATGTTTGAATGAAAATTTGACTTGAATTTAATTAGCAAGTATCTTGGATATTTCAGATGAAATATTTATATTTCTATTTATTTTTTAATCATTCATAGCTCTAGACAATTGAGGGTATTCTTATAAAACTCTAATTACTACTATTCACATACTAGCTCCAGCGGACTTCGTACCGCTGTGACAGTTTCTGTGACAACAAAACAAACAAATCGTTTAATACGTAGTTTACGCGTGAATGCGTATCAAACAAACAGACAAACAAGCTCACTTTTCTTAATAATAAGTATCATATGTCTTTCATTTATTTACTAGCTGTGCCCCGCGGTTTCACCCGCGTTCTATTAGTCATAGCGTGATGTAATATAGCTTAAAGCCTTCCTGAATAAATGAACTATTCAACACAAAATTAATTTTTCAATTCGAACCAATACTTTCTGAGATTAGCGCGTTCAACCAAACAAACAAACAAACAAATTTTTCTGCTTTATAATACTAGTATAGATTTTATTTATTTAAACGAGCACCAACATAGTACCATCATAGTACTCGTACACCAATACCCATTTTAAATAAAATACACACACAGAACGACACAAATCAAATGCCACTCCAATATAGGTGTGGACAGCATGCAATAAAAATTTATAATCTTTGATTATACACTTGTACAAAATTTCACGATGATCGGTTGAATATTAAAAATAGATAAGTATATATATATATATATATATATATATATATATATATATATATATATATATATTTACTTATCTATTTTATTTTTATATATATTGTGTAAAGTGTAAAGTGTATCAAACAACAAACAAACAAACAAACTCACTTTCACATTTATAATATAAGATAGGATATACCTATATACTGATGTACTGACATACTGACTTTATACAGTCGTGTGCAAAATTCAAAAGTGCGTTTATTAATAATATATTTTTCTGCTGTGAAGTTGTGAATACCGATTATAATGTAACTTTGGAATGTATATATAATAAAATACTCGACGTAACTTGAACCAGAGTTCATCAAAAATTATGTAACTATAAAGTGTATACATATTAAAGTTGGGTACGATTGTACCTATGAACCAGTGTTCATGAAGTGTCGAACTACTTTACTGTACCCGTTTCCACACAAGTTGATACGACCGTGCGCTTCGACCACGAGCAAATTTGACCCTTAACGCCAATTGTTGCGCCTGTTTCGGCGATCGTGTTAGACCCGATTTTTTTAATGGAAGTAATAAAATTATAAAAATTAAAAAGCTGGAAGCCCGAGCGTTCAGAAGAAATAACGAAATAAATATCGACGATGATCATAATATTAGTCGACGACCCATTATAAACTATAACCCGGCGATTTAAGTCGAGATTCCGTCCGAGGGACGTCGCGATCTGGGTTTGAAAGGGCTATAGTTAATACAATACAGTTAACAGCGACATGGCATGACTATACCATTACAGAATAATCATCATCATCGTCACCGCTCATTTATTCGGATCCCAAGCTTCGCTACAGATGGAAACATCTCAGGGGAAACGGTCGCCCCGGTCCCAGTGCGGATTGGTGCTAGTTAACGCCTGTGCCAACAGCTTTACGTGCCTTCTCAAGCACGGAGTAACTCGAGATGATAAATTTTTGATCACACATGCGATGACCAACCTTTGCAAAAGACGTTGTTTAATTTAACCACAGAACCACTCGTTGCTTGCACTCCTCGCTACTAGATTAATGCGATTATTTATTTATTTCATTATAATAACCTATTACCGCGCCACTGCTCAGTTACTGCTATACTTTAAGTATTACTTAATTTAAAATTGTGTGCTTTTGAAGGCACATCATGCAGATAGTTCTGGTTATTCTCGTAACATAGTACAGTCAACAGCAAAAGTAGATGATGTTTACTAGATTTAAAATTAAGTTTCGATAGTGTAAGTCGGTAATTTCTATACAACTACAGTCAAAGTCTGCAGGTACTAGTAGACACTCGCAGGTTTTTCGATATGCGTTTAAAAAGTTTATACTGATTTCATATTTTGAAACTTGACCAATCATCAGTTACCTTTGCTGTTGACTGTACCTACCTACCCATTAAAACCCACATTTACATGAGACCAACATAATCTAATATGGCCCCTGTCACTACGCGTTATTGTTAACGGGGCCTATACGAATAGGATTAGGATGATGAGAATGATGATAATTACGAGTAGGTATAGTCTAAAACATTACCTCTAATAGAAGATAAGACAGTAAACATCAAGGGTAACTAATGGAAGGGAAACTAACTAGGGTAGGGTGGCGCCAGTGTTTCAACAGGAATCAGTGATCGACATGTTTGTCCTATAATCATTAAAAATAAGGGTCAGCAACGGATTTTAGTTTCAAGAGGAAATACTAAGGTCGACTGAATTGAAAAATATGTATGAAAAGTAGATCTCGTCAAATTTGTTTGTTGGATGTCTGAACACAGCGAAAGCACTGGCCAATATTTAAGGTTTTTAAAGGTTCATACCTTTTTTAATAATTAATTTATGAAAAAAAAACATAGGGACACAGCCAAAGCCGTTCTTTAATAATGAAAAAAGTAATTAAATCCGTCCAGTTTTTGAGGAAGAATCAGGGGACTACGTAACGTTGATTTTGTCTACTTTTAAGCAACAATTGAATACCGACCGATACGAAGGTGGTCGACCTTCTTCCTTGCTTTCATCCCGTAAAATTTCAAAGAATTAATGTTATGGTTTTGGCGAGGAAAACTCGATCACTGAACATAAAGCCCTTTAGAAACAAACACAGAATAAAGTCCGAATAGTTAATCCGCGTTTTGTCTCTTTTACTCTAATTTAAAATGACGTTTAAATGACAAGAACAAACACGGATTAGCTATTCGGACCTTATTCTTTGTTTATTTGTAAGGCGGAAAGTGTTTAGTCTGACATAGTTTGCCAGAAGCCTTTTAAAATGCACGATAATAACAACAGAAAACAAACTTCTGTTTTTAAATGCCGGAACTAGACCGACTGAGCGGATAATAAATTCAATACAGAAGGCACTCTCGAACAATATTACAATTAGGGGGCCGCATTGGAAATGCGGGACTTCAAAGCGGTCCGCTTAGGCAGCATCCGGTATTTACTTCATGGACATAAGGGCTTTAGTTTAAAGTTTTATTGGTCTAGCGGTTAAGCCCGCCGGTTTAGACCCAGAGATCCCTGGTTCAATTCCCAGCGGGGAGCACATCCCGGATGAGGATCCCGGGTGAAGCGCGCTTCCACCATTGGACTCACTTAACATCAGGTGAGATGAAGGCACTGTGTTTACCCGTGAGAAATATTTAAAAAAATAGTTTTTAAGTTTTTAAGTGGTAAGATGCTTGACTTATATTATATACTAGTGGCTGCTCGCGGTTTCACCTGCGTGGTTTCCGGTTTCACCCGCGTGGTTCCCGTTTCTGTGGGAATATTTGGTTAAAAAGTATCCTATATGTTATTCCCGGCTATACTTAAACTATCTGTATGCCGAATTTCATCCAAATCCATTCAGTAGTTTTTACGTGAAAGAGTAACAAACATACATACTTACAAACTTTCGCGTTTATAATATTAGTAGGATTTTCTGCTTTTAAAACAAACTGTTTTGATAAACAACAAAAATCAATATTAAAAAGCCATACCAATCATCATCAATATATAAAAAGTATATAAAGTCCTGACTGATGATGATGACTAACTCTTCAATGTCCAGCGCAAAGTCTTGGACATGGCATATAAAAGCTTAAAGACCTCTTTGTTTTTACAAAGAGGTTCCTTTTATAATGTAGAAGGAATATTAGTCGTAGGTACTAACTTTACTAGTGTAAAGTAAACAATGTAAGTATCTAAAGTCAGCAATCAGGTTTAAAATCAGCAATTTTTTTTTGTTTTTTGTTGTGACGTCACCGATTAGGCCCCACCAGAATACCAGCGTTGCAGCGGCCTCAGAACGCTGTAGCATGTGCTGAGGCTGGGGCCTAGTTGGCCACACTTTGTCTACTGTTTTTGTTTTTTTTAATTGTGAAAATACTTTTGTTTTTTAATTTTTGTTGTACTTAGTAGATGCCAATAAATGTATTTCTTTCTTTCTTTCAGTTAGGTTATGTCACAGTCAATAAAAGCATGTAGCAGTGGAAGTCTGAGTTTGTACACTACAAAGTGAGTGACTGCATCAGGGTCATGTCAGTCCATCAGACGCGTGGTACACGATTTCACAAAACACAAACAGCCACAGCAAAGCATTCACGCACCAACTAACTTTTCCTTTAAATTTCAGCGCAGGCATTTCAGACTGTCAACCGTTTGTATTATAACTTTTGGACACTCTTTGTGTTTTAAAGTTTATGCGAACACAACACATTGAAATGAAACTCTTTATACACTTTTACCTTTGCTGGTTCCGCGGTCTGTAGTCAATAGCGTTTTCAAAAAATGACGCTAATACAGATCCATAATTTTAGGCGTCATTTCAATAATATCATAGCAACATTTTTATCCAAAAACAGCACATAACATAGCGATTACCTCAGATGGAACTAGGACCCACGATTGTAGTGCCTAGTGCAAGTTTTACCCACCATTCGATCACGTTAACGAAAACTTGAATCTGTGTGGCATATGAAGTACACCTCCTGGTGTACCGTAACTCGAAATCACCAAATTGTGAGTTACAACGTTTTTCCCTTGCAGGTGTCGATATTACATTGCGTCCCGATACAGAATACCAAATTATACGCATCACTAATGTTATCAATTGAGCGGAACAGGTGTCCCCGGCGATTAACTGGCGGGCCGGCCGTTAAGACCCGGATTGGTTGCGCGGGTCGTAATGACAACCACCCGGCTCCCAGCCCGATCACCCGTGAAATTGGCGAAGTATAAACCGGTTGTGAATCCGATTGTTTGGAATAATGTTTGCGAATCGCAATACGTTTACGTCATAATAAAAGTGCTTGCTGAAATTGAATTTGGGCAGCGGGTGAAAGTTAATAGGGGTGGCGTGTCTACAGGTGCTTGAGATTCTTTAGAACGCTGCGTTAACGGGCTCAATTTGATCGTCAAATATCATTATTTAATTGACTTTTATATATAGGTACCGCTTTTTTAATCTTGTGGTTAAGCCACCGTGAACCATTTAGTACCACCACCTTAAGACCCGGATTGGTTGCGCGGGTCGTAATGACAACCACCCGGCTTCTAGCCCGATCACCCGTGAAATTGGCGAAGTATAAACCGGTTGTGAATCCGATTGTTTGGAATAATGTTTGCGAATCGCAATACGTTTACGTCATAATAAAAGTGCTTGCTGAAATTGAATTTGGGCAGCGGGTGAAAGTTAATAGGGGTGGCGTGTCTACAGGTGCTTGAGATTCTTTAGAACGCTGCGTTAACGGGCTCAATTTGATCGTCAAATATCATTATTTAATTGACTTTTAGATATAGGTACCGCTTTTTTAATCTTGTGGTTAAGCCACCGTGAACCATTTAGTACCACCACCTTAAGACCCGGATTGGTTGCGCTGGTCGTAATGACGACCACCCGGCTCCTAGCCCGATCACCCGTGAAATTGGCGAAGTATAAACCGGTTGTGAATCCGATTTTTTTGAATAATGTTTGCGATTCGCAATACGTTTACGTCATAATAAAAGTGCTTGCTGAATTTGAATTTGGGCAGCCGGTGAAAGTTAATAGGGGTGGCGTGTCTACGGGTGCTTACTGCCTTGAGATTCTTTAGATCGCTGCGTTAACGGGCTCAATGTGACCGTCAAAATATCATAATTTAAATGACTTCTAGGATAGACCGCTTTTGTGATATAGTCTTCTAGTGGTCGGTGGTCGTCTTCGGTGGTTCATTACCGTGAACCAATTAGTACCACCGTGAAAGCTAATGGATCCGGCGAGTCTATAGGTGCTTACTAGTGATAGTCATGGTGCGTCCTAGTGATAGAAAAAATACAAAAGAAGTTTCTACGGTTTTTATATTTTAAACAATAGGTGTGTACCCATTTATAAAATAAAAAAATAAATAAAATAAAATAAAAATAAAAATAATTTATTTCAGACCGACATCCATATATAAGTGTTAGTATACATAATATTCTTATAAACTACTTATAACTACTTATAAACTACTACTTATGTACCCCACTCTGTTCATTTTGGGCATGGTGGGCTATAATGAGCTAAGTGTGAGGAGATAACTCGCACTAGTTAAATACGCCTTTAACTTAATTAGTGGTAAATTTTATAACCCGGACTTACTTGCCACGATTTATTTGTGTGTTCCAAATAATTATGTCGGTAGACGTCGAAAGCCTCGGTTGCTGGCGGTGCCGTCTGGCAGAACACATTTACTGAACAAGTCGCCTTTGTCGCAGGCACTGCGCACACTGAATCTACTTGCAGAAATTGTCGACCTTTTTTCATGTAATTTGAGTGAATTCACAAAATCGGCCTTATCCTACTAATATTATAAACGCGAAAGTTTGTAAGGATGGATGGATGTTTGTTACTCTTTCACGTAAAAACTACTGAATGGTTTTGGATGAAATTTGGCATACAGATAGTTTATAACCTGGATTAACACATAGGATACTTTTTATCCCGATATTTCTGATGACACCCATGATGATGATATTTTTCACCCGCGTGGTTCCCGTTCCCGTGGGATTATGATTCCGTAGGATGTTATAAACAAAATAATTAAATAATATGTTGTGTTGCTACTTTTCCTTAGAGAAAACATCCTGTAATGCTAATTGTATATAAGAAATAAATAAATAAATGAATAAAATAATAGGTCTTTACTTATGAAATTGGAGTTTTTTACTCAGTTATTAATAGGTGTATTACTTCTAAAAGTCAAAGTCATACACGTTTAATTAGGACTATGTTACTTACGCTTCAGTAATAACAATGATTATTAATTTTGTGTCCCCAACGCCCAATATTTTTTTTTAATTGACTAACTTTTTAGTTCGCGGAAGTGTTCTTTTGTTTCATTGTTGCCTTGAAAGGACTTGATTTTTTTTCTTTTTAATATCTGCTATATTTAGCTAGTGAAACAAACACACTACTCTACAATTTTTATAGTGTTAAAATAAATAGATGCTAAGAAAATTAAAAAACGTTAGTATGAAAACAAAAATTTTATAAAAAATCTTCATTTAAAACTCTAATTTCATAAGTAAGGACCTAATACTCTCTTGAGATCTTTAACATTGCTCGCTAGGTTAGCGGTCTCAAATTGACCATCAAAGTTTCATAATTGAGCTGACTTCTTCTGTTAACTATTGGTTAAACCCCAAAACAAAGAAAACCCAGAAGGTAACTTAATACATCATTCCGCACTCGAGCAGTGCACACACAGACACCTCACGGACACGGGATCTCGCAACAGCTGCACTCGAACTGGTTCGAGATGTTCCGAGAATAAGTGTCCGATTATTAGCGAAGCTTACTTCTGCAGTCTCCTTATGTTGTTGTTAAATCACCGTTCTAGACACACGGAATCCAGGGATTCGAGTCTCAACTGTGCCCCAAAACTTTGCCTCAAGCTACAGTCAAAACACTGTAGCAACATTCGTTATTAAAGTCTCACATCAAAAACATTGGGATTAATACAAATTATAATAAAAGAACAAATACATATACAAATTATAATTTAAATAAGGAGCTCGATGGCGCAGTGGTTAACGCGCCCGGTCTGCGACTGCTGAGGTTAAGCAACTTTCGCAAAGGCCGGTCATCGGATGGGTGACCAAAAATATCGATCATCTCGAGCTCCTCCGTGCTTTGGAAAGCACGTAAAACCGTTGGTCCCGGCTACATTAGCAATCAACAACCATCAATCCGCACTGGGCCTGTGTGGTAGTTTATGGCCCGTTCTCCCTATCATAGGGAAGGCCCGTGCCCCGTGCCAGTGTGGACATAAAATGAGCTAATGATGATGATGATGATGATGATGATAATAATAAAAAATACATAATGGTCAGTGTCGAGCGTGAAGAGCACCTTGTAGGCCGGCAGAGTGAGGTTGACTGATGCTGCGCTGTTTTCACGCTGCACCAGTTGTCTTCGCGTCTGAACTCCATTTCCACTTAACATCAGGTGGCATGGAGCCATTTGCCGTGCTAGGTATATAAAAAAAAGTTAAGAACATCCATCAAATTTTTTAAATCTTTTAAAAATACACAACGCCGTTCCATTGTTTTTGTGCACACTCTATAAAGTAAGCTCTACTAACAAACGTTCCACTACCAACTGTTGAGTTGCACTGGAGCCATTTATCAGAATTTATTTCAACTCTTGGTATCCAGCCAACATTGTGTCAGTTGAAGTTGTTTTAACCATCATTCAGGTTTCTGCGGTAACCTAAGCTCTGACCGGCAAAGCCGAAATACATGCCACCAACTAACCTAAACAAACAAGACTCTATCAAGTGGCAATAAGATATATTATGCTGTCCCAAGGCAGGGTAAAAGCCTCTGGCAATATGATATATTGTACTGTCCCAATGCTGGGTACAGGCCTCCATCATTGAATAATCCCGCAAACGGCAAACGTTAGTGCGACGGATATCAGCAATCGGTACCTGAGTGAGTCGTTCATACTCATCCATTATCTTGTCGTCATAGTTCAACCAACAGCACAACATATATCACAGTAGCATTTTAAAACGTCTCTTATACTACATATAAGGTACAGGATAAGGGACTGCCACAACTCCCACTGCCAGAATCAAGCCTTCCCAAATATACTATAGCTAATGAGATGTCGGTTTTTAGGAATCTTACAACAAGAACCGGGACCAACGAATTTATTTTGATTTAGAAAAACAACCACTTTATGTAAATTATATTTTTTATTGAAACTAATCTTGTTAGCTACGACGGCCAGTAGAGAGTAAAAGAGAAAAAAATATGATATAATAGTGTATTGCCAACAATTCTTATCATTAACATTATCACATTACATTGTAATAGCCCTTTTTACAAGTTGAAAAAAGACAGTGCTGAAAAAAAAATCCACGAGTCCCCGCATGACATTTATTTAATTAATTTATTATTTATTTAAATTTATTTATTGACATGCCGGGTCAGGTGTACTGCCAACTATGCTATCGTGGCTCAATCCAACTCGCCGAAATTAATCAACAACTACGTCATCAACATCCAATCTTAATATTTTTACAAATATTGAAAGATCAGTAAAGAATTAGGCAAGCTATATTTATGATTATTTACATATAATTTTACGCAAATATTGTTGCGAACAAATTACAATTTGAAAAAAGACAAAGTGCTGAAAATAATTCCACGAGCGGGACTCGAACCCATAACATGCCGGGTCAAGTGCACTGCCAACTATGCCATCGTGGTGCTCAATCCAACTCGCCGAAATCAAATTGTAATTTGTTCGCAACAATATTTGCGTAAAATTATATGTAAGTAAATAACCTTTTTACAAGCTTCTATTTAAAAGTGTTTCCTTAATGTGTGTCTTAAATTTCTCAAACATTACCCTAGGTATTATCTAATATACCTGTACAAACCTTTTTAATCGAAACAAGTGTTTTTTAAACTTTCATTTGTTTTTTATTTCTCGATTTAAATAAATTCGACAGTCGAACAAATGAAAAAAAATATTCTCACTAGTTCGACGATCGAACTAATGAATCGAACTAGTGAGAACAAACCAATGGCACCAGAGGTCAACAGGAACCAGTGAGCGATTTTTTCCCCCTTAATCATTTAAATCGGAATTGTGTAAATATCTAAATAATCTAAATAGTGTAAAACAATACTTGGACCTAAAAATAATGAACTGATCAAACTGACATTTTGTTTATTGATAGGTGAAATTTGTATTGACATTTAATTTACACTTAATTCATTTTCTTTTCTAGTTTTTAAAGTCATGGTTACATGCCTACTTGGTGAAATAATACATTAAATTGTGTTATTTATATCCAGATAAGATGTGTATGTATTCAATAGTACGTAATTGAATTTATGCGATCTATTGTCATTTTAATTATTAATTCAAGTACCTAAGTAATGGTGATATGATTAATTATTGCGGTAATATTGCATGCTGTGTGACGGTAAAATATGTAGAACTTATAAATATGTACTAAAAAACACCACTTTGTACCATATTTTTAGCGATAAATGATTTATTTATTTATTTATTTAAAATCAGCAACTGATTTTAGTCTTTACCAACAAATGTTTATATAATTTTTAACGCAAATTTTGTTGCGAACAAATTACAAAAACACAAATGTTGAAAAAATTTTCCACGAGCAGGGTTTGAACCTGCACCCTTCTGACATACCGGGTCAGGTGCTCTTCCAATTGAGCTATCGTGGTTCTAACCAGCCCGCCGAAATTATTCAACACTATTTACTTTTACTTTGAAAGCCAAAGGCGCCCATTCAATGTTAACAACTACCGTCATTAACATCCGATCATAATATTTTTACAAATACTAAAGATCAGTTAAGAAGTAGGCAAGCTATTTATAAATGTTTATATAATTTTTAACGCAAATTTTGTTGCGAACAAATTACAAAAACACAAATGTTGAAAAAATTTTCCACGAGCAGGGTTTGAACCTGCACCCTTCTGACATACCGGGTCAGGTGCTCTTCCAATTGAGCTATCGTGGTTCTAACCAGCCCGCCGAAATTATTCAACACTATTTACTTTTACTTTGAAAGCCAAAGGCGCCCATTCAATGTTAACAACTACCGTCATTAACATCCGATCATAATATTTTTACAAATACTAAAGATCAGTTAAGAAGTAGGCAAGCTATTTATAAATGTTTATATAATTTTTAACGCAAATTTTGTTGCGAACAAATTACAAAAACACAAATGTTGAAAAAATTTCCACGAGCAGGGTTTGAACCTGCACCCTTCTGACATACCGGGTTAGGTGCTCTTCCAATTGAGCTATCGTGGTCCGCCGAAATTATTCAACACTATTTACTTTTACTTTGAAAGCCAAAGGCGCCCATTCAATGATATATATAATGGTATGATCGGATGTTAATGACGGTAGTTGTTAACATTGAATGGGCGCCTTTGGCTTTCAAAGTAAAAGTAAATAGTGTTGAATAATTTCGGCGGGCTGGTTAGAACCACGATAGCTCAATTGGAAGAGCACCTGACCCGGTATGTCAGAAGGGTGCAGGTTCAAACCCTGCTCGTGGAAATTTTTTCAACATTTGTGTTTTCTTTACCAACAATTTAATACAGACAACCTGTTTTCTAGCTGTCATCCCGTAAACTACAATGAAAACTCTGTTATTTTTTGGCGACAAAAACTGCGCCGTACGTTGTTGGTGCCACTCCCTACGTTGTGTTACACAATTCAAGTCAATTTACGTTTTGTTCTAGGGGCAAGAACAACGTTATAACGCCGCGCAACGAGCGACACTTCATCACCCTAGCCACCAGCCGCAGCCCGAGCTCCAGGTATTTATATGAACTTTATGCTAGAATCACAGGCGAAGTTTCAGCAGTTTAAAAGTTCACTCTAGCTTTATTTACGTTTCTAATCCTATTAATATTATAAACGCGAAAGTTTGTTTGGATGTTTATTACTCTTTCACGTAAAAACTGCTGAATGGATTTAGATGAAATTCGGCATACTCATAGTTTATAACCGGGAATAACACATAGAATACTTTTTATCCCGATATTCCCACGGGAACGGGCACTAGTGATAAATAAAAGTGCTAAACACTTAGTTATTCGAGCACCTTTACGTTAGAAGGCTTATAAATATCGAATAAGTTTAATGTTTTTAGATGCATATTTACACACATACTATGGTTTGTTTAAATTGAGATGAGTGCCTACATACCTACGTACTTCTGAAAATCTAAGAGCGAAATTTGAACTGCCATCGTAATGGGTCTACCATGTTAACGATAAAGATAAAAAGATAAAGGAACATTTAAGAACATGTACAACACATAACAATAAAATATACGATAATTTTTAACAAAAAAAAACCGACTTCAAAAACAGAAAACTTAAAAAAGTAAAAACAGCTCTAAAAAGCAAAAAATAGTATTGAAACCATATTATTAAATACCTAGATACGCATGTCAGTTTTAAAAAATGTCTATTGAAGTCGGGTGGTTGGTGGTCGGCTGGGGGACAATTTTGTTTCATTTAAACTTTTAAAGTTGTTCCATTATCTCCACTTTTTTATTGTAAATAAATAAATAAAATTAAATATCTTTTACTTTCAGACCAAGAGATCCATAGATTATTAGTCTATTAGTAACAGCATAACTTAAAGACTATGTTAGTATATGTTAGTATACACAAAATTATTAAAAGTAATTGAAAGTAATTGATGCCCCAATGGGTAGGCTCACCGAACCTTTGTAAAAGCCCAAAAGACTTCAATAGACATTTTTTTAAACTGACATGCTTATCTAGGTAATTAATAATATGATTTCAATATTATTTCTTGCTTTTTAGAGCTGTTTTTACTTTTTTGAGTTTTCTGTTTTGGAAGTCGGTTTTTTTTTTGTTAAAAATTATTTTATTTTACGATTTTTAGTGATTGGTATACGTAAACCTAACAAGGATACTTCTCGGATGAGGAAACAACGGCCTAGGAGGTAGTGGTATTCCTATGTAAAACTTCAATCTTAATTAGGTATTATTTTTGTACGAACTAAACATTTTAGCATATTGAACCGTATGAAGTAAGCCCAACAAAAGGTAACTGCTATAAATCGTTGAGGAATTCCCTCGACTGTCTATGGTCTCCATCATCAGACCTGCAATGGCACTTATAACCCATATGGGTACAAAGTTCTTATCAATAGAAATGAATTAAGACAAACACAAGGTAGCTACTGTAAAAAAATTGAGGACTTCCCTTGACTGTCCTTTGTCTTCATCTAGGTATAAAGTTCTCATCAATACAAGCCCAAACACCATGTAATTGCTGTAAATCGTTGAGGAGTTCCCTCGACTGACTTTCGGCTCCATCATCAGATCGGCTCCAGACCATCATTAAATAGTAGTGTGCTTTAAAATACTTAATGAAAACATTAACAAACGCACTAGTCGCCACTACGATTTTCGAAGGTTCCCCTCGATTTCTCTGGGATGCTATCATCAGATCCTGGTTTCCTTATCATGGTACTACCCTTGGGATATCTCTTTTCATCAAAATCGGTTCACAACGACGACACGACGAAGTTATCCGCAAACAAACACCGCGAACACACATAAAAATATAAATAAGAGAGTAACCTCCTCCTTTTTTGAAGTCGGTTAAAAAAATATATATAAACGAGTCGAATTGAGTAACCTCCTCCTTTTTAAAAGTCGGTTAAAAAAGGATACATATGGATGAGTTTTAAAAAGTTTTCATACCTTTGATTTACTTTTAAATCAACGACACGGTTCCTATCTCTTTTAGCTGCGTATTTCCCCAAACTGACCCTTTTAAACCTCAACATGTATACACAACTCTACATACTGTGCATACAAAAACGAGGTGCACAGAAGTTGCGTCCGCCAGGCAGCGAATCAACATAAGCTGAAAATCCATCGATCGAAATGTCGAATAGAATTTTCAGTGGCAAACCTGCTCAAATAATGGCATAGCATTTTAAATCCACTTTGCAAACCAGAAACCGCATCATAAGTTTGAACTCACCGCTGCAGAACATTCCATTTGCCGACTCGAGTACGTATTTAAAAGTGTCTACCCCGTATATTATTATTTGCTTATGTAGTACGTATTGACTTGTGTTATTGTTGGCGAATAAAAATACAACATTGGCGATGTATTGTTGGTGTATTTGTGAATGTATATGTTATGGAAGTAATAAATTGGGACATTATGAATAATGACAAGCTACTAGCGAAGTAAATAATTATAATTTGAACTTCCTTATTTATCACATTGCCTAGACATTATGAATATTGCCATGTTGTTTTCGGGCAATCTGATAATACCATGTGTATTTTACATTGCACGGGGTGCGGGGAGGAGAACAAAGGGTTCTATAATGTTTAACACACAATCCAGTTCCCAATTTTCATTTCACTAGCAACATTTGTCAACGTCAACGTCAAAAAGCAACAATAATAATCTTCAAAAGTTTGTTTCCGGCGCTCCCTCGGACGCTGCAACGGCATGCTCGCTTCGCTCGCTCGGCTCGTGCTTTATCGGTCACTGTACCTAACCTAACCACTCCAAAACTAACCAACCCTCACCTTTCTGTTCTTTGTGACCCTCTAGTCCCCCTGCTCTCCTTTCTTCCTGGCTGGAATATTACCTAATGTCTTACTGGCCAAGTAACCATTATATTAAATTAAATTAAATTTGATTAATAGATCTTTGTCCATTTCACGTATTTGTGATAGGAAAAAATAACTAATGTTCTGTTGCAAAATGCCAATTTATAAAACAATTACTTTATGAGATGAAAGGTTTGTAAAACAATGTTATATGGAGTGTTGATTTGTGAAATGAACATAAGCGTTTCTGAAAATTTCTTAAATAACTTTCGAATTTTCAAATGGTAAGCAGAACAAGTAGGCTAAGTCCAGTTAATTTATGTTTTTGTTATCATAGGTCAGCAGAGTACCTACCTATGAAAGAAATAATTGTATTTGTTTTTAAATATTGATTCTACGTTTAAAAAAAAACAGTAATAAAACCTGGTTTTTTACTACTCTGCCCCATAGGTGATAAACATTATAAATAATGCCCGGACGATTTGATTATTTTAATAATCGTAAATGTTGTAATCACACTGCCGTCTCATATTGAACATTATTCAAGTAGACTTGCCGAGGGAGTATTTTCAAAGCTTAAAGTGGACTTAAGTTGTAAGTAAGTGTGTAGACTCTAATAGTTCCCAAGATTTAGCTATAAGTCGGTGAGAACGTTAGTCTGTGTTCAGCGTAGCAGTTTATCTGTATTTATATTGTATACATTAAAACAGATTAAACACTAACAAGTGTGCCAATGAAAGCCCGACGTTCCTAAGCTACAATGGGTCCAAAACTTCAAAATTACGTTTCACATGAATATCGATGACTTGCGAAAAGCTCCTAGGATTATTGAATAATTCATAGAGGCCTCTCGTTTGCATTCTGATCGCAATCATCCGCAATAAGTCGGGGCGGACACGCGCGCGCGCGCGGCGAAACGCCAACCGCTGCTTATTGTAAACACGATCTATCGGAATTGGTTATTAAGGGACACTTAGGGAGCAACCCTTTGCGAATCTCTATTACGTAAGTGGGAAATAATTGACAATCGTTCAACCTTTTTAGGTGGTAAAACTGCGTGGTAAGCGTACGGTGATTGCCTTTTGTGGTCCCGGCATCCCTGTTGTACAGAAGATTTTAGTTGGTAGGCCTTTCCTGCGTTACCTATATAAACTGTAAGTTTCATAATATACCTAAATGTCTTAGAATTTTATTTTAAAGATAATACATAGCATCTTGTAACGATCCTTAGAACTGACACTGTTATCGACTATGTCGGCATATCATAAGTATACGGTCCACTTAGTCCTCGGTTCCGCTAATTTAATAACCGCTAATTCGAATTCGAACTCGCACACGAAGGGTTCCGTACCATTATCTATAAAAAAGGCAAAAATAGTCATGTCTGTTGTATGGGAGCCCCTTAAATATTTATTTTATTCTGTTTTTTAGTATTTGTTGTTATAGCGGCAACAGAAATCATTATCTGTGAAAATTTGAACTCTAACTATCACGGTTCATGAGATACAGCCTGGTGACAGACGGACAGACAGACGGACGGACGGACAAACAGCGGAGTCTTAGTAATAGGGTTCCCGTTTCACCCTTTGGGTACGGAAAGTATGCAATCGTGTCTCACTAGCTTGAGTTTAAGACATTTTCTTTTTCTGAGAGTTACTGCTATTGTTTTCCATGTCCAAATGTCAAAATCAGACTATTCTACATAATACACGCTCATAGTCATCACCAGATCAATGTATATCCCCAGTGCTGGGGCACGAGCCTTCCTATGGATAGATAGGAAGAACGGGCCACTAACCACCACGCGGGCCCAGTGCGGATTGGTGGTTGTTAGCGACTGATAATGCAGCAAGGACCAACGGCTTTACGTGTTACGAAGCACGGAGGAGCTCAAGATGATCAACATTTGGTCACACATCCGATGACCGACTTTTGTGAAAGTTGCTTAACCTTAGCCACCGAGGCACCGAGCTCCTCTACTGACACACTATTTAAACTTTCCTACACTCACACCAATTATCTAGTCCTAGAGAAGCTTCGTTATGAAACTCGTTAAATGGTTACTAGACAACGGATAAACATACTTAAAATACTTAAATACATACTTATTATACATAGAAAACACCCAGACCCGAGACAATTTAGAAAAACAATAATTTCTAAATTGACCCGACCGGGGATCGAACCCGGGATCTCAGAGATGGCGACACCATGAAAACCGGTGTACAAACCACTCGACCAAGGAGGTCGTCAATATCGGTCGTCAACTATTGAGGTTTTATTGAATTAGCAGATTTCAGGCTGTGACCGCAGCCTATTGATGGCAACTCCAAGGGTATAACTCCCGCGTAGCATGCCATTATGCGTCTATACCCCGTGATATATGAGAACTGAAAACAGTTTGTGTTTATGCCGCGTCAGGGCCACCCAAAAATATGAGTGCGCTCGGCCACTCCTCGCGTTTTAATATTACCGCAAATAAATTACGGGCTCGTATCATATTTTCAGGGCTTGCTGAAAATGTTTGCAATGAGTAATGGCGCAGTAACATGACACTATTAGATGAATTCGCGCCCATGTGCAAAGCTTTCATAGTGGCCGACACGATTACGATCCGACCGATGTGTTGCGTTTTTGTTTTCAACTAGGTAAAATGCTGTCTTTAAAGTGTCAATAACACCACCATACAGTTTTGAAACAAGTTATATAACATGTTACAACTTGTAACTTTTGTAAAATAACATGTTACTTAATGTGAACTCATCTTACGCATGTTGATACTTGAATTCTTCGAACGTAGTGGCCGGTTCGGGCCCCTGATCATACGCGATCCTTGCCCGGGATTCATCACGGTCGACTTCTGTCTTTCCGGTCGAGTGGGCAAGAATTTTAATTTTTTGGTTTTGTTTTTTTTATGTATTTCCCGTTCTTCTTGTCATAAGCATACACCAGGGCTAGGGACGACCCCAAGGTACATGGGACTTTCCTTTTCCGTGGCTCAACGGCAATAAGCTCTATGTCCTCACAGAGCTTATTGCCGTTGAGCCGCGGAAGGGGAGGCCTACCCACTAAAAAACCTAGTAGCATCTCTTCCCAGCCACGGTTCACCGGTGAGATTTAAATCCCAGTATTATAGTAATAAACAAACTAAAAAACATTTATTTATTCTTGTATTACCTGGACTATGTGGCATTCTCCCTCATTGCGATGCCTCATTGGGCAGTGCAAATGAGCTCCCCTATGGTATGGTGCTGGCGTGCTCTTGGAGAGGCCTGGACGTCCAGCAGTGGACTAAGGAAGATGATGGTATTTTATTTTATTTATTTGTGTTACAGCTGTTATATTGAAACTTATTCGCTACGTATTTTGCATTGTGGTTTCAAACTGAATGCACAGCCGATTACAGGTATACGCCTCATGAGATTAAAGCAGAAGTAGCCGTTCATTTTTTTCAAACATTTAAATACAAAAAAAACTTATATCTATATAAGTATATATAAATCAATTGCTGTTCGTTTGTCTCGCTGAAACTCGAGAATGGCTGGACCGATTTGGCTAATTTTGATTTTGAAAAATTTGTGGAAGTTCAGGGAAGGTTTGAACGATGAAAATCATAAATTATAAGTAACGGAAAATACTAAAAACGACAATTTAATTTTCCAATACAAAATGTTCCTAGCTGTGAAGCATTTGATGTCTTTGTCTTTTTAGAAATACAAAAGTGTCACTTGGTTGTCAACGGTTGTCAATTTAGGTGATACGAAGTTCACCGTGTCATCTAGTAAAGAGATAAAAACTATGTACCTACTGTTTAAGAGTAAAAATATAAAATATCTAAAAAAAATCCTAATCAGTGTTTATTTTTTCAAAAATTGTGGTATGGTGATACTAGGTACTCAGGTTTTCAGGTAAAAAGCAAATACGGGTAAAAACAACGTGACGTGCCCTGTAAAAACTGTAAATCTCAAGGTTGTCGCGCCCTGCCCTGGCTGTGGCGGCTCGCTGGCGACACGCCGCCTCCCAATTACTCACCATTAGAAAAAGGTTTGAACTGTCTCACAAAACAAGGAGACTGCAGTAGTTAAACTGCATTCAACGCGGCGAGAACGCACACATAGACAACCTCTCACGACACGGAATCTTGCAATAGGGTTGCCAACCATACTTTAAAATAACGTATCCTACGTTAATTTCCATCCCCATACTTTATTCTTTTTAATAAAAATACAAAATATAATACTGACTAATGCGTGAGTTTGAACTGAATATTCCTGTTGACTTAATTTCTGAATTAATACTAAATGATACTCAGACTCAGGTGAAGTGAAACGAAACGCAACGCTTAAATAAATAAATTTGGAAAATACTTTATTTTTTCTTCAAACCCTTTTTTATACTAGTTAGTGTTAGATTTACTTTAATTTCCTGAAAATAGTAGGCAACCCTATCTTGCAACAGCCGCGCTCGGACTGTGCCGAGTAGGGTTGCCACCCGTACTCTAAAGTAGAGTATTGTCCTCTTTTTCATGTAGGTGCTTTATAATCTACGACACCAATAAAGTACGCTGAAATACTATATTTACGTAAAACTGGCTAGTTACTGGTTATGAGTACTTATGAGATTAAATAAACTGGTATCCACAGCCACAAAATATTTGTCAAATGTCGCACAGAGCAACAAAAAATACGTTTTTAGGGACCAATAAATAAATACTAATTTTTATGCTATTTACTTTAATATGCTTATTTGTGTTCTAACAAAATAAAAAATAATTTATTCGTCCTGAAGAAAGGTGCAACCCTAGTGCCGAGCCGTTCCGAGATCCTTGTCCGTGATGTGTGCGTTGCCCAAGCGCGGTATGTATTAAGCTTCACAAAACAAATGCGTCTCAGAATGCATCTATCAACAAATTGCTTGTGTAGGGCATGTGGAGAGGAAACGGAGTCAACGCAGCACCCACTGTGTGACTGCCACTCTCTGGCTAGGAAAAGAATGGGACACCTGGGGTCGGCCTATCCGAAACCGGAGGACTTCAGGCTCTTCGCTCTTAAGGACGTTGCCAAACTTATGGAATCTATCTTTACAGAGGAAAAAAAAATGAAAGGATGGGGTTGCACAAAAGATCCCGATGGGTCGAAGTGCTACCGCGAGAGGGAAACCTCAGCAGGCCCCACTAAGATAAGATAAGATAAGATTAAGCTTACCTTCTGGGTCTCATTATTTTGTGACTGTGTTCTCTGCATGTCGCCAGATCGTAATAATGTTTTATAATGACATGGGAGCGGTCGCAACACCCCTTTTCATTATCTTCATTTCAGAACAGTCAGGTACAGAATAATGAGGATACAAATTATTTTGCGATAGTTTTTGTTTGACAAAGGAAGTTTGTACCGAGCAGTGGTTGTCAACGAACTGTAATTAATTTGATTATTTTTTTATTAATTAATAGCTGGCCCGGCGGACTTCGTACCGCTTTGACAGTTTCTATGACAACAAAACAAACAAATCGTATTTCTGTTAATTTATCATTAAGCAATTTTTTTTCTAGTAATAAATATAGCCTATGTTACTCAGCACTAATGTAGCACTATAATGATGAAAGAATTTTTTAAATCGGTCCAGTAGTTTTTGAATTTATTCGTTACAAACAAAAATACAAAGCTTTCCTCTTTATAATATTAGTATAGATAAGGTTAGCCGCCGAGCTGTTTTTTTTTTATTTTCCACCTCAAAGTAAGAAACTAAAGGCCGGAATTGAAAAAAGCGCACTTCACTTTGAACTTGGCTATTGAAGATTTGTTGATCTGTTCTATATCCTTTAGAGGCTTCCTCGGGATCTAGTAAGGTAAGTATATGGACTCTCAAGTTCTTCCAAAAGGGCTTAAAGATTCATCAAAAATCTTGGCATTCTTACGTATTATAAGGCCATTTATGAGAAGAAGCCATTTTTCCTTCTAAAACCAATTGAGGACCTACTGTCATATTTACTGATCTAAATATAATTATCGTTACCAGTAACACTTATTTATTTAATTATATGAAAGCTATAAGTTATGCCTTCTTAACCCTGAGGTCTTTTTATGAATTTCACATTATTTCACATTTAGTCATAAAAGCGACCACCTTTTGTGCGAGAACTCTAAATGGTTTCATTTGGAATCATACTGAGAATTTCGCTATGAATTTACCAAGTGGAAATTAATACAAACATTAAGAAACAACACTCGTTTTTAACGTACCTACCTAATATCAAAACCTTCAATACGTTTATATTATTACCTACCTTTACATCTTTGCATCTTTACATAGTGGATAACAAAGTCGCTCCCGCTGCCTGTAAGCTTAGATCTTTTAAACGCTCAGGACGACTTCGTCATTTTCTTAAACTTGAAACTTAACTACGCAACGGATTTTAATGCAGTTTTCAACAATAGGTAGTGATTCAAGAAGAAGGTTTATATGTATAATACATCCATATGATATATTTAATAAACTTTGACAGGACAACGTCTGTCGCGTCATCATCATCATCATCAACAGCCTACACACGTCCACTGCTGGACAGGCCTCTCCAAGTGCACGCCACTGAGCACGATCCGCGGCTACTCTCATCCAGCTCTTGCCAGCCACTTTGCGAAGATCATCGTTCCACCTAGTCTGAGGGCGTCCTACACTACGTTTGCCGATACGCGGTCTCCACTCAAGAACTCGTTTACCCCATCGGTTATCGGATCTGCGGCTAATATGGCCGGCCCACTGCCACTTCAGACGACGACTTTAGTTCTCTGTCGGATTACCTCGTTCCGCATCCAGTCCCTTAGAGAAACTCCAAGCATAGCCCTTTCCATAGCTCGCTGAGCGACTTTAAATTTGTGGACCAGGCCTACCGTGAGTGTCCACGTTTCGGCTCCATATGTTATGACGGGTAGGACGCACTGATTGTTTGTCGGGTTAGCTATTAATAAAAAATCACGAAGCGCATGTCAAATTTAGCAGTTTAAGGTAATATGTTTTTGTTTTGTTTATATAATTTTAACGCAAATTGTAGCGCAACAAATCACAAAAAAACACAAATGTAGAAAAAACCAGGTCAGGTGCTCTCCAAAAAAAAATTTTTAATTGGGAGAGCACCTGACCCGGTATGTCAGGAGGGTGCAGGTTCAAATCCTTTCGTGGAAATTTTTTCAACATTTGTGTTTTTTTGTGATTTGTTTCGCAACAAAAATTATATAAACAAAACAAAAACATTTTATAAATAGGTTGCCATTTTGAAATTTTTGAAAAGTGTATATGCTATGCGTGTGTGTCAAATACATGGTAGTTTGTGTAATATTTGTTTTATTGATTTAATGTATTTTTATGCATAATTTTAAAAAAATATTATCATTTTGTACTCCTTTTCTGTATAAACTATAAGTGTGCGAAATTTCATACTCCTCCGTCCGCACAATTTTCATAAAAAGAGGTACAAAGTTTTTGCTTCACGTATTAATATATAGATTTACAGACTTATACATATTAGAGTTCGCAAATACAACGCGTATATCATCATCATCATCATCATCATGATATATATGTATATACTTAAATTAAATTTCTTGCTCACAATATAATCAAAGTAGACGAAAACTTCTGGAAATCAGCGCTGCATTTCCTTATGCTCCAACATATGCGGAAGGGGTCCGGTCTAAATATATTATTGTTCGACTTAGCATTTTATTTGCAAGTAGGTGTTAGTTTAAGTTAAGAACCTAAGCCTGACAATTATTCGAAGGAGCTTAATAGCATTCTATTAAGCTACTTCGAATAATTGTTTTGAATTTGCATTTGAAAAACGGTTAACCTTTTTGCAAAATAAACACTCCGACATATGGTAATTTGTAACAACGAATATGCGTATAAGTCCACGGGCACGTGACGTATGGCTGAGGCATTACGGCGCGGCACCGAGCCGACACAAATTGGTGACGCTCGGGCGGGCTCCAACTGCCTGGCAAAGAATAAACCAACTATCTTGTACAAACACATTTTTATCTTAAAATGTTTACTATTATAAGCAAGATCGCTTAACTGAGTCCTCGCCTGCGGTAGGTACGCGGGGCGGGAAGTACGTAGTACCTCCCGCCCCACCGGCGGCCACCGCCGGCGGGGACTCAGTTAAGCGGTTGATAGTTGTTGCAGGGCTCCGTGGTTAAATAATAACACAACTGGTTAATGTATCGGAGTATAATTTCTGACTAGTTTTAATAACTAAAAATACAAGTATATATATTAATCTATAAACAAAGAAATTGGCGGGGGAGATTAGTTGACTGTAGAAAGTCACGAAACAGAAACTAATACGTTTTGCTTAATTTACATAAAATGTCTCTATATTAAATCACGTTATTAATTATCTCTATTAAATATCACGAACATTACGTGCTATGAATATTGTGCTGACGGCACATTACTTCCCCCTTTAGAAAAAAAAATAATAATAATAATAATAAATTACAAAATAACATTAATAAAAACAATGCAAAGAACCCTAATTAAAATTACGAACAATAACTTAGTGGTATAGTAATAGTAATTTCAACCTTGCAGACTGCGCGTAAATGAATAATGCTGATTCCGCGTCTTGTTCTGTTCGCTAGCGCCGATAATACTTCTTTATTCTGAACGCAAATGTGTGACATAATATGATAGGTGCGACTTATAACACTCTCGGGAACGTGATTATAAAGCGAATCTTACAGGCTGTCGAGAGATACGACCAGCTCGTGTGACAACGTTCTTATCTGGTCGTGTGCTTACTATTTGCTTTGTCAGTGGTTCTTGATCGGCTTTCAGTACGAACGCTGGTTTGATTCTGTCTATAGAGATTCTTACGCGTTTGTCGCCTTGCAATATTACGAAATTTTTATCACTTCAGTCAATGACTTGATACGGACCATCGTATGGAGGACTGAGACTAGGACGCAAACGATCACATCTCACGTACACATGTGAACATTTTGACAAGTGAGGATGAACGAAAGTATTGTTATTCGAGCTCTCTCTTTTGGGAATAGATATTGCTTTTGTAATATTTTCTCTCAGATTGGTAACGAAATCGTTAAACGTTTCCTGTTGTTCGCAACCGAAAAATTCTCCTGGTAGTTTAATCGTGGCGCCATATACCAATTCGGCGGCACTGAAACCAGTATCTTGACGAAAACAAGCACGAAGTCCCAATAAAACGGTTGGTAACTCTTCCATCCAGTTGGTTGTATTGCCTCTTGCGATCAATGCTGTCTTTAGCGTTCGATGTAAACGTTCCACCATGCCATTCGCCTTGGGATTATATGGAGTAGTCCGTATCTTATGAATACCCATTAGCTTGGCTAATTCTATGAAAAGGTTTGACTCAAACTGTCTCCCCTGATCGGTTGTGATCATCTCAGGACATCCAAATCGCGATATCCATCCTCCGTAAACGTGGCGTGCGACTGATTCGGCTGTAATGTCTTCAACTGGAAAAACTTCGGGCCATGAAGTGCATCGGTCAATCATCGTGATTAAATATCTTTTATTCTGAGATACAGATAACGGTCCTACAATGTCTAAATGAACGTGAGCAAAACGTTGAGCAGGCATAAACTTTCCGAGTGGCGAATTTGTATGTCTAAGCACCTTTGAGCGTTGACATTGTAAACATGACTCACACCATTTGTTTATATCCGTATTCATGTTAGGCCAAATGAACTTTGTATGAATCATTTTTCTCGATGTATTTTTTCCGGGATGGTTTAAACAATGTATGCCCTCAAATGCGGTCTTTCTGAATTCCTGAGGTAAGAACGGTCTTGTTTTTCCCGTAGAAACGTCGCAATACACCGGTATTCCGTGTTTATTTGATGTGGCCAAAATCATTTTTAATCTCGGATTTTTAATAAGTTCTTGGAGTTCGGGATCTAACTTTTGTTTAATAGACAACTCTTTGTAATCTATGTTGGACGGTATAGTTATTTCATCAACTGTCCTTGAGAGTGCATCTGCAACTACGTTGTCGTGACCGCTAATGTGACGTATATCGGTAGAGAATTGCGAAATGTATTCCAAGTATCTCACTCTACGTGGTGTGTCATTTAGTGACGGCTTTTTTGAAAATGAATGAACCAACGGTTTATGATCCGTGTAAATAATAAATTGCCGACCTTCTAGTAGTCGTTGAAAATATCGGACTGCTGCAAAAATTCCTAGCAGCTCCCGGTCGTAGGTTGAATACTTCATCTGAGCTGTAGTAAATGCTTTTGAGTAAAATCCTAGCGGCTTCCAACCTTGTTTACATTTTTGATGGAGCACGGCGCCCATACATTTTAAACTCGCATCAGTCAATAAGGCAAGTTCAGCTGTTGGAGAAGGGTGCGTCAAAATTGCGGCATCCAGAATGTTTTGTTTACAACTCGAAAACGCCGATTCCGCTTCCTTCGTCCATTGAATAATAGAATTGTCATTTTTCTTTGTTTGCTTTAAATAGTTGTTGAGAGGAACTTGATGTTGGGCAGCTAAACGTAGGCTTCCTCGATAAAAATTGACCATGCCCAAAAATCTTCTAAGCTCCTTAATGGTTTTAGGTTTAGGAAAATCTTTGATCGCCTGCACTTTCTCACTTGTGGGGCTGATACCATTGCTTGAAATGTGGTAGCCCAAAAAATCCAATTCTTTCTTCCAAAATTCGCACTTGTGGTGAGCGGATAGTAGGTAGGATGGTATGGTAGAGTGCCACATTGAGGAAGGCCAAAGGGAAGATCTTCCTCCGAGCTGGGTGGTATAGCTCGGGGACCGAAGTCCGACGGATGTTAGTTGGAGGTGCTATATATAGCGAAGGAGATGTGGTGAAACTTCGCTAGCGAGATGCAGGCTTCCCATACTATTTTTACGTTGCGGTATGGCGACGTCGTTGATTTGCGTCTGTGGCGCCATCTGTTGACACGTTTGAGAAGGTGTTTGTTTCGTGTCGAATAATGTGCGGCGTATGCGGTAGATGGAGCCGCCACATCACTCCCCCCCGAGACCGGAGGTCGATATCAGTGAGTGTGCTCAGCAGTCAGTGCGTCAGAGCTTGCAAGTGCCAGTGGAGAGTGCTGCTGCAGGATGCCCCAGTCTACGGTGAGTCGAGACGGGTGGGGTGAAGGCGCGTTGTCAGTGATGCAGTGTGCTGTTCCTGTCTGCGGTGAGTCGAGACAGATGATGATGACGGTGGGTCCGAGCTGCTGGTGTGCAGGGCTGCCACGCCGGAGTGATGCGGCCGACATTGATGCACCGGTCGTGGGCTGCGGAGACCAGGTCGGGATGATGCCGTCGAGTGTGCCGGAGGTCCAGGAAGCGTCGTCTAAGATGCTGCGGTGGAACTTGTGGCTCGATTGCTGGCTTGCTGTGACTGCTGGCGAAGGTAGATGATGGATGCGGAGTGATGGATGGGCGCTGCTGCGACGATGATGTGGAAGGTGCTTCTTCTGTGCTCCGTAGGGGTCACCACTGTAGGGAGCCGATGGTAGGGTATCCCGTCGGGGTCACCACTGTAGGAAGCCGATGGTAGTGGAATGCCACATTGAGGAAGGCCAAAGGGAAGATCTTCCTCCGAGCTGGGTGGTATAGCTCGGGGACCGAAGTCCGACGGATGTTAGTTGGAGGTGCTATATATAGCGAAGGAGATGTGGTGAAACTTCGCTAGCGAGATGCAGGCTTCCCATACTATTTTTACGTTGCGGTATGGCGACGTCGTTGATTTGCGTCTGTGGCGCCATCTGTTGACACGTTTGAGAAGGTGTTTGTTTCGTGTCGAATAATGTGCGGCGTATGCGGTAGATGGAGCCGCCACACACTTTTCCAAGTTTATTGTAATGCTGTTCTCTTGAAGTCGCTTAAATATAATCTCCAAGTGTTCCTCATGCGTTGATTCTGTAGAACAGATCAGTAAATCATCTACGTAAGCAAACACGAAGTCTAAGTCGCCAAATATTGAATTCATAAACCTTTGAAATGTCTGTGCAGCATTACATAGACCAAACGGCATTCTGGGAAACTCAAATAGTCCAAATGGAGTAATTATCGCTGTTTTTTCTACGTCTGCAACCTCAATGCAATGGAAAGCTTTTTTGATATCAATTTTGCTAAATAAACACTTTCCTTGTGCGACGTACGTGAAATCTGTTAACCTTGGCAATGGATATCTGTCTGGAACTGTGGCTTTATTAAGCATGCGATAATCACCGCACGGTCGCCAGTCGCCATTCTTTTTCTTTACTATATGCAGAGGACTGGCCCAGGTGCTATTGGATGGTCTACATATTCCCATCTCCATCATTGTTTGAAATTCTTTCTTGGCCACCCGGTATTTATCCGGGGGTAGACCCCCAACAACTGAGACGGCCGTTGGTCGCCGAGATCCATTTCGGCAAGAAGCTTCTGGAATTGCCTCTGCTCTGTTTCTTCATAACAATTTATTAGGCGTTGTTTAATGCCATCGTACTTTTGTTCTGCCGGTGGATTAATTAGCAAATCGCTAACTTGCTGTATCTCGTTTTTCCCCAATTTCGCGATGACCAAGTTGTACTTGTAATCGTCGCCTTGTTTCTGAGGTGCGACGATCGCTTCAAACTGGGTGAACCATAGCCGTGGTGAGTCTGTCCAAAAATCGGGAACGCGGTCGCTAATGGAAATTGCTGCTATCTCCGGTGTTTCTGTGAGAAGACTGCTCCTGATGCACGTTGGTAGTGTGGGAGCCATTGTGGAAAATGAGCCAGAAATGGTATTTAATTCGTACCAGTGTGATGTAGTTGTTCTTCTTCCGGGCGTGACTATGTCGGGCGATTCTTCCGGGCGTGGCTGTCGTTGAGCGATTCTTCCAGGCTTTTGTCGGGGTCACCAATTGTTGCAGGGCTCCGTGGTTAAATAATAACACAACTGGTTAATGTATCGGAGTATAATTTCTGACTAGTTTTAATAACTAAAAATACAAGTATATATATTAATCTATAAACAAAGAAATTGGCGGGGGAGATTAGTTGACTGTAGAAAGTCACGAAACAGGAACTAATACGTTTTGCTTAATTTACATAAAATGTCTCTATATTAAATCACGTTATTAATTATCTCTATTAAATATCACGAACATTACGTGCTATGAATATTGTGCTGACGGCACAATAGTCATTGTCATCTCAGCCAAGAGACGTCCACTGCTGGCCAAGGCCTCCCTCAAGAATCTCCACGACGACCGGTTTTTATCAGTTTGCTGATTGCAACTGGGCAGTTTCAGCTTCACCGGGCTCTTTTGGTGGTGGCGAAAACTTAAAGGGTTCCTCGAGCCGTGTAAAACGACGCTCTGTCAGAGGTTTTCTAGAGGGAACGACATCACGCACTAGTGCGTGTCCCCGTGCCCTACTAAATTAAATAAATAAATAAATTAATGTTTCCTACACTTACACCAATTATCTAGCCCCAATAAAAGCTTCCTTAAGAAACTCGATAAATGGATAACTAGACAACGGATAAACATACTTAATATACTTAAATACATACTTATTATACATAGGAAACACCCAGACCCGAAACAATATAGAAAAGCAGGTCATTTCTAAATTGTTTCCACCGGGGATCGAACCCGGGACCTTAGAGATAGCGACACAATGAAAACCGGCGTGCAAGCCACTCGACCAAGGAGGTCGTCAAATTCTCCGAGGGGTTCGTATCGGGGAGCGGAACAACCCGAGGGCGCCTCTAAAGGTTTCGGACCTCGGCTCGGGTTTACCGGGGCGTGGTGGTGGGAAAAAGAGCCCAGGTACATCTCTGTACCTGGTATAGAGCGCATGTGAAACCGGTTTTCTGCTGCTCGCATCCAGCGGCTTCCCGCGACCTTCACCAGATCGTCGGTCCACCTTAGTAAAATTTTGATAGTAATTACAAGTAATTGTACTTTTTTATTGTTTAGCCTAGCTTCAAATTGATCCAAGCATATTAAATGCTAATTATATCTAAATGGTCGGAAAGATCTTTATATTTGAGGACAGAGCTCCACAGATTTTAAAAATATTAAATTAAGACACATTAGCTTCATTATATAATCATTAGGACTATTAGCCTCAGACTCCGGCGAATAGAAAGATTTATTATGAGTTATTTGTATAACGAATATGCGTATAATTTCACGCGCCACGTGATTTCACGTGTAGTAGAGGCATTAGAGGCGGGGCACCGAGCTGATGAAAAAGTGAAAGAGCTAAGGAAAATTATCAAAAAGAAATTCATGTAAATCTAATCTAATCTATCTAATCGAGTTCTTCTGATAATTATGTATGTTTGACAAAGAGAGGCGCAGCGGCTTAATTGCCGCATACTTAGATCTCATAATAAGATCCTTTTTCGAATTAACATGATAGACTTTATGTACCTACTCTAAGTAAATTGTATTCATTAATCAGCCAATATACAATAGAATGGTCCTAAAAGTAAATTTGTTTTTCTTCCTTTGTAATTTCTACACAATTTATTAATTTCAAAGAGTATAAATAACACAGTAACAAGAGCTCAGAGCCATAATTTAGCAATACGCAATAATTTGAAATTCCGCCCTTTAGTAAAAGAACAAGGCACTCCAAAGATTTACAATCTCTCGCTAGGGCATTGCCGTGTTCCTTTAAATAAACAAACCAACAAATAATGTACACGCCTAAGTGTTGATTTTTTTCCACTATATAAATTTTACAAAAAACATATTTTGCACCATAAATGTAAAATCGAATTTTTTCGTGATAATGGTGAATTACGATGATGATGAATTAGAAAACTGACTTTAATGTGTTAAATCGTCTTCAAAAGACCTTATTTCCTTTTGAAAAGAAATAAGCGAAAAATAAAGACCTACTTTTGAAAAGAAATAAGCGCTAAAATAAAACGACATATTTTTTTAGAACTACACATACACAAACAGATTTTGCAGGCAGAACTATATAATACATTTGTAAATTACTTTTTGCAATAAACATTACTGTAAAAATAAAAAACGCAACAAGAAAATATGTATCTTGCTAAGCTCAGAAAACAGCAAGTATCCGTGTGACCACGGACCATCCACGGACCCTGCAAGGGGTTCAAAACGTCATGATGAACATTCAATAATATTATTGTGTAAAATTAACTGTAGTAGATCCGTAACAGTAGTTTCATTTCAACAGCAAGTATCTTAGACCTAATTAGGTATATTACCAATTGCTACCAATCAAGACTCGAACTTAACGTTACAAAAACAAAAAGGAACTAGTGATGTTAATTCACGGTCTTCTTTAGTTTTTTCCGGGCGCTGATTAACTCGGTTAGTACGTGATTGGGTGATCAACTAGTTCGGCTTTGTTAACGGTCGGGACAATGACGTGAGAGCTGCGCAATGAAACGCCTCCCCTTCATCAATATTCATTTATTTGCGCCTGAAAGCATCTATCCACGCCTATTGTTATTAGCGCGACGCAGGCATTAGGCCGCGTTCGTTCGTAAACATTGTTTCGGTTACGCCGATGCGTTTGGAACACGTAAATGTTTCAGAAACAAGGGTGTACTTACCTTTTATTTATTTTTTTTATTCAAATTCAAATTCAAAATATTTATTCGGTGTTACTACACCGAATAAATATTTTAGAATATTTTAGAACATAAGCCTACTGGCTTATGTTCTAACAATAAAACTAATACATAAAGTAAAAATTAAAATGCTACGACGAACTGGACTCCTCTCTCACAGTTTCTTGAAGCTGCAACGTATGCTAAGTTGCAGCTTCAAGAAACTGCAACGCTGATTTTCAGAGGAGCCCGTGATGTAAGTGTATGTGTGTGTGTGTGTGTGTGCAATATTTAAAAAATAATGCTATTAATAATAATAGATAATGATAAAGTTTAAAATAAGTATAAATAATAAATATTAAATTATAACTGTGTGTGATTACATAATACCTAAAGTTAAAAACACCCACATAGGGTGTGCTATAAACTAAGTATGAAGAATAAAATATGTAAAGCAAAAACCATCTTTAAAAATACAAATAATAATAAAAAATAAAAGCCACCTGCTTAGATGTTGTCTTTTTTGTCGCTTAAGTAAATATTTCCTGTATAACTTTAATATAAGGACAGTTTTCATTGTACATTGGCTGCTTGGCTACTTCTTACAATGTGGAATATCTCGATGACAGTGTAGCTAAAGAGTCAAACAACTTTCGAAATGCAAGCAATTGTTTAATTTCTAAATTAAGATTATCTCAAGTTCCTTTGTGTTTTAGAAGGTACGATAACCTGGCGTTGCTTGGCACCGGTTGATGTCGTAAGGTAGTCGTCGTTAAAACCCACCAACCCGCATTGGGACAGCCAGATAGTCTTTTTCTCCCCATTGTTCATGTGAGAAGGTTTGGGTCCAACAGTAGGAAGTTTATAGACTGATGGCTCGTGCCCTAGCAGTGGGGACATAATAATGAGCTGATGATGATGATGATGATGATGATGATGATCCAAAAATAGGTAATAGTTGTCGTTAACCGGAGTTACCTTTGAATCAGGCAGCTGAAACAACCTGCTGTTCACCACAAAATACCTAAGTATATTTTTTTAAAGAAGACATTTTCCAGCCGCTTTTAAACAGATTTCCATTTCGCGCTGAAACTACTTCTACTGGGAGTTTGTTTCACGCTCTGACTATTTTATTAGTCTCTAGTGGAATGGGAATGAAGTATTATTATGTATGAATGTACATAAACTTCGCGATTTTTATGAGGATCTTATTTGTGTACTTATTTCATAAAATATCACGTGTAAATTATACAGTTTATAAAAATTTGGGTATTTAATTGTATAATATAAAATTGACATAGTGAGACCATTTCACTTAATTAAAATCCATCAAGTAGACATATAAATAGAATCAAATACATTAAAGCTACAATGAAGGCTCTAGTTAGAGGCTTCCCTACAACCGTTAACAGACAAATGAAAAATACTTACTAATCGTGATAGGATAGAAATATAGGTTTCTTATATTTTCTTATATTTAATAGGTAGTAAGCATTTAACCATCTCACTTGATGTTAAGCTAAGATCTGGCCTACGGTGGAACAAGCTTACCTAGAAACAACATATTAACTTTTTGTTTTTGTGCTTTGAATTTGCTTTGAATAGGTTGGGGAAGTTAGTTTCATTCGGTTAGGTAAATGTGTCCATTTGCGTTAATCTGACCACACCGCGCTCGCTGGTGGACAGCGGTATAATTCAAATAGACGCCATAATTGCAATTTCAAACCTGCAGTTGTAGGTACCTAACAATCATCTTTCGTGCAATTAGTGGGAAAACGTAGAAAGGCGAAAAACTAAAGGGTCTATTGTAAACAATTATGTAACATTACAACGAATTATTGTCTAACTTATGTATAAGGTAACTGACACAATAATCAACTATTATAAATAGGTACAACATACATCTTTAATAGAAAAAGGTTTTAATAATAATTGTTCTGCTGTTTACTGCTCGAGATCATAAATGGCGCTCCGCATCTAAATCGCGTTGGTCGTGATATGTAATGCAATGTTATTTATATCAGTTTTGATAAAAGATCTGTGGTTTACTTATTGTTAACTATTCAAGATGAGTTTTTAATACAGATTTATTTCGTTTAATCGGTGTTTTATTCAAAAGGCATTTGTCAGTAGTAGCTCGGTGATCAATAAATCAATTAATAATAATTCTCTACTTCGCTTAAAATTCCGAAATTGTGAATATTTGTCGTTATCGCGATTTAAAAATTATGTTATAGTTAAGTTTGTCTTTATCTTAATTATCTTTTTGACAATTTTGTCACTGAGAATTAACGTCAAAACGGTTTTTCTTGGATTAGGTAAGATTATTATTTAGTATGCAGGCCGCATGCAAATGCAATCCTGTAAAGCGATACAGTTAAATATTATTTTAAATAATTTTACATATTTTTTTCTTCAATGCCTACACTAACTTGAGATTTAAAATCTTTAGCAGAGTTGTTGGCATCGCAACCAAAAAAAACGCAACTTCAAAACTAATATAATCGTGTAGATTTTAAAGAACAGAAGACTTTAAATTCCGAAAAGCAAACATTGCTACGTCATGGTCCTTTGAGCACACTAATGGTCCATTAAAAATGGCGCAGATAATCGCTGGCTGCGTCAGAGGACAGCACTTATCAGGAGATCCTTCATTTGACTGCATAATACTGCACTGAGGTACAGATGGAACCCATAAAATGTACATTACGTTTAGTAACTTCAATGTCTCCAAGCATACAACTTGAATTTTACAACCTGGTCCATACGAACCTTTTTTCATTAAAAAATAACGTCTTTTATTTTTTTATTTACCAACCTGCGTACATAGACAATGCACTAAGAGAATTCCTGTGATACACTTGGCACCGGTAGGTTATACGTATCTTAAATATTAAGTGATAACCTATTATAATACACTAAGTTATTAATTTGTTATTTTAGTTTCCCTTTTTGAATAATTTTGTGTTATGTAAGTTTGTGTAAGTATGTGTCGAGTGCAACCAATCAACGCTGATTATTATTATCATTATATCAACATACCACTTGTTATTCGTTTTTATGTACTTCCGTGTTTCATTTACATACAACGTCACCAAAAGTATTAAATACTTGCTGCATTTAAGACTTTTGGTGACGTGTAAAAAATAAATAAATAAATTTTGCAAAAATATTAAGAATAAAATATACGGCTATTGTTCTACAAACCTGCCTGAAAATAATTTCGATTCTTTGTTCACAAGTTGAAATGTGAAGGAAGAATAAAGAAACAAACTAACTGACCCATATGCCGAACTATAATATTAGTAACGATTAAGAATTAGCAGAAAGTTTAAAATGAATCCACACAGAAACACGTTGAAAGTCCAGCAAACTTGGTAGCAGATGTTACCTAGCGTCCAGATACTAGACTTGCCAACTCCCAAGAGCTTGGCATAATAATTAATAGTCAGGAACAAATACCAACTTGGCTCAACTTTGAGAAGATTACTTTACCAATGGAGAAATAAGTTTTTATAAAAAGAACAGATTTAAATTCAGTTTTTACAGTTGATACGCGCTGCCTCTCGAAATCAGGATGGCTACGAGTCGTGACGCTTATAAAAAGAAAGTCCGCGAGCTCTTGTTTGATAGAATCATGGCTGAATCATTTCAATAACGCCTTATTAGAATTATGTATTTTTTGTATGTTTATTTATTGTAGTTTACGTATTTACAATACATAATATATGTTTATGTTTATATAATATTTATGCATGTATTATTTACTTACGTTTAAATAATTTATAATATATCTTGATTACACCTAACAATGTTATATCAGCACCACCCTATGGTTGACTGGTAGAGAATACCTCAGGCATTAAGTCCGCCATGTTATATTTATGATGCAAAAGTTTAAATAAATAAATTAAATAAAAAAATACGTCGTCAGATACAATTTCAAGTACAATATTATGTAAGTGGCCTTACAGCACCGCTTTCTATTTCAAAAAAATTTAAAAGAAGTAATTAAGCAATGAAAAATAAAACACTAATTACTAAAATGTTTATATAATTTTTAACGCAAATTTTATTGCGAACAAATTACAAAAAATATTATGATCAGATGTTAATGACGGTAGTTGTTGACATTGAATGGGCGCCTTTGGCTTTCAAAGTAAAAAGTAAATAGTGTTGAATAATTTCGGCGGGCTGGTTAGAACCACTAAAGCTTAATTGGGAGAGCACCTGACCCGGTATGTCAGAAGGGTGCGGGTTCAAATCCTGCTCGTGGAAATTTTTTCAACATTTGTGTTTTTACACTAATTACTGTTTTATTTTTCATTGCTTAATTACTTCTTTCTGTTTACTGGTTTATTAAGGCTCAACTCAAGCCGAGGTCCTAGCTTTTAGAAGCGCCCTTCGGTTGTCCCGCTCTCGATCTGATCCCAACGCCTCGGCAAATCTAGTAGGGGACGGTGATACTCTTGTTTGATGCCATCCTCTCTAGAAACCGCCTCTGTAGTCTAGTGGCTAAGACCACCGGCTTAGACCCAGAGGTCCCGGGTTCGATTCCCAGCGGGGGGTACATGTTTGTGTACTCGGTTTGGTTAGTGGTAGGGCTTGTTTGTCCGCCTGGCTAGCTACCACCACCTTATCTAAATATGTCGCCATAACATCAATGTTTGTAGCATTGTTGTGTTCCGGCAGCTAGAGATAAGATAGCCAGTGCCTCACTAGTTGGGGATCCCGGGTAAAGTGCGCTTCCATCATTGGCCTTATCATCACTTAACATCAGATGAGATCAAGGCACTGTGCTTACCCGTTAATATAAAAAAAAACTATCTGAGGGTGTTTTGATCACATGGCTTGAGGAACCCTTTTAAATTTCTCTCGATCCACAAAAGGCTGATAACGCTGTGAAGGTCAGAAGCGGTCAAAGGCAACGTCTTTTAAAAAAATGGGTTTATTAAGTACCTAGTTACTTCGTAATTGTAATCGTAACTTATTAAAAATAAAGTTACCAACTTGAAAATTCGACTAATTTGGTGCTGCTGGTGTTTTAAAAGTTTTCTAAAAGGTTCTTGTTACTTAGCATGGTAACTTTTTCTCTTATTTATTTAGAGGCTTTTAGACGTTAAGTATATGTCAGCTTCATAATATTTAAACTAATTTGTATATCATTTTGTAATTTAGTTAGGACTGTGATCGACTTTTATATATATTTTATTTATGTCGATTTTTTTTTCGAGACATTTATTAGTGGTGTTAAATAATTTCAAAACGTTTGACCTAACCTTCTCAATTCAATTAATATTAAGGCGACGCATTGGTAATTTACATGGCAGGGATCTTGATTTTTCCCAGCAATTACAAAACATATGAAAGTGATATTTGATGACATGATTTTTCATTTAATTGACTTCCATTTTTGCTAGTTGCAGAAACACGATTTGTCAACTTTTATAACAGAGAAAATAATATCAAAGTAACCTCTTTTAAAACATAGATTTGCATTTTACAGGCTAACCAGACTGATTTAAGCATCTAAATTTTCTAAGTAGATTAGTCTTAACACACACTTCAAAATTGTAGTTCATTTTTTTTAAATAATTTGTAGTTTTAATTTGAAGGAAAAAAAACAGTTTTCGTATCAAAAAGTATGAGATTTATTGTTTAGCGGCGCGTCGCCTTAAACGTGTACTGTATTATACCTTAGAAATCATCACGTACTTTTCTTCATCCTTTCCATTTCGATTCAAAAGCTCTAAAACATTTGTATTCAGGGAGTATAAGATACTCCTTTCATGCGTGTACCCTTTGGCACAGCAAATAAAGTTTGGACCTTGTGGCCCGTTCCTGAATTATCAACAAGACACTATCCAATTGTGCGGAGTGAATAAGAAAGGGAACATAACGGCTCTCTTAAAAACGTGCGAAGAAATAGAAGCAGACAGGGGCACGGCTCGTGCTCTCACGAAGCGTTTAGGGTTAACGCACACGATACTAATTTTACGTGGGTAAATGGGTAATTTGTTATAGGTACCGACACGCGGTACCTATCTCTTGTGGGAAAGGTTTGTGCACATAAACTGCCGGTTAAACGTGCACGTTTTTGGTTATATTTCGTATTTGTTCAGTATAGGATTAGAAATGCAAACGATTTGAAATTCTTTTATTATTAGTTTTAGGACACATTTGTACTGGAATTATCAGTGCTTCTGTTTCAAGTTTTTTCCAGCCCCCTAAATATTTCTGGGAAAAACGCTTCAATGCAATAAGACAGCCAAATTGTAACTTTTTTTAAATGTCAGTGGTTTTCAAAATTGTCTGGTGTTGCATTAAAAGTAGTATCTATTCAAATAACAGACATTGGTATTAATTCGCTAAATTGAAATGTAGTCCAACCACAAACCGCATACGCTGAGATAGAGCACCATGCATGACCATACATGTCCTTCCTTTATCTCACAACAGCATAATTCCCATGCCTTGTCTAGTTATTTCTTTGTCTACAGGTCAAAGTGGATCAACTTTCATGTTCGGCGACGGAACAAGTGCTCATACCGTTTTATTTATAATGCGGAAAAGTTTTTCTGTTCCCAACGTTTTGCATATAAAGACTTTCTGAGCGTTGCGTCGCGTCACACTTCCTTTTTTACTTTTAAAGAACGATTTACACAAGAAGAAAAAGTTTTATTAACAACAACTTCTTTCTATTCGTTGATGCTTTTTTCATAAAGAAAACGTACGGTCTGCGCCTCTCTCGCTTGCGGAGATCTATGGTTGCCAGTACCATACACGTTTTTAGTTTAACTGCCGGGTCAGTTCATTATGTTCAAGAGTAGTGCTCGTATATACTTACTTACAAAAAAGGCGTCCTTTTCTATTCAGCTCTAGAAGTAAGTACGGTACAGCATTTATAGTAGTTACATAATTGTAGGTACCCAACCTTTTTGTAGCAGATACGTATTTAATGTAACAGCGATATTCAAACTACTTACTTACTTACGACATTTATACGCCCGGGCGCCTAGCTTGTTAGCTTTACTTACTATTTGCGATTCGATCACATTTTATTGAAAAATCAGAATTTGTATGAGAAAGTTTTAACTTTCCGTGTTTGTCGCCAAGAGGCGCTGCTTCGATGCAACAACATTTTCGTAAACGTGATCGATTGGTCAAAGGAGTTATCAATTAATTAATTGAAATATTATCAAATTGGCACGAACTAGCTCAGAATAGAGAAAGGTGGAAGGAGGGAGGACCTGTAGTGAGAAAGTGATGGCTGATAATAACAATCATTATTATTATGAATTCATAAAATAGAATGTTTTTGTTTTGTTTACATAATTTTTAACGCAAATTTTGTTGCGAACAAATTACAAAAACACAAATGTTGAAAAAATTTCCAAAAGCAGGATTTGAACCTGCACCCTTCTGACATACCGGGTCAGGTGCTCTCCCAATTGAGCTATCGTGGTTCTAACCAGCCCGCTGAAATTATTCAACTTATTTACTTTTTACTTTGAAAGCCAAAGGCGCCCATTCAATGTCAACAACTACCGTCGTTAACATCCGATCATAATATTTTAACAAATACTAAAGATCAGTTAAGAAGTAGGCAAGCATTTATAAAATGTTTTTGTTTTGTTTATATAATTTTTAACGCAAATTTTTTTGCGAACAAATTACAAAAACACAAATGTTTCCAAAAGCAGGATTTGAACCTGCACTTTTCTGACATACCGGGTCAGGTGCTCTCCCAATTGATATGTATGTATATGGTATGTCAGAAGGGTGCAGGTTCAAATCCTGCTCGTGGAAATTTTTTCAACATTTGTGTTTTTGTAATTCATAAAATAGGCTTAAAACACACACTTATTCCGATCCCAAGTTGGTTTACTAAAGGGCTTGGTTTACTAACAAATGTAACATTGAATAAAAACGGCGTTTCCTTAGCAAAAACATTATTCTGAACGAAACGCCGCGCCGGTGCCACGCCCGCCGTAGCCTCGATGTAGGACATAGGTTTCAGCAAAACGTCCACACTTTGAGAACGAACCTAACAAACATGGACGACAGTAGACCCGCGTTCTCTTGTCATGTAAATTCACTCCGGACGGCACGCGACACAGCGAAGAGATAAATTCTTGCCGATTCTTGCGATAATGCGTTGCGAGCATATATTCTTCTTCTCAGTCGGACACTTTGGTCGGAGTGATCGTGGTTATATAGATGGTGTATATAATCGGTCACAGTCGTCGTGGCCTGCCTTATCGAGGGTCATAGATCTACAAGATACATATGTCCTGTTTCTTCTGGCGATTTGCAACGTTTTGAGAACATTGCAGTTTTTCCCCGGCCGATCCTCTAAATGCCACTTGACATTTACAGAATACATTTAACGTGTACCTACGTGTACGTAGTCCTTATGGACTGGACCTAAGCAAACTCCAAAAAAAGAAGAGTATGAAGACTGCTACATTCAGATGCGCCAATACCCGCTCCCCATTTACCTCGGACGTGGATTTATTCCCTCCGGCCGGTGCTGCAGCATCACACAAATGGGACATATTAGACCCGATCGCTACATTATCCCGTTACTTTTCAAACAAGCATATACATCCAGCCCAATTGTGGTATGCTATATACTTAGGCTTTATGGTGCCGGGGATAAAGAATTGCACCACCCCCTCTCTTCCCGTGGGTGTCGTAAAAGCCGACTAAGGGACTATTCCAGAGGATGGGCAGCAGCATCTCTCTGAGATTACTCTCAACCTACTGCGATCGCCAACCCGCCTGCCAAGCGTGGCGATTACGGCAAATACCCCTCATATCCTTGGGGGAGGCCTTTGTCCAGCAGTGGACGTCTTTTGGCTGAGATGAGATGAGATGAAGGCTTTATGGGCCCGTATGCTATGGGCCCAATTCAAGAAGCAACCTCAACCCATGGACGCTTATAACTTTACACAGCGGTAGCATTAAAGGTGATGCCATCCAGTCAGATTCTTACCACCAGAGAGTCACCAGACAAATTTTGGTTGGCTTTTGTTCGGCTACAAATGTTCATATAGCCAAGTCCATGATTAACTACGGAACTCTGAAAAAGGAAGCGCATTCACATAGCGCCAATACCCGCCCCCCATTTACCTCGGACGTGGATTTATCCCCTCTGGTCGGCGCTGCAGCATCACACAAATGGGCCGCATTACACACCGATTGCTTCGTTATCCGGCGCAGCAGGGCACTGGCTGTTCCTTTAAAACATATCTCTTTGCTGTGTTAATACACAGATAGAGTTTTCTATTTGTGACATTTATATGTACCCCTTTGTGAATGTACATTTTACTTCGTTTGTTGTCGTCTTGTTTATAAATAGTTAATTAATATCTCAACAGTGTAGGACCATTTCGCTCTATTGTATTAATGGTTGACATGGATTTAAGTTAAAAAAAAGTTAGGTACTTTACAAGTCACTAAAGTGCTCATAGGTACATATAATTATAATTGGACTCGACTGGTGCTGTTTACGGTTTACCTGTAAGTGACAATGCACTTAGTTGGGTCGAGACCTTCTGATCGTAAGGCGTGGTTTTTTTTTAACCAGTCGTCTAAAGCCTAAAAATAAATTAAAAACAATACAGAAATTATGTTAGTACTTTGTTATCAGTACAGTTTTGTTCAGTTTTTTTTAATAGGGTTTTTATTTATTTAGCGGCGCCGTGGTTGTACTCGTATACACCTGGCTCGATATCCGGATATAATGAGTTTAATTCCCAGGTCGAACAAGTTGTGTGTTTCGGATTTTTCGATGCATAGAAATGGGTTTATGACACAAAACACAGAATCTGTGTTCTGTGTCACAAACCCATTAACACAGAATCTGTGTTCTGTGGTTTGTGATCATCAACTTGCATTTTACAAGCGTGTTGATTAAGTCAATACCATATTTGTAGCGATGACTCGATTTCAATGATGGAGGTGTTTGAACAGTTTTTAAGCGCAAAATATTGCAGTCATTCGCATTTGAAGCTGGTTGATTTTTAGTAACCTTATAAAGTTTATGAATAATTATTAAATAATCGAATATGGTAATGTTTATAGTTTATACTTAGTTTAAATCAAAATATTATAATATATATTCATAAAATGTAATTCACTTTGCATGCCGTGGCAGCCTCTAATTGAGACGACACCTAGCTTTAAGTCTACAATATGTTCTACTTATTTATTGCTTGTAATTGTGTTTGTCTTGTTGTCCTTTAAATAAATAAATAAACAGCCGTTGGTCCCGGTAATGTCCTTCATAAGAATTACCAATTAATATGAGGTTCATGAGGGATGAACAATGAATGACATGAAAAATAGCTGACAAGCAGCAGTTGTACATTTGTTTACAGTCTAAAGATACCAAATCATGTTCATATTGTTCAGCTAAATGGGATCGCAGAAAATGTTGTATACTGATCTTCAAACTTCGATATGAAGATGGCAGTAAATGTTGATGACTGTTCATGGAAGACAATATCGCTTCCATGACTCCAAAGTAAAAGAGCATTTTCTATAAATAACTTCCCGCACACTTAATCATGTGCTAAAATCTTATATCTGACACGTTTACCGATATTTGTCATTTTTTATAGGTGGCAAATGATCCCGCTGTTGGGAGAGCGAGTGTTGCCAGGAATTTGCCAGTCGCGCGACCTATAATCCGTCAATGTCGACACGCGCCTACCGAAACTCGTGACGTCATTTTCATTCCTTACATTATTAATTAGATCTACTACTGGTGACTTATATTTTTATAGTGCTTTATTTTCTTTCACGTAGCGTAGCGACCATAATAACTATGAACTATCGAATAATTATAAAATATAGTGAAAAAATTAAATGCCTACCCGACCCAGACCTGCCAAAAACCGACCGACTGAGACCGACTAAAATGCAGTCAAAATCAAAAGTAGTTCAAAAATTCAGTGCTTACGTCAGCCTTCCCGGTAGCATAATGGTCAGTGCAGCCGCCCGGATTGCGGAAGACCCAGGTTCGATTTCTAGCTGGTTAATTTATAATTATTTAATTCAGCTTTAGGGAAGCAATTAGCACTTAAAAATAAAAAATAAAATTAATTATGTATAGTTTTCTAAAGCTTACACGAACACTAACCACACTTTGAAATTAAACTATTTTTACGAGTGTTTAATTTTATACGAAATATGTATGAGGCGACCTTTGTCTCTACGTGTGACGACAGACCCTATACGAGTATAAGGACCCTATATAGGTTAGTACCTGTTTAATTCACAACAATATCCGCACCAAGAAAGTAATAATATCTTTAATTTTACTTAATTACTTTATCTCCGAAGCGCATTTATAAATATCCGTGGTGATGTCCGTGGATGATAGTCAGATCCCTTACGACTACGGACCTTGCAAATTAATACGAAACAATAACAGAACAAACTAAACACGAGTAACCACCATATAATGATTTTATTCCAATCTTTATTCGCGTAAACTTAAAACAATAAAAGAATAATGTACCTAGCAGATACTAAATCGCAGTGCCGTTTTTTTAATAATGTAGGCAACGTCTTGATCCTCAGAATCTATTTCCAGAGAAGTCTGGAAAGCCACAGCAAGTTAGATATCAACCGGCTGAACATCGATTGTTAGCGCTCGTAGATTTCTCTTAGTAAAAACTTTAAGGAATAAGGCATTCGACCCACATAATTGAATAAACTACACCAATGTAAAAGGAAACCATTTTATATGAATCCAGTCGCGTTTATTTTACAAAACTATATCCGAAACTCAGATCATAACAAATATCCGTGGTCGTATCCGTGGGAGACAGTACGAAGCCATAGTAACGTAAATACTTTTTTGTATATTGTTTTCTTAAGTTTACGCGAACACTACATATTGAAATGAAACAACTTTTACGGATCTACTCGCGTTTATTTTACACATTACTTATTTAGTGTTTATCCTGACGTTTCGAACCCTTTGCAGGATCCGTGGTCACAGGGAGAGTCTCCCTGTAACGCGAGTAGATTCGTAAAAGTCTAATTTCAATACTTTTTTGTATATATTTTTTTTTGTATCTGTCTATTGTTTTGCTTTTTCTTTATGTTGTCGTTCTTTAGCTATTGCCTTGGTGTTTACCCTAAAATATCTTACTACCAACAGAAAATAATCGTTTTACTACGCTTGCATTAATTTCTCCTATACCTACAGTTAATATGTCTTACAGACATATTACTAAACTGCAGTGCCCTTTCTTAACAAAGTAAGTATCACTCCTGCTCCCCACAATCCATTTTCCGAAGTAGTCCGGAAAGCCACATCGAGCTAGTTACCAACCGGCTGAACATTGATTTTTAGACCGTCAGTCGCCGCCGGTTTTAAAAAGATTACTCTTAGTAAAAACTTTGAGAAATATGACATTTTACCCGTAATTGAATAAATCTACACCAATGTAAAGTAAACCATTTTATATGGATCCAGTCGCGTTTATTTTACAAAATAAATGTATCTCCGAAACTCAGATCATAACAAATATCCGTGGTTGTATCCGTGGGAGACAGTACGAAGCCAGAGTAACAGTAAATATTTTTTTGTATATTTTTATTTCTTTTGAAATGTCGACTGTCTTTTGTTTTGCTTTTTCTTTAGAATGTTGTCGTTCTTTAACTATTGACTTGAAAATATGTTTTTTTTATATTAGAAGGAGGCAAACGCGCAGGCGGGTCACCTGATGGGAAGCAATCACCGCCGCCCATAGACACCCGCAAAACCAAAGGAATCACAGAAGCGTTGCCAATAAAAATATCTTACTACCTACAGAAAATAATCATTTTACTATGCTTGTCTTCATCTTTTAAACTAGTTTACTTACCCTCCCTTACAATTAATATAACTTACAACCATACTACTTACTAAGCTGTAGTGTGGTTTCTTATTTCTAATAAAGCTGTGGAGTTTTTTGCGCTCATTCTTCTCTACAGCTAAAAATAGACGTCCTGAATGGGTAGTAGATAAAAAATGTAGGGACGATTCAAAAGCACTTTACTTAAGTTTATTTAAATAAAAAGAAATTACTTTGACTTTGACTTTAACGAAGTAACTATCCCTCTTCATCATCATTATCATCATCATCATCAGCCTATACTACTCCACTGCTGGACATAGGCCTCTCCAAGTGCTTGCCATCGAGCACGATCCGCGGCTACTCTCATCCAGCTCTTGCCAGCCATCTTGCGAAGATCGTCGCTCCACCTAGCCTGAGGGCGTCTTACACTACGTTTGCCGATACGCGGTCTCTACTCGAAAACTCGTTTACCCCAACGGTTGTCGGTTCTGCGGCTATATGACCGGCCCACTGCCACTTCAGCTTGCTGATCCGATGGGCTATTTCGATTACTTTCGTTCTCTGTCGGATCACCTCATCACTATCCCTCTTGCTCTTCAGAATCTATCTTCCGAAGTTGTCCGAAAAGCCACATCGAGTTAGTTACCAACCGGCTGAACATCGACTGTTAGCCCGTCGCCGGTTTTAATAAGATTCGCCGCGGGCTACTCTATCAACTTTCCAATTACATCAGCGTTCTAACAAACTGAAATGTGCCTTTCTGTTCGTTGCACTTTTGTTCTCATAGCCTTTATTTTCTGACTAGCTTTGTTCGCGACTCCGTTCGCATGTTCTTTATACATATTTTACCACATAATTGTATAGAAATAAAAGTAATATTGTTAGTACAGTCACGAGCATTAACAGTGAACAATGGAATAAGAATCGAAACTAGTCAAAAGTGTATACATGTTAATAGACGTGACTATACGTACCTTTATAAGTATATAATGTTCCAAACATCATTGTAAGCCAGAAACGAATGACCAGGCCAGCTCGAGGCAGTTCTAAGAAAAGTCAGAAAAAGAACTAGGTACTTAGTTTTAATTATTTTTGTTAATAGTATCTGAATTACTATTTTATTTCAAATGTGTATTTGTTTTAATCATATAGATGACAATTTTTAACAACATATTGTAGCAATAATTTTCACCATGCAAGTGCGGTTGCAAGTGATACTATACGCGTATTATACCTATTTTCTTTAACGGTTCCTTTTAAGATAACTCTTAAGCTATGCTACTTAGTAGCAGTGGTGGTGGTAAATACGGTTACGGTTTTACTCTGGCAAACATAACCTGGAATCATCATCATCATCATCATCTCAGCCAAAAGACGTCCACTGCTGGACAAAGGCCTCCCCCAAGGATCTCCACCACGACCGGTTTTGTGCTGCTCGCATCCAGCAAACCTTGAATGGCAAAACGTATTTTTTTATAGAGGTGTGAGCAATTCCTGTCGCTTCACCTGATGTTAGCAGAAGCGGAGTTCAGATGCAAGGACAGAATATAGTGAAGCAGGATTGAGCCCCACTAACCTCACCTTGCCACAAAATTGCTTCTTCACTTCATCTCGTCACGCTGATAAAAAGGCATTAATGTCATTTCATTTTACTTATTTTTTGGCAACGGAGTATAACCTTTAACACAATATAATATCAATATCTTTTCGTCCGATATACCGCAGTGTCTCAAGACGAAAGTCTTTGACCAGTGTGTGTTGCCAGTGATGACATACACGACTGAGACGTGGTCGCTTACTATGGGCCTCAAAGGCTCAAGGTCACTTAAAGAGCAATGGCTATGCTATTCTCGGGGTTTCTCTGCGTGATCGAATCAGAAAGGAGGAGATCTGCAGAAGAACAAAGGTAACCGACATAGTCCAAAGAGTTGCTAAACTCAAGTGCCAGTGGGCAGAGCACATTGTTCGCAGGACTGATCGCCGCTGGAGCGGAATAGTCCTTGAGTGGCGACCGCGTACCGGAAAGCGCAATGTGGGCAAAAACCGGGTCTTACCCGTGGTACTACCGATGGTCCTAAACCGGTCGTTGTGGAGATTCTTGGGGGAGGCCTTTGTTGTACAGCCGTGGATGTCTTTTGGCTGAGATGATGATGTTGATGATGAATATCATTGAGTTACATTGATCGTAATGAAAATATCAAAGTTATAACGACATGTTACATATTATTAGTTATAATATAGTAGAGTTGAACGAGACCGTCTCGCTCAGACTTAAGCGCTCGTTAAATGGCGACATAACTTGGGATATTAGTTGCTTTGTTCCGATAGTTTTTCCGATAACCGTAGCGATCGACAACTTTCCGCAATTAATCCGCCAAGCCGCAATGGAAACGCCAAGCCACAATGGAAATGTTTGGCAAATTCAACAACAAAATGTAATGTTAGCATGCACAATTAGAGATTGTAACACAAGTGTTATTAAATTTGCATAATTATAGAGCGGCATATACATATGTGACAAATGCGAACGTTTCTTGCTCAATTGCATGGAACTAATTGCAAATGACGTGAATCGTAAAATGAATTTCGGATCAAAACTGTGTGAATTATTATTGTGAATATAATATGATATACGCCTCAATAATCTGATCGTTAAAGTACCGGTCCCAGAGGTCCGCGCGAGTTCAATTCCCAGGTTAAGCAATATAGTGTTTTGTTTTATTGGTGGTGGGGCTGATTTTAAGTCTGCCTGGCTAGCTACCATCATCTTGTCTAAGTCTGTCGCCATAACAGCAATGTCACTAGCATTGTTGTGTTCCAACAGTTAGGAGTACAGTTACAAAAGTTCATTTCCAGTTCCTTAATATTTGAGTATTCTGGGTGCTTGCACCTTTCGACTTAATAATCAATTACCGTTGGGTGAAATGAAGGCCAAACTCTTCCCTGTTGTGGAATAAATCATCATCATCATCATCATCATCATCATCATCATCATCATCATCATCATCATCATCAGCTCATTTTATGTCCCCACTGCTGGGGCACGAGCCTTTCCTATGGATGTATTAGGGAGAACGGACCATAAAACACCACGCGGGCCCAGTGCGGATTGGTGGTTGTTAACGACTGCTAATGCAGCCGGGACAAACGGCTTTACATGCCTTCTGAAGCACGGAGGAGCACGAGATGATAAATTTTCGGTCACCTATCCGATGACCGACCTTTGCGAAAGTTGCTCAACCTCAGCACTCGCAGACAGGGCGTGTTAAGTACTGTACCATCGAGCTTCTATCCTATCGAATAAAAAATAACGAGTCTGAAGTCTGAAAGAATGAAACCTCAAACATATACGTTTCACGCGACAAATCAAAACCTTAATAATACGCTCGGTAAATATCTCGTACAGTTACTTCCCGTTGTTGTATACATGTTACATGTACATGTACATGTTACATGTTACATGTTGTATATGTAGGTTGTTTCGTAATACGTGTATTTATTTATTTATTTATTATATTTTAATTACCATGCCTGCTTACAGTTTGGTCCAAGACACAGACAAGTCATACAATTAAAATTAACAATACAAAATTAAAATTAAATAAATTCAAATCAATAATAAAATACAAATCAATAAAATTGATCATAATAAAAATAAAATCCAAAAAAATTCATGTCAGGTATAATAATAAATTATAAACAAAGAAAAGTCATTAAAAATGTGATAAAATGTCAGAAAAATAATACATTATTAAATAGGTCAAATATTATAAAAGTTAAGAAATTGATGGGTTAAGAGTTTAAATCGCTCTAATCCATCATAGAACAAATCGAGATCATCGTATTGAGCGAGCACGTCACCGACCAGGCGCAGCGCCCGCACAGTAGGTGCTTGAGCGGCGTGGATGGTTCGCGTGCCTGGCCTTTGCAGAAGGCGCGGCCGGCGCCGCGGCGCCACTAAGCCCCCCGCGTCACGAGCAATGCGGGCGGGCATTGAGAGGCACTCTCTTGAGCACATGCGGGCAATCCACCTTATGGTAGATCACGGCGAGATAGTGTGTGACGAGTAGCATTTTTCTCCTAAAGGAGAGCGTATCGAGGCGAGGAGGTGTATAATCTCTAATAATGCATATACGGTAGCGTACATAGAACCCTGGAAAATTATGAATATACCAAAATAGCGAAGTATGGCCGAGATGTAGAGGCAAAGCAAAATTGCAAACTGACATCCCTAGGTCCAGCTGGTGCATTGTTATTGGTGATGCATTGTAAACCTCATAGTAAAAAAAATACAGATGTCATAACTTCAGAACAATAACTAAAGGTCATAACATGGTCAGGGTTGAACAAAAATAGGGTAATAAAATATTATTAGGTTATTGTTTTGAAAAATAAATCTACGTAAATATATGATTATGCATATTATCACGGTGTTCTATTACTTGGTTACATGTCCATGTTTCGGTTTTATACACCTATTACTGAAAATCCTGTATAGTTTTTCGCAAACTCTCCAACAAAAGCGGCGTAGTTAAACCGCCCCTCGCAAGTTTGTTCCCGCAAATACTTTGGCAATTCCCACAGCTGACTTAGTAATTTTGGTTAAATTTTGACTGTAAGATGTTGCCGCTATCAAAATTTATCCTAACTGCCTTTCACTATGCAGAACTTTATTTTATAATGAGATTAATCTTAGAAGGGTTGAATGCGAGACAGCGTGAGTCCCTCCATAGCTCCGTGAGACTACTGACTTTTATCCATGCCTTACACATGCATATATAAACTTTTACCAAGGAGTTACTAGTGCTTTCACTTTCTTGATGAGCTTCCTAGAACAGCTTCGATGATATGAGGGTGTTTACAAATATCTGAAGCTATAAAAACGGAAAAATAAATGACCTTGCTGATATCCTTGCTGGTTCTGCTCAGTACTGGTCTCCTGCCGTAAACTTACGAATCGATGGAATATGGTGAATTCTGTAGTAGCTCAGTTGTTGTAGTGTAGCCCAATATAAATAAAGGATTTTGAATATCTCCCAATTTTAGTGCACTTGGGCACATAACCTACTACATTGGCCAATGTAGTAGGTTACAATGCCCAATACGGAACTGCTATTACGACAACTACCGAGACCAAGGGCTTAACATGCCTTTCGAAGCAAGGAACACAATGACTATAATATAAGTACTACACCTAAAATCAATATCAATTAAAATAAAAAATAAAAAGTGTAATAATAAGGGTAATTATTCCATCCATCAAAACTTCTAATAACAACGAAAAGAAGAAAAATTAACATCATAATATTCCGTAATCTTTCGTCCAGCAACACTCAACCGAACAACAAAGGGTTAAGCCAAGTAAATAATCACTCAAGTGAAAGCCAACGCGACGGCTTTATTTGCAAAACAATAGATCAAATAAAATCGCAGACATGACACATGATCGAAATAAAACGCACAGACATTGCGGGAGTGTCGCAGTGGCGACGCGAAGTCGTCACAGTTCCTTTATTCCTGTTATTTTTACTCGTACACCTATTTTTCTATTGTCTGTAAATAGCGAAAGCTATTATATCACAACAACATAAAATTTTGGAACAATAGAGCCCGCGGCGAGCGAAAACATTTTTACGAATCAGTGGTTTCATGGGACTGGATTATGTTTCCCATTCTGCGCATTTGCAAGATGCTCAGCAAATTAAAATTTAATTTCTTATGTATTAAGATAAGCTGTTACGCTTTGTTAACAGTTGTTATAAGCAGACAAATTGTACTAGTTAAAAAGTAAAGTAAATAGCCTACAACTGTCTTACTGCTGGGCAAAGGCCTCCATCATTAAAACCAAGTCATCACTACAATTGATGGGTAATGGCTTAATCAGCACGCTTGCCAAATGCGGGTTGGTGATCACAAACCCGGGCTATGCATAGAAAAATCCGAGACACAATTTACCCGACCTCGGGAATTGAACCCGGGACTTTCGGGTATCGAGCCAAGCGCGTTGCCACGCGACCACCAAGGCGTTGACTTGTACTAGCCCAAATTTAAAAATTAATTGTAGGTAAACTAAACCCTATGTTTACGAAGTCATGTATTGATCTTGAAATGCTTCAAAAAGTCAATCAATTGAAAAAAATGGTATACGCAGACTATTTGCAAAAAAGATGATCAAAACCAGAATACCAATTTAAATCAAATAAAAAATAACATAAATGATATACATACCAGCGAAGATTCATGTAAGTAGTTACATGATAAGATATTTTAAAAAATTGTGAGCATATTATATACAAAATTAATCTTTAATATCATTCGTATTGGTTCTGATCATCGACTTTGCTGTTGACTGTTTAAAAAAGATTCTTACGTGTGCGTACTTACGTTAAATAAAACGAAAATGGTGCTTAAGTATTTTTATGGCAATGAAAACCATTTGCTTAAAGACAGTATAAAAACCGTAAGTAATCGAAAAGCACTGTCGCTGAATCGGAAACAACTAAAAGTGCCATTAACCTAAAAAAGTTGTAGCGATCTGTGGCCCAACCACAAACGGTAATGGCAGCTCCAAGCCCCCGCTCCGCAACAAATTATGTTTTTATTGTTTCGACGAGGGACGCGCAGTGCAACGGCAACGGCTCTCTACGATGCGGTTCATTCCATAGAATGGGAGGTGGACGTAATTTCTGTTCTTCAACAATTTGATTTTATTATATTTGAGAGTGAATTTAAATATCGCATAATACATATTGCCTGGTAGTAGGATTCTGCCTAGAACAGACTGGACGAAAACCACCCTTAGTACACATATTTCTGCTCCCAGGCAGCATTGATTTCCATAGCTGGGTTAAAATTTGAAGTGTACTTAAAAAAGTTGAAGCAACCTCAGATCAAGTGGGCCTTAAAATGAACATGGAGAAGACGAAAGTTATGTCGAACTCACGTGTCGTACCCACTCCTCTGAAGGTTGGGGACTCTGCCCTTGAAGTTGTGGACAATTATGTTTACCTGGGACAAACGGTCCAGCTAAGTAGGTCCAACTTCAGCAAAGAGGTCAATCGTCGAATCCAATTAGGCTGGGCAGCGTTCGGTAAGCTTCGAAATATCTTCTCGTCCGATATACCGCAGTGTCTCAAGACGAAAGTCTTTGACCAGTGTGTGTTGCCAGTGATGACATACGGGACTGAGACGTGGTCGCTCACTATGGGCCTCGTAAAAAGGCTCAAGGTCACTCAAAGAGCAATGGAGAGGGCTATGCTCGGGGTTTCTCTGCGTGATCGAATCAGAAATGAGGAGATCCGCAGAAGAACAAAGGTAACCGACATCGCCCGAAGAGTTGCTAAGCTCTAGTGGCAGTGGGCAGGTCACATTGCTCGCAGGACTGATGGCCGCTGGGGCGGGATAGTCCTGGAGTGGCGACCACGTACCGGAAAGCGCAGTGTGGGCAGGCCTCCAACAAGGTGGACCGACGATCTGGTGAAGGTCGCGGGAAGCCGCTGGATGCGAGCAGCACAAAACCGGTCGTTGTGGAGATCCTTGGGGGAGGCCTTTGTCCAGCAGTGGACGTCTTTTGGCTGAGATGATGATGATGATGAACCTCAGATCTGTGGCCCCACCACAAACGGTAAACGCAGCTCCAAGCCTCCGCTCTGCAACAAATCTTTATTTTATTGTTTCGACGAGGGACGCGCAGTGCAACGGCAACAGCTCTCTACGATACGGTTCATTCCACAGAATGGGAGTGGACGTCTTTTCTGTTCTTCAGTAACTTTATTCTACTGTTTTTGAGAGTGAATTTAAATATGACATAATCCTTGGGATTCTGCCTATAGAACCCAACCATCAAGTGATGTGTAACATATGCAAGCATGTGCTGAAGATGTGCCATGATATTTACCGTGGAAGTTTTAACGCGTCTTCCAGTTTTATTTTATTGTTTTTGAGAGGCAATTTAAATATGGCATATAATACATATTAAGACGACTTTACGAGTCCGAATAGTCCCCTTTATTTTATTTTATTTTATAAGAAAATTGTACAAGTTGCGTACATGATTTTATTTAATTAGGTTTTTGATTTGTTCATAGTTTTACTACCATGTAGGCGCGATTCAATATTGCACTTTGTTCGCGACCTACTTTTTGCACAATGACATTAGGCCAAACTGGCCAAATGCATGCGTAATTACAGTTAGTGTTCAATTAGAGCCCAATCGGTTAACTTGGGAGTTTCATTTTTGACAACACCTTTTATCCCTTGGATACTCAATCTAACTTTTGCATATACATTGACGTTAACGTAGCTAACCGTTACAAAAATTCTACAGCTACGAGTAACACGTACACGACGATAATATTCAATCAAGTGCTGAATCGTGCCATGATATTAACGGAAGTTTTAATGTGTTCTCCAGTACCCTCCATATGTTAGCAAACACTAACTACTTAGACTGTGACAATAACAACAACGGTTGCCGCTGACGTTAACGTTTGTAGATTAACATTTTATTGCGGCGTGGTGCAATGTGCAAGCTCCATTCCGATGTGTTTCTCGTAACTGTAAGGGCTAACGCATACTTTTCTGCTTTTGGTTAATTAAATGTTAAATATGTAAGCACATTGATCCGATACCGGTCGTCGTACATGGTCACCTTCTTGAAATCGTTTCCGAATATACTTACCTCGGGCAGATTCTGCAATTAGGTAAAAACAATTTTGAGAAGGAGGCCAAGAGGAGGATCCAGCTAGACTGGGCAGCGTTTGGGAAACTACGTCAAGTCTTCTCGTCATCCATACCGCAATGCTTGAAAACGAAAGTTTTCAATCAGTGCGTCCTACCCGTCATGACCTACGGAGCTGAGACGTGGACACTCACGGTAGGGCTGGTCCACCAGTTTAAAGTCGCTCAGCGAGCTATGGAAAGAGCTATGCTCGGAGTTTCTCTGAAGGATAGGATTCGTAACGAATACATCCGACAGAGAACCAAAGTCATCGACGTAGCTCTAAGAATTAGCAAGCTGAAGTGGCAGTGGGCCGGCCATATCTGGCGAAGAACCGACAACCGCTGAGGTGAACGTGTTCTTGAGTGGAGACCACGACTCGGTAAACGTAGTGTAGGACGCCCTCCGGCCAGGTGGGACGATGACCTGCGAAAGACTGCAGGCAGATGCTGGATGCGTCAAGCTGAGGACAGGGCGCTATGGCGCTCATTAGGGGAGGCCTATGTCCAGCAGTGGACTAAGATGGGCCGATGATGAAGCACTTTTATTTTAATCACACTAATATTATAAATGCGAAATTTTGTGTGTATTATTTTATTTATATTTATTGCTTCTTCACGCTGCAACGGATGGATGGATTTGGATGAAGTTCGGCATACATATAGATAGCTTATAACCTGGATTAAATTATAGAATACTTTTTATCCCGATATTCCCACGGGAACGGGAACCAGGCGGGTGAAACCGCGAACGGCCGCTAGTTGTATATAATATTTTTCACAACTTTTATTATTATTTACAACTTTTAATATTCACAAAAATATTCGAAACATTCTGGAGATAATAATGATATTATCTCCAGAATGTTTCGAATATTTTTGTTTCTTTTTATCTGAATGCTTTTTCCGGATCACAAACTCATCGAACTGAACTGAAGCAACGCAAAAAACTGCTGCTTGGCTTGAGAATTCGGTAAATGGATGGTAGCCATCTATTCGGGCTCAATGCAGGTACCCTAAAACTAACCTGTTTTGTGTATGAAGTCATTATGTAACGGCAAAACATCTCTGGCGACAAGTCGTCAGTACGCGGTCGCCCTTATCTTTCAATGAAGGCTTGCAACCGTTCAAAATGCTGCTCTGTTCGTCCAGCTGAACAACTCCAACAGTCTTGCAGTGGCGCAATAAGCACTCGCGAAACCTATTTAGTCTGTGATTCGAATAGTAATGAGTCGTCGACGTATTGGTTAGAAAATAACCATTTGCTCGTAACAATATTGGTCGAGGAGCTCGATGGCGCAGTGAATAACGCGCTCCGGCTGCGATCGCTAAAGTTAAGCAAGTTTCGCAAAGGCCAGTTATAAGTTTGGCGACCAAAAATGTATTATTTCGAGCTCCTCCGCAAAGACGTTGTTCCCGGCTTCATTAGTATTCGTTAACAACCAAAAGTCTGCACTGGGCCCGCATTGTGGTTAATGATTGTTGTTATGGTGTTTTTATCCATTGGGAAGGCTTGTACCCCAACAGTGGGGACTTAAAATGAGCTGGTGAGTCTCCTTTTTATCCCAGCTTCAAAATCTAATCTTGCAATATTTGTTGAGAAAGTAAGCAGGTTGGTCTATGAAGGTGCCAGAAATCTAATGCGCTGATGTGAGCCAAAGAATAATAAAGCCGTCTTATCTGTAGTAAGTAGTCAGGTCTAGAGCAAGTCTGATTTTAACTTAATAACAAACTTTATGTTTGCTCAAACATTAACTTCTGAATAATGTCAAGAGTAACAGGTTCTAGTAGCAGGTAATACGCCGTATTCTCCGCTATCCAATTTAAGTTAAAACAAACGTCATGATGAACGTTTCAGTTTCAGAAACGTCGCGTCGCGTCGCGTCGTCTATTTAATTTTAAAAGTTGAATTTCGTGTACGATTGTCGTGTATAAAATTTATCTTTTGACTAAAACAAAAAGTACTTAATTTTCGCGGAATTTCATTGTCATTCATTTAGTAAAGATGTATATTTTTATACTGATATTTTCCATTGATCGTCAACCTTTAAAGGTCCCACTGCTGGGCTTAAGACGCCCCACATGATATTTTGTATATGTCTTGAAACTGAAAGATTGTAGTCAAATATGCATCATGTTTTGAAGTTTTAGTCAAGCTATAAAGCTGCTTTTGCCTTTTGATCTCTTTCAAGAGTTCTTTACCATTTCCAATCAACGCGAGCAAAGCTTCTGCTCAATGTTGCTCTCAAAGTTTGATTATATTACGAAACGTAATTTTATAGTAAAAACCTTACAAAAACACAGTCGTTACTAAGCAGGCCATGTGTTTTGTATTTACGCCGTGAGAGCAATCGGGCTTGCACTACCAACACCCACTATTAAAAGCCAAACAGGCGTAAAGGTAATATGCGGTCAACTTTAAACATAATTTGAACCTTATGTTAACTAACTGATGTATAAATCCCTAGCGTGCAATTGTGCTCGAATTATTCATGTCAGGATTAAAAGAGCTTAAAGCGTTTTCGGTGGTTCCTACAATAATAGTTGCGGATAGGGAATATCCGTTGCCGCTCTTAGGATGGGTAACCATATGTGCTAAAACTTATTTGTTAGATCCTTTGCTCACGGCACGACTATTGTATTTTACATTCATGGCTAGTGAGTCATAGGACATCATAGCGTGGTATCTCTTCACGTGCATACGTATTATGTTGCCTGTTCCAAACAGTATGATATGAACGGAACCCGGTCATCTGGGTCTGAAACTGGTGGTCTAGCTTTAATCCACCGAGGCCTTTACATTGTGCAAAAATGCCGTTTCAGAACCTTTACGCTCTATGCCTTGATATGTTTGTGTTTCTAGCTCAAAGCATCCAGCTGCACAAATAACAGTATTACAAAATCACAAATGTTGAAAAATTTTCCACGAGCAGGATTTGAATACATAATTTCGGCGGGCTGGTTAGAACCACGATAGCTCAATTGGGAGAGCACCTGACCCGGTATGTCATAAGGGTGCAGGTTCAAATCCTGCTCATGGAAATTTTTTCAACATTTGTGTTTTTGTAATTTATTCGCAACAAAATTTGCGCTAAAAATTATATAAACAAAACAAAAACATTAAATAACAGTATATACAGCCTTTGAAAAATTCTGTTAACTTGAGCTATCCTACAAAGAGCGTCGCTGTTGAAACAACAATCATTTGAAAATATCCTGTAAGTAAAAAGTTCTTATTCATAAAATGGGCTAAACAGCTGTGATTCTATATGGCTGGCTCGTAAAACTGTAGAAAATCACATTTCTCTGTTATTATCGCAGTGGCAACTGTATTCGATACAATAACCACTACGATTGATTTATTTATTATGATTTGATTTTAGCACAATTTCGATTTACAAAAAAGTAATATAGAGTTTCATTGAAACTTTACTGTGTTAGGTCCTATGAAATTGACGTTTTTTATAAAATCTAATTTTCATACTAACGTTTTTTTAATTTTCTTAGTTTCTATCTATGTTAATACTATAAAAATTGTAGAGTAGTGTGTTTATTTCACTAGCTAAATATAGCAGACATAAAGAGGAAAAAAAATCAAGTCCCTTCAAAGCTACAATGAAACAAAAGGTCAATTTCGCTAACACTAATGCAGCCGGGACCAACGGCTTTAGGTACTATAAACAAATTTTCTGGATATCCACCATTAGGGCGATTTTTCTGTGCAGGGGTCAGTGGCTATACCCGCCCCTTTTGTTTTTGACAAATTTTCTGGATATCCACCATTAGGAGTCGAATGAATTACTATGGTCTGTCAATTTAAAAAAAAAATTAGGCGATAAAGACAAAATGAATAATCATTGTTATTACTGAAGCCTAAGTAACATAGTCCTAATTAAAGGTATATAATAATATTAACAACCGGTATTGACTTTTAGAAGTAATACACCTATTAATAAGTGAGAATAAAACGTCAATATCATAGGTAAGGACCCACTGTGACAGCTAGGGAGCAGGTGGGTCAGTCTGTATTAAATTATTGCCTATTTTTAATGATTTAATATAAAAAGGTGTTGATCTCTCTTTCCTGTCGGTCACTGCACTAAACCATACTTGCAAAATGTTCGCATTACAATTTAATTATACCATAATTCAACTGTAGCAAGATAGCTTTATTTATTTTTAAGACGATCACAATTCACGCCGCTGCAGGTGAAATATAGTCGGAAAATTTAATAGTGCTAGAGAAAATTTATTGCGATAAACACAGACGTAAATTGTTTTATCTTTAACGCGGGAGCCTTCCGTTTATGTTTATAAACTCTGTACTTGTTTGTGAAGAACTGCCTCAGTGATAAATAGGAAGTAGATATGTACAACGATAATTCATATAATCTCATAACCTCTTGTGAGGAACCAAATTATTATTGCTGTTCTTGTTTTTATTGTGCTTGTTTGCGAACCCCGTTTCTTTACACATACATTGTTATTATTTAGTTATTTTGGGTACTTGTTGTCTTTAACATATGCGATTTGGTTTTAAGTATTATTTTTTGTAATGGTTTAATTGTGCCAAAATAAAAGAAAACAAAACAAAACAAATGTAATACTACAAATTATACGAATGATTACTTAAACATCACTAAAAATACTACCAATTTTTTTATTGGGAAGAACAAAAAGTTACGAATTGTTTTATATTTATTTTTTTACATTTATTTGGGATTTAAGCATTAAAAAGCAGGCGATGATTGCATTGCACCTCTAGTAATGAGGTCTGCCGTCAATCTACATTAAAATAAAACAATAAAAACTTACTTGCGTAATGTATTATAAATATTAACAGCCGTCAGTACTGTTCAATCATAATAGCAGCGAATCAATCAGATTGATCGCGACAGTGAATCGTGAATCTTAAGAGGCCAGGCAGTCTCAAATTGCCCGTTAAGGTATTCGGAAAGATATCCGGAGGTATTGGCGGGCCGGCACGCCCCCCCCCCCCCCCCCTCCATCATGCAAGCATCCGGAGCGGCGCTAGGAATTTTTCCATTAAGCCTCTGCCAGTTTCGAGTCATTGGAAGCATGACTTGACACCGTTAGGAGCTACATCTTCAATCTTCATAGCACTTCAAAGTTTCACGGTACCTATTCTAGTGAATTATGAAAATTGAAACTTCCACTAACTTCGGAGTTAATATTCAAATTTATGTATCGAAGTTGGCTGACACTTTTCAGTTTTTCGACAATGGCATTGTTCAACTGACAATTTATTTCTAAATTAAATTTCAAGTATATTTTTATCTTTTATTTCATTACGAGAAAACGCTTGGTGCCTCATCTGGTGACACATGAGTAAATACCCGGTATTTATTTACTCATGTGCTGGTAGTATATGACGATAAGGCTAAGGATTAAGGACTATAAGGCTAAGGATAAATGAAAGGATTCACCAGGAACTTTCAACCACTGAAGAACTGACTATTCTATTCTATATTGCTACTTTTATAGTGGTAGTCTTCGATAACAGAGTAGTAGCTAACGATGAAGAATTATAATAAGCCTAACCAACCAACTAAAAAGCATATTGGAACCCGGTGGAAATCGGACCCGAATCTCTGCGTGTGAAACCGGTAGGTTTATCACTTGACCGAACAGGCGACATTTCACATCATTAGCTTTTAAACGTACTACTGCTGGTTTCAACTTTTCCCACGAGAACAAGCGCAAGGGAGATAGGACCAAGGATTTAGTCTTTAAGCTGAGCGTTGATAAGTCAGTGAGTCACGAGAAATCAATGTATGCTCTATTTAAGTTCACAGGCAGAGCAGTCTTTTGCCAAACCTTGTATAAAAAATAGTTAGAAATGATTTAATCCTTTCTTGAAATGTACTATACTCATTCAAAGACGTCCTCTTTTAGCTATGAAGAATAATAAGCGCAAGAAACTGCACTGCTTTATAGAAGACATTTCAAATCATGCAATATTCAAAAATGATTATAGTTATTAATGCAGCAGTATTTTGTGGAAATATCGAGACCTACCTTTAAATAAATCTCTACGGACATTCATATAGCACTACCATATATTCTGAGCGAAATAAATTCAAATAAGTTTGAACTTCAATTCCCAGACAACTGTGCGTCTCGCGCTGTTGCCTCGGAGTTCAACGATCAAACTTTTTTACTAGTGACATCAACAAGACGACTTCAACTAAGTTTTGATTAAAGTCATTTACATTATTAGTTTTATTGCTTCGAAGCTATTGTTCTACAACTCTATACTCGTAGATAGAGTAACTTATACACTAACTGTCTATATGGTCTAGGAGTTATATCGTTGGTATGTCAGACACAGGATTTACTGGATTCAATTCCAAGGAGGTACGTAGGTATTCGTTTTGGTTGCTGGTAGGACGTTTTTTCAATTAAAGAATTAATTATGTTGCATTAGTAACTAAAACTATAATATGGCAAAACAATATAGAATAGAACAGCAAAGTAAAAGTATTACACTTGACATTAAAAAATCTCATATGCTACAAAAATCCTCTGAATTTCCACATAACGAAAGCACACACTTTTTCAACCTCACATCTCTCAAATCTCACTTAAACAAGGAATTTTCCGCTCAAGACAGACACCATAACGGCGCAGAAACTTTTAGAAATGCAAATGAAAGTCTCGAATAAAAGTTGCATTAAGAAAATTCGGTGTGAATCGTCCGCTCAACTTTTTCGGCCCAGTAAGAGTTTGGGGTGCGGTCGAGTTCCCCCATTCCCAGTTGGGAGTCGTCCAAATAAGAGCCCACCGTAAATTAAATACCTTAACAGATGTATTATTAAATATAACACTATATTTTTCAAACGTTATCGAATAATTTAAAAAAAAACTAGCGACCATCCACGTCTGTATCCCTGTCAACACACATATTCCGTGACTCCGCGGGAGGGCATTTCTGAAAATTTTGTCTTATCTCTTGCCTACGTCATAAATGGAACATCTGTGCAAAATTTTAGCTTTGTAGGTCCAAAATGTGTTCTGGGCGTGATGAGTCAGTCAGTGAGTGAGTGAGTTTTTTTGTTATTTTTGTATTTAATTGCTGTCGTGAATTTTCGGATATGTTTAAAGCACATCTGATTAAGCTTAGGTAGACCGACATTTTCGGCCTAGTAAAAGTTCGGGGGAGCGGTTGGGTTCCCGCATTCCCAGTTGGGCGTCGTCCAAATAAGAGCCCACCGCAAATTAAATACCTAAATAGATGTAATTTCGTCGTTGGATCCTCATGCCGCCCGCCACAGATAAAATATTACACCCTTTCGCATTTTACAATTCTTTCGTTAATTTGTTTTGACATCTATAAATATTGTATGCAGCATTAGCCCGCATTGGAAAGTGTGGTGTCTTAATGCCCATGATAAGGTAGCAAGAGAGCTGTAAGGGACAAAAGAAAAGCCCTTGCAGAGTTTCTTGCCGGTCTTCTCAGCACAAGGTGGACTTACGAACCGATGGCATAGTGACATTCATAAGAGGTATTTGTAGCCTAAACTGAATAAATTATTTTGAAATTGAAAACCCAATGGGCTTACCTAAGCAGAAGAGAAGATAGCCAGTTCCTTTTCGTTACTTACAAGAAGATGAAGGCCAAAAAAACAATAATTTTGTTGTATAAAAATATGTAAACCATTGTAACTCTTAATTCGATTGAATAAGAGTCAAAATAGAAATATAAAAAATATTCATTTAGTACAAATACATCACGCATTTAAAGTGTTTTCATATCCGCACTCTTGACTGTCCACGATACAAAGCATGGTCGGACTGGCCCGTAGTGAGTTGGGTCGGGTCCAAATAAGGGCACGGCCGGGTTCAAATGTCCACCGCAAATTAAATATCAAACACCGTGTAATCCTGAACTCGCGTATCCTCACCCCTGGCGCTGAGACAGGTTTATTAAAAACATTACATTCATTTGAAAGCGATACAACTTAATTAGAAGTGCCTTTATTAAATGTAACGAGTAATAGATTCGCAATATTTTATATTCCAGCTAATAATTTGATTTGGGATGCATGAGAGTTAGTTTTCAATAGTAAATTAAGTTCTTTATTTTTTTTAAAATGTGAATTTCTTTAATAAACGTTTACATTATATATGCATGTTGTGATCGTTTCGTAATATTTAATAGATCATTATGGACCCTACCAGGCATTGCACCATCGTATTAGGAGAGATACGTCATGGCGCCGAGTGCCCAGCCAGATATATAAACCCTTTTTTAATATTATTACTATCATACAAGCATGGTTTCTAATTAAAATAAGTTTATTCTTTAAAAATAATATAAAATAGTAATGTCAAAGGATTCAAAAGTTTGCTGACGTAACTTTTTCATGTGTGGTGAATTTTCGTGAGCTAAAATGTAATTGTGTGGTGAATTTTCAAGTGTGGTGTGTACAACAAGCCGATGTGGATACACATTAGGATTTATAAAATAAAATTAATTATTGATAATAGATAAATCGATTATTAGAATATTAATTATGGCTTAAACAAATATGTGTGACTTTAACAATGATGGTCTACCTTAGCCTAATGAAATGTGCCTAACTTATACGATAATTCACGAACTCAAATCATGTCCTGCCTAGTGTAAGTTTCATTTGCTACACAGTTTCAAATTAATAATAAATGTAATTTTTTCACTAATATGTTCTAGTGGTATCTAGTTACGATAAATAAGCTAAGGAAGAGTGGCTTCCTCTGACACAGGTGCTTTTGTACCCAACAGAGAAGTCAACACCTATTTTTGTAAACTAAAATTGTAAACGTAAATAAACATTTTTATTATTATTATTTTTTTTATTATTTGACATTCGATCACGAAAATTACAGCGCCTCCGGCGAGTTCGTTTGTATCACGGGAGTCATCTCAGAAGGTTTGGACGGTAATAAAAAAGTCAACCTGTATATACCACACGCACACATAGACCCCTTGCACAGACACGGATATCGGAACAGCAGTGCTATTCTCTAAGCAAAACAGCGTCGACCTCGACATTGAACTCGCTCATAACTTGCAAACGAATGTAGACTTTATTACTATTTCAAAGTAGGTTGAAATTAATTTAACGTCGAGTTCGACGCTATTTTGCTTAGAGAATAGCGCTGCAGCTCGGGACAGTCCGATTTCGCGTGTCGGTGAGTTGTTTTATATGTGCGTTGGTCGAGCGCATTTGTATGAAGCTTAACTGAAATGAAATGTAATTATTTATTTTACAAGTTAACAAGTTGACAAGTTCCCTGTGTGTTGCCGGGGATAAAGAATTGCACCACCCCATCTCTTCCTGTGGGTGTCGTAAAAGCCGACTAAGGGACCATTCCAGAGGATGGGCAGCAGCATCTCTCTGAGGTTACCCTCAACCTACTGCGATCGCCAACCCGCCTGCCAAGCGTGGCGATTACGGCAAATACCCCTCATATCCTTGGGAGAGGCCTTTGTCCAGCTGTGGACGTCTTTGGCTGAGATGATGATGATGACAAGTTGACATACAAATTTACAATATACAATCCTCCATACTAGGCGTAGCCCCTCCTATGGGGAAGTAGACGATTTGTAACAGCGTGTTGTAGTTTACGGCCAAAGTACAGTCAACAGCAAAAGTAGATGATGTTTACTAGATTTCAAAATTAAGTTTCGGTATTTTCTTGTATAACTACAGTCAAAGTCTGCAGGTACTAGTAGACACTCGAAGGTTTTTCGATATGCGTTTAAAAAGTTTTCATTTTCATTCTGATTTCATATTTTGAAACTTGACCAATCATCAGTTACCTTTGCTGTTGACTGTACAAACAGTTGCTATTCTAATTTAGTAAAAAAAAAAACAAAGCTAGTAAAAATTAAGTAAAATTAATGAAGCTACAATTTAAGACAAACAAAACAGAATTACTTTAGAATACAGTTTAGAGTTGTGTGTAAGTATGTCGTTTGTGTACTTCTGCAGCCTCCTTATTTTGTGGCGTAGGGCTCCGAAGACTTAGCCCAAATGTATTAGGGAATTAAACGTCGGTACTTTTATTATTAAGGGGCCGTTTAAGACCCGAGCTTAATAGATTTAAACAGATCACGAACTCACCCACGTCACTACCCTTCACAGCCTTTTCCAGGTATTTTCTGAAAATTGGACCTAACAAAAAATGAGGCTAACAATTTTTAAGCTTTATGGAAAACTAGCTGCCGTTCGCGGCTTTGTCTGCTTTAGTAAACCCCAGTATTCTAAAATATTTTTTTACAAAAAAAACCGACTTCAAAAAAACAGGAAACTTAAAAAAGTAAAAACAGCTCTAAAAAGCAATAAATAATATTTAAATCATATTGTTAATTACCTAGATACGCATGTCAGTTTTAAAAAATGTCTATTGAAGTTGGTGGTCGGCTGGGGGTCAATTTTGTTTCATTTAAACTTTTATAGTTGTGCCATTATTTTCACTTTTTTATTGTAAAAGCCCCACCCGACTTCAGTTGACATTTTTTAAAACTGACATGCGTATCTAGGTAATTAATAATATGATTTAAATATTATTTATTGCTTTTTAGAGCTGTTTTTACTTTTTTAAGTTTTCTGTTTCTTTGAAGTCGGTCTTTTTTTGTAAAAAAATATTTTATTTTACGATTTTTAGTGATGGGTAGACGTAGACCTAACAAAGATGCTTCTCGGATGAGGAAACGATGGCCTAGTAGGTAGTGGTATTCCTACGTAATTTCTATCTTAATTAGGTATTATTTTTATACGAACTAAACATTTTGGCATATTGAACCGTATGAAGTAAGCCCAACAAAAGGTAACTGCTGTAAATCGTTGAGGAATTCCCTCGACTGTCTATGGTCTCCATCATCAGACCTGAAATGGCACTTATAACCCATATGGATGCAAAATTCTTATCAATAGAAATGAATTAAGACTAAACACAAGGTAGCTACTGTAAAACGTTGAGGAGTTCCCTTGACTGTCCTTCGTCTTCATCATCAGACCTCTAATGGCAGTCACAACCCATCTAGGTGTAAAGTTCTCATCAATACAAAAATAATCAAGCCCAAACACCATGTAATTGCTGTAAATCGTTGAGAAGTTCCCTAAACTGTCTTTCGGCTCCATCATCAGATCGACTCCACACCTTCATTAAATAGTAGTGCTTTAAAATACTTAATGAAAACATTAACAAACATACTAGTCGCCCCTACAATTTTCGAAAGTTCCCCTCGATTTCTCTGGGATGCCATCATCAGATCCTGGTTTTCTTATCATGGTACCACCTTTGGAATATCTCCTTTCCAACAAAAAAAGAATCATCAAAATCGGTTCATAAACGACTAAGTTACCCGCGAACACACATAAAAAAAATATATATATATACGAGTCGAATTGAGTAACCTCCTCCTTTTTTGAAGTCGGTTAAAAATGGATTAAGAAAAAATCCTAGAACCCTATTGTACCGCCACTTAATTGTCCAAATGTGAACCTAAACCACCCAGGGACCCACCAAACACACACAAAAAGTTTTATTAGAATCGGTTCAGCCGTTAGGAGGAGTTCAGTGACATAAATACGCAAGGAAGTATTATATATGTCGGCGGCGAGTTTGTTTGTAGGTAGAACAGTCGAGCAAACTCGGATTTGTTGATAACACAGTTAATCTTGGATCTTCAAAATAAAGACGCAGACGTATTCCTTACACTCACTTTAATGTTATTTTAAAATCACAAATAAATTATTTAGCAATAGTTGCCCGATGCAAATGGATTTTAGAAACGAAGTGGGTTCTGCGCGTCGCGTGCATACTCTCCGGCCGCTACCGTTCAAATGTGTCCAGTCCGTTGTTGCGCCAACTGACGTTGACGTTCCGCGTACCATAGAGCATAGGCTGCGCAAACCACACTCAAGTATAGACTATACTCGTTTCTCAGCGATGTCTCCGACATGTCTCCGACATATATATTTTTATATTAACGGGTAAGCATAGTGCCTTGATCTCACCTGATGTTAAGTGATGATAAGATCAATGATGGAAGCGCACTTCACCCGGGATCCTCAACTAGTGAGGCACTGGCTATCTTATCTCTGACTGCCGGAACACAACAATGGCAATGCTACAAACATTGATGTTATGGCGAAATATTTAGATAAGATGGTGGTAGCTAGCCAGGCGGACAAACAAGCCCTACCACCAACCAAACCGAGCACACAAACATGTACCCCCCGCTGTTATAAAATTCAGCTGTTCCATACATTTTGGTCGAATGAATATTGATGTTTTGTTTGGAACGGCTGATATTTATTTTCGAATGTTTATATAATTTTTAACGCAAATTATGTTGCAAACAAATTACAAAAGTCAGAAGGGTGCGGGTTCAAATCCTACTCGTGGAAATTTTTTCAACATTTGTGTTTTTGTATTTATTTTCGAGTTAGGGAGTTGGTCCTATAGTAAGAATTGTTCGTTTGCATCACGGGAGTTATCTCAGAAGGTTTGGACGGTGATAAAAAAGTCAACCGGTATAATTCTTACCTTCTGAGGGTGTCCTTATTTTATGCCTACGCTACCTGTCAGGCGCATCGCTCCTACATCCATTATACATGTAACCAAATGACCGTCGTGGCCGAAATTCCCATGTGGTACCTACGTTACGTACTGCATGATAATGAATTAGATCTCAAGTCTCCAAGCCTTTTCAGTTAACTTTCTTTCTTCATTATTTTTTTATTTTTTTATTTGACGACCACCGTAGCCGAGTGGCTTGCACGCCGGACTTTGGGCGGCGCTAACTCTGAGGTCCCGGGTTCGATTCCCGGTCGGGTCAATGTCGAAAACTAACTTTTCGATATTGTGTCGGGTCTGGGTGGTTGTGGTACCGTCGTTGTTTCTGATTTCCATGAAAACGAGTGCTTTAGCTACTTACCTTGGGATCAGAACAATGTATGTGATGTTGTCTCATATTTATATTTATTTATTTATTTATTTATTTATTTATTTATTTATTTATTTATTTATTTATTTATTTATTTATTTATTTATTTATTTATTTATTTATTTATTTATTTATTTATTTATTTATTTATTTATTTATTATTATTATTATTATTATTTATTATATTAGAAGGAGGCAAACGAGCAGGCGGGTCACCTGATGGGAAGCAATCACCGCCGCCCATGGACACCCCATGGGCGGCGGTGATTTCTTCCCATCAGGTGACCAAAACCAGAGGAATCGCAGATGCGTTGCCGACCTTTAAGGAAAGAATAAGCTTGTTTCTTGAAGATCCCTAAGTCGTAATGGTCTGGAAATACCGCCGCCGCTAAGAGCTGGTTCCACAGCACTGTAGTTCGTGGTAAAGATTTACGTGAGAATATATTTAAAAACAAACATTTAAAAATTGTTTAATGTATCGGTGGCCGAGTGGCAGAGCGCTCGGCCCAATACCCGAAGGTCCCGGGTTCAATTCCCAGGTCGGGCAAAATGTATTTCAGATTTTTCGATGCATAGCCCGAGTTTGTGATCACCAACCCGCATTTGGCAAGCGTAGTAATTAACAATATATGGGTAATCATCAATTGTAACGATGACTTGATTTCAATAACGAAAGCCTTTGCCCAGCAGTGGGACAATTATAGGCTGTTTACTTTAATTTAATGTGGATTTCTTATTGTTTGCTGTGTTTTATTATCATGTTTTACTTTCATTGTCAATGTTATTTTATGATTATGTGTCAATGTGTGTGTGTATGAAACCAAATAAGCTTTTATTTATTTATCTATCTAAAAGCTTGATGAAATAACCATCTCAGCCAAAAAGACGTCCACTGCTGGACAAAGGCCTCCCTCAAGGATAAATCATTTTGAGAGGAATTTGCCATAATCGCCACGCTTGGCAGGCGGGTTGGCGATCGCAGTAGGGTGAGAATAATCACAAAGAGACACTGCTGCCCATCCTCTGGAATGGTCCCATAGTCGCCTTCTACGACACCCACGGGAAGAGATGGGGTGATGCAATTCTTTATCCCCGGCACCACACGTGGGATGATGAAATAACATAATAGTAAAATCAAAACTCTATTCTGTACATAAGAGTAGAAACTCTGCGTCTGTAGTGTCAAAAAGACTTTCTATTTTCTAAGAAATAACTAGAGCAGTTATTATTTGACTAAAGTTAGAGTTACAGGACGGACCTTTATGAAATCCCTTTACCTTTTACCAAGTACTCCGAACGTTAACTAAAGCATTACTATTCTCAGATTAAATATTAACTAGGCACCGTTTAATCAATCATTGTAAGTACTCACTTAATAGTATAATCCATTTTCTAAAATGTCACGTAGAAAACCGTAGCAGCGAAAATATTTAATGTATACAGGTAATAGTCTATACTGTTCCACTGCTGAACAAAGGGGCTCCATCATTCTGCCGCGCAATTTATGAATGCAGTAAAGAACATGTGAACAATTTCTAAAAAATAAATTGTAATGTCAGCACCTCAAATATCACAATCACACACACAGTAAGTTGTACATACTTAATGCGTTCATAAATTTTGGGGTATTTGACTACAATGAAAATATTGATCAAACTGTTGTTTACTTAATAGTAAACATGTTTTTAAACTAATTTAGCCAGCACATAAATTTAAAATAATTATGATTTTTATAAAAAATCATTAATAACATAATAATTTTTTTATGATTGACCACGTGATCAAAAACGCACGGGATGACGCTGAATCAGGAGCAGGGACCGCCAGTGCTTACCGTTTTTGGGGTTTTGATTGGGTTTTTCGAAAGGCTGGCTACTTTAAGTTGATTAAAAACCTTTATGATAGGGTAACCCTTACGATTGGGTAAGCATATTAAACGGAAACCCTTTTAATTGGTTACCCAATAAATAAGTCTAATAGTAGTTAAGCAAAACGAAAAAGCTGTATGGATTGGGTTACACATTCCGAAGGGGTAACCCACAGAAATATTAGGATAACCCCTTCATAAGCGCTTTCCGAAATTACAAATTCAAGCGAGTTTAATCTTTAGTTATTCACCAATAGGGTCCATCATTGTTAACGTAAGAGTTCGCTACAAATTGGCGCAGGCGCCGGACACGCGCTGCGGCCGACGCGATCTCTGCTTGTCATGCAAAAATGTATTTTAAAGTTTTGTCGTACGTCTGTAAATGATTTGATCGAAATGGGCACCGAGCATGTAGGTACCTATTGCGGCCGCCGCACTTCTTCACTCGTCCGCATTTGTTTGTTTTCATTTCAATATTCTCAGTCACGTCTTAGCGTTGAGTTAGTGAGCATCTTGCGGGCTGTTTGGAACTAAGCATTCCCTTTTGCAATAAGATGCCCCAGCCAAAGAAAGATGCCGTACATCGTTATTATAAATATGATAACAATAGCGGGACAACTCAGTGTCAACTGTGTGAAAAAAAACTTAAGGTAAGCTGCTCAGTTTCTTTTATATTTTTCATAAGTATATAAATTACGATAAATTTCGTATTTAAAGTACCTACTTGAATGTGGTGTTTACCTACCTACTTTAATCTAAGAAGATAGGCATACATACCTATGGCAAACGTTATTGTATTGTGTAATAAGTAGGTAGTTAACTAATTCCATGGTAGCACTACCGTCACAATAAATAATAGTACTACGTACTACCACAGTATTGCTTGCTAAACTGTGGTACTACCGTGCTATAATGAAGTAATAACTAACAATATTGTGACTCGGCCGAATTCTCGAAATAATTACCTACAGCTGCGCAGTAGGTAAACACAACGTAAACACGCGATAGGCCTACCCACCTACAGTATTTTAATATGATCTGCTTGAGTTTTACAAATTCGGTTTTTGATCGTACGTTATTGATTGATAATTATGTGTTTTAATTAAATAGACTAAGAAGCGTTTACTAACAATGCATGTTGTGTATTTTGCATGGTAGGTTTCTTAAAAAATACAAGGAACGCTATTTTAATTCTAAATACCTACTGTTCACAAACGAAACTTAGGTAGCCTAACTACCTACCTAGTTAATTAAAAAAAAAAACTATATTTCTCGGTATTAAATATTTCATCATTATCAGACGCACTCCTGCGGCTAGGCTTGCCAACTCCAAAAAAGGCATTCCCGGGATTACCGAGCTCGACATCCGGGACTTGGGCATATTACACGGGACACAACACACCACGTATGTGTATAGGTTAACAAAAACTGCATATTTTTTATCATTTTATAAAAAAATCAATACAAATGTATGACAAACCTTTTAAATTATTAAATTTAATTAATTTTGAAACTGTGCTTATTTTGCGATTTTGCGCATTTTAACAAGTTTTTGTTTTGCAATACGTACCTAGTTATAAAATTCGTTGCATTTTTGGTCAAAATTAATTTTAATTTGGGGTTCAGCCTTGACGTTCAGCTTAATTTCTACTGTCTGTCCATGCATTTCCACAGAGAAAACGCTCTCTCTGCTGATGCATTTTAAGGTGATATCGAAGCTACCATCTGAAAACCTAAACCCGAGGGTAGTTGGTACGAGATAGATACTTATATCATATTATTATATATGATTTCCGGGACAAAAAGCGTCCCCCAGGGGGTCACGGCGGGACGGCCCAAAATTGGCCCAGAAGCGGGACGTCCCGGAAAATCCGGGACGGTTGGCAAGCCTACCTGCGGCCCAGGCCTTCTCTGTGGGATAAAACACTAGAGGGAGAACGGGCCATACCCCCCACACGAGCCCAGTGCGGATTGGTGGGTGCTAATGCTAGTGCAGCCGGAACCAACGGGTTAACGTGCAAATATAAAATTTGTGGTCACCCATCCGATGACGAGATCCGAGTAACGCCTCGGTGGCTGAGTGGCAGAGCGCTCGGTCCGATACCCGAAGGTCCCGGGTTCAATTCCCAGGTCGGGCAAAATGTATTTCGGATTTTTCGATGCATAGCCCGGGTTTGTGATCACCAACCCGCATTTGGAAAGCGTGGTGATTAAGCCATTACTCATCAATTGTAGCGATGACTTGATTTCAATGATGGAGGCCTTTGCCCAGCAGTGGGACAATTATAGGCTGTTTACTTTACTTTACTTACATCCGATGACCGGCCTTCGCGAAAGTTGCTTAACATCCGCAATCGTAGGCCAAACGCGCTAACCACTGTGCCATCGAGCTCCTCATTAATCTCATTATACACCTTTATATTTTATACCGAGAAATATTGGCGCTTCGACAGAGACATTTTATCCGTGCGGTGACGGAGAAAGAATACTATTCACCGCCCCTCTCCTCCGGTGGGTGTCGTAAGAGGCGACTAACGGATTTTCGAGCTTCCATATGCTCTACTGCGTGGTAGGGCTTGGCCCGTCTGGTTAGTGACCACCGTACGCATGGTGTAAAACCCGTCAAGTGACCGCTTGTCGGTCGCGTTTCGGGATCAGCCAGCGTATAACCAGAGCTCGAGTGGATGTTGCTGCGATGCATTTGGTCTGTGGAGGCTTCCGTCAAACCAGTGCCAAGAGGACTTCGTTAACCCGCCGACCAGGGAGACCCGTAGAAACGGCTGTCCCGCTGGCCGCCCGTGGCACAGTACAGGGGCCCAAGCGAGCCTAACCAGCTCGTGAGGCTGCCTCACCATGCCACGCATAATCTCGGGGTGGCCCGTCGTGCCGGTTGGTGACCGGAAGGTGGGGTCCCGGCGGCCATTCCCGGGGGGGTTCGGGGGCCCTTCCGTTCGGCGGGTTAATGATACTCATCTGTAGGCTGCTCCCTGGTGAAACAGGCCGCCACACTTTAACCATTTGCATCGCGGTAGCATTCCCTCGATTCACGCCTCCCTCCTTTTCTTCATCATGACAGCGCCAAACACTAAAACTGGTTTTACAGCGGTGCACACCCCTACCACAACCTTACCGTTTGAGGTCGAGTTCGCTAACATCCGCGGACTCCATGTAAACCTCAATGCCGTCCACCACCATCTTGAGACGGCGCGGCCAGCAATGTTGTTTTTGACGGAGACGCAAATAATCTGTCCGGCCGACACCAGCTACCTGCACTATCCGGGCTTTGTGCTTGAAGAGTCCTTCAAAGCCAAAGCCGGAGTTTGCTTGTTCGTTCGGACGGATGTTTGCTGTCGCCGTCTGCGCTGTCTGGAGGACCCTTCCTTTTCCCTCCTTGCGGTACACGTCGACTTGGGCTCTCATAGCCGTGTCTACGTCTGCGTCTACCGATCCCATAATGGCGACATGGAGACAACTCGACTTATGGAACACCTTAGTCGGGTAGCAGATGAAGCGCAGGAGCGGTTTCCATCGGCGGAATTGGTGTTTTTGGGGGACTTCAATGCTCACCACGAGTTGTGGTTAAGTTCCTCCAAAACTGACCAATTACTGATTTCAACTCATTTATGAAATACCTATTCACTTTAACTAGTAAAAATAACTAGATAAGTAAAAAAACTGTTAAATGAAACACAAAATTGACATGGTTAAGTTTGCGCCAAATGAATAGTCATTATACCTACTATGGATACATTATTATTGGTTATTAAACTAACAATATATTGAATTAACAAAATCGAAATAAACCGGCTTGACACGAAATAAATAAAAAATGCGAATTCAACAACCACTTTCGCCAAGGCCGGTCATCGGATGGGTGACCACAAATTTTATATCTTCTACTTGTTTCGGAAACCACGTTAAGCCGTAGGTTCCACTAGCATTCGTTAGTACCCACCAATCTGCACTGAGCTCGCGTTATTAAGGCTCGTAGGTACCTACTCCCTTCGGTGTTTAACCCACAGGGAAGGTGTGTGCCGATGCCGCAGCAATGCGACAATGATGAAATACTAAATACCGAGAAATATAAGCCTTTTAAAAAAAATTAACTAGGTACCTAAGGATCGTTTATGAACAGTAGGTAGTTACTTATTTAGAATTAAAATAATGTTTCATGTTTTCTAAAAGAACCTTCAATGCAAAAATACACAACATGAATTTTTAATAAACGCTTTAGTCTATTTAATTAAAACACAACACATCAATAACGTACCTACCTACAATCAAAAACGCGAATATATGAAACTCAAGCAAATTATATTAAAATACTGTCGTCGGGTAGCCCTATCGCGTGTTTACGTTGTGTTTACCTACCGCGCGGCTGTAGGTAATTATTTCGAGAATTCGGCCGAGTTGCAAATGCAATAAGTTATCAAACGTGCCACGCACGGAAAGCACCGCGCCGATGCCGGCTACTACTATGCCCACTGAAACAGATCAACTGCATGCTATACCTACCCGTTTGCGTTATAAATGCAACGCGTATCATGCCCGGTTCAACAGTGTGCACCCTACGATGTTGGCCGGTGACGGAACGGTCCTGGGACTCGTGGGCAATGTCTGCTAAGTCCAAGTAGGTAATTCAGACAAAGAATATTTTTTTGCATGTGCCGGGCACGGAAGATATACGATGAAGTTGGCCAGAGTAGGACGTACCTATCCACTATAAAAGTACTGTTACAATTTAAAAACTTACCCATTTTTCATTAAACGCTGGTAGGTATGTACTCATCAACTTCACAACCGGGCTAAAGATAATCGCACTCACGAGCTATTCGAGTCAACGAGCGGGACTGACTGAGGTGAATAAAGAAAGAAAAATAAGCAAAACATGAGTAGCGCGGGAGGTGGAGAAAAACCCTTTAATTAAGTGGAAAACATTAAAAAGTTAGGTTACCCCATCAAAAACTCGGTTAGCGCTTACCCTTTCGATAGTGTTAGGGTTTCCTAATCGAATGGGTTTCTCTTATAATTTAGTAAGCAATCCAAAAGGGTTACCCCTTCAGGGGGTTTTAAAAATTAATCCGCTCGTCCGGTCCCTGATCAGGAGTGACGTCACCAGCTTGTTTACAGTAAATGTCAATCAAAGTTTTGTACGTTTAATTCGACAGCTAAAAGTTTGCTTACAAGCAGGTGACGTCACATCACGTGACCTGCATTTTAATGACGATTTTCATAAAAAATAAAGAAATTCATAACAAATTAATCAAATTGCAAATATATTATGCTATAATGAACCATTAGACATATTTTTTAAAACCTGTCAAATACCCTCACGCTTGCCTAATGCGGGTTGGTGGTTTTATTATTCGATACATAAGTCGGGTGGCTTATGTATCGAATAATAAAAACACACTTAGCCGGACTAAGAATTAAACCCAGAAACTTAGAAAATCGGGCCGAGCTATTTGCCACGTGGCCACCGAGATTTTATAAAGTAAATATGGTATATACCGACAATATATTATCATTTTATGGGCATGTAAAAAGTCGCTTGGGCGTTGACAATGGCGTCGTAAAATGATAACGAGTGGGCAAACACCTTTGGAGAAGATTTATTATTGAAACGGTTCGGTGCCCAAAAATGGAAAGGGCTAGGAAGGTTCTTAAAGTGAGTTTTTGAACTATATTGTGAGTTAAAAGAAAAATTGAGTTACACGTGAGTTACGTGAGTGAAAAGTGATTTACTTTAGTTAGTTTTTGAACTATATTGATTAACTAAATATTTATAAGAAGAAGCAGTTTTGATAAATTTTTGGCTACCGAACCGTTCTTACATGGTACAATAAGTGACCCCGTAGATGAGGGTCCCTTACCACTAGAATTACTCTAGTGGTAAGAGACCTTCATCTACGGGTAGTATAAATAAATAATAGAGTCAGAAGATCACTTCACTTCAGTAATTCCGTGATCATGGCGCATGCAACTGTGCCGAAATATCGGATACTCATAAATAATAAACATGGTAAGAATCCCGTTAATAATTACTCTATTGCAAGTGACCATGATAGTTTAAATAGTTAAATAAATAATAGTTATGTTGACACCTTTGTATAAACTAGGTTACTAATTAATTTGATATGATTTGATTATGCAAGCAGCACAAAACCGGTCGTTGTGGAGATCCTTGGGGGAGGCCTTTGTCCAGCAGTGGACGTCTTTTGGCTGAGATGATGATTTGATTTTTAAGAGGTTAAGTAGGTACGACATTGAAGTATCAATTGAAAACAAAAAATTACAAACAAGCATTAGATGAATAAAGAAATTATACTTAATCTTAAAATCGGTTTATTGATTTACCCAAAAAGTGAAATGAAACAGAAAATAATAATTATCTTATTTTCACCTTACCTATATCTACATATTAAGACGGCGCATTGGTAATTTACGTGGCGGGGATCTTGATTTTTCTCAACAATTACAAAACATATGAAAGTGATATTTGATGACATGATTTTTCATTTAATTGACTTCATTTTGTTAGTTGCAGAAACACGATTTTTCAACTTTTATAACAGAAAAAAATATCAAAGTAACCTCTTTTAAAACATAGATTCATATTTTACAGGCTAACCAGACCGATTTAAGCATCAAAATTTTCTTAGTAGATTAGTCTTAACACACACTTTAAAATTGTAGTTCATTTTTTTTAAATAATTTGTAGTTATAATTTAAAGGAAAAAAAACAGTTTTTCTTATGGTACGGGGCGCAAACGCTCGTATCAAAACGTATGAGATTTATTGTTTAGCGATGCGTCGCCTAAAAGTTTTCCTTTGTCAGTGTTTTGCAACGGAGGGTCGACTTCATAAAATTTATTCATGACTATAACTAAGTTTTGTATCGTCCGCTCTAACATAGTTTTTCACTAGAAAGGCCCGTTTTTTGTGCACAAAAATATGTCAGCTGTCTGTTTACAACATGTAAATGTGAAGGCAGTTTTCAAAGCGACTTTGTTCGTCTAGATCTGGGGGGTAACCACGAACTCTTATAGCAGTACTAAGGCAGTTGTGAGAACGAGACGCGTATAGCGGCGAATATACTCGCGTCTCTTTTCCACAACTGCAATAATACTGCTATTAGAGCTCATAGTCAGGGGGCTGTACCATCTACCTATAGTGTGTAAGCACAGAATACTTTACAATCAGTCGGTCCATTTTAACCGCCGCTGTGGTGTAGTAGCTAAGACCAACGGTTTACACCCGAGGTCTCGGGTTCGATTCCCAGCGGGGGGTACATGTTTGTGTACTCGGTTTGGTTGGTGGTAAGGCTTGTCGGTCCGCCTGGCTAGCTACCACCATATTATCTAAATATGTCGCCATAGCATCATTGTCTGTAGCATTGTTGTGTTCCAGCAGCAAGAGATAAGATAGCCAGTGCCTCAGTAGTTGAGGGTTCCAGGTGAAGTGCGCTTCCACATTCGGCCTTATCATCACTTGATGAAGTGAGATGAAGGCCAAGTGCTTATCCGTAAAAAAAAATCTGTTCCTAAAACGATTCCGAATCACAAACTACTGTTAAAGCCAATGAAAAAATACTATGTATACTCGTAGTCGAACATGAAATTGCTTTATCACTTTTGACAAAAACTTTCATTACAATAAAATTTCGCTAAGGCTCATTATCAATAATAACAACGTATCTGTCACTTGGTCTTTTAAATAAAAATAGAACTTGTTGTTTTATTAGATGCAAACAAAATTCACTTCTAAGGTGGTATAGCAATTTCATTTCATTTTCAATTGTCGACTACAATTGAGATTGACAATGAAATTACACTAATCAATCTGTGCTAAACCTAATGAAAATTTTACCATTTTAATAGTCGTAAGTAGACCCTACTTAATGAAACAATGGTGACTGTAACTACACATTATAATATTGATGGAGATAATACCTAGAATCAGTACTTTTCATATATTTCTAAAAATATGTAATTTAACATAAACCATTGTATGCTTTTTTATATTTGTCGCTACATAATTTTTGTAAGTAGGTAATAAAAAAAACTGTTTAATTAGGCTATTTGAATAATATTGTTACTGTTTTTATGTATGCTTGAGCATACATTATAATACCTATATTTATACAAAAAATATTTAAATTAATAGGAAATTCAAAAATTTTACTGGCCAAAAAATTCACAACAGACTGGCTAAGTAATGGTGGAAAGAATTCGGTTGTTATTTGTTTAAATGTTTTTTTTAAGAGATTACAATTATTATTACAGGTTCACCTCTCACTCAATGCAATAGTGAAGCATTATTATAAAATATTGTTACATCATTAAATTACTATATTATTAATACTTATACTCATATTATCTTTAGAGTCATAGCATAAAAACTCTCGCCTCATAATTGTTCTAATTAATGCTAATTATTAATTAAACTTTTTGTAATTATTATAAACACTTTTACAAATAAACAAAGAATTAGCTCCGAATCTCAGAATAATAACTTTATTGTTCTGAGCTCCGAATAGTTATTCCGTGTTTTGTTTATGTCATGTAACGTCATTTCAAATTAGAGTAAAAAAGACAAAACACAGAATAACTATTCGGACCTTCATCATCATCATCATCATCAGCCTACACACGTCCACTGCTGGACATAGGCCTCTCCAAGTGCACGCCACTGAGCACGATCCGCGGCTACTCTCATCCAGCTCTTGCCAGCCACCTTGCGAAGATCGTCATTCCACCTAGTCTGAGGGCGTCCCACACTACGTTTGCCGATACGCGGTCTCCACTCAAGAACACGTTTACCCCATCGGTTATCGGTTATTCGGACCTTATTCTTTGTTTATTTGTAAGACCCTTAGACTAATTTTGCAAACACTTTTTGAGTTGCTTCGTGCAATTAGATTTTAGAGCAGCTATCAATCACACTAATCTCGTTTTAACTATATAACGAGAGCGTTATCTATCACAGCAGGCAAACAATAACAAAACACCAAGGATTTTGTAATTCTACTGATGAACAAACACATTTTTAACCAGTATATCGTCACTGCGTAAGTAAAAATTGATAATTTTGAGTTTGCCATGTTATTTGATAAAAAATTGAAAGACGCACCTTGTGACCAATCAAAAACAATGTTTAGAGCCAATTGCGACGCTTTAATTCTTCAACAAAAACAACGTAGTCGCAGTGCAGAGTACAATGTGACTACACTAAGAAACAACTGTTTTGTTTGTCTCCTGAATAGTTGACCATTTTGAGTTGCGCGGTATTAGAATTTAAGCGACGACATATCACAATGATTCATTATTCAACACCACACTAGTTATAATAACGTTGTGCTAGCAAAATGTAGTTGGATTGAGTGTTCCATTAATCCCGCCATCTGCAATCACATTCATGAAACACTCGCTGAACTGAAAACTTGGCGAATTCGCGGTGACGAGCACTCCGAAGCGTAGCTAGCGGTATTTGCTCAACAGCTTCGAGCGTATAAACTTGAACCGTATTCCGAAGATGCAGGTGGATTGTGCCTGTTTACCTACTCCGTTTGTCTGAAGCTAGTAAATAATCTTAGTTCTTAGTATAATAATCATCATCATCATCATCATCAGTACCTTATATACGTCCCCACTGCTGGGGCACGAGCCTTTCCTATGGTTGGATAGGGAGAACGGGCCATAAACCACCACGCAGTGCGGTTTGGCGTAAGTAAAGTAAGCTTCAAATCGCAGTTCGGTTACGTTTACGTAATTCACAAACTTTTTTTTAATGTGTTATATTAACTGTCGACAACTCCGTATTTCCCTTACAATGTTCATATCATACTAAGCCCATATCAGACATACTTAGGCCTCTCTTAATGCATACCACAGACGGTTGAGAAGGTTCAGAGAAGATTAATTCAAATCGGATTATTGTTTTCTAAAGTTTACGCGAACACTACACATTGAAATGAAACAACTTTTACGGATCTACTCGCCTTTATTTTACACATTAAGTACTTATTTAATGTTTATCCTGACGACTTATTGGTTTGAAAAAATTAGAACTTTGAAGTTACTATTGGTTATCGAAATTTGAAATGGCTTAAGAATGTTGTATTCAGGCCAAAAACACACCAAAACCGTATTCGTGTGCTGCAAAACATTAAAAAACCCGACTGCTAAAACAACTATATAAAAAATAATTGCAAAGAGAAAAAACTGCAAGAAAGAAATAAGCTCTACGATCCCAAAATTCAATTTGAGCAATGCAACGTGAAATATTTCTAAATATTGTTCAAAATTCAAAATTCAAAATCATTTATTCAGTTTAGGCTACAAGTAGCTCTTGTGAATGTCACTATGCCATCGGTTCGTAAGTCTATTCTGGGCGGGAGATCTTGTACTGAGAAGAACCGGCAAGAAACTCAGCAAGTGTCCAGCTCTTTTCTCCCTTACAGCGTCAAAAATATTGGAAAATGCCCTATCATAGCAGGACACTTTCCATTACAAATAAACACAAAAAATATATATAAGACAACCACAACATGTAAAAAAACAAAATAAAAAAATGTAAGTTAACAAATTTACATCAGATAATTATGTAAAAGTTTCAATTTCCACAATGTCATACAGCACCACTACAGTACTCTAGTAAAAGTCAAAAATTGTTTAGGTAAAACAAAGTCAAACTATAATTAATAATACTAAAAATAAGACAAGTATGCAAGAGCAGACCAGCCTCCACAGGCGGCACCCGTTCACGAGCATGACATATGAATCAGCCATCGCTTCGCTCAACCATATTTTAGGGAACGTAACGACCCGACGCACACGCCACCACCGCAGAGACAATTAAGAGAGCATGACACACTCAAGATACTCTAAATAAAAACTTAATGATCTATTTAACGCAACGCTGTTTGTTATCTGTAGGACAATGCTGATAAAGGCTATCATAACCCAGCCAGGAATCGAACCTGGGTCTTCCGCAATCCGGGCGGCTGCACTGACCATGCTACCGGGAAGGCATACCAAGAAATTTTATAAATATTTAATTTAGCTTCAGTGCAGCAATTAGCACTTGAAAATAAAAATAAAAAAGTAAAAATTTACTATAGCGTTGTGTTATCAAATTTGTAGTATTTCATCTGCAAAGATGAATCTGCATAGCCAACGGTTGCAATGACCGTTGGATAGATGGCCGCTGTGCCGCTATTAGCACTCTAAAAAAATTACAAAAGCAGTGACAAAATTCAGCGTCTACGTCAGCCTTCCCGGTAGCATAGCGGTCAGTGCAGCCGCCCGGATTGCGGAAGACCCAGGTTCGATTCCTGGCTGGGTCGGGTAGCCGTTTAATTTTTTCACTGTATTTTGTAAATTTTATAAATATTTATCTTACTGACCTCAAAAAACACTCTCTCAAAAAAAACTGATTTAACTGCTTTAAACTTGCTTTTTCCCTAACTCTGAGTAATAATACAACTGGACAAATACAAAATCAAGTCGTGGTTAGCGACTTATTTAATCTACGAGTATTAATTGGTTAAACTAATTTTTTTCGCTCAGGACGACTTCGTCATTTTCTTAAACTTGACACTTTCCTAACTTGTCTCTTTTTTAATTCGGCTCTTTCTTAGTTGGTCTCTTTCTTAAACTTGACACTTTCTGAACTCGTCTCCCCTCCGGACGACTTCGTCATTTTATTAAACTTGACACTTTCCTAACTGGTCTCATTTTTAACTCGGCTCTTTCTCTCTTTGGGTTACGTTTATGAGACAAGTTAGGAAAGTGTCAAGTATAATAAAATGAATAATTAAGCTTGTTTTATAAAATCTTTTTTATTGAAATTTTATTTTTTGCTTTTTAGTAAGTACTAAATATTTATTATTAACATCTCTTTTGAGCCTTTTTTTATTTATATATGTTTTTTTTTTTTTAATATACTATCATTATACAATCATTTAAGGGAAAGGAAGAAAAACATGTTCTTTAGTATTAAGTACGAATTTTTTTTTTCGAATTTTTTAATGCGTAACCGGCGATCTTGTTAGTTGAACCTTAACAGTTGAACCTAGGTGAACCACGAGAAAAAAAATTGCCCGTAGTTCACCTAGGTGAACTGATCCGGTGGACCACGGCTAAGGAAAGAGGAAAAACAGCGACTGAGAAAGAGCCGAGTTAAAAATGAGACGAGTTATGAAAGTGTCAACATTGCAAAAGAGACCAACTAAGAAAGAGCCGAGTTAAGAATGAGACGAGTTATGAAAGTGTCAACATTGCAAAAGAGACCAACTAAGAAAGAGCCGAGTTAAGAATGAGACGAGTTAGGAAAGTGTCAAGTTTAAGAAAATGACGAAGTCGTCCTGAGCGATTTTTTTTTATTGCGTGACGTATTATGAGTATAGTTCCCTCATCGTGTTATGTCTGTCCCCAGTCGAATTATGGCCAGAATCCTCCCACCGCCTCCCATATTTCCCTTCTAATGTTAATATGAAAAATAAACAGCCTTTAACCAGCTAATTCTGAAATGAATTACTCACGATGACGTCTTATTTCTTTCATGTAAAAAGTTGAAAGGAACCGGCTAATTTCTCATTTGGAAGAAGTAATTACTTTCCCTCAAACGATATTATTATAAAAACACAAAGTGGCCCTGTCTGGGACAAACATTGTTTGTTTCGTATTTGCCTAACATTGTTTAATGTTGTTTTGTCAGTTATTCTGAAACGTTTGATAACGTTATTATAGGTACTACTAGTATTCTGTGTCTGTTACAACAATGTTTATTTTTAAGAAATATCTCCATAATTCGATTTATATATTTAAACAATATAATTACATATTGTTAGATTCTTGCACTGGTGATGAGTTTGAGAATAAATAGCCTGCTAGATGAGGTTCGAGACAGGTGGTAAATATTTTTCTTTATTGGTTGACCAACGTTTGTTTGCACTGAGTCATTATTAATCCGTCGTCTGCTGTGAATACAGACACAAAAGAATTTTAATTGTTTACGGCACTGTTTAGTGCTTGCCGCATATGAGCGGTCAATGCTGCCACACTGCTTGGATATTAAACGACTAAATCAAATCAAATTAAATCATTTATTATTTCATTATCACAGGTAAAATGCAGGTTGTTGTACGCCTTAGTTAGATAGTGCCTCCATGATACACGTTACGGCATACGAAATACATTATAACTACATTAGAATAACTTGAACAGTAGGGCTAAGTCTCTTGGAGTGGTCAGCACGCAGCCTCGACCTAAATCCAGTCGAGCATGCCTAGGGCGAGCTCGGACAATGTGCGGCAACAAAACTCCCGCTCCAATCACGATTCGCGAACGAAAATGGCATTGATAGAGAAATGGAAGAAAATTCTCCAATATCGCCTCAAAAACTGGGTGTACAGCAAGCCAAATCGCATGACATCTTAAACTAATCTTAATCGCCTCTATGGTCTAGTGGTTTAGACCACAAGTCCTTATTTTTTTAATTTTAATTTTTATTTTCTAATTGTTATTTAACCCTCTCTTTTTATACTTTGTTTGTTAAAAGTATAAGTATTTATTATTTTCATTTGTTAAACTACTTATTCTATGTAAACGCGGTGCGCAGCAATCACCGGAATTCAATTTTAATGTGAGAAACAGTTTACCTGTTGTGAATATATTGAATCGTATTCTGTAGTTGTGCCAATTAATTAAATAAATAAATAAAATCAATGTAATTTTTTGGTGACGAAAATGTGTCGAACATTGGGGCAAACACTGGGGCACCAGTGTTCAACACACTTATACACTACGATACTTAAGTGTGAAATAGTAATATTATTATATTGTTCCACCTACATCTAATGGAAGCTCTACAATATGTAAAAAAAACCCTGTCCGATCGCAAAGGGGTACATAGGTATACCAAGACCAATAACAAAAAATATAATTAATAAATTTTCACCATGAAAATAAAAGAGTTATCGTAATTTCAAACGTAAGTTTTTTATACTTAAATTGTTTAAATTAAAATGAAACAACTTTTACGGATCTACTCGCGTTTATTTTACATATTACTTATTTAATGTTTATCCTGACGTTTCGAACCCTTTGCAGGGTCCGTGGTCACAGGGAGACTGAGGTGTTGGTCGTCTCATAATTAGTTGGTAGCTTGTATACCCTTATTTAAATTTAATCAGGTGCGTTCCGTTTTACGCAGAAAGAGCTTACAGTATCTTTTGGTCTGGCAGTATGGTGTTGGTTGGTTGTTTACATTACCCCAAAATCTAGTTAATTTTATAAATGTGACAACACTTTCCATCAATAGCGGCGGCGCCAAAGGTCTTACCTACCCAAGTGCCGACAAAAGTATTGCCATGTAAGTTTTGTTATTTAACTAAATTTTAATTAGAGTAATTTTTTTTTAAAGGATTACGTAAATAGAACTGAATCTCGATACCTATTACGAGTAGCACTTTTACGGATCGGACAGGGTTTTTTATACATATTGTAGACGAGAAAATGTAAATTCAAATTGGAAATATAATTATTATTAATCGAATTCCTAATCATAAACTTTTCACGTAAGGCTTCAATTCAGTTCTTATGAATCCTAATGAGGACCTTTATTACAGTTGCCTCATTATATTTGAATTTCCATCTGTCTTAGTATTGCTACATTGTCGTCCGTCCGTGACTAGACCGACAGTTATTCAACTTATTTAGCGACGAGCTGCAACGAGTGGTTTTTTTATATTTTATTCTGCATACATTTATGCAGAATGGAATGGGGATGATCAAGAATATTTGTTTATTAATTGAGCGATTCTGTTGAGTTTATAGAAAACCTTTTTTTCAAATAAATTATATGCGGTTGCCTGAGCGAGGTAAACCTTGTTTTTCAGGCGAATGTGTGCTTAGTTTTTTACTTAAATAAAAACATAAATGATTATAACAGTTTATAAGCTAAAGAATCTAATATAAAGACATAAATAAAATAATAATAAGTTAATATAAGTTATAACACACAAATGAAAAACAAAAAAAATACTTAACAACGGTCAATAACCCCTCCGTATCGTCGTAGGTCAATTTCTGTAGCTCTTCATGTACAACCTTTTTGCAGCTGATAGTGTTTAATGGATAAATATAACACTAAGCATTTATCCTGTTCTACAAAAGGGTCCTAAGAATATAAAGAACCTTGATGAGAAATCGCATTTTGTACATTTGAGATAAGTGCAAACAATGTCTTTCCTCCTTATATTAGTAATTTCAGTGCTGTAAGGAAGAGCCGTGTGCTGTTTTAGTATCGTGCTTTTTATAAATAATTGCCGAAATGTTAAAACTTTACAGGATTCATATAAAAGATGACAGGGATATATCCCTATATATATATATATATCTATAGATAAGGACGGAAAGTGGACAACTTCAGGATTGCTCTTTGGGCTCTTTCAACAGCTATTAACAGAGACTATACGTACCACCGTGGTAACCCCATGCAGTAAGTTAGTAATACTGACATAAGGCGATGTAAATTTGCATTATTAGTTTGGTATCTGCAATCGTACGAAGATTTTTAAATACAAACATAAGGTTACGCATTCTTTTACTTAAAGCTACAATATGATAACGGAATGACAGATTCTTATCAATAATTACCCCAAGATACTTTATATTGCAAGTACTACAAATTATTAATACAATATTAGTTAGTAGTATCTTAAAGCCTATATTAGGTTTATCTATATACTAGGTTCTCGACATAAATAATAATTAAATAACAATTAAATAAATGAAAAATTAACAATTAACATAAAAAGGTGTAATTTTTTTTTTTTATACATAGCTCGGCAAATGACTCCACTCCACCTGATGTTAAGTGGAAATGAAGTCCAGACGTAAGGACAACTGGTGCAGCGAGAAAACAACGCAGCATCAGTCACCCTCACCCTGCCGGCCCACAAGGTGCCTCTTCACGCCTCGTTTGAAGGACCCCATGTCATAGGAAGGAGGGAAAACGTGCGCTGGTAGACTATTCCATCTTTTGGAAGTGCGACAGAAAAAAAAGTCACCAAATTAAATGGTTATAGGTATATACGAGTATAAATGTATTATGGTATTCAAAATATTGGGTCCTTACCTATGAAATTGACGTTTTTTTCTCACTTATTAATAGGTGTATTACTTCCAAAAGTCAATACCGATTGTTAATATTATTATACACTTTTAATTAAGACTATGTTACTTAGGCTTCAGAAATAACAATAATTATTAATTTTGTGTCTTAATCGCCCAATTTTTTTTTAAATTGACTTCTTTTTTTTGTTCGCGGAATTTTGACCTTTTGTTTCATTGTAGTTTTGAAGGTTCTTGTTTTTCTTTTCTTTTTAATGTCTGCTATATTTAGCTAGTGAAACAAACACGCAACTCTACAATTTTTATAGTGTTAACATAAATAGATGCTAAGAAAATTAAAAAAACGTTAGTATGAAAAATGACCTAATATTTTGTATACAATACAGTGATCCTATTACTTAAAAAATTAAAAAATAATGACAACATTTAAAATCATTTAGATTTATGAAAAATTCGACTTCAAATTAAATCTACGACCATTCCATGAATTGATTACAAAAGAGCAGATTGCAAAATAAGAAATGTTTCAAAAGCCATTGACAGGCATCAGGAATAAGTAATCATAAAACCGAAAAAAAAAAGTATTTACCTTTTCCCTATCGCCTTTTCAACAAAGAAAGAAATGGTTTTCTTTATAGCTGTTGTTGCTTATCGCTACCAGCCGTGTGAAAGCGGAGATTAGATAAAACCCCACATAAACAACAAATAAGTTGAACGTCTCGGGATGAGTTTCGAAGCTATGAATGTGGAATCATATTCCCCTCTTTGCTGTCAGTTCGGCCTTTGAGTCAGTTTTGTACACATATAAATTCGGAGGATCATAAATGCTTTATACGTGCATATTGGGAAACTAGTGGTTTTTCTGCGGCTACGCCCGAGTACACATTCTAGTTTTAAAGAGCTACAACACTCTATAAGTACCTGATAATCTCTATGTCATAGATTTTATAGTTATTTAATTCCATAATAAGTGATTATAAAGTTACTAAGTTTCATGTTAAGTGATGAGTATGCACTACTTAAGTATCTATCTACTTATAAAATTTACGCTCGAAAAATTTATAAAAAGAGATTTGTAACTTCAATATAAACAGTAGCTTCAACTAGATAGCTCCTTTTTACCCGACTGCGTCAGAAGGAGATGTTTTTCGAGTGTATGTATGTATGTATATATGTATGTATGCATGTATATATGTATGCATGTATGTATTTATGTATGTGTGTGTGTATGTATGTATGAATGTATGTATGTAGGTATGTATGTCTATTTCTTTGGCACTCTCTACAGCCCAAACGGCATGGCGGATTTTAACATATGAGGTCTCGTTAGATTTGTTTTGACTGTGGGAGTGATATAGGCTATAAAAAAACCCGACTGCTAAAACAACTATATAAAAAACATTTATATACTTGTATAAACCGGACTAACATAAAAAATAACTGCAAAGAGAAAAAACTGAAAAGAAAAAAAAATCCCTACGATCCCAGAATTCCATTTGAGCAATATTGAATGCAACGTGAAATATTTCCTCGTCCGATACCTATACTTAAATAATAAAATCTATAAAAAGTAAGTATTTATAAATATATTGAATATTGATAGTTGTCGCAGACGGGGACAATCATCAACCAAGCGGCCGCCCCGTGGCTAGCTCAATTAAATCCGCACTCTCTTTGGTTGGTTGGTGATTGTCTCCGCCGGTATACTCATTTATTATAGATTTTAATATTTTAAGTATAGGTATCGGACAAGGAAATATTTCACGTTGCCTTCAACATTGCTCAAATGGAATTCTGGGATCGTAGAGCTTGTTTTTTTTCTTTTCAGTTTTTTCTCTTTTCAGTTTTTTTTTTTATGTTAGCCCGGTTTTTACGAGTATATAATTGTTTTTTATAAAGTTGTTTTAGCAGTCGGGTTTTTGTTTTATTCTAATAATTTTTTACAGTAGTATGTAGTGAAGTAGTTATATTTTTGTATAAGTTACAGCTGCTTTTTCGACCAACTTCGTATGAGTCTAAGTCTGTCTAAAGTTTTTTACTTTATAAAGTTATTTTCTTTATATTGCAATTTTTTTTGACTCATTAAGAGCGTTTACGCCGCACACTAGCGCCACTAATGAAAAAAAAAACATATCTAGTAATTAGAGATAGAAAATCAAATTATGCTCAACAAACTATTTGAATGAAGTAATTTAGCATTTTTACGTCACCTAATGAACACCTGACATGTTATGGTTTAGTTAAATATGGCGTTATAGTTAAAAGTGGCCGTAAAGTCTTATTTAACTAAACCATAACATGTGAGGTGTTCATTAGGTGACGTAAAAATGCTAAATTACTTCATTCAAATAGTTTGTTGAGCATAATTTGATTTTCTATCTCTAATTACTAGATATGTTTTTTTTTCATTAGTGGCGCTAGTGTGCGGCGTAAACGCTCTTAACTTACTATCACTATATACGAGCTTACTACAAAAATACTTTCCAAATAAATCAGTTCAGCATTATAGACACAATATAAGTCCAAGAAAATCCTAATCACGACATTTTCATAATATTCATCGTCCTCAAACAAATATTATTCCCGATAAGTTTAATATTATGGTCGTATGTTATCGTGCCTTACTAACATTAACCATAAAGTATGTTTATGAACAAGACATTCACGGGATCATATGACGTAACGGCCGCTCGCTACGAATTCATCGGGCCAAATGTTTACGACTGTTGTACTTTCCTTATTTCTCTGCCGACTGCTTGCAACTTCATTTGGTATATTGATGATAAAACAGTCATTTCAGCCAGCTTATCGTAACATAAACATTGGATGAAAAAAGTGTATCTAAATATCAGGTTGTACTGTAGATAATTCCGTTGTCATATGTGGATTAATTATTTCTTTAAATTTTTTAACGGGTTTTTATTTGCAAATTACGTTATTACCTAAATATTTTATACATTAGAATAAATATTATTAACGGGATTATTACCATGTTTTTTGTTGTGTTTGAGTATTCAATATTTCGGCATAGTTGCCACACATATCGGTTACTCAAACACTACAAAACACATTGTACTATTATGGTGGTTAATAATATTTATTCATTAGAATGACCATGATAGTTTAAAAAGTTATATTTTATACATGTCTACAGAAACATTTATGTATATCTCTTTAGTCTAGTTAGTAGTGAGACCAAGGGTCTTAAACCCACAGGTGTAAGGTTTGATTCCCATTCCGCCTGACTATATCTTATTCTATTTCCACAGCAACCAGTAAACGAAACTACAAAGACTAGTCTTTATGAGATTATAGTATATATCGGGAAATTTGCCATGTTACGTTACGACAACACCAGTACCAACGGTTTAGTGCTTAAAGCACGGAGAAGCTCAAAATATTTTACATCGGACACCCATAGAATGACCTGCCAATGCGACAGTTGCTTACTTGCAAAATCGTAATCTGAATAGGAAAGCCGTTACGCCAACGAGCGCCTCCTAAATTTATCTAACAAATAAGATTTCTTAATTTATCTCCATCAACTTTTCATTGAGTAATTTTCGTCTAATCACGGGACAGTACAAAGCCCAAAATCTGTCAGTGGATATTTCGCGTAGCTGCTAGCTGTCAGAGCCGTGCGGCAGCGGCCAGCCGGCGACTTTACATAACCAAACACTTCATTTAATCACCGGCAGGCGCCTCGGATAAAGTATGCAAAACTCACACAACACGAAACTGTAGTTAACGCTGCCAGCTTCCAAAGTATTACGAGTATATACAGGGTCTAACAAAATCAATAAGCGAACATTTAAGGGCGGTATCTATACATCATTCTGAATACAATGACAAAAAATGAGCTCCAGTTTTATAGTGATTTTTCAAAGTTATGTTTTCTAACAAACTAAATCGATTAAAATAATGCACATCATGAAACCTGCTGTATCTCTACTAACACGCACGCAAGCGTCAATAAAAAGATAGTACGCACACAATTGAAAAACCATTGTATGACATTCATACACACACGGCTATCTTTGTGTGCGTGTAGTACAGCTGTACGGGTTTGGAAAGGGTGTATTTTTTGGCGAATTATGATGTGTCCAAAACTACAGGCCGAGATAATCAACAGATTATCTCGGCCTGTAGTTTTGGACCAAATTTGGTGAGCATGCTCGGTGTGATGTATAGATGCTCCCATTAAACGTTCGCTTATTGATATTGTTAGACCCTATATTAAGGCGTTCACTTAATGCATTGATTAAAAGTGGTCGCTACTTGAGCGAACGTAACAGACAGAGTTGGTGAACTTGAATGGCGATAATATTCTTCGCTCTTTCTAGTAATTTAACACAGTAAAAGAGACGTATTGCTGAGAAGCTGAGTTGCTGAGTTTTTGCCTATTTTTTTTAGTAAGAGGGCCATCTTAAATTAACTTAACAACTCGCCTTCAAAATGCGTCTGCTTAAATAACAATTTACTCACGACATACGACTCATGTCATACTTTGAGTCATATTATCATCATTTTCTGCAAATATTAGACATGTAGAAAAATCTTAAAATTTCATATTTTGATTTCACAACGGGGAGACGCTAGGTCTTCTTCATACCTGATACTTACAATGGGGTTGAAGATTAATACGCTTTTAACCCGGAACCCTTTAACCCTGAGAAGGATATTAGACAATATCACATACATTGTTCTAATCCCAAGGTAAGTAGCTAAAGCACTCGTTTTATGGTAATCAGAAACAACAACGGTACCACAACCACCCAGACCTGACACAAAATCGAAAAGTTCGTTTTCGACATTGACCCGAACAGGAATCGAACCCGGGACCTCAGAGTTAGCGCTGCCCAAAGTCCGGCGTGCAAGCCATTCGGCTACGGAGGTCGTCTTACAATGCTACTAAGAGCTACTAAGAGCTTTTTCTGAGACACCTACAGCCTACCTATGTTAAGCAAGTTTGTTGCCATAACTACAGTTATAAAGTCTACTACTAACCAAACCGATCTCAGTGGATTTTGATCAGAGGCGGACGCGGTAGGTCACTTCCCCTAGTTCCCTTGACCGATTACAGCCTCAGTGACTGCGATCTGCTATTGCGAGCGGTGCTCTTATATGACTGGCAGTCTAGTTTGGCAGAGAATGTGCGGCCACAATCACTGCAGGTCAGCACTTTTCCAACATAGGGTAATGGCAAATGTTAGACAAAAATTTCGAAGCCAATTTTTTTTTTTTTAATATATTTTTTTAAGTGCTATTTGCTAATCGGTTGCAATAACCGTTGGATAGATACTCTGCCGCTAGAAAAAGCAGTCAAAAATCAAAAAGCAGTGAAAAAAATTACGTCAGCCTTCCCGGTAGCATAATGGTCAGTGCAGCCGCCCGGATTGCGGGAAGACCCAGGTACAATTCCTGGCTGGGTCGGGTGGACATTTAATTTTAATAATTAAAGAACAAAATGTCGATAACTGGTTGCTGTCGAACACTGATGCCACTACCTTAGGTATAATGTATATTCGCAGCAGATAGACAAATAGATAGATAAACACTTTATTGCTTCATCATCATCATCATCATCAGCCTACACACGTCCACTGCTGGACATAGGCCTCTCCAAGTGCACGCCATTGAGCACGATCCGCGGCTACTCTCATCCAGCTCTTACCAGCCACCTTGCGAAGATCATCGTTCCACCTAGTCTGAGGGCGTCCTACAGAAATTATTATTATTATTCCTTTATTGCTTACAAAAAACAAATAACAGAAAAATTTAAAATAATAGTAGGCAAAGGCGGTCTTATCGCTTAAAGCGATCTCTTCCAGACAACCTTTGTGGCATAGGACAAATAGGACCGCAGCTGTTGTCCCGGTATCCTTCAACTCGTATCGCTTATCATCGGGTAAGGGCGCGGTATGTCGTGCAACAATAGAAATTACCCTACGTACTCATGAAATAGTTTGTAGGTCGAATAGGTCGTGTCTATATCACAAACACAGTAGTGTTTCCTTTAACGTAACGGTCCCAAACGTCCTTGAAGTTGACACGACGGCGTACAAGTTGAATATCGCGGTCCCATCTTCAACAATTTGCCAACAAGTTTCGTAGCTATTCCACTTAAGGACACTACCGGCGTCGGCGTCTCTAGGTAAATTTGTAGCTACGTATACAATTGTTTTAAACATCTCGTTTCGAATGAAATAGAGAGAATGAAAGAGTAGAGAGAGAAGTGTTGATGGATGGAGGGGGAGAGGGAGACCAAAGAAAAGATGAATGTAAAGAGAGTGACTGTACAGATGACGAATAATAGAGGAGAGTGGAAGAAACAGACATATACCCAAGTAACATGGGGCCAGGGCAGTAACAAGATCTCGTTTCGAATGAGATAGAAGTGCTGTTGTATTTTAGGGCTGCTTAGGATCTTGAGTGTCCATCAGTGCCGTGGCATCATTTAAAACGTGAATTGAAAGATAACTACCTCCCCAACTTAACCGATAATCGGTAACGTTATATATTGTGAACAGTTAGATTAATTATGTGTACGTATATATTCATTATAATGTTGGTTTAATGAATTAAGATTAAAGATTATAATTAGTTTAAGTAAGACAGACTTCCGTACCACACCATAGCAGAGATCTCTTCTAGAGATAAGCTTACCTTTGTATATGTCTTATATAATACATGTACAACAAAGGATTAATTGTGTATGCATTATTCTACGTAAAGCTTTCGTGTTTTTTAAATATACCATAGCTGCCAGCTTTAACTTATAACTTGTTTTAAAAAGTTTTGTAATTATGAAGCGTGGCAGGTACTCTGGGGACATTAATATTTAACTGCGACGTGAGGGATGGACAATCTAGCCCTTAGTTTATCACCTTCAATAGAGAGACGAAACTTAAAGCCTTTGAGCCAATGTAAGTCGAGTACATTTCCAGCAAGGTACCAAAAATATTTATAAATTTATTTTGTACAGTTTCAAGACATTTCCTTTGATTCATAGGGACCACACAATAGAGCTCTACTCAGTGTTACGGCGAACCAAAGCACAATGCAATGTTTTCTATGTTTTCTATCTATAACGGATCTTAGTGCCTAGTGTGAGTTTTGTTTACTATCCGTATTCATTCGATAACGTTTACGAAAACGAAAATTTGTACGGCAAAATTTTAACTCTTCTACGAGAAGTTGTCAGTTGTGTTGTCATGTTGCCAGGGGCGCTGCTTCAATAATAATAATAATATAAACTTTAATTCAGACAGTGAGTATCCATACATGTGTTAGTTAATACCTTCTTACAGGCTATGTTAGTAAAGCATTTAATTAGATAAAAATAAAAATAAAAATTACATAAAAATACTTGGAATACTGGGTGAGATCAATCATAGGTGTAAACCTATGATTAATCCCACCCAGTATTTCCGGATGGGGCAATCCACCTTATCAGCAATGGTGTTCAGGATGCTATTGGTGCTACAGCGCATCCTGCTGAGGAGAGACGCCGCTCTCTTCCGCCTGATGGCGGGAAACGGTGCGTGCCTCCGCGAACATTGACGACGCACTACAAAAGCGCGGCAACCCCAACAGCACCCTGAACGCATTGTTGTACTGGACTCGCAGAGCGTTATAAGCTCGTTGCGTATACTTTACCCATAGGCTGCTCGAGTAAAATGATTGGCAATAAGCTTCAAAAAGCGTTATCTTAACTTCTACTGAACATCGAGCAAACCTACGGGCGAGTATGTTGCTTCTCACCGCTAACGCTCTGCGCTCCCTCTCAATATCAAGGTCGTCCTTAAGGTCGTCCGTAACTATGTGTCCTAAATATTTAAAACTACTTACTACATTCAATGTAGAACTATTTAGTATAATGGGAGGCACATAGTCAGGAGTCATTTTACCCGCCCTAAAGACTAGAACCTCGCTCTTTTTGGAGTTGTATTTTAGACTCACAGGAACTTAACAGTTTTTTGAGCGCACTGACCGCTGGGCTCAGCAACACCATGTCATCTGCATAACTTATGTTATTTACACAAACATTATCAACATGACATCCTACTCGCATGCTGAGCTGAGCTCAACAATCAGCTCGTTCATGTACAAGTTAAATAAATTGGGTGAATTTAAACCTCCCTGCCTCACTCCGCACTTTAACCTGTACTCGTCTGACAACCCATCGGCCCACCGCACATAATTTACCTGGTTTGAATACCAGTATTGAAACAGAGTGCGAAGTTCGACGGGTAAGTTAATTCCTTTAAGTTTAGCCCAGAGCATGTCATAAGAAACCAACTCAAATGCCTTCGACAGGTCCATAAAACAAGCATAAACTGGAGTGCGCCTCTCAGTATAATACCTGACAGTATTCAATGCCATACTAATTTTCGTTTTCGTTACCGTGACCGAATGACAATTAAAACTCGCACTAGAAGCCCTTATGACAAACGAGTTAAGTTGCAATTTTGCTTAACAATTTCTCGTTTTACTAAACGTGATTTAATGGTGAACCAAACTTGCACTCTACAACTCGCATAGAGATAGCATTTGACTCAATCATTGAACCTAGACATATAATTAATAATCTAGTCATTAGTAAGAAGCTCCAGACACCTAGGCATATTTTCTCATACTATTCTGTGACCTAGGTCGTCGCATTAATTATCTTGATTGGTGGTTGGGCTCGTTTAAAGATGTGCTGTGAAGATATGTTTCCCATATTGCTAAAGTCAAAATTAGGCCACTGACAAAATTGTTGTCGTATTACAATAGTAGAATAGCCAAGCCAATCTAGTCTGGTTCAAAAAAGAAAGGTAAATATGTTTCCCATTTGTTAGCGCGTACTTTACGGCTTCGCGTACCTACCAAAACAAAAGAAAACCAATATCAGAGAAAGCATAAAACACTTCAAATTTAAACCAAAAAAATCCAATCAAGAGAGTTGCATGAAAGATTTTGCAGAAGTAAACCCCTAACGTTTCACGAGTCAATAAACAAATGATTTACGGACAACAAAGGCGGCCAGGGGAATTACAAAAAGGATGAAGTAGTAAATCGAGGTGGTATCGGAGGAAATGCCGATAACCGCGGCGCCGCAGACCGCGGCCCGCGGCCGGCCAAACCCCCGAACTCCGAACATTGGTCTTCTGATGCCAAACCTCGAAACGAACAGAAAAAAACAAATTAGCCAGACGAAGTTTTGTTAAGAGCTTAAAATTCGTTTTATTTATTTATTTATTTATTTATGGAGTACACAACAGATGATAATCAACATAAGAATAAAATATCATTTACAATAGAACAGTGCAAGACCGACATCCAAAAACGTGTACACACAGCTAATCATGCAGATGCGAAAACATTCGAAACAAAACATACAATAAATTTAAAATTAAATAGAAATGTATCACATGTTATGATGTTATACAGTAAATTGAATTGAATAAATTTATATGCTTAATCTAATAACATTCAAAATTGTATCAACATAATAATAATTTAATAAATTGCAATGAGAAAAATAAAATAATAATAAACACTTATTTAAATTATAGCCAAACAATTATCAAGAAATTATTTTTCTAACCTGGGTCCTAAAAATATTATGTTTTAAAGTGTAGATATCGAGCTGTTTGTTTTGTTGGCGTTATTGTTACTATCTGTTTGTTATCACCAGTAGGTAATCAGAATGAAGGGATTAAAATACCTAAAGCTGCCGGCAAGACGTCATGTGTCTCTAAGAGTGGTTAAAACCATCAAAATGTTGTTAATTTATTTTTATCGAATCCCGGATCCCGGAAATAGTTTTACTTCTTAGTAGTCTGTACTAACGTGAATAACTCGCGTTGCTGTATTTTATAGCAATTCCACCAACAAAGATTATTATTTTAAGATGATAGATTTACTTTTTCAATTCATATTATTATTATTTTTTATATTCGGACTTAATTATATTGTATGTTGCTGTATCTTATGGTTCGAATTGCCATAAGATACAGCAAAATACAATATAATTATGTTCATTGTTTAAGTATTGTTTAACTATTGTTTAAGGAATAACAAACTTCATTACTGTAGTCTTATAATATGTACAACTTCATTCTATAAACCATTGTCTTTCCTAACGAAATCTCCATAACATTTATCAGTAAGTTGTTATGCTAAAATAATGGAGCCATTTATGTCAAACCTTTTCTAAGTATTCCCATTTCTCTTTTCAGATCCAACCCGGAGGCACTGGTCAGTACATAACATACCTACGTTCCTTTCAAACACACATGTCACGAGTAGCATATACTCCTACAAATCCAATGGCACAATGTGACCTTTGATCCATTCGATGCTCTCGAAAAAGTTAGACACTGAGCGCGGCTCTTACATGGAAACTCTCTCAAAAGGTCGCGCTTTTAATGAGGTGAATACGCTTTAGCCGGATAAGCCTTTCAGTCATATCGTCCCGAATGCTCTGCCTTTTACTCGAACACAGCCTTTGTAGGCTCGTCTTTCGGAAACTATTTAACCTTTCTACCCTGCTGTGTAGAAATCCTTATCCCGCATATTACCATGATAAAAGAATTTGATTGCAATGGCAATATAACGGATAATACATCTATTGTAGCCTGGTATACAACATTATTAAACTTTTTGGAAATTGAGTGTTGCGCGATTTATAAGTTATTGTAAAGGTCTTTCATATTACATCACTAGACCATTTTGTCTTCGCTGTTGGGGCCCAAGCCTTCCCCATGGATGATAGAGTGAACGAGCCATAAACCACCACGCGGGCCCACTGCGGTTTGGTGGTTGTTAACGACTACTGTGCAGCCGGGAACAACTACTTTACGTGCCTTCTGAAGCACGGAGTTGCTCAAGGTGATATTTTTTGTCACACTTCCGATGACCTGCTTTTGTGAAAGTTGCTTAATCTTAGCAATCGCAGACCAGGGGGGTAACCACGAACTCTTACAGCAGTATTATTGCAGTTGTGAAAACGAGACGCCGAATATACTCGCGTCTCTTTTCCACAACTGCAATAATATTGCTATAAGAGCTCATAGTCAGGGGGAAATCGCGTTAACTACTGCGCCATCGAGCTCATCAAAGGTAATTAAAACATTAATAATTCTATGTATGTTGGAGTTCTGGATTATTTTTCAGTCTCAGCGTTTTACTTTTGAGACCGCGCACGGGATTGCGGCCTTTTTAATACACTTTTATCCCTACAAAAGATAAGTGGACGGATCAGTCGGGTAATCCAGCGGATCAATGCAAATCTCATTCAGTTATTCAATAGGGTGCAAATATGCATCAATGCTGGAAGCCACTATCTGAATGATATATCCAACACTTTATTTACGGAAAATATTACGGAAATCTACAAAGAAGGGTTTGGTCGGTGGTAGAGTGTTTTAAGTCCGCTTGGATAGCTACCATTGACTGTCTTATATAAGTCTGTTGCTATAACAACAATATACTGTTTTGTTTCGAAAGTTAAGAGATAAGGTAACCAGTTCCTCAAAAGTTAAGGGTTCCAAGATTTTTTCTTCGGTTTTGTCATCACTTACCATGAAGTGACATGTAGTCCAGACGCTTCCTCGTTGTGGAATTTTGCCACAAAAGAAAAATGAGGAAATAGAAAGAATAAATACGTATGAATACCCACCACACGTGACAGATTTTATGAATAAATAGATGAATCTACGCCCGAGACTCTTTGACCACAGGCCTCCTTAGACAAGTGGCAAGACGCTAATAGAATAGAAATCAATTAAAATGATGATTGTATGGGATTATTTATTTATTTAAAGGACAACCAACAAGACAAACACAAATACAAGTAATAACTAAGTAGAACATTATTGTAGACTTAAAGCTAGGTGTCCTCTTAATTAGAGGCTGCCACGGCATGCGTAGTGGATTACATTTTATGAATCAATAATATAATATTTTGCTTTATACTATAAACTATAAACATTACCATATTCGATTATTTAATCATTGTTAATAAATTTAAAATTTTAAAAGGAGAAGGAAGGAGAAGTCAACTATACGTATAAATGACGTTTATGTCAATCCCATACAATATTCTATTTATTTTCTATTCATTAGCGTTTTGCCACTTGTCTAGGGGGCCAGATATTGCAAAGCGTTCGAAGCGCTAAAATAAAATTAAGTCATTTGTTTCTAAGTTAGGCAAGTAATTTCGTAAAAAGTTTCATTCCAATGTGTATGTGTGTGTAGTGTTCGCGTCAACTTCATTAAATTCACGTATCATGTTTTACCTCATTGTGATACTTGGCTGATTCACGCCTCATGTTATTATTATTCCTAGCAATGTTTACTTTTCTTTAGCCAATTAGAAAATCAATTAGCCTGGCTTTGTCGAACTGTCTCAGCAGCGTAGCAATCGCGAAATCATTATCTTCCCCATCAATCTTATGCCGCCCAGCCATCCCTAATGAATTCCCGTTTATACCAGTTTCCCTCTTGTTCTCATTTTTGCTATTGCTAGAGAGATTGATTAAAACTTTTCTTTTGGGAACGCATTAAACATTTCATCGACAACTAGTTGATACTTTGAATGATTAATTGCTTCCATCAATATAGGGTTATTGATGGATTGTAAATCTTGCCATCGGTTTCTTGCGCTTTCATCAGTGCTGGTAATTATTAAGATGTATTTCTTATTGCCTTCCTGTTGTCTTTTAAGTTATTTGCATGTTTTCAGTTCGAACATAATAAAATATCTTAGGAAAATAAAATCATATCGTAAAAACCAGAACACAACACAAGTTAGTCATAATCATGTTAAAGTTAGCATTATGCGACAGCTTTTTAAAGCTATTTTTTATATCATAACTGATGGAAGCAGACTTCTCCCGTATTCATTAACTACTAAAGAACTGACTATCTTATCTCTTCTCTTAGCTTAAAGGACAATGATACCAATATTGTTCTTATGGCGATCAGACTTAGATAAAATAATTGTGCCTAGATAGGCGGACTGAAAACAAGCCAACTGGGAACAATACGTACATCTCACTGGGAATAGAACCCGAGACCTCTGTATATTAGAACACAAGTGGTTAAAATACAATCTTATGCAGAGAGGCCCAAAGATCTGATGACATGCAGCACGAATGGAAATAAAAACAATTGAACAAGAGAAGTGAGTTTCGTCATGCCAAAATTAATAATTTAGTCGGTCTTAACATCGAATGGACCGGAAGCTAGGTGGTTCTAATCACGGGCACATTAATGTCGACAAGAGCCACCCCTCTTTGACCGTTTATGGCACTTTGGAACTCGCAAATTGAGCTTCACGGCTCGAATTGAAGATGGGAGGACCATTTACGTGTGTACCCTTAAAGTCTTCAAGTCTTGTAACATTCTGACATTACACTTAATGAAAATTCATGACTAATTGTTTTCTGGACACGCCCGGAAACTGTTGATAAAAAAATTAAAAAGCAGATTTAAATTTGCCTCCTATGTAAATTGTAACATACAATAAATACTATAATATATTGTTCTTATAAATACAAGCTTTATCTTAACTAATGTTATATAATATTCTATGCGTTAGTTAGTGTGATTGTTTGTTGGTTTGTTGGTTCTTCCTTCACGTCTTGACTTTATTTTAAAAGAGCATGGGTAAAATGTGTAGTTTATTAATTTATATTGATAGTATAAGGATCTGAGCCATGGAAAGACTTTTCCATAATCCAATATTCATCTTGCGTTTTTTTGTAGCAGTAAAACTAAAGTCAGATAAGGATCTAGACAGTTATGGATAAGTCCTAATTTGGTATTTCGTACGTATATCGCATATTCAATTGTTTAAATATATTTACATATTGTATATTCAACGAAATATGAAACCTATCTTTGTACGTTTCAGTTATGAAATTGATAAAAACCCATCAAAACATCATAGTAAACCAATGCACGTTTTACCGATCTTTGAAACTGTTATTTTAAAGCATCTACAATCGTATGTCGGTGGATTGTAGGGTGCCTGAAATTTTTTTTTTGACCATAGTTAATGTCAAAATCAGGCAACTGACACACTAATGACACATTATTAAATTGAGGAAGAGGAAGAGAGAAATCAGACTTGAGGCCCTGTTAGATTGTAAAATATTCATAATGAAAAAAGGCTTTTGATACGTCATAACTTTCCAAAATTAAACGTGGATCGCAAGAAAATTACCCTATTCTAAGAGTCTCGAATACCCGTTTTGGGACGGTTCGCGTCGAGCCCAACTTCCCCGTTGTTTATAGAAGGCTGCGACGTGCCGCCTAAATCTTCGGTCGGGATTGCTTCGTAATCTAACGAAGTTTTGACAGCCCTCATCCCTTATTGGATGGCTCCAAATGACCACTTGTGACGTCTATGGCGTCTGCCGACTCTAAAGTACACTCGGATGCTAATGTTAAGCGGCCACTCCGAGTTTTGGCCGTTCCATTTGTTAATACCTACAAGTCAACCGGGAGGTAATCTTGTTAACAAACTTTGTTTTCGGCCGGATTGGAGCACTTAACGACAAGTTGTGGCGTTAACGATAATATTATGCATCTTTAGTAGTTACTGTTTTCTTCTCAAGATATTTACTGACAATATTTTACTAAATGTAATTATACGTATTTAAAATTGTACTCCTACGCCTGTTATTACCTGTTCGTCATGTCAAAAGTGTTAAAGCAATAAGTTAGTCTTATTATAAGTAAGAAAAACTCCATAAAAACAACACTTTTCCCTGACGTAACCCTCTTAAATCAGGCCATAACCCACCACACCAACCCAAAGTCCACATTACACACATTACACATAGTTGCTACTAAATTACTGCCATCTCACGACAACCCGGACCAACGACTTAACGTGCCTTCTGAAGTAGAAAGGAGCTCGAGATATTTTTAAATAAATAAGTCACCCATCCGGTGACCCAGCATTGCGATAGTTGTTTAATTTGCGTAATCGCAACCCGAACGCACAATTCGCTGCGCCATCGAGCCCCTCTGAATCTTAGGCAAATTGAAAATAAAGTACCTACTGAATTACGTCAACTCCACTCCCCCGATATAAATAACAAAATGGAATCTCATGTCATGAATTGAGTAAGACCGCTTAAAAACAAACCCTTGAAAAGTAAATTGGGGAAACAGGCTTTGTTATTGAATAATTCATATAATCCTTCCGATTAACATTCTAACTGGCTCTGTCAAAAACAAAATGGAAATGTATTCCGCACGTCATGCTGGCCGCTTAATCTGCACCTGAATTAACCAGCAAGCGGATAAAAACAACTCTGGAGATGACGTTAGTAGTGTTGCTTTAGTAAAGTGATAGCTGCAGGGTTAATAAACCAGATGGCTGCTTGTATGAGTATTGCGAATTATTATTTTTAAGTTTTTAGGTAATGTCTGCCAAGAACAAACCAAGCTAAAATCAAGTGGCTTAACTTGGTTTTAGCTTATTTGTTCATTTAAATGCATGTAAACAAAGACAGAACAATCGACAAATGAAGGATTTATCTATATTTATAAACTTTTTACATATAAACTCAAGCATATAGAATCTATTTGAATAAATTGGGCGATCCAAAGCTCTCGGTGAGTGAGGCGTCGATTTTGATGAAATAAATTAATGAACGCCAATTTGCCGTTAGGAGGAAATGCGTAAAAATCTCTGCCGATTTAATCAACTTGACTTTCTAACCTTGTATAAATTTATTCGGAGATCGGCTACTTTGTGCCTTAAGATATCTTTTTATTATACAGCTTTTTTCATTCATTTTCAGCATGATTGATACGTGTATTGATTTGAAATCTTAGCTTCAGTGATGTTAAAACCAAAACAAAACCGGTAAAATAACGAGAAAGACCGGTCGAGGATTCGGTTCACCATTACCTGTTTTACATAAAATATTGTATGAATAATGAGACCTAAAATAATAATTATCTCAGAATAATTGTTGAAGGGCTTCTTACCATGTTTTTGTTGTTTTGGCGTACCGATATTTTGGCACAGTTTATTTTGAGAAAACACAAAACGAAATAATTTGAATGACCATGATAGTTTCAAAAGTAATAATTATATCGACAAAATGCTCTCTTGCAGTTTTTAGGTTAATCTCATAGCAAGAGTTTTTCAGCTTAATGTCTATGTATTTTCCATTCCCTAAGAATCTCGACTTCCGGTATTCCCAAATACACACAATCGTTAAGCATTTAGTTTTGCTTATAAGAAGGGCTTATAGATATCTCTCCTGTACTGTTTTTCTATACCGTTTAGCCATAAGTATTGCAACTGTAAATTGTGCTATGTCCGTTTCTTCGAATCGTCACAAAGTCATCAGGCTAATAGCCAGCCTATTTGTCATAGTTGTTGAAGTCTGCACATGTTCCTGACGTGGCTTAACGACCACCATCAATAAGATGGGACCCTCAGGCCGATAGTTTAACGGGCCCTGAGAAATATGAAGCTAATAGTGTCTTTATATGGAATATAGTAATTACAATTTGTTGTAGTAATTGCAGTTTGGCCAGTACCAATATCGATGCTATATGTTGTATGCTGTTTGTATATTTTATTTTATTTTTTGCTTAGTAAAAATCACGATTATAACTTTTTTTAATGTTATTGATAGCTGACGTGTGTCTGATTCAGGTTTTTAACTTTATTATTTTAACTGTTGCACTTTAATATTGAGTCCCTTATTTTTACTTAAAAATCTAATTTACTAATAGCAGCAAGTCTCCGATGAGTAAATTTTATATTTTAATACAGGAATAATAAATATGCACGGGTTGGATACAACCACGATAATCAGGGCATCTGGCCCGGATAGCCAGAAGGTGCGGGATGTCGGGAACTCCCAGCTTATGGAAATTGTTTTCATCACTCTTTTCAAATTAGAGTTTGGCCGCACTAAAACTGCTTTTGACGTATTTTTTGATTTCTGGTAGTTAATCTTCGTGGTGTTCAATCTATACTTTATTTATTTTATTTGGCCTATATCGTCCCACCTGGGCAAGGGCCGTCCCTAAACCCTACCACTTATCTCAATCCCTAGCGGTTTCCCACCCTGCATAATGCTCAGTTAAACTGAAGATGTAATTCTTTCTATTCTTGTTGATGTCAATAGGTATACTGCAATAGGGTTTAAATTCTAAAAGCAAAGGTTCTTCTAAAATTCTAAAAACGGCAATTTCAAGAAAAGAGCTTTTTTCAACTATCTTTTATTTTCGTTAATTGGCTAACATACACAGAGTATACACAGAGTATGGTACTAACAAGCAACTAACTGCAAAAACTATTATCGAACGAAAAAGAACTTGTCATACATTTTTGGAAAACCTTTGTAAAACTTTTCTATGCCACATACAAAATACACGGCTCCGAATAAAATCTGATGCGATACGGCTAGGGTTGCCAACCCTATTTTAAAATATAGTATCCTACTATTTTAGGTGTCTCACTACTATTATTTAAAAATATATTATAGTAGGCAAAACTACTACCTTTATAGGTTTTATTTTGTCTTTAGTTATCTTATTTAATTTTTTCTTGAATATAGTTAGATAATTTATATAAATAGATAACATATATTTGTTAATATATAATATGTTGTATAATACAATAAATATATTACTTAAAAAAAAAGAAAGTACTACCTATATAGACTTTTAAACTTTCGCGTTCCATAGTTAAACAAAATTTAAACGGGGATTAACGCAAACTAATTAGTAAAAAGGTATCGTTCAACTCTGCTTTTATCAGACCGATACTGGCTCTGTTGCGCTCATCTTTCCACTTTGTGTATATCACAGAAAACTATAGTAAAAATATAGTAGTTTTACAAAATTTAAACGGGGATTAACGCAAACTAATTAGTAAAAAGGTATCATACCTTTTTTATACCCGACGTTTCGACCGAGTCACAACGGCCGTGGTCACGGGCTGACTGACCACGAGTCAGAGTCACATACACAAAGTGGAGAGATGAGCGCAACAGAGCCAGTATCGGTCTGATAAAAGCAGAGTTAATGGTGTTTTGTAACTTAAAATTAGATTGTAATAATAGTTACGAAGCGATCCTTAAAAATAAAAACCGCTAATAAAAGCTCAAAGCAGCAAAAAATTTTCATTTAAGAAATAAAATTAATATTTTTTAATATACTATATTTTTTAAATTAATTCCCTATCTACAATATTGTTATGGGTACTGAATCCAACAAAATACTATCGTCATCATCATCATCTTCTTCAGCCATATGACGCCCACTGCTGGCATAGGCCTCCCCCAAGGATCGCCACAACGATCGGTCCTATACCATAATACTATATTTGGTCTAAATAAAGTTGGCAACCCTACATACGGCAGACAAAACATTTCATGCACATTTTGTATCGCGCACGTTTCAAAGCGCCTGCGCTACGCCTGGCCACAAAACAAGGAGACTGCAGGAGGTAAGCTTCAAACAAACGCGCTCGGGCAAAGCACACTTAGACAACCTCTCATCATCATCATCATCATCATCTCAGCCAAAAGACGTCCACTGCTGGACAAAGGCCTCCCCCAAGGATATGAGGGGTATTTGCCGTAATCGCCACGCAACAACCTCTCACCGACACGAAATCACACTACAGCCGCGGTTGGACTGCTCCGAGCTGTTCCATTCCGATCCGATTCGAACACCTCGGAGAATCTAGTGGGACACGGGGACACGCACTAGCGCGTGATCTAGAAAACCTGACGATGCTTCGTTTCACACGGCTTGAGGAACCCTTTAAGTTGGTCACCGCCCCCAAAAAAGCCTGGTGATGCTGTAAATCATCATCAGCTCATAAAGTACCCTCTGCTGGGGCACGAGCCTTCCTTATGGATGGATAGGTAGAATGTGCCATGAGCCACCACGCGGGCCCAGTGCGGATTGGTGGTTGTTAACGACTACTAATGCAGCCAGGGCCAAGCTTTACGTGCCTTCCGAAGCACGGAGGAGCTCGAGATGATAAATTTTTGGTCACCCATCCGATGACAGGCCTTTGCGAAAGTTGCTTAACCTCAGCAATCGCAGACCGGGCGTGTTAACCACTGCGCCATCGAGCTCCTATGCTCCTAGCGATGCTGTAAATGCCCAAAGGCAATCAGCAAACACTAAAAAAAACAGCTGTTCCTAAAACCGTGTCCGTGCAAGTTGTCTGTGTGTGAGTTACTGGAGCGCGGTACGTATTAAGCTTATTTCTAGTCCCTCCTTATTTATGTAAGTAAATAGCCTATAACTGTCCCACTGTTGGGCAAAGAAAGAAAGAAAAAACATTTATTGATTCTCTTATATGATTAAAAATAAAAATAAAAATTTAAAAAAGACATGAAATATAAAACTAAAACAAAAAAAAATAGCTAAAAAACACAACAGTGTGACGAGCCAATCAGGACCCTACCACTCGGCCACCAGTATGTATTAAGGTTACCTTTTGGTCCCTCATTATTTGTGGCCTGGCTGATATATCCCGGCCTCGTAGTTGCAGCCTAGTGCTTGTCTAGCCACGAGTCCTCGCCACTCAGCCGCTGTTGGAGTGCCATCTGCCGTCTCCTAACCCGTTTGCTGTCTGTGAAGCCCCGCATCCTTTACTCGGATATATCTATACTTGTATGTTATTTTTTATTTTGAAATAGAAAGCTCTATTTGCGTCTACTTGGTATATTAGGGACTTTGATTGTCTATGTTCTAATTTTTAGACATTTTGATAATAGTATATTGCGTTAGTATACACGTATTGCGATAGCTTAAAGCTAGTGCTATGTTTATACAACATGTAACATACCAAATAAACCCCTGAAAGTAGTTTGTCGAGTCGATTTCATTGAATTATTATAATCGATCGATTTTTGGACTGAAGTCAGGTATTTTTTTCTAACACAATAAAAATAAAATAAATTAGTCTAAACAACCGAAACAAACTATTTCTACTTCTTGTATTGTCCTCGCATGTCTTTTAATATGTTGTATAATAAAGAAAAGTTTAATTCTTTTTTTTCATTACATTTTCAAACGAAATTAAAACAGAAGTCAAAGCTAAAATAACAGTGAGACAGTCGAGGTTCCAGTTTGGTTACCGAAAAACAGAAAACATCACAGACAGTGCCCGGCTGATTACACTGCTACCGTTTGTGTGTCTTTTCCATTCGTGTGCGCGCCTTTGAAATGAATTCGCGTGTGTTTTTGTAGTCATCTACTCTACAGTATGATGCAGTTTTTGTTATTTTTAAATCTAAAGTTTTCCTCTGCTAGGATTTTGTTCAAGATTTTAATGAATCTAAATAGACTTATTTATCCAGAACTGTTGAAAACAAGCTCGGCAGTAGATGCTACGTTAATAGGTACTAATTATGTTTACATAGATCTATCAAAGCTTATGCCCAACGTGTTACTTAATGTGGTCTAATAAATTATATAGGTATTTTAAACTGTCTGAAGACAACAACGGTACAAAACGCTGTTATGCCGATAGTCTACGAGTACACTTAAAACTAAACCAAGTACAATAACATCATCATCATCATCATAGCCAAAAAACGTCCACTGCTGGACAAAGGCCTCCCCCAAGGATACATGAGGGGATTTACCATAATCGCCACGCTTGGCAGGCGGGTTGGCGATCGCAGTAAGTTGGGAGTTATCCTCAGAGAGATGCTGCTGCCCATCCTCTGGAATGGTCCCTTAGTCGACTTTTACGACACCCACGGGAAGAGATGGGGTGGTGCAATTCTTTATCCCCGGCACCACACAGGGACAATAACGCCCTCTTTAAATCAGACCCGGATCTTTTTGTCTCAGTGCTACAGTCTAGCCCTACTAAACTACATAGGCGGTAAAAAAAAGTATCAACACTCCACATTTCGTTGGCCGGAAAGACTCAAAATCTGGGCTAAAGGCGGAAAAGTGCAAGCCATCAGTGTGCTGCCTGGCTTTCCCTTGGAGTGCTCGCGGACAGCCGGCCGCCCGGATAAACCCCGCAATTTACAGCGGCCCCGCTGAAAACGTGCTCATTTAAAATTCACATGACCTCTTCAGTTTAATCAAACAACCAAATTAGATTCTTAACTAAATCTGACGTTTATCAAATTACTTTAATATCGAGATGGTTTTTTCAGTGTTGTTGATAACATAAATTGTGTATGAAAGGTATTATGTTATCTCACTGATGAGATAGATTTTATGAGATTCTGCAAAGTTTCTTGATGTGGTTTTCTTAGTAGAAATAATCTTTGGATCCAATGTAGAATTGCATTAAAACTGTGTATTGTTTGATTATTTACAAATAACTTTACGCAAATTTTATTGCAAACCAATTACAATTTGAAAAAAGACAAAGTATTCTCGGGTACCGGGTTCACATCCCACTCGTGGAATATTTTCAACACTTTGTATTTTTTCAGAATATGTATGTGGCGGCTCCACCTACCGCATACGCCGCACATTATTTTGACACGAAGCCAATACCTTCTCAAACCGTATCAACAGTTGGCGCCACAAACGCAAGCCAACGACGTCGCCATACTTAGACGATAAATAGTATAGGAAGCCTGCATCGCGATAGCGAAGTTTCACCATCTCCTTCGCTATGTATAGCACCTCCAACTAACATCCGTTGGACCTCGGTCCCCGAGCTATACCACCCAGCTCGGAGGAAGATCTTCCCTTTGCCTTCCTCACTGTGGCATTCTACCTGCCATCGGCTCCCTACATGTATTGTTTATCAATAATCATCAAATATCATCTCCACCGCAAGCCTGAAGTGGTTTTTTTTTCCTGAAAAACAAAATCATTGCCAGATTCCGCCTTATACCTGATGTTATGCCAAAACAAATAAAGATGTTATGCCAAATTAATTAAGGACTATTGGCAAACAAGTTATCTATAATTATTTTTACTTATTAGGTACCTATTTTTAACCGACTTCAAAAAAGGAGTAGGTTTCTCAATTCGACTCGTATTTTTTTTTCTATGTGTGTTCGCGGATTACTGCGTCGTTTATGAACCGATTTTGATGATTCTTTTTTTGTTGGAAAGAAGATATCCCAAGGGTGGTACCATATTAAGGAAACCAGGATCTGATGATGGCATCCCAGAGAAATCGAGGGGAACCTTCGAAAATCGTAGTGGCGACTAGTCAAACGCACTAGTTAATGTTTTCGTTAAGTATTTTAAAGCACTACTATTTAATGAAGGTCTGGAGTCGATCTGATGATGTAGCTAAAAGACAGTTGAGGGAATTCCTCAACGATTTACAGCAATTACATGGTGTTTGGGCTTGATTAATTTGTATTGATGAGAACTTTACACCTAGATGGGTTGTGACTGTCATTAGGGGTGATATGATGAAGACGAAGGACAGTCAAGGGAAGTCCTCAACGTTTTACAGTAGCTACCTTGTGTTTGGTCTTAATACATTTTTATTGATAAGAACTTTATAAGTGCCATTACAGGTCTGATGATGGAGACCATAGACAGTCGAGCGAATTCCTTAACAATTTACAGCAGTTACCTTTTGTTGGGCTTACTTCATACGGTTTAATTTTAAAAAGGTTTAGTTCGTACAACAATAATAATAAAACAATAATAAACTTTCCTACACTTACACCAATTATCTAGCCCAAGAGAAGCTTCGTTACGAAACTCGTTATATGGTTGCTAGACTACGGATAAACATACTTAAAATAATAACAATAATACCTAATTAAGATTGAAGTTTTACATAGGAATACCACTACTTACTAGGCCGTCGTTTCCTCATCCGAGAAGCATCCTTGTTAGGTATATGTCTACCCATCACTAAAAATCGTAAAATAAAATAATATTTAAACACAAACTGACTTCAAAAAACAGGAAACTTAAAACAGCTCTAAAAAGCAAGAAATAATTATTGAAATCATTTTATATATTACCTAGATACGCATATCAGTTTTAAAAAATGTCTACTGAAGTCGGGTGGGGCTTTTACAACAAAAAAGTTGAGCTAATGGAACAACTATAAAAGTTTAAATGAAACAAAATTGTCCCCCAGCCGACTTCTTAAACCTTCTTTAAAACTGATATGCGTATCTAGATAATTAATAATATGATTTCAATATTATTTCTTGTCTTTTAGAGCTGTTTTTACTTTTTAAGTTTCCTGTTTTTTGAAGTCGGTTTTTTTTTGTTAAAAATTATTTTTTACTATGGTTTTGTTTTGTAATGTGTCAGCCTATGTCTTTTTGCTAGCTTTTGACTATATAATTCATTGTGAACTGATAATATTATCCATTAAGACTAGCGCAGTATAATTTTCGATTCGTAACAAGGGCAATGCCAATTTTGCTAGATAAAGGGTCCCTCCCATTTATCGGACTCGCCTGAAAGTGACAGACTAAGGCTGAATGCGGAGTGCCGAGATGGTAGCAAGCTTTAGATCAAAACCGTATTTACCTAAAGCTTATATCTATAATACTATTAGGGATAAACACCGGTCGCCAACTATAAAGGGTTCACATGTCAAGCGCAGGTTAACCACGGTAATCGCCCAAGCAATGTTTTTGTAGTTTTTGAGTATCACATAGTTTGACTTAGTTAACACGTTCACTGCGGTATCGGGTGGAAAGTATCCGATGCTCGTCTAGCCTACGGTGCGGTGACAAAAATGTGCATCTTACTCTGGTGCGGCACCTATTTAAATAGGTTCCCTAGTGTATAGGAAAGAGATAGTTATAGGCTTGACATTGTTTCTTAAAATATATTACGTATTAAGAAAAAACCCTTATCGGATCCATTCGACCCGATACCGACCACAAGTAAAATTTTTTCATCTAGTGCGTTTATCGGGTTGACGAGACCCGATGCTAGATGACCCGATAACCGCACTAGATTACTGATCAGTTGACCTAGTGCAGTGCTTTAGCAAAGTGCAATTTTTATTATTATTTGGAACAGCTTTAATAGATTCTTGAATTGTTTGTAATGTAAAAAACGATTAAAAAAAACTCCAAAAAAGAATTTACGAAGCGAGTTATAGAAAAATTTACGAAACACCTCTGCAAAATAGAAAAAACTCTGTAAGTTTTGTCTCAAATTCCACTTCTACCCATAAATACGAAATAGGTGACAAAAAAAGAAATTGTGCAGGATGTTACGATAAATTGCGGAAAATTTAAATAGCAAGCAAGCTAATAATAAAGTGAAGAAGATTAAAACTATATGCCCACTTTGTTAAAAAACATTATGCCGCGAATGTTTCAACGAAAAACATAACTCAAATGTTACCTTAATACATATAATTAAGAATACATATAAATTTTTTTTCGATATCGTTGTTTTATTACTTGGGTACCTACATCACTAATTTTAGTCGATATATGTTGCCTATCAGTGCGTTTATCGGATCGAAACGACCCGATGATCAAATCGATTTTTTATAAAAGATGTACTAGTCAGATCAACTTACGAATCTAGTTGTAGGTTAATTATTGCGTTCGAAACATATTTCAAAAATATTTTTTAGTTAAACTATCTTTAATACGTAGATAATCATACCTTTACACAGAGAAGTCCACCGGGTCTTTTGGACCTTGTAACGCACATAGAAAAGTTCAGCATTGGATCTAATGAGCCCGATGCAGTTCTAACGAAAAGGCAGGCAAAAACATTCCCGCAGTGAACGTGTTAAAGATAAGATAGTTTTTTTTTTAAACTTAGCCTAGATACAAAACCTTAAGCTATGAAATGAAAATGAAATGAAAATACTCTTTATTGTACACCATACAAAAGACTTAGAGAGGACAATACAAGAAGAAGTACAAATGGCGGCCTAATCGCTAAAAAGCAATTTCTTCCAGGCAACCATGTGTTGAACTGGATAAAAAACTAAGAAATGAGCGGTTAATGGTGTTTTAACCGAAATAATAATTGACGTGTACTAACACACAATATAAAAAAATACTTAATTATTATACATACATGCATATACCTACATATATCTATATAAATTTAATTCATACCTAAATATAAACTAAATATATATTATATGGATAAAGTATTACATTATAGAGGAATGGATAATAAATAACATTAAAGTGACAAAGACAGACAGTGCTCCTTAACTTGTTGCTTAAAACTATCCGAGGATTTTGCACTCTTGACTTTTTCAGGCAATGCATTCCACAGACGGACAGCATGAACTGAAAAGGATTTGTCAAGGAATTTTGTGGAATGCATTGGTATCGCCAAGTTCAAGCTCTCCGATGATCGCAAAACTCGTGAGTGCGTGTCATGAAGGTATGTGATTGATGTCAAGGTACACAATAAAATAAATTGTGTAATAGCTAAGCTAAGCACAAAAGATTGCCTGTATCTTAGATATCTAGTACATGTGCACACGCACATCACTACCACAAACTATCTAATTTTCTCAGTAGACTTTGAACTTTGTAAGATAAGACTAGCGGCCGCTCGCGGTTTCACCCGCGTGGTTCCCGTTCCCGTGGGAATGTCGGGATAAAAACTATCCTATGTGTTAATCCAGGTTATAAACTGTCTGTATGCCAAATTTCATCCAAATCCATTCAGTAGTTTTTACATGAAAGAGTAACAAACATCAATCCATACTTACAAACTTTAGCGTTTATAATATTATAGTAGGATAAATAAACTTTATTTTACACCAAAAATACAACATTTGACAAAAACTACATAAAAAGTACACGTACAAAGGGCGGTCTTATCACTAAGAGTGATCTGTTCCAAGACAACCTTTGGCTGGACAAAAAAAAATATTTGAGTAAAAGAGGGCTTGTCGTCGTATTCAGTGCACCATAAATAATTATAGTATAACTAACACGGCAATAAATAATAATAATTACTTAATATACTATTGATACAAACATAACAGTTATAATTGTAAGTACATATAAGAATGCATAATATAATATAAAAGCATATTATAAAGCATATACAATGACGATGGTTTTGGGACAAGTAATGATCCTTCAGTAGCCTCTTAAAAGTTGCTAATGTTTTAGCATTTTTTATTGTTATAGGCAATGCATTCCACAATCGAGAAGCCAGTATAGTAAAAAAATTATCGTAGAATTTTGTGGAATGGATTGGTATCTCAAGCGTCATGTTATTCGACGATCTTTATGATCGTGAGTATGAGTCGCACAGGAATTGGAATCGATTCTTAAGATAGGAGGGAGTGGTCAGATTAAAAAGAATACTGTAAAGCAGGGAGAGCACATGAGCATTCCGGCGAAACCAAATTGGCAACCACTTGAGTTTAGTACGGAATTCGGAGACATGATCATATTTGCAAAGTCCAAATCCAAATATGAATCGTATACTAAAATTGTGAAGTCGCTCAAGCTCATTGAGTTGCTCTTCCGTAACATCGATATAGCTGACATCGGCATAATCTAATATGGGAAGAAGAAGAGAATGTGCAAGTGCAATTTATGTCCTTACTTTAAGGTTGAATTTATTGAAGTTTGACATGAGTTTGACAGTTTTGGATAGTCTGATATGCAGTTGGTTTAATGCTCTAAGGATATGCAGGCGTCTTTAAACTTTATAAATTACTCGAACTCCATGAATTGTAAAAAGTTTTAACTCTCGTACAGTTTTTTTTATTTTTAATCTGTGCGTTTTGTCACCAATAGCCTTTACTGGAAAGCGTGAATCTCAAAAAGATCCCAGTAGCCGAAAAGCTTAGGTTTAAAGGGGGACAAGCGTCAAGCTGTCCGGATTTCTATCATCAGCAGTGGACGGGCCGGTTAAATCCCCGGGATTTACGCGCGATTAACAAAGACAAACGTCCTTTTAAAAACTCGCACAAACTCTTTAATTGCCGCCTTCTTAATGAAATAAGACGAACATCCGGTGCACCGAACAGCTTTACAACACACTCTTTTGGCTTAACTTTCAGTTAAAAGCACAAAGTAAGGACCCCAAAAAAGTAATCTTAATAAATACCTAACAATAATAATAAGTATAAGACAACATCACATATATTGTTCTGATCCCAAGGTAAGTAGCTAAATCACTTGTTTTACGGAAATCAGAATCAACGACGGTACCACAACCACCCAGACCCGACACAATATCGAAAAGTTTGTTTTCGACATTGGCCCGACCGGGAATCGAACCCGGGACCTCAGAGTTAGCGCCGCCCGAAGTCCGGCGTGCAAGCCACTCGGCTACGGAGGTCAATAGGTACGACAAATTTTAAGGGTATCCAGATACAAACCTTTTGCCTTAACGTGGCTATCATCGTAGTAAACTCCGCCTTTCATGAAGATGACCATAGAACGACCAGTAGTAAACCTTCCGACCCTTTTCTTGTCAAAGCCATTTGTTTTAGTTCATTGTTAAAGCTTAAATAGAAATTCATTTCTCCAGAAAATTTGTCAAAAACAAAAGGGGCGGTATACCCTTCCACAGAAAAATCGCCCTAATGGTGGACATCCAGAAAATTTGTTGATAGTACATACCTTGTACGGACACAAATCTCAGAACCTGTTGCGAGATTCCATAAATCATAAAATAAATACGAGTAAACATAGCTAAGGTGAATTTAGAAAATGACTCCGAACCAGGCCCTTGAACGACTCCAACGTGCGAGCACATCTGATGCGCTCAAGCAAAGAATTCCATCATCCAAACCGGACAACAGCACAGAAAAAGAGTAGGAAAATAAATTACTTGAATGAAGAGGAGTCACAAGAGCTAAGTTATACGCAGAACGCAAGGTAAGGCTTGAGGAAGTGGAACGGAAGGAGAAACAATTTTGAAGATATGAAGGTGAAGTGAGTAGAAAGAGGACAGTATACAGAATGGAATGAACGTGTAAGTCTCTACGCCAGCGAATTGGCAGCCATTTAAGCTGAGCTCGGAAAATCGAGACATGATCGTACTTCCTCAAGTTATCTTCCTTCCTTATTTTGTTTTATAAGGGCTCGATGGCGTCTACATTGCAATCAGGGTGCCTGTGTAAGCTTTGTTTACTATCCGTATTCAATTCGATTACATATACTTAAACGAAAATTAGTATGGCATTGAAATTGAAAATGAAATTGAAATTGCAGCGCCTCCTGGCGACATACGAAAGGAGTTAACATTTGGCCATACAAATTCTCGTTTTCGTTAACGTGATCGAATGTCGAATAAAACTCGCACTTGGCATCCTGATATATGATAGGTGACCAAATAATTACTTACATTACGAACAGCAGTGCTATTCTCTAAGCAAAACAGCTTCGACCTCGAAATTGAACTCGCTCATAACTTGCAAACGAATGTATACTTTATTACGTATGACGTTGAAATTAGTTTGCAAGTTATGAGCGAGTTCAACGTCGAGTTCGACGCTGTTTTGCTTAGAGAATAGCGCTGCTGATGCTGCTCCGTATTTCGGAACGCACGTGGCTCAACGTTAAGTAATTTGAAGACTTGACGTGATCTAGTGGTTATGAGCGTGCTCAGTTTGGTTGGTGATATGAAAGGGGTTGTTTCAATTAAATCCACTAAGTCTTATCCACTTAATCTTTCTAAGTCTGTTTATAACACTACACTGTTGAGGTAACACATATCACTACATAGTATAAAACAAAGTCGCTTCCCACTATCTGTCTGTCCCTATGTATATATGCTTAGATCTTTAAAACTACGCAACGGATTTTGATGCGGATTTTTAATAGATAGAGTGATTCAAGAGGAAGGTTTGTATGTATAAAACGTGCATATAATTGGACCCGGTAGGTGGCGCTGCGCTGCCATAGTTCTATAGGATACGGGTGTTCACTCAAGCGGACAAAGTCGCGGGCGGGCCGCTAGTATAATAGGTTAGGGAAAAAGTTTCTTCGCATTTTTTAAGAAAATTTAAAACATTTTTTAATATAGTTTATTTACATTTAACTAAAGTATGTAGGTGCCATTTTGTTCGATAACTGTTTGCCATCTTGTAGGTAGGGATATGATCCCATTATATATGCTGATCTTGCTCCACTTTTAAAAAATGCCATCCATTTTATCCGTAATAGGGCGACCAGAGCGACGTGCATCTTTGACATCAAAATTTCCGGATTGAAAACGCTTAAACCAAATTTGTGCTACTCTCACAAACACTGCACTATTAGGTCCGCAAACATCGCAAATTTTTCTCGCGGCTTGCGTAGCATTTTTACCTTTTATGTAGTAAAATTTTAAAATGTATCGAATTTCTTCATTAGATTCACTCATCTTGACAGTAAGAAAAACAAATGAAAATCACACATTTTCCTAATTCTAATTTGGAATTATCTTCTTTAAAATTTAAACTTTTAATGATACCAAAACCAGCCAGATACAAATAGTATAGCCAAAGAGATTTTATTACAAGTCCATACTATATGCGAAAAGACTTTTTCCCCAACCAATATTTATAAAAGAAAACCTACTACCAACCATGTATAACTACCGTTTGGAATCAAACCCGACACCTCTGAGCCTGAGGACCCAACAAAAAAAGGAGGACCCTTATGGAAAGCTTAAACATACCGCGCTCGAACAACTCACACAGACCTCTAGAGTTGCTCGAACGCATTTGTATATTCACATCTAGACGTCCTAAACACGTCCTAGATGTCCCCGACGATCCCATAACAGTTGCGAACGCCCCCCCGCCCGATTCTCTAAATGCCACTACACATTTACAGAATACACTAAACATGCACACTAGTTTAGGCCCAAGACACCGTACTCGTAGAACAAAGGTACGTCGAGCCGGATCACACGTGCTCTATACGGGTACAGTATACGTGGGCACCTGGGCGCTTCTCTCCACCACCACGACCCGGTCAATCCGAGCCGAGGTCCGAGCCTTTAGAGGCGCCCTCGGGTTGTTCCGCTCCCCTAACCGAACCCTTCGGAGAATCTATGCCGTGATGCCGTTCCCTCTAGAAAACCTCCGAAGGTGATTCGTTTCACACGGTTTGAGGAACCCTTTAAGTTTCTCGCCGCCCCCAAACAAGCCCGGTGAAGCTGAAAATGCCGTTAGAGGCCATCAGCAAAGTCTCTCCAAAAAAAAAGCGTTTTTTTACGTTTTTTTTTTTTTGCTTGCCTCCTGCATTCTCTTTATTTTGTGCTAAGACAGTGGCATAACATGCGTCTAGACACAACTAACTGACAGGGGTTGGTTGACGGCTAGTGATTTTCATTTATGGCGACGCATCGCTAAACAATTAATCTAATACGGAGCGCTAGCGCCCCGTACCATAAGCAAAACTGTTTTTTTTCTTTCCAATTAAAACTACAAATAAGTTTTAAAAAAATTAACTAGCATATTGATGTGTTAAGACTAATCTACTAAGAAAATTAAGATGCTTAAATCGGTCTGGTTTGCCTGTAAAATGCAAATCTATGTTTTAAAAGAGGTTACTTTGATATTTTTTCTCTGTTATAAAAATTAACAAATCGTGTGAAATGAAAAATCATGTCATTAAATATCACTTTCACAACAATTACAAAACATGGTTTTGTAATTGTTGGGAAAAATCAAGATTCCCGCAACGTAAATTTCCAATGCGTTGCCTTAAAAATCAGAAAAGCACAACATTGGCACTGACATTGACAAATAAGGGATTATTGTGACGACCTCCTTGGTCGAGTGGTTTGTACACCGGTTTTAATGGTGTCGCCATCTCTGAGGTCCCGGGTTCGAACCCCGGTCGGGTAAATTTTAGAAATTATTGTTTTTCTAAATTGTCTCGTGTCTGAGTGTTTTCTATGTATATTATGTATGAATTTAAGTATTTTAAGTGTGTTTATTCGTTGTCTAGTAACCATTTAACGAGTTTCATAACGAAGCTTTTTTTGTGCTAGATAATTGGTGTGAGTGTAGGAAAGTTTATTTATTTATTTATTGCTTCATTCCAATCTTCGTCGAATGCTTCGAAGGTGGAATGCAATCTGTTCGTGGACCGGATCGCGCGACCGGATCGAAACAAGCAACTGGCAAAGTCAATTAAAGTGGAAACAACTCCGTATTTACTGAGCCCGGACTCCAATAATGCGGCTGAAGTTTTAAAAGGAACTAATTAAAGAGCTTGCCGGCTAGACTTCTCAAAGAAGGAATCGTGATATTCTAGCTCCAGATGGACGCTTCTTGCTTCTCGTTCCATGAAAAAATTATTATCACGGTTTAATTGCTTCATTTCACTTGACTTGGCGCTTTGTTTCATACTTCAGTGTTTTTTATTTCTTTTAACAATGACGCTTTAGCCCGGTCAAGGTTTGATTGCCGGGTCGGGTAAAGAGGGTGTTGCTTTTCGATGCATAGCCCGGATCATATAATTGTAGTGTTTGTCATAAAAAATTGTAAAAAAAATGGACAAATGCAATAACATAATATTATGTTGTGAAATTGTCGTGTTTGTCATTAAAAAAAACCATGAACATTGGACAAACCTTAAAACAACTTTTATGCGCTTTAATATCGTAGCGTATAAGTGTATATCGTTATCTTTGAATAAATAAATAGCTTTTAATTATTTAGCCCTTGTTATATACGTTGAGGGTTCTAAAGCAGATTTACTTTCCTTGGAATTATCAGTCCTTTTACTTCATACTTACTCGTCTTTACCCAGTACCTACCTAGTGTTCCTAGTACCGCAGTCGTCGGAGTCGCCACTCGCATTTATGTTTTCGCGCCAAAAATCTAACTAGATCCAAAGTTTTACTTTTCCGTGCAACGTGACGGAGACGGAGTAATGAATAGCCCCTTTTGATAGTCATTAGAGCTGCAACTTGGACGCTGCTGTCGCTAACGAAAAGCAAACTCACAGTAGGGCTACAGGGTAGTGGGATATAGGATTAGATATAGTACCTAGCAATGATGTTTTTAGAGTTTAGTTTTACTTACTTACTTACTCTGATGGCTCAGAGGCCCAAAGTGAGTCTCTGAGGAGGCCGTCGCCTTGTGCCGGAGGCTCCGACACAAGGCGACGGCGACGCCACTGCTCCCTGTTTTGCGCGATCTCTTGCCAGTCGCTGGTTTCCAGGAACTCATGTAGTTTAGTTTTTTTTTTGTAAATATTTTGTATTAGAGTAAAAAAGATAGATATACGGTAGAATATGGTAGAACGTCCCCAGAACAAATAAAGGTAATCGTATCCTTTTAGCCTCAGTCGCTCTCAAGAAGTGTTACAAAACCCCAATTTAGTTTTCTTTAGAAAAATGTCAAATGGCAAAACACCAGCTGGTGTTTTCGTTATTAATTATGCTATTCCTTTTGACATTGTTTAACAATTTAAACTATATTAGTTGAAATAAAAAATGTGTACGACTTGTGTGTGTGCTGCTGCGTGCTGCTGCAACAGCTGCAATGCGTGGTAGTGGTCAGTAGCGGCAATGCTGCCGCTGTGTTCGAAATTCGAACTAATACATCGAAAAAATAAAATCGAACCATTTACCAGTGGCGCTGAAATTCAAATATTGAAAAACAAAAACACTTCAAGCCTGAATGATTATACTTTATCAACTAAACCACAGACAACAAAAAATTTAATTGCTCAAAAAGTGTAGCATAGATTTTTCTTTCTTTAGTTGATGGCTTTGTGCGATTAGCACATTTAGCCAGTGTCAAAGTAATTTTTCTTACAAGTAATTTAAATCTAATATAAACAATATTTCCTTCTTGTATGATGATGATGAATGATAATAGAAATGAAAAGTGAAAAATTATATACCCCCCAACCCTTCGAGTATCGAGAGAATTTGAAAAGTGCCATTGTACTGTTTGGTTTTGCCAACATGCCATATGCACACTCACGAACACTTAACGGTTAATAATCCACCATAATTTCACATAAATATTCGACATAACACAAATTTTAGAAAATAAAACTAAACCGCAGGCATGACTCTTCACTTTCCCGCCAAGAAGTCCCCGTAGCATAGAATAGAGATACCTAGAATAATACAATAACTTGTTATTGTTTTATTTAATACTTCGTGTCCTTTAATGACAGGGAAGGCATTTTCCAATATTAAACGCTGTTTTGTTGCCAAAACTTAATAAAAAATTAAGTATTTATATTTAACCTCACTAACGTGGCACTAAAATGCCAATTGCCAACGAAGTGGCGAATAAATCGTTGTCATTTAATAACCGTAGTGAAATGCCAGCACTTTACCAATGATTTATCCAGCGGGACAGTTCCGTATGCTGCCAAGAGTGCTTTCAGCTTAATGGGCCATTAATGGGTCAATTTTACAGCCAACACTTCTGAAATGCACCAAAAATATTGTCAAGCTATTATACGAGAGAGCATTACAGGCATAAAAAAGTTTACTGCCTTGCACAAAGTTACGTTTAGTTTCAAATCAGGTCATCTTATTGAAAATAAAAGCTGTCTTTAACACACTTTCAAGTTCCAATTACCTTATATGCTAGTGATACATCTTCATGTAATAGACAAGCTTTTCTTTTAAATCCATAGAATAACTCGTTGCGAGAGAATAGAGTAAGTAATAGACACCTGAATTCAACGTTCTAGGTTGATAATAATTTTACAAAGAATCCTCATTAAGCCCCATCCGTTGATAGGAAGAATCCAATTTGCATTCAAAACAACAGCGCGAACTTTGGCCGGGTCTGTTTGACGTGCCTCCGCCTAGACCACGGGCAAAGTTTGTCTTGTAGTTAAGTACAAGCAGACGAAGATGAACGTTCTTTCCTTTCTCTCACTCACTCTCACTGTCTCTCATTTGGGTTGAAGAATAGGTAAGTAAAGTAATAATAGCCTATAACTGTCCTACTGCTGGGCAAAGGTATAAAGAATGATGTAAAGGTGTTGATGCATAACAAGCCACTGCGAAAAGCAGATTTGAGCTTCGACCAAATGACCACAATAGAGAAAACTATTCTAAGTTTCGAAATCGCTGCAATAGGGCATGCAGGGATGCATTACGCCGCCACATACATAACTCAGTAGAAAATACGAACGACACTTCGAAAATTTAAAAATTTCTTAGGTCCCTTGGAATTGGTAAGTCAAGACATAATGCTGCTGCACTTCTGCAATGCCTTCAATACCGTTAACTTTGAAATTCTTTTAGCTTTACTTTGTTCATTTAATATATCTCCAAATCACTCTCTTCTTGATTCTCTTAATGGTGTGACTCGATGGCTGGTGTCCCTCAAGGTGGCGTATTGTCTCCTCTTCTGTTTGCAACCTTCATGAACTCTATTTCAGAAAAGCTTTCTACTTCTTAGCACCTATATGCAGACGATTTGCAAATATATTGCCAGGCACCACTCGTCAATCTTTCCGAAGCTATGTTGACCACCAATGCAAATCTGGGACTTAACGTTGATTGGGGTCGAGCCTTCGGACTTAGAGTCAATCCTGGAAAAATGCAGTCTATAGTAGTTGGCAGTTCCAGATTGCTCTCTAGGGTCGACTGAGAAACCCTTCCTAAAGTTTACTTTGATGGCGTGAACATTCCTTTCAATAAATCTGTCACAAATTTGGGTGTGGTCATTGATAGTTGCTTGATTTGGGAGCCGCAACTGCAAACTGTAAGCCGCAAGCTTTACGCATCGTCAGCATCCTTGAGGAGGCTGCGCAACTTCTTACCCACTGCCACTAAAATTGCGCTAGCGCAATCTGTGCTGCTTCCAGTTCTAGATTATGCTGACGCCTGCTATCTTAATCTCACAGAGGACGAGCTAAAGAAACTTGAGCGTCTTCAAAATGTTTGTCTTCGGATCATTGGCTTACGCAAATATGACCATGTTTCTGAGTACCGCTTAAAATTGAAATGGCTTCCTATTTGTCTTCGCCGGAATACTCATATACTCTCCCTTCTTTATAACATATTGTTTAATCCCATCTATCTTTCTTATCTTAAGGAACGTTTCAGTTTTCTTAATTGTTCAGGTTCGCACTCATTACGGTCATCAGAAAACTTAAGCCTTAAACCCGGGGGGGTTTAAGGCTTAAGTTTTTTAATAATCATAAAAGGTGGTGCTGTGTGGGGACACGGCACCATCTTTTATGATTATTTTTTTACCGTCCAAGCTTTTCGTCTCTGGAATTCACTTCCAGTTGCGAACAGGCGTGCGAGATCTATTCACACTAAGGAGCTCGTGAAAAACTTCTACCCTTCCATTTAACCCTGTCCTGCTACAAAGCTGCCATATCCGATAGTTTCCTACCTGAGACTACTATAATGTTCATGTTGGTTTATTTATTTATATTATTACTAGCTGACCAGCGGACCGCTTTGACAGTTTCCATGACAACAAAACAAACAAATCATTCGTCCGCTTAAGAACACCCGTATCCCATGATGGACCCCTATAGCAGCTCCACTTACCGGGTCCAATTGTAAATCTAAACCATTCTCGAATCCAAGTGGATATAAAGGAAGGAAGGAAGGTGGAAGGTATATTTCAGTGGTTCAAGTGAACACACACAGAAAATTTTATCTAAATCGGTCCAGCCGTTTAGAAGGAGTTCAATAACATACACACGCACAGAAGATTTATAATTATATAAAGAAAGATGGTATATTTATCGTTATTATTATTTTTGCTTAATATAAAAAATACACAATATTCTAGTAGGTATGTTTTAATAGTTTCACATCTGATCTTACAGTTTGTTAGCTCTCTCCATCCGACTGGTTGTCTGGAAGAAATCGCTTTAAAGCAATAAGACCGCCAAATTGTAACTTTGTAAGTTAATTTATATTTGTGCTCATGTTTATATTTCCTAGTGTTGCAATAAAAGTATTATACTATCTATCTATATATCTATCAAAGGCCTCCGTAATTGAAATCAAGTCCTCACTACAATTGAAGGGTAGGTAATGGCTTAATCACCACGCTTGCCAAATGCGGGTTGGTGATTACAAACACGGGCTATGCATCGAAAAATCCGAAACACAATTTGTCCGACCTGTGCATTTAACCCAGTCAACCAATCAACCCAAAAATCGCAACCCTGATGTTTGTGATGTATTTAGCTCGAAACATAATGGAACAATCAGACGTAGCGTACGGAAATCCATGCCAAATCTATGGAGCACCATAGAGCAAACGACAACGTGAACCGGCCGATTCCATTAATTCACCGCCCTCAAAGCGAAGCTGGACAAAGCCTCAGCTAATCCCCAATATCCGAGCACAGCAACTATCGAATGTGCTGACATCGCTTAGTAAGTTTGTCTGCTTTCCAAATGTGAATAGGTAGTAGGGAAGCTTTTGCCTTTAGTTACACTTCGTAGAACTTTTTCTTTTCTGTATATAACATACTCAATGTACTCATGTTACATGAGGAGCATAATATATAAAGCAAAATGCTACTAGTGGCGAGTTTACACAGGTTTTTTCATTGTTTTTTCGACGACGAATTAACTGTTAAGGCGTGTCTATAAAAATCCGTTTTTTTGATGACGAATTAACTGTTATAGCAAGTTTACCCTAATTTTTGTACACCCTAAAAGCAGTTTGTTAAGGATCGGCTACTGTATCGATTTAAGACAGTTTTTATTCCTAATAAAGCATACTTGCGACAATGCCTGTTTACTATTGCCTTGAAAATGTCCAGGTTGTACGTGTCAGGAAACAGATCCGCAGGAAGGGAATTTCACTCCTGAGCTGTCCGCATCAAAAATGATGACGCAAAGCGGTTTGACGTAAGATAGGATAATAATACAAATATTAATAATTGCAAACAAGTTTTACTATGAAACCAACTACAAAATCGTGAAAACCAAGTCTGCTCTTACACTATGTAACACAATAAATACAAAAAAAATATAAATGCTTATTTTGATAGGTTGCTCCACAATTTTTCGCCATCATACACCCTCTTACTGTCGCCTGTGGTCATTCGGTAGCTACGGGCTACAGCTGTAGAGTAACGGACACTGAAACGAAGCTTGGATGGAGACAGTCGTCGCAAAATAATAATATTTATATTTAAATAATAATAAAAGATAATAATAACAATAAAATAATTAATATTAAAAATCAGAGCTTAAATAAAAACTACAATTAAAATTACAATCAAAAACAATTGTAAAAAATCCAATTACAATTACAAATCAATCACAATCAAAATTATAATAAAAAATACTAATAAAATGCAAGCGGCTTTGCGTGCCCTCTCGAATGGAGCACATCTAGTTACGGCTTAGGTACACTGTGAGACATATGAACTGTGAGGTCTAAAATGTAGTATGATATCATCATCATCATCATCATCATCATCAGCCTACACTGTCCACTGCTGGACATAGGCCTCTCCAAGTGCACGCCACCGAGCACGATCCGCGGCTTCAATGTAGTACCTAACTACATACTTTTGAATAAAACATACAAGATCATTTTGTACATAACCTTAGGTCTCTATCCGTCTCGTTGTCTGGAAGAGATCGCTTTTAGGCTTAAAGCGATAAGACCGTCAAATTATACTCGTTAGGTACTTTGTATTGATCTAAGTTCTTTCTTCAATACGTTTCTTATTGGTGTTGCAATAAAACTTCTGAGTGGTATAGCCACGCTGCGTTGCAGCACGAAATGGGCCGGCTCGCTCGGCGTAATACCACCCTCTCACAGAATCGAGCGTGAAACAACGGCACTCGTTGCTGTTGTGTTTCGTCCGGTGAGTGAAAGTACCGGAGGCCCATCTCTCACCCCTCCCCCCCCCCCCCAATTCCTACTCCCTCCTCAAGATCCAACTCCTTCCTCAAGGTCGGCAACGCATCCGCGATGCGTTGCCGACCTTGAGGAACTTGGTCTTGGCCTTGTTACTTTGGTTTTGGTGTCCATGGGCGGCGGTGATTGCATTCCATCAGGTGACCCGCCTGCTCGTTTGCCTCCTTTTAACATTAAAAAAAAAACTTTTCTCTATAGCTATAATCAAATACCACATGTATAAAAATATGTAAGTATGAATATGTTTTCCATACTTGTGTTATCTAGAAACGAGTATTAGTATATCTTATACTTACCTTTGCGAAACACACATAACAAGAATAAGAAACATTTATTGATCTACACAGCACAATGTTCTTTCTTCTGTGACAACACTTAACAATGACAATAATAAAAAAGTTCTATAGAATAAAAAGTTCTATAATTAGTACCTTAAGTGAAATAGGCTTCTAGTTTTCTATGTAACCAGAAATAGACAAAAAATAATTAAAGTTAGACAATCTGCAGTCTGCACTTCAATACTGGATTAATTAAGTAAAAACGGTGGATGCGCACAATTATTTTAACCGAAATTCTCTCCGTTTGTTAAATGTCTGCTAACCTTCTTGCCACGTACCTACCTACCTACCCATCATGACACACAGAGTTTTGCCCCAAAAATAAGTAATACCTACTCGTATTAGGTTTACGTAACAGCACAGAATAAATAATAGTACGTAACAGCCTGAAATTTAACTTGTAAGCTGTTCTATATTATACCTATTAATTTTAGCAATTTTATTGCGAAATAATTATAATTGTTATAGGTAGGTAAGTCTTGACTAAATTCCCACAAGCGTGAATTTTAATTGCACCTTCTGGTAATCCGGACCATGAATCCGGACCAAGTGCCCTACCGACCATAGTTGTAGCTTTTGTAGGTACCTAGGTACCTATTTTATTTATTTTCTATGCAATTAAACAAGTAAAGCAGCACAAAAATACCACCTATAAAGAAAATTTTCTCAATCAAACATTAAAAGTCAAACTATTACGGACTTATTTATTTTCATAAACCCAAATATTTATATTTTTTACTAAAATTATAAGACGTGAAAGAAAAGATCGACTCGTGGTCGATTCATCTTTTACCACTTTTACTTTGTGGTACTTAACTACCCAGGTACGGTAAGTAAGCAAACATGTAATTTTGTCTTGGTCTTTTAGCAATATTTACTACTTTCTGTAATTTAAGTGTCATTGTATTGTATCCTACTAAAGTTAAATGTTTGTTTTTACAAGACTTCAACAGTTTAGTGCAGTGCATGAACTTTTGTTAAATTTTGCCGATATCACCTTACGAGCGCTCTTTGGAGTGAAAAGGTTAATTAGTTTTAAAACCGGCAACGCCATCTATTGTAGCTCGTAGACAACATTCGTGGACAGAATTCTTGACTAACTTCACTCTTATAGTTTATTGGTTTTACAGCCATCATTACTTATTGATCTAAGTTTATTATTGGTAGACCGCAGAGTTAAACAGCCAATAGGCAAACTATGTAATTCAACGTAATAGAGAACGAACTTCAAAAACAAGTTGACGTTTAACGAATTTGACATTGACAAGAAAGCAACTGTCATTTCGATGACTGTACAATCGGTGTATCCGCCTTGATTTTAATTGTTTTAAGTGAATAAAGTAAGTAATAGTATTTATATTGTACGTATTCTTATTCATTTAGTGAATTTATTTCATAGTTTTTTATTTAGGCTCTTAAATCATTGTAATCTAATACGATCAACACCAGAACTTGACGTCATTAAATTCCATCTCAAAACGAATCAATTTCGCTTATTCTTTGAGTAAAACGAACGTATTATCCCTTGTTTGTAAATAATTTGTGAAGTTAGCCAGTTTTAAAATGATTTTATGTAAAGAATGTCCACGAAAATAAAGTGGTATAGAGTCTGGAAGTCTTGTTTCTGAATTTGAAATTATTAGTACTATTGTGTTAAAACACATGTTATTGTGTTTTAACACAATAGTATGTAATTTACAATGTCATTACTCAGATTTTTGAACTCTAAGAGACTGTATATTAATGAAGCATACTACATAAGTACTAGCTCACTTTTGACAAATACAAAGCATGGTTAATTGAGGGCTATTAGGAATATGTGTCAGCTCCTTGATTGAGTGACGCCCTCATTGCTGTTCTATTTAATATTATCATCTATTATCACATATGTGTGCATACTTCCAACTTTTCTAGATAACACTGATAGATAAGATAGTGTTAGTACTTGTGTATCTCTATCCTTATGCTTTGTATACTTTAAGTAATAATCTGTTTTATATTGTTGTAGGTAACAGGGCCCTAAAATGGCGTCCCAAGTTCAAGCATTGTATGACTTCACGGGTGAGCCTGGCACCACGGAAATGTCAATAAATTCTGGTGAAATATTAACACTTCTAAATACAGAAATTGGTGAAGGCTGGTGGGAAGGAAAAAACAGTAAAGGAGAAACTGGCCTTTTTCCTGCAGCATATGTAAGGAAACTAGCCCCCGAAGAGTCTGTTCATACTAAGACAGCACCAGCAGCTCCTAGATATGATCAAGCGGCCGATGAGTGGGGTGAACAACAGTATAGTGCAGGTGATAACAACTACCAGCGTGGAGCATCCCATGATGACGGCTGGGATGATGACTGGGACGATGATACATACTCGGAAATAGGCCCAGCACAACAAAACAAGGCGCACCATAGTCAACAAGCCCCACTAGCCCCTCTTCCCGGCATGCCAATCAATGAATACAATCAGAATATTGACGACACAACATCAAATTTTAGCACATCCGTGGGTACAGTTAGAAAAAGTAAATTTGCCCCTTCCTCAAAAGTGAGCGGAGAAAGCTATCTACTTGGCACACTAAATGTAGAAGTGCCAGATTCTGAAAAAGTGTTTATTGTCCAAGATGAAGAAGGCTACGTTTGGTCACCACAGGCTCATCCATATTGTGTGTCTGTAGCATCCCCTAAGAAAGAGTCCAAGTTTAAAGGTATTAAAAGTTTTATAGCATACCAGCTTACACCATCTTTTAATAACATACAAGTTTCCAGAAGATATAAGCATTTTGACTGGCTTCATGAAAGGTTACAAGAGAAATTTACACTCGTACCTATCCCACCCTTGCCAGACAAACAAATATCTGGGCGCTATGATGAGCAGCTAATTGAACGCAGAAGAGTCCAACTTCAAGAGTTTGTAGACTGGATGTGCAGGCATCCAGTACTGTCAAAGAGTGAGGTATGGCAACACTTCCTGACTTGCACCGATGAGAAGAGATGGAAGGCGGGCAAGAGGCAAGCAGAACGAGACAATTTGTTAGGTCTTAATTATTGTATATCATTAGTTGTACCTGAAAAAGCTTTATTACAATCACAAGTAGATCACATCACTGAACAGTGCCACACATTTGTAAGTAGTATGGATACTTCTGTCAAAGCGGTGTCTGGCATGTGTAACGCACAAACCAAGAGGTTCCAGGGACCGTACAAAACTGACTGCCAAAAAGTCGGTGAAGCCTTCTACAACTTAGGAAATGCCCTTAGTTTAGATGAAGGCACTATAGTCTCAACATCTAAACTTACATCTGCTATTAAACTCACTGGTGGTGCTTATATAGAGATTGGGCGCATGTACGATGAGCAACCGAAATACGACTGGGACCCATTAGGTGACAAATTCCACTTATATAAAGGCATTGTAGGCAGCTTTCCTGATGTCTTAGGAATCCACAAAGGGGCTGTTCAGAAAAAGAGAGAGTGTGAAAGGCTCACAGCAGAACACAAAATGGAAGTAGCTCAGTTGAATGAGGTACTGAGGAGAACAGATGTAATTTCTTATGCACTTCTTGCCGAAATCAATCATTTTAAGGCTGAACGGACCACTGACATAAAAGCAACAATGCAGAAATTCCTCCGGCAGCAAATTACTTTCTACAAAAAGATTGTTGACAAACTAGAATTGACTCTTCAACAGTACGATGAGTAAGCTTCTTTAGAATTATAGAATCAGCTAAGTTATAATATTTGTGTAAAAAAATGGCCTTGGATATTTTTCCTAGTTTACTTTCTAATCTAAATTATTTTGTAATAAATCTGTATACATGTAACTTTTATAGTATACAAAAATAATATAATCCAAAGGGTTATTTGAAAAGTTTGTAAACATGGTATAATGCAGAAGAAATTAATGAATTTACATGCATGTGATGAAATCATGGACTGAATGTAAAGTGATTTGTATGATACACAATCTGATAGATTTTACAGACCGAAAATATGCTGTATATATTTCTTGCAACAATCAAAGACAATCTTCTAGGATTATTATTTTTTCTATGTCATATACATATATATAAAATTTACCTATTGTGAATGAATTTTTTGACATTTTGTTTCCATTTTTAGGATAAGTGTTGTACTATAATATTCCACTTTTTTAAGATATTTTATAGGCCCTGCTAATTGAATAAATAATGTAATTCGTTGAATGTATTTTATTACTTTCACTAATTCACCTAGAATCCTTCTATAGAAACCTTAGTAACAGAGATTAACATTGAGCCATTTAAAGCTACTTAGTAAGTATATTGTCTTATCCATCGATTATCTACTAAACCCGATATACTGACTATACTGACCCCAATTATATTTCTATTCCAGGACATTTTCAAAACCGAAAAATCGAGAATCGTCACAACACTAGTTAGTTACAAGCATAGCCACAACTATGACTTGCATGCAAAGATAAAAGAATTGATTAAATATTGAAGATTACAACCATATCCAGAATATGAATAAACCAAGCTAAAACAAAGAAACTCGTTTGAATGAGAAGAGCTTTTTGCACTGAAGTATGGCAGAGGAAAAGAAGAAGGACGGCAACGCGCTATTAGGGAAAAAGAAGAAGATCAAACCAAAGAAGTCGCGCGACGCCGACTGCTGCAGCGTCAACTTCTTGAAATGCGTCCTGCACATATTCAACGTAGTGTTTTTGGTAAGGAAATCGACAAATTAATTTTCTATTTAAAGTAGTATGCAGAAATGAATAACTGCTGGACAAAAGGCTTGATATATGCAGTACCTTCATTTATAATGGAGACATCTTGACGGCTAGAGGTTTAAATCTTCCATGAAAAACAGCATTGAACTTCTAAACTTACATACTAACGGGATGGGCGATTTTTGAAATTTACTATTTATCTCGAAATTAAAATTAAATAAGAGAAAAATAAATAATTAAATAAGATCCTTGGGGGAGGCCTTTGTCCAGCAGTGAACGTCTTTTGGCTGAGATGATGATGATGAAGATGAAGAGAAAAAACAGAATTAAACCGATTCAAAAGTTGCCCCCTGAACCTGAGCGCCTAGTGCGAGTTTGTCACCATTCGATTGAGATAGCGTATACTAGAATTGGTATGTCATCAAAGCAGTAAAAGTTGTTTACATAAGTTTTTCTTTAGGTGGCTCTCTGCTTCGGTCCCATACAAAATAAACTTTACTCGTTCGAATTCCGATCCAACCCGAACCCTTCGGAAAATCTAGGGCACGGACACGCACTAGTGCGTGATGCCGTTCCCTCTAGAAATCCTCCGATGGTGATTCGTTTCACACGGCTTGAGGAACCCTTTAAGTTTCTCGCCGTCCCCAAAAAAACCCGGTGAGAATTTAATTGCCATTTGTTTTTTGGAGAGAGTTTGCTGATTAACTCAAATTCAAAACTCCTTAATTTCTTTTAAAGTTTATAATAAAATATTTCATTACTTACTAAATGTTTTTCTTAAGAGGGACTACGGTAATTGGCACTCTCGCTTAGTTTTTCTCTTCTAGTTTCTTAATAGTGATCGTATTCGTTTGTTCGCATAAGGACAGATTCTCAAAAAGACAGACTCGCATAAGGACAGATTCTCAAAAAGACAGATTCGCAAAAAGACAGTGTACACATAAGTACAAAAAATAAATTTATTTTCTCATCGTACGACTTACTCATATATATTTTACTTCTAACACTTATAATGACAAATTAACAATTGCAATAACATTCCCCATTACCTTACCTGTAGGATATCCGTTTTTTGTCGGTCCGTTGTCCGGTGGAAAAAAAACGGATGTGTACAAGCGGCCTAAGGGTTCCTCAAACCGTGTAAAACGGAGGTTTTCTAGAGGGAACGGCCTCACACACTAGTGCGTGACTCCGTGCCCTACTAGATTCTCAGAGGGATTCGAATCGGATCGCTATGCACTCAGCACAGCTCACTGGTCTTTATGGCATATGTGGAGTCGCAAAATCAAACAAGCTATTATTTTTTTCTATTTTACAGTTTGCAGGCATCGGCGTACTCGCTGTGGGAGCGTGGACGATAGCGTCGCGGCACCGGTTCGTTGCGCTGCTACCGACGCCCACGTACCCCGCCATAGCGTACCTGCTCGTCATAGCGGGGGGACTGGGCGCACCGCTGAGCGCGCTCGGCTGCTGCGGTCTCAAGACTGAGAACCGGACGAGCTTGTTGTGTGTAAGTGGTGTCTATTAGATTTAGCAGCCTTTTGATTTTACAGGAAAAGTCGCCGACAACTTGGCTGGTGCGGCCTCAAGACAGAACAGGACGAGCTTGTTGTGTGTAAGTGTTGTTTGTTAAATCCTTAACAACTTTTTGACGTCATAAAACAGTCGCTGGCAACTCCAATGTACGCGCTCGGCTGCTGCGGCCTCAAGACTGAACCGGGCGAGCTTGTTGTGTGCAACTATAGTAGTATAGTGACGATAGCGTCCGCGGCAACGGTTCGTGGCTCTGCTGCCGACGCGACGCCCACGTACCCCGCCATAGCATACCTGCTCGTCATAGCGGGAGGGCTGGGCGCGCCGCTGAGCGCGCTCAGCTGCTGCGATCTCAATACTGAGAACCGGGCGAGCTTGCTTTTTTTTTTTTTAATTTGTTCATGACCATGGATACTTAGTCCTTCAGTCGAAAACTTACGTTAAACGTTAATACGTTTCTTAATACGTTTCTCAAAATTAAACTCTATATAGGATGATGATGAATTATAATAGAAATGAGAAATGAGAAATAATATACCCCCCAACCCCTCGAGTATCTCAGTAAAGATGTGGGGCTTTACTGAGTCCTCACGCGACTTCTTGAGAGAATCTGAAAAGTGCCGTTGCACTGTTTTGTTTCATTTGCCAACACTCATGCACACTCACGAACATTTAACGGTTAATAATCCACCATTATTTCACATTAATATTCGACATAACACAAATTTTAGAAAATAAAGCAAAACCGCAGACATGACTCTTCACTTTCCCGCCAAGAAGTCTCAGGCGAGCTTGCTGTTTGTAAGTGTTGCCTGTTACTTTGGGGCACGCTGCTGGGGCACGAGCCTTCTTTATGGATGGATAGGGACAACATAACATAAACCACCACGCGAGCCCAGTTCAGATTGGTGGTTGTTAACGACTGCTAATGCAGCCGGGACTAACGGCTTTCGAGATGATACATTTTTGGTCACCCATCCGATGACCGGCCTTTGCGAAAGTTGCTTAACCTTAGCAATCGCAGACCGGACGCGTTAACCACTACGCCATGGAGCTCCTCCTGTGTTTAAGTGTTGTCTGTCTGTTTGACGTCATAAAACAGTCGCTGGCAACTCACAGCGTAAGCGCTTGGCCGCTGCGGCCTCAATACTGAGAACAGGACAAGCTTGTATAAATGTAATAAATATCAAAATTTCATTCAATCACTGAAATATTAATAATTTTTCTAATAAATATTGCATAATCTAATACATACAATAATCTAATCTAGTACACCAGAATTTTGACCGAATTTACTACATCAATTATTGTGAGTAGTAAACTCGGCTACACGCCCAGCAACATTGCCCGAAAAGCCTACGTCTAAATTTTAAAAGAGGAAATTTGGGCAAGGTCCAGTATTTTTATGGCCGATTTGCCGTCTAAGCCCATCATCCCGTGGGGCTTCAACTCTGCGGGGAATGTTGAGTTAGACTGATATTATGGTCGACCCACTAAAAACCTAGGGCACCCGTCTGCAGCTTTAGCGGGATCCCAACCGCGGGTGTGGAGGCGTCGTCGTCGTCATCCCCCAGATGCGGGGGGTGGCCTCTACACCTTGAAGTGTTTATGAGGGAAATCATTAGCAGCCCGGAAATTTAAAATACACTATAGGATCCAAAATAAAGTGTTTATGAGGGAAATCATTAGCAGCCCGGAAATTAAAAATACACTATAGGATCCAAAATAGATAGGACTACAAGGATTCATACTTATTTTAAAGTTATAGCTAGAATCATTGTATGAACAAAAAAATCCGCCAATGGGAAAGCAGTTGTGGGGTTAACAGAGCGACTCCACTTTCTATAACTTTCCAGCAAATTATATGGGCTAGGTTACGTACCATTGAACCTTATTTTTTGAGAGATTGCTGATTGTCTAACCGGCATTTTCAGCGTCACCGGGCTTTTTGGGGGCGGCGAGGTACGTAAAAGGTACCTCAAGCCGTGTTGAATCGAATCACCTTCAGAGGTTTTCTAGAGGGAACGGCATCGCACACTTAAAAGTGCGCGTCCCCGTGCCCTACTAGAGTCTCCGAAGGGTTCGGATCGGATCGGACCATTGGACCGTGCCGAGAGGCCATACATCATTTTGACCGCCTCTTGGGTCTACTGGTTAAGACTGCCGGTTTTAGACCCAGAGTTACTGGGTTCGATTCCCATGTGAGTACATGTTTGTACTCGTTTTGGTGGGGTTTGTTTGTCTGCCTGGCTAGCTGCCACCATCTTATCTAAATATGTCGCCATAACAGCAATGTTTGTAGCATTGTTGTGTTCCGGCAGCTAGAGATAAGATAGCCAGTGCCTCAGTTGAGGATTCCGGTTGAAGTACAGTTCCACCATTGGCCAATCATCACTTAACATCAGTGAGATGAAGACACTGGGCTTACCCGTAAGATATTTTAAAAAAACATCAATGTAAGTAGCAATGGCGCTCTGACTTATAGTGTTAGGAAAATGTATTTGTTAAGGTCTGTCGAGTGCCAAGTTTGATATAGATTGTAAATGGCTCAAACATTAACCGATTTCCGCTTCGTGCAGTCCCCTCATGCTATTACTGCAATCCTCAATTAGGGGGTCTGCGTCATGACGTCGTTTTCCTGCGATCATGCCATTGAATGAGTTGGGTAACTATTTTCGTCATCATCATCAACAGCTCATTTTATGTAATAAACTGACCAGCTGCTAAGCAAAGACCTCAATCATCGAAATCAAGTCGACTACATTTGATGTGTATTGGCTTAAACATTGCGCTTGCTTTAGCTCAGGGTTTGTAATCATCATCATCATCATCAGCTCATTTTGTGTCCCCACTGCTAGGGCACGTTCCCTATGGATGGATAAGGAGAACGGGCCATTAATCACCACGCGGGCCCAGTGCGGATTGGTGGTTGTTAACGACTGCTAATGCAGCCGGGACCAACGGCTTTACGTGCCTTCCGAAGCACGGAGGAGCTCGAGATGATACATTTTTGGTCACCCATCCGATGACCGGCCTTTGCGAAAGTTGTTTAACCTCAGCACTCGCAGAGAATTATTCCCCAGAGATACACTTTTCCCGTAGAGACACTTTTAATAAAACTGCGCTTTTATTCCTGTAAGATACACTTTTTTTAAACCCTACCAATTTGTCCTCTTAGATAAACTTTTAGGTACTGTTGTGTATAAAATAATTGCTGAAGATAAGGGAAAGTGTATCTCTGGGGAATAATTCCTACCTTACTTGTAGCATGTGGCCTAAATTCATTTTCATATCAGATTCAGATTCAGATTCTTTATTTGCATTATGTGAGTACAATAAAAAGATGTATAAATGGTACAGGTCCTTTCACATTTTACCCTCATTGGATGTGCAAATATACATAATTCAAAGAAAATTAATTGGAAATAAATTAAAATAGAAAATTTCATAAAGTTGAATGTCAAACTAAAAATTAATTAAATTTAAATAATATAAAATTTATAAAATACAATGAAACAATTAAACGCCTACCCGACCCAGCCAGGAATCGAACCTGGGTCTTCCGAAATCCGGGCGGCTGCACTGACCGCTATGTTACCGGGAAGGCTAACGTAAGCGCTGAATTTTGTCACTGCTTTTTAATGCTTTTTGAGTGCTAATAGCGGCACAGCGCGCCATCTATCTAACGGCACTTGCAACCGATGGCTATGCAGATTCATCTTTGCAGATGAAATACCACAAATTTGATAACACAACGCTATAATAAATTTTTACTTTTTTATTTCCAAGTGCTAATTGCTGCACTGAAGCTAAATTCAATATTTATAAAATGTATAAAATACTGTGAAAAAATTAAACGCCTACCCGACCTAGCCAGGAATCGAACCTGGGTCTTAATTATAATATTAATGTGAAATAATGGTGGATTATTAACCGTTAAGTGTTCGTAAGTGCGCATGAGTGTTGGCAAATGAAACAAAACAGTGAAACCTCACTTTTCAAATTCTCTCAAGAAATCTGCCCGAGGACTTAGTAAAGCCCCACATCTATACTAAGATACTCGAGGGGTTGGAGGGTATATCATTTCTCACTTCTCATTTCTATTATCATTCATCATCATCTATACAAGAAGGAAATAATGTTTATTTTTATATATTACTTGTAAGAATAATTACTTTGACGCTGGCTAAATGTGCTAATCGCACGAAGCCATCAACTAAAGGAAAAAAAAATCTGCTTATAGCTGAAAAAAAAACGTACTTACAAATAATAATAATAATTAATATTATTTACTTGCAAGATCGCAACCTGAAACGTGATTGTTATCACTGTCTGTTATTTGAATAGTAACCAATGACGTAAACATATTTATTAGGACATTGTGTCAACCAAAATACCTACATCAACTGTTGAACATAGGCCTCCAAAGATTTCCACAGTCATTCTTCATTCTTGTTTAACGTTTTCTGCCTTTTATGTACGAGACGTCTATTGTTTTCTAAAGTTTACGCGAACACTACACATTGAAATGAAACAACTTTTACGGATCTACTCGCGTTTTTTTACACATTACTTATTTAATGTTTATCCTGACGTTTCGAACCCTTTGCAGGGTCCGTGGTCACAGGGAGACTGAGGTGTTGGTCATCTCATAATTAGTTGGTAGCTTGTATACCCTCATCTAAATTTAATCAGGTGCGTTCCGTTTTACGCAGAAAGAGCTTACAGTATCTTTTGGTCTGGCATTATGGTGTCGGGGCTGGGATTTAATATTTTGTATGATGGGATCCCAGGCTGGTGGTAGATTCCAACCATCTTCTCTATTAAAATTAGGATGTTTTTTAATTTCAATAGCCTCGCGTATCATCCTAGGGATGAATCGTTGTTCTTTAACGAGTATTTGTGGTTTATCAAATCTGATGTAATGGTTGGGCCCCTCTAGGGAATGTTCGCATACTGCAGACTTATTTTCGCGCCTATGCTTGACGTCGGCTATATGTTCTTTAACACGGGTACCTATACTTCTCTTTGTTTGCCCGATGTAAGAGAGCCCACAGTCGCAGTCCAGTTTGTACACGCCTGCATCTTGAAGGGGTATGTTGCACTTGACAGGTCGTAAAAATTGGTTGATCTTCTTCGGCGGCTTGAAGTAAGTGTTGATTGAAGCTCGCTTTAAGATATGTCCAATCTTGTCAGTGACACCTTTCATATATGGAAGTACAGCAGGTTGGCGCTCGACTGTGGTTGGTTTATTGCGTTTTCTGTGACAAAGCCGTGGTACTTTCAGTTTATTATCCTGTAGTACGTGCTTGACATGCTGAAGCTCAGCAGCCAGGTGTTGGGTGTCACAGATACCGCGTGCTCTCTGAAACAAAGATTTCCCTACAGTAGCCAACTGTCTAGGATGGTGGTGAGAATCACCATTGAGATACCTATCTGTATGGGTTACTTTACGATACACAGTGTGACTCAAACTATGATCCGGATTCCTGATAATTAAAATATCCAAGAAAGCTAGCTTACTATCTGCCTCTAACTCCATTGTAAATTGTATTTTTGGATGTATGGAGTTAAGATGATCTAGAAAAGCAGATACTTTATCAGTTGGTAGGATAGTGAAAGTGTCATCTACGTACCGCTTGTAGAACCTAGGGGTTAACGGTGCTGTGCTCAGGGCCCTCTCCTCGAAGTCTTCCATAAAGATATCGGCGACGACGGGCGAAACAGGTGAACCCATGGCAACACCCTCTACTTGCAGGTAGTAAATGTCATTCCACAAAAGGTAGCCAGAAGTTAGACAATGCTCTAATAGTACTGCATATTCATCAGGCATATCTTGTTCCGCTAGACGTTTTTTGGTAATTTCAATGCAATCCTGAACTGGTAGGCATGTAAATAAGGACTGCACATCAAAACTAACCATAGTTTCATTGTCAGCGAGATGTAGGTCTTTGATATCGTTGACAAATTGGTAGGAATCCTTCACATAAGCTGTTGTGTTACCTCTAAGTGGTGAAAGAATCTTAGCTATATGCCGGGCCAGTCGGTAAGTTGGTGAATCAATCTGGCTTACAATAGGGCGTAGCGGAGCCTCGGGTTTGTGAATTTTCGGTAACCCATACAGTTTTGGTGGTTTAGGGCAGGAAGGAATTAAATAGTTAGCATCTAGATTTAACGTTTCGGAGTGTTGTTTGACAAGATCACTAGTTTTCTTAAGTATTTTGTTGGTTTGGTCGCATTTAACGCGTTTGTACGTCTTGTCATCCGATAAAAGTATTGTTATTTTTTCGTTATAATCAGACGTATCCATTACTACCGTAGCATTACCTTTATCAGCACGAAGGATAGTTAATTCAGGCTTAGCTCGCAGGTTCTTTAAAGCGAAATACTGATCACGGGGAAGGTTGGATTTCGGCAACTTGCTCCGGCGCAAGACAGACGATATGTCTTGACGTATTGCCTCAGCATCAGCCTTCCTGACGTTATTTTTTAGTACCTCAACGGTGGGCCTGTCCAGTGTTTGTTTTGATAAATCGCACAATTGTTAATTTATCAAAACAAACACTGGACAGGCCCACCGTTGAGGTACTAAAAAAGGGGCTAAATTACGCCGTAGCCCCTCGCAGGATACCGTATGAAAGCATCATTAGCAACGTCGAGGATTGCTTAGTTAAAAATAACGTCAGGAAGGCTGATGCTGAGGCAATACGTCAAGACATATCGTCTGTCTTGCGCCGGAGCAAGTTGCCGAAATCCAACCTTCCCCGTGATCAGTATTTCGCTTTAAAGAACCTGCGAGCTAAGCCTGAATTAACTATCCTTCGTGCTGATAAAGGTAATGCTACGGTAGTAATGGATACGTCTGATTATAACGAAAAAATAACAATACTTTCATCGGATGACAAGACGTACAAACGCGTTAAATGCGACCAAACCAACAAAATACTTAAGAAAACTAGTGATCTTGTCAAACAACACTCCGAAACGTTAAATCTAGATGCTAACTATTTAATTCCTTCCTGCCCTAAACCACCAAAACTGTATGGGTTACCGAAAATTCACAAACCCGAGGCTCCGCTACGCCCTATTGTAAGCCAGATTGATTCACCAACTTACCGACTGGCCCGGCATATATCTAAGATTATTTCACCACTTAGAGGTAACACAACAGCTTATGTGAAGGATTCCTACCAATTTGTCAACGATATCAAAGACCTACATCTCGCTGACAATGAAACTATGGTTAGTTTTGATGTGCAGTCCTTATTTACATGCCTACCAGTTCAGGATTGCATTGAAATTACCAAAAAACGTCTAGCGGAACAAGATATGCCTGATGAATATGCAGTACTATTAGAGCATTGTCTAACTTCTGGCTACCTTTTGTGGAATGACATTTACTACCTGCAAGTAGAGGGTGTTGCCATGGGTTCACCTGTTTCGCCCGTCGTCGCCGATATCTTTATGGAAGACTTCGAGGAGAGGGCCCTGAGCACAGCACCGGTAACCCCTAGGTTCTACAAGCGGTACGTAGATGACACTTTCACTATCCTACCAACTGATAAAGTATCTGCTTTTCTATATCATCTTAACTCCATACATCCAAAAATACAATTTACAATGGAGTTAGAGGCAGATAGTAAGCTAGCTTTCTTGGATATTTTAATTATCAGGAATCCGGATCATAGTTTGAGTCACACTGTGTATCGTAAAGTAACCCATACAGATAGGTATCTCAATGGTGATTCTCACCACCATCCTAGACAGTTGGCTACTGTAGGGAAATCTTTGTTTCAGAGAGCACGCGGTATCTGTGACACCCAACACCTGGCTGCTGAGCTTCAGCATGTCAAGCACGTACTACAGGATAATAAACTGAAAGTACCACGGCTTTGTCACAGAAAACGCAATAAACCAACCACAGTCGAGCGCCAACCTGCTGTACTTCCATATATGAAAGGTGTCACTGACAAGATTGGACATATCTTAAAGCGAGCTTCAATCAACACTTACTTCAAGCCGCCGAAGAAGATCAACCAATTTTTACGACCTGTCAAGTGCAACATACCCCTTCAAGATGCAGGCGTATACAAACTGGACTGCGACTGTGGGCTCTCTTACATCGGGCAAACAAAGAGAAGTATAGGTACCCGTGTTAAAGAACATATAGCCGACGTCAAGCATAGGCGCGAAAATAAGTCTGCAGTATGCGAACATTCCCTAGAGGGGCCCAACCATTACATCAGATTTGATAAACCACAAATACTCGTTAAAGAACAACGATTCATCCCTAGGATGATACGCGAGGCTATTGAAATTAAAAAACATCCTAATTTTAATAGAGAAGATGGTTGGAATCTACCACCAGCCTGGGATCCCATCATACAAAATATTAAATCCCAGCCCCGACACCATACTGCCAGACCAAAAGATACTGTAAGCTCTTTCTGCGTAAAACGGAACGCACCTGATTAAATTTAAATGAGGGTATACAAGCTACCAACTAATTATGAGATGACCAACACCTCAGTCTCCCTGTGAACACGGACCCTGCAAAGGGTTCGAAACGTCAGGATAAACATTAAATAAGTAATGTGTAAAATAAACGCGAGTAGATCCGTAAAAGTTGTTTCATTTCAATACGAGACGTCTATTTTTAAAGAGTCGTTTTTCCTGTTTATCTGTAGGTTATTTAAAAACGATCTAAAAAAACCATAGGTTTCTTTTTATATAAAAATAATATAAGTAAAAAGAACCAAGTCTCCTTCAGACAATATCAACATTGATCAAAATAATCTATAGATCAATGTGAGTTCAAGGTTAAAATAATTACGCGATGAATGCCAAGTATTCATCAAATATCTATCTATCTAGTACCTATGTCATATATGAAAACAAAGTCTTAATAGTTTTGTGCGATCAATAATGTACATTCGGCAGCAGATCAACCTACCCAAATCTGTCAAATTTCTCCAATGAATATTGATCCCTAAAACCAAACTGAAAGTTCAAAATTGATTGTAGAAATTTGACAGTTTTGGGTAGGTTGATCTGCCGCCGTGTGTACTGGGTGCCTAGTGTGTTTTGTTTACTATCCGTATCGATTCGATAACGTTTACGAAAACGAAAATTAGTATGGCATTGAAGCAGCGCCTCCTGGCGACATACGATAAGAGTTACAATTTTGTCATACAAATTCTCGTTTTCGTACTTTTCGTTAACGTGATTGAATAGCGAATGGAACTCGCATTAGGCACCCAGAAGGACACATTGTTATCTTTTTTTCTTAGCTTAGGCACAGAACAAATTTTTATATACGCTAAACCCTAATCACTTCACATAAGTTTAATCTTATGATTGTTTTTATAAAACATTCTTATCTTATCTTATGAAAAAAGCATCAGAATAAAATGTTACTTACGTAAAATAAAACACAAGTAAAGTCGGAAATAAGTGTTGCTTACGAAATAAAATTTCTTAAAAATTAAAACTTGCGACGAAAATCTAGTTTTTACGTGTTACTTATCTACCATTAATAGCGATGTATTTTTATTGAACATTACTTTTCCTCTTTTACGCCTCGGTGTTACCTAAATATACTGAGTATATGTAGGTACTGAAGTCAGGACGAATTCAATTCCGAGATCGGGCTAAGTGCGTTTTGAATATTATCGATGCATAGCCCGGTTTTATGATTATAAATATATTTTATTATTATTATTTATATTTTAACCACCAATCCGCACTGGGCCCGCGTGGTGGTTTATGGCCCGTTTTCCCTATACATCCATAGGGAAAGCTCGTGCCCCAGCAGTGGGGACATACAATGAGCTGATGATGATGATGATTATAAACCCTGAGCTATAAAGCAAGCGCAATGTTTAATAAGCCAATACACATCAAATGTAGTCGACTTGATTTCGATGATTGAGGTCTTTGCTTAGCAGCTGGTCAGGTTATTGGCAGTATATGGTTATGGCTAATCGCATTACATATATGTATTGTGTATTAAATTATATACTTTAAGTATTATTGTGTGTATATTATTTTTTTATATATTTTTGTTTTTTTTATGTAAATAATTGACGTTCATAAGTGCAATTTATATGCCTAAATTGAATAAAGTATTTTCATTTCATTTCACTAAACATTTAATAATCCACCAATAATGTAACATTAATATTCGACATATTACAACTTCATTTAAATAAAACAAAACTGCAGACATGACTCTTCACTTTCCCGCCAAGAAGTCCTATTATTTATTTACTTATTCCCCTTTTCCATTTGTTGCAGTATACATACTTTTTGTTGATCACCTTCATACTGGAGGCGGGGGCGGGCGGCCTGGCGTACTACTACGAGGTGGCCGTGGAGGTGGAGCTGCAGGCGGAGCTCAACAACACGTTCCTGTCCAACTACGCGCTCGACACCATCATCACGGACGCCGTTGACCGCATGCAGGAAGAGGTTGGGACCTCTTTTAATTGTACATATGATTGTTATGAAACCTCATTTGACTTTTGTTTTTTTTTCTCTTTAGGTTCTTTATAAATATTTAAATGAAGATATATACAACCTCATTTGTCTTTTTATTTTCTGTCGTTTGTTTCAAAAATTATAATGTAATTTTAGATTTTAAACGAACGGGTTTGTTTCTTTTTAACATGGTTTTTAACATACCAACTTGAATGTTCTATACCAGATATTACAGAAAATAAATTAGTAAAATATAGTTTAAATAACGTTCAAACAGTTAAATACTCGTTATGCAGATTTATAATATCATCTAAAATCTTTAAACGTTTCATTGCTGGTCTCTGGCCTTTCCACATAGTGTGATCAGGATGGCCTGATAATATGATATTTTTTATTTAATTTAATTTACTCTCAAACTTTCCTTTAGAAAATACTGAAATGCCAGGTTTAACCGTTTCTTGTGGTATTATAGTATACATACTTACTATGTTATGTGCCCGACCTAGGTAAATTGTTTTGAAAGTACACCAAATTTTTACTACATTAACGCTAATAGCTTTGCCTTTGAATAGGTATATTATGATTTTAGGGTATACATAATCAATAATTTTTTCAACATGTGTTTTTGTAATTTGTTCGCAACAAAATTTGCGTTAAAAATTATATAAACAATTTTATCAATAATAAGGTTAAGTTTCCTTGCATTTAAGTTTTATACAGCAATATCTTATCCTATCATGTGACAGTCCATCATTCGTCCCCCAGTTCAAGTGTTGCGGCGCGGTGCGTTTCCGCGACTGGCGGCGCAGCGCGTGGCACGAGCACGACCCAAGGCTGCTGGTGCCCGACTCCTGCTGCCGCACGCCCGCCGCCCGCTGCGGCACGCGCGACCACCCCTCCAACATACACTACACGGTCAGTACTATACACTACACGGTCAGTACAGTACTATACACTACACGGTCAGTACAGTATTATACACTGCACGGTCAGTACTATACACTACACGGTCAGTACTATACACGACCCACGACTGCTGGTGCCCGACACCTGCTGCCGCATGCCCGCCGCCCGCTGCGGCGCGCGCGACGACCCCTCCAACATACACTACAGGATCAGTACAGTACTATACACTACACGGTCAGTACCATACACTACACGGTCATTACTATACACGACCCGCGGCTGCTGATGGTGACTGATCTATCACGGACGAAAAACAATTTGTGTGTGCTGTGCTGTATCGACACGGTACAATCTACTTTGTTAGCGGGACAGGAGAGGAGGGACATTTTTTTAAATATTACTCGATCTCTATGCTTTTGAACACTACCGTAGCTTGTACAATAAAACCAAAAACTCAATGTTGGCAGGGTTGCATCCGCCAGTTCACGAGCCACATACGGGAGCAGCTGATCGTGCTGGCGGCGGTGGGCGTGGGCATGTCGGTGATCCCGATCTTCGGGTTCCTGTTCTCGTGCGCGCTGTACGCCAAAATCAAGCACGTGGCCGACTGACCCCGCGCGCGGCCGGCCGCCCCCTGCCGGAAGGTACTACTTTTATATTGAAGGCGCTGCTATACCTGCCGGAATGTACTATTTTTATTTTTAAGACGCTGTGATACCTGCCGGAAGGTATTACTTTTACGATGCTTACAATACGTGACGGCTGCACGGATAGTATCCTAAGCAATGAAAAACTAAAATGATAGAATGTGAGTTTGAATTGGCATTGACAGATTTCGGCCGCTCCTTTTCCATTTTTGATTTTTTTTAAAAGAGTATTTTATGCGTGTGTGTCAAATACATGGTAGTGTGTGTAATGTTTGTTTTAATGATTTAATGTATATTTATGCATAATTTTAAAAAAAATAATAACATTGGGATAACCTTCTCTATATAAACTAGAAGTGTGCGAAATTTCATACTCCTCCGTCCGCGCAATTTTCATAAATAAAATATAGATTATTATCAAAAGGACTACAAATTATGTTCTTTATCATACTAATATTATGAAGAGGAAAGCTTTGTATTTTTGTTTGTAACAAAACTCAAAAACTACTGGACCAATTTAAAAAATTCTTTCACCATTAGAATGCTACATTAGCGCTGAGTAACATAGGCTATATTTTTAAAAAAATGTCCACCCGTGCGAAACAGGGGCCGCTAGTCTAGAATAAAGTAAGTAAAATGTTCATACCAGGTGTTCGACAAGGCCGCCTCCGCCGGTGAGCTGGGTCGGCCGAGCCGCGCGCCGGCTGCTGCGCCCGCGCCGCGCGCCGCGCCCCGCCCCAAGCGCGCGCCCTGCCCCCTCCACCCGCCCGCCGGCGCGCAGCCCCGGCCCATAGCCACCATCAGCGACAACGTCAGCATTTAGTCTATTTTTTTATGGCTTTGCACATACATTTAGCCAATAAAATATTTTTTCTTACAAGTAATATTAGGTCCTTACCTATGAAATTGACGTTTTTTTCTCAATTATTAATAGGTGTATTGCTTCTAAAAGTCAAACAGGTTGTTAATATTATTATACAACTTTAATTAGGATTATGTTACTTAGGTTTCACTATCAATGATTATTCATTTTGTGTCTTTATCGCCCAATATTTTTATTAAACTGTCTTCTTTTTTGTTCGCATAATTGACTTTTTGTTTTATTGTAGCTTTGAAGGGTCTTTTCTTTTCGAAGGGGAATTTTTTTTCTTTTTTTATTGTCTGCTATATTTAGCTAGTGAAACAAACACACTACTCTACAATTTTTATAATGTTAACATAAATAGATGCTAAGAAAATTAAAAAAACGTTTGTATGTAAAATATAATATTATAAAAAATCTTCATACAAAACGTCAATTTCATAGGTAAGGATTTATACATAAATAAACAATCTTAGATAAATGATTAATCTCGTGCGCTCGACTAGATACCGCGCTACCTAAAAACAATAGCTCCGTGAATGCGGCAACTCAATATTGTAGTGTGTGTAAGAACGGTGTCCTTCTTATTTCTTGTAGTATTATTTTTACACAGTTTAACTACGCAAACTGGTATTTTACTTCGGTTTATGACCAAAATTTAACAAAACATGCGCGTACCGAATGTTTTGTTAAATTTTGGTCATAAACCGAAGTAACTTCACACACAGTTTGCAACGCGACTGACAGTAGGCGACTGACTCGGGTACGCCGACTTCGGCGTAGTATTTTTTGCTGCACTTAACAAGTACGCCGGCGGTATCTAGTCGAGCGCGCGAGACCAATCATTTATCTAAGTAAACAATATTTCCTTCCTGTATGATGATGATGAACGATAATAGAAATGGGAAGTGAGAAATGATATAACCCCCCAACCCCTCGAGTATCTCAGTAAAGATGTGGGGCTTTACTTAGTCCTCACGCGGACTTCTTGAGAGAATTTGAAAAGTGACGTTGCACTGTTTTGTTTCATTTGCCAACACTCATGCACACTCACGAACACTTAACGGTTAATAATCCACCATTATTTCACGTTAATATTCGGTCGGCATAACACAAATTATAAAAAATAAAACAAAACCGCTGACATGACTCCTTACTTTCCCGCCAAGAAGTCCCATTTAGTCTTATCTGTACAATCGCGAAACAAAAGTGTCGTTTTAAGGTCTGCCGCACTTTTGACGCGTTTTCGTACGAATACCGATTTTCTGACTACTATTGTACTATCAACAAATTTTCTGGATATCCACCATTAGAAATCTTATTAAGTTTTAACAATGAACTAAAACAAATGGCTTTGACAAAAAAAAGGTCGGAATGTTTACTATTGGTCATTCTATGGTCATCTTCATGGTAGGCGAAGTTAACTACGATCGCCACGTTAAGGCAAAAATGATATCCTTAAAATTTGTCGATCGTACATACACTCCTGCACATAAGATTTTTTTTGAGGAAGATTGCTGATTGCCTCAAACGGCATTTTCAGTTTCACCGGGCTTTTTTGGGGGCGGCGAGAAACTTAAAGGGTTCCTCAAGCTGTGTGACACGAATCACCTTCGGAAGTTTTCTAGAGGGAACGGCATCACACACAAAAGTCATTGACTTTGGATGTGCTTTCGTACGAATTTGACGTTCTACAAATTGTTCGTACGGATCCCGATTATCCGACTACTATTGTACATACACTTTTAAACTTTCGCGTTCCATATAGTTAAACAAAAAACGGGGATTAACGCAAACTAATTAGTAAAAAGGTATCATACCTTCTTTATACTTGACGTTTCGACCGAGTTACAACAGCCGTGGTCACGGGCTGACTGAGACGACACGTCAGAATGAATGAATGAATGAAACCACGGCCGTTGTAACTCGGTCGAAACGTCGAGTATAAAGAAGGTATGATACCTTTTAACTAATTAGTTTGCGTTAATCCCCGTTTAAATTTGTTTTACTATTGTACAAACGCCTGCACGTCAGAATGCCACACGCTGTCGAATTTCCTCAATAGACATAGAACTTTATGTATACGGAATATGGTTGAATATTTATTGAAAAAATTTGACAGATTTAGATAGATTGATGTGCATGTGCAGGTCTGTACCACACATGAGCGGGAACGTCAGCATTTACTCGAGTCTGTAGCATCGTGATAAAATATTTATAAAATTTATAAAATACAGTGAAAAAATTAGGGCCAGGAATCGAACCTAGGTCTTCCGCAATCCCAGCGGCTGCACTGACCATTATGCTACACCGGGAAGGCTTACGTAAGCGCTGAATTTTGTCACTGCTTTTTTATTTTTTTTGTGTTAATAGTCTATCCAACGGTCATTACAACCGACGATGGCCGATGGGATGTATAGCCATCGGTTGCAATGACTGTTGGATATATGGCGCACTGTGCCGCTATTTAACTTCAGTGCTACAATTAGCACTTGAAAAAAAGTAAAAATCGTGATAAAACTAAAGTGTCATTGTAAGGCCAGACGCTTTTTGTATGCGTTTTCGTACTAATTTGACCTTCTAAAAATTCTTCGTACGAATCCCGATCCTCCGACTACTGTTGTACCCTTAGAACAATAACTAAAGCTATTGTATTGTTATGTCATTCGGTCATCAGAAAAATAAAATCTCGAGTTCTTTTGCCCGGCCAAAATCAAAAGTATAGTCGACCACGAAATTGCTTTATCACTTTTGACAAAAATTCCATCACAATAAAATTTCGCTAAGGCTCATTGTCAATAATGACAACGTATCTGTCACTTGGTCTTTTAAACAAAAATAGAACTTGTTGTTTTAATATATGCAAACAAAATTCACTTCTAAGATGGTAAAGCAATTTCATTGTCGACTATACATTGATTTAAAAGCTGACAGTTCGTTTCACAAATCTGGTGACACCTTCGAAATAACGAAAGAAAAGGGACAATCGATCTCTTTCCAATACATCACCTAGGTTCATTAGTTAAAATAGTGCGAACTGATGAATTTGTGTTGCTATTTTAGTCCGGTTTCTAACTCACATCAGCGACAACGTCAGCATTTAGTTTTGTCTGTAGCATCGTGATTCAAAACTAAAGTGTCATTACAATGACACTTTAGTTTTGTTTGTTCACGGCGAGCCATTTTGATGTTGACCTTTTTAACACCAGCGACGAATTGGCGAAGCGTATAATGCCAGTAATTTTTAGAGTTTAATTATAATGAACAAATTAAATTGTGTTTGACTATATCTTGTTAAGTGCATCACAATATAATTAATTCTATTTGGTATTAGTCAAAAAACTATTGTACCTCGCACATTAGGTGCGAACTAGTCGCGTGCGTGTAGTTCTGACGTCCGAAATCGATCCCAACTTGTTTGGACTTTTCATGTGTTTGTACGAATCGTAAAGTTATTATACCAAGTACGAATAAACGTCACGTAACTGTCAATCAGGCATTTCAACTCAGAAAAACCCAACCAGCGTGCGCGTTCAATTAGTACGTTTACGTACGAGTAAAATACGTACGAAAACGCATCCAAAGTACGGCTGACCCATGTCTCTGTTTATTTTCTTTTTTTTTCTTTTGTGAACTTTTTCTCCGTCAGGGTGCCAGTCAAAGTTTTATTGACCATTGGACTCGATTACGATCCGAACGAGGAAGATCCATCACTACTACGGCTTAATGAAACCTTTAGTTTCTCGTTGCCCCAAACAAACCGATTACCCTGTAAAGGCAACAAGAAGCCAACGCCAAACTCTTTTTAAAAAATTGGCCATTACATCACGATAACTAACGTAAACAATAATGTTTTATAGCCAATTAGTAACTCTTCATTTTTACCAGGGGATACTGCTTGAATGCCATACATATTTTAGTTATAGTCCACGTGATCAAATGGCAAATAATACTCGCACTGGATGCCCAGTTGAACATCATTGAAGTCCCATAAATGACATGAATGGCACCAAATACAAATCGTAATATACCCAATGATTGGAATTTGACTCATTAGGATTTTTTTTAATTTATATTAAATTATGTGTCTATAAAAAATATTTGAGTTGGTTCTACCCAATATTAGCCGATTCAATTTCCTTTATTTAAATAAAGAAAGAAGAAAAGAAAGAAGTACATTAAATTGGCACACTGTTGCACAACAAAAACTAATTATATTCACAAAAAAATAAAATAAAAAATATATATACATATTGAAAAACAAAGTACTTTCACAATAAAAGTGCTACAACGACATGAGGCCGCTGCAGCGCTGGTATTCTGGAGGGGCCTAAATAATAAACAAATATTCGGTGCTCTAACCATCCATCGGTATTTTAAAGTTTAGATGAAATCGTTTAGAGATATAAGTCATATCATTTATGTATCAACCGTTAAGTTTCTACTTTATTAATTTGATAATTAGTTTTATAAATATTTTGAAATTTGATATTTCAACCTTGGGTATATTATTTTTCGACAATCAAATAGCCACCATTAAGAGCGTTTACGCCGCATACTAGCGCCACTAATGAAGAAAAAAACATATCTAGTAATTAGAGATAGAAAATCAAATTATGCTTAACAAACTATTTGAATGAAGTAATTTAGCATTTTTACTTTACCTAATGAACACCTCACATGTTATGGTTTAGTTAAATAAGACGTTACGGCCACTTTTAACTATAACGCCATATTTAACTAAACCATAACATCTCAGATGTTCATTAGGTGACATAAAAATGCTAAATTACTTTATTCAGATAGTTTGTTGAGCATAATTTAATTTTTTATCTCTAATTACTAGATATGTTCTTTTTTTCATTGGCGGCGCTAGTGTGCGGCGTAAACGCTCTTAATGTTTGCCTGTTCGCTGGACGTCATCATTCATCTTCATCACTGACATTCATCTACGTAATTTCTCACGAGACGTCAATCGTTCGAAGAACCAATTACTGCTTTATGTATGTTACTATAAGAAGTTCTGGAAAAATAGCGATAATAGCAGTAATTTTTACATAATATTATGACGTTCTTCACTTAATTGATATCATTTAACGTCAATAAAAAATATTTTATAATTTAAAATTAATATCAAATGCAGACAATGTCTCCAGTCATTCTCACTTGATAAATATGTGACTGACGTTACTGGCAAAATAATTATATTTTCATGTGTTCATCGCTACACTATTCTAGAAGTAAGGTAACAGGAGTTATACCTAGCTCGTAGTCTGTAGAACATGACCGAATTTATATCAATGTATATGTAAGTCGTACGTATGAAAATAATAACTTATATGTTAGAAGAGATTTGTTAGATATATATATTAAAGATGGTGCTATATTTTGTTATAGATACCGTTGGCCATTGTGTACTTAACATGGTAGGGCACATCGAATAAGGATAGTCTAAAGAGATCCGATTTGTTTAGTCTAAATGCTTTATAATGTAAGGAGGCACACAGCTGGTACTAAACCTATCCTGCTAATATCAACCGTATTTTCCAGATATTAAAAGTATATTTTCCTTTAACGTCTCCTCCTAACGCATTGCAGTAGAACTAAAAAATGAAAAGAAAAACTTCTTTAAGAGCTGTTATACATTTTAATATCCTATACAAACTTCAAAGTTTTATTTTAGATTTTTTTTTAATCAAATATTATGCAATTTTTTTTAATAATAATATTACGTAAAAGTAAAGAGCCCTTATACTGCCCAACAGCAGGGCAAAGGCCTCCATCATTGAAATCAAGTCATCCCTACAATTGATGGGTAATGGCTTAATCACCACGCTTGCCAAATGCGAGTGTTAATCACAAACCCGGGCTATGCATCGGAAAATCCGAAACACTGCCCGACCTGAAAATTTTACCGAGGAACTCCGAGCTATTAAGATAAAAACCCAAAAAAAAGTTCATTAAAATGGATTTATGCGATTTAAAGTTCGCTATGGAGAGTTATAACTTTGAAGTTTAAATAAAATACCACAATGTATAAAATACTCTTTAAATCAATAAGATTAAAAGCTCTATTATTTATTAAAATATGTATGTTATTATGAAATTGTATTTTCTAAGGTAAATAAATATTTTGTTTAATTTGTGAAGTCGCAATTCTTTTAAACTTTTTATTAAATTAATAAATTAGGTATTGATAGCCTATCAATGGTTACAAACAGGTGGCGTGTATGTTCTAAATGATGATTAACGATGACTGATCATCAACAATGTAAATTGTATGACTTAGCAGCTTCACTGTAATAGCTGATGTCCCGTAAACGTTGAACATTTATTATAAGACAATATTGTATACTAAATAAAATACTAAGTACTGTACCATCAACTCAAAGTGCTCCTGGTATCCAAAAGTATCTGAATGTTGATTGTTAAATCAACCTTATGCTAGTAGTCATAAGGTATACTTCTGAATCGTAATGTGTTTGGGTTTAGTATTTTCAATTTTCAGATATTTTTTGGTATCGATATTCGATTGTAGTGTTACAAATCAATGTCTACCAATCACAAATCGATTCATCTTAGTGTTAATAAAATGTAAATAAGTTTTGAAGTGCCTTATTAATTATTAATGTTGTAGTTATTAGATATTTATAGAAATCTAATCGGCGCAATAACGTTTCATTTAATAATTCCGTAATTTTAGTTCTAGACAGTACATAATACCTACATACAGTTCATAGTACCTACTTACCAAAGAACAGATAATAAGTGGGTACAAAATTATAAACTAATATTTGTATTGCTCATAAACCAGTTGCTAAACGTGTTCTAAGGCAAGTAGTTTACCTTATTTGCGCGTTCCTCTTATTCTCACATCGAAACGATTATTTTTTTTAGTTTGAAGAAGTAAAGAGTTATTGTTACTACCTAACCATATGAAATGTTTTGTAACTTATATAATATTAATAAAGAATTGAATATGTAATACTGATATTTTACAAAAACATTTTCTATTATTTTATTTTTTTCAGAATGTCAAAGAATACATTATTTTCGATCAATGATGTTTATAGCTAAAAAAACGGAATTTCAATATATTTTAAAACGATATAATATGTTTGTACTACTTTCGTCTGAATTTGTATTGTATTTTTTATATAAGTTAAGATTTATAATAATTTATACCAAAAAATAATGTTTAGAGTAATATTTTTACGGGTTTGTCAATTTAATTACACTAATTCTAAATATATTCTTTACGATATACTTTATTAATTGCACAATAGATACTTACTTAAAACTACGCATCTTATCCTTAATCCTCACAAAGTTTCTAATTTCTTATTTCATTACTTTTATGCATAATATCACGTTATAATGTACGAGTAAAACCTTCGAGCCGCCGAAAATGAAAAACTTGTTTTACGTCAGTTTTCGTCATCAGTTACGTCAACTTAAGGAATTTAATTTGTGAGAACACAACTTTCCACTTTGAATATTATTGTTTGCACAGTTCTTTGCGTGTGTCGTTATCTCGCCTCTTTAATGTATGCTTTGTCAGAGATCCTGGGTTCGATTAATAGAAAAGGTTTATCCTCTTTATGGAATAGAAATATGTATGTATATGTGTATGTTTATTAAAATATGTAAACAGTGTCATGGCACCACAAAACAAATAGGTATATAATTTTTGTTTTTCTTAATATTATTTTTAATTTAAATATGGCATCCGCGGAAGACCAGCGTCGTGGTTAACACCAGGACATATGCTGAGCGGAAACCAATTTGGTATATGCAAAAGTGATGTTCCTGTGTTTTGAATGTGCATGTAGTTATACCAAATAAAGATTTTTTCTATTTCTATTTCTATTTCTATGTAGGGTGTCTGGCAATATTAACATTAGAAGATATTCTAATACATAAGAAGACCACAAAGCTAGTCCTGTTTTGCAAAAACCTCTTACAAATAAAAAATAGTGGCAAGATTAAGCTTTGACAATTTTTTATCAAATCCTTTGTTTACCGAAAATAGACTTAATATGTTAAATGCTGTTCAAACAAATGAAAATCGTAGGTAAGGTAACCGATAGATGCTCCTTGCGTAAAGCATGATTCTTATGCTAAATGTAGGCTGTGCGCGGTAGCTTAGCGGCGCGCGAGGAAATGAGCCACCAAATAGGATTACTCCAATTCACACCGCAAGGAAAGAGAAGCAATCCTATTGGTGATTTTTTTCCTCGCGCAGACCGCTTAGCTACTTCGCTCAACTGCGGTGGGAAAACACCCTATGCTATGCACAAGTTTCTCATTTTCAAGATACATATGTACATAAATTAAGTTACTATCTACTTATTTATGATTTTTATTATATTTTATTTAAGTAACTTAATAATAAACGCGAAATCTTTATAATATTGTGCAATCTTCATCAATGTTGTTATCTTTTCATATTGTTTAAACTTTCTTAAAAATATCAATTGAATAACAGTACCTAATACAGTTTTAACCAAATACTGTGATCGTTTCATTTCTATCCATACCAAATCCCTAAAAATCTTAAGTTGACTCCTGTTTCTTAACCTACCTTACCTTCAACGCTCACATTCAACGTAAGTAGGTACACGTCGCAAATGTATGCAACAAGGCACTCAAACTATACAGGCAATTGGCTAGAGCGGCCAAAGTTAGCTAGAGGCTTCACCCCGAGGTAGTCCGCTCCATCTACACAGCAGCAGTTGAGCCAGATCACGTACGCTGCATGTGCGTAGGCTCCTGCGACAAACAAAATAGGCACGCGTAGGTTTCTAGACTAGTCCAGAGAGGTTTCGCTCAGAAGCTTTGCAAATCCTACCGCTCAGTCTCGCTGAACTCAGCTTTGGTTTTGTCGGGGTTATTTCCTCTAGACCTCCGCATACATGAGGCAGCCGCCATGTATGCAGCGAGGAGAGGATCAACCCCATACATACCAGAAGACAGGGAGGTTGAGCGTGCGTTAGGATTTGATGAAGTAATTCATTCCGCATTGGATGTGGACAGAGGCTTCGTCTGTCTGGTAGACCAAGAACTGGTAGGACGGTACAACGTGCAGACGGTGCGTATCTTCACCGATGGGAGCAAGATTGAAGGTAATGTTGGATCTGCACTGTCCTTGTGGCACGGTGAGACCAAAACCAAAGCCGTCAAACTTGTCTTACCAGCGTACTGCACGGTGTGCCAAGCGGAGCATCTGGCCATAAACAAAGCCACAAGCGTAATTCTCGGGAGGAAGGAATCCACGTTCGGCATCTACAGCGACTCTAGGGCGGCACTTGAGACAGTCACCAACATCAAGTGCCCTCATCCCCTGGCAGTAGAGACAAGGCGGAACCCTGGGCTTGGCTGTGATACAAAACAAGGAAGTTTGCTTTTTCTGGATCAAGGCACACGCGGGTCTGCCGGGGAATGAGCGCGCCGACGAACTCGCGAAAGAGGCGGCTCTAAAGTTGAGGAGAATGCCAGACTACGACCGGTGCGACCGGTGCTCAGTATCTATACATATAATAAGAACGTAGGGATAAAAAAATCTGTAATTGCAAGATATAAAAAAAAAAATACACAGGTTGCCTTAAAATCACTTACGGAACACGATAGAATAGTTTAAAAAAAATTGTTTGTTTGTTTGTTTGTTTGTTTGTTTGAAGGCAATAAACTCGAGAACTACTGAACGGATTTTGATCCGGTTTTTACCAAAATGCTAAGAAAAATCCGAAGAATAATATAGGCTACATAAATACTCGAAAAATACAGGGTGTCTCATTTAAATCGGTCAGTATGGGAAAGTCTGAAACTATAAGACATACGAAGATCTGTCCTTAGGAACCATGTCATCGATTTTAATAAGAAGAAAAACTGCATTCATACATTTAAAAAAAACCTGTACTCAGCTCGGGAATCGAACCCGGTTGTTTTGAAAAAAAAAACTTATACTATTTCTATTTAGATATCGATTGTGTAGGTCCTAAGCAGTAAATGGCTCTTTGAAACATGATGTCTAAAATGAATAAAATGCATTGTTTTCACGTACTTTAATTTATTTTAGTAGGTGTTCGAAGTGACCACCGTTACATTCAACAAGTTCAGGCATGTAAAATTGTCTCTATGGTTGTTTGTACCTCTTTGCTGGTTTTGTAATTGTAAGATCGTTACCTAAACGTGTTGAATATTGTATTGAAAAAAACGGTGGTCACTTCGAACACCTTCTAAAATAAATAAAAGTATGTGAAAACAATGCATTTTATTCATTTTAGACATCATGTTTCAAAGAACAATTTTCTGCTTAAGACCTACACAATCGATATCTAAATGAAATAGTGTAAGTTTATTTTTTTCAAAACAACCGGGTTCGATTCCCGAGCTGAGTACAGGTTTTTTTTAAATGTATGAATGCAGTTTTTCTTCTTATTAAAATCGATGACATGGTTCCTAAGAACAGATCTTCGTATGTCTTATTTATAGTTTCAGACTTTCCCATACTGAACGATTTAAATGAGACACCCTGTATAATAAGAACGTAGGGATAAAAAATCTGTAATTGCAAGATATAAAAAAAATACTTTAAAATCACTTACGGAACACGATAGAATAAATTAAAAAGAAATTGTTTGTTTGTTTATTTGTTTGTTTGAACACGATAAACTCGAGAACTACTGAACGGATTTTGATCCGGTTTTACCGAAATGCTAAGAAAATTCCGGAGAATAACATAGGCTACATAAATACTCGAAAATTGTTAAATTTTGATTTGGTTTAAACCGGGATTTAATCCTTGGTTGCTTGGCAACTGTTGTTTATTATGTAACATAGGGGATTTTTTTTTAATGAGTTTTACGGCTCTGGCATTTGAGGCTCTGGCTCTCTATTGCTATCGTGTTTTACGGCTCTGGGTTCTTTTGAGCCTGTCATTGATAGTTGTTGCCATGAGAATACCGATTTTGATGCGGTTATCACCAAAATGCTTAGAAAATTTCGGAGAATAATATACAAATCGAAAAATGTTAAACAAATTTTGATATACGTATTTACGCGACCAACTGTTAGATACGTTCGTTGAGTTATTATTTTAGAAAAGTTTTGTTACTCTCTAAGGTTACCTACCCTTTATAAATCTGTGAGGCGCCTAAGCGAACATTAGCACCGCAGTAGTAAAGCGACGGAAAATAAAAACAAGCTCGAAATCACGCACATCATTAAACTTGGCTGTATATAGGTACACCTTTTGTTTCATTTTCCAAAATAACCAATAATAATATGGCTATTTAGTCGCGCCTGCGCGCGGCGCTTATTGCAGTTTTCTAATACACAGAAATGTTAAAAGTTAAAACATTACCTATATTTGGCGGTATAAACCTCTGTGTCGTTGCCCAAAATAATATCTATTTTTTTAGATATGCATAGAAATGTTACCTACTCATTAAATTTGGCTGTATAAAACTTTGTAGGTATCATTGCCCAAAATCATGTCTCTATTTTTTTAAATATTGCACATAGAAGATATCTTGAATTACATAGCTTGGCTGTATAAACCTTTGGGTCGTTGCCCAAAACACTTAATGTTATTTTTTTAAATCTATTTGGTGAAAAAACGCAAGAACAGGAAAATTTAAAAAAAAATTGGCGCTCAAATTTTGAAACGAACAGAAGGAAATTTTGATGTTTTGCAATGCATTATGTACCTATTTTTATTTTGTTAGTAATTTTCAAATTATATTAATTATTCATTGTGTAAAAGTTTTTTAAAACATTTTATGCAGGTACGTTAAATATTTCAGTACTTATTCAGTTCTTATTAATTTTCAAATAAGATTTAAACATTGTGTAAAAGTTTTATGAAACATTTGATGCAGGTAAGTTAAACACTTATTTCAGTACTTATTTTACATGTAAGCGGTTTCTTACTTTGGTTTCTTAACATGTTTATAGGATAAATCTGTGTTCAATGATACAATATAAGTAAGTAAGTATCATAACAATTTTAATATCATAAAACCTATAAAGAATGAATTTTGTACATACTTCTAGATTACAGAAAAATGGTTTTTCCATTCTTCTATCGCATAAGACGATGGCTACCTCTGGTATATCAGAGTTGCAAAAATGTTTAAGTTTGCAGGGTACAACTGTATTAGAGGCACGGACTACAGATTTTTTTTGTATTAGAGGTAACTTTTTTCTGTGTCCTGTGATCTACCTCTAAAAAGCTACCTACCCAACAAGATGCCCCGTTGAAGTTCAAATTTATCGCAAGTATGTAACATAAAATACTATACTGTATTACCTAATAGACAATAATATAATTTATTACAGTTCTCAATTTATTGATATTTTGTATCTACGAATAAGAACATAGTTGGTAAATAGTTTTTTGTGCCTTCTGGCCGACAACCAATAATCCTGGACCGCTACCTGCTACTCGATATCCAGCTTCGGTGGACAAGGCAAAAAATATTTTGAAGTCCGTGGTTGGACAGTATAACAGTAGACACATCTTAGCTAAGATACACCAGTGCCTAGGACGACTCCGGACGAGTACCTGAGCTGTAAAATACCAATTTTATTACATATAATTGAGCGTCAGTAAACCCATGACGTAGCAAATACGCGCAACCCACCGAGAAACGGTGTTGTATACTGAATGTATGTGGAGGGATAATTGAAACGGGAAACTGAGAGAGAATCTGTATGAACGGGATGATTCTGTGCTTCGAACTGAATATATGTATGTACATGGCAGAGATGATAGTCGAAAGAATAAGAGATAATGTATGAAAATAATGATGAACGTAAAGGAGGCACAGGAAGTATGCCAGAACCACACTAAATGGAGATCGATTGTCTTTGTCTATCTCAGCATTCCCAGCTGAAAGGATATTAAGAGTGAGTAGATGTACGTATGTCTAAATTTCCGATGCATATAATTTTATTATACCCTAATAAGCTTAAATAGATACCTACATAAAAATTAAACTGTACAGACTACAGCCTTTAGCTCACGCGGACGAAGTCGCGGGCAACAGCTAGTTATATATAAGTCAAGAGATGCATTCGTCAAGCATCTATTGACATATGGAGAAAAAGGTACCGCACCCAAAACACTGCTGGCACAACTTAACTGTTCTTCCCAGACGCCAAAATAGCCTACAACATTGTCAAGAAAATTAGCCTAAACGGCCTTCTCATCCAAGCACTGACGGGGCACGGCGGGCTCTCTGACTACATAAACCACTTCAAGTGGTAAGGAGAGCCCGTTGTGCAAATGTTATACAGATGCTAACGAGACCATCTTACATCTAATAACAGAATGCCCAATAAACGCCAAGGCGAAACAAGAACTAGAATAAAAGATAGATGGTCTCGTTAACAAAAAATCGATTTAAGCAATAATCTATATAAAACCTCAAAACTCGAGAAAGGTTGAACGGATTTGGAACACTTTTTATCCCGGTAACAGGTTCCTGTGGGATAGTGTAGTCTTCGCGAACGAAGCCTCGGGTGACAACTAGTTGGGAATAAAAAACACAGAAATAGTCTAATAAAATATATAGAGGCCAATATATAAAGGTCAGAGGTGCCATTAATACGAAATAAAAACAAGTGGGAGTATGAGGAGCTCGATGGCGCAGTGCTTTACGCGCCCGGTCTGCGATTGCTAAGGTTAAGTATCTTTCGCAAAGGCCGGTCATCGGATGGGTGACCAAAACTTTATCATCTCGAGCTTCTCCGTGCTTCGGAAGGCACGTAAAGCCGTTGGTCCCGGCTGCATTAGCAGTCGTTAACAACCACCAATCCGCACTGGGCCCGCGTGGTGGTTTATGGCTCGTTCTCCCTATCCATCTATAGGGAAGGCTCGTGCCCCAGCAGTGGGGACATAAAATGAGCTGATAATGATGATGATGAAAATTGTAGTTTTTGTGATGGATGAATTAGAATTTGATAAATGTTTACTTTTTATTTTCAATAATCTAATTGCTGCACTGTAGCTAAATTAAATAATTATAAAATTTAGAAAATACAGTGAAAAAATTAAACGCCTACCCGACCCAGCCAGGAATCAAACCTGGGTTTTCCGCAATCCAGAATTTGATATTTGTAATTGTATGTGTTGTAATTTTACAACAATATAAAAAACGTTTTAACGTTTTTCTTTTAATGAGAAGTTTGCAAAATAAATAAAAAAACCTACATTATTGCATTTTGTAGTCTACTATCCATCAAAGCACTTTATTTATAGCCACTTAGTTGTAAATAAAATTGGATAGCCACACATAGGTACCTACATATCTACATAAGTACCTACTTAAGGGTTTGCCGAATATCTTGATAAAAAATATTGACACTTCAAGAGAAATTGTGAGGACCTACCCTCATGATTTGCTAATGTTAGTTTAATAGCGAATATTAACCACAAAGAAGTCATTACACAAATTGAAAGTTAATTGTCTTTCTAGATTTTAAAAGCTGTTTAGCAAACGGCATTGAAGACGCATTTAAGAGATCAGTTGCAGTTTTCTCTGAGTTGTCTTCCAGTAGAGTGCTCTTTATCAAAATGTTCATAAAATTGTTTGTGTTACTCGCGGCATCACAGTATGTGCTATCAAAAGACTTTAACGACGAAACGAATTCTGGTTCGCGCATGGCAACCGAAAACACTCAGCAAAGAAGCGGCCACATCCGGACGATTCATTTTAATTATATACAGCCTCTGTCCACGAACATTCACACGCATCAAACGGCGAACAGTCTAATAACGGGAACAACTGGTTTACACATCTCAAGACCGACCAACTTTTATCCAATGCCGCCGCATGTTAATGCGCATGTGAATCTTAAGCCGAATCCTGCTCACACCGCAATACTGAATGACCACAGAGGTAAAACTCAATTTGGCTTTATATTTTCGTCGCCGCTCGATGTGCAGTTCCACGATCATAGCCAGTTGAACGAAATGAATGCCGTGAAGACCGACGTTCACATTGAGACGCTCAAGGGGCACTTTGAAGATTTCATTAAAACGAACGACGATCGAGTGGCGTCGTCGCCGTCGCCACACATGTTCAAAGATCGACCTCAAGATCAACTGGCTAGTAATTCTGAGGTCGGTCACGTAGACTTGCCGCAGCCGCCGTCGGCTGGCCCCGCTCGAGGTGACGTCACCACAGAAGCTATGCCAGCGGCGAGCACTGAGACGTCATCGTTATCCAGCCCGCAGCAAGACGATAATGGAGATGTGCAATACGACATTGACATCCGCAAAGACAATGAATAAACAGGTTCTTGTGAAGGTGCTTAAATAATTATCATTAAATAAATATTAAACTAATCCATTTAATATTGAACATGAGTAATAAATATCTGTTTTTACATGAGCTTTTATATACTTACCTTCTCCAAATCCTGCTATGGTCAATACTTGTTTTTTCAAATTTACCTGGCAGGTAACTTTTTGCCTTTGCTGATATTTCTTGCAGATTCTTCTCAGTACAAGGTTTAGGTACCGTCGTAAACTTGTGAACCGATGGTGTATGTACAACCTAGTGACTTTCATAAGAACTCAAATATAGCCTAAAATTTATAATTTTGTTCTCTTTACTATCATCTAATAGTAATTTCCGTTCGGTACCTATACATCTAGCTATACTAATGGTTCAATAGTTAATCTGTTATTACAAACTTAGAAAAGACTTAGATGTCTTGGGTTCCGACTCCCAGTACCTACATGTTATTTTTGAAAACTATCATTCTTTACTATATCCGGTCTGAGTATTAAGCTGCCTACATATAGGTAACTTTTTAAACTATCTTGTATAGTCGACCATGAAATTGCTTTATCACTTTTGACAAAAACTTCCATTACAATAAAATTTCGCTAAGGCTCATTGTCAATAATGACAACGTATCTGTCACTTGGTTTTTTAAACAAAAATAGAACTTGTTGTTTTATTTTAAGCAAACAAAATTCACTTCTAAGGTGGTAAAGCAATTTCATTGTCGACTATACATACAAGCAACATAAATTACTAAATTTAAGGAAAACAACAAGCTACCTTATTAAAGTAATGAAAACAGATATAACAAAAATGTATAAGTAACACGGTTTTTTTTCTAACCCAAGATGATGATAAGTATTTTTTGCATCTTTGTTTGCATGAATTACTCGCGTGGCGAAACCGGTTTTACCATGAGGCGATATCAACAACATCAAGAATCTTTACGACGCACAGTCAGTCCACCGCTTCTCATCACAACAAACAGAGTCCGGCTCACACAAGGCCGCGAACTCGCAAGTGCACGATGATTTATTACCTCGTTTTAAGTGTTTTACTGACAGTGCCTTACAATTGTGTCGGACACTCGTACAACAATCCAATACTCAGTGGGATCTTGTCTGGTGCTCAAAATGTCGGCTCTGACGTGCAAGCTGCTCTCCACGGATTGGCACAAGGTATCGATCTAAACTTTCAAGGGAGCCTCAACTCTAATCGTGGGCAGCACCAGTATGGATATCAGCAGCCGAATAATTACTACCCCAACAATGGTGCTAACAATAAGCCCACACCACCCACCGAAACCATCATAGTCATTGTAGAAGAAGAGCCTGAACCTCAACAAAACAACTACGGACAGAGGCCGCAGCGACCACAACCAAATTACGGGCATGGCAGACCTCACCATAACCACCACTTCAACAAACCTAATTTCCTGGACAGACCGGGTTACAACTACGGCGACAATTCGAATAACAATGGTCAGAACTATTATAATAATAATAATCAGAACAGACCACATCAGCACAACGGGCCGCCGAGATACGGCAACACTCCTAATGGACCCTACAATAACAATAACAATAACAATAACTACAATCAAAATCAAAACGACGGTCCCAATCATTACGGAGACACTCAACCTTCTAAACAGCCAGATCAATACAAACCGCCGAAACAAATCACTACCGAAGCGCCAAAAGAAATCTCTACCGAAGCACCGAAAGCCAAACCCCATTATTGGAATGACAAAGAGCTAACGACCACAACACCAAAGGACGATAAGCCATATTTTGTACCACTCAATCACAACGAATATGTTTATGGAGGCGATAAAATTGAAATTAACGCTCCGAAGAGGGAAACGAACGAAAATAATAAACCGGCTAGTGAAGATGACGACGATGAGAGTTTCCCAATAGACATTAGATTTAAACAACAAAATAAATAAAATTGAATATACTCGTACCAATATTACCCTAAGTTAAGCACCTACTCTCATTATGATTTTAATTATATTCAATAAGAAGCTTTGTAGTTTTCTCGTTATTGACTTTATCCACTATTTTTTATATGATAGTTTTTGTTTAAACAAAATATATCTCCTTACAGCAAATAATAATATGTAAACTTTAGTAGGTAACTACGCTATCGTTGGTAATGCACTTGACCCGGCATGTCATGGGGTGCGGGTTCGAATCCCGCTCGTGGAATTCTTTCAACACTTTGTCTTTTTTCAAATTGTAATTTGTTCGCAACAAAAGTTGCGTAAAATTATATATAGGAAAATAATCTTGTAAACCTTAAATACATAGGCATAATTAGCAATAGGTACACTCTTCTCGAAAAACGCTTCTCTCCTTTCTTCTTTTTAATTGCATGCCCGACTACTTATGTAGGGTAATAGCACCATGGTGTTTGTCATTTCGAAAGTGTTGGTCGCCAAAAAAAATATGAAATATGCGGGATGAAGTAAGGATGCATTCAGGTGGTCGCTATAAAGACTAAGATATATTGCTGACGCCTACTTTTAATAATAACGGGCATAACATGTTTGAATATATTTCATTGATTTTCAATCTTATCTCAATGACATAAATTTCAAAATTTGGTGGAAAAATACATCAAAGGGATTCATTTAATTTTTTTTGGCGACGAACGCTCTTTCGAAATGTCAAACACCATGGTGCTATTTATTACCCTGTTAAAGGGTAGGACAAATATGTCGATCACTGGATCCTGTCTGTCGAACACTGATGCCGAACCCTTGGTAAATGGCAATTTATGAAATGAAATGAAAAAATATGAAATGAAATGAAAAATATTTATTCGGAGCATCTATGACAACTTGACATAATGGACATTTTAAATTTATTAAAAATTTAGTAAAATGGTTCCGATTACATTATTTATTTAGTAGGTTGGTACTTCTACACATAACCGAAAAGACGGCAACCACAAAATTGATATTATCAATATCAAATTTCATTAAGAAAGTAACGAATATGCACGTTATAAATAGCAAAGCGCTTGGCCCGATATCTTGATCCTGAGGGCCTTGGTTCAATTCCCAGGACGAGCAAAAATGTGTTTTCACACCACCTGCTCGACAATGCCTCATTATATATCATGCAAACCTTACTCAAAGTAAATCATTATAGCCCTTGTCTTTTGCCGGGGTGTAATGTTGTACTGAATTTCATTATAACCCGCCGGGCAGTAATGTGATTCTCACTTCTCTTAGTTCTTATTGTTATGCGTTTAAAGTCTAATTTCGTCAAAATCGAGCGGCGCACGGCTGCTGCAGCTGCTGGTGGCCGACGGCGAGGAGGTGGACGGCGGCGCGCGCCGCGCCTCATTTATTTGAAAATCGCTTATTCGAAAATCGAGCTGGCCACGCCACGGCAAGCCGTACGAAAAAAATCAATACTTAAAACAACAACAGCGAGTATTTCAATACGGTGCAATCAGTATCAGACAAAACTGCAAAAGAAGATAGAATAAAACATTAAGAAAATGTCGAGTGACGAAAGTGATTTAACTCCGGAGTCCATTAAATTAGACGCCTTAGGTATTGTTAATAACCTACTACCAGAGAAGTCGAAGGAAAAATACTTGAAAGCTTACGACGATTTCCACAAATGGAAAACTGCAAAAGGCGCAAAGTCTGTGTCGGAGTCAGTGCTTCTTGTTTATTTCGAGTATTTATCGTGTACAAAGAAGTCCAGCAGCCTGTGGTGTATCTATTCGATGCTCAGGTTAACAATAAGCATCAAACACGACATTAAGATAAATACATATAGCAAGTTATTGGCATTTTTAAAGAGGAAATCAGATGGTCATCGAGCAAAGAAGTCAAAAGTATTGACAGCGCAAGATGTGGAAACTTTTCTGAATGAGGCTCCTGATCACAGCTTTCTGGCCATGAAAGTAAGTATGAGTACTGCCTACTTTTTAGTTACGTTTCTAGTACCTACCTATAATAGCTCTATAAAATAGTTAATGAATAAAAGGGTATTTAAATGGCACACATTTAAAAAATACACATTCTAAGGTTTTGTCGCAAGCTTTTTTTATAATATAAAGGTCAAAAAATGTAGTAGTGTATCTATCTATTTACTCACAATCCTATTTTTTGTTACAGGTAGCCTTGATTTTTGGAGTGAATGGCGCATGTCGTGGAAATGAACTCGTAAACATAAAAGTCAATGATATCAAAAAACATGCAGATTTATTGCTGATTAACTTACCAGATACCAAAACAAATAGAGGACGTTCGTTCATAGTTCGTGAAGATTATGCAAGAATTGTTGAAAAGTACCAAGCTCTGCGCCCCTCTAATATAAACACCAACAGATTTTTTATCGGTTACAGTAATGGCAAATGCACCAGGCAAGTCATTGGCAAGAATAAAATCAGCGCCATGCCAAAAGAAATTGCAAAATACCTCAAATTGCAAATTCCCGAGCTCTATACGGGTCATTGTTTGAGGAGAACATCGGCAAGTCTGTTGGTAGATTCAGAAGCAGATATGGCCCAGATAAAACGTCATGGTGGCTGGAAATCCGATGCAGTAGCGGAGGGCTACATAGAGAATTCCATACAAAACAAAAACAAGATAAGCTGTCGTATTGGTGACAACATTCATCTGAAAACTACGTCCATTATTGATGATCCTTGGAAACCTTTGCCACCACAGCCATCTAGCTCAAAATATATCCCGTCAAGCCCACTGCCTCAAGCACCACCTTCCCCAACTTTTACTGTGCCAAACGACCCTCACACGCAAGGTTCTGATGTATTGGGTGCTGCTACTCAAATAAATTCCACCTCAACTAACATAAGCGTACCAAAAAATATAACCATATCTTTACATAACTGGACTAATGTATCAAACATCAATTTTAATTTTTAATTTACTTTTTATTGTTATTTACTGTGCCAATTATATATAATTAGTAATGAAAATAGTATTTTAATAAATAAAATACTTTTTCTAGTAGCCTTGGTTTTTATTGTCTCGCAAAAGGTGAGAAAAGTAGAGTATACTCCTCAGGGATAAAACTGATTTTGCCTTGGGCTCGCTTAAATCCTTCACTGCTCTCAGGAATCGGAAATCGGAATTGGCTCGGGAATCAACTCAAAACCCCCTCGCTACGCTCGGGGGTTAAATCTGGAGTCCTTCGTTACGCTCAGGATTCAAATATCGCGCCCGTGACATAATACAGTGCTTTATCCCCTTGGTGTACAATCTACTATTAAAGCTGCAAAGTCTGAGTAGAGTAAGTTTGTCATCACAAACTCGCATTTAGCAAGCGAATCACCAATGAGGTAGGTATATACCTATATTTTTCCTGCCGCGTATGGTAGGTAATGAGGATATGAATATAATCATGGGTATATTTATTTTAGCCCTGTGTTTAGTGGTACCTATTACGCTGTCTGTACCTACATACTGCTGGATAATTCAAGATAATTGAAAACAAACCTAAATTAAACGAATGCACTAAGTATTATGCATAGGCGGTAATAATTATCCGCATCTGAGTGACTATTTTGAGTGAGTTTTATTTGCTATTTTGTTAAAGAGTTAAATTTTAACCATATAAATTCTCGTTTCTGTTAATGATCTAATGGCAAATTAGACTCACACTAGGCATTCACATAGCCCATAGATATGTAGCTATTAGAGTAGGTATGTGATCTGTGTCTTTCAACACTCGAATCATTCATTTCATATACACATAGTAGACCAGCACCGCAAGCAAGTATCTATGTCAAAAGTCACAGAACAGATGTAGCAGAACGTCTAGCTTACAAAATGACAATATAACATCGTCTTAAGCCATAAAATTTCTCACAATATTATTTAGTATAGTAGGTGTATTATATAATTTTTTAATGTCATTAGGTTAGAATTTGGAACACACAATTTGCAAGCTCCTAGGGCTCCTAGGTCCTAGGTGGTGGCGAGGAGCGAAGCAAAGAGCTTTAGGCATACATAAATTAAACGAGTGAGCCGGGCGAGCGTAGCAACGTGCCGCGGCAGTTTCCGGCGAAGCACCAAAACCAAAACAAGCTTACAAAATGAGGTGAGCCCATATGGAGTCAGCCAATACACTGTAATTTTAGTCACAGTGATATGATATGGAGTTATAACATTTATTATAGATACAGCACAATAAAAGTTATTAAGCCAAAAAACTGTGGCTGCAATTAGTGTTTTAGCATGATACGATGCCGGTCAGTAGGTATACGTAACAACTGTAATGAGATATAAAGATAAATGTTTTGTCATGACCGTTTCACTGTTCCACCTTGAAATAGCCAATCACAGCCAGGTTTTCACTTCCGCACCCCCTTGACTGCCGATTGCATTTTTTAATAAAACTCACTCATTAATAATGTGATTTGTAATAAGGCTATGTCATGTGGTCTGTGAGGTGGTCTTATGCTCGCCGGGCCCAAGGGGGGTTCTTGATATTGAACTACTAAGTACCTATTATAATTAAACTACTAAGCTAATAAAAACTAACTTTATAACTATAAATAATAATGTATTGAAGGATAACGCAAAATTAGAAAATATACATTAATTATACCTAGGTACACCTGTTAGTAACCCGATCCGATGCGAACCCTTCGGAGAATCTAATAAGGAACGCAAACACTTTAGCGTGTTGCCAATCCCCTTTAGAAACCCTCCCCGTTCGATCAGACGGCTTGAAACCCCTTTTTAGTTTCTCGCCGCCCCACAGTGTCGCGAGTCTTTATCATAAATGCATTTTTCGAAGATTTTTGCAGCTGACTTTATCATATGGCAATATAATCTTGAATAAATTGTCCAACCAATAAAGGTAGTTTAAGGCTTGTGTGTGTAAGTAAACTTATAACTTTGATGTTACATTAAAATCATTTGTGCGAACGGGTTACTTGCTTGCTACAATTACGTAATAAGTTTATCTTTTATCACTTTGAAGTTATTTTATTAGTATAAAGGGACTAGTATTCTTTATAAATTGTTATTTTAAATCATCCAATATGTCTGAAATTGGTGAGTATTGATAATTTTATATGAATATGAATATTGAAGCAGATATAAAGTTCAATTAGAGTTTTAAAAAAAACACATCAAAATACATCTTTAGTTTTTTTTTTTTTGTAGTTTAATGTGTATACTTTAAGCTAAGAAACTATCAATTTGCGCTTACTTGCGATTTATGAGATATTAATTTTTAGGTTCAACAACTCAGAACATATTAAAAATGTTGAATGTTGCGAAATATGGCTTCATGTTTCCTAAAGATTACCTCTGAAGTGTTGGCAAGTTCGAGGTGAGGCACAAAAGAAAATATTTCAACGAAAATAAACAAAGAATTCAAAAGGAGTTCAAGGAAAAGATGGGTCTTATAGTCGATAAACCTGAGCCCGGGTATGGTTCAACAAATTACGGCTACACAGCTAGAACATTTTTAAAAAACTGTACGCTTTCTAGTGAAATAACCGGAATTGAGCAGAGTCTAATTGAATTTTTTTATCTTATCAACAGAATAATATCAAGTGGATTTAAAATAAATACAGATAAATTTCAAGAAATACTAAAGGAAACAAATGATCTATATTCAAGCTTATACTCGTGATACCATACAGTATACCAACATCTATTCATAAAATATTAGTTCATTCACCTGAATTGATACAGTCATTTATATTACCAATTGGACAACTGTCTGAAGATGCTTTAGAAGGAAGACACAAAGATGCAAGAAATTTTAGAGAAAAACATACACGAAAGACCTCTAGACCACACACTAATCGCGACCTATTTACAGTTATGTTATTTAACTTCAGATCCGTTAATCTCAACAACCAGATCGGGAAACAAAAATAAAAAAGCTATTTTAGACCCTATTCTAAGGCAATTTTTAGACATAAAATAATGTATTGTGAATAAAACATGCATATTTATATGTATGTAACTGTTTTGTATTAATTTATTATAAAAAAAAATATTTATTAAAATTTAGAATTATGATAAGTTGTAGTATGGACTCGCGACACTGTGCGCCCCCATAAAAAAGTCCTTTCCAAACCTTTATGTAAAATACGTAGTGCACTGCGCAGGTTCTGAGGAATTGCTGATGCCACTTCACAACGTTTAATACTTTAGTATTTTATTTTTAAATATTTATAAAATACAGTAAAAAAATTCAATGCCTACCCGACCCAGCCAGAAATTGAACCTGGGTTTTCCGCAATCCGGGCGGCGCTAAAAAGCAGTCATAAATTAAAAAGCAGTGGAAAAATTCAGTGCTTATGTCAGCCTTCTCGGTAGTATAATGGTCAGTGCAGCTGCACGGATTACGGAAGTCCCAAGTTCGATTCCTGGCTGGGTCAGCATTCAATTTAATTAATTAACTAAATTTTTATTATTTTATTGCATTTAATTTTTTCCCTGTATTTTATAATTATAAATATTAAATTCAGCTTCAGTGCAGCAATTAACACTTAAAAATAAGAAGTAATATGTTATTTTTAGTTCTACGACACTGACAATCGACACCTTGTATTTTTATACTTACTTACGTAAATAAGTATGTTACATACTCGTAGTATTAAAAAGAAAGGTTAGCAATCACATTATTAGAATCAATATGTGTGAAGAAAATTAGTCGTCCAAAGCATAGTAATTGGATAATTATTTCGTACTTGTACAATAAGTAAACAAGATAGGGTATGTTATGTCCGATGACTAGCGTCGGATGTAGACATAAAAAACGTACAATACAAAATCGTCACGGTAGGCGAACAAATAGCTACTCGGGTTGAATGATAGAATTTTTGAAATTGTGTCGAAAAGGGACAAATTTCAAAATAGCGAAAATTTTAAAGTTACCTACATTAAATTTTACTTCCTTTTCTTAAAGACTTTATAAAAAATTATGGAACAGCTTTTTTTGGCGATTTCAAAGTTTGTTCCTTAGTGAAAGTAGCTTGATTGTATAGTTATCGTAAATAGATTGTTTGCTTTTGGGATATCATACCCTTCCAAGCAACCTGTATTCGAAGGCTGCCTTCAAATAATTTACTTCAAATCAATAATCTTAAAACGAGTTATTCTTATTTCGATTTAATTAATTATCACGTTTACCTTCATCCTTCAAGATTAAATAAATTTTGGCATTTATAGTACCTATCCGTGTATTGGAACTCAGCAATTTCATCCACAGTTGATCTGAGTTGTCTGATAGGTATAATGTTTTCTCAGTGTGGGACAATTTAGCTCGGTAACCTTGACATTGAACGTTGTTTTTAAATTCTGACTGTGGGCCGATTTCCTCGGTAACGTCGCCGTAACGAGACAGCCGTATTCACGAAACTATTATTGCTACTATTAACACTGTCTTGGCCTTAAGTGCAAAAAGTGTGAAGTCGAGTCAGCCAGATGTTAATTCTTCACTACGCGCTCGGCTGTTGCGCCCTGCACATTTTTGTCATTCAAGAAGCCGGTTAATCATACCCATATTACTAAAGTTGTGTGTTTACATATTTTCCTTGCCGCCTGTTTCGTTCGTGACTAATAGTGCATTGAGGATATAAATATCATGGGTATATTCGTTATAATACTGTGTTTACTTCCATTGCGCTGTACCGCCGGCGCTGACCAGAGGGCACAAGTGGATTTAGGGATGTCTAAATTGTTACTAAAATCACAATCAAATCGTGAGCAACCAGTGATTGTAAGTGATTGCGAAAACAACCGCCAACACCTGACTTTTGCAAAAAAACAGAACACTTATAATAAGTCGACGCTCGATGAGTCTTTAGTTCGTAGCGCCCCACGTTCACCGCTGCCGACACCGAGGAACAATCAATCGAAACAACTTTTTAAAACACAAGTGGTGAGTAGAATGGCACAACCACCAGGAAAAATTTACACAAACAAAAATACTACTCCACCAAGTGTTGAATACGACAGCGGCAGGATAGTGTTCATTGATGATGAGCTGGAAGAAACAATAAGCGTTGGATCGAGGTCAAAGCCCGAGGATGCCACGCCGCCTGTATCTGATACCAAGCCTCTCCAGCCGGCCCTAACACCTAAAGTCAACTTTTCGATGACAGAATTAGATGATCGCGTCGCAATAGAGGGCGATAAGTGTCCCACCGGGTCCATAAGATTAAATGGCGAGTGCGTAAAAGCAGATTAAAAGACTTTATCAACGTTCAAAGTGCCTACTAAGCCTATGTTGTACTTTATGTATTTTGTCGGGTAGCACTATAACAGTCTGTATACTTTGCATAAAATATTAAGTAGGTAAGTACTTGACCTAGACGCAAATTGTCTAAACATGTAATGCCCAGACTTATAGATACTTACGCATATTATTATGTAATGTATCTAAGACAGGAAAACTGTCTGAAAATAAAATTAAATAAAGCAATTTTGAATTTATATTTGCCAGCTTTTATTTCAAATACTTACCATAAATAAAAAATAATGTGAAACAAAATAAGGTAGCTATAGAAATTGTTATTCAACAGGTAAAAAGTTAAGCGCTGCCGACCCACAACTTGAAAAACATTCTAAGCTTTCCCATGAAACTACTTTTTTGTGACTTTCAAACATCACGTAGGTACTTAAACATGATGTTTTATTTTAGAAAATTTTAGTTTTTTCTAATAAGGAAAAACCTTTAAGTAATTTTATTGTCTGGCTAGTGGATTCCTTTAATTTGCTTTTTGTCTATGCCATTTATAATTTTGCATTTATTTACTCCTATTCCTTTGTTTGTACACGACTGACGACTGCCAAAAAAAGAGTAATAGGGACGGAATAGAGAGAATGTCTACGACGTATTTTATTGTATTACACTCGCTGTTTTGTTTTATTATGCACGGTCGTGAAACTTAACGATTAATAAACCACCATTATTATCACATTAAGAAACCGTACACGACAAATATAAATTACAGTTGTCGCCCGCGACTTCGTTCGCGAAGACTAGGTACACTATCCCACAGGAACCTGTTACCGGGATAAAAAGTATCCTTTAAGTCCTAGTTCGGGTCATGGTCTGTCTATGTGCAAAGTTTCATCCAAATCCGTTCAGCCACTTTCACGTGATGCGCGGTCAATTATACAGACAAACAGACAAAAACTCTAAAAACTGTTGGAACGTGTTCTGGTATCGATTCTAAGTATCCCCAGCCAACTTTTTTTCGAATATCTTCCATGTTACAGCCTTTCGACCATCTTTAATCAATCATGACTTCTCTGACTTTACTTTCCCGCCAAGCCGCCAAGAAGTCTATGGCTACAGTTGGATTTCTTCTACAGAAGTCAGGTCAGAAATAAAACAAACGGATCTAACTCATAAAGCCTGAACTTCAATAAAACTTTCATTGTTTTGTAATAGATAATGACCATAAGTGATAGATGATATAACATTTAAACGTAGATAACGTTTGAATGTTAATTCACTATTTCTCAACTTTAATATTTGGTGAAAACAAAAACATCAGTAAATAACATAAAAAAAGCAAACATTATTATGGCTCCTCACTTTCTCGCCAAGAAGAAGAGAGAGAGAGAAACATTTATTGACCATACACACACATACATAAAACATAACAATAAAAACAAACAAAAGGCCAATCAGGACCCCGCCTCAGCTTGTGTTGTTGCGAACGAAGCATGTCCAGCAACGCTGTTTTCAAATCAATAGAGTAGTATTTGCATCAAATCATGACTTCATTTATATAGATATTTAGGATAATAGTCAGTCTGGAATATAGATTCAACATAAAAAGTACTAATATTTACAAACTCATCCTAAACAGTAAGCTTGGCGACACGTATCAGTTAGTCTACAGCGAAAAAAAATGTCTGACAATGACAGCGGTGCTTTCTATCTGTCTCTTTCTAAATTCTCTCGCTCGTTTTTTGAACAAGAGCAAAGCCGGTTCGCTCTTCGTTTGAGATAAAATACTTTATTTCATAAATATAACTTAGTGTAGAGTCAAAGAATTTGGTAAAGTTACGATAAGTTCAATGTTTAGAATGCCTAACATTCAATAAATGTTTTGTGAAGTCAACTTACACAGGTGCACACCTACCACGTGTGCATAGTGTATTTTCAATAAATTCACATAAAACTTCGATCACAAAACATTAAACCTACGTAAAAATCATAAATCCACTACAAAATAACTTAACTATATCCATTCCACGTGTACTATTATTAAAATATGTCTGTGAAAGCCGAAGGCGATCTCCGTGATGGGTTGTCTGCTGCCGAGATATTCGCTAATAGCGAAGGTCTCACCTACAATGACTTTTTATTGTTACCCGGATACATAGATTTCACTGCTGAAGAGGTGGATCTGACGTCGCCGCTCACCAAGAAAATTAACCTGAAAGCGCCCCTGGTGTCTACGCCCATGGACACCGTCACTGAAGCAGACATGGCCATAGCCATGGCTCTCTGCGGCGGAATAGGCATCATCCACCACAATTGCACCTCCGAGTACCAAGCCAACGAAGTGCACAAAGTTAAGAAATACAAGCATGGATTCATTCGAGACCCAGTTTGTATGGGCCCAGGAAACACCGTAGCCGATGTTTTGGAAGCTAAAAAGGTAAATGGATTCACTGGCTACCCTATCACAGAGAATGGTAAACTGGGTGGTCGCCTCATCGGCATTGTCACCTCTCGAGACATTGATTTCAGAGAGGGTGACCCCCAGCTCAGTCTAAAAGAAGTTATGACTCCAATTGAAGAAATGATAACAGCTCAGTCAGGTGTAACATTACAGGATGCCAATTACATTTTAGAGAAAAGCAAGAAAGGTAAGCTTCCTATAATAAATGGGGCAGGTGAGCTTGTAGCACTGATAGCAAGAACTGACTTAAAGAAAGCCCGTAGCTACCCAAATGCATCCAAAGATTCCAACAAACAACTTTTAGTTGGAGCCGCTATGGGTACAAGAGAATCAGATAGAGACCGCCTCAAGTTACTTGTCAGCAATGGTGTAGACGTCATTGTATTGGACTCATCACAAGGAAACTCAATATATCAGATAGAAATGATTAAGTTTATTAAAACAACTTATCCCAATATCCAAGTTATTGGAGGAAATGTTGTGACCAGAATGCAAGCTAAAAATCTTATAGAGGCTGGTGCAGATGCATTGAGGGTTGGAATGGGAAGTGGTTCTATTTGCATAACTCAAGAGGTGATGGCCTGTGGCTGCCCTCAAGCCACAGCAGTGTACCAGGTGTCTTCCTATGCAAAGCAGTTCAATGTTCCTGTTATAGCTGATGGAGGGATTCAGTCAGTGGGACATATTGTGAAATCACTGGCTCTTGGAGCCTCTTCTGTTATGATGGGGTCTCTACTTGCAGGTACATCTGAGGCACCAGGAGAATACTTCTTCTCTGATGGAGTCAGGCTTAAAAAATACCGAGGTATGGGTAGCTTGGAAGCTATGGAGAACAAAGAAGGCAAAGGATCAGCTATGAGCCGTTACTTTCACAAGGAGAGTGATAAACACAGAGTAGCTCAAGGAGTTAGCGGGAGTATTGTAGACAAAGGATCAGTGTTACGATTTCTTCCGTACCTGCAGGCAGGCATGCAACACAGTTGTCAGGATCTTGGAGCCAAATCTGTTGCCCGTATACGTGATATGAGCTACTCTGGAGATCTTAGATTCATGAAGAGAACATACTCTGCACAGTTGGAAGGCAATGTGCATGGCTTGTTTTCATATGAAAAGAGATTATTCTAAAGCTAATAATTTTCCATATTGTGATAATGAGTACTTTAAATTTTGTTTTAATTACAGTGTATACAATTGATTAAATTAAAGTACCTATCCATTTATTTTACAATGGGAATAATATTTTGTATTTGTATATTTAGAAATAACTATTGCTTTAAGCTAAAAGAGGAAATATTATCTACTGGAGCTATGACTCTTTTTGTCACCTTATTTGTTTGCCATTCAATTAGAGTTTATTTATGTAACTTTGACTATGGACCAGAGATATATATTCTTTAATAAAGTGTGAATTAAAACAGAGTACAATGTTTATCTTTCCTTTTATGACCATATTTAATAGTTATAAAGTAGTTTATGTACCTAACCAAAATAATCAGTATTCCTGTTTATTGTTTTAGAACTGATCTTGCTCTTAATACAAAAGATCACAGAAAAAATATACCTAATTTACATTATCAATATTATCAAAAAGTAAAATGATTATTATGTACAGAATATTGAAATTCATATCTAACATTCATTTCAGAACCTACACTTCTAGGGTTAGCTACATTTTCACATTCAACTTTTATAGACCAGTAGGTGCGGAATAAAATATATTTTTTTTGTCTCATGTCAAATTTGTCCAGTACATTTTCAACCATATACCTTAGTAATAAAGTTCAAAGTCTATTGAGGAAATTTGACAGTTTGTGGTAGGTTAATGTTGCAGGCGTGTGTACATAACATTGTGTTTATGAATTTAACACCCACTGGCAAAAAAATCTGGGTAGTATGCTTCTATTATTGATCAAAAGTAGTAAGCCTCTGTTGGTATGACAATGAATATACTAAGTTTTTTTTTCATATTTTACAAATTATTTAATGTTTTCCTACCACTAAGCAACAAATTTTATTTATTTATTATTCATCATGGTTGGTTGGGCTCAATTTACCAATGTGGAAAATCCTGCACCGCTTATTGTTTGAATATCTCTATAATAATAAGTTTTTAACTTTTTAAGATGGTGTACTTACAAATGTTTATATAATTTTTAACGCAAATTTTGTTGCGAACAAATTACAAAAACACAAATGTTGAAAAAATTTCCACGAGCAGGGTTTGAACCTGCACCCTTCTGACATACCGGGTCAGGTGCTCTTCCAATTGAGCTATCGTGGTTCTAACCAGCCCGCCGAAATTATTCAACACTATTTACTTTTTACTTTGAAAGCCAAAGACGCCTATTCAATGTTAACAACTACCGTCATTAACATCCGATCATAATATTTTTACAAATACTAAAGATCAGTTAAGAAGTAGGCAAGCTATTTATAAATGTTTATATAATTTTTAACGCAAATTTTGTTGCGAACAAATTACAAAAACACAAATGTTGAAAAAATTTCCACGAGCAGGGTTTGAACCTGCACCCTTCTGACATACCGGGTCAGGTGCTCTTCCAATTGAGCTATCGTGGTTCTAACCAGCCCGCCGAAATTATTCAACACTATTTACTTTTTACTTTGAAAGCCAAAGACGCCTATTCAATGTTAACAACTACCGTCATTAACAATATTACAATTGTAAAAATATTATGATCGGATGTTAATGACGGTAGTTGTTAACATTGAATAGGCGTCTTTGGCTTTCAAAGTAAAAAGTAAATAGTGTTGAATAATTTCGGCGGGCTGGTTAGAACCACGATAGCTCAATTGGAAGAGCACCTGACCCGGTATGTCAGAAGGGTGCAGGTTCAAACCCTGCTCGTGGAAATTTTTTCAACATTTGTGTTTTTGGTGTACTTACATTACAATTACGCATTGTGAAAATGGAACTAGAATTCCACCATACATTTACGCTAGGTTTATTTCATAATTAGATTTGTTTAGCCTTCGTAATCTTGTTTGTATTGTTAGGTTTCTTACAAGCTTAGTAAGCCAATAAGACCCAGATTAAAATTTTGTGGGGTAATAAAAAAAACAAGTGAGAGTTATTCTAATAATTACAATTTAATGGAATTATCAATGCATAAGCTGCAGAGGCATGATTATTCTTGTTTAACAATAAATATCATTTAAAAAGCTAAATAATTTAAATAATAAAAAATAGCTACTATCTATGCCTTAGACTGGTGCGTCCAAAATGCTATCCTTAACATTTTAAAACTGCATCCAAGCTAGTATGATTGCACATATTCTCGTAACTAACAGAATGTTAATACTCCTTTGGTCTTAAAATGCTTTCATATAATGCTCATTAACCAAAAGAGGTACCTTCACATAAGGAAACCAAATTTAGAGAGCTTATCAAAACTAATAGCTGGTTGCACCAAAACATTACTTCTTCCTTAAACTTTCTTTTAACTTTATGACTTACGTTTTACGGTTATCATAGCGGAATAATCATTGAACCGAATTTTGACATAATCTGTCACTTTTAACTAAACAGTAAAATGTAAGCGGTGGTGCAACTGGCCATTACAATTAACATGTTGACTGACAGTAATGCTCACAAACATTATACCTACCCAGTGATAGAAAGATCGCCCTCCAAGTCAAGTTTTCTGTTTTAATAAGCCAGAGGTTTTCTTTTAATAAGGCAATTGTATTTGCTAAGGGATATGTATAAAATATTGGTAAAGCAAAATGACTATGACAGTACTGTCCACGTCAGCTTGTTAAATCAAGAGTAATCCATAGCAAAATACAGTCCTTTTCAATATCGACGAATAAGTTATACATGTAGTTTTTTATCAGTGTCCCAACTTCGATACTTTGTTCCATTCATGATGTTGAACAACTTTATCCATGTAGCATTGGTCAAAACTTGGGGCTTTCCTTCGAAATATCGCAAAAGCTATCAGGTCATCGCGCCCTCTAAATGGAAGGTTTCATTATACCATAACTTATTGAAAAAAAAAAAAAATCTGTATTTTATGTGGAACAAAATTTGGCTGTTGATTGACTGAATATTATTTAATTCAAATTAAAAACAAATGTAATTTAAAATGTTTGCTATAGATCACTAACTTGATATAGTGTTTTTCAAATGCTATGATCCGATCTTGCTAATGTTCCTCAAGACAATCTAGCTTATTCGAGGCCAAGGAATCGCTATACTGACTCTCTTTACTATAGTTTTAGTTATAGTTTATAAAAAATCTTATTACAACTGATATAATTACACGTAGGTACGTTTGTCATCAACGTAGTTTACTGAGCGAGTCGTGGTCAACTATCCTACGAGTCAATTGCACAACAGACTATGACGTCACCATCTCGCGACTGAAACGCACCAGTCGGAATGCACGAAGTCAAGCGACCGAAGCGTATAAACCTTACTGAGATTACACCTTAGGTAGGTTACGGAATCAGCGCGTTTGAACGTGTAACAAAAATAAAATCTCAAAGCATTCTCATTGTTTTACGAGCATCATCACATTTCTTTTTGTCACTTCAATCGGAATGTAAGTACTAATGGAAAAATGTATCAGTTTATTATAATAACAATACAGGGTGTCACATAAACTTCTGAAAGTTCTACAAGCATGATAGTTTTTTTTGACAATTACTTTTTGCGTGTAAACAAATTGATAAGAACGTGTATTACGTACTTTAAGCAACTGAAACCAGGACATGTAAAATTAAAAGTGCACAATGAAAGCGCGGGCGAGGACGCGCGCTACTGTAGAACAGTCTAATCGTAAAAACACATTATTTATTATATATTTGGGGCGATCATTACTGCTGGCCAGAGATGGAATTTACATCAAAACAGTCAATTCTTCAGAAGAGTGAACGCACGTTTCTATAATAACAACAAGTAATTTTACCCGCGTATTACATATGCCCCGGTAAAAAATTCGGATAAACAATTTTACGACGTCCACGATTCCGTCAGAGACTTCAATGAAAGTGATGAATGCCCCTGGTAAGACGAAAAAAAGCTGTTGATAAAAAGTGTGTGCACCCGTTGAAACGCGCTGCGCGTGGGTCGCGGCTACTCGGCGGCGTCGTCGGGGCGGAACTCGGGGCCGCGCGGGCCCTCGTCCTCGAACACGATCTCCTCGGGGTCGGGCGCGCGCGGCAGGAACTCCGCGCCCGGGCAGATCTTGTGGAAGATCTGCTCCGCCTGCGAACATAAGTAAACAAATAAACAAATATATCACATGTGAAATGCACACTTTTTCTACTTTTCTTTGTCTTCTCCTTCTACGGGCCTACCTGGAAGAAATTTCACTGTGAAACCAAATAAATTCTTAGTATTATTCGTAGATATATTACGCCGCTGACCAAGGTTTATTTAAATTGTAAGGTATACAAAACATTTTTTGTATAATTATGTTAATTGGTTAAGGTAACTACTTCCACGGCCCAGAAATTTTGGACACCCTATATTACTATCTATCTTTTAAATATCGCAATAAAACATTTGACCTTTCGTTAGAAAATTATCATTTGGCAACTAAGTGGGATGTCAATCAGATAATATAAGTAAATTAAACAAGCCTAAAAAAGAAGTTTTATAAATAATATTTATAATTAGCGTTATCTACAGTGATAAAATATCACGTGGTTGGAAGGCCGTGCTTCATCAGTGTATTTAACATTCTTACATTAGGAGGACACAAAACCTATTCATATAATGAAGATCGATAAATCACAAAGAAATCGATTTTATAAAACACCTACTTATATTAATTTTAACCTATCACCTACTAAATTAAATCATATAATAGCATATGCCTAACCTATCCTAACTTTAATCGCCTCTGTGGTGTAGTGGTTAAGCCGCCCCATATCAGACCTAGAAACGAGTTGTTTGTTTTGAAACGAGGAGGAGGGATTACATGTATATTATTTAGTTCAATGTGGTTACAAACCCACTGCCACCCACAGATACCACCATCCTATCTAAGTCTGTCGTGACATCAACAATGTCAGTAGCAGAAGGGTGAATCTTCCATACATTGAATAATAACAAAAAAATTATATACGGTAGCGCCATCTACCGTAAGAGGAACCTCAAGTTACTAACTGGTTATCCATATAATGTCATTAGATGGTGGTGGTATAGATAGCATTTTAAATTAATAAGTTACGTTTAGTCACAGAGTAGATAAAATGTATTCACTACAGAGTCGCACATAGCGCGGCCGATGTCCGCGTGACCTCTCACCGAGCGACAGGTTCACTGACGCGCCGCCGCCGGGGTAAAAACTAGTTTGCGCCGGCTCAGTTGCGGTATGACTGACAGGGCCGTACCACATGAGTCGTCGCGCGCACATGAGTTAGTTCAATGAATAATTTTGACATAATGACAGATTCTTTTTAGAAAATATGACACAATGACAATGTTATTCGTTGGATAAATCTTATCTAAAGATTGAAGAATCGTGCCTAAGGGAAATTAGTGTTTTATCTAAATATATAAAACAAAGTCGGGTTAGTTACGAAATGCCCAACTCTTGCACCGTGTGTATGAACAATTCTGGAAAAAATAAGGATATTTCTTTTTTTTCGTACCCAAGAAATTATGTGCAGTAAGTATAATTATTTATATCGAATACAATAAATAAGATTATATAGCTCAGTCAAACAAAAATTGCGATTGAAAATGAATATTATGTTTGTTTTCATTTTTATTGTTAACTAGAATAAGATTAAAGTTTGTGTTTCTGATTTGTTATGTAGTTTGTATATATTTTGTTTCATGTCTCATACAGATATTGAGATTTAGATATTGTCTCAAATATAAGTAATTTTAACGCAGGTTTTGAAACTACAAAATAACTGTATTCTTTAAGTTTTCTTTTTCTAACAATTATATTTTGTTAAAAAAATATATTTTGTTAAAAAAATATATTTAGTTAAACAAATATGTTTAGTTAAACTGATACTGTTTTTTTGTTAAAGGAAAATAATTTAAATATTATTAATAAACGCTTTTCACTATTTAAAAATAATTCAATCACACATGTATTTTTTTTAATACTGTGAAATGACCCTAATAATTCTACTTTGTTATTATATATTTTTGTTAGTTTTCATTTTTGTTTCAATTTGTGATGGTACAAAAATTTTGAATATTATGACCCATGTGTCAAATTACACTAAACTTTATTTTATACCTTTTGAAGTACACGTTTTATTTAGTACTTGTTTACCTTATTTTATTTTTCCTCCATAATTTTTTTTAACGTGCAAGTGTCAGCACTATTAGAATAATAGCAATTTGGCGCGTTGTTAGGAAGCTTGGTCTCTGTAGGATATTTACTCATGTGGTTTAGTTATTTTTTTAAACTTTCTTACAGCCACAACTTTCGTCAAAATTTACTATAGCGTTGTGTTATACAATTTGTGGTATTTCATCTGCAAAGCTGAATCTGCATAGCCATCGATTGCAATTACCGTTGGATAGATGGCGCGCTGTGCCGCTATTAGCACTCAAAGAATTAAAAAGCAGTGACAAAATACAGCGCTTACGTCAGCCTTCCCGGTAGCATAGCGGCAGTGCAGCCGCCCGGATTGCGGAAGACCCAGGTTCGATTCCTGGCTAGGTCGGGTAGGCGTTTAATTTTTTCACTGTATTTTATATATTTTATAAATATTTATCATAGTATAAACTGTATCGATAATAAGTTACAGATAAAATTAACTGTCAACTAAATCTTGACCCGTCAGTCAATAGGTCGAAGTCGAATGGTTAGAGTAATGTCCAAAACTGACAAAATCGTTTGAATGCGTACTAATTAACATTTAAGAATAACTATTTATTATTTATTTGCATACAATGCTATGTTTAGTCATAGTGGTATTGCCAAGTGATATTAAAATGTAAATATGGAAATAGTGAGCAATTGTTTTCTAAATTGAATTATTGTTATCTTTGTAGTAGGTTAGCTTGCTAGGTAACAATAAAACGATTTAATGTTTAACATGTACCCTGAACACACACACACACAACACACAAGATGCAGTAAATTTTGTTAATTTTTATAATTAGGTTAAATATGGTTTTTAGGATTCTTTTGTAAAGCAGGAACTCTTTAATTTCCTGAAGCCTGTCTGTTTGCTATAAGTTATAGAAAGCCAAGTTTTTATGTCAACAGACTTTGAGGTGATGTTTAAGGCCGGTACGTGTGGGTTAGAGACCGGCGGTGGTCAACCCCTTGAGGCGATTAAACTGGTGACGCCAATCACAACTAATGTATAAGTAGATTCAAAACAATTCGAATTCTTATTCTCAAACCTGTATGGCATTGTAGAAATTTGGAAAATAATATGTTCTTCTGCATGTGGCTGTCGTTGTTTTTATATATTTGTAATGAATAAGCTTCTTTATTTTGAGTCCTTCTATCCAATATCTTAGATATTATTATATATAAGAAAGAGAGAAAATAACTTACTGAGTTACTTGCCAGTTCTTCTCAGTACAAGGTACATTGTAGAGATTGAGTTGGCTTTTTGATGGTGTAAAAATTATGTAAGTAAATAACTGCTATCCGCTAACAATATAAGTTAAGTATTAATATTATTGGTCGCCCAGACCGTTTTTACATATATTACATAAAATATTATTCATATATAAAATATTATTGTATAAACAATGTGACGCATTATACACTTTTTATATTTCAGGACTCCTTTATATAAACTTTAATTACTTATACTAAATATCACACTCACGTTTTCTCTTTACATCTATATAATATACTAGCTGTGCTCGCGACTTCGTCCGCGTGGAATAGTGACTTTCGGCAGCATTTTTAATTTTTTAGGCTCTTTTCCGTTTTTGCAACATTTTTCACTGATGCTTCGCTCCTATTGGTCGCAGCGTGATGTTATATAGCCTAAAGCCTTCCTCGATAAATGGACTATCCAACACAAAAAGAATTATTCAATTCGAACCAGTAGTTCCTGAGATTAGCGCGTTCAAACAAACAAACAAACTCTTCAGCTTTATAATATTAGTGTAGATAAAAAAATCAATTGCTGTCCGTTACTCGGGCTAAAACTCGATTTTGATTTTGAAATATTTGTGGAGGTTCAGGGAAGGTTTAAACGGTGAGAAACATAAATAATAAGTAACGGAAAATACTAAAAACGACAATTTAATTTTCCAATACAAAATTATTTGTTTATTTCGTTGTCATGGAAACTTTCAAAGCTATACGTACAACAAAATGTTCCTAGCTGTGAAACATTTGATGTCTTTTGTCACTTGGTTGGTTGTCAAATATTTATAGGTGTGTATTGTGTATGTTTCATAGCTGTATGAGGTCCGATCTCTTTGGTCTGTTTTGTTGGAATACAAAATAGTTCTGTTTCAGAAATAAAAATGTGTAAAAGTGTCAGTTGACTGTCGTAAAAAGAAATCATCATCATCATCATCATCATCATCATCATCATCATCATCAGCTCATAAAGTCCCCACTGCTAGGCACGAGCCTTCCCTATGGATGGATAGGGAGAACGGGCCATAAACCACCACGCGGGCCCAGTGCGGATTGGTGGTTGTTAACAACTACTAATGCAGCCGAAAAAAGAAAATAAAATTTGAAGACGATTATTAAAATCTATCATCAGTTTGTCAGTGCGCGAAAACTTTATTTACTGTATTACTGTTAATGTTTTAAAATGCCAAGGAGAAGAGGACCTGACTTGAGTCGCGATGTCAATCAAAATTTAATGTGTGACGAGCTAACTCACGTGCAAACCGCACTGACAACCAGCGAGAGACAGATAATGATAACATTCGTTTGTATGGCAGAATTGCGTTTCACAGTGAATAATAATGAACTAGATAGGCTTAGAATGGAACGAGTTCGGGCACACCAAACACAACAACAGCGAGCACGAGTGCACGACACAATGAAATAGAGCGATTCCGCAGACGCAGTGTTCCTGTAAACCTGGAACGAGTAGCATTCCACGACAACTATTTGTCAAAATTGTAAAGCGTTAAAATACAGCGGTGAATCTACTAGATTACCTATTTTGTGTTGGTGGTAAAGTAAAATTGCCACAATTAATAATTTATCAAAAACAATAATTATGGTTAACTACCTTGAAAGTGGCCATGAAATTTTCCTGTATGCGTTGCGCCAAACGACGTCATTGGAAAGCAATTGTTATATTTTTGGATGTTGGCCATATTAAAAAAACAAAAAAAAAATGAAATGTTTAGAGTAATTTCCCACCCCATCCGATAATGTTTAAGTTTTGACCATATTTTCACCAATACATGTAGGTGATACGAAGTTCACCGGGTCATCTAGTATAAATATAAAGATTATGTTATGGATATACAAGGTGATTCTTGTAAGGTGTCAAGCCGACGATGCCCGATGACACAGGGGACTACCATACCTATATATTGAACCCCCATGTATTTTCAGCGATTTTCGTTATTTACGAGCTATATTTTTTTAAATCTTTTTTAAGTATTGTATGACGAAGTGACTTAAGTTTTTTTTTTGGGTAGACATTTCTCTGCGTAAGAATCTAAACTTCCATAATAAAATAAAAAAGGGTACTTGATAGGGTATTATTTATATAAAGGGTATACCTCACAAAAATACTTATATAAAGATAGGTATGGTAGTCCTCTATCACCACGCGTCGGCTTGACACCTTACAAGAAACACCCTGTATATATAATTTGAAACAAAGGAGAATGGCCAAAAAAAACCCAGGCCCGGCGCAAAAGTTTCATACCTCAGATTTTTTATTGAAATTAGTATACTTATTATCAATTGTCATCATTGCTGAATTTACTGGCTAACATGCTTTTTTTGTCCATTAAACATGCGTAGGCGCTGAAGGTATAAAATTTTCTATTTCAAAGCTGTCAATAATGGTCATTATTTCTTATGATTAATTATCAAATTAGGTAAGCCTGCAGACACAGTTAAAGTAACTAGGTATTATACATAATAATATAGTACTGAAAACTTTTTGTTTAGTCTGTCGTCGTTTTCCTTTGTTGTGGTGCAATATAATATTGGTTCTATCGGTTACTACGCTTTATTATTTTATTTATACACATATGTTAGTACTAAATGCAGTATTTTTAACTTTCTACAACCTTTCTATATAATAATCTTAGTAAATAATGTCAATTATTGACGGATAAAAAAACATTAGGCCTTGAGCGTCTACGCAGCTTTAACGGGCAAAAGAAGCATGTTAGCCACTGGATTCGGCAAATATGACAACTGATAATAACTATACTAAGTTTAATCTAAAATCTGAGATATAAAACTTTTGCGCCGGGGTTGCCTGGGTTGCCTGGGTTTTTTGAGGCCATGGCCATTCTCTTTTTGTTGAAAAAATTTTCACAAACAAAATTCAAAACCGCACCCTGAAAAAAAATACATATAGGTATATAAGGTTTGTCAATAAGTCTTGGCGGGAAAGTGAAGAGTTATGTGGGCGGTTTAGTTCTATTTCTAAAATTTGTTGATAATTAGTCGTTAATTGTTCGTGAACGTGCATGAGTGTCGGCAAATAAATAAAAAACAGGGCAAAGACAGTTTTCAAATTCTCTCAAGAAGTCCGCTGTGAGGTATTAGTGAAGCCCCACATCTTTACTGAGATACTTAAGGGGTTGATACTCAATATCATTTCTCACTTCTCATTACTATTAGCATTCATCATCATCATAATTATATTAACAAACAAAAAAATATCTATATAAATAACTTATAAGAAAACAACTTTGACACTGGCTAAAAGTGCAAACCGCACGAAGCCATCAACTAAAAAAAAATAAACCATAGTGTACCGACCTGTTCGACGGCGCGGTCGAAGTCGAGCCCGGCGTCGGGCCCCGAGCACACGTGCACGGCGCCCGCCGCCGCCGCCGCCGCCGCGCTCGTGTCGCGCACGTTGCAGTACACCGACCACAGGCACTGCGGCACACAACCGATGTTAAGTTATTACAAATCTCCACTCTGCGAGAATAGGTATCGTTCGGACGGCCGGCGCATCGCATTTTGTAGTAATTTTGCAGTTGTATTTATCGTTTTCATCGAAATAGGATAATAAATTCATGCTTAAAATTTATAAAATCTTAATTCCTCATGAAGTAACAATTATTCTGGTATAAATTTTGCTCAATAATATTAACGTAAATAGGAGAAATTCACAGATAACTTAAAGCGATTTTCGAAGGTTTTTGGTTTAGAATAAGATTTTTTTTCTTCACCTTGTATAGTCGACCATGAAATTGCTTTATCACTTTTGACAAAAACTTCCATTACAATAAAATGTCGCTAAGGCTTGACTTGACAATGGTCAATGATGACAACGTATCCGTCACTTGGTCGTTTAAACAAAAATAGAACTTGTAGTTTTATTAGATGCAAACAAAATTCACTTCTAAGGTGGTAAAGCAATTTCATTGTCGACTATACTATCGAGAGAGTTCTATTCATCGTTCTGTCATTGTTACAAAGTTATAATAAAATGGTAAAAAAAACACGTGCCTACACGCACAAATCTGTGCCGGCAATACAACGAGGCGCAGGGCAGGGCAGACACATGTCTGCGTCGCCCGTGCCTGCGCCGCAGCGTACGCAGCTCTCGACACGACCATGCATTACAAAATTTGCTCTGCTCTGCTCTACGCTGCGCGGAGCTGCGTCGCCTGCGTCTCAGCATACGCTTAGCCTAAACGCTACCGACTACTACGGGAGCGCGCTCACACGTACAGGGTGCATAGTGTGAGTTTTGTTTTCTATTCGTTTTCATTCGATTACGTTTACGAAAACGAAAATTAGTATGGCATTGAAGCAGCGCCTCCTGTCGACATACGAGAAGAGTTAACATTTTGCCATACAAAGTTCTCGTTTTCGTTAAGGTGATCGAATGGCGAATGAAACTCGCACTTGGCACCCTGGAGCAAGGAGCTTGATACCGGTACCAAAAAAACCGGTAAGTACCTTTAAATAGCGGTATATTGATACCGTTATTTCAAGTTCAAATACCGGTATTCGTTATGTTACCGATACAGATGTATCGTGATGAAAAATAAATCAAATCATTTATTATTTCGTTATCACAGGTAATAATACAGGTTGTTGTACGCTTTAGTTAGATAGTGCCTCCATGATACATCTTACAGCCTACCGGTATTTACCGGTATTTTTGGTACCGGTATCAAGCCCTGGCGCCACCCCGGACTCGATAACTATTCTCTTTCGCTCGCACTTATGTAAACGCCTATTTGCTCTCGGTATTAGAACACCCACATTATACCGATATCAAATGGTCAATACCTGTATAATCGATACCGGTACCAACTCGAGTATCGGTACTATATCAAGTTGATTGGAGCAACGGTATATTAATACCGGTACCAACTAAAGTACATGTACTATACCAAGGTCTGCAATACCGGTATCTGAAAATACCGGTATTCCAAACCCTGCCCTGGAGTCGAGTCGAGTCTTTAAGATTACACATATGTGCGCTCATTTACTCGAGTCGAGGCAGAGTCGAGGTGAGGGCGCGGCGCAACGCCGCTGCCATTTTATTTCGGATTTAGCTGCGTTTAGAAAAGAAAGCATAGGTAGTTGCCCGCACCTCAACGGAGCCGCGACTTCGCGGTGAGCGCGCTCCCTAAGGCTACTTAGGGCTGATCTTTCAATCGTCGTCAATAGGATTGCTTTATTTGCCTCGCCTCGCTAAGTCGGTGTAAAATATAGTTATCCTATTGGTGTATTTGTTTTCGCACACCGCTTAGCTACCTCGCACTGCTCTGGTGGAAACATCCTCTAAAACTAAGTTACACTTGCTCTATGTATTGCTACTCTCGGATCGAGTGATCGAGGTTTTTAGCGCCTTTAAACATTTCAAGGTCGCATACAAACTTCAATGTTCCAACTTTTTAAACCAATAAGCCAATGTAAAAGAAACTTTCTAGGATTAAAGATAAGGCCTATAACGCATTATCCGGCCTGCCGCAATACGACGCACCCTTGTAGCAGAGCGCATTCTATTTTCATATGAAACCGTATTATTCAAACGCACTACATGCGGCCAGCCGTTTACCGTCTAGCAGGCACAACTGCGTGCCGAATGCCGCTGGCCTAATACAAAGATCTAAGTAGTTAATAGAAAACATTTTTTTTTAAGTTTAATCTATTTCAGTTGAACAAAGACCATGAAAAGATTTAAATACTTAAAAATAGAGCCAACCTTAGGTTTGTCCGTAGCCGCCGTCTGGTCGCCGCCCGACATGTCGAACACCCGCTCAGCGTACGGCTTGAGGTCGGTCTCCGCGTCCTTCACCTTTTTCGTTATGAAGTACACCACAACTGAAAAGAAATTAGCAATTTTAAATTTAAGAATAAAAAGCTTTCGTGATACATATCCGTTTGTGACATTGTAAAATTGCTACGCTGTATTCTGTTTGTGTACCGAATAAATTAAACTAACAAAACAAAAACAGGTTTACACTGACTATATGGTTCTAGTAGTTACACCACCATCTTCAGATAGTTTCCGGGTTTACAGTTCGACTGCAAACGTAGTTATTATTATTTCACCTGGCTAGTTAACATATATTTTATTTAACCCCCTTACAAATAAACAAAGAATAAGTTTCGAATAGTTATTCCATGTTGTGTTCCTGTCATGTAACGTCATTTCATGTAGGACTATAGGACTATTCGGACCTTATTGTTTGTTTATTTCATAGTTGCATTGTGTTCCGACACTTAGAAAAAAAAATTGTCAGATCCTCAGTAGTTGAGGATTATGGGTAAGGTGTGCACCACATACAGCCATATCGTCCTGGTTTTGATGCAAACAAATTGTAGTTGAAATTAAAAACTTAAAGCTAGGCGAAGACGCATTGGAATAGAGTAAGAGCGTCGGAGCGTTTGCGCCCCGTACCATAAGAAAAACTGTTTCTTTTTCCTTTCCAATTAAAACTAGAAATAAGTTTTAAAAAATAAACTAGCATATAGAAGTATGTGTTAAGACTAATCTACTAAGAAAATTTATATGCTTAAATCGGTCTGGTTTGCCTGTAGAATGCAAATCTGTTTTAAAAGAGGTTACTTTGATATTTTTTTCTCTGTTATAAAAGTTGACAAATCGTGTTTCTGCAACTAGCAAAATGAAGTCAATTAAATGAAAAATCATGTCATTAAATATCACTATCATATGTTTTGTAATTGTTGGGAAAAATCAAGATCCCGCCACGTAAATTTCCAATGCGTCGCCTTAACGCAACGGACGCCCTTAGTTCATATACGGTGGTAGTAGAAGGCAGCTCCGAATAATCAGTTGACCTAAGGCCTTCACTCTTGGATGATACAATACGACGTGTCATCTTGCGATAAAAACCGGGACCAAAGATCTAAATTAGAAACTTGAGATATATTTTTTTACTAATATTTTACTCAAAGCGGGTGGCAGTTTTAGTTTGTTCAAGTGTTACATCGTTTGCGATACAAATACAGCATCGATCGAATACGAAAACAACATTAGTTTTAAAACCATGTAGAAAAAGTAGATAGGATAATACGATAACTAAAGACAAAAAAAGATCCATCAATATAACCACTTTTCTTAAAGAAACCTATAATTACCTAGCCTATTCCGCTATGAGTCATGTGTAAGTAGTAACCCCACAAAAAGACGTTCAATAAAAAACCTACTGTAGAGGCGAGTGCACGATTCCACAAAAACTGGAGAAAAAACGTTAAACGAGCGCGAATGCCCTGGCCGGTAGCTATAGACACGACTGACGACGCGACTCCGCTACAGGAAACCAATTTAAACTAAGCTACAAAGACACACTACTTAATGGAACTATATTAAAAAAGGAGTGTTTTTAATAACACAGCAGTGATAACAACACAGACAAGAAAACTTTGATAAGATGGTGGTAGCTATAAATAGCTGTCCGTGTAGCTATTGAAAATCAAAACCAGAACCTCTTAGAACTGCTAGCTAGACCACTGAGATGACATATAACATTCAGCACATTTTAATCAAGCTAACGGTATTATTTGCTTAGAAAATTTTGATAATACTATTTAGATGTATCGAGTCTCGGGTTGTATGTCGCGGACTCGAGAAAATAAAACTCGGAAAAAGTCCCGGGACTTTTCGTGTCTCGAAGTCTAAACTCTAGGCAGGATTCAGTCGCGGGCCCAACTTCCAACACCGTCTCATTATTATCATGGTCCGTGAGAAGATGAAAGCGGAGGGAGCAACGTTTTGGAAGTACTGACTGATCTATAAAAATATAGAAAAAAAGTAACTTACAAAGTCCTTTGGGGCAGGATCCAGTAGCGGGCCCAACTTCTAGCACCGTCACAGTATTGTCATCATCCGCGAGGGGTGGGAAGCGGAGCAGCGTCAGCGGTTCCTTCTCGCTTTTCATTATCGAGCCATTTGTAATGAAGACTGCTTTGGAGATATCGCAGCTCTCAGCAGGTTCGGGGGAGAGCATCTCTTTGGGGCACTCGTTGATGCCGATCACCAGGTGGTCGCAGTTCAGGGTCTTGGACTTGCTGTCGATGGTGACTATGGTCTTGCCCTCGTCCACCGTTTTGATGGCGACTTTGTCGATGGGCCGATTCAGGCAGTACACCCCGCCGAACACTGCGCACAGTCTAAAAACATATTTTGTTTCATAAGTTGTGGATAGACATTATGGATGGATGGACTTCCTAAAACATCCCCCATTAAACGAGCTGTGTAGAAGGAACTAGAGCAGGGATGGGCAAATAGATTTAGAGATGGGCCATGTAGAATAATTATAACGTTTCTAAGGGCCAAGGAGCATTTATTCTAAGACAAATAAATAACAAAAATAATCAAGTACACATTTGAAAAAGATTTCAAGTAGGTATTTTAATAAATTTATTGTTTATTTGCCAGATCGAATCTTGTTGCGGGCCGGACTTGGCCCACGGGCCGCCATTTCCCCGTCCTTGAACCAGCGGGTCGGCAAGGTGAGGACGGTTAGTGAGGGACAATCGTGCTCCACAAGCTGTCTTCGCATCTGAACTTTGTTCTGCTAATATCTCTAACAGGTGGAGCAAAGACATTTGCCAACTTATTTTTAAAAAAATATTTTTATAACGACAGACGACGTATCCTCAATTGAGCGTCCAACTTATTTAATAATTATTTAATATATATAATATTGACTTGACGACCTTCTAGTAAGAGTGTAAAAAAATTTGTTATTATTTTTATTAATATCTAAAAATGTGTAGCTTTTAATATTTCATGTTGTAACTTTTTATCTGGTTAATTAGATATCATAGCATGTTAACGTGTAATTTTTATAGTGCTGTGTATTCACGCTTTTGGGATGCATTCCTGCTCACATCCTTGTTTTTATTATTGTTCTTAGTTTAGTTAGAATGTATCCTGTTGTGTATACTATAGTAAAAAAAAAAAAAAAAAAAACTCAGTTCAGATGGTAATAGCTAGCCATATACGGACCTACCACCAACCAAATTGATAACAACAATATGTTCGCTGAGAATCGAGCCTTGACGTTAAGGTTGAGACCGATGATCTAACCACTAGGCCACAGAGGCGGTTAAAAAAGTCTTTGCTACTTAATACACAATATCAGAAGGTTCGATACCCTCGAGTCTCTAGTCTATGCGTCTTCATAGTAATGTCGCTACTGACTTCTTAACTTGGGATTGGAAAGATGCATGTTATTTTGTTTTGCTTCAAAAACATATTTGCTATATAAATAAAATTTAAAACTATACTTTACGTGTTCTTTTTGAACTGTTGATGTCAAATAATAAACAAATACTGCGTGCATGTTATTATTGTGAATGTAATCAAATCCAAACAAGAAGCTCTTTAATTTAACCTCATTGCGATATCACATTATATAAAAAATAATGATAACAATTAAGAGTAAATTTAAAAAAGTTAAATATCAAAACTTTAGAACGTGTGGCATGCAACATTAGAAAGTGTCTTCATTTTTGTTGGTGTTGGTCAAGTTGATGCACATTAAGGTCATTGTACTGTGCCGACAGATATCACTTTCATGATGCAATTTTTGCACAATTTGAAATTCTAAGTAAGACTTCGAAATTAAATGTATGTATCATGGTCGGCCGCGCAAACGTTTGCGGGATGCTCTCGATGCCTTTGCGGGAAGATGGTGGAAAGCCGCCAAGGAAAAATGTGGAAGGGGAGGTCTTTGCCCAGCAGTGGGACAAAAGTGAGAAAAAAATTGCGGGCGGGAGATGGATGAGGATAGCGCAGGACCGTTCGTACCATGCGGGAGAAGTGGCCTATGCCCTGCAATGGACGGAAATGGCTTGAAGATGATGATGATGTAATAAAAAAAATTGTTGCTGGAAACTGGATTTTTAATATTAGTTTTATTATTTTATGTAAAAATGTTGAAATTTTTTTGTTCTCATATAAAAATGAAATGAAATTAAAATTGAATGGAGCAAACGTAGATAACTTTAAATGTAAAAAATCGGGTTTACGTCCCCATATAGCTCCATTGGACTACTGAAAAACAAGAGCATTTGCTTTTCTGGATGGGAAAACAGAACTATTACACTGTGTTAATAGCGCATTAATAATAATGTTTACAAAAACTTCTTTAAACGGCCGTAGTTAAGTCACGTGTCGCCGCCGAGTGCCATAATCATTATTCGTAGCGGTATATTAGCCATGCACACAAATCATAATTAAGTTTAAAATGTTATGGTTTCATAATTCATAAAGTTTCACACCAATACTGTAATTGGCAGATTAATAGGTGTTGGGGTACAATTATCATAATAAAAAGTTTTAAATGTTTTTTGTGATGTGATCCATCTATCTTTACTTAAGGCATAGTAACACAAGTCATAAAGCAGCATTACGAAACCCGAAATTATATTGACAAGATGGTAAATTTCATTTATAATTATTTTTGTACTTTTTTTAAAAACACTTTGTACTTTTTGGCTTGGAGTCCCATCTAAAGCACTTAAAAGCATAGCATAGCAAGTGTGATATGCTATGCTTTTAAGTTCTAATCTAAAATGATCTATGCTAGTTCTAAGTAGTCATTTTTTAAGTTCTAAGCATAGCATTGTGAATGCAAAAACAATAAGAGCTGATTTTTCAATCGTCTGTTAAAGTTATTCATTGAATAATTTTGACATATTGACAGATTCTCTTTAGAAAATATATCACAATGACACTGTTATTCGTTGGATAAAACTTATTACCTGGGAAAGCAAAAATCAGGCCTAAGACAGATAGATTATATACCTACATACCCACTTTTGACAAAGAAACAAGGTATTGATGCCTCTTGTCTATTCACAAAGGGTGTAAATGACATTTCTAATGAGGACAATAAACATTGATAAACTTCATAAACAACAAAGGCAGACTCTGTTCTTCCAGACAACTTTTCTTTGTGGACAAAGAATGAAATTCGTGGCAAGGCAAAAAAAAGCGAGCATCAAATAAAAAAGTAGCATGTTAGGTTATAATTAATTGAGTAAACTATTATTATATTTACTAGCTGACCGGCGGACTTCGTACCGCTTTGAAAGTTTCCATGACAACAAAACAAAAAAATCATTCGTCCGCTTAAGAACACCCGTATCCCATGACATCCCTATAACAGCGCCACCTACCGAGTCCAATTGTAAATCTAAACCATTCTCGAATCCACTTGAACACACACAGAAAATTTCATCTAAATCGGTCCTGCCGTTTAGAAGGAGTTCAATAACATACACACGCACAAAAGATTTATATAAGGAGACTGAAAAAAAATGTCAAAAACGACAAGGGTTGGTCAAGTCAAGCTTTTTAAAAATAAAAGTGGCCAAAAAAAAAAAGTGTTTTTTTTTTTCAATTTTAATTTAATAAATAGGTACATAACGCATCTAGTACATTTAAATTAAGTTATTCGTTAGGTATCAAATTTATTTTAAAGCGAACTAAAAAAATAATAGAAAACTAATAAAAAATAACGATTATTTACTGACTGAGAGACTGGGGCGGCCGTCGACCCGCCGCGTCATAGCGCCAGCCAGCTGAGAGAGATAAATGCCTACGCCTACGTTACATACAGTCTGGCTGGAATGAGTGAGAACCCATTTATTTTCCCTTTACAACTGAATTGAAACTCTAACGACTATCGATAACATCTACTTACCTATGTTATGATATGTGTGTTATGAGCGCAATTCCAATTCTTATCTACGTATTACAAAATAAGTCTAACACACTAGAAGTTACAACTATCTTTCCTTTACAAATTAAATATCAAATGTAGGTAACATCTAAAGTACGACCAACGACCGAACTGCCATGTAGATATTGCAAAATAAGTCAGTCACACAATTCACACATCAAAAGAAGTTACTACCTACTATCTTTCCTTACAAATGAATGATGAAATGTAGATAGGTACCTAAAGTACGACTAACGACCGAACTTCTATGTAGGTAAGTAAGTAGTAAGTAAACAGCGTACAATTGTCCCACTGCTGGGCAAAGGCCTCCGTCATTGATATCAAGTCATCGCTACATTTGATGGGTTATGGCTTTATCACCACGCTTGCCAAGTGCGGGTTGGTGATCACAAACCCGGGCTATGCATCGAAAAATCCGAATTACATTTTGCCCGACCTGGGAATTGAACCCGGGACCTTCGGGTATAGGGCCGAGCGCTCTGCCACTCGGCCACCGAGGCTATGTAGGTATTGCAAAATAAGTCAATCACATAAATTACACATTAAAAGAAGTTTCATTCATTACAAATCAAAGATCAAATGTAGGTATCTAAAGGGCAACGGCCGGTCGATGACAAAGTACCTATTACCTATGCGTTATTATTATTCTAAGTACCTATGTTATGTTGTTGTTAAAAGCATTATTTTATTATTCAGTCTTACCTAATAAGCCTAAAGTAATAAGTAATAACATAACACTAAATTAAATAAACAAATGAATGTCTCGCATTAAAGGCAAAGTTAAACATCTGCTTAACGAATAGGTGTAGGTAGGTACTTACATGGTGATAAAGAGCATTCCAGTTTATGTCATCCGCGTACAGCAAAGGTTATGATAAGCTTTCCATCACACTTAACAGGTTTTGGACTGTCAAACTAATGTAATAATAACAAAATAAAAGTCAACCTTTGGTATAATTACGTAACTAAATAAAAATTAATTAAGGGAGCTAGAATAACTTATTTATTATTATCGACGCATCGTTTTTATTATTACCGACACTAATTCAGCTTTTTATAAGTTCATCACCTATTTTACCTACAAGTCTTATAATACATTTTACACCCACTGCATTGCTTGGTACCTAATCATAATTTGTCACTGCACTGATTATTACCTTACTCAGCTTAGAACACTAATCTATTACTACATTAATTAACTAATACGTAAATAGCATCTCTAAGAACTGTTGGTTCGTAATCCAAGGCATTTTTACGCACGCGCAACGCGATAGCTCAAGATGCACAAGTAGACTGCGACAAAAATCCTTGCGTGCAGCCGTGTGAAGGTCGTGTGATTAGGGTTGGAACGCACGAGAAGTAAATTAAAACCATTAGACCATACAAGATATTGACATGTCAAAACTTTTGTCTTTTGTTGATTACAAACTCTTTCACAATTGCAAACATACGAATAGGCTTAACTTAACTTAAATAATTAAGCTATCGTCAAAACTTGCATAATAAGCGAATTTACAATAAGAAAATTTGACGACCTCCGTGGTCAAGTGGTTAGCACTCCGGTTCTGGCGTCGCCACCTTTAAGGTCCTGGGTTCAATTCCCGGTCATGACAATTTTAGAAATAACTGTTTTTAAATTTATTTTGGGTCTGGCCCTTTTACAAGTATGTTTATCCGTTATCTAGTTTAACCATTAAAACAAGTTTCTAAAGGAGCTTAACTTGTGCTAGCTATAACTTGTAACCAAAAACTTTTAATGTCAAGCACTTGTATTGACTATAGTTTTATGGCATTTGTTGGTTTTTTATCATCATAAAAATATCAAAAATGTTTACTCGTTAAAGTTTAAAAGGAAGAAAGTAACGACTGTGAGACTAGTTGTTTTGGTAAGCATCACGTGATTTCAAAATTATTTATAAATCATTAAAAAATTTGGTCATTTATTTGGATATTACATTACATAGGTACTCAAGCAATTAATACATTTTCGCTTCACCGTTCCTTTGAAATAAAACACATTTATGAATTAGAAACAACGTTATTACGGTCGTTTACCACAAATTCTTATCTTATTAACTTTAAGATATTGAAACTTCAAATAAAGTTGAATAGGTACCTCATGTAGAAATTGAACCCACATCGTTTTCAATGCGGGCGGCTGCGTTGACCACTCTGTCTAAGGCTAAATTCGATGAAGAATTGAAATATTTATGAAATAATCGTAATAATTCATATCGAAAAAGCGCTGCTCATAGTTAGGGGCAGCCCTGAAGCGGCTAAAGTGATTGGTCGTCGCAAACCCTAATCACACGACCTTCACACGGCTGCACGCAAGGATTTTTGTCGCAGTCTACTTGTGCATCTTGAGCTATCGCGTTGCGCGTGCGTAAAAATGCCTTGGATTACGAACCAACAGTTCTTAGAGATGCTATTTACGTATTAGTTAATTAATGTAGTAATAGATTAGTGTTCTAAGCTGAGTAAGGTAATAATCAGTGCAGTGACAAATTATGATTAGGTACCAAGCAATGCAGTGGGTGTAAAATGTATTATAAGACTTGTAGGTAAAATAGGTGATGAACTTGTAAACAAGCTGAATTAGTGTCGGTAATAATAAAAACGATGCGTCGATAATAATAAATAAGTTATTCTAGCTCCCTTAATTAATTTTAATTTAGTTACGTAATTATACCAAAGGTTGACTTTTATTTTGTTATTATTACATTAGTTTGACAGTCCAAAACCTGTTAAGTGTGATGGAAAGCTTATCATAGCCTTTGCTGTACGCGGATGACATAAACTGGAATGCTCTTTATCACCATGTAAGTACCTACCTACACCTATTCGTTAAGCAGATGTTTAACTTTGCCTTTAATGCGAGACATTCATTTGTTTATTTAATTTAGTGTTATGTTATTACTTATTACTTTAGGCTAATAAGCCTTATTAAAAAAAATTAAAAAGCATTATTTTATTATTCAGTCTTACCTAATAAGGTAAGACTGAATAATAAAATAATGCTTTTAACAACAACATAACATAGGTACTTAGAATAATAATAACGCATAGGTAATAGGTACTTGATCATCGACCGGCCGTTGCCCTTTAGATACCTACATTTGATCTTTGATTTGTAATGAGAATGAAACTTCTTTTAATGTGTAATTTATGTGATTGACTTATTTTGCAATACCTACATAGCCTCGGTGGCCGAGTGGCAGAGCGCTCGGCCCTATACCCGAAGGTCCCGGGTTCAATTCCCAGGTCGGGCAAAATGTAATTCGGATTTTTCGATGCATAGCCCGGGTTTGTGATCACCAACCCGCACTTGGCAAGCGTGGTGATAAAGCTATAACCCATCAAATGTAGCGATGACTTGATATCAATGACGGAGGCCTTTGCCCAGCAGTGGGACAATTGTACGCTGTTTACTTACTACTTACTTACCTACATAGAAGTTCGGTCGTTAGTCGTACTTTAGGTACCTATCTACATTTCATCATTCATTTGTAAGGAAAGATAGTAGGTAGTAACTTCTTTTGATGTGTGAATTGTGTGATTGACTTATTTTGCAATACCTACATGGCAGTTCGGTCGTTGGTCGTACTTTAGATGTTACCTACATTTGATATTTAATTTGTAAAGGAAAGATAGTTGTAACTTCTATTCATGTGTGTTAGACTTATTTTGTAATACGTAGATAAGAATTGGAATTGCGCTCATAACACACATATCATAACATAGGTAAGTAGATGTTATCGATAGTCGTTAGAGTTTCAATTCAGTTGTAAAGGGAAAATAAATGGGGTCTCACTCATTCCAGCCAGACTGTATGTAACGTAGGCGTAGGCATTTATCTCTCTCAGCTGGCTGGCGCTATGACGCGGCGGGTCGACGGCCGCCCCAGTCTCTCAGTCAGTAAATAATCGTTATTTTTTATTAGTTTTCTATTATTTTTTTAGTTCGCTTTAAAATAAATTTGATACCTAACGAATAACTTAATTTAAATGTACTAGATGCGTTATGTACCTATTTATTAAATTAAAATTGAAAAAAAAAAACACTTTTTTTTTTGGCCACTTTTATTTTTAAAAAGCTTGACTTGACCAACCCTTGTCGTTTTTGACATTTTTTTTCAGTCTCCTTATATATCCTACTAATATTATAAACGCGAAAGTTTGTAAGTATGGATGGATGTTTGTTACTCTTTCACATAAGAACACAAATGGATTTGGATGAAATTCGGCATACAGATAGTTTATAACCTGGATTAACACATAGGATACTTTTTATCCCGATATTCCCATGGGAACGGGAACCACGCGGGTGAAACCGCGAGCGGCAACTAGTTTAAAGATATATTAGATCGCCTAACACTGGTACAACGCCTCGGTGGCCGAGTGGCATACCGCTCGGCACGATATCCGAATGTCAAATCCCAAGTCGGGCAAAGTGTGTTTCGGATTTTTCGATGCATAGCCCGGGTTTGTGATCACCAACCCACATTTGGTGTAGCAAGCGTGGTGATTACGCCATTACCCATCAATTGTAGTGATAACTTAATTTGAATGATGGAGGCCTTTGCCCAGCAGTGGGACAGTTATAGGCTATTTACTTACTTACTATATATTAGGTAATAATTATTTATTTATTTATTTATTTATTTTACTTATTAATTATTATTTTAATTCTTTATGATAAAATTACCTGCAGAAGCATTGTGGCAGCTCCCCGCTGCCATACATGGGCCACAGGAACGGTGTGTTGCCATAACGGCCGAGGCTCATGAGGAACTTCTTGCACTCGCGCACGCCCTCCAGGCACGGCATCAGGTTGGTGCCGCCCGCGATCGCGTACAGCACGTAGTGGATCAGATTGGGAGTCAGGCCTTTGTGCTCTAAGTACTCCTTGAATGTCTTGTTGTTCCAGTCTAAAGAAACCAATTAGGTATATTAAAAATAAACATGAATCGTTTGTAGTAGACGCTAAGGCTTTTGATTGAGCGCCTAATGGCCTTTATTTTAGCTGATGAACTGGAAGATAGACCTAAGTCTCAGAACTTAACCACGCCCACAACAGAAAACCATGTTTATGGCACTTTCAGCCTTACTGCAGCAGTAATGAATTAAGCAATGTCGTTCCTTAAACATCTAGTTACTATAAAGGCTTTCTGCAGCCCAATAACAAAATCTCGGAAAAAAAAACATGACTGTAGTCAGATTAACAAATACGAAATTTTACTAACAAAACCTTAACAATGTCATATTAAATCACAAAGAGATAACTAACACACCAGTAACCAGTAAGTCAGGCGGCTATCAATCCTTATTTCAGTAACGGAATACCAAATGTTAAAAGTTATTCTCCTGCCATCCACACTTTTGCCTTTTAATAAATAAATAAGACTTGAGGCCGTTATAGCTTGCGTACTTACCCTTAAACTCATTATCCATCTCCTCCTCATTGTAGCCCACTATGGAGGTGAGCATCTTCATGAGCATGCGCTTCTCGATGATGCTGACCGCCTCGGTGGCGAACACATCGGCGCGGGAGCAGGGCACCGGCATCAGCCGGTCGTTGAGCCACGTGAGCACGCGCGTCACGCACCGGAACTCGGCGTAGCGCGCGATATTGGATGATATTAGCAGTTCCACCAGTGGGCCGCGGGAAAACAGCAGCTGGACAAAGTTGGTTGGTGGTTGGTTGGTTTATTATCACTAATAAAATTGCTTCAGAGATTGAGAAATTTAAACAGAAATAGAAATAAGTGAGCATATTAAGTTTTTTATTGTTTCGTCTTTTGACAAACAATGTACTTGTTTATTCAATAGTAGAATCGGACCCGGACAGACAATGATGCCAAATAATTAAAAATGTATTAGTAATCATTGTTTTTTCCTTCCAGCTTAGGCCTTCCTTAAAGTCACACAAGCATCACTGTTCCTTGCCATTTAGGTCCATATAACACCTGCTATTTATTTGAACTGTTCTTCCCACCTTTTTCTTGATCTACCCATAACAGCAGCAGTGAACATATGCATGTAAATTACTCTAACAAAATTAATTTACTATAAAGCTTTACCTTAGGTGTCATATCAATATTGAATTTCCTATATTCAGTGGTAAAGTTGGCCTGACTCCATACTTTCTTTTGGGGTTCAGATTTGCTATCTTCAGTCTTGCTCTCATCATTTCCTTCTTTCTTTTCCTCCTCTTGAGGAGAATCCCTAATAAAACATAAGGAAACAATAATACACTTTTCAATTCTATAATATATTTTACAACTTTTATATTGTTTATTCCACTATAGCATATCTAACCTTTTTTATTTACCCTGTGAACTAAAATGTTCACTATTGTGAGCTAGCCAGGCAGATTTAGAATGAACCTGGTTGTAACCAACCAGACTGAAAGGCTATATGTAACACTTAAAGGAATTCAACACAATCCGCCTGGGTCTAAGATTGATGGTAGACCACTGGACCTCAGAGGCTATTACAATTAAACTTAATAGGGCAGATACACATAAAATAAAGTTTAATACAACTTTTAATTTAAAACACAAAAACCAACTAATATTATTAGCAATCTGTGTAGGGTTAATTGTGATACTCACTTTTCAATGTACCATTTTTCAACCAAATTGTAAACTTGTAGTTGTCTTTTTTCATCAGAATTGACTTCTTTAATGAATTTTTGCATGCCATCAAAATTGTAAGAAGCCCATAATCCTCCATAATGGTCACTGGAGTCCAGATGGAGGACATTCTTTCCTATCCTACTGCATGCAGCAGCTACAATGGACTCCACCATACCTAAACAGTAATTGAAAATATCCTTTAAAATAATATTTAATTTCATATCTCTATTTATAAAAAAAATATGCATTTGGCTGCAGTAGAGCGGTCGCTCTAGGCGCCAGATGCCAAGGGGCACCAAAATGCTAAATGCTTGAGCTAAAGGCTTTGATGAATGAGTGATATATCCTGTTTCATCTTAATTCTCACTATACTACTACTACTAGCGCTGTTGCTGTTTGGCTGAATACTTATCATAAATAAATAAATCAATTATAAAACAAATAATTGTTTTGAGAAATAAATCTACTGACTCATTTGACTCAAAATACACAAGTTTTAAAACGAAACAAAATGTTTATTGAGATATTTAGCAAACTAGAAAAATTTATATTGAATTATTTTCTAATAAGATTTAACTACTACTACTTTACTAACTAAGATTTAACTTATATAAATAAATTTATGCCTACTAAAAAGATAGAATTTAATAACCATGGAGATTTAACACCTACCGTACCAAGACACCTAGACACAATAGAAAAACAATGCTAATGGACTCGATATTGAGTCATTGGGACGTGTGTGGATAAGGATGAATACCCTGCATAATATTAAATGACTCATACCTACTTTTTCATAATAGGGTACCAACCCTTTGTAAAAGTAAGTTTAAATGGTTGATTTAAAATGACTTATTAAATAAAAAAGACAAAACAAATATTAATGTACATAATACCTACTAAAGTTTACTAGGATAGGTTTGTTTAACATAAATTAGGTCATTTTAATTTTGTGTTGAGCAGTTAACATTAAATTTTATTAACATTATAAACAAAGGCTCTGTATTGATAACATTCAGACTGGAATTCTTTTCTTACATAGAGTTTGACTATCTCTGACCCAAACTGCTTAAAGTCAATAATATCAGCTCCTCTGTACCACAAAATGGTATGTAATTATATGACTAAGCTTCTTGGGCGTTTTTTGTGTACCGTAACACTATAATGTAAAACTTTTCAACATTATACATATCTATAAACTACATTATGTTATTGTTAAACGAGAATGTTAGAATACAGCATTGCTGACAAGGCAGTGAAAAGAGTAAGATCGATATGTAGGCTGCTATGGCCATCATAGCCGGTACAATTTTTAGTGAAATGTATGACTTACCAGTGCCTACGACGATCACCTGAAAATCAGTTGGTAAATCGTCGTCCATTTTCTTTTTCTATTATTCTCCAGGTAGTATATTAAATACGAAAATAATTTTTAGAAAATGAGCAGCAGCAAATTTTACTTTCTCGACAAGCGAATTGTCAATTTTTTACCTTTTTTCTGTTTATTTTATTCTCCTTTTAGGAAAAAGCAGAAGGGATCTGACTAATACAGCCTAATATTAAGTTCATTTGGATTAAAAATGAAATACGAAAAACCATTAAATATTATAATTAAATTAAACACTAACAAACAACTACTGTTCTGAGATATTATTCAAAAAAAGCAGATTTAGTAAACAAAACAAAACTGCAAAAACTTGGACTTCAAGGAAATATTATTTATGCTCTACTTGTAAGAAAATTTACTTTAACACTGACTAAATGTGCTAATCGCGCGAAGCCATCAAATAGGAATAAAAAACTAGTGCTCCAATCCAAGGTTATCATGCATAGCGCATAGCCTAACGCCCTCAGAATAATAACTAAAGCTATAGAAACCGGACTAAAATAGCAAAACAAATTCATCAGTTCGCACTATTTCAACTAATGAACCTAGGTGATGTATTGAAAAGAGATCGATTGTCCCTTTTCTTTCGTTATTTCGAATGTGTCACCAGATTTGTGAAACGAAACGTATGATGATGATGAATGATAATACAAATGAGAAGGGGGAAATGATATACCCCCCATCCCCTCGAGTATCTCAGTAAAGATGTGGGGCTTTACTAAGTTTTCATGCGGCAGACTTCTTGAGAGAATTTGAAAAGTACTGTTGCACCTTTTTGTTTCATTTGCCAACACTAATGCACACTCACGAACACTTAACGGATAATAATCTACCACTATTTCACATTAATATTCGACTATCACAAATAGAAAATAAAACATAACCGCAGACATGTCTCTTCACTTTCCCGCCAAATGGTCCGAACTTCTAGTTTTTTTTTCTTTAGTTGATGGCTTCGTGCGATTAGCACATTTAGCCAATGTCAAAGTAATTTTTCTTACAAGTAATAAATAAATAAACAATATTTCCTTCTTGTATAGATGATGATGAATGATAATAGAAATGAGAAGTTAGAAATGATATACCCTCCAACCCCTCGAGTATCTCAGTAAAGATGTGAGGCTTTACTAAGTCCTCACGGAATTCTTGAGAGAATTTGACAAGTGAAGTTGCACTGTTTTGTTCCATTTGCCAACACTCATGCGCACTTACGAACACTTAACGGTTAATAATCCACTACTATTTCACATTAATATTCGACCTAACACAAATTTTAGAAAATAAAACATAACCGTAGACATGTCTCTTCACTTTCCCGCCAAATGGTCCGAACTTCTATTTTTTTTTCCCACTCTATTCTAAACATTTTTTTAAATTTTCCTTAAAAAGAGAAAAGGAAGGATCTACCTATATAGCCTTCGCAGCCTTATCTTTAATTTTCAAATTATTGATGGTGATAAAGACGGACGTTGACTTTTTTTTGAGTGTGTCCTTTCAGGGAAAAAAATAATTCATCTGCAAAGATGAATCTGCATAGCCATCGGTTGCAATAACCGTTGGATAGATGGCGCACTGTGCCGCTATTAGCACCTCAGAACAATTAAGTAGTTATTATTCTGAAATTAGCACTCAAAAATTAAAAAAGCAGTGACAAAATTCAGCGCTTACTTCAGCCTTCCCGGTAGCATAGCGGCCAGTGCCGCCGCCCGGATTGCGGAAGACCCAGGTTCGATTCCTGGCTGGGTCGGGTAGGCGTTTAATTTTTTCACTGTATTTTATAAAATTCTACTAGAGTAACTAGGTACTTACCTATTTAGCTTGATAAGATAAACGATAACCATACCGGTGACAATAGCGATCAAGTCAAGAGGTTAAATAAACCCCTTCAAACGTAGTAGGCCTACTTGAATAAACACTGTGTAGGCTGGTCAATTTTATTTACATGTTGTGTGTTATAATAATATATAGGTCAATGATATTAACATTGATAAATAGGTATTTATTTCCATTCCATGTGCATTTTTTGCGAATTGCGAGAGGTAAGTCATGATCGGAAATGGATAGCACTACGTGTAGCCTAATGTAGGTAGGTACCTAATCATCTCAGCCAAAAGACGTCCACTGCTGGACAAAGGCCTCCCCCAAGGATATGAGGGGTATTTGCCGTAATCGCCACGCTTGGCAGGCGGGTTGGCGATCGCAGTAGGTTGAGGGTAACCTCAGAGAGATGCTGCTGCCCATCATCTGGAATGCTCCCTTAGTCGGCTTTTACGACACCCACGGGAAGAGATGGGGTGGTACAATTCTTTAACCCCGGCACTACACAGGGAGGACCTAATATTATTTTAGATTTTTTTAGAGGAGGGGAGGTACCTAATATTATTTTACAACTTTTTAATTGGAAATAGGGATTGTTAAAAATCGCTATCGTAAACAAAGTTAACTTCAATAAAACAACGTTGAAAGGTTATTGAACTGAAGCCTTAGCAACATTATATAATAATTAATTCGGCGTTTTACGAGACATCTAATCCGGATTTTCGGCATGTCTGGAGCTTTTCCTCTGTTCTCTTTCATTGGGTTAGATAAAAGGCAGAAGTCAAAAAGGGTTGATTTAGAAGTTGCTTGAAATCAGTCATATTTAAAGCAATAGTTATGTTGACATGCAATAGAACAAAGCAATGAAAGGATGTGACGCTATGTGCGTCATATCACCGTGAAACATATTGGTATCGGTATGACGCCTATTAATATCTTTATTTTAGTTTTATGCTACCCAGACCGATAAACCCGCAACTGTTTATTCGGGAAACCACCAACGTGCGATCAGAGATCAAGGAAAATGAAACAGTGGATGAGTTGCGTTTTGTATTTACAATATTTTTTACATACATTTCAACATTTTACAGACTACAGGAGCTCATTTTAATTCGAGCAACGAACATTACATAAACTAACACGTTAATCTAAATCGTAATAAAAACGACTTGTGTGAGTCAATCTACTGGGTCCGCGTATTGGCTGTGGCGGATTCGGCACACTAGAATCAATAAAATCCCTGTGTCCATAAACAAGAACAGTGGCAGTTTCCTTAGAAAGTGATATTACGAGCAACGAGCAACGCTAAATTTTTAGGCCGCTTCCAACTTCATTTATTGTTCAAAGGACGTTTTGGTCTTCTGTGCCCTTTATTAACTCAAGGGTAGTTAGAACACTATTGTAATACAATTATACATCCTCAAATTGACTGACGACTACCTAACCTAACAAGTTAGTACTATCTACATTTTACAAACACCACGTTGACTCGGTAAACTGCGAACAACACTTGTACGAGGTTGGCTGTTAGCTCGGTTCAGATTTTTATTAACACAATTGCGAAAGTTTCAACCGAAAGTTAAAAATTCTTCAAAAACTAGTCATAATGCGTATTTAAGTACATCACTATAGCATTAGTTTGCCTATAAAAGACTAATTCGGCAGATCTTAATTTTAGCTAAGTAAATCTTTTACAAAGAACACTAACTGGTGAATGATGTCAGAAACTTGCTTCAACTGAATGATACCGACGCGATTGACTGCCAGTCAACGACATGAAATGTTTATGGTACGACGCTATGCATGTCTAGATGTACATTTAATTTGATACTCCAAAACATTATCGTGGTCTGAGAACATCAACATTGCGAAACATCAATTTAATAACAAAAACAAACTATTTACATGCTATATAATTTATAAACATATTAAAATATCGACAATTTCGTAACTTGAAAATAGATTTTCATATTAAAATGCGATAAGAAATGCAATCTAAAAAGACGTAAAATGTAATAATTATCATGACTAATAGATGATTTAAAACTGTAAGTATAATGTCAAACTGGATTTTGTTAAATGATATGTCGAATTTGTAAAGTTTAAAGTAGTGATATGTACTAATGTTTAACATAAATAATAATGAAGATGTCGATATTTTAATGTGCCAGTAACATTAACAGCCGACGGCATCGTCGGCGACTAGAACAACGTTTCTCGCGAATGCGAAGCTCGGTCTACGGGGAGCGGCAGCGGCGAGGGGCGGCTCTTCAGCTCCGTGCAGTCCCCGATCATGGTCGTATCGCCGCCACCGCTATCCGTGGAGAACTGTTCCACCTCGTCATCGGTGGAATCCACATCGTCCTCGGCGAACACTGAATCCGCGCCCACCGACGCAAGCTCACACTCGACAGCATAGGAGGGCCCTACACTGCCTACAGACGCGAGAGGCGCCAGTCTCTCGCTAGGACACGGTGACAAACGACGTTCTGGGAGCGCACACACCACTGATGATCCGCGACGCTCCAAGTACGAACTTCCTGAGCTCGAACAAGTCGCAGAGCTCAGACGACGGTCCCGTGTTACGCCAGAGGCACGTCTCTCTGCAAATCGCAGCGCCGAGCCCGGCAGAGAATCTCCACGCAGCGTAGAGAGTCGGCGAGGCAGAGTCAATAGACTACCGTAGCCACCACCATATGATGCGAAGCGAGCGGTCCGCGGCCACGGCGGCTCTTCGGTTATGGACGCCCGAGATCGAATGCGCTCCGACAACGCCTCCTCCAATGCGGCCGTTAGCTGTCTCTCTTCTTCGACCGCTTGTTCTTCTGCAACGACAGCCTCGGCCATTTCAACAAGTTTCGGATCATTTAGCGCCTTAACAGATTTACTTCTGCTTTTGTAGACGATCAGAAACACCATAAGCGCAAAAAAGCCGCCCAAGGTGGCGGCTATTCGAACGCCCGTCATGACGTCGTAAGTGGCGTAGAATTCGATGCGTACTCGATCACGTTCGGCGGATTGCGAATGCTCGGTGGCATTTTCGGACGCGCCCAACTCTCCGCTGCCCCATCCATCACGACGCTCCATCGTGCGGTCAAGTGTTCATCGCCTGCTAACAAAACTCAAATCAATATTTGTTATCATTTCGTTAAGCCTAGATAAGTAATGCAAGCTGCATTTAAAATCGAATTCCAAGATGCTTCTTAGTCACGACTTGATCATTTTGGTTTTGTTATAAATGCATTAGTACCAACATTAGACTTAATAATATTTGATAAACATAATAAATATGCAGTTGGTTGTAGTTGTGATCATATGATCGGCGTACCAATCGATTGTTATGACAATTAATGATGCTCAACATGAAATTATTGTCATATTTATTGCAAATCTAAGTAGCGTTTATGTTTCTAATGCTTTTACTAATATATTCTATTAAAGGAGGCTGTGGAAAACGAATAACAATGTTGTTGGCTAGTCGCTGGGCGATTTCCGTTTGCCCGTAGCAGCGAGCTCGAGTATCTGGGACACGAGCTATCAGGTAATGCTGTTATGGTTACCACGATTTACCTGCAGCGTTTCATTCGGATTAAAAAATACAAGGCACTCACAATCATAAGTTAGTTAGTAGCACTTTCGTACATTAAAAAAAATATTACAAATACTTTCATGGATTTGTACGGATACAATAATTGTATACAATAATTATTATTAGCATTTTAAACTTTGTGATTGTGTTTATTGTTGATTCCTGTTTCCTTTCACGTAAGTAGATATAAGCACTATAAGTTATAAATATATCTAAAGCAAATTATTTTGTATCAATCAATAAAGCATATCGTACAGCAAAAAGCGATAAATAGAGAATGCTTTTACATAATCATAAACACACTAAATGCCAGCGAGAAAGGCGACCACGTAAAATCTAATAAATTGCGCGCTAATGTTTATAGATTCATTCAAAAGTATTATAAATACGCGGTCCGTATTTTCACCAGAACCATTTAAAATATCTATAGAATAACATGATTTTATATTTTAAACATTAATACAAGCGGTTGAAAGGATGTGCGACGAAAAGCGAAGCTTACGGTTACGAATTAGAGCATAAATATTAATCGCCTACGATAGGTCGCCCTATCTGTCTCAAAATAACTTTCACCTTTAACGATAGTAGTTACCTAGTACAAGTTACTTAAGATGTCGTGGCATTTGAGAGTTCACAGTTTTTTACGTTAACTACAGATTAAATGAAGTTGGTATACAATTAGTTCATGCAACAAAAGGGGTACATAACAAAAGCGGCTTTCCGCTGCTCCAGCTTTAGATGCAGAACTGAAGCAAAATTTGTTTAAAAAAGATATTATTCCACATTCTTCTTTGCTTCGTAGATCGGATTAGTATACCAAGAGAGTTCTTCATGAAAATTAGATTTGATTAAGATATTACGAGTTAATACTCTATATTAAGTAACAGAATAATGTTAGGTCAAACTTTCATGTTTAATGTTCTCGTTTAAAAATTCTTAAAATCACTGTACTTGAATTAGAACTTAACTAAAGATTATGATAGAACAGTCGAACGTATATTGAAAGCATAGAAGCTTGATAAGTCATCTCAACGTTTATTGAGCATTAAAGAATTGTCGCTTAAAATTATGTTAATGTAGACATGACGTTAGAAGATCTTTCATCTCAGAAGCTGTTATGTGCCATTACATTAAACGTAACACTACTTCTTTCATATTATTTGGTAAAAAAAAGGTGTCTAATTTTGATCGCAACAAAAGTTTACAAAGATAAATTATATATATCCACAATAAATCATAAGAAACTAAACTAGATTATTGCACCTATGCACCACCATCGATCGGCGACTGTAATAGAAAGCCGGGCCATTTTGTTATTGCTCAAACATTTTTGGTCAAAACTAAGATATTTATTTATCTCATCATTATCATCATCATCTCAGCCAAAAGACGTCCACTGGACAAAGGCCTCCCCCAAGGATCTCCACAACGACCGGTTTTGTTCTGCTCGCATCCAGCGGCTTCCCGCGACCTTCACCAGATCGTCGGTCCACCTTGTTGGAGGCCTGCCCACACTGCGCTTTCCGGTATGCGGTCGCCACTCCAGGACTATCCCGCCCCAGCGGCCATTATTCCTGCGAGCAATGTGCCCTGCCCACTGCCACTTGAGCTTAGCAACTCTTCGGGCTATGTCGGTTACCTTTGTTCTTTTGCGGATCTCCTCATTTCTGATTCGATCACGCAGAGAAACCCCGAGCATAGCCCTCTCCATTGCTCTTTGAGTGACCTTGAGCCTTTTTATGAGGCCTATAGTGAGCGACCACGTCTCAGTCCCGTATGTCATCACTGGCAACACACACTGGTCAAAGACTTTCGTCTTGAAACACTGCGGTATATTTATCAATATCAAAATAATTTCTGAACTAATGACTAAAAGTATACACAATCATAATTACTTCGTGTTTACGAAATAAGTAATGTAAGCGGTGGTGCAACTGTCTATTAATTATTGGTCCTCACAGGCCACCCTGTGGCCTCATTCCATTTGTTTACTTGATGAGTCTGTGAATAATCAGTATTGTGGTGTGCATCTGGTCGTCCAAACAAGTCTTTAGCCAGATATTGAATACACGTCCAACGCTCCTTTTCCGTAAAAGCATTCCATACGAGATTTCCGATATTGGTGATATCTTGCACCAATAGATAAAGAGATTCACACGTATCTGTTGTATTAATCTATTAGTTTTACATTGCATACACAACTACACTTGTACTTGAAAAAGTGTGCAAAACCCATTCACCACCCATTTCTAATTAATCCCGTTTTTAATCATAAAAAAAAAAAAAATTCTGTAGTCTTAAATTATTCGAAAAGTTATAATTAACTATCGAAGAAAGTTTTAAGCCAGCAATCTAGTAAAGGTAAAAAGTATATTCTGGGCAATATTCTGCCGCCTAGCAGCAGCAGGTTTGAATGATGTAAAATTGTAATAAGGATTGGCAACGTGCATGCTATATCCTGGTATCACAATCGACAGTAGCTCCCGGTGACTACTATAAGTATGTTTGCCGTTTGTAGACTCAGTCAAAAATATATTTTTTACGATTTTCCAATGTTTTGGCACTTGACCGGGATATGGCATAAACCGAAGGCCAAAACTAAAAGGCGAGCATTACCGTCAGCCTCTAAACTATAATTTTATTAATGAAAAAGTGCTAAAATAATTTTATTTTGCATTAAAATGTTTTTGTTGTTTATATATTTTTAACGCAAATTTCGTTGCGAACAAATTACAAAAACACAAATGTTGAAAAAAATTCGACGAGCAAGATTTCAACCTGCACCCCTCTGACATACCGGTTCAGGTGCTCTCCCAATTGAGCTATCGTGGTTCTAACCAGCCCGCCGAAATTATTCAACACTATTTACTTTTTACTTTGAAAGCCCAAGGCGCCCATTCAATGTCAACACCTACCGTCATTAACTAACGTTTATTTTTTTATTTTGCATTTTTCGATTAAAACTAATCACAGAACAACTTTCTCGCTTTGAAAAAAGTTTATATTTTAGTCACTGACTACCTCGTAAAGCTAATATTATATTGCATTCTGAACATTACGATGATAAATAGGTAAAACATTTGTAGGATAAATAAAATAGTTTTTCTAGTTGAATCCATGAAAATTAACACAGTAATCGTTTCTTAACATTCTTATCGCTAACAAAGGCAAAGGGAATTTCTAAATAAATATTCAACAGACTGAGAATCTACAAAGAAAAACAGTTGAATTAATGTTTTCGTAGCTGCGTACTCAATGGCCGGTACACTCATGGCTCTAAATTTTGCAGTTGATCGATATATTGCACCCAACAAACAATGAGACTAAATATAGCTGCGCAGGTAGGTATGGACGCCAGGCATGACGGTCGCTGCTCTGATAAAGGGAGCTCAATTTAAAATCAGTAACCATACTAGTTGCAAAGACATTTGTTATACTCGCAGTGGATGTAGACATAAAAACTCGTGCAAATGAACTTCTCTCGAACAAAGAAACAAGGCAAACGTTAAGTTAATACAGTCAACAGAAGCATTGAACCGACTTTGTATAAAATATCTTAACTACGAAAGAAAACCAGCCATTTAGAATGTGACTTCAGAATAGTGGGTTCAACAAGACTGTAATAAAAACTTCAAGGTGATGTCAGGAAATGTGAACCAGTTAAAACGTTTGATTTTAATCTGAGATTTACGTTTGGTCTAGTCTGTGTATATAGGTACCTAGATCTACGTAATTCGTTAACAACCTTCACACCACAACCACAACTAGTCAAAGATCTATTATTATAGATATGAAAAATGAAGATGTACTTTAACGAATCATTACGATAGATAGAGAAGGCCGTAGACGACTGTACCATACCGTAAAAGATTACTTCTATTATAATAACTCATAATCAGAATATACATTAGGTATGCGGTATAAAAGCATAACAAAATTATAAATTATCAATAAATCTATCTATACATGCAAAACAAGTAAAAATAAAAATAGACCCTAGATTCAAGAGAAAAATCTGTGCAAATGCAAATTTTAAATATCAGAAAAATAATAAAAAGCCAGCACACTTGAAACTTGATGGTAGATAAAGATATTGATCGGGTAATAGTGTGATCACTATTCGACAATGCTAGAAGCTGATACGAATACGAGCAACCGAATAAAACATCACAATCAAAAACAGGCGGCGGCAATAAAAGTGCGAAATAGGTGATTCCAATCAAGGCGCCATGCCAGTAGCGAGTAGCCGGAGATAGGTCCGGTTGGTAATATTCCGGGGCTTGAATCACCAATCACCAATGATAGCCAAATCTAACGGCCGACGCAAATGGTTAGTTAGAGGGTTAACAGTGCCATGAAATCATTCAATAATTAAGTTGGAAACTGTAAATAATTATTTATTTATTGCCCTTATGTATACAGTATCACTTTCATACAGTAGTATAGTAATAAAATCATATATGATGGCCTGTTACAAACCCTGTTAGGGCATCGCAAATTTATAACTATTCTTATATATTAATAGTAGGTAAATATAAACAAAATATTAAATTAAATTTAAAATTTAAAATATTGCCAGCGTGTGAGCTTTCCGTGGACATGTATAAGAACCTATTTATTGTATTTGTCTGACATAAACTCTAGTATTGAGTCTAGTCGCATTCTAGTATTGCATTTTTGTGCTAAATACTGTTTTAATTATTTTATAAAATAAGATTTAAATTTTTTCGGCTTTAATATTTTTTGGTATTTTGTTAAAGATAAGGATCGATCTATAGTAGGGACTATTTTTATACATTTCTAATTTGGGTTCAGGAAGAATAAGTTTATTATGATGACGGGGGTTTTTATTATACTAGAAATATGAGGGATTTTTCTTTACAGAAAAGGTTGTTTCTAAAATGTAAATGCACGGAAGAGTTAGAAGGTTGAGTTTTATAAAATGGGGCCTGCAGGACTCTGGTTGATGGATGTTGGCGATAATACGGATACATTTTTTCTGCTGGACAAATAGATCATGTGGGTCACGTCAATGCTGTGCCCCTACAAGATGGTTCCATAGCACAACCATGCGTATGCGTACGCGAAATATGCATTTAAAGCACACTTATATATTTATTATTATATGACGCCTTCTCTGACATATAATGGTCGGGAATCCCGCTGATTCTTCAGTAGTCGAAAACAAACACGTGAAATAATTGATTACTACAATGTGAAATGAATAATCTTTCGCTTCGTCTTGCTTTAAATATTCGATCGGCTTTTTTACTAGTCAAATATTATTCGTACGTTTTTTTGGTATCTCACTACGTGGACTGTCTTATATAATGTTAATAGCAGAGTTTAAGATAGTTATAATGCGGCCCTGGCACTTGCTTTTCTTGTCTAGTTATGGTTCAAATAACTGTTAAAAATTTAAATTAATCGTCTTTTAATAAGCAACCTTAGTCAGGGAGTATCACTCCGCAGTTTACGTACGTTCGGCCAGCGCGCCTCCCGGGAAGGCGTATGGCAGTAGGTTGCCGCTCGGCTCGCACGCTCCACGTCGCGGGTCGTTGCGCGTAAAACGAACGATCATTCTATGATTTTTGTGCACCGAACAATGACTACTAAACGATCTTATAATCCGTTTAAAAGATACTGTTGTGTTTACGGGTGTCTAAATAAAAGAAAGAACAATGAATCGAAATTAACATTTATTTTTTAATTCGGGAAGATATTGAAAGGTAGTTGTATTTAAATCATCACATATCCAATTGTTTTGTATCTATTATTGTACGATTAGTCGAGATCGCTTTACTACATAGGTAAGCGGTTTAGGGCGTCTGAATCGAAATAAGTAGTTATTAACTATTAATTAGCAGCCTAAGTATTTAGTAGGTAGGTAGGTAGGTACCTACCTAGATTTTCGTATTCACAAATATTTGATTCTCTTTTTGATTAAATATAGTTTTATGTAGGTATCTAATATGGGTATTATACTCGTAATATGGATTCCGCCGAGGCCGCTCAACTAATACCTTCTAATATATGCCACACACACTTGGGAGTGAGGTCATTGAGAAATACGGAGAGGCTCTTGCGGTGTCCCTCGATATCTCAAAGGCCTTTGACAGGGTTTGGCACGCGAGCCTTATAAGCAAGCTAAGCTCCCATCATTTGGTGTTCCTGCTAGCTTTTGCGCTTGGATATCTGATTTCCTGAAGGGAAGATCGATAGGCGTTGTCCTCGACGGCTACTCATCGGACCAAAAGGCTATCGATGCCGGTGTGCCTCAGGGATCGGTTCTATCCGCAACCCTATTCCTGCTTCATATAAACGACCTGCTTGTGCCCGGTACCTTTGGGTACGCAGACGATAGCATCGTTACGGATAGATACATGTCGAGAGCAAAAGCTGGTAGACAAGATGTCGACTCTTGTCGAGAGGCCATGGTGATGCACGAAGCCCTCCAAGCAGTATCCGATTGGGGCGATGCCAATTTGGTCACGTTCAACGCTGCCAAAACAAAAACTTGTTTGTTCTCAGCTAAGCGGAGCCCATTTCACCTAGCTACGACTTTCCGGAATGTGACTGTAGCTATGACTGATTGACAGCCTACAGCTCCTAGGTGTAGAGCTAACGTCCAACCTCAACTTCGGGCAGTACATAGAGTCCAAAGCAAAGACTGCAGCAAAAACACTTGGGGTTCTCTCTAGGGTCAGGCGGTACTTCACGCCAGAACAGTTGCTTCAACTTTATCAAGCACAAGTTCGATCATGTATGGAGTACTGCTGCCACCTTTGGGATGGATCAGCCAAATACCATCTGGCTGCTATGGACTCGATTGAAAAACGAGCTAAGAGACTCATTGGTGACCCTGCCCTGATAGACGCCAAGTTGCAAAATCTAGAACATCGGCGTAGGATGGATCGTCTGTCGGTCTTCTACGGGATTCATTTCGGGGAGTGCGCGAAGGAGTTACACGACCTAATCCCACCATCCACTTTCCGCTATCGGAGCGCGAGGCGCGAGTTCCATCTTTATGTTGTAGATATGCCACCTTGTCGCACGAACCGATTCGGTTCAACTTTCTTAGTGCGTACAGCTAGGGAATGGAACGCGCTGCCTGCTTTGTGTTCCCTGAAGGGTATAATCTGGACCTCTTCAAGGCCAGAGTGAATAGGCTATTTCTAGGCAGGCATGTTCCATCCTCGATCGCACCGTCACTTCACATCAGGTGAGGTGTAGTCAAAAGCCTGCCTATAACCAATTAAAAAAAAACATTAAACGCTTTAGACTCTGTTTAAAACAAATTACCATTAAGTACCTAACAAATAAACGAAAAATACTTAGGGTCTTACAAATAAACAAAAAATAAGCTCCGAATAGTTGTTCCATGTTTTGTCTCTTTACTCTAATTTGAAATGACGTTTACATGACAGGAACAAAATACGGAATAACTATTCGGAGCTTATTCTACCCGACTGCCTGCGTCAGAAGGAGGGTTATTTGTTTATCTGTAAGGCACTTTGAGTTTATCAAGCCCACTTTAAAAAAATATCACTAAAGATTAACAAAGAGGTACCGCTTACCTAGGTTTGTTTGTGACTTAAGTTTATGATAATTGATATGCTATGATTTTTTTTTTTTTAGGAGACTGCTGATTGCCGAGGTGCATTTTCAGCTTCACCGGGCTTGTTTTAGGGGCGGCGAGGTACGTAAAGGGTACCTCAAGCCGTGTTGAAACGAATCACCTTCGGAGGATTTCTAGAGGGGTACGGCATCGCACACTTAAAAGTGCGCGTCCCCGTGCCCTCCCAGAGTCTCCGAAGGGTTCGGATCGGATCGGTCCGAAGGGTTCGGATCGGATCGGTCCGAAGGGTTCGGATCGGATCGGATATGCTATGAGTGGGAACCCTGCGCTCCTGACGTCAAATCGATATCGAGACAGCGTTGCCTAACGGAATATGAACGCTCGGGTCACACGATAAGTTTCAATTTCGCGTGAAAGTCGTAAGAGTAGGCAATTTTATATACTTAAACTTGACTTTTGTTAGAGAGTGAGTCTTCTGTACTGTTACTTATTCTGTGCCTTAGTTCAATCAATAAGAATAAAAACCTCAGTTCAGAAACTCAATAAGATTAAAAAATTAATACTAGTGCTAGTGACTAGCATTATCAATACAAAATGTGGTCAGCAACATTGTTGTGACAAACCCTACGAACTAAATCGAGTTTATTATATTATTTACTTTGCCGTAGCCAAAATCTGGCAACCTTTCCTACATCCTACATTTCTTTTGCCAGTTAAAACTTTTTACTTTGTGGCTCAAATTGTCATCTGATTTTAGCGTAGCGTGTGACCTTTTGACTTACTTATACAGGGTGTTTGGCGCATCTTGTGCCAAAATTAATTGGCCGACAGAAAGGGTCATCTGCTATACTTTTAGCCCCCATAACACGTTCCATGCCCGACGGTAATTTTTATGTTGACTTTTTAAGTTATTTAACAAAAAAACCCAATACACAAGCAATGTTTTGAAATAATACCATTTTACCTTCAAAAAAAGGTGGCAACCCTACGCGTCACGTCCGTGCCTCGTCTTTTCTATGTTTTAAAAAATCGTGACGGCGGCGCCCCGTCTGCGCCCCGTCCGCGACTAACGGGTTTTCTGTGTGTCCCGCGCCATAAGTAGACTTCTTCAATTATTAATTATTTGCCACTTCTCATTCGGTTTTTCTCTATCTCCCATTTTTGAATCACTAATGAATACTCATTGAATAAATGTTAAAGCGTTGTATGTTGTGGCCGTATCATCATCATCATCGGCCTATATTAGTCCACTGCTGGACATAGGCCTCCCCTAATGAGCGCCATAGCGCCCTGTCCTCGGCTTGACGCATCCAGCATCTGCCTGCAGTCTTTCGCAGGTCATCATTTCACCTGGCCGGAGGGCGCCCTACACTACGTGGCCGTATGTGTAGTGTATTTTATGATCAACAGCTGCTGATCTCCTTCACTCATGGTTAGAATAGAAAACTATATTTTCAATATACAATGTATTGTTTTAGGGTTCATTAAAAATACTTGATTATGTCAGGGTTTTTCCCAAGACTGGGTAATAGGAAAATTTATAAGAGTTTGTGTATAAATCTATTTTTAATCTAGTGGCTTCATAAAATTATTTTGTCTTGTCATAAAATAATTTACCAAGTCTTTTTGGTTCATTAGCATGCACTACTTCTCTATAATTAAATGGAATTTTCCCAAATGTGTTTTAGCTTTGTGTAGTATTTGGAGCTCTTTTTCTAGACACTTTCAAGTTTTTTTATACTGTGTTTACAAAAGATAGTTTCAATATTTTCCAGCTCAATGATAACATCATTAAATAAATAAATAAATAAATAAATCTTTTTTTTTTATCTTTATCTTTATATCTTTATATTTTTTATTTATCTTTATTTTTTTATTTATTTAATTTATTTAAGTATTTATTTATATACATACATAATTATATTTCATACCGCGTGATTCTATAAATATATGAAAAATAAAACTCTAAAATAGGGTGTGAGTAGTGAGTTTGTGTATCAACTGATTTTTTATATTTATTTAAAAAACAGTAAAAGGTACTCAATTGTTTGCTTAGATTCAAGTTAAGAAAATTTTAATATATTAATATTTTGAGCTACTATAATCTACAAACTGCTACTGCTTTGGTAGAAAAGCTGTGAACAAGCTGAATTAGCTCATCAGAAGTAGACTGAATAGCTTGAAGTGCACATCGGTTTTGCTACTCAGTATCCATCTATTTATTTATTTAGTTAGTTACACAAAACAGACAATACTAATTTAAATACAAATTAATAATATATTACAAGCTAAATCTTTGTTTAAAACAGAAAATATGAATAAGATTCTTTTTAAATGCTTTTAATTAAAGCACAGTCACAAACTAGTCATTGTAATGTGATTCTTTTACAATATAGGTAGTAGTTGTACTGGTTTTGACTCCACTGCTAACACCACCACAACTTCACTTCAAAATGATAACTGCCCTGATGATAGAATGAGTTAATTGAATTAGGTGAATATAATTAATGAACATTTCTCCTGCTCTACAGTTTCACAAAGTGGAAAATCCCTTTTAGAAAAACCTAAAAGCAGAGAAAAATTTAATAAAATAAATCTGGACAGATGCCTAGAAGTGGCAAGTCAAGGCTAGATATAGTCTAGGTATTTTCTAGGCAAGCATGTACCCTTACTTTATTGGATCGGTAAGTTGGTGTACAAAAGCGAAATAAAATAAATAAATAAAAAGCTTATGGCCATAACTAGCATAAGATGTCAATATAAATTACCTATACTATATGATCATGCATAATATAGGTAATACAAGAGGAATAAATATATTTTTACCGATTGTAGAGCATGATTCGTAGCCTGCAGAAATCGACGAATGGCTTGAGTGGCGTCGATTTATTATGTACATGTCCTTGGTAATATGTAATAATAATAATAACACCCGTTCATTGAAAATATTTGTAATTTTGCCTACATCGTACACTAAGTTCAGCGAATTATCATCAAATTGAGCGCACTACCGAGCAATTGATATTCATTTTTACACTTTTGCTATGTATTGAAAGAAATGTAAATAATAAACATCAATTTAGAGCAAGGAAGGATTCTCTCGAAAACTTATTTTAGGCTTTTATACACAAAAAATAATTTTAAAGATAATCTCTCCCCACCTAAAATCTGATCTCTTTTCACAAATGACACTGACATTTGAAAATTCTGAAAACTGAAAATTTTATGATCTCAGCAATGGATGCGATCAGAACTTTTTAATTTTATTTAATAGTGAAAAGCTTGTTATCATGATAAATCTTTAAGTGGGAAACTTGGAACATAATAATCAACAGCATCAAAAAATCAAACACAAAATTAGAAATTAAAATATTTTTGGGACCGTAGCTTTCAGTCTTAATATTTTATTTAAAGATTAGGCTGTATGAGCTAGATCCTTTTGCCATACTTAACGCGAGAAGAAAAAATCTGTCAAAGTCAAACGTATGTCAAATTAAATTTCTGTCAAGAAAAATCTCTCGCCCAAAATCTTTTTCTAAAAATTTTAAGATAACTTTACTTGACTTTACTTTAGAACGAAAGTTAAGTAGTAACCCATAACTAAATTTGATATATTGTCTTCCATTTGGTTTAAGTAAGTAATAATTTTTTTACGTAAAAATGCCAAGTGATGATGAATGGCAAACATATGCTAAAGACTCAAGAACAATTTGTAAATATGGTGAGAGATGTTATCAAAAGAATCCAGAGCATCATAAAACTTATAAACACCCACCGCAAAATGTTAAAGTAAAACAAAATACACGTGATAAAAGAAGATTTAGTCCTTACACCAAAAAACGTACAGAACAAAGAGGTGAAAAGAAAAAAGAAGACACTGACAGTGATAAAGTGCTGGACACTGATGTTCAAGATGTAGTATCAGTCCCTATTCATACGTCAAACACAAAACCCAGAGAAGAGGTCACTATAAATATACCAGATAATCTTGAATATTATGATAAAGATACAAATATTCATATTTTCAAAGAGTTGTTTCTTGTAGACATGCCAGATGATTTTTATAAATTTTACAAATGTTTGCATGATGATGGAACATCAATTGAGAAGGTATTGGCAAGTGTCAACTTAGAGCTTATTGGACCATATGATGTGCTACTGGGTAAACTACCAATTTTGGATGATAAAGAATTATATTTAGTCCATTGGAGATTCTTCTATGATCCACCAGAGTTCCAAGTGAGTATTATGATATTACTATTTTAGTTTATTAATATTATGCCTCATAATTATACACTTTTAATTAACTACTTATGTTACAATAACAAGCTTTTGCCCATGTGAATATGATAAATGTAATTAAATAAATTAAAAAAATATAAAAAAAAAAACCACAGGCTGGTTAGAACCACGATAGCTCAATTGGAAGAGCACCTGACCCGGTATGTCAGAAGGGTGCAGGTTCAAACCCTGCTCGTGGAAATTTTTTCAACATTTGTGTTTTTGTAATTTGTTTGCAACAAAATTTGCGTTAAAAATTATATAAACATTTATAAATAGCTTTGCCTACTTCTTAACTGATCTTTAGTATTTGTAAAAATATTATGATCGGATGTTAATGACGGTAGTTATTAACATTGAATGGGCGCCTTTGGCTTTCAAAGTAAAAAGTAAATAGTGTTGAATAATTTCGGCGGGCTGGTTAGAACCACGATAGCTCAATTGGAAGAGCACCTGACCCGGTATGTCAGAAGGGTGCAGGTTCAAACCCTGCTCGTGGAAATTTTTACAACATTTGTGTTTTTGTTATTTGTTCGCAACAAAATTTGCGTTAAAAATTATATAAACATTTAAAAAAATATAGTTTAAACTAAAAAGGTTTTGGAGGTAGTATATGCTCTTACAAATCTAATATTACTGCATTTTGCAATAACTTGGCTATGTTTTCTTTAGACAATAAACAATGTTTTTTGTTTTAGGCAGTTTTGAAAAGAAAAGGCAATAGTCAGTTTCATATTGGCTACTATAGGGATGGACCTGATGATAAACCAGCATTCTTGGCCAGCAATGACAGTGACAAAGATTGTCGAATAACACCAATAGCTGATAATATCTTTGCAGCAGTTTAGTAAGTAATTTAATTTTAGTTTATCATGAATTTAGCTGTATCCTTCTCTCACTTTACAAAACATTTAAAAATACATTTATAGAGTAGTTAAACTAAAATAAGTAATACACAATGCACAAGTAGCTTTAATCTTTCTAATTCTCCATTCCTACCCAACCTTGGTACTTATGTATAATTTGTTATTAAGTGCATTTTAAAATTAATAGTTTAAAATCTTCATCACCAGGTAATTTTTTGTCCCCACTGCTGGGACACGAGCCTTCCCTATTGCCAAGTAGGCAGACCGTGCCATAACCACATGGGCCCAGTGCGGATTGGTAAATTTTATATACCTAATTTATTGTTTTTGTTTGTAGCTTCTTTTTACAAAATGAAAAGAAAAAATCTCCTTTTGTGGCAATGGTTTGTCAGAAAGTTATGGACAAAATTAAGAAAGCAGCAGAAGAACATAACTTTTCTATGCAAGAGTACAGCATGAAGACAAGGCAAGCCAAAATTGTGGCTAAAACAATGCATGGAGCAGGAATTTCAGTGCCTTATAACAAAAAAACGCAGCTGGGTTACAGGAATTTGACAGAAACTGATGGTAAAGGATTGTATTTTAATGAATTGAGTTATTTTATTTGATATATAGATGATTATTATTTTCAGTACAGAAACATGATGTACTGCATCCATTCTTAAATCCAACTTATAGAGCCGTAGAGATGATTATAAAGTTTTTTTTTCTTTTAGCTAATCTAAAAAAAATATTTTTAAAGCTCGAAAATGCAGTCGATCAAATTGAGAAGGACAAAGCACTATCTGAACTACAGCCTGTCATAACATACGCCAACATAGCTGTAGATGAATGTGACTTTGGAACTGGTTTAGAAGCTGGTATAGACCTTTTTTGCTCTGGCATTAAAGAACTTGAGCTCAGCGCATTGGGGTGCCTTAAATCAGCTTATAATCTATTGAACAGAGAAGCCTTTAGTAAAATAATCACGGTAGGTTTTAAAATGTGTATTATACATTGTTAAAAGCAAGTTAAGTTACAGAGGCTCGGAATTTATTTCGAGCACTGTTCTTGAACTTGAAAGATGTCATTTTTAATTTATTGAGTGATGAGGAGGTTGTGGTCACATCTGTCCTTGTTTGTTCACTACGCGAGTTGACGCGCGGATTTTTGTGAGGGAAGGATGTTTGTCATTCGGCACTAGTCTACAGGCATCGATGCCATATCACGTCGTTCACGCGCGGCAAGTCGCACCATAAACCTGTAGATATACAGCATCATGAGTCGCACTGACACTCGTTACAACGTCAGCCGCATGTCGCTCCGATATCTGTCATCGTGTGTGTATCTCCCTATAATGGATCATTAGTTCACATGTGCAACTATATCACTTTTACAGAGTACTTAAATATGACGCATTAGTATTAGTTTTTGTTTGTACTCTGAGATGGTAAAGAAATAATATTTTATCTATTAGAATTGAATCATATTTAGCGATATTATGTGTTATACATAATTTAACAATTGTATTTCTTTACTTTACAGGCACATCTAAGGCATCGGCGCAAAGGGTCAAAACTATCTATATTAGATTTTAAGTGATTTATTACTTTTTAAATTGTATTAACTCATTTTCAATAAAATGTAATTGTTTGGCTTAGATTGTACTCTTTGTTGTATTAACGGAAAGACCCGTTTCCGTGAGCAAGTACAGTTTTCAGACGCCATCAGCGCTGCGCCTCGGCTCGATAAGCCTTGATCAAGGCAGAGAGATAAATAAAATTAACCACAATATATACAAGCAACTTAAAAGGAATTTATTTTTATCGCTCTACTCTCTTACCCTAGGGCCCCGGCAGGCGGCGGGCGCGGCGCTAGAAACCATATTAATTAAACTGTGCTTTGAAGTGCAAGAGATACCATGCATAGCATAAATACCTACACTAACAGGTTAGACCTGTAGTTTCGTATCACCAATTATTGTAGCATCATAAGCTGGATGAGAGTAGCCGCGGATCGTGCTTAGTGGCGTTCGCTTGGAGGAGGCCTACGTTTAGCAGTGGACTAAGTAGTAATTCTTATTTCTAATCGTTCCCTCACTGCTGAGGATCGTGACTCCACTTGTCCGGTCAACCAGCTGTCTCCATTGCTTGCGTTCAGTCGCTTGATGGAGTGCGGCGCCTAAGGGCATCTTCAGATTTTCGAAGATCTGGTCTGACTAATGCTTGGGGCCCCGGCCTCTGGGCCTTTTCCCTTCTATTTTTCCTTTCACCATCACCATCAGATGCTCAAGGTTATCTGCACCTTTTCGTGCAACATGACCAAAATATCGCAACACCCGTTGCATGCAGATCGAAGACAGACGCTGTGCGTTTTCTATTTTTAGCTGCTTTAGGACCGATACATTGTGCGAAGGGCCGTTCAAGGTATTTTTAGCACCACATTTCAAAAGCATCGACTTTGCCTGTCAGCGGCTTTTAGCGTCCATGTCTCTGCGCCATACAAAGAGATGAAGAAGACAAGTGTGCGAACCAGATGTGTTTTAGTCCTGTATGCGATATGTCCCTCCAAATTTTGCACAGTTGAGTCATTGCTGTCTTTCCCATGCCAATTCGTCTTCGTATTTCTGGTTTACAGCAACCCCTATTAGTAACGAAGGAGCCAAGGTATTGGAAATGGTCTACGGTATCGTACTCTTGCAAAAGGTCAGTACGCTGAATGGTTGAAAACGGTCAATCACCATGAGCTTGGTCTTCGACTTGTTTATGGCGAGGCCCATGTCTAGCTAGACTAATGCCTTCCGGACGGTTCAGCAGTTCCGCCATTTTTGCTTCTGATGATGCAGAGTGTGGTGTCATCTGCGTAACGGAGATTTGATATATTGACTCCATGTATTTGAACGGCACCTATTCAATTTTCTAGCGTTTTGCGCATTATGTACTCGCCATATATATTAAATGGAATGTGGGAGAGATTACGCATCCCTGTCGAACGCCCTTGTAAATTTTAAAGCGGCTTGATGTTACGTCACCAATTGTCACCGTGCCATATCCAGACTCATACAGATCGCATATCAGCACTACAATGTGTGCAGGTGCAGGTACTCCCGTCTCCGCTAGAACCTCCCACAGTTTCATCCACCTGACACAGTCGAAAGCCTTTTGGTAGTCCACAAAACATAAAAGTTGGGATGTTAAATTCGAAGCACTTTTCAACTATGAGCCGCAGGTTAAGTATCTGTTCTCTGGTGCCTCTTCCCCTGACAAATCCCGCCTGCTCTTGTGGTATCTGCCAGTCCAGGATCTTTCGTGGACTGGCAGATACCACCGCACCGCTGGACCGCAGTCTCGAGTTGAGTAGGATTTGCTAGCATGTGGTCTTAGAGCTAAGAGCTATTTTTCTATAGTTATTACAGTTACGCACTGAACCCTTTTTTTACGTACCTAGAGGAAGAACAGCAGAGTGAACCCAGTCAGATGACCAATGTCCGGTTTGCCATATCGAACTACGGATTGCGTGTAGTTTTGTAATTCCATTTGGTCCTAAATCAACTTCCGAGCGAAGTATGCTTTGGTTCCGACTTTACTACTGCTTCAGCTGATCGGGCAGATTGTAGTGATTGATCCTGATAGAGCTCCCCGCAGTATCCTCTCCATCTCTCAGCGACCTCTGCGATTTCATGTATGGGCTTGCCATCTTTGTCATCTATTACCCAGGAGGATGGTTTAAACTTGCGGGTTATTTGTTTAACTTTCCTGAAGAGATCAGCAGTTAGGTGTTTTTCTGCATGACGCTCAATTTCAGTGCAAATGCCATACAGAAATCGGTTCTTGTCTCTTCTACACCGTCTGTATTTTTCTCGAGAGCTTAGAATATTCTGCCTCAACATCATGCAGGCATGCTAAAATCTGTCGAATTTGTAATTGCGACTTGTAAGATAAATATTTTGCGAGGGTTTAACCCTCACAAAAATTATTTTATCTTATTTAATAGCTTCGCGTTTAGCCAATTTCAAGTAGTATTATTATTAATTAACTAAGAATTGCATGGTAGATTACGGAAAGAAGTCGGATGAAACTCTTCACTATAAAAATAAAATTATTTCAAAAAATGTATTTATTTTTTACAAATTTTTCACATTATAAAACAAAATAGGTAGGTAAGGAAAAAATTGTTGATCTCAAAATGAGCCGTCTTAAAAATAAAAGGTAGGTATTGCAGATCATAAGAGGTTATTTAGGTTTCTCCGCACTGCTTAGATGTAAGAACAGTGTTAAGGGGCAGTGGTCACTGCCGTAAACTCCATCTCTGATGACGCTGTCGCAAACCGAGGCCAAAAGCCTCTCTGACACAATGAAGTAGTCGAGTCGCCTGAAACAATAACAAATTCTGTATAGAATAGAATAATTTAAATAATTGCTATTAATGTAGGTACAACATTTATTCAGTAATGACTCTGGTCAACTTAAAGGATACCTATACAAGTTCCTATCTCGCGAGACAGTAAAAAGTTCAGAATTGCCTCTCCTCGAAAAGTGCGAAAGACCTCTTTTTGTTGACAAACAAAAAGAACGTGGTATCTTTTTTAAAAGGTTTGGCAACGCGTAAGTGATACCGACATAGCCCATCGGGTCAGCAAGCTAAAGTGGCACTCATGGTTGGGTCATGTTAGTCGCAGAACCGACAACCATTGGGGTAAACGAGATCTCGAGTGGAGACCGCGAATCGGCAAACGTAGTGTAGGACGCCCTCAGACTAGGTGGAGTGAGCGACGATCTTCGTAAGGTGGCTGGCAAGAGCTGGATGAGAGTAGCCGCGGATCGTGCTCAATGGCGCGTTTTTGGAGAGGCCTATGTCCAGCAGAGGACTAGTATAGGCGGATGATAATGGAGATGATGATGAAGTGATACCTCTCGTGTTGCTAACGTCCATAGGCTAAGGTATCCGCTTACTATCAGGCGGGCCGTATGCCTATTGCTAATTACTAATTTCAGCAAACACATAAAACTCACCATCCCACGTTCTTAGCTCGACTATTCATCATGTAAGTCCAGAATGTGTAAGCGCCTTTCTTGTCGGGGTACAAGTGACGGTAGGTGTCGACGTAACCGTCACCAAGTAACTCAGTCATGCCAGATCGTTCTTCTTCAGTGAAGCCTGCATTCTTTTTGTTATTCTTAGGGTTTGCTAAATCTGTAAAATAAGAAATCAAAAATGGTTTTCTTATTTGTGCTTTTTTTAAATTTACTTATTAGGGTGTTTGCTGCGTCAAGCGGGCGTACGGCGAGGGCGTCCGCGCGGCGTGCTGTTTCATCCTAAATAACCCGCGCTACGTGCGACGGGCTACCCGCCTCATGCAGCGCTGTTCTACGAATTTACACGAAACACAAGCCAAGCGGGCGCCCGTGCCGTGTGCCCGTTTGACGTAGCGAACGGCCTTAAACTACTAGACACAAAGACAACCTTTGTCAATAACGGTACCTACTGTTTGATGTACATGAATGAACTATGTACTTTCATTACATAAAATAACAGTGAAATAACATTAACCTTTTTACCGCGAACAACTTCTATAGAACTTCGAGATTTTCGTGCCGTCCAAGCCAGCACGAAGCCAGAAGTTCTTTTTTGTACCTACTTTATTAAAATACATTTATACGTTGGCGTACAGCGGGACATCGCGTGCAGGATAGTTGGGCGGTGAAAAGGTTAAAGAAACAAATTATAAAACTTATTTTGTACCTATTTCATTGTGAGCCACATTCATGTCTCCACATATTATCACAGGTTTCTTCTTATCTAATTCCTTAACATACTTGCGGAACTCTTCATTCCATTGCAGTCTTTTGGGTAGAGTTACTAGTTTGCGTCCGGCGTTGGGGACATATGTACTGATCAAGTAGAAATGTTCGTACTCCGCAGTGATGATGCGTCCTTCGCTATCCAGCTCTTCATTTTGTAAACCATACTGGACATTCATAGCCAATTTAGCTGTATAGATACCTACGCCAGCGTAGCCATCTTGCTCACTGCATAACCAGTAAGCGTGATAACCAGGCACGTTTACCAAATCGTCAGGGAGTTTGTCTTGAGCACATTTCACTTCTTGTAGGCATAATATGTCAGGTTTCTCATGTTTTAAATAGTCCAAACCACCTTTTCCTAACCATGCCCGTATGCCATCTACATTCCAGCTGGCTATTTTATAATTCCATTCTTTACCCTGTTGATTTGTAGAAGTATTAGAAAAATCTAAATCTTCGTAATTGGTCAGAGCTTTATTTTTAAGTGTCTTCTTTTTATCTTCAGCAGGAGCTGAAAAGCAAGTAATTTAAATTATTCTGAATTTTTCTTACTACTAAGTTTAATCAAAATACAATGTCAACTCTAATTGACATAACGTGAGACTTTAAACTTTTTGTTCAGTCAGGAGTGGCATTGATTCACTAGCTCATTTTTATGTTTCCACTATTAGGGCACAAGTCTTGCCCATGGATGGAAACACTACTGGGAGAATGAGCCACCTTGCGGGCCCAGTGCAGATGGGTGGTCGTAGCACTGATTAGTTTTGCAGCAGCACAGCACCATGCAGTCGTAACTAAAGTATGAATATAAATATTTATTTTATAGATAACTAGAGGCCCACTTTGTCCGCTTCAAAACACCCGTATTCCATGATGGACTATTGCAGCGCCACCTACCGGGTCCAATTGTAATTCTAAACCAGAATCCACTTGAACACACACATAAAATTTCATCAAAATCGGTCCAGCCGTTTAGAAGTTCAATTACAAACACACGCACAGAAGATTTATAATTAAATATATATCCCAATAGGAATGAGCGAGGAATTAACGCGCCCGGTCTGTGAGTGCTGAGGTTAAGCAACTTTCGCAAAGGCCATTCATCGGATAGGTGACCAAAAATGTATCATCTCAAGTCCTCCGTGCTTCGGAAGGCATGTAAAGCCGTTGGTCCCGGCTGCATTAGTAGTCTTTAACAACAACCAATCCGTACTGGGCCCGCGTGGTGGTTAGTGGCCCATTCTCCCTATCCATAGAGAAGGCTCGTGCCCAAGCAGTGGGGACATAAAATGAGCTGATGATGATGATGATATCCCAATAAAACTAGATGGGATGTCTGAGGTTTCGTGCTATTTCAATTACACATTGTTTAGCCAATATTATATTTTTAATAACATTTTAATTAATATAATTCAGAATAACTTTTACCTTAGAAGAAATCACACAATATGGGGGCCATTTAAGTGCCCAGTATTGCCCCAGTTTTTGCCCTAGTTTAAATTTCTTTAGAATGAACAAGTATTTTTTTAGGGAATGAATAAATGCTTTTTAAGTATTATGGTTAAAATCATTAAATAGAAATACATAATATCAAAAATTAAAATAGGTAATGAACTAATGACCATAACATTCTATGAATCCATATCAGACATTAACTAAATTTACATTAATTGCTTTGCAACCCTATAAACTATAATTTATTTGTAAATATAGGTACTGCCACCATGTTAGTGTTATAATTATATTTCATTATCACTTGACCAAAAGCCCACTTTTGGTTACCATTAATTTTTCTTACCCAAATATAGTATAACATTATGTTTCATTGAATTGGTATACCATTAGGTACATATGCTTTGCTATAAAACTTATGTTCTCTCTCATCATTAAGTATTAGGCAAGTCATGCACCTAACTGGTTAATTAATTTTTTCCTTAATTTTTAACTCCCAAGTGGGCTGATAATAATAGAATAATTAAGTAAATATGATGATGTTATTTTATAACTGATAATGAAAGATGAAGAGGTAAAAATAAATAAAAGCAAGTAATACATACAATTGGAAAACATTTATTCATTAAATTAACCATTAATAAAAGACAAGATATAAAAGTAGAACTTAATACCAAACAATATGTCAAAATAATAATAATGCTTAATCATTAGTTAACAGAATTATTTACCCTTTTCTTCAGCTTGTTTACGTTTTCTCTTGGTTGGTTGCTCGCCTGTGTCCTGGGGCTCGTCTTCAGTTTCGATGGGGACCTCTACAGCTTTCTTTTGCCCTCTCTTACCTTTTGTGGGTTTCTCTTCTGGGGTTTCTTCCGCAAAATCTTTATCTTTTGTGTCACCTAAACAGAGAAATGAGTATTTTTTCATTAATGCTGCAGCAAATGTAAATCAAGTAAATTTGATGTTTTTTTATTATCTTGGCAACTTCACTATTTACTGATTGTCAAACATTATGTCAAAATAGGATTTAATAATATAAAAAATTACAAACCTTTTGCTTTAATATCTTTTTTAACAGTCTTCCGTTTTTTAGAAGCAGGCTCATCTTTTGTCTCCTCTTCCTTCTCTAAAGATTCTTCTTTGGCTTGCGTTTTCTTTCCCGGATTCTTCCTTGCTTTGCTCTCTTTCTTCTTTGGCTCCTCTGGTTCCTCCTCTACTTCTTCAGTTTTGTCTTGAACCTCCTCTTTGTCACTTTCTGGTGACTTCTCCTTAGTAGACTTAGTTTGTCCCTTTTTCTTTCCTTTAGTGGCAACAGGTTCTGGCTTTGCTTCTTCGTCAAGAGATTCAGGTTTTTCTTCATCCTCAGGATCATTTTCTACTTTTGGTGGTGCCTTGCGCCCTCTCCCTTTAGCTGCTGGTTTTGGCTTTTCTTCCATAGGTTCATCTTTTTCAGTTGCATTTTCAATACTTTCTGTTGGCTTTGCATTTTTCTTACCTCTTCCAGACTCTTTAGGTTTTGCATCCATTTCTTTCTTTTGAGGTTTCTTGCGACCTTTGGTAGCAACCTGAGACTCTTCAGAATCACTATTTGATACTAAAGCATTTCCATTCTGTTTATCATCATCAGCAGGGTTAGATTCTCCTTCAGAAGAATTGTCACCATTTACAGGTTTTTCATCATTATTTTCTTCTGAATTCTTCTTTCTGCCTTTTTTTATTAGAGGTGCTGTTTCTTCATCTTTGCCATTATGTTCTTGTCCATTGGCATCTTTCTTTCCGCGTTTTGTTTTTTTCTCTGTGGTTGGTGCCACTTTCTCAATGATTTCAGGTTCAACAAAGTCATTTTCTTGTTCTTCAATGTTTTTTACTTTCCCACGACCCTTTTTAGGTGCTTCGGCAGTTTCAGCCACTTTCACATCTGCTGTCTTCTGTAAGTCATAAAAACACGTTTTTTTGCATAAGAAAGCATTTGTGGTGGCTTAACTGTTTGAATAAAAGTATTACCATTTTATTGTATTTCTAATTTATAAATTTAACAATTCATATTGAAGATAAATGTACGAAAACATACTAGTAAATTTTTAGGCTAATAGGTATTTTTTCGTAAACTAAGATGGAAGAATTAAAAATGTATCAATGCAAGTTAATAACTTGTATTATATGAATATAGACCATATTCCTAACAATCGTATTTCGTGCAAAGCGTTTACAGAATTTATCATTTATCATTATTACTTCAATACAACCAAAATGAATTTACTTTTGGAGGGAAGAGGCCATGTGTTTACAACCTGCAGACAGGAAGCAAGCAAGATGCAAATAAATCCAATGAGAGTTTTGTAGGTACTAAATACGTTATAAAATTACCATACTTTGAAATGAATGGCGCATTCTTTCAATCAATTTTTGTCGTTAACAATGCAAAGTGCAAACCTGTTTTCAAGTACAAAAATCAGGGTGTAATCCAAGTCGCAAATGGAAGTTTACTGTACCTTTGCTTTTGCAGACCTTGGCGCCATAATCACTGGTATCTATTAACAGTTTTGTAGGAATGTATGAACAATAAATCTACAGATGTAATGTGATGAAGCGTCCCTTCTCGAAAGTGGCTTGCGAAAAGTTTCCGGCAAAATGACAGAAAACGCCAATGCCGCCAATTTTTTAATGTCAATGTCAATCAGATGATCAGAAACAAGGGATGAGAATGCGTTCAGTATTATCGAAATAAATATAATGTTAATGACTGTACTAATGTACACAGATGTTTGTACATACACAACGTTTTTATGTGTATGTATGTACGTCACAAAATTAGAATATTTTTAAATAGTTACGTTTTATTTTGAAAACTATTTGGGTCGTTAGTCATTTGGATCAATTAATAATGTCTTGATGGAAATTTTGAATACATTTGTGTTCCTATTGAAAATATCAAGTGAGTTGTTGTGATCCATAGCAAGTTTGCTCTGCACATACGAGCAACGAGACTAATAAAAGATTAATTATTCCGAAATGTGGGAGGACAACTGGACAAACGTTGTGAAAGAACGTCTGGGGTTAATTTTGATATTCAAATTAGTGACGAGAGAAGATAAATTGAATCAAGATTTGACAGAACCAATTTTTGTAGAGTAGCAAAGTCTATAAGTTCACGCCACTTAAAGCAGTCATAGCAAACCTGTACAATTTCTTCATACGATGTTAAGCTCCGACCAAGATTAAGCCTGAAACTTAACAGTCTCAGATTGTTTTTTGTACTCGCTCAATTATCATAGAATGGTTTTTATATTATGGATCGCTCAATTATCATAGAGTGGTTTTTCCAAATAACTGAACAGTATTCCAATTTGCTTCTTATCAATGAATAAAATAAGAGAATAAAGTGGTGGTCCTAGACAAATCTTTCGTGATTTAAATATATAAATGAATAAAATATATGAATCCTAGAACTTGCAAGGTGCTCCGTGACAGGTACATGACTCTTATGATAGTCTGTCGTCAAAGAGCACACCAAGATTCTTAATCTCATTACTACGGTCAAGCACTTGTCCGTGTTATTTATAAGAAAATATCAGCTTATCACGCTTATTCGTAAAAGATTATACTGTGCATTTCTTTACATTTAAGAACATGTGATAAAATCTGCACCAGCCCTGGCCTAACAGCTGCTATCTTTTTCCAACAAAGGTATGCTGCATAAGCTAGAATAGAGAAGAGGCATGTTCCGAAGCGTTATCTCTTCCTAACAAAGGTAACCTCCTTAAGCAAGAATAGAGAAAAACATGTTTCGGCCTAGATTGGGGCTGTTGTGGATAGTTTCGGATAGGTTTAGACAACAGTTCCATATTGTTATTTAATGAAACCTGTTATTTTTATCTGTTTTGATATATACGCCTCACTCCTACTAACGGTGCTCAGTGTAGTCAATTTAGCGACTTTGTCGCAAGATCTAGCGACATTTCGTTTTCTACAGCGGCTTAAATTATGTGTAGCGATAAAAAAAATCTAGCGACTATTCTAACGACTTCTAGGGCCTTACAAATAAACAAAGAATAAGGTCCGAATAGCTATTTCGTGTTTTGTTCCTGTCATGTAAACGTCAATTCAAATTAGTTCCCTGTTTATTTGTAAGGGGGCTAGAGTTTAAATAATAAAAATAAATAAGTATTTTAACTATCTTCCTAAAATATGGCAAGATCTCAGCCCAGAAATCTATATTCGGAACTACGTTCCGAAATCGGGTATCATTCTGACAAGTCTGTCTTTTTCCCTTCGTTTTTCTTGACTTTTCGTTTGTTAATAATTGTTTTTTATAATTTTTAATTGCTTTATACCGGTTACAAATATTATTCTGTGTAAGTTAACAAATTATAAATGTTTATATAATTTTTGTTGCGAACAAATTACAAAAACACAAATGATGAAAAAATTCTGACATACCGCCGAAATTGCGGCGGCGGGCTGGTTAGAACCACGATAGCTCAATTGGAAGAGCACCTGACCCGGTATGTCAGAAGGGTGCAGGTTCAAACCCTGCTCGTGGAAATTTTTTCAACATTTGTGTTAACAAATTATTTCATTTTATTCTAACAGACCAAAAAACTGTGCCCTATTCTACCGTGCGTAAAATATAGAGAATTAGAGGTACGTGAAAGAATTGCGCTGTTTTCATCCCTAGCGCTCAGTCTACTGGGATAATTTAGCGACTTCTAGCGACTTTTGATTTATGTCCATAGCTAGCGACTTCTAGCGACTTTTAAAGCGTACGTTTAACGACTTTTTGACATGTAGAGTTGGCAACACTGACGGTGCTGACTGCTGACATTGACATGACAACACGAGGGTGTGACAGATAGGTATGCAACGTGTTCCCGTTCCCGAATTCCGAAAAATTAAGAGATTCATTTTTTAACTCACCAAGTGCTGTAAATAGAAAAATGGTTTGTAGCAAACACATTTAATAATTTTTCTTTTATTTAAACTGTCATAGTTAAATGCTTTTTTCTGTATTTTCAGTTATTTATATAGACTAAATTAATAAATTTGATTGCCTTTTTATTTATTTGCATGCCACATAATTTTAGCTAAGCATATAAACTTTTTAAATGCTTAGGCAATTAACATACCCTTACATAATTTTAATATTTATTGATTTCATAGAATTCATTCTATCTTTAATATACAAAAAGTAATTCTGCTGAAATCGGCCTAATATGGAACTTATCAACATAAATAAATATTGTAGTTTGTACATACCAATTATTCATTCATCAAAACTAAACAGCCTATCCAAAATTTCCATGAGCAGGATTCGAACCTGCACTCCATGACATAGATAGGTACAGGGTCAGATGCACTACCAGCAAATCTAACGTGGCGCTGTCCAACCTGCCGAAATTAATCAACACTTTCTTTGGTTCTTCTTTTTCTTTGAAGCCAAAGGAGCCTTATTCAATACTGATAACTACATTGTGTTGTTTGCTATTGATGATATGCTTGTTGTGATGCTTCTGTAGGAGACTTTTCTACATATTATTTCTATCCACACTTACATATAATATATGTAAATGTAAATATAATAATATAATGTACAGGCATTTCAACAAAAGTAAAGTTTTGGAAAGTCATCCATCCTAGGTACTTAAACATGCATTTAAAAAAACTCAGTTTTCTTTTTTATACCTATAATCTTATTTACCCCAGAAATTCATAACATCTCATATCTTAATTAATGAACTGCTTGATAAATAAATAACAATATTAATTTATTTTCAGGCAACACTGGATAGAAAGGGTACTTTTAAGGTAGAATACCTACAAGAGATTGAGAGAAAGGTGCAGGAAAGATGGGAAAAGGAAAAAATATTTGAAGTGGAGGCACCAGATGATGGGAAACAACATGAGAAGTTTATGTGCACATTCCCATATCCCTATATGAATGGGCGTTTGCATTTAGGACACACATTTTCACTGTCAAAATGTGAAGTAAGTTTTTCTACTGTTATTTCTATATTATATCAGCCTATTTTTTTCCACTGCTCCCCTGCTTTTCCTTTACTTCTTTCCTCTTCTTTCTGTTTGCTATTACAGTGGGCTTATCTGGTAAGGGTAAGTGAACTCAGAGTTCCAGATCATGAATGTCCGATTATATTGACTGAATACACAATACACAAGTCCAAACATATTATTTAAGTTACACTTTAAATATACGGGATGTAGCTACCGAAAGTATGTAACTACAGTACAGGTTGAATGCCGGGAAGCAACTGGCGTCGTGGCTAATCCTGGCTGCATGGTTGGTTAAACTGCTGACATAGTTACAATTTACAATGTAGTAGGTAGGTCCCTACAAACTTAGTTAGTAATAATAAGTTGTCTTACAGTTTGCATCAAGATACTACAGATTAAAAGGCAGAATGACACTATTTCCGTTTGGATTTCACTGTACTGGAATGCCTATTAAGGCTTGTGCAGACAAGCTAAAGCGAGAAATGGAACTATATGGATGTCCACCTGTATTTCCTGATGAAGAAGAAGGTTCTGTACAAGAAGATGGTGATATTATACCAAAAGATAAAAGTAAAGGAAAAAAAAGCAAAGCTGTTGCCAAGGCTGTTGCTGCAAAGTACCAGTGGCAGATCATGAGGAGTCTCGGCATTCCTGAAGAAGAAATTAAAGAGTTTGCAAATGAAAGTTACTGGCTTGAATACTTCCCACCAAGAGCTGTTGTTGATTTAAAAAGAATGGGTATTAATGTTAGTCACATTCTTTTTCTTTTTATATTAAGTACTTGTAAAAGATGAAAGAGGTTTCTTGATAAGTTTTTAATTTTTAATTTTCAATTTGTATTGTAGAAGTATTTAAATTTTACTGCATGGCTGTTAATTAATTTTAGGTTGATTGGCGTCGAAAATTCATTACAACTGATGCAAACCCATTTTATGATTCTTTTGTAAGATGGCAATTTTATCACTTGAAAGAGCGCAGTAAGATTATGTATGGAAAACGGTACACCATTTTTACACCACAAGATAGGCAGCCTTGTATGGATCATGACAGAAGCTCGGGTGAAGGGGCTGGACCCCAAGAATATACACTTATAAAAATGGAAGTGCTGGAACCTCTCCCTGAAGCACTCAAGTAAGAACTTTGTGATTATTTTTTAATTAGTTTCTGTTGATAATAATATAATCACACAGATATTATAAATACGAAAGTTTGTATGTATGTATGTTCGTATATGGATGGATGGATTTGGATTAAATTCGACATACATATAGTTTATAACCTGGATTAAAACATAGGATACTTTTATCCCGATATTCCGATGGGAACGGGAACCACGCGGGTGAAACCGCGAGCGGCTGCTAGTAATATTATAAATGCGAAAGTATGTGTGTATGTATGTGTGTATATTTGTTGCTTCTTCACGCTGCAACGGATGGATGAATTTCGATGAAATTCGGCATACAGATAGTTTATAACCTGGATTAACACAGGACAGTTTTTATCCCGATATTCCCACGGGAACGGGAACCACGCGGGTGCAACTGCGAGCGGCCGCTAGTGTTGTTATATAATATCTATATAACATATCTCTAAAATATTGTTAATGGGATATTTATATTTTAGATTGCTAAAAGATAAAAAAGTCAGTCTAGTTGCTGCAACATTGAGACCAGAAACAATGTATGGGCAAACCAATTGCTGGATTCATCCTGACATAAAATACATTGCATTTGAGACAGTCAAGGATGGTGTTTTCGTATGTACAAGAAGGGCGGCGAGAAACATGGCCTTTCAAGATTTTACGGATAAGGAAGGCGAATTCAAAATACTATTAGAAGTTGTGGGTCAAGATCTATTTGGTGTAGCAGTTAAATCTCCTTTTACTTGTTACCCTAAAATTTATTGCCTTCCAATGTTAACTATTAAAGAAGACAAAGGGACGGGCATTGTCACGAGCGTGCCGTCTGATTCGCCCGACGACTACGCAGCTCTTGTAGATCTACAGAAGAAACCTGCATTTAGAGAGAAATATGGAATTAAAGATGAAATGGTTTTGCCTTTCAAACCAGTCCCTATACTTGAGATTCCCGAGTTTGGCAACTTATCAGCTGTCCATCTGTATGATACACTTAAAATTCAAAGTCAAAATGATAAAGAAAAACTTACACAAGCCAAAGAAATGGTCTACCTTAAAGGATTCTATGATGGTGTATTGTTAGTAGGAGAATATAAAGGCAGTAAAATTCAAGATGTTAAGAAAAATCTGCAAAGTAAACTTATTGAAGCGAAAAGCGCTGTAATCTATTATGAACCAGAAAAAACTATAATTGCAAGATCAGGAGACGAGTGCGTAGTGGCTCTTTGTAATCAGTGGTATCTTGATTATGGCAATGAGGAATGGAAAAGTCAGGTAGAAAAAGCACTTGGTGCTATGAATACATATCATGATGAAGTCAGAAAGAATTTCCAAGCCACTCTTAGGTGGCTTCATGAGTATGCATGCTCTAGGACCTATGGTCTTGGTATGTAGCAAAACTTATGTATTATTATGTGATAATGTGTCTGCAAGAAAGGGTATTAAAGTTGATTCATTCATTTGTTTCTAGGTACCAAGCTGCCTTGGGATACTCAATGGGTGATAGAATCTCTATCAGATTCCACAATTTACAACGCATATTACACTATTTCACATTTATTGCAAGGGAACAGCTTCAGAGGGCTTGGAGAAAATGCCCTCAAAATCAAACCCGAACAAATGACATCTGAAGTTTGGGACTACATCTTTTTCAAAGGATCAGCTTTCCCAAAAACTACAAAAATACCTAAGAAATCATTAGACCTTATGAGAAATGCATTCCAATTTTGGTAATTCTTAATTAAACCCATAAAACTTTACTAAGAATTAGGTTTACTCACAATTATATAATAAATTTAACAGAGAATGTGCATTATTCATGTTTTGCAGGTACCCTGTTGATCTGAGAGTGTCAGGAAAAGATTTAATTCAAAATCACTTAACCTTTTACATATACAATCACTGCGCAATTTGGCCTAAAGAGGAAGATAAATGGCCCAAAGGCATCAGAGCGAATGGCCTTTTGATGTTGAACTCTGCAAAAATGTCCAAGTCTGATGGAAATTTCTTGACACTAACAGAATCGATAGAGAAGTTTAGTGCGGACGGAATGCGCCTGACTTTGGCCGACGCAGGGGATTCCGTGGAAGATGCCAACTTCGTAGAGAGCACGGCGGACGCAGCCATTCTCAGATTATTCACTTTCATTGAATGGGTGAAGGAAATGATAGCTGCCAAGTCCACACTAAGAACAGGTAAGCCTTAAAATGCTGATTTAAAGACAAATCTTTTCAAGTTCTAACGGCCACCTTGGTTTAGTAGATCCGCGGGTTACCGGACCCAGACTATATATTCTCGGGTTTGATTCCAGCGGAGTCTACAAATATGTACATATTATACTCTGGTTTTGTGGTAGAGCTTGTTTTAAGTTCAACTAGCTATTTACCAACATCTTATCTAAGGCCGCCAGACGCGAACGCAACTGGTGCAGCGTAAAAACCACTCCGCATCAGTCACCCTCACCCAACCGACCCGGTTTCCAGTGCGCTCCTATCTTCAACATATCGTCACTTGCTATCAATTGAGATGAAAGTGCTTCCTTATTGGCGAATATACAACACTAGCCATCTACTTTACGCGTGCAAACTAATAAACAAACCTATATTCGGAGTACAGTATCATAAAGTTATATCCAATAACCTTCTTACCCTAGGTGACTTCAATTTCTACGACAAAGTGTTCATCAGTGAAATAAACACTAAAATACTGCAGACAGATGACAATTACGCCAAGTTGCTGTTCAAAGAAGCTTTGAAGTCGGGTGTGTTCGAGTTACAGGCTGCAAGAGACAAATACAGGGAGCTCTGCTCTGAAGGCGGCATGCATAGAGAATTGGTGACCCGCTACATAGAGACACAAGCGAAACTCATGTCGCCCATCTGCCCGCACGTGGCTGAATACGTATGGGAACTGTTGGGGAATGTAAGTTATAGAATAACAAACTTAATTTATATTTAGCACAATATAAAATATGCAACACATAAAATGTGTAACGCTTGAAACAAAAAATATTTATAATTTTTTTGAAGTGTTAGCTCATAAAATGCTGTTATTCGTTAGTCACATTTATTTATCTACCAAATAAATGCCCCTTCGGAGCATAAAGTGCAATACGCAAAATGTGCAATGAGCAACACGTAAAATGTGCAAAACGCAAAATATACACAACACGCAAAATGAACAATACGCAAAATATGCAAGAGAGCCGGCGTTCACAGTTTTGAGAAAATTGTATAGCACTCTAAGAATACCTATAAATAATAAATACTACTTACAATATTAAAGATAATTTATTAATTACAATAATTATTCTTAAACATTATTATTATATTTTACTAAACCTACTGATAAAAAAATAAAAAAAAGGTATACACTGCTTTATAATATATAAACCAAAAACTTCGTGGAGCGCCGTTAAAACTGATCCAATGAATGATGAATTCCACAGATGAAAGGTTAACACAACGCAAGTCTGGTATAGATCATTTGCATTAAAATTTGTGATATTGTGATTTCATTTTTTACAAGCTTATGTAATTTTTCTTTATATTTCTTGTCAAAAACAATACACGTCTCCTACGATTTCTTCTTGCGGGCTCGAAGAAACTTCTAAATTTTCCCAATTTTTTTTTTTCTGAAAATAATTTTTATTTGTGTCAAAATCATGAAGTTAGTACCTATTAACTTTATGGTTAAAATACCATGCTCTTTGAAAGGTGTGGTGAACGTGGCTTTAGGGCTCTCTTGCACATTTTGCGTGTTGCTCATTTTGTGTGTCGTGCACATTTTGCGTATTGCACTTTATGCTCCGAAGGAATAAATGCGTAACCGTTTCGTTCTTTAAGTTAATACCTCCTGATAGGAGACACTGTTTTTTTTATGAAACCATTAATTAAATATTGCCGTTTACAGAATCATTTGTGATTGTTGTACGTACCTATTTAAAAAGCTTTTTTTTTTCATTAGAAACGAAGTATTATTCACGAGACATGGCCTGTCGCTGGCGAAATTGACGAGAATGCAGTTAAGGCCAGCAACTATCTGATGGACGCGGCCCATTCCTTCCGTATTTATTTGAAGAACCATTGCGCTGTCAAAAAGCCTAAGAAGGGAGAGACACCGAAACCGGAGAAAAAGCCCAACAGAGCCGTCATTTGGGTGGCTAAAGAGTATCCCAAGTGGCAGCACTTGATACTAACCACCTTGAAGGAGCTTAATGGCGTAAGTATACTCTTTATCGGCCATGTTTATTTATTATTATTTAGGTACAAGAATAGAATACCATCAGCAGCGCTATTCTCTAAGCAAAACAGCGTCGAACTCGACATTGAACTCGCTTATAACTTGCAAACGAATTTCAACCTACTTTTAAATAGTAACAAAGTCTACATTCGTTTGCAAGTTATGAGCGAGTTCAATGTCGAGGTCGACACTGTTTTGCTTAGAGAATAGCACTGCATATCATGGCATAATATAAGTATTAACATAGAAAGTATAGAAAAGGCGTAACTGGTCTTCCAAAAAAGTTTCAAATTCTTGGGTGGGTATGGTTAATGGGTTAAGTAGTTGATAAATTGAAAAAAATCGTTCAACATTGATTTCTAGTTTGTTTGGATAAGATACTTGACATGAATCAACTTGAATTTATAATATAAAGACCTACATATTATACTATCCTCCTAAAAAGGTTTGTAATAATAAATCTGTGCCTTCAGGTGTCAGGTCTACCCGACAACAAGACTATATCAACCAAGCTCGGCGCGATAGGCGAGCTGAAGAAGTATATGAAGCGGGTGATGCCGTTCGTGCAATCCACGCGGGAGAACATGGAACGTGTGGGCGCGGACGCTCTCTCGCTGGGGCTGCCCTTCGATGAGGCCGCCATCTTGGGAGACAACAAGCAGTACCTACTCGCCACTCTGGATGTAAGCTTACTTATAAGACACGATAAGCCACTATGTCATACTCGTACGAGTATAATAGTAATGGTGCAATTAAATTAAATTCAATGCATTCATTGGGACTCATGTTAACCCATAAGTATACATGAGATATATATTGGTTAGAACGTGTGTCAGGGGGTTTTCCTAATATGTATACTTACTAGTAAAAATATAAACAGTCAATTTCAAATCGCACAAAATTTAATGAATAACTGCTTGTTGTAGATATTTTTTTGACAGTCACTTACGATTTTTATGTTCTTACACTATTACCTAACATTTACCAAATTAAGGGGAAAATCTATATTAAATATTTATTTCTTTATTATCAAATGATTGATAATAAAAAAATAAAGAAAGATGATATTTCCGCTTTATCTGGTTATTCTGAACCCGTCGACCGAGGTAAGAAATAAAAAATGCAACATTCACAATTTTGAGTAATATGTATGTTTTGTTTAATAGAAGCTTATCAAAATGACCACAACTTGTTTTAAATTTTTAGGCCAAATGTCAAATCTTATCGTATGTTTTCAATACTATCGTGAAATATGCACCGCGACGAATGGCATGTTTTACAAAACACTTTGATTTTTACCTATTCGAATCCGTTGCGCATTTAATTTCTTTCAAAACTTGTTTTTTTAATCAAATAGCCCTCTTCATACCTTAAATTAGATAATTAAAACTGCATCGCATAACGTACATGAAGACGAAATAAAAGTAGTTATCAATTTTGACATATAAAAGTACACATGACTGTTGCTGGCTTTAAAACGGATTTATTAGAACTTTTGTAACCCTCGACGCCATAGTGGGCAGTCCCAGTTTTGTCTATCGTAGCTAAAAGTGATGAAACCTTCTACGTGGGAATTCTTACCGCTCGTCCACGACGAGTGGTAAGAACGACAATGTCCCCACGACCGACCCAGTTAACCTGAGCCGAAGTCCTAGACTTTAGAGGCGCCCTCTGGTTGTTCCGCTCTCGATCCGATACCAACCCCTAGAAGAACCTAGTAGGGAACGGGGACACGCACTGTGCGTGATGCCGTTCCCTCTAGACAGTGAGTGTGCTTACAACTCCGCCACCAAAGAGGACATTTGGTAGTCGACTTTAGAGTTGACAACCCGAGCAGTGGTACACTGCGAGTTGTGCTCTTAGTGCAACGAGAAGTGAGCGAGCTTACAGCTCCGGTAACCTATCTGGATATTAGGTAGTGGACTATACGTGTCCACAGGGCAACTAGCTCGAGACACCGTAAAGTACCGGATGAAGGATGCATACCGGCGTGTAGATGGTCCCTTGTGCTTGCGTAAGGATGTCTGACACCTAACTTTATAACCGTAAGGTTGGTGGGGGGTGTCAGTATAAACTTTAAAGTAGTGTGTAGCAGGGTGTCTCCTCTAGACAGCCTCTGACGGTGTTTCGATCTCACGGCTTGAGTTTCACGCCGCCCCCGCCCCGGTGACGCTGAAAAGGCCGCCCGAGTCAATCCGTTAACTCACAAAAGTAATGTCCGTGACTCCAGCGGGATAACCCCTTCAGATCGGCTTCAAATTTCGCCATGATTTAGTTGATATTATGTTTAAATTTGTTAGCAAATATCAAAATTTGTTGACCAATAGTTATCGAGATATCCCATGTTAAAGGGTATCCCGCTGGGGTCACGCTCGTCAAAACTATTTGACCTAAAACGAGCAGGAACGAGACACGCTACTGATATAGTTTTTGTGCTAAGATTTTATTGATTCAATTATGAATCCATCAGTGAAAATTCCAGGATTCTACCTTCTGTAGTTACCGAGTAATCAAATACCTACTTTTCGTCAAAATTCCTCCGAAAAGTAAGTTCTAGTTGAGGTGTAAGACAAAAGGCTACTTCATGAAATCCAGGGAAGATTTTGTTGACTCTGAGAGAAAATTTGTTAGACAAAACCGAGAACTCTAGCTACAGTACATCCTGAGATATAACGCTAATATGGTTATCCCGCTGGGGTCACGGTGTTGATACCTAAACATGGTTTTTCCACAGGAATGGAGCAAGTAGCGAGTTTATGACTATAGCCAAGATTTTGTGGGTGTAAAAATCTAACCAGTTTCTACTTTTCAGTTTCCTAGGTACAGTATTTTAGGAGAAATTAAAATTTATAACTTTTTCATACTAAAAGTACGCGTATAAGCCGACAAAATTAAGTTGGTTCTTTAAAAAGACCAAAATGGTGGCCAATTTTAGTTTCATCGAAATCGGCCCTTAATAGCGTTTACGCCGCACACTAGCGCCACTAATGAAAAAAAAAACATATCTAGTAATTAGAGATCGAAAATCAAATTTTGCTCAACAAACTATTTGAATGAAGTAATTTAGCATTTTTACGTCACCTAATGAACACCTGACATGTTATGGTTTAGTTAAATATGGCGTTATAGTTAAAAGTGGCCGTAACGTCTTATTTAACTAAACCATTACATGTGAGGTATTCATTAGGTGACGTAAAAATGCTAAATTACTTCATTCAAATAGTTTGTTGAGCTTAATTTGATTTTCTATCTTTAATTACTAGATATGTTTTTTTTTTTCATAAGTGGCGCTAGTGTGCGGCGTAAACGCTCTTAAACAAAAAAATTGGCCGCCATCTTGGCCTTTTAAGGAACCAACTTAATTTTGTCGGCTTATACGCGTACTTTTAGTATGAAAAAGTTATAAATTTTAATTTCTCCTAAAATACTGTACCTAGGAAACTGAAAAGTAGAAACTGGTTAGATTTTTACACCCACAAAATCTTGGCTATAGTCATAAACTCGCTACTTGCTCCATTCCTGTGGAAAAACCATGTTTAGGTATCAACACCGTGACCCCAGCGGGATAACCATATTAGCGTTATATCTCAGGATGTACTGTAGCTAGAGTTCTCGGTTTTGTCTAACAAATTTTCTCTCAGAGTCAACAAAATCTTCCCTGGATTTCATGAATGTAGCCTTTTGTCTTACACCTCAACTAGAACTTACTTTTCGGAGGAATTTTGACGAAAAGTAGGTATTTGATTACTCGGTAACTACAGAAGGTAGAATCCTGGAATTTTCACTGATGGATTCATAATTGAATCAACAAAATCTTAGCACAAAAACTATATCAGCAGCGTGTCTCGTTCCTGCTCGTTTTAGGTCAAATAGTTTTGACGAGCGTGACCCCAGCGGGATACCCTTTAACATGGGATATCTCGATAACAATTGGTCAACAAATTTTGATATTTGCTAACAAATTTAAACATAATATCAACTAAATCATGGCGTAATTTGAAGCCGATCTGAAGGGGTTATCCCGCTGGGGTCTCGGACATCAAAAGTAATAAATGAGTATTAAAAGTTAGCTTTGCCCGCACTATCTTTTCCGGAAGCAGTTCTTAAGCAACTAACTCCCAACTTATTTACACAGCTCGACACGATCGAGGTGCGGTTCACGGACGACCCCGAAGCCTCGGAGAAGTCCCGCGAGGACTGCGCCCCAGGCGCGCCCCACATCAATTTCTACGCGGACCCCGGAGTGGACATGATCTTCATCAACCCCGCGCCGCTCAACGGACTGTTCACGGTCACTGTCGGCGTGGCGGACGGCGACACGGTCGAGAAGGTCAAGGCGAAAATCACTAAGGAGGTCAAAGCTATCAAAGGTATTATTTTATTTCTATATCTTCGGAATTACCTTGGAAGAAAACACAGGGAGAATGTGCTCTGGTGGTGTTTATAGGCTACTGCCCCATCTGTGAAGACAAATTGAGCTGGTGATGACTTGGACAAATCATTACAAGTGTTCTATTGGAATTATGGAGTTAGGTTTTGTAACATTTTATACTTATGAAACTAATTAGTAACATACAAAATACATTCTACTAATATTATAAATGCGAAAGTTTGTGTGTATGATCGTATATTTGTTGCTTCTTCACGCTGCAACGCATGGATGGATTTGGATGAAATTCTTAATTTGGAAGATGGAGTTTATAACCTGGAATAACACATAGGATACTTTTTATCCAGATATTCCCACGGGAACGGGAACCACGCGGGTGAAACCGCGAGGGGCCGCTAGTTGATAATAACAATTATTCAAAGTTTGACTTACCACATGAAAAGGTCATAACACCGCAAAATCTCCCTATGTGCCTAATGTGGATCGTCGGATTTACGACTGCCATCATACGTCTCCTGGAAGAAACATCTTTTAACTGCGTCACAATTTTTTGACTTAGGGAAAAATTGTATTAGTTTGCAAGAACTAGCCGCTTCGCCAACAAGCTTCTCTTTAGTTCAGGGCCTAATCATATCTCCAGTTTATTTTTTCTTAGGCCGGACAGACCGTGTGTAGTAATGCTAACTTCTGTTCCTCTATTTCGCAGATGTAACCAGTCTGAAAGTATGGCGCTACACCGACCCCGCTCTTGGCCAAGGAAGATACCAATCCCGAATGACCACGAAACCAAATGTATTGTCTTAGAAGACGCTGCAGTATTAAAAGTAGATGTGAACACTAGCCAAGTTGAACTAGTCAGTAACGGGAAGAATATAGATGTGGGCAGGCAAATGGTGTATACCTACGAAAAGTGAGACTTTTTGCGTTTGCCCCTTGTATTGATTTTCAAACTGTATTCTTCTTTATTTCCAGTTACTGGAAACCTTTTTTATTGTATGGCAAGAATAATAAATTATTTATTTATACCGTATCAATTGTTTTATTTAAAAATCGTAATGCGTGTTTATGTCCGCAGCGAAAGTCGTTAAACTTGTTAGCACTTTTTCAAACAAACTAAATATTTGAACAGGCACTTTCCGATTTCTAGTAAGTACAGCTATTAAGACATGGTTTTGATAAAAATCTTTTTTGAAACTAAACTTTATTTTTATCGTATGGCCTTCACAAAACGACTATTTTCGATTATTACTCATTCATTTATTTATTTCAACCCTACAGTATAGATCATACAATATAAGTGAGTAAGAAAAAAAACAATTAATTTTACTTTACCTAAAAAAAAAACAATATCATGTCAAACATAAACAAACACAGAAAAACAATTATTGTGCAGTCCAGTCACTCACTACATGAACCATGGCAGCATGGATGGTACCTAGTGAGTCTAATCTGTTCGCACTTGAACAATCTAAGGATGCTGTTGGGGCTGGCGCGAACCAGAGATGTAAATCTTCTATCTTTTATCTTTAAATATAAAAATCAAATGCAGTTTGTTTGTCTCGCTAAAACTCGAGAATGGCTGGACCGATTTGGCTAATTTTGATTTTGAAATATTTGTGGAAGTTTTAAACGGTGAGAAACAAATAATGAGTAACGGAAAATACAAAAAACGACAATATATAATTTTCCAATACAAAATGTTCCACGATTTGTTTTGTGACAACAAAACAAAGAAACTGGTGGTACGAAGTCCGCCGGGTCAGCTAGTATATGAGAATGAGAATATTGAGAGTATTATCTCCAATTATCTCCATCTTCAGGGATAATAAAATTGGGACAACAGAAAATTTTATTACTGATCTCTAACTAAACTTCAGTATGAAGAGGGCATTAAATAATGATGATGATTTATCTTCTGGAAGAATTTAGCAAAACAAAAAACATTTTCAATTTCATAATATAATTTAATAACATATAAATGGTTATTCACAAGAGAATGTTTAACATCGCGAATAAGATATGGCTAGCTAAAGTGGGTCGGCGGGGCGCTAAGTTGGCGCGCTGGCGAACAAGTTTTCTAGGCCTGCGCCCTCGGCCGCCTCGAGCGCGCCGCGCGGCTTCTCCTTGGCTACATGCATTGTCGGTAAGTCTAAGATATACACTTCTTTCTTGAATAGTTGTCCCACGTTGCGCCCGATTAACTATGACAAAAATATTTAGGATTAGGTTTAGATAGATAGATATTACATTATAAACAGTTAAGATTAGCAATACAATATTTCATAACCAGTTCACCTACTACAAATGAACTTATTAGAAAATTACGTTAAGTAATAAAACTACTCTATTTTACAACTTTCTCATATTAAATATTTATAAAATACAGTGAAAAAATTTAACGCCTACCCTTCCCAGCCAGGAATCGAACCCGGGTCTTCCGCAATCCTGCACTGACCGCTATGCTACCGGGAAGGCTGACGTAAGCGATGAATTTTGTCACTGCTTTTTTTAATTTTTGAGTGCTAATAGCAGCACAGTGCGCCGCATCTGCACTGTATTTTATAAATATTTAATTTAGCTTCAATGCAGCAAATTAGCACTTGAAAATAAAAAGTAAAAACTCATATTATTTCTGTTAACATAATTCTCTGTACCGGATATCCGTACAGTACATATACGGTCCTTCGAGCCGGATAATACTATAGTTAGGTTAAACATGTTTATAGTCAATAAAAAGATAGAGCAGATATATTATTATTATTTAATATGACATCTATTTCGATATCCATGATGGCAGACGTGATATTTCAGAAAAGTCAATTTGGGTATAATTTTTAACGTTTTAGTACGTGCCGATTCCGCTTTAAGTTTTTTCCGATCAAAGAGTGGATACAATTTATTCTTTACAGAAGAAGTCGCAGGTACCAGCTAAAAACCATAATTAATATGTCACTTTTGCATAGTAAAACCATAATTATTATGTCACTTTTGCAAATTCGTTCAGGGAATATATCTATATTGTTTGAGAATTTATTAGCAGTGCCCAAGGCTAGTTTCTCTATAGCTGTACATAAAAGGCTCACCCTCGAAGTGATCTTCTTGAACAAGTCCCGCTTGCTCTTGTCTATCTTGGAGGGTTTGGTGGGCGCGGCGGCCAGCTTCTCGTCCAGCCGGTGTAGGTCGTGCGCGTCCACGTCGGGAATGTCGCGGAGCACCGTCACAATGTTGGGAAAGCGAGGCCGTAGGGCTTCGTACGCCTGCGTAAGTAATTAGTAATGAGTATCGGAGTATGTTTCAATAGGGATTTTGACAATAACAATAATTGATTCCGTAACATTAAACGTGTTAATGTTAATGGTATCATTATCGGCAGCTCCTGGTTTCTTCCTATGGCTGGTTCTCCCTATCCATCTAAACTAAAGGGAAGGCTTGTGCTCAGCTAGTGTGTACCTGCACGGCGAGCGCCAGCAGCGCCGCCTGGTTGGCGTCGTGCTGCCCGTGCGTGCGCAGCGCCTGCAGCACGGCGGCGAGTGCGCCGCTGGCGTCGCCGGCGCCCACGCGGCCCGCGCCTAGCGCCGCGCGCAGGGCCGGCAGCGCCAGCGAGCACGCGCGCAGCGACGACGTCGAGTCGTTCCACATCAGCGCCCACAACACCTGCATATCAACAGGCGTGTTAAAAAATACTCGTCATGTGCCACTGCATTACATATTATTTTTCACCTCACTTGCCCGAAAAGGCTTACTTCCTCCTTCAAAATCTGGGTGGAAAAGCGCTTTTACCCCGCTCGGGTGGAAAAGGTTTTTGAATTTAGAACGTGACTATGAACACTATGGTGCGCACTATTCTTATACTGCGAAATAAGAAATTCGAACTTCGTATTGTACCGTCCCGCTCACACTAATAGGCGTGTAAAAGAGACAGTATAATACGAATTTAGAACTTGTTAGTAGACCCCTAACTTTTCTTTCTTAAAAAATTATATGAATTCATAATAAAACTGTTTTATAATAAAGCTCAACTGTTTTTCTTCCATCCACCATTTTCTCGCAGTAGTGAGGTGAAAAGTTGTGTTTTGCTCGGCAGCAAAGTCGCTTTGCTTCTCGTGCCTTGAAAACCTCGCTACGCTCAGGATTCTTCTTTTGAACCACAAGCGAAAGAATCCTTGGCTTGCTCGGGTTTCAATACAAGCGCTCGCGCGAAACAACAACTTTCCAGCCTCGCAGCAGTTTGAAATTTAGAATTTCCTTTAGAGATCTAACGTAAACAGAGTCCGGGGAGTGGTCCTCCACGTGGGCCCCGTGCACTCGTACTCACGGTGTGCAGCGCGGCGGGCCCGGCCAGCGGGTGCGCCAGCACGAGCGCACCCAGCTCGGACACCTGCTCGGGCGCCCGCTGCGGCGCGCTGGGGGAGTCCTCCTCCATGTCGGCGGGGCTCATCTCCGCGCTCAGCCCGCCGTCCACGAGGGAGATCTGTACAAGTAGTTAGTTAGTATACAAGAAGACCACAAAAACTAAGTACTATCTTAAAACTAACACCAGAAACTACACTACAAAATACAGGTAAAATGGACTGGGGCCTAGAGAACTTAAGCGAGAGAAATTATTCAATCTTTCCGCTTTTGGTGATAAGACCATTGCCCACGTTAACGCTAAGATTATGTAATATCCTTCCCTTTTCTAAGCAGATGGAGATTTGTTGTGAGCATATAATCTTTATTGTAAATAAATATTGTTTTTGTAAAATGTTTCATTTCCATCCTTAATTCGACATACCTTGAGTACTTCTAAATGCTCTCTGGTAAGATGTCTGACAAGCATGTCTTCCAGAACTTCTTGCGATTCACTGCCACCTTCCTCTTCCAATTTTCCAGATTCGTAAAGAGATGTGATGTAGTCCCATCGTTTTGAGAGGTGTCTTAACACTGCAACAAAAATACAAACTCTTCTTAAGGCTTTGTGATTCAATAAATTGCAATTTTTAAAAGAAGAATAGAAAAGCTTTTGAATAAGTCAAGTGTAGAATAATGATTGCGAGTGCCGGATTTGTGCGCGGTAGAGCTTCTGCATGTTCTATTTGTGCGCGGTAGAGCTTCTGCATGTTCTATTTGTGCGCGGTAGAGCTTCTGCATGTTCTATTTGTACGCGGTAGAGCTTCTGCATGTTCTATTTGTACGCGGTAGAGCTTCTGCATGTTCTATTTGTACGCGGTAGAGCTTCTGCATGTTCTATTTGTGCGCGGTAGAGCTTCTGCATGTTCTATTTGTGCGCGGTAGTGCTTCTGCATGTTCTATTTGTACGCGGTAGAGCTTCTGCATGTTCTATTTGTGCGCGGTAGAGCTTCTGCATGTTCTATTTGTGCGCGGTAGAGCTTCTGCATGTTCTATTTGTACGCGGTAGAGCTTCTGCATGTTCTATTTGTGCGCGGTAGAGCTTCTGCATGTTCTATTTGTGCGCGGTAGAGCTTCTGCATGTTCTATTTGTGCGCGGTAGTGCTTCTGCATGTTCTATTTGTACGCGGTAGAGCTTCTGCATGTTCTATTTGTGCGCGGTAGAGCTTCTGCATGTTCTATTTGTGCGCGGTAGAGCTTCTGCATGTTCTATTTGTACGCGGTAGAGCTTCTGCATGTTCTATTTGTGCGCGGTAGAGCTTCTGCATGTTCTATTTGTGCGCGGTAGAGCTTCTGCATGTTCTATTTGTGCGCGGTAGAGCTTCTGCATGTTCTATTTGTGCGCGGTAGAGCTTCTGCATGTTCTATTTGTGCGCGGTAGAGCTTCTGCATGTTCTATTTGTACGCGGTAGAGCTTCTGCATGTTCTATTTGTGCGTGGTAGAGCTTCTGCATGTTCTATTTGTGCGCGGTAGAGCTTCTGCATGTTCTATTTGTGCGCGGTAGAGCTTCTGCATGTTCTATTTGTACGCGGTAGAGCTTCTGCATGTTCTATTTGTGCGCGGTAGAGCTTCTGCATGTTCTATTTGTGCGCGGTAGAGCTTCTGCATGTTCTATTTGTACGCGGTAGAGCTTCTGCATGTTCTATTTGTGCGCGGTAGAGCTTCTGCATGTTCTATTTGTGCGCGGTAGAGCTTCTGCATGTTCTATTTGTGCGCGGTAGAGCTTCTGCATGTTCTATTTGTGCGCGGTAGAGCTTCTGCATGTTCTATTTGTGCGCGGTAGAGCTTCTGCATGTTCTATTTGTACGCGGTAGAGCTTCTGCATGTTCTATTTGTGCGCGGTAGAGCTTCTGCATGTTCTATTTGTGCGCGGTAGAGCTTCTGCATGTTCTATTTGTACGCGGTAGAGCTTCTGCATGTTCTATTTGTGCGCGGTAGAGCTTCTGCATGTTCTATTTGTGCGCGGTAGAGCTTCTGCATGTTCTATTTGTGCGCGGTAGAGCTTCTGCATGTTCTATTTGTGCGCGGTAGAGCTTCTGCATGTTCTATTTGTGCGCGGTAGAGCTTCTGCATGTTCTATTTGTACGCGGTAGAGCTTCTGCATGTTCTATTTGTGCGCGGTAGAGCTTCTGCATGTTCTATTTGTGCGCGGTAGAGCTTCTGCATGTTCTATTTGTGCGCGGTAGAGCTTCTGCATGTTCTATTTGTACGCGGTAGAGCTTCTGCATGTTCTATTTGTGCGCGGTAGAGCTTCTGCATGTTCTATTTGTGCGCGGTAGAGCTTCTGCATGTTCTATTTGTGCGCGGTAGAGCTTCTGCATGTTCTATTTGTACGCGGTAGAGCTTCTGCATGTTCTATTTTTTTTAGGAAGAATAACATCATGCTTGATCTTGAACCGCACGAAGGAATGATGGTGTGGCGGCCTGCGGTCGCCACATAATTTCTTATCTTCACGTACGGTTAAAGAGTTTGTAAACGCATTCCTAATCGCGTGTAGATCTGATTAAGATAACACACGGCATCCTCCCTCCAACATCTACACAGTTTATATTGTATAAATAGTCTTGTAAGGTTTAGATAATAAGGCAGTCACAATGTAGTCACTGTAAATATACAACATCACATATAGAGACGCAGTCGTTATTTACCATCGCCATGGAACCCTCCATCATTACCAACGTCCCATTACATCGACCTATACGGAACAATGGTATCGCACGAGGTAGCATTTTTTTTACAACAGTCTGCCTGACAGCGGTTAAGTTTCCTTCAATTTTATGTATAACGTAAAGTGCTCACTGAAGGGCGCGAAGTGCTCGAGCAGCGGCAGCGCGACTGTGTGGAAGTGCGCAGGCGGGCAGTGGTGCAGCAGCGGTGGAGCTTGCTAGTGTTATGTATAACGTAAAGTGCTCACTGAAAGGGCGCGAAGTGCTCGAGCAGCGGCAACGCGACCATGTGGAAGTGCGCGGGCAGGCAGTGGTGCAGCAGCGGTGGAGCTTGCTAGTGTTATGTATAACATAAAGTGCTCACTAAAGGGCGCGAAGTGCTCGAGCAGCGGCAGCGCGACCGTGTGGAAGTGCGCGGGCGGGCAGTGGTGCAGCAGCGGCTTGAGCGCGTTCCGCACGATGGGCCGCAGCCAGTGGTCGGGCAGCCACTCGAGGCCGTGTAGTAACGACTCGCACAGGAACTTCGCCAGCCCCGGCACCGCGTACAGCTCGCGACCCAAAGTGCTCGCCGCCGCACCCACTAAATGGCACACCTGGGAACCACAAATGTTGCTACATTATTATGCATATTTATACACAGTATATAAAGGCACAAAGACAATTTTGCAGGTCGCTTGTATGTACACACGCCTGCATATCAAAATACCACAAGCTTTTAAATTTCCTCATGTTTATGCCTTAATAATATGGTTGAAAATGTATTGAAGAAATTTGACATCTTGCTTACCGGCGGCGGAGCAGGTGTGTTTAATTTTGTATACAGCTCGCTTATAAAACTTACATCATCATGCAGCGTGTGCAGGTAGTTCTGCATGCGGTCCTGCAGTGACTTTACATGTTCATGACCACGCGACCTTCCCAGCCCCAGCACGCGCGAGCAGTTCACATAAATAACTCACATCATCATGCAGCGTGTGCAGGTAGTTCTGCATGCGGTCCTGCGGTGACGTGACGTAGTCGTGATCACGCGACCCTCCCACCCCCTGCAGGTTCCGCCGCTCCGCCGCAGACGCAGAGAACGCTCGCGCGTGCCGCAGCGGCGCGTGTAGGTCACATAAATAACTCACATCATCATGCAGCGTGTGCAGGTAGTTCTGCATGCGGTCCTGCGGTGACGTGACGTGGTCGTGGTCGCGCGACCCGCCCAGCCCCAGCAGGTTCCGCCGCTCCGCCGCAGAGGCAGCCAGCGCCCGCGCATGTGCCGCGTGCCGCAGCGGCGCGGCGGCGGGCGCGTGCAGGTCGTGCAGCGCGCGGCACAGCGCGAGCGCGTGCGGGAACAGCGGCAGCACGTGCGAGCCGCACGGGTTGCGCCACACCGGGTTGCCGGACGCGGTCACGCCCGCGCTGAACCCGCCGCGGGACGCCCTGCGCAAAACGTCGGCTTGTAGAGTGATGGATCGTGACAGTAATTACAAAACGTAATGTTTTAATATCCCGATTTTTAAGTCTGGATATTCATAGCAACAACTTTTGCACATTAAATATTTTTTTTATACCTCGCACGGCAAATGACTCTATACCACCTGATGTTAAGTGGAAATGGAGTCCAGACGCGAAGACCACTGATGCAGCGTGAAAACAACGCAGCACCAGTCAACCTTACTCTGCCGGCCCACTAGGTGCTTCTTTACGCCTCGTTTGAAGAACCCCATATCATAGGAAGAAGGGAAAACGTGTGCTGGTAGACTATTCCATCTATTGGAGGTGCGACAAAGAAACGAGTTATCAAATTTCTTTTTCAAATGTAGCATCTTAAATTTTCTTTTTGAATATTGTACAAGTATTTGTTACAAGACGTTCAAGGCTTGTGACATTTACTTTAATATCCATTTTTAATTAAGTTATTAGCTGTAGCTGCATTAGAAATAAAACAATAATAAGCCTATGCTTATTATTGTTTTATTTCTAATCTATATATTTATATATATCTATATATTTTCTGGTCACTAATATCTGCTGCATGTTGCGTTTTCTAATATGAGAAAGTAAACTTTAGTATCTAATTGACTAGCTCTGTTTTAAAGTCACGAGCAAAAATATGCCAGCAATTGAGTCAACTGTACCTTTGTATTGTGTATGTTTCAAATTGTGAACCAATCTTAACCTTTTCACCGCCCAACAATCCTGCACGCGATGTCCCGTTGTACGCCAACGTATTTTAATAAAGTAGGTACAAAGAAGAACTTCTATAGAAGTGCTGGCTTGGACGGCACGAAAATCTCGAACTTCTGTAGAAGTTGTTGGCGGTAAAAAGGTTTAAATATTTCGGGCTTCTCAACATTTCAAATTCACTCTTTAAACAACGTATTCAAGACAATGACTTGTCAGGGTCGGCAGGGCGCACACGTCCTCGACGACGCCGAGCAGCAGCGTGCGGCGCGTCCAGCTCAGCACAGCGTATTGTAGTGTGAAGACTTACTTGTCGGGGTCGGCGGGCACGCAGGTGCGTTTTAACGACGCCGAGCAGCAGCGTGAGCGCGTGCAGCAGCGTGCGCCGCGCCCGCCCGCGCTCGTCGTCGACGGCGGCGGACGGCGGCGCGTCCAGGCCCACCAGGCGCGCCAGGGACTCCGCGCTCGACACTTGGGGGCCGAGGAGGGCCCAGCGCTCGCTGCAATCGCCTAGCACCTACAAATTGAACGTTAAATAGTTGCAATATAATTAAAATAGATGAATAGAGATATAGAGAATAGATAGATGGCATAGTGACATTCGAAAGAGCTACTTGTAGCCTGAACTGAATAACAATTTAGATTTTTCTTAATATTAAAAATCAATGAAAAATATATTACCCTGGTGAAAGAGTTATCAGGCACAGCGAGGTGTTTATGCACGTTTATTCAACCGTTAAACAGGCATAGCGTTATTGAACCTGTTTATTTGGTTATCAATCTTATTTCAAAGTTATAAAGTTACGTAATATTGACAACCTTGCCATATTTTTCTATCATTACTCAAGTTAATAAAATAAATGCTGATTTAAAGCTCACAAAGTGTTGTGAGTGTTTTAAATTATATTAAAAAAAGATGTCTGATCTTACAAAACATGCTAGTAATACCTGTGCCACGAGCGCGCTCTGCCGTTCGTAGCAGCAGAAGTGGTTGGAGACTAGAAGAAGCGCTTCTTGCAGCGTGACGCTTTCCACAGCGCTGAGGTCGGCGCGCGTTATCGCCGAGCGGCACATCTCGTGCAGCCGCGGGAACACGGGCAGCAGCAGCAGCGGGTACTGAACAGAAGAAATAATAAATAAATGCTAATAAAAATTCTAGTTTAGCGTTACAGCAAGAACGGTTGGAAGTCTATTAATATATTTTTACGAAAATTAAGAGCTTTACATTAATAATTTAAAATTTATCATCTCGAGCTCCTCCGTGCTTCGGAAGGCACGTATAAGGTCCCGGCTGCATTAGCAGTCGTTAACAACCACCAATCCGCACTGGGCCCGCGTGGTGGTTTATGGCCCGTTCTCCCTATCCATCCATAGGGAAGGCTCGTGCTCCAGCAGGTAGGACTTAAAATGAGATGATGAAGAGCTTTACAAGTTTGCTCATCACAGCGCGGCGCTGAGATCCGCGCGCGCTATAGCCAACACGGGTAGAAGAAGCAGCGGGTTCTGAACGAAGGACACCAAAGTAACTACTAATCGGATATTTTAGTTCAGTGGTAGAGCAGAAATACGTAGAAGATATCAGTAGGCGAGGATTCAGTTGTTAAGTAATAGATGAAGTGCGCTTCCCGTATTGAATAAATTTATTTAAAACTATTATTCGATTTTATAGAAACATATTATGTAAATAAAATAAATAAAAACACATGACAGGTAGCCTGTCACAGAGATCCTCAATAATAAAAGATTAAATGATGATAAAACAGTGATACACACACATCTTCTCATGGTTCTTGGTCCTCTCATATTGTTATAAAACTCAATTACTTACTGCAATCAAGACAAGAAATTTATGTACACACACATCAGACTACCACGAACTGTCAAATTTCCTCAAAAGACTGACCTTAATGTGTAAGGCACATGGTTGAACATTTGATATCGGTTGATATGCCGGTGCCTGTCATTACTATAGACCTTACACTATAATTTCAAGTGGTCGATCGTCAAAAGCCTACCTTAGAGCCAAGCTTCACCAGTAGCCCCGCGGCGTGGCGGCGCACGTTCTTGACGGCGCGCGAGCGGCGGTCGTGCGGCGCCGCGCCCTCGTACACGAGCGCCGCGAAGATCTTGTCCAGCACGCGGGGCAGCAGCTCCGCGCCCGCCACGCCCACGCCCGGCCCTGTGTCACATGTTAACAGCGTTTACGCACGCCGCGCACTAGCGCCACTCATGGAAAAAATATCATATCTAGTAATTACAGATAGAAAATCAAATTATGCTCAACAAACTATCTGAATGAAGTAATTTAGCATTTTTACGTCCCTTAATGAACACCTGACATGTTATAGTTTAGTTAAATATGGCGTTATAGTTAAAAGTGGCCGTAACGTCTTATTTAACTAAACCATAACATGTCACGTGTTTATTAGGTGATGTAAAAATGCTAAATTACTTCATTCAAATAGTTTGTTGAGCATAATTTGATTTTCTATCTCTAATTACTAGATATGATTTTTTTCATTAGTGGCGCTAGTGTGCGGCGTAAACGCTCTTAACAAACATGTACCTACTTTACTAAAACTTAAAAATAAACTAATTAAACTTCAGAGTGGCTTGCAACAGACTAACGTTTATTTCAAACTAAGAGTTATTGTAGCATCAGCCTAGATGGCGCTAGTACTCTATTTGTTATCTTATATTTATTTTACATAACAACCATTAAAAGTCGGTGCTTACTGTTCACGGTTCTAAATAGAGAAGATAGAACAGAAAGAAGGTACTAGGGTTTTAAAGGGGAGACCTACTCTTCTCTAGTTGAGATTTTAAAGCTGGGCAGGAAATAAAGACACGTCTATTACTATTTTCTAGATAAAATGTAGCCTTAAACTTACATCGAGTAATGGGGCACCCAAAGTAAGCGTAAGGCAGTATTTTACAAAGATTAAAAGTTAATGTGTAAGATGTGGCTTACGGATATCACCAAATCGAAATGTCTCATCACGGTTCTTTAGAACACTACCGTCACTGTATCTCAAGAACGTATTGAGAATAAATAGATGCCACACGGACTTAGAAGCGCTCTTTCACAACATCAAATGAAAAATTATAATATAAATGTTAAAAAGTGGTATAATTTTTTATCGACGATGTATGGACTCTATAGCTTTTTGTATCATTCGTTTAGCTCCACTTCTACTTAACAACAGATGGAGCATAAACACCTATTTATGTTTATAAAAAATCGCAACATTTATCTTACCTGCGAGCTGGCTGTACGCACAGCTAAGGAACACGAATAGCGCTGAAATAAGCGACAACAACAGTGACAAGATGATGGGTGCCCGGGGTTCGCACGCTACACAGCGCTGCAGCAGCTGAAGCCCTTCCACCACGCTGGGACGCGGTTCCGCTTGCAGCAGACGAGACAGCACTACGTCTAGGACCTGAACGAAAGAAGGATATCGAGTTAGTCATATTAAAATTTATAACCTACTCAATTAGTGACTTTCCCGTTGAGTAACACTACGAGTACAATCAATAGCTACATGTTAAGTGCAATAATATTATCATTATTTTAATAGGTAACTTAGGCAGGCAGTTGAAAGAACTGATAGTTGCCTGTATTACCTCAATTATTAGTTATCATTTCGTTTTGTTGTAGTATAGGTTTAGGTCAAGAGGAAACTATAACCACAAAAGGTCGACCTTTTGTGGTTATAGTTTCCTCAGTTAATTCCAGGCACAACTACTTAATTTAAGAATAAATAAAAATAAAAAATCTATATTAGAATGTATCAGCTGTTTAACTTCTCGTGTATGACGTAAGAGCCGACTATGGGACAAGGGTTTCAAGATACTATCAGGCAATATATCAATCTATCAGGCAATCTATCAGGCAATCGGCTAGCAACCCATCACTGATGTATCTATTCCACCTCGGGACCCTACTTTGATTATGCTAAGCGTGCCGTCAAGTCACTAAGAGCGAGTTTACTCAAAATTGGTGAGTATGATGCTTTGTTTACCCTTTTTCGGATAGGTACGTGATATTATGTACGTATTAAAAATTGACGATTTTTTTTAAAGAGGATACCAATTGCCTCCGGGCATTTACAGCTTCAACGAGCTTCAAAAAAATTGTCGACTGTTGACGATGCTTACCTGCGAGAGCGCCTCCCACTCCACGTGCAGCGGGTGCGTGGCTTCCAGCTGCGGGGGACACGACTCCACTTTGTCCAGCGCCGAGCGCGTCCACTGCTCCACGTACGCCCACGTCACCAGTGGCGCCGTTGTCATGCAATATCTGTTAAAATTATATATTTGAACATTCATCATAAATCTTGTGAAAAAAATACAAAGGAAAAGAAAAAATTATAAAGGGAACCGTTCATAAATGCAGCTTACAATTCAACACCTTGTTATTTGTGCCTCAGTAGTTGAGGATTCCGGGTGCGGTACCTTTGGCCTTATTATTACTTAAATCAGGCGAGATGAAAGCAAAGTGTTTACCGGTAAGATAAAAAAAATGCATTTTTTAATTACTGTTTAAATTTTTACGCCTCCAAAAATTTCGATAGCAGCCGGAACCAATGATTTTTAAGCTTAGCATACATTTTTGGGCATTCGTTTACAAGCAACGGTATTTTTTTTTTGAGAAAGAGAGAGAGAGCTTTTTTTGGGGGTGGCGAGGTACGTAAAGAGTACCTCAAGCCGTGTGAAACGAATCACCTTCGGAGGTTTTCTAGGGAGAACGGCCATCACACACTTAAAACTGCGTGTCCCGGTGCCCCTAGATTCTCCGAAGGGTTCGGATCGAATCGGGAGCAACGGTAGCTCAACTTTTACTATAAATCATGCTGTAACGGGCTCATTTCATAAATTGTATTTACCTAAAACTGTCTAAAATCTCAGTGCGGCACCGGTTGAAGAATATCGCAAACTCTTGGTCGCTGTCATAGTCCATGCAAGCGTACGCGACCGCGTCGTTTACACCGCTCACTCGTGACGTAGGATATGTCACCTGTAAAGGTAGATAAGTGTAATAAAATAACAGTGAAATTCTATAATGTGCGTATGTATTTTAAAGATACGTAAACATTCACGATTTGCATATTTTATCAGAGCATCGTAATTAAATATTTTTATGATAAATTACGCCTTATCTTTTTTATGACTACATAATTATTTATCACTGTAATCCTTATTATCTATACAGGTCAATGATATTACATGGCTTTGTTATCTAGTAAAAAGTTAAAACTGATTTTATTTAACGAAGCTCACTTTCAAAAGCATTTCCATCTGTATCTGTATTTTTTATATTCTATGTAACCTGTAAAACTAACCTAGTTACAAATAAATGTTCTTTTTTGTTTTGTATTCGATGAGCTATAAGTCCTGGAAGATTGCAATACCTTAAGCACTTTAGGTGCGGAGGCTTGCAGCCATCGGGGCACTACAGCTAACACGTGCGGCAGCTTCGAGATCTGCTCGTGCTTGAGGAACGCCAGCCACACCGAGTTGGCCGTGTGAGCGAGGGTCAGCGACGCGTGTGACGTCAGCAACAGCATTGTTTCTAGTAACACCGGCAGCCAGGCGTCCACGTTGCTCGCATTGCTCCACAGAGTTGTGAGCTGCTGCGATAGGCCGGCTAATACCTAAAAACATTACAATATTAACAGTAACCGCCACATTAAAGAATTCCCGAATAAAGCCATGGACTTAGAACTTCTACCCGAGAAAAGTCCCATAGGCTATATCACTACACTCGGTGAGACGAAGATAGTGATGTGCGACTCTCTCCCCGAACCATTCCAGGGGGAAGGAGTGTACTCCCAGAAAAACTCATGCATTTCCCCTAACGTGACGCTAATTAAACTACCTAATGGTTAAACGCCTCTGACATTAAAGTTACATAAAAGTAAATTGTATGCCTGTTTCATTATTTATCTCGTACCTGTGAAAGCTTTTTTAGGAACAAGTAATGTTTCTCATCCACCACATTGATGCTGGCTACCGCAGCCCGGTGAATGCATGAGATTGCATCTTCGCTAAATAATATCATTAGAGGTTTTCGCTCCTTCGTCTGAAACAAATTTTATTTATTTAATTATACACAAGTGTTTCAACAAAGTATTTGCACAAGTGTAGTTTTAGAAATAATTGAGTCCAATAAGGTTACCCTTTTTGTTTATATTAAATACTTGGACGCCCAAGGCAACCGTGCCATAGAACAATTGAATTTCTATTGTCTGGTTTAAGAACAACTGAGTGGTTATACAACTGAATTCTTACGTATTTACGATATACTTATTTTACGGTTATCGTAACTGACTAAGGAATATACATGCAAAACATCAAGTGTAATGTGTAATAGGTGTGGATACACCAAATTTTCTATGTTAGCATATTAAATTTATAAAAAAAAAAATACAAATTTGCATTCATTATTTATTTATTTTTACTTTAATTAAAACGGTATCAAAAAAAAACCAATTACATTAATTAAAGATTACAGATTCTACAATCTAACATTACAACAAGAATTATTAATTACATACCATGCTTCGTGAAAGCACATTAAGCCAATGGCATTACTTAAAACCCACCAAACCACAATTGACCAGAGAGGTAAACGAAACTATAGTAGTTATAAGCTTGAATGTTGTACCAATAAAAAAGATTATGCCTGATTATGACTTGAAACCAATTCACACAATAGCAATATGGAATCAACACTGCCCAATCTTTCCATACAACTGACGTCAGTAACTAACATCACTGTTACAGTAAGACACTCACCGAGCCCTTCCTGTTGACGACTTGCAGCAGACACTCGGCGGCGGGCAGCTGGAACGACTCGTCCTGCAGCAGCACGCACAGGATCTGAAGCAGCCGCCCATTGTTCATCACCACGTGGTTGGTGGACACCCACTCAACGAACCCAGTCAGCGTCAGCAGCACTACCTGTAAGGCATATACTTTTTTAAAATTGTATTTACCTATTGTTTTCTAAAGTTTACGCGAACACTACACATTGAAATGAAACAACTTTTACGGATCTACTCGCGTTTATTTTACACATTACTTATTTAATGTTTATCCTGACGTTTCGATCCTTTGCAGGGTCCGTGGTCACAGGGAGACTCCTTTTCTCCCTGTGACCACGGACCCTGTACGCGAGTAGATCCGTAAAAGTTGTTTCATTTTATTTACCTACCGGCAAGCACTTGCCTTCAAATCACCTTTTTGTTGCAATACAGTCGACAGTATATAATCGCAACATTCGAAATGCTAACGCAATTCAATCGCAGCTGTACACCTTATTCAATCAGTAACAAAAGTCTCAACACACAATTACCACAAGAACTTAATAAGAAAACAGAAGCGCCTGTTACTGTTTTGTGAAAGTACTGAAGTGTTAAGCTAATTTCATTGCGACTGCATGCATCTTTTTGTAGTAATGGGAAAGCAGGGAAACCACATTTTGTACATCTACATAATACACCCATTGCTCAGCTGTTTGACCTTCACCTATTTCGCGCGATGCAAGAGCGCTATTAATGATGCAGTTAATAGCGCTATATTTTTTTTTACTTCTCGTTAGCCTAAGCCTCTGCTAACTCTATATACCGTTTACATGTAAAAGAGTTCTTACCTGAACCACTCGGCCGTTGCTGGCAGCGGCATTGTAGTCACCAGCAGCTGTTTTCTCCCTGAACTCTTGAACGTGGAGTTCTATCAGACGCATGAAGAACGCGAATATTTCCGACATGTTGCTGGTTAACGCCTGGTATATGTCCTTGCGCCGTTGATGTTGTTCCAAAGTCTGAACCAAGAAATTTAAGGAGTAATGGAGACAAACGATTTTTTGGGTTTCAGTAAATGCCCAAAGGACACCCCACCCTCTCACGCCCACCCTCCTAATAACTCAATAAGAAAAAAAAAATTTTTTCTATATTTTTATTGAAGTTGAAAAACTTAATTTTACTTCGTGTTGTATTCAAATCTAATTAACTAAAGCATAAATCTGGAAATCTGGACTAACTTTACTGAAACATGTTTACATAAATACTTTTAAATTGTTCTTCACACTTTGCCATCATCAAACTAAACACAACTTATACTATTAAATTAGAATTGGATAGCTAATAAACTTGTATCAACACATATTTAAACCAATGTATTTACAACATATTGTTTATTATATCAGCAAAATTTAAAACCACTACCTAAAATAATGTATTGTTATTTATTAAGATCTCTTATATACAATTTATAATATGGATAATAAATTGTTTAATAATACCTGTAGAGTTGCAACATCTTCAACTAGGCGTAGAAACACATGCAAAACAATTTGAGTGTGCAGGTGCCCTCTAGCGCAGGCATCACTCAACTCAGAAAGTAATGTTGGCCACTGCTGTGGCCACTCCCTCTTGATCATCTCCACTATCACACGAGCCAGTGCATCATTTAGATGGCCAATATCCCAGCCTCCCATGTATAGTAACTTCATGGCATTTTCCTAATTGAAAGAAACATACTTAGCATTTATTTTGCTTTTTAGAACACATGATATTTGTCATATACCCATATAATCTTAACTAGGTAATAAGACACTTAAAAGTTTTTCCAGAACTGTAACATATGCATTGCATACAGGTCTGTTAACTAAAGCTGGCATATTCACAGTACGCAAATCACTATACAGCATGTTTAGAAATTAAATTTTATTAAATCAATTAAATTATTTTGATTGAAAAAGCTTATAAAAATTTATACTTCTTACTCTGATTTTTTAAGTTATATAAGGTTGTAAGTTGAGTAAAGTTGTAAATAAAATTTAAAAATATGTATAACTTGAAAATAGTCACCCGCTCTTTTTTTTTATTTTTGGAGAGAGACTGCTGATAGCCGAGGGGCATTTTCAGCTTCACCGGGCTTGTTTTAGGGGCGGCGAGGTACGTAAAGGGTACCTCAAGCCGTGTTGCAACGAATCACCTTCGGAGGATTTCTAGAGGGGTACGGCATCGCACACTTAAAACTGCGCGTCCCCGTGCTCTCCCAGAGTCTCCGAAGGGTTCGGATCGGATCGGGGATCGCCCGCTCGCGACTTCGACCGCTTAAGAACACCGGTAACCCATGATGAACCCCTATTGCAGCGCCACCTACCGGGTTCGATTGTAAATCTAAATCATTCTCGAATTCACTTGAACATTCAAAATATGTTATCCAAATTGGTCCAGCCGGTTTAAAAGGAGTTCAATTACATACACACCCACAGAAGATTTACATATATAAAGAAGTCTACATTAATTGTTTCTAGTCAGAATCGTAAATTAAATCTTCTACCCCACTCAAGCTTTCGTCGCTCTAACATTTTAATCTAACCTTAAAATAGGTAAACAAAGATGACACAATAATCTTCGTTGATTTAAACGTGATTGACGTTAACGGAAGAATGTCAAAAAATACCACTCTGTATTTATAAATAGCAGCAAAAGCAAAACAATAACTGCTTCCTTCATACTCATAAGCTTCACCGAACGCAAGAGAGACTGATAGGCTTTCATGATGCATATACAGTGCAATGTCACGACGCGCGTTTATTCAGACACTACACAAGCGCAACGTGTAAATGTGTTGAACGTGCCAGCTTTATGTATGTATATTACATCATAATCATGATAAGTGATTGCCTAAAACTCCTAATTTGAAATCTAATCCAGTACCTATTTAAGTTAAAATACTAAGTCAATATTAAGACATAAATTTTGCACTAATTTGTTGATTAACCTACCTTGATGAAAATTTTCTCAGCTTGAGTGATTTGAGTCCACCGGTATTTTACTGTGTGTTCCATCAGCTGCAGGCCAAAGTGCTTAACCACAGCCGAGTACTGATTCCCACTGGCCAAAAGTAAGCCAGCTTGAGCACACCATGGTGAATTCTCTTTAAAACTAACAAGACAATAAAATGAAAAATCATTAGTAAACTCTTTTCTATTGTACAAACATTTACAATTATTTAAAGAGAAATCTTTACTCCACACTGTAAACAATTACTAAATTGCATTAGAACCAGAAGATAAAATTGTTAAAGAATTTATTTGTACACACAATAAACAAAGATAAATGTTGTGTTACATTGGTGTATTGAATTTAATAATTTAATATCAATTTATACAACTGATTGTCAGGAACTGATGTAAGTGCTGATGAACTGCACTATAAATAATAATCACCAAGACTTTTTATTCTATAAATTAGTTTTATACCTCTCACAGGCATTGTAAGCTTGACTGCGTGCATCATGTTCCACAGCAGGATTTAATGTCAATTCCACAGCACGGCTCAAGTCATCAGCTACAAGGGCCACTTCCCCAGCCACTTCTCCACAAACTCCAATGTTCATTGTGGTATTATTTCACTGCAATTATTTTACGAAGCTATCACTTTCTAAGGCAATGTACTATTAGTTTATGTTCTAAATGTTAAAAGAATTACGTCATATTTTTTTGACATTGAAAAATAATTTATGAATTAAAAACAATAACAAAGAGTTTTACTTACCCACAGTCGTCAGTAAAAAATTTCCCATGAATATTATTACTTACTTCATGATTTATACGTCACTTGGCTGAAACAAGCAAATTATTTAAGTGCCAAAGAATGACTTGATTTTCACGAAGAAAGCTGTGAGAAGAACAAGCTAATGACATTATTCCGGTGCAACTGCAGGCAGACATGCATGCTAATAAAAATCTGTGAATACTGCTAAATTCGAACAAACTCGGTACCTTTTGCTTACAAATATTAACTTAGCATCATTGATATAGTTCAGAACAATTAAAACAACTTATTTGATAAAATAAATACCGTAATCACATTCAAAACATAGAAAATACCTCGTGTCGCGAAAAGAATTTATCAGTACCAAAGAGTATGTAAGAAATATTGCAATGTAATCAACAGAGGAATTTATAAATTTAAACTGACAGAATGAACTACCTACTACTTACTTACTCTTTTTGACGGGACTTTGAATGGACTTTGAGGGATTTTGAAAATGCGTTGAAATACTGTGATTGAATGAAAACTTTGAATAAAACTATACGTCTGTGATGAAACCTCAGTCAGGACCACCCCCGTCTAAAATGTATTATCTATGTTCAGGACTCAGGAGGCTCAATATGTCCGTTATGGTGGCGTAAACATGGTCTAATTCACGTTTGTTGTTATGCCCTCTTTTAGAGCGTCTGCAAACATAAAATTATTAGTGCCTAGTGTTTAAAAAATAGACACCTATATTGACCTATTTTAGTGTGTATGTCATCTCTCATATCGTATAAGTGTTTCCACTTTAATGATTTCCTTCCCCACGCCTCAATTGAGATTTCCCCTTCTCAGGACTTTTTTCCCCTCAAAAAATATTCCACTATAATTTTGGCTCTAGTAGTAAAAATCTGCTTAATCAACGGTCACATAAAGTGAGACGAGACGTATTTACTAGAACAGATCCACGCACTAGGTATTTTTCAATACTAGGCAGGCGCCTATTCTACTTTTATAAATATACATGATCCACCTAGGATTTTTGTAAATTACACGATTTTCGACCTTACACAAAATCATTAGAGGTAATATTCCCATGTACACGTATTCGTGTATTGTGCACACCAAGTTAGTATTTCTGTCCTTTTTTACGGTTTTTGACTTTAACACCACGGAAAAAGATTCCATAGGTAGGTAAGTACAAGACTAGATCCTAGAAGAATAGGTGCTTGAAGTATTGCGTTATTACTATTTTTGTGTTTTGTCATCCTGCTCACTCCTTGTTTACTAACCGGTTAAAACTTGTTTTTACGTGTTCTCCTGGCTGTATAACTTTTTAAGCAAAAAACGCCTTAAATTTTTTTAAGCAAATAAGCAGCAAAAAAAGTTAATTGCCTAAGTAACTTTTTAACTTTAAGCAATAAGTCCCGCCTCTGCCCATAGATAGGTGGTACTAACTACGAGTATTTAGTTTTTTTTATAGTTAGCTCCGCAAATGACTCCATCCCACTTGATGTTAAGTGGAAATGGAGTTCAGACGCGAAGACAACTCGTGCAGCGTGAAAACAACGCAGCATGAGTCAACCTCACTCTACCGGCCCACAAGGTGCTTCTTCACGCCTCGTTTGAAGGACCTCATATAATAGGAAGGAGGGAAAACGTGTGCTGGTAAACTATTCCATCTTTTGGAGGTGCGACAAAGAAACGAGTTACCAAATTTCTTTGTGCGCGATGGGATATTTGAGACAGTGAAGCGGTGACTTCGAAGAGCAGCACGTGTACTCCTATGAAGAAAGGGAGAAGGTGGGATGAGGTCAAAGAGCTCTTTAGAGCACTCGCCATGGTATAAGTGGTAAAACACGCTGAGTGACGCAACATCTCTACGCAATTGCAGAGATTCAAGAGTATTTGCCACTTCTGCATTGCCGATAATGCGTGCAGCGCGACGCTGCAATCTGTCCAAGGTATCGAGAAGGTACTTTGCAGAACCGTCCCAGATTTACGAGCATTACTCCACGCAAGACCGTACCTGTGTCTTGTACAAAAGGCACAACTGGTCCGGCGTGAAGAATCACCGCACTCTGTTCAGAATTCCGAGTTTTCGTGAGGCTGTTTTGATCACGGCTTCGATGTAGTCCCTTTGGTTCAGATCGCAGCGTATCGTCATACCGAGCATGTTGATACTGCTCTGCAGGCGTACCCTGAAGAGTTGGAGGGGAAGCAATGGTGACTTTTTAGCCGTGAACGCGCTTACCAGTGTTTTCTTGGCATTGAACTCAAACAGATTATTAGTGCCCCAATTAGATATGAGGTCCAATACCCGATTGAGCTCAATGACAAGATTAACTTGATTCACTTCGGTTTCGACCCGTCCTGCCGCTGGGTGACCGTTATATCCCTCATGGACCGTGCTATCTTCTGCATAGCAATGAATATTTCCAAGTGGAAGCATATCATTGATATGCAGAAGAAACAGCGTGGGGGATAGAACGGACCCCTAAGGGACACAAGCGTTCACTGACATGAGCCGCGAAGCGCATCCATCAGATATAACACGGATTCTGCGCTCATGCAGGAAGCCAGCGACCCAGTTGCAGAACTGAGCAGGCAAACCGTATGCCGGGAGCTTGGAGAGAAGAGCTTTGTGCCAGACCCGATCAAAAGCCTTGGCTATGTCAAGGCTAACAGCCAGCGACTCACCACGCTTGTCAATAGCCTCACCCCAAAGATGTGCAACGTACGCTAGAAGATCACCCGTTGACCGTTTAGGCCGAAACTTGTATTGGCGATCGTGAATTATGGAGTGTTCTTCTAGGTAGTGGACAAGTTGTTTATTTAAAATGCGCTCCATTACTTTGCACAAAACTGAAGTTATGGCTATGGGGCGGTAATTCAATGGATCTGACCAATCTCCCTTTTTGGGGACCGGTTGCACATTAGCCTCTCTCCAAGATTCCGGCACACAACCTGAAGAGAGCGAGAGACGGTAAAGGGGGGACAACTCCGCTGCACACATTTTTAGGACTATTGGAGGGCCATTAGCTTTCCGGACATCGATTGACTTCAATTCCGCACGGACGTCACACTGCCTGATTTTGAAATCGGGCATTGTGTGGCCACAGTGAGAAATTGTAGGTGGCAGTGCATTGCAGTCATTGACTCGGGAGTTAGCCGCTAAGGGTTTGGCCAGGAGATCGACCTTCTCCTGCGGCTTGTGTGCTAAAGTTCCGTCAGGACATCTCAATGGTGGCAGCGAGGGTTGGCAGAAGTTCGATTGCACGGCTTCAGCCAGACGCCAGTAGCTACGGCTGCCCGTAGGATGCGTCAGTAGCTCTTGGCCGACTCGTGCGCGCTGGGCATCCGCTCTAATGTAAGCTCTTTTGCAGGACTTGGTGGCATTATTATAGGCTGCTTTCAGAGAGTGGGTTTTGGGATTCCCAAGAGCTTTACCTTTGATCCAAGCGCGGTATGCCGCCTGCTTGTTATCAACAGCGTTGGCACACTCGTGGTTGAACCATTGGTTGCGCCTGCCTTTGCTGATAAGAAAGGAGTGCGGAATATAGTATTTCATTCCTAAAACTATCTCATCAGCAACTGCAGTCGCACTAGCTGTCGGGTCCTTCCCACTGAAGCAGCGCTGCCCCCAAGGAACGGATGTAAAATAGCCTCGCATACCATCCCAATCTGCCGACGAGTAGTGCCAAATCTGGCGTTTTGATACCGCTGAAGGTGGTAGCGGGGCCAGAGGTACTTTACTGGATATCAAGCAGTGATCCGAAGATCCCAAAGGAGCTCGAACCTCCACTCGGTAGCCAGCTGGGCGACTCGTCAGCAGAAGGTGCAACAAAGAGGGCGCATGACGGACTACGTTTGATATCCTGGTGGGCTGGTTCACCAGTTGAGTTCTACCAGCATGGTCAGTTTTGGAGGAACTTAACCACAACTCGTGGTGAGCTTTGAAATCCCTCAAAAACAACAATTCCGCCGATGGGAACCACTCCTGCCCATCATCTGCTACTCGACTATGGTGTTCCATAAGTAATGTTGTCTCTATGTTGCCATTATGGGATCGGTAGACGCAGACGTAGACACGGCTATGAGAGCCCAAGTCGACGTGTACCACAAAGAGGGAAAAGGAAGGGTCCTCCAGACAGCGCAGACGGCGACAGCAAACATCCGTCCGAACCAATTAGCAAACTCCGGCTTTGGCTTTGAAAGATTCTTCAAGCACAAAGCCCGGATAGTGCAGGTAAGTGGTGTCAGCCGGACAGATTATTTGCGTCTCCGTCAAAAACAACATTGCTGGCCGTGCCGTCTCAAGATGGTGGTGGACGGCATTGAGGTTTGCTTGGAGTCCGCGGATGTTAGCGAACTTGACCTCAAACGGTATGGTTGTGGTGGGGATGTGCATCGTTGAAGGACCAGTTTTAATGTTAAGCGCTGTCATGGTGGAGAAAAGGAGGGAGGCGTGAATCGAGGAAATGCTACCGCGATGCAAATAGTCAAAGTGCAACGGCCTGTTTCACCAGGGATCTGCCTACAGATGAGTATCATTAACCCGCCGAACGGAAGGGCCCCCGAACCCTCCCGGGAATGGCCCCCGAACCTTACCGGGAATGGCCGCCAGGACTCCACCGTTCGGTCACAAGCGGTCACTTGACTGGTTTTACAACATGCGTACGGTGGTCACTAACCAGACGGGCAAGCCCTACCACGCAGTGGAGCATATTGAAGCTCGAAAATCCGTTAGTCGCCTCTTACAACACCCACCGGAGGAGAGGGGTGGAGAATAGTATTCTTTCTCCGTCTCCGCACGGATAAAAGTCAGCACTAGTCATCGTCAAGTCTAACCAGTTACTACATGAAACTACTATACTACTAATACTAGGTGAACTAGGTAGAATAGGTATCTGGATCAAGTATTAGATAAGGTGCACCTAGTTTCAAATGTACTTAGTACGACCCATCTCTCACTCATATCATAACGATTATCGTATCATTTTTATTTGGCTTGTCTGTTGTTTCCATACATGCCTACTAAAATAAATATGCCTACCTACATCCGTAGTCTGTGGGTGTCCGTTAAGCTGGCGTACACATGGTCTAATTCACGTTTGTTGTTATGCCCTCTTTTAGTGCGTAATTTAATTTGTGCGTAATTAATGCATACATAAAATAATTAGTACCTCCTTAGTTTAAAAAATATAGATCTTTTTAGTGTGTACGCTGGCATCACGATCAAGCTGGCGTACACGTGATCGTTCTCGAAAACTACTTATATTATAGCAACGAAATTTACACACACATTTTGTGCCTCATTAGTGCCCCCGCTATGCAACATTTTATAAGGAACGGAAATATTAAACAAGACTTGTGAATGACATTTCGAGCTGGCGTCTATACAGCGTATCCATATTAGTGCTTACAGAAAGCGTACCTTTCCTTTTACAAATGTCATATATATTAATAATGCGTGAAATACTGTCTCTGTCAGTATAAATAGTTTATGTGAATTCACAGTGGAACTATATAAAAAAATATGTAAAGTTCTATTCATAGCAAAATTATAGAAAGTAGCTTTTGAACTTGTCTGCACTTCTAGTCAGGGCTTGATACTGGTACCGGTAAATAACGGTAAATATCGGTATTTATTTACCTTTGTATGTACCGCCACCCCGGACTCGATTACTACGCTCTTTCGCTCGCACTTATGTAAACGCCTATTTGCGCTCGGTATTAGAACACTCACATTATACCGATATCAAATGGTCAATACTGTATAATCGACACCGGTACCAACTCGAGTATCGGTACTGTATCAAGTTAATAGAAATCAGTATCTGTAAAGTACCGGTATATTAATATCGGTACCAACTAAAGCACCGGTACTATATCAAGGTATATAAAGCCTGCCTCCAAGCCTTCAGGCCTCCAAGCCCTGCTTCTAGTGCAGACAAGTTCAAAAGCGGCTTTCTCTACTTTTAAAGTTATTTTTGTAAATAATAATTAATGAAAACTGAACTGAAATCTAAAACTAATCTAGCAAGAAAATAAGATCGCTAACTAGAATCTTGGCAAAAAAGTGAGGAGTCCTATTTGCATATAAGTTTTATTTTCTAAAACTTATGTTTTTTAAAGTATCAATGTGTTATAGTGTAATATTAATTTGTCTGTATCTGTATTTTTTGTGTGCAAATAAAGTTTAATATTAATACTATTAATATAGTGGTGGACTATTACTCCATTATTTTACTATTCTATAAATAGACCGTTAATTATTTGTGAACGTGCATGAGGATTAGAGTAATAATAATGAAATGATGACTTAAAAAGTTATAAGTACATGACTATATTGGAACTGTTGGAAACTCACCCGATAAATTGGCTTGCTCGCAAATCACACAACGAGCAATAAATATATATTTTTTATTGCGCAAGAAAAGTGGGCATAACAACAAACGTGATTTAGACCATGTGTATGCCACCATAACGGTCACAATAGTACATTTACTTTAATATTTGCACTGTGATTTGAACTAATTAGCAAGGCTTGATTTCGTTAAAAATTTTTTATATTATATGTATTGGTAACTAACGCTTACGTAACGTTATCTAAAAAAGTATCGTTACTTTTTTTTTTACCTAATGCGCCAATCCACGTAGAGTGATTTTTAATTTACTTGTAAAAATGCCTTGCGGCATTTTTACCAGTAAATTAAAAATTAAACAAGGTTACGTTTCCAAGCCTACCGTTACTTTATTACTGGTATATAATATTTGTTTGTTTCGTTTGACACACAGACTTATAATAAGAAGCAGACCAAACATTATTTCACAACTACATACATGAGAATAAAATAATATTTCTACTTCTTTCTCTCCAACCACAAATTAATAAGACTATCTCGTTTCTTTTTACTGTTGCAACACTTCCACACACATAGACAAAATGCGACGTGAGGCAAATCGCCATCTTGACAAGCTACAAATAAGCGACAAATGTCATCCTAGACTTGTTGTCAAGCGGCGTATAGGAGTTTTTGCTTTTCGCTTGTTTTTGCGATTTAATAAAGTTTAAGAGCCAAAAGTACAAAAATAAAATGGTGAAGTGAAGTGCACCTTTGTGCGGCAACTCCTCATGTCGAAAAACACCTGAAATTACTTTCCATCGGTTTGTTTTGCTGTGCCATATAATTTCCTATTGGGTTTTTCGACACTGTGTGATTATTATTAATTTTTTGGCATTGTAGAAGCAGTGAACAGTTGTTAAAAGTGCAAATCTTGTAAAAACTAAACGTAAAGTAGTTTCTGAAAGATTATTGTGGTAACAATAGCTAATTAATTATTAACCCCGATCTCGTTTGACGTTTCATATACTTGTACAATTTTACAGGGCCTTATTTGGAATATTTTTGAAGATTGATTAAATTAAAGTATGCAATATATTATTTCTTTATGGATAAATTTTAATAATGAAATCGTTTTCAGGTTTCCAAAGGATGATTATTTAAAAAATGCCTGGTTGAGTAATATGAAAAAAGAACATTGGCAGCCCAAATCATCTAGTGAAGCATTTTGAAGCTCATTTACCTACTGGATCACAGTAGCTCCCGTACAGTTCTTGCTTCTAGTGCGATTCCAACAATCAACAGTCGATTCATCGTACCGAGAAGAAGTAAGTGTCCACATATCTTTTTTACGTATCTACCTATCCAAACCATCTTGAGTTAAAAGAAATATTGAAAGCTATTGAACTTTAAATTTAACTTAACTTTAACTTTTTATTTAATTTATCCTAGGCCTATGTCCAGCAGTGGACATGTGTTTATATACATACATATGTTTTTATCCGTGCGGCGACGGAGAAAGAATACAATTCGCCACCCCTCTCCTCCGGTGGGTGTCGTAAGAGGCGACTAACGGATTTTCGAGCTTCCATATGCTCTATTGCGTGGTAGGGCTTGGCCCGTCTGGTTAGTGACCACCGTACGCATGGTGTAAAACCCGTCAAGTGACCGCTTGTCGGTCGCGTTTCGGGATCAGCCAGCGTATAACCAGAGCTCGAGTGGATGTTGCTGCGATGCATTTGGTCTGTGGAGGCTTCCGTCAAACCAGTGCCAGGAGGACTTTGTTAACCCGCCGGCCAGGGAGACCCGTAGAAACGGCCGTCCCGCTGGCCGCCCGTGGCACAGTACAGGGGCCCAAGCGAGCCTAACCAGCTCGTGAGGCTGCCTCACCATGCCACGCATAATCTCGGGGTGGTCCGTCGTGCCGGTTGGTGACCGGAAGGTGGGGTCCCGGCGGCCATTCCCGGGGGGGTTCGGGGGCCCTTCCGTTCGGCGGGTTAATTATACTCTTCTGTAGGCAGTTCCCTGGTGAGACATGTCGCCACACTTTGACCATTTGCAAAGCAGCAGCATTTCCTCGATTCACGCCTCCCTCCTTTCTTACAACATGACAGCGCATAACATTAGAACTGGTAATTCAGCGGTGCACACCCCCACCACAACTTTACCGTTTGAGGTCGAGTTCGCTAACATCCGCGGACTCCATGCAAACCTCAATGCCGTCCATCACCATCTTGAGACGGCACGGCCAGCAATGTTATTCTTGACGGAGACGCAAATAATCTGTCCGGCTGACACCACTTACCTGCACTATCCGGGCTTTGTGCTTGAAGAATTCTTCAAAGCCAAAGCCGGAGTTTGCTTGTTCGTTCGGACGGATGTTTGCTGTCGCCGTCTGCGCTGTCTGGAAGACCCTTCCTTTTACCACCTTGTGGTACACGTCGACTTGGGCTCTCATAACCGTGTCTACGTCTGCGTCTACCGATCCCATAATGGCGACATGGAGACAACTCGACTTATTGAACACCTTAGTCGGGTGGCAGATAAAGCGCAGGAGCGGTTTCCATCGGCGGAATTGGTGTTTTTGGGGGACTTCAATGCTCACCACGAGTTGTGGTTAAGTTCCTCCAAAACTGACCATGCTGGTAGAACTGCCCACGCGTTCGCTCTCACGCACGACCTGACTCAACTGGTGAACCAGCCCACCAGGATCCCAGACGTAGTCGGTCACGCGCCCTCTTTGTTGGACCTTTTGCTGACGAGTCGCCCAGCTGGCTACCGAGTGGAGGTTCGAGCTCCTTTGGGATCTTCGGATCACTGCTTGGTATCCAGTAAAGTGCCTCTGGTCCCGCTACCGCCTTTAGCGGTATCGAAACGCCAGATTTGGCACTACTCGTCGGCAGATTGGGATGGTATGCGGGACTATTTCGCATCCGTTCCTTGGGGGCAGCGCTGCTTCAGTGGGAAGGACCCGACAGCTAGTGCGACTGCAGTTGCTGATGAGATAGTTTTAGGGATGGAATACTATATTCCGCACTCTTATCTCATCAGCAAAGGCAGGCGCAACCGATGGTTCAACCGCGAGTGTGCCAACGCTGTTGATAACAAGCAGGCGGCATACCGCGCTTGGATCAGGGGTAAAGCTGTTGGGGATCCCGAAACCCGCTCGCTGAAAGCAGCCTATAATTATGCCACCAAGTCCTGCAAAAGAGCTTTCATTAGAGCGGATGCCCAGCGTGTTGCACGAGTCGGCCAAGAACTACTGACGCATCCTACGGGCAGCCGTAGCTACTGGCGTCTGGCCAAAGCCGTGCAATCAAACTTCTGCCAACCCTCGCTGCCACCATTGAGATGTCCTGACGGAACTTTAGCTCACAAGCCGCAAGAGAAGGTCGATCTCCTGGCCAAACTCTTTGCGGCTAACTCCCGAGTCGATAATTGCAATGCACAGCCACCTACAATCTCTCACTGTGGCCACACAATGCACAATGAAACGAGTGAATCTTGTCATTGAGCTCAATCGGGTATTGGACCTCATATCTAATTGGGGCTCCAATAATCTTGTTGAGTTCAATGCCAAGAAAACACAGGTATGTGCGTTTACGGCCAAGAAGTCACCATTCCTTCCCCTTCCAACTCTTCAGGGCACATCTCTAAGCCTGCAGAGCAATATCAACATGCTCGGTATGACGATTCGCTGTGATCTGAATCAAAAGGACTACATCGAAGTCGTGATCAAAACTGCCTCATGAAAACTCGGTATCCTGAACAGAGTGCGGCGATTCTTTACGCCTGACCAGTTGTGTCTTTTGTACAAGACTCAGGTACGGTCTTGCGTGGAGTATTGCTCGCACATCTGGGACGGTTCCGCAAAGTACCTTCTCGATGCCTTAGACAGATTGCAGCGTCGCGCTGTACGCATTATCGGCAATGCAGAGGTCACTAATACTCTCGAACCCCTACAATTGCGTAGAGATATAGCGTCACTCAGCGTTTTCTATCGCTTGTACCACGGCGAGTGCTCTGAAGAACTCTTTGACCTTATCCCACCTTCTCCCTTCCTCCATAGAAGTACACGTGCTGCTCTCCGGAGTCATCGCTTTACTGTCACACATATCCCATCGCGCACAAAGAAATTTGGTGACTCGTTTCTTTGTCGCACCTCCAAAAGATGGAATAGTCTACCAGCACACGTTTTTCCTCCTTCCTATGATATTGGGTCCTTCAAACGAGGCGTGAAGAAGCACCTTGTGGGCCGGCAGAGTGAGGTTGACTGATGCTGCGTTGTTTTCACGCTGCACCAGTTGTCTTCGCGTCTGGACTCCATTTCCACTTAACATCAGGTGGTATGGAGTCATTTGCCGTGCTAAGTATAAAAAAAAAAATAAAAAAAAAATGTGTAGGCTGTTGATGATGATGATGATGAAACCCTATCCTACCCCTTTAACCCTATGCTAGTCGTGGGGATGTATTCTTGTATGAAAATGTGCATAAAATAATAACTTTTTAAATGCAAATTCTTCAAAACATGATCTCCACTGGCATTTCTTTTTACTGGACCTTTAAGTGAAGATTATATAAATTCTGAAAAACTTTACAGCCGAGTACCTCAAGTATACTACATTATGTGAGTTAATATAAATATTATATTGTTGTACAGTATTAAATGGTATAACATGACGAAGATGTGTCTAAGCAGACACTCAACTGCATTACTTTGAAATATACAGAAAGTAATAAATTTATTTATTTTCAGAAACCTTCATCTTTAACCTTTGGTTTCGCAGTCAGGGTCGCTGACTTCTCGACCACCCGGCGCGGCGGTCTTATTGGTGACATTATTAGAAATAGAAATAGAAATATATTTATTGTCTTTCTACATTTTTATACAAAAGATAAGAAAATCTACAGTACAAACAGTGCAATAAATAATAAATAAATACTTAAAAACCAATTTATATAAAAATAATTTGTAATTATTATTTTATTAAAAAAAATACCAGCAGAGTATGTTGTTGTTTTTATTTATTTTATTTTAAGGGTTCCGTACCCAGAGGGTAAAACGGGAACCCTATTACTAAGACTCCGCTGTCCTTCCGTCCGTCCGTCTGTCACCAGGCTGTATCTCGTGAACCGTGATAGTTAGACAGTTGAAATTTAATTTTCCTAATGATGTATTTCTGTTGCCGCTATAACAACAAATACTAAAAAACAGAATAAAATAAATATTTGAGGGGACTCCCATACAACAGACATGATTTTTATAGAACACACACACACGAGATAATGGTACGGGACCCTTCGTGCGCGAGTCCGACTCGCAATTACTTCTGGTCTGCTTATTAGCGTACTTATTTTTATTATTTTTAACTATAGTTTAACTTAGTTTTTTTTCTTAAAACAGGTTTTTGAGTTTTACTAGTACTGTATGACATTGTAAAAAATTATACTGGTAAATGATGTTTTTACAAACTTAAATATTTTATTTATTTATTTTTTCTTTTTTGTGTTTTTTTTACATGTTGTGACTGTCCTTTAAATTTTGTGTTTTTATTTGTGATGGAAAGTGTCCTTTTATCATAGGGCATTTTCCAATATTTATGACGCTGTAAGGGAGAAAAGAGCTGGACACTTGCTGAGTTTCTTGCCGGTTCTTCTCAGTACAAGATCTCCCGCCCAGAGTAGATAGACTTACGAACCGATGGCATAAATGACGTTCATAAGAGCTATTTGTAGCCTAAACTGAATAAATGATTTTGAATTTTGAATTTTGAATTTTGAATTGGACGGTTTTTTTTAGTTTACCAACTGTTCATACATTTTATTAAAGTTAATGATGTGGCGTCGTCACAGGCAGATATAGGTAGATACAGAGATAGCCTGACACTCAATGATAGATAACGTTAGCATTCTACTGGTAAAATCGAATGAGTATCTTCAAATTTATTTTTAATATTATCCTCTTTATAACATTACTATAGATGTAGGTACTTGAGGTCCCTTGCGTGCCTGAGTTCGGCTCCTTTTATTGTAAATGTGTGCGTGACGTTTGTCTGTAGGCGTAATTGGCACGCTTTTTTATTGTAATGTTACGTCTGCTTCTTATTATACGTCTGTGGTTTGACAGGAGTATCGTTACCAAATTATCAACGGTATCCAAAGCCCTGCTAATTTAGGCTCTATAATTTCATTCAATTGAAAAGGGCTTACTTACCGTACGTTCCAACAATCGTGACAAACGAGAATTGAACCAGTGTACGCTACCATAATGGACGCATTATAATAAAAGTATGCTTTGTTCGCAGGCTGTATTGATTACATCCTTTGCCTTCTCTTATAAGAGTAGGCTGCGTAGCGTAGATGTCACTTTAATTAAATTTGAATTCGGATTTAGCGGCTTTAAAGTTTTTTACTTTCAATAGAATTTAGAGAAAATATGGACAATAAAATAACGTTTCTCGAACCCTCGCTAGAAAAACAACTAAAGGGTCATCGAAATGGTATAACAGCTGCTTATTTTAGTCCCAATGAACACCAGCTAGCTACAAGCTCGATAGATAACACTGTTTTGGTAAGAAAACTTTTCTTTTATTTGTCTTGTCTCATAATTTTGAATTACGATGATTTTCTTAAAGGTAGCTTTTATTTTAAATACCGTTTTAATTAATTAATTTTCATAGCTCTGGGACCTTCGTGGTACTATGCGAAGTTACAGATTCCAAGGGCACGATGAGGCTGTAATGGATGTGACGTTTTCACCGTCGGGAAAGTATATGGCTTCAGCATCCCGTGACAAGACTGTCAGGCTCTGGGTGCCGACAGTCACAGGGAGCACTGGTGTGTTCAAGGCACATTCACAAACTGTACGATCAGTACAATTCAGTCCTGATGGTACTAAGGTAAACATGATTACGAATGGTGGCTAGTCTCTGAATGCAGTTTTATACGTTTTTTAAGTCATGAGTTTTATTTAATGCTAATATATTTTTACAGCTAATAACTGCATCAGATGATAAGATAGTAAAGCTGTGGTCTAGTGATAAACACAAGTTCATAGCTTCCCTCGTGGGCCACACCAACTGGGTGAGATGTGCCCGGATGTCCAATGATAGTTCAGTCATTGCTTCTTGTTCTGACGACAAAACAACAAAACTTTGGAATCCAGAAAGTGGAGAATGTATTTACACATACAAGAATGAAAAAGGCCACGGCCTTTACTTAGCATGGCATCCATCAGGATGTTATGTTGCTGTAGGCACTTCTCAAGGAAATGTTAAGCTGTATGATATAAGAACACATAATTTGGTGCAGTATTACAGGTACAAAAAGTCATAATGTTCACAAAAACTAATCAATCATTTAAAAAGATTAGCTTGTGTATTAAAGTTAATTTTATTATTTCTTTTTAGTATCCATAGTGATGCAGTAACACAACTTGCATTTCATCCAAGTGGAAGCTATATTTTGTCTGCAAGTAAGGATGGAAAAATGAAGGTAATACTTCATGGTGTTCAATGTATATTAATTTGAATACCTACACTAAGAGTAGGTCTTGCATTAATAATAATTTAATTTGTTGCAGATATTAGATTTGCTAGAAGGCCATCCTATATTTACTTTGAGTGGTCATAATGGTGCAGTTAATGCAGTAAATTTTTCACCTACTGGTGATGCATTTGCTTCTGCTGGGGAAGATAAATTGGTATGTAAATATAATTTAACCAAAATATAACCATAACAGGTAAGTAACTTTCCTTCATTTTTGTGATGGTTGTGAGTAGGGTTGCCAAGTTTTTTTAGACTAAATTAGTATTTTTGGATTCAGTACCTATAAAAATATAGTAGGTAGATAGGGAATTAATCAAAAAAATATAGTAATTAACAAATATTTATTTTTATTTCTTAAATGAATATTTTGTGTGTTCCGTTTTAGATAATAGAGACTGATTTTAGCGACTTTACTGATAAAATATAGCAGTTTCGCCTACTATAATATATTTTTAAAATAATTGTAGATAGACACCTAAAATAGTAGGGTTGGCAACCCTAGTTGTGAGGCTTAAGATAGAACTGCACCTTACTTAGAATTCTCAACCACTAGAGAACAGGCTATTTTACCTGTATCTGTCAAAAAACTGCAATGCACTACACTGGGTTTAAGATTGGTGGTCTTAAAACATTATTTAAGTGATTAATATTATTATCTGTACTTTACAATCAAATATAATTCTAAAGCTATTTTTATTATCATCATTGTTTGTTTCAGGTATTTCTATGGAAAACAAATTTCACAGAAATTTCAGAATCTAAAGAGAATGTTGTTCAAAATCCTTCATCTGTACCTAAGTCAGTTTCACAAATATCAAAATTGACCTCCACTTCAAGGGCAAAGACTCAGGTTGTCAAAAAAAAACATTGGTTGTAGTAACAGGAAGTAAAGTTATGTAGTTATATGTTTGCTGTAAAATAATATATTGTATATTTTGGTAATAAGTACTTAGTTAAGTAAATCTAGTAGTATATTTCTATTTTATTAAGAATATATTAAAGTTTAATAAACATTTTCTTGTTTAGGTGTGGTCTTTGAAAACTGTAACTATGCAATATACAGTTGCAGTACAAAAACTTGATTTTAGAGAGAACTGTTATCTTAACAATTTGAAACGTTCCTCCTCTTGTTAGATTAGATATTGGAGATATAAATACATTAATTTATATTAATCACACATCAGGGCATAAGGAATTGGTATCGGTGTTATCACAGCACTAAATATCCTGTCACAACATTTGTCCATCTCGACGATATGCATGAATCAACTCAGGAATCTGGCAGATTGTCCAGTTTTCAAGAGCCAAATGCAAATAGCACCCTGATTGATGCTCCTGTAAATAGTCCACTGAGGCAAACACTATCACCAAGATCTTCCACTGAAAATTCAGCAAGATGTTCTGCAGCTAGGAATTCGTCAGTTCATTTTCAAAATCCCTCTACTGACGATTCCAATAGTGTGGGTCATATGAGCCACATTCCTCGCACGCCACCCAGCCCTGCTACCTACACAATACCTTCTGTAATAAGTCAAGCTTTAGAGACTGAAATTGACACTGAAGAACTATTTGGAATGATAAAACTTCAGGAAAATGATGTTTGCTATACCAGCGGTACTATAGAATGGGTTGGTAAAAAGAGGAGCTTTCCTATTAACAGTGGCTTTAAAATTATAAATGAAAACCACAAACTATTATCTGAGCCAGCAATTAAAAGGGTTAAGAAATTAAATAAAACTTTTACCTGTGGTGGGATAGACAAAATTAAAGAATGTGACTGTGCTGATGTCCTTCCCACTGTTAATGCTATTGTTGATCATTTAAATGCTTTGCACGAAGCAGTGGATCTTGTGGATTTAAGACTGAATACCTTGGAAGATGCTTTGAGTAAGGGTTAGAAATAGTTTTTTTATTTATCTGTACATATAATGTGTTGTAATATTGAATAAAATATTAAAAACACAGATTATTAAAAGTATGTAATTTATTAAAATAGTTTATTATTTCAATACTATAAAGCTTTTTAATAATAAAATGTTAAACAAAAAATGTAACAAAAAGTCAAATGTTTACAACCTTACAATGTATGTGTAGAAAGGAAATTTATATATTAGGTAGTCATCATTGTAGAAGGAAGGGATAAGTATCTCAGGTTTTAAGTTTATTAGTTACCAATATGCCAAGGTGCAGGACTAATGACAGAACTACTACTGAGTGCCAACATAAGTAGACTTTTTGCCAGTTTTCTTAATAACATCAAGAAGTTGATCTGCACTAAGGGTGGATGTCACTGACACTTTCTGTTCTGGTAAACTTATTGATATATTTTCTACACCTTGTCCTTTTAACCTGTTGAGCACTCGTTCCACAGCTCCAGAACAGCCTTCACAAGTCATTTCCACATTGAAAACGTGTGTCTGAAAAGAAAAGAAACTTACATCATTGTTTGTTTTGAAACAACTGCTTATTGATTCATCTTATTATTGCATTAACACAAATTGAGAGGATTTTAATAATAAGTAACATTAATAGTTCATCTGTTTTTTATAGTTTTTTTTACTACTAATGATTTCTAAGCTGTCCACAAAAGTTTGTGTCTTAAATTTATTTAGCATTTTGTTGCAGTAAACACTATTACTAACCGAAGACATTTTATAGGTTATTGAAACAGGTAAACTATAAAACCGTGTGTATATCAGGAATCTTCTTTTCCTGCGACTTACTCTTATCGAAGAAAGATTAGATTTTAATAATAATAATTGGCACCTAGAAATGTTAGTGAAGTGACAAGTGAGTGAGGTGTATTGTACTGTATATTGGTACTGTATTTAGGTATCAGAGAACTTAGGGTCGTTGACCTACAAAATGCCGACAATTGTCAAAACTGACATCAATGTCTTTTTTTTTTTTCCTACAGTCAGCCGAGTAGTCTTCGTGCAGCCGACGCGACGTTGGTTTAATGCTCTAAGCAGCCGACCGAGGTATACTGTTAGCCATTAGCTAACTATGTATGCCGATGCCTACAAAAAATATGAAACCGACTGTAAGATTAAATTCTTTTTATTAAAGCTCAACTCGATTTAATTAATTTAAAATTTAATTTATAATAATTTAAGAAAATTTAAGAAATATTATTAGAAAACTAGCCTGTATGCTTAAGATCCCGTGGATAACTCTTAATAAATAAAATGAATAAAAATTCAAAAAAAAGTAAATGTCATGTCAGACAATACCGTATGTCTGTAGGTTTTATTATTTTTATCATTATTTCTAGTGAAGTCATGGTTTAATAAAACCACTAATAACAAAATGACACTCCAGGAGAATCTCAAGGAATTAGGCTGGTAATTACATATCGCATTATTTACGATTTCACGTGCATTTTTTTTGCCAAAAATGTCCTCTTTCATCTAAACTTTGCTTGCTTCTTACAGGAACTTGAGTCAAGAAGGTATCGATACTGTTAGTGAAAATGGACAAATACATGATGTGAATGTAATAAGGAAAAGAGCTTTAGATGTACGTAAACTTTCATAAAATCTTAAACACGTTTTCGACGCTTACTTTATAGCCATATTTTATGTATCTTTTAAAATTCTAGTTTGATTTGAGAGACATTGGCGATGCTGCTTTCCCCGAGGACTTTCCCAGGGACCTTAATAAACTGGAACAACCGATAATAGTGCAAATTCAGAAGATAAGAAATGTGTCTGCCCCCAAGGCTAATGAAGAATCCAATTCTGCTCCACGAATGTTAAAATTGACATTGCACGATGGAAAGTCAACATGTACAGCATTAGAGATAAGTCCAATATCCAGTCTAAGCATCAACACTCCCCCTGGAACCAAATTGTTGCTCAACAATGAAGGTTTAGATATATGCCATGGTGTGATTTGGTTAACCCCAAGTGTGATAACAGTGTTGGGTGGTCAAGTATCCCATATGATTGAAAAATGGGAGTTGAATCGTAGTCTGGCTAAACATACTCGAGGTAGGATTACTTAACATATTTTTTTATTAACAATATGTTTTCTCTTGTGAAAGATAAAGAAGTTAAACTGGTGATAAATTTTAGGTGGAATAGGTGTAGATGGAGGTCCACCACCATGGATTCCTTTTGGACAGCGCTTAGAGGCCCAGGCGGTTTCGAAGCAGTTCAAAAGCCTCCAAGAACAATGTAAACAAGACAATGCTGAGTTTGAGGCCCAACGAAAAGGTGCCATTGCGGAGGCACAAAGACTCTCCGGTGTTAAAAAGGTGTGTTTATTAATTAATTAATAATGAATAGTAGAAGGAGACCATTATGATATAAAAATAGAGTTCAGGATAGAGGGCTTTTTATAATTATTATTCTTTCTTTTTTAAGAAATAGCACTTTTCAAGTCTAACCGCCCGCCGAACTAAACTAAACTAAACTAATAATATAAACTTAGAAAAATAAATGAGTATTTATAAATACATTGAATATTGATAGTTGTTGCAGGCGAGCACAATCACAGCATTTTGTTAGTCCGGTTTTTACGAGGTTATAATTTTTTTTATATAGTTGTTTTAGCAGTTGGGTTTTTGTTTTATTTTAATAATTTGGTTTATTACAAACTTTTTAGTTTTGTAAAGTAATTAACCAAGCATTTCAAAACCTACATAAAATAATTATATTAAACCGCGTTACTCTTTTAAATAGCAAAGTCATAGCGCATTCACCAATTGTCAATAATCTGATTAAGGTGTAAAAACGAAACTCTTGACGTTTAGTACTTTTGACTGACAAGTTCTTTTTAAACATGGGAATAAAATTGCTAATATTCCCGAAAACAAAATACCATAAACATTGCTGTAAATGAAATTTATTAACTACATCTACGTCCATAGAAAAATTAGTTATGTCCTTTAAATTCTGTAGACATTTGTTGTAGTTCGTTTAAAGAATTTTGATTGTGTGGTGGATCTAACAGTTTTTTGGGGTCAAGACTACTAATAGCTAACCCGGCCAATGTTTATACTTTTTTTATAGCCTATGTCACTCCCATATGTTAAAATCCACCATGCCGTTTGGGCTGTAAGGCGTGCCAAAGAAACAGGCATACATACATACATCTTCAGTTCTTTTTGTTTATTTTATTTGTAATTTATTTTAAGAAGGAGAACTAGGTACTAAAAAGTATTTCTTGATCCAGAATTTGATTATAAAAATTATCTACATTTTGGTGGTTTTTACCACTCGTTTCTAAGTCTTGCTTGTCGGCAACTTTAGCTAAATTAGCAGCCTTACATTCCTTTGTTCTCATAATGTTACATTAGCAAAATATTATATTCGTAAATAATTACATTCGCAAATGATTGTATTCTCAAACATTCACTGTTTATAAGCAATAAAAAATGTTTGCCTATAAGCAAAAAAAAAATTACAAATATTTTCAGAAATTTATTAAATTCAGATTATGTTTATTCCATTTGATGTGATATAAATAAATATTATTTTAGGTATTTGGAGGTGGAACTAAACCATTGCTAGATGCAAATGTACAAAAAATAGTAGATGCTGGATTTTCTGAAGAGCAAGCTGAGAACGCCTTAAAGTACACCAAAAATAATGTTGATAGGGCTCTTAAAATCTTGCAAAAGCGAGATAACTCTGAAAACCGGAATAAGGAAAAGCCTCAAAAAGAACCTGATCAACCTAAACGCAAAGGTCGCAACAAGGAACTTAATGACGAGGATGGCATTCCAGTTAAGCCTTCGGGTAAAGTGTCATTGTTTGATTTTCTTGAAGATAAGCTTCCTAATGTCCCTGAAAAGGATAAGTCTCGATATAACAACTCAAGCAATGACGATAGAGGTGAGAGAAGTTATGGAAATAGGGATAAAAACAGTGCCAAAAGCAATCCACGCACTCCCAGTTCACGATATGATACCTCCAATAGACATCGATCTGAAAATAGAGGACATTATTCTAATGATAATAACCATTCATCGCACAGAGAAGAGAGAAAATATCAATCACAAAATGAAAAACCACCAAGATTTCAGAAAAAGTTGGATGAGAAAAATAAACAGCAGCAGCAGCAACATCAGCAGCAGCAGCAGCAACAGCAACAGCAGCAGCAGCAGCAGCAGCAACAGCAGCAACATCAACAACAGCAACAACAACAACTTCAACAACATCAGCATCAACAGCATCAGCAAGTCATGAACATGAACCTACAATACAATAGTCCATACCTAAACCAACCAGCTCATTACTCCGACAGGAACATGAGAAACGACAGAGGAATGATAGACAATAAAATGCAACAGCAACAACAACATTACCGCGGCAATCCCAACATAGACAGTTTGGTTGAAGCTACTGCCAATTTAAATTTAATGCAGAATCAACAGCGGCAAGATGACATGCAACAACACAACTATCAAGCGCATCTAGAACAAGGTTATCCGAAACAATCGTACATGCCCAATCATAACATGCCGGAGGTTCCGCCGTTTAGGAGGAACAATGACATGCCTAAGTACCAAGAGCCGCAATATCAGCAAAGGCAGCAGCCACCTAATGGGTACATTGAGCAGCAGCAGAATGCAATGTACCCCAACATGAATTACATGGGTGGAGCTCAGGCCCCGTACGGTGGACGCCAGTACGGATACGGGTCTCGGCCGCAGGAGTTCGGTGCCTTGCGTAGCGGAGGGCCGTTCTTGCCAGGCTCGTTACTCGGTTTCCAAAATGCTGCGGTGAACGAGCAGGCCCGAGCCATGCTCGGCGTTGCCGATATTAGCTGGAAAGTTGGTGACCGTTGTCTGGCGCTCTATTGGGAAGATAACAATGTGAGTAATGAATATAATTTATTAATATAGGAGCTTGTCCGGTCTGCAAGTGCTGAGGTTAAGCAACTTTCGCAAAGGCCGGTCATTGGATGGGTGACCAAAAATGTATCATCTCGAGCTCCTCCGTGTTTCGGAAGGCACGTAAAGCCGTTGGTCCCGGCTGCATTAGCAGTTGTCAATAACCACCAATCCGCACTTGGCCCGCTCCGTTTATGGCCCGTTCTCTCTGACCATCCATGGGGAAGGCTCGTGCCCCAGCAGTGGGGTCATACAGTGAGCTAATGATGATAATAATTAATATAAATTTGTGACATACCGTATAAATAATACCATAATTCTTTAGTTTAAAGTTTAATTGCAACAAGGAAAGCGCAGGAGCTTCAATTGCGTTTTCACGACTTTAAAACTCGTATAAATGTAGATGCGTTTCTTGAAAGTACCATATTCGTGTCTGTCTGTCATTATATTTTGCACAACGCGCTTTCATTGTCGTTGAGACCTAAATGATGATGAACCTGATTGCTTAAAATGACATTTTCTTTTCCAGTTTTATGAAGCGGAAATAACTGGTATCTCAGCTAATACTGTAGTAGTGAAATTTTGTGCATATGGTAATCATGAAGAAGTCCTTAAGTCTAACTGTTTGCCATTCCCTAATCAAGGTAAGTTCGTTGTTTAAAGTTTATTTAAATTTTTTTTCATCAGATTAGCATTTTTATGTTTGAAGAAACATTGCATAAATAAATATTATAGAGCAACAATATATTTGATTTGATTTGATTTAGAATATATTATTATTGTTTATAAAAAACTGTTAGAAATAGAAAAATAATAGTTAGCCTAATTAACCTTAATGTAATTGACCAGAAATACATGGAATGCAGAAATACCTGTGATTTTTGAATTTCACCGGTGATCGCGAAAATAAAAGTGACATGAAATACGCTATGAAATAACATTTTTTTTTGCATTAGTCACAATTTGATTTTTAATATAGTATATATTTTAAGTGACCTTGAAAAAGAGAAAAAGGAGGAATTGTTATCATAGGCTGAGAATTAGTTGCGGTCCAAAAATTGGCCGTCGTCGTACTTTTTCCGATCAGTTACGATTAGGCTAAGTGTATGCTGAGACGCAGGTGACGCAGCACAGCGCAGTGCAGATTTTGCGGGGCAACGCATGCTGCGACGCAGGTAAGTGACAGTGAGTTGTCAGATGTTAATGTCAGAGTCTGATAATATGAGTTGTTGCTTGGAAAACTGTAAGTGATTATCTGAAAAAAACGTTCTACTAATGGATAATTTGTATTATCGAGAGAGTTCTGTTAATTGATCTGTCATTATTACAAAATTATAATAATATAGTAAAAAAACATGTGTCGACACGCACGCGTCGCGCAGAAATCTGTGCCGGCACTACAACGAGGCGCAGGGCAGGGCAGGCACATGTCTGCGTCGCACGTGCCTGCTCCGCAGCTTACGCAGCTCTCGGCACAACCATGTACTACAAAATCTGCGCTGCTCTGCGCTGCGCTGTGCTGCGTCACCTGCGTCTCAGCATACGCCTAGCCTTACTCAGGTGTGTTGTCTAACGTGGTACATTGGTATTGTGTAACAGGGTCGGGCCCCAACAACGGCGGGTACATGCCGCGCGCGAGCGACGGCGGGTACATGCCGCGCGCGGGCGGCGGCGTGTTCGCGCCGCGCCGCCCCTAGTGGTGCGCCGGCGCGCCGGACCGCGCCGCGCCCGTCAGCTGACGCCCGCCCGCACCGGACCCCGCTAGCGCCCACACTTACCCCCCCTCGAACTATGAACCCCGGACCTATCTGTACTACGACTATGATGCTCTATAGTGCGCAAGGACTTAAAGTGAAGTGATTTTGACGAACTTTTCGCGTTTCAACTGTTAGCGGCATGAACGTATTACGAACTTTTCGCGTTACAATTGTTGGCGGCATGAACGTATTTAAAATGTTATGGTCTGTTTTTGCTATTACTACGAGAGTAATGTTAATTGGTTTTCGGAATACTGTAGACCGGCGATGGTCAAAGTAGAGTTGGTGTTACTCGAAATAGCGAAAATGTGATGATGTGAAACGTTCATGGTTAGCGGTGAAGCACTTCGGCTTTATTTTCTAAGGTAAAAGACTCACATTTGAATTAATTACTTGTAATAATATCACTTCTAAAGAAGGATAACGATTACTTATCTTAAGTAAATGTATTAGAAAAAATGTTTCAGTGGCCTGTTCATAGAAAACTACCATTTCTTAACCCAAAATTTTATTTTCCGTTATTGTGATTGTTTATATTTTGTTCTATTTTTGCTATTACGTAAATGAAAGTGGGTGCGTACATCGATGTGCCGATTACTATGAATATACTAAGAACTATTGTTTTGTGGAGTTGTTGTTACCGGAGAAGCGAGAACGTGATGAGATGAATGAGATGAATGCTTCATCGCAACCGGTTGTTGAAGCGACGCCCTAGAAGAGTCGACGGCCTACAAAGGTTTTATATATTCTGGTATTCTATACAACATTTTACGTGTTAGGGTAATATAGCGGATACGAACTTTTGGCGCGCTATTGTGTGCTAGAAACGGGCTAAAATATTACACTTCTCTTTTTTCCGTTGACAATAATTATTTTATTTATTTCTCATGATGCAAAAGGTATAATTTTTATTAAATTTATTCTTCCGAATTGTCAACGTTGTTATTAGTGTGATCTGTTAAAATGTATATTTCTCGAAGGACTTTAAGTTAAATGTAATGTTTTAGTCCCTCTCACATTTTATTATAGTTAATGTGGGTATAACTGTAATCGCGCAGCTTTTCGCAACTTTTATTGGATACTTTATATAATAATTATTCGGGTTTCACGTCCCGTTCCGTTTCTTTGGCGTGTTTTAAAAGAGGGTTAACGTCTCGCTTTGTTTTTTAAACTAATTATTACACAATTATTAATGTTTAATTATACACTACAACCAATAACTTTCATTATTAATAGCAATTTTTATTTATATAATTTCAAAGAAGCTGTTTTGGTGATGGGATTTTACACGCATGCGCGTTATACGTAAGGCTTGGGTCACAATGAAAGCGAGGAACAGGGGAGCACGCAGTTGCGATTTACGCAAGTTACTTCTATTTTATATAAATGCGAAATTCAGTACACAAAAAGAGCACGCCCGCAGCTCGAACCCGCCCATGCTTTCATTGTGCCAGGAGCTTTAAGAGTTTGCGTCAACCATTTGTTTTTGCGGAAGGCTGCGCAGAAGGCGTCTGGCGGGGTGACGCGCCGCGACTCGCTAGGCATAGTCAAGGCATTCTTAATAAATGTTTAAATTATAGAAAATCTAATATTATAAAGATGTAAACTCTCATGCGATAGAAATAATTTATTGACGTTCTGTATGTAACCAATCATAGTAGCGTGTAGCATGTATAAGTGTATTTTGTTGTATTTTTAGCGCAAAACATGTAATATATTAACTTTATTTTCAATTTAATATTGAAATATTGTTTCAAAGTATTTGTTTTACTTTACAGCTGTTTATATAAATTATTGAAATAATAAATAATACTTACGCGAAATCACGATAGTATTGTAACTTACATACATGTCTATTATAAAAGAGGTTTATGTTAAATGAGTGTGTCAATATTAAATGAGATAACTTTCAACATAAGTATGTAAAATAATAATTCATTTATATGTGTCCAGTCAGTATCATAGAAATATAAGCGCCCAAAGTGGTCAAAATTTTTAATTTAATCTCTTAAAGATAAAAAAGATAACTCTATCGAGCTGCTGTCATAAAATTTAGCATAATATTTTTTTTATTACAATTAGTTTTTTTTTAGCTTGTATACGAATAATCCATTATAACAAGAAAAATACTACCCTATTCGAACAACATAAGGTTGTTTTTGCTTAAATGTTAAGATTGTATTAAAGGATATACAATAATGCTGAGGTAAGCAACTTTCGCAAAGGCCGTTTATCGGATGGGTGACCAAAAATGTATCATCTCGAGCTCCTCCGTGTTTCGGAAGGCACGTAAAGCCGTTGGTCCCGGCTGCATTAGCAGTCGTTAACAACCACCAATCCGCACCGCGCAGTGGTTTATGGCCCGTTCTCCCTATACATCCATAGGGAAGGCTAGTGCCCCAGCAGTAAGGACATAACAATGAGCTGATAATGATAATGATGATATACAATATACGCAATTTGTTTACATAAATAAGATCAGTCTTACTGATCACATATTATAATAGATTTGCGTCTATTTATTAAACTTTGGACGTGTATATGATTATGACGTTGACTGTACCTAGATTTAATCACACTCCTTCTGGTTTAATTGCAATCACTTCTTGTTTGATTGTCTATTCCCATACGTACGAGTACCTACATCTATTTTTGGTAGTTTGATGTCTCTGTACTAAACGAAAATATAGGTATTGTATTAAATTAATTGACTCAAAAAAATCAAATTTAGAAAAATTCTGTTCTGTTAACAATAACTTACTTTCTTGCAAATTGGATTGTGACAACACTTTTCGCGATAAATAAATATTACAAATATTATTAAGATTTTTTATAATGTCAAAAAGAGTTGTGCGGTTTAGGACAGATTCTGTGCAGTGGATGCGATATCGATGTCACCGTTTATTGAAACCATAGTGTAAGTGCAGCTAATAATAACACTCTTGTTGTCGTAAACCAAAGCTCAATTCCAATATCACTTAGTACATAATAAGCATAGAATTGCTCACAGTAAAAAAAGCAGCGTTCGATACATTTATACTGGTTTTGTTGATTTAAAATAACCGTTTATTAACGAAAGCTAATAAAACAAATTGTATTATATTCATTTTGTTTCATTGTAATTTCGAAGAAGCAGTTAGTAACTGGCATTACTCGGCTCGGTTATTTTTTTGACGACGCAAACAGGGGGTGCTTTTCGAAGCTAGGTATGTTGCTACGAACGAACGTAAAGGCGAGATTCCACCAGTGTGCTGAATTGTGCGGCGCAGTGCTGCACAGCGTACGGCACAAATGTTTGCTTTGGCCGACTCACTCAAGCGAACAATAATTAATTGTGCGCAAACATTGGCAATGTTCGCGCACAACTGTGCACTTGTGTGCGCGCACACGGTACAAGTAGTGGACTCGTGTTGACGCGCACACCCTTGTTGTTCGCGAACTCAGTCTTGCTTCCGCTACCAAAGCGAAAACATTTATTTGTGCGCGCACTTTGTCAAGTATTTTTTTCCGCTCGCCTTCTACAACTTGTTGATTTGCATTCACGCAGTCATATTGATTATTTTCATATAGCTACTGTCGGCAGAAAATCTTGCTCAATGAACATGTTCGCGAACAAGTGAGCAGCACTGTGGGCTTACAAAAGTTACACACAGCATTGCCGGTGGAAACTGAGGCTAAACGCGATACCAGCTTAGTACGTGTTGTGCTGTAGTTTTGCAAATGTTTGTAAACAAATGTGCTGCACACTATTTTGGTGTGCACACAAACTGTCAAATTTCGTCAATAGACTTTGAACTTTATTTTTAAAGCATATGGCTGAAAATGTATTGCAGAAATTTTACACTTTTCTAAGGAAGAAAGGATATAAGCATGAGGCTTTGTTGCGGGATGGTACTTGATGTTTGATGGAAAATACTACATTTGAATATATTTCGGCTACTTTAAAGCCAGATTATTGACATGTTTTATTTTAAAATGCAACTAGCATTTATTTTACACTTCTATTTACTCGACGACGACGGCGCCGGCGGCGGCGTTTGGTAGAGGAGTCGACGCACCCAAGTTTTAGGTGACTCCTAAGCAATTTTACTTAGCTTATTTATGATACGTAAAATTTCAGAATAATTGGTAAAAAACGAGTACAACAATAATTGTAAAGTAAACGGATCGAAATAACATACTATCTTCTTTCTTCAATATATCATAAACAAAACAATCTTGTAAGTATTCTGTGAAAATATGATATTAAAAAAAAAATGGGACTACTCGCGGGTGCATAGTGTTTGTAAACCACTACCACCACCACGTCGGTAGTGGTTACACCGTACTACACTATTAAAAAATCTGACTGTGTACTAAAATGATTGTTTAATACAATTCAACTTTTACGTTCATTCCAACGAATGGTGAAACCGACCCATATTAAAGTGCGTGTTTGTTGACTATTATTAATATTGGGCGCCGTTTGTTTAGGCGTTCCCCTCTGGAACGCGGTCTAATTTTTTAACGCATTCCACGGCGTTGTGTTTTGGTTGTTGCAGTTTCATAATTAGCTATTTTTGTAGGCGTGAACTCGTGACGAACAAGCCTATGAAATAATTTGATTGTTTTAAGGTATTAGTATCTGGATATTAGGTAGTGGACTATACGTGTCCACGAGGCTACTAGCTCGAGACACTAGTCTTAAAAGTACTGGATGAAGGATGCGTACCGGCGTGTTCTGATCTGGCGTTATGACCTGACGTAGATGGTCCCTTGTGCTTGCGCAAGGATGTCTGACACCTAACTTTATAACCGTAAGGTTGGTGGGGGGTATAAACTTTAAAGTCGTGTGTAGCGGGGTGTGTTTTAAGGTATTATTGGTATTACACATAGTCTATTGGATATTTACAAAGTAATGGTTATAGCGTCTGTCTGTGTATACTCGCACGCAACAAAGAGATAATATACATTAGACAGAGTACAAAAAAGGCGGTCTGTTAATGGAAAACATCTTGAGTATAGTCTATCCGGCGGCGTAAGGGCTAGGAGCCATAAAACTTATTACAATGGCATTTTTATTTCAAAAGGTGATAAGTCTTAATACGACGAAATGAGATTAGACCCAAAAACCCTTCTATAAGCTTAAAATGCTTTAATTTTTCTTAAACAAAAGACATCCTCACTTCTGCATAGGGTTGTCAAAAATGTAACAAGAGAAAAATAATACAACATAAATATTACTACATTGTACACAATCTTGACTATTTGCTTACTTTCACTATTTAAATAAGTCCGAACACTTGTACTGCCGATTTCCTTTTTATCTTCCCACGGACGAAACATTTTTAGCAAAACAGTTAAATAGCGTATACTACTAGTTAGAAATTTCCCGATTGTTGCAACCCTACCCTCCAATATTTGTTATTATATTTGCAATTTTAGCCGTGTCGTTCGATATTGAACCTTAACACAAACATTTTACGTTAGCTTTAAGGATACATAAGTAATCACATATGCTGTTTTACAATAGATGACTAATTAGCTTATCTTTATGGCTCTTAGCCCTTACGCCGCCGGATAGACTATACCTATTGATATATTTTTTTAAAATACAAATATAATTGCACCCAAAGATTTGAATAATCGCTTGCGTCAGCCGAGAATAGAACCTACAAAACTGGAAAACATTATAATTTAAAGTGGAATTTAGGTTTAGGTGCTTACTTATTTCTCCAGAACCTTACTGCTATTGACAGTAAAGAAGCTCAAATATGTTTTTACTTGTTATTTATTGTAAGTTAATAAGAATTAAAATTAGAAATTGTTTTCTAAAGTTTACGCGAAGTGTTCGCGTTGAAGTGACACATTGAAATGAAACCAACACCTCAGCCTCCCTGTGACACAACGTCAGGATAAACATTAATTAAAACTAATGTATATAAAATAAATGCGAGTAGATCCGTAAAATTTGCTTCGTTTCAATTAGGCTAAAAACAGTTTTTCAGACACATTCAGAGTGTTACATGTTACCGGCTAAACATCTACACCACTATATTTAAGCACACCATAACAAAGTACCTAAGTACAAGCGTGAAGTGACCCAGTTGGAGTCATAAACACGCCAACGGAGCCTTCGTGATGTCTTATGGCATGGGTTGGGTGAATGGTGGGGCGTCGCGTGCCCAACAGCACGACAAACAAACCAGTTGAGCCTGCCCCGCGGCCCGCGCTGCCTGTGAACCGCTCTATGAACCGTGCACTCGGCTTTGGCTGACTATTGCGCCGTGAAAGTAATAGTGATGTAAATTGGAACTGTTGCGATTGTTTTGCGCCAAACCTAATAACGTGAATTAAGGTGATGTACAATATTTGGATTTCTCATAACTTTTTATACCTATTTGCAATACAAAAGTTTTGTCAACGCCTAGTGTTTATAAGACGCTTGCGACAACGCGTCGAACACGTTATTAGAAAAACAGGGCACGTAGGTACGTTTCTATGAACATTCATAACTTGTAGTAGGTAGGTACCTCAAGTTCAATGATACTTTCACTTATTGTTTATCAGTAAATCGCAGGGAACGTAATGGATTCACCTTGTGTTTATACACCGCGTTGCCTTGGACAACTTTGCGTCCGCGTCCGCGCCTCTCGCCTAGTCCCTCCACCGACTTAGGTGACTTCTCGTAATGCATGTAACACTATGCGAGTATATGCATGACACACATATGGACATTCCAAAACAATAACAAGTGTACGCTGCATGGTGGGAACTTGTAGTATTATAGGGAGTATACAACTACAGCTTAAATTGCTGCGTGGGTAGAACTTAATCAAGACAATTATAACTCTTATTAACGTCATACATACATACATACAGACGATTTAGTGAGATGAAGATTGTTGAAACATTGGTTTAGTATTTATATTTAGGTGAAACCTATGTTTTTGCAACATTGTGTTATAAATCCACTTATCTAGGTAGGTACAATGAACAAAATAAGACTTGTGTATGTAATCACTAGCTGTGCTCGCGACTTCGTCCGCGTGGAATAATGACTTTCGGCAGCATTTTTAATTTTTTAGGCTCTTGTTCCCGTTTTTGCATTATTTTTCACTGATGCTTCGCTCCTATTGGTCGCAGCGTGATGTTATATAGCCTAAAGCCTTCCTCGATAAATAGACTATCCAACACAAGATTTTTTTCAATTCGAACCAGTAGTTCCTGAGATTAGCGCGTTCAAACAAACAAACTCTTCAGCTTTATAATATTAATTAATATAGATATAGATTTCCAGAATTGGTTACGGCCTTAAAGTATGTAGGTAGATAAGTAGGTAGGTATGATTTTATTTTTTACACAAACTATATAGAAGCTTCGAGTGGTCAACAAGGCTTTAGGAATTGAATATTGGTAGCTTTTATTATTATCTAGGTAGATCCATTTTACTGGCTATAGAAGAGCCAGAACCGGTAACTTAAAAAAAACTATCAACCTACCCTACACTGGGCAATAAAGGACCTAGGTACACACGGCGGCAGATCAACCTACCCAAACCTGTCAAATTTCTCCAATGAATACTGATCCTTAAAACCAAACTATAAAGTTCAAAATTGATTGTAGAAATTTGACAGTTTTGGGTAGGTTGATCTGCCGCCGTGTGTACATTGTAGTTACAGTTGAGTTGGTAACGTTTAAGATTAAGATAATTAATGACTTTAAGTAAATTGTTAAATCAGTTAAAATTTTATATTATTTAGAATTTTTATTCGTTCTTCCTCATCCATGTGTTAATAATTGAATAGTAAAATGAAACTCATCTTGACCACGAGTCCTCAAAAAAATGTTGACGCAAACGCAGCAGTTGAAGACACAGACAGTAGAATTAAGGAGATTTGGAGGTGAGTTTATAGGTAGGTAGTAGTTTTTTGTGACTATTGCTCATATAAACTTGATTAATTTACGCCTTTAGAATTGAATGAACTTATTTTTATGATTTATGTTTTGGGTTTTAAAGAACGTACGTAAACTTTTTTATTAATTCCTTATTGTACCGTACGAGTATCATAGATAATCTTATTTTAATAACTGTCGTGTAACCAATTACGTAAACATCAGTGTTCATGCTGGTAATTTAAATTCAAAGTCAGTATTGTTATTGGAATTATCTAAGTTAACTTTGCTATTTAGTAATAATTAACGGAATTACTATTCTAGTTTAAAAAGTTAGTACTTCGGAGACTAGCCGACAGCAACGATTGAAAAGCGAAGCCATTTAGATTATTGTATGTAGTTAAGTATACAAATATGTCAATGAAAAATAAATAAGTTATTTAAATATTGATTGCTTAAATTGATTTTTAACTTAAAACAAGTACAGTTAAGCATATCAGATACACATGATTAGTAAGTTGTTAGCTGTATGTAATATTGATCTGTGCCTGCATTATGTATGTTCTGTGTTGAGATTTCATCCACTGCATTACTTAAAAACTTTTGTATAATAAACATTATATTTGCTACAGAAATTATATAGCTTAGTATTGTTACATAACGCTGCAAGCCTGTTGAAATTCCCTTCGTATTAAAAGGTCAGGTTAGAAACGTCTAGTCCACAGAATGGAGAAGTGACCGGCATTGTGATTTCGAAGTACTTTGTTTTAAGGCTGCTGGTGAAGTAGCCTCCACGTTTCACAATATCATATCATCGAATGTTTTGTTTATGGACAGCGAGAAGCTTTCAAGACCTTTAAGTGAACATTGCCCATTCCTACCTGTAAGATTTGTTCACTAACACGCAATCTCACTAATATTTTGGCCCAATTTGTACCAGTGAAGGATGCCCTGATACTAGTTCTTTTATTGGTTTTATTATATTCGTTACAACTTATGTTTTGACTTCTTTGATTGTGCCTTTGTGTAGGAGGTGGGCGCATTGTCATTTTTAAATCTTGCAGCCAAACAAAATAAGTATTCTACCAATACCAACTAACATACTGTACCAAACAGTTTAAACATGAGTCATATCATAATTAATAACTTTTCGTGGTTCTTCCTATCTTGAACTTTAATGGTGGTTTATGTGGATACTGCGAACTTTAAAGGCACGGTATGTTTGTTGCGGTATGTTCACGGCGTATGAGTCGGTATGAAGTGTACTAATTTAAATGATTAACGAAATCGAGATATTGCATCTGAGAGTGCGTTTCCCTGTGAGAGAGTATTTCCCTCGTAAAAAGTTCTTCCGTATCCTTTAATTTTTATGAATACCTAAGATTTAATGGTTTTTTATAACTTTGTAACATTTACGTCATTACCTCTTTTATTAATGTTATAGATTGGCCATGGGAATGGGAGGAGCAATGGATAGCTGCGGGCGATGTATGAAGTTCTCCCTCATATGTATCAACTTTGTCACACTTGTAAGTAATATCACTTAAGACTATTTTCGTACACTCTAAAATTAGCTTAGGGTTGCTATATTCATGTAGTGATGAAAACTCGGCGGTCTAGACTCTAGAGCAGTGGTTCCCAACCTTTCCCCGACAATGGACACTTTTCCTAATTTATTTGTAAGGAAAAGCAAATAAATTAGGAAACTACCTAGTTACTTAAAAATAAACTTTAATCTTTATTCAAAACTTAAAAAGTATTTGTAGCGTAAGTTCAGTAGTGACAGTTTATCTTGACACGCTTCATGCTACCAAAAATTCTAATGCGAAACATTCAGCGTCTAGTGGTACTCCTCCAGGAACGCCATATACATATTCCACTCTGGAACCTAGGAATAAGCAAATAGATAGCGTAGGTGACAGATCACAAATTAAAAAAAAACATTGTACTTACTGCCTTTTTGTCAGTAGATATTTTTATTTTCTGTCCGGGGCGGACCATTACCGATGCTCTCGCGGGCTACCAGCTGGGAAACACTGCTCAGCAATGAGTAGCCACACACGCCTGGGTGCCGTGAGCCGGATATACTGTGAGTTTTGTTTACTACCCGTATTCATTCGATTACGTTTACGTTTACGAAAATTAGTATGACATTGAAGCAGCGCCTCCTGGCGACATACGAGAAGAGTTAAATTCTCGTATTCGATAACGTGATCGAATGGCGAATGAAATTCACACTAGGCACCCTCCACGTCAGACTTACACAAATTACGTGTATGGTTGAAAATGTATTGAAGAAATTACAAAAACACAAAGTAGAAAAAATTGCCACGAGCAGGATTTGAACCTGCACCCTTCTGACATACCGGGTCAGGTGCTCTCCCAATTGAGCTATCGTGGTTCTAACCAGCCCGCCGAAATTATTCAACACTATTTACTTTTTACTTTGAAAGCCAAAGGCGCCCATTCAATGTCAACAACTACCGTCATTAACATAACAACATAATAATAACATTTGTGTTTTTGTAATTTTTCGCAACAAAATTTGCGTTAAAAATTATATAAACAAAACAAAAACATTTTGTATTGAAGAAATTTGACAGTTTTGGATAGGTCGATGTGCAGGCGTCTTTATACATGTGAATGTAAGATATAATAAAGCACGATACCCATGTTACTCCTAAAAAAATAATAACAGCTCAAGTTCCAAGAACTTGTAACGACATTATATTCTGCTTCTACCAAACAACTCTACAATGATTGTCGCAATTAAGTTTGACGGTGGCCCCAAATTTGTGTTATATTGTCCAGAAGTGGCGTTAGCTATTTAGATCGTATCTGGTGGCCGGGCGCATTATCGCGATGGTTAAGGGGGGTACCGGAGACAGGTCAACGTATTCAAAAATTGGCCTCCTTTTTTATTGTTTTGTGTTAGAGTGAAAATGCTACCTATATTCGTTCGGTATGGTTGGCGAGTACATCGAAAGTTGGGTAGGACGTACCCTCGTAGTGTAGGTACTTTGAAATCGCATGTTAAAAGTTTATTGGAAATGTCACGCCATGGTTATTCGTCACTGTGAATAGCATGCTGTTCACATAATATTTTAGTAAGTGAAAGCTTTACTTACTTACTGAAAACACCGATTTAAATATAGTAAATATTTGCTTACGTCTACCTAGGTACTTTTAAAATAATAAAAATAACGTATTTTGGTAGGTACCTAGGTAGAGAAAAATAGTAGTTTATGCAACTGTCATATAATGAAGGGTATTAAAACACGATTGTGAGTTTATGAAACGAGCGCAGCGAGTTTCATAATAGTAACGAGTGTTTTAATACCCGTATTATATGCAGTTGCATACACTACTTTATCTTCACTAATGCAATTAGTCAAACAACAAGAGTAAAAGCTGACAATAGTTTTATTTATAATAATTGTTCAAATTTTGGATGGTACAATTTTGAAAGTTAATGTTAATTATTGATCCAGCAGCTGTAGCGGTCGCGGGGCAAGGAGTAGAGCTCGTAGACGGAGTTGGAATATTTATAATTACTTCATTCGTCTTGTTTTCTATACTGTTCAAGATCGTATTTGAGACTTGAATTTTATTCATTAAAGACTCATCAATGTAGCTTTCAGCCACAGTAGAAGACTTCCACCCCCCGTGTCGTTTCAGTGCGGTCAAATCACCACCGCTATCTATGAGAAGGGTCGCCGAGGTGCGCCGGAAGCAATGCCCCGTGTACAACGCTGGGTTAGGCAGATTCAAAAAACTTGCGATAGTTTTTCCCAGAGCACCAAATTTATTAATACCAGTTCTTTGATCGACGCACTTCCCCGATCTATAGCTCAAGAAAAAGGCAGGGTTTCGACAGGGGGTGGGTCGAAGTTCCATGTATTTTTTACATACGGCATAGCAGTTGCCCGTCACAACGAAAGAACGATCTATTTTCGTTTTTGTTTTCGAAACTTTCACCATGATTGTACTGTCGTCTATGTTAGAGACTTCATCGAACTGGATGCTGTATAGCTCTTGCCTTCGGCATGCCCCCATTATGCCGAAGATTAGTGCAACCTGTAACAATAAACGATATAATAAGCTTGAGGTATATAGCCAAGGCAAAAACTATGATTTATGAAGTAGTAAAGTGTAGGTACCTACTACCTAATTTATACACAAAGCGCTTAAACGGAGTGTCTAGATAACTTGCGTGTGTAGTACGTAAGTACTAGGTAGATTAAATAACAGAACTAAAATACACTTACCTTTTCAAAAAGATACAAAATATCTGGTGAATCTTTCAGGAACATCTTTATTTGACCTGATGTAAACGTCAAGGACTTTTTTTCCATGTGTCCTTCTGAACTGCGTTTCAGGAAAGCTATGACTTTTGAATACTTCGTGATATCAATATTGTTGTAGATACTCAGTGTGGACTTGAGCATAGAATATTTAGCCCACATAGAAGATGGCTTGAATTTGTCGGAGAGGTCTTTGAGATACACAAGAATGACATTTTCAGAAAATGATGTAGTTTTCTTTTCGATCTTCCATGCCAAAAAGTTATTATATTCTTTTTCATATAATTTTCTAGATTTTTCTGGCAAAAGATTGTGATTTACTTTTGTTGCCAATTCTAGAATATACGGAGGCGTACAAATATCATCGTCGCTGTCCATTTTTAACTTTTAATTTGTATTTTTAAAACAAAACACATTGCGAAACATTAAATTCACGCGTACGTGTATTGTCACAGTGAACTTGCCGCCATTAAAATCTAACCAATGAGAGCGCAGCTGCGCGCGCAGGGCCAATCAGGAGCGAGCGCGCGCTGTTCTTTTTTTATTTAATTGGCACAAGATCTTACCAAAGAGTTTTGTGTATGTAAGTTTAGTAGTTTCGACGAAGTTTTCACGTATAACCCAACTGTTTTCAAAAGCCAGCCTAATATCAAAATTTTATACAACTTGTATGAGGGTTTTGACATAAGACTCGCCAGGTTAATTGGTCGCGTTTTATTGATGTTATAATGAAATTTTACGATATCGATGTGGATATTATACCATCATGTGAAATTGCTTAAATTGGGGTTTTGTTGTCTGCGCTATAACAGTAGTAATTATAAGTCAAGTATTGGAAACATAAGTAGAATGTTACAACATTAGTGTAGATAATAGTAGTTTATGCAACTGTCATATAATGAAGGGTATTAAAACACGAGTGTGAGTTTATGAAACGAGCGCAGCGAGTTTCATAATAGTAACGAGTGTTTTAATACCCGTGTTATATGCAGTTGCATACACTACTTTATCTTCACTAATGCAATTAGTCAAACAACAAGAGTAAAAGCTGACAATAGTTTTATTTATAATAATTGTTCAAATTTTGGATGGTACAATTTTGAAAGTTAATGTTAATTATTGATCCAGCAGCTGTAGCGGTCGCGGGGCAAGGAGTAGAGCTCGTAGACGGAGTTGGAATATTTATAATTACTTCATTCGTCTTGTTTTCTATACTGTTCAAGATCGTATTTGAGACTTGAATTTTATTCATTAAAGACTCATCAATGTAGCTTTCAGCCACAGTAGAAGACTTCCACCCCCCGTGTCGTTTCAGTGCGGTCAAATCACCACCGCTATCTATGAGAAGGGTCGCCGAGGTGCGCCGGAAGCAATGCCCCGTGTACAACGCTGGGTTAGGCAGATTCAAAAAACTTGCGATAGTTTTTCCCAGAGCACCAAATTTATTAATACCAGTTCTTTGATCGACGCACTTACCCGATCTATAGCTCAAGAAAAAGGCAGGGTTTCGACAGGGGGTGGGTCGAAGTTCCATGTATTTTTTACATACGGCATAGCAGTTGCCCGTCACAACGAAAGAACGATCTATTTTCGTTTTTGTTTTCGAAACTTTCACCATGATTGTACTGTCGTCTATGTTAGAGACTTCATCGAACTGGATGCTGTATAGCTCTTGCCTTCGGCATGCCCCCATTATGCCGAAGATTAGTGCAACCTGTAACAATAAACGATATAATAAGCTTGAGGTACATAGCCAAGGCAAAAACTATGATTTATGAAGTAGTAAAGTGTAGGTACCTACTACCTAATTTATACACAAAGCGCTTAAACGGAGTGTCTAGATAACTTGCGTGTGTAGTACGTAATTACTAGGTAGATTAAATAACAGAACTAAAATACACTTACCTTTTCAAAAAGATACAAAATATCTGGTGAATCTTTCAGGAACATCTTTATTTGACCTGATGTAAACGTCAAGGACTTTTTTTCCTTGTGTCCTTCTGAACTGCGTTTCAGGAACGCTATGACTTTTGATTACTTCGTGATATCAATATTGTTGTAGATACTCAGTGTGGACTTGAGCATAGAATATTTAGCCCACATAGAAGATGGCTTGAATTTGTCGGAGAGGTCTTTGAGATACACAAGAATGACATTTTCAGAAAATGATGTAGTTTTCTTTTCGATTTTCCATGCCAAAAAGTTATTATATTCTTTTTCATATAATTTTCTAGATTTTTCTGGCAAAAGATTGTGAGTTACTTTTGTTGCCAATTCTAGAATATCCGGAGGCGTACAAATATCATCGTCGCTGTCCATTTTTAACTTTTAATTTGTATTTTAAAAACAAAACACATTGCGAAACATTAAATTTACGCGTACGTGTATTGTCACAGTGAACTTGCCGCCATTAAAATCTAACCAATGAGAGCGCAGCTGCGCGCGCAGGGCCAATCAGGAGCGAGCGCGCGCTGTTCTTTTTTTATTTAATTGGCACAAGATCTTACCAAAGAGTTTTGTGTATGTAAGTTTAGTAGTTTCGACGAAGTTTTCACCTATAACCCAACCTATTTTCAAAAGCCAGCCTAATATCAAAATTTTATACAACTTGTATGAGGATTTTGACATAAGGCTCGCCAGGTTAATTGGTTGCGTTTTATTGATGTTATAATGAGATTTTACGATATCGATGTGGATATTATACCATCATGTAAAATTACTTAAATTGAGTGTTTTGTTGTCTGCGCTATAACAGTAGTAATTATAAGTCAAGTATTGGAAACATAAGTAGAATGTTACAACATTAGTGTAGATAAAAGTTATTATTATTTTATGGTAAATAGAAGAGGTCTCTGCTCGGAATAATGTCACGATATTACAGAAAGTCACACGCGACGCTACGATTTACTTTTTAAACGGTTTTATTTAGCTTGCCCTGTTTATTTATTTGTTTGGGTCAAATCTAGTAATTTAAATTTGACCCCCTTCCTGTGAACGAATTGAGATAAATGAGTAAATCAGATGACAATGCAAAATTATTATGACATGGAGCTGATCTGATGATGGAACCGGAAAGTGGCCATAGGAACTCGGTAGTTAAACGACACAACCCCATCGAGTTGAACTCGTTTGATCCGTCTTGACAAGTACTTTAGTGCTAGATGGTAACCAGGGTCTGATGATGGATCTGGAAGATGGCCATAGAAACTCGGTAGGTAATTAAACGACACAACCCTATCGAGTTTGGGCTCGTATGATTCGTCTTGACGAGTACTTTGGTGCTAGATAGTAACCAGGGTCTGATGATGGAGCTGGAAGATGGCCATAGGAACTCGGGAACTTGGGATTTCTTAAGAATGTGGATTCTGTCTTTGATTAGCGTAGCCATTAACTAAAAGAAAAAAAAACCTACTTCTTATTAAGCGGCTGACCAGCTCTTTTGCCACCTTTCTAACATAAATATTTTTCATTTAATTTTCTTGCGAGGAGCTCCGATGGCGCAGTGGTTGACGCGCTCGGTTTGCGATTGCTGGAGTTAAGCAACTTTCACAAAGGCCGGTCATCGGATAGGTGACCAAAAATGTATCATCTCGAGCTCCTCCATGCTTCGAAAGGCACGTTAAGCCGTTGGTCTCGGCTGCATTAACAGTCGTTAACAACTACCAATCCGCACTGGGCTTGCGTAGTGATTTATGGCCTGTTCTCCCTATCCATGCTAGGAAGTTTCGTGCCCCAGCCGTGGGAAAATGAAATGAGCTGATGATGATGAATTTTCCAGGTGGGCGGAGCCATAGCCCTGGGCATCGGGCTATGGGTGTGGACGTCGCGCGCCTTCTCCAGCACGCTGATGAGCAACAACATGTTCATCGCGTCGGTGGGCGTGGTAGTGGCGATGGGGGCCGCCATGATGCTGCTCTCCTTCCTCGGCTGCTGCGGCGCCGCGAAGGAGGTCAAGTGCATGCTACTCACGGTGCGTGCTAGCCAATGACTCAACATGCAAAATATCTCAACAAACAAACAAACAAGGCATAATAAGTGCAACATGTAGCAAAATAAACGTACACTCTGGAAGTTGTTTGTTAAGGAACGGCTACTGAATCGATTTCAATAGGTAAATTTCATATACTTCAAGTATTTTTATTTCTAATAAAATAAAAAGTAAGCAAATAACAGTCACTCCTTTATTGAAAAATCGAAACAAACTAAGTTAAAACGTGTTTAAGTTCATATTGTTTTCTAAAGTTTACGCGAACACTACACATTAAAATTAAACAACTTTTACGGATCTACTCGCGTTTATTTTAAACATTACTTATATAATGTTTATCTTGACGTTTCGAACCCTTTGCAGTCTCCCTGTGACCACGGACCCTGCAAAGGGTTAGAAACGTCAGGATAAACATATAATAAACGCGAGTAGATCCGTAAAAGTTGTTGCATTTCAATGTGTTTATGTTCATTTTACAAAAACCTCATTGCCTTGACTTTGCTTGCTTCGATCGACTGTTAGCAAACTAACTTCAGGGTGTGCGTTTATTATTCGTATACATTCATACAACGTTTAAAGTATTCCACTACAAAATCCATGATCGGTCCTATAATTACCAAATTTACTACTAAGTTATTGTATTAGTCTCTTTACGATGCGAAAAGTGTCACCTCAATCAACATCAACACATACAATAAATTCATGTTGCGAAATAGCGTTTATAAATTGCAGGCGTAAGCGTATCTATTTACATATAATGACTTGTCCTGACTGACTGATTCATCATCGCCGAGCCGAAACCGCTGGAGCTAATTAGATGAAATTTGGACGGTAGGTTAATTGAGTGACGTAACCAGCCACTAAGAAAGGATTTTACGGTAATCATACCCTTAGAAGGGGGGTTGAATAGGGGTGAAAGTTTGTATGAAAATCCGTCAGTTTTGAAGTAAAATATACGAAAATTGGTATTTGGCTTTTTGAAAAGAAATAAAGAATGACATGTCTCAGGAATTTCGTTTATTTTATTTTATTTTCCTTTAAAGTAATAAAAAAGGGAAGGTTTTTTTGGGGAAATCCTTATTTTCAAAGTATTATTTATAAAAATGAATAATTTAATCGATTATATATTTTTCAATAAAAATAAAGAATGATGTGAATTTGCATTTTTCGAAAAATCTCCCCTAGAGAGGTGAAATAATGGTGGAAAGTTTGTATGGAAATCTGTCTATTTGGCCTGGTTAGAAATTATGAAGCGTTTCAGGATTTTTGGAAAATGATCCCTTAAGTAGGGGATGACAATTTGTACAGAAGGTTGTAGAGGAGGTTCAAAACCAAGACCAAAATTACTTTTACAGAGTGATTTTTAATACGTTGTTTTTTGTTAGACAATTTTTACTAATTCTAGCTCGCATGGATGGGCTTTTTAATCATAAAACATGAAAATCTTAATGTTGAAATGACGTGACATGTTTAGTTGTCTAACCCCATATTACTTATACCCTTATTTATGATATTTACCTTTTTATTACGAATAAATAGACAGAGCCCACGTGAGCAAAGCCGCGAACAAAAGCTTATATAGTCTATATTAAGTTCTTATGTTTCCAGTACTACATTTTGGTGTTCATAATATTCGTGGTGATGTTGGTCGGCGGGATCCTGCAGTTCGTGTTCCGGGAAAAGGTGTTGACGACCCTCGACCGTGAGATGTACGCGTCCATCCCGTACTACGGCGCTAAACACGAGTACACGCGCGCGTGGGACGAGACGCAGACGTACTTGCAGTGCTGCGGCGTGCAGACCTACAAGGACTGGAACGGCAACATCCCAGAGAGCTGCTGCCGGGAGATATACCCTGGCAAGGTGCGTGTTACGTCATTTATTTTAGTTTATACCCTAAAATGAATTATATTATAGCTTAATTTTTTTTTGTATCTAGGTTAAGTTTAAAGGCGTGTCTCCTGCGCCTAAAAATACCTAATATATATATATATATATATATATATATATATATTAATTGTATATAAGTAATGTATGTAGGTTTATATTGTGCGTTTATTTTCTCTATATTTTTTTTTGTCTGAACCTATTTGCACCTACCATGTTATCTCTGCTCCACCCTATGTTGAACTGGTAGAGAATGCCTCAGGCATCAGCCATGTAATTTATGTTGCATAAGTTTTAAAATAAATAAATAAAAGCATAAACAAAAGTAGGCGTATAGTATTTTTGCTATTTGTACAACTTTGTCTTTATTTTGTTTCTGTTTCTGTGTAAAGTCAATAAATATTTCTTCTCTCTTTCTTTATTTTGTACTTTAGCAGTTCAAACGTTGACGGCGGACAAACCAACCTTAAAAATGATAATTATGTGTACTAGTAGGTACAGCAACCAGAATTAACATGCATACATTTTTGACTGGTTTTGAATCTTATTCCGTTGTATTAAGAGTTACATTGACATGTCAATGCTTGTGACTATAAAGGTGTTGTTTTCGTTACAGCGTCAAGACTGCCAGACGTCCCCGAATCCGACCAACATGTACATGGACGGGTGCCTGAGCAAGGTCATCGAGTTCCTGCGCGAGGACGCGGTGTACGTCGGCGTTGCTGCCATTGTGGTCGCTGTCATTATGGTGAGTTCACTACTAACATACTGAGTCAAAACCGCCTCTGTGGTCTAGTGGTTAAGACCACCGGTTTAGCCCTAGTGGTCCCGGGTTCGAGAGGTACGCTTATGTACTCAGTTTTGTTGATGGAATTTGTGGATAGCTTGTTTGTCTTTGTTTTGTGACAGAGTCCACATTCGATCAAGTTAACGAAAGCGTGAATTCATAAAGCATTTTAAGCAGTGCGTCATGTTGACAAACGAGAGGAGATGCAACTATACAATTCTCGTTTTTATTTACGTCATTGCATTTTAATAAAACTCGCACTTAGAAAAAGCTTAATAATATCAACATAAGCGCTATTACGGTATTATACGGTTGAATTAACGTTTCCTTTCCTTTGTTTCCAGTTACTAGCACTCATACTCTCGTGTGGGTTGTTCGTCAAAATTGAGTGACACTGACGTCCGAGGCTGAGGAGACAAAAATCTATGTGACTTAAATGATTATATGCTGACTGTTTGATTATGAATGTTTGTGATTGATTCTCGCTTCGTATCATATCTGTGCATTCCATTTTTCTAATTTATTTGGTAAAGTGCTTAAAAATTAACGAAAAGCTAATTTGATTTATATGTTTATCTACCCTGCTAAGTAGGCCTAGCATGAACAATTATCGAATTCGTGTCATTGAATGTGTTAGCGCAGAGAGGAAATATTGTAATTTGATACAGTGCCACAAAGTCCCTTAATAGAACTAACAATTTTACAGGACATTATTTCTTATACCGTTATCGAAACATACCGTATACCATACATTTCGATTCGTGTTCGTGCTAGGCATTTACAGATCTAGGTTTTTAATAATAATGATATATTTTTCTATGTTCCCAGTAGAAAAACTATCTTATAAAAAAGCTGTTAAACCGTCTTTTCAACCTACTCGAAAGTAGGTGACTTCTACAAGACGTTGGGGAACCGGTTAGGAAGAAAGTAATGCTATGGTAAAGCATTTAAAAAATCTAAAGTTTTTTTTAGTTTATATTAAAATATAAATAGTTTATATTAAATTAAAATATAAAGTATAAATAGACAACAAAAGATAAAAACATTATAAAAAAATAAAAATGCTATAAAATGTAAAAATGCGTGGTTACATCCGTTTTAAGAATATAAAGTACAACTGTTCTTTATTTGTGTGTGTGTGTGTGCGTGTGAGGGTCTGCTGGCACATACAAAACACAGGCACAGTTTAATTCATCATAGGATCATGAAAACGAGATTATTTATGGCATTGAAGCATCGCATCCTCGTAACAAACGAGGATAGCAACAATTTTCTATTTTGAATTCATCGAATGGTAAATAAAACAGTCACTGGACCAGTGCCCGCATTTGTTTTAACGCGAGGCCTCAATATGTAGATATTAATGACTCTTGATTTTATGGTGACAGCACGAGTAGAAGCTATCGACTACTTCTGCAGGACCTTCTTTGACGGGAACTTGATGGTGTTTTCGTTGCCCTCGCGGTATTGGCCATTGCGCGTGAACCAGCCGCAGTAACGCATAATGCAGTCTGAGGTAGTGGTGCCGAGGGGCAGCCCTAGCGCGCTGATACGCTCCAGGGCTTGCGTTGGCCCACCGACTATCTGTAAGGATTTGAATACGAGTACTTTAGTGGAAAGAATAAAATTGCGGGTGAATTAGCCACAGGAGCGCGTCACGCAGTCTGAGGTGGTGATATAAAGGCAGCCCTAGCGTGCTGATACGTTCCAGGGCTTGCGCTGGCCCACCGACTATCTGTAGGATTCTTAAAGTAAGATTTGAATACGAGTACTTTAGCCCCTCTAGCGTCGCGGCCATTTTGATAAAACACGCGCATGTGTCAAGCGATTAACGGTAAAAATGCCGCTAGAGGCAGCCCTAGCGTGCTGATACGTTCCAGGGCTTGCGCTGGCCCAGCTAGTGTGAATACTGGTGATTGCTAAACCGATAGTCCTAGTCACCCTGGTGGAATTAAGGGGATATACAGTGGTTTTAAGTGGGTAGGCCTCTCCTTTTCTCGAATCCCTGTCGAGGCCCTCAAGTCTACTGGACAGCGATTTGGGATTTGGGGAGGGGGGGGGGAAACCCCACATAACTATCCGTGCCTCCCCAGGCGCGGCGGTACTCGAAAGACAAGTTTTCCACTGTATAAAAACCGACTTATCTGTAGGATTCGAATACGGGTAATTTAGGGATGTGTGTGCTTTCTGTTTATGAGGAAAGAGGAAATAAGACGCAAAGTTGTATTTCAATTAACAAGTCTTTCTACTTAGACTAGACTGTTAATTTTAGAACCGCACTTGGATTGGAAGCCATGTTCTAAGTAGAATAAAAGTTCGCGTGAACCGGCCGCTGGCGCGTATCACGCAGTCCGAGGTGGTGGTGCCGAGAGGCAGCCCTGGCCCGCTGACACGCTTCAGGGTTTGCCCAACCACTAGTTAAAGAATTGGAATACGGTTGCTTTGGGAGAAGATAAAGAAAATAAAAGCCAGAAAAGAAAGACGTAAAAAGTGTTACACACTTACACAGATATGGATAAGGATGGCTAATGCCAATTTAGTCTAATGACTACACGGATACGAACCCGGCCAAAGACAACATGCTTCCCATTGAACTGTGGCAATGGCTTGAATATAATATTGAACTGGCCACAAACTTCACCTTCACTATTCACCGCCATTGACAATACACCTGCAATAATCATAATATTAAATATACTAGCTAGGCTACATATTGTTAAGCGAAATTACAAAAAAAAATATACACTTTACGGTTATGTAATGGTCTAGTACGCATATTATTTTAACGTAACGTAGGTACTATTAATTATGTAAGTAAGTAAGTAAGTAAATAGCCTATAACTGTCCTACTGCTGGGCAAAGGCCTCCATCATTGAAATCAAGTCATCGCTACAATTGATGGGAAATGGCGTAATCACCACGCTTGCCAAATGCGGGTTGGTGATCACAAACCTGGGCTATGCATCGAAAAATCGGAAACACACGCCCGTCCTGGGAATTGAACCCGGGACCTTCGCGTATCAGACCGAGCGCTTCGCTTTGCCACTGGGCCACCGAGGCGTCATTAATTATGTATTTAAAATATATTTTGTATGGGGCACGGTGTAGAACGAGAACGGTGACATTGTGAATTGACAACATCGTTTCCCCGTGGGTGATGCGGGCGGGCGTAGAATACTCATCCTGCCTTTCGTCCTGGTGGCGTGTCGTAAAAGCCGACTGTAGGAATGTTTTTGTTTTTCATTGGCAACATTTTACAACAAACAACTTAGGTTTGTTTGCTTGGCTTTTTTTTGTTGTCTCCGTTTTAATAATAATAGTAATAATACTAATAATAGTTAGAAAATAAACATTAACCCCCTTATTCATAAAAACTATTTAAGCATTATTAAGTTAATCATTGTTTTGTCTCGTCTCTTTTTCTCAGGTTCAAAATGACGTCTGTGTGACGTTGACAAAACAATATTTAACTAAATAATGCTTAAATAGTTTTTATGAATAAGGGAGTAAGTATACGCGCATAGAGGTTTGGAGTATTTTTCATTTGAAATTAAAAAAAAAAAAATACCTGGCACCGTGTGATTAAGTTCGAGGCTCTCGGCGGGCATGGGGTCGACGTTTCCATCGGGTATGTAGCAGCCGAAGCCATTGTCTTTCGTCACGTCACCACCGCGGCAGTACAAGTTTGGTACTATCCTGTTTAATATACAAATGCACAACTGACCATTATAACTTATTATTATTTATTTATTTATTTGGTAAGATACACCATCAACAATATCATTTTACACAGTAATAAATGTAAGTACGTAGGGACTAGTTTTAAATGACATGCCTTTACAGGCGTATACAGCCTTCCAAAATTGGATTGCAACCAATAACAAAATAAGGTTATAAACAAAAACTAATCTATACATATAATAAGAACGTAGGGATAAAAAAATCTGTAATTGCAAGATATAAAAAAAAAAATTACACAGGTTGCCTTAAAATCACTTACGGAACACGATAGAATAGTTTAAAAAAAAATTGTTTGTTTGTTTGTTTGTTTGTTTGTTTGTTTGAAGTCGATAAACTCGAGAACTACTGAACGGATTTTGATCCGGTTTTTACCAAAATGCTAAAAAAAATCCGGAGAATAATATAGGCATAAATACTTGAGAAATACAGGGTGTCTCATTTAAATCTGTCAGTATGGGAAAGTCTGAAACTATAAGACATACGAAGATCTGTCCTTAGGAACCATGTCATCGATTTTAATAAGAAGAAAAACTGCATTCATACATTTAAAAAAAACCTGTACTCAGCTCGGAAATCGAACCCGGTTGTTTTGAAAAAAATAAACTTATACTATTTCTATTTAGATATCGATTGTGTAGGTCTTAAGCAGTAAATGGCTCTTTGAAACATGATGTCTAAAATGAATAAAATGCATTGTTTTCACGTACTTTAATTTATTTTAGTAGGTGTTCGAAGTGACCACCGTTACATTCAACAAGTTCAGGCATGTAAAATTGTCTCTATGGTTGTTTGTACCTCTTTGCTGGTTTTGTAATTGTAAGATCGTTACCTAAACGTGTTGAATATTGTATTGAAAAAAACGGTGGTCACTTCGAACACCTTCTAAAATAAATAAAAGTATGTGAAAACAATGCATTTTATTCATTTTAGACATTATGTTTCAAAGAGCAATTTACTGCTTAAGACCTACACAATCGATATCTAAATAGAAATAGTGTAAGTTTATTTTTTCAAAACAACCGGGTTCGATTCCCGAGCTGAGTACAGGTTTTTTTTAAATGTATGAATGCAGTTTTTCTTCTTATTAAAATCGATGACATGGTTCCTAAGAACAGATCTTCGTATGTCTTATAGTTTCAGACTTTCCCATACTGACCGATTTAAATGAGACACCCTGTATAATAAGAACGTAAGGATAAAAAATCTGTAATTGCAAGATATAGATATATAGATTTATATAGATTTTTTGAGTGGTAGAGCCACGTTGCGTTGCAGCACGAAATGGGCCGGCTCGCCCGGCGTAACACCACCCTTTCACAGAATATCGGCGTAAAACAACGGCGTTGCTGTTGTGTTTCGTCCGGTGAGTGAAAGTACCGGAGGCCCATCTCTCGTCCCTCCCCCCTCCCAATTCCTACTCCCTCCTCAAGATCCAACTCCTTTCCAAGGTTGGCAACGCATCTGCGATAACTTTGGTTTTGCGGGTGTCTATGGGCGGCGGTGATTACTTTCCATCAGGTGACCCGCCTGCTCGTTTGCCTCCCTTTAACATTAAAAAAAAAAAAAATACTTTAAAATCACTTACGGAACACGATAGAATAGTTTAAAAAGAAATTGTTTGTTTGTTTATTTGTTTGAACACGATAAACTCGAGAATTACTGAACGGATTTTGATCTGGTTTTACCGAAATGCTAAGAAAATTCCGGAGAATAACATAGGCTACATAAATACTCGAAAATTGTTAAATTTTGATTTGGTCTAAACCGGGATTTAATCCTTGGTTGCTTGGCAACTGTTGTTTATTATGTAACATTGGGGAATTTTTTTTAATGAGTTTTACGGCTCTGGCATTTGGGGCTCTGGCTCTCTATTGCTATCGTGCTCTACGGCTCTGGGTTCTTTGCCCTTTTGAGCCTGTCATTGATAGTTGTTGTCATGAGAATACCGATTTTGATGCGGTTATCACCAAAATGCTTAGAAAATTTCGGAGAATAACATACAAATCGAAAAATGTTAAACAAATTATGATATACGTATTTACGCGACCTACTGTTAGATACGTTCGTTGAGTTATTATTTTAGAAAAGTTTTGTTACTTTCTAAGGTAAAACCTACCCTTTATAAATCTGTGAGGCACCTAAGCGAACATTAGCACCGCAGTAGTAAAGCGCCGGAAAATAAAAACAAGCTCGAAATCACGCACATCATTAAACTTGGCTGTACATAGGTATACCTTTTGTTTCATTTTCCAAAATAACCAATAATAATATGGCTATTTAGTCGCGCCTGCGCGCCGCGCTTATTGCAGTTTTCTAATACACAGAAATGTTAAAAGTTAAAACATTACCTATATTTGGCGGTATAAACCTCTGTGTCGTTGCCCAACATAATGTCTCTTTTTTTAGTTATGCATAGAAATGTTACCTACTCATTAAATTTGGCTGTATAAAACTTTGTATCATTGCCCAAAATCATGTCTCTATTTTTTTAAATATTGCACATAGAAGATATCTTGAATTCCATAGCTTGGCTGTATAAACCTTTGGGTCGTTGCCCAAAATACTTAATGTTATTTTTTTAAATCTATTTGGTGAAAAAACGCGAGAACAGGAAAATTTTAAAAAAAATTGGCGCTCAAATTTTGAAACGAACAGGAGGAAATTTTGATGTTTTGCAATGCAATAAGTACCTATTTTTATTTTGTTAATAATTTTCAAATTATATTAATTATTCATTGTGTAAAAGTTTTTTAAAACATTTTATGCAGGTACGTTAAATATTTCAGTACTTATTCAGATCTTATTAATTTTCAAATAAGATTTATTAAAAGTTTTATGAAACATTGGTTTTTCCATTCTTCTATCGCATAAGACGATGGCTACCTCTGGTATCAGAGTTGCAAAAATGTTTAAGTTTGCAGGGTACAACTGTATTAGAGGCACGGACTTCAGATTTATTTTTATTAGAGGTAACTTCTTTCTGTGTCCTGTGATCTACCTCTAAAAGCTACCTACCTAACAAGATGCCACGAAGAAGTTAAAATTTATCGCAAGTATGTAACATAAAATACTATACTGTATTACCTAATAGACAATAATATAATTTATTACAGTTCTCAATTTATTGATATTTTGTATCTACGAATAAGAACATAGTTGGTAAATAGTTTTTTGTGCCTTCTGGCCGACAACCAATAATCCTGGACCGCTACCTGCTACTCGATATACACCAGTGCCTAGGACGACTCCGGACGAGTACCTGAGCTGTAAAATACCAATTTTATTACATAAAATTGAGCGTCAGTAAACCCATTTCAGGTTTGTATGACGTAGCAAATACGCGCAACCCACCGAGAAACGGTGTTGTATACTGAATGTATGTGGAGGGATAATTGAAACGGGAAACTGAGTGAGAATCTGTATGAACGGGACGATTCTGTGCTTCAAACTGAATATATGTATGTACATGGCAGAGATGATAGTCGAAAGAATAAGAGATAATATATGAAAATAATGATGAACGTAAAGGAGGCACAGGAAGTATGCCAGAACCACACTAAATGGAGATCGATTGTCTTTGTCTATCTCAGCATTCCCAGCTGAAAGGATATTAAGAGTGAGTAGATGTACGTATGTCGGTAAATACAATGTCAATTTTCTAAATTTCCGATGCATATAATTTTATTATACCCTAATAAGCTTAAATAGATACCTACATAAAAATTAAACTGTACAGACTACAGCCTTTAGCTCACGCGGACGAAGTCGCGGGCAACAGCTATTTAGAATAAGTGTTAGTATCATCTATATATATAAAAATCAATTGCTGGTTGTTTGAGTGGCTAAAACTCGAGAATGGCTGGACCGATTTGGCTAATTTTGATTTTGAAATATTTGTAGAAGTTTAGGGACGGTTTAAACGGTGAGAAACATAAATAATAAGTAACGGAAATTAGTGAAAAAAAAATAATTTCCAATAAAAAATGTTTCTTTTGTTGTCATGGAAACTGTCAAAGCGGTACGAAGTCCGCCGGGTCAGCTAGTAAACAAATATATTAATTAACAATTTTTTAAAAATTTTTGAATTAATCTCACCAAGGAAAAAGGGGCAAAAAGGACTTCTTTAAGTAGGTAGTATAACATTGCCACACACTTCCTCTTGTATAAGCATTCAGTATCATTAAAGATATCAATAACTTGGGTATTTATGTCATTATAAGTCCGAATACACCGGTGTAGCGGAGCGAACTTTCACAAATTCGTTCTACTAAGGGGTAAATTGAAAATTTTGGATAAAGGATGTCGAGGGATATGGTAAGGAACGGTCAGTCAGGTTAACCTGTTGCAGAAGATATGGGGATAATAAATTCCCGCGTAGAAGTTTGTGCAGCGTCATTAGGTCCAAGAGTTTATGTCGGTTAGCTAAGGATGTAATTTTAAAATGTAAAAGTCGGGAGTTGTAATCAGCACTGTATGGACAATCGCGATCTTTGTAAGCAAGGTAATTAGTAAATTTTCTTTGAATGCGTTCTAATCTTTGCGTGTGTACTTTACAAGAAGGATTCCAAATAGTTGCTCCGTATTCAAAATTACTTCGAATAATTGAGTTGTAAACAGTTTTAATGGTTTGTGTATATTTAATATCTTTACAAATGCGTTTCACAAAGCCCAACATTTTCCAAGAGCGCTGTACCACTTCATTGATAATATCAATGCATATTATGCTCTACGAAGTTTAATTTATGGTCCAATAATACACCGAGGTCACGAATGGTGGACGATTCCCGTAAAATCTCGATTGAAACCGAGTAACAGGATCGTAAAAAATTTTTGCTCCTAGTGAATTTTATATGAGTGCACTTTAGGGGATTGAGTTTCATTTTGTTTACTATGCACCAATCATGAACAGCATCAAGGTCTTTCTGAAGTAATGAGACATCATTCTGGTCAGACACGATCCTGAACAATTTCAGGTCATCAGCATAAACAGAAAAGTGGCTGTTAATAATAGAATTGGATATTTCGTTTATAAACGTTAAAAACAAAATCCGGCAGTTATGTGATCCTTGAAGTTATTTATTGCTTGTTGGTAGGATTTTTACTCCCTTTTTTTGAGAGAATTTGCTGTTGGCTTTTGGCAGCTTTTACAGTGTCACCGGACTTCTTTAGGGGTGACGAGAAACTCAAAGGGTCCTCAAGCCGTCTCATTCAACACACCGGAGGGTTTCTAGAGGGAATCACGCCGACTGGATGGCGACCATCCATAATGTCCGCTAACAGGCCGCATTGATGTGTCTCGCTGTTTCGATTTAAAAAATAACTAACCGGTAATTGTTTTTAAATTCCTTACGTGTTAGGAACACTTTAGGACTTATTTTTTTAAGGAAATTTAAATGAAATGTATGAGATAAAATTTTACTAGAAAAATCAACCAGTCTCAGGAAGCTCAAGTGGAAATCGAACCCACGACCTTATTTATCCTGCTCGTGGAAATTTTTTCAACATTTGTGTTTTTGTAATTTGTTCGCAACAAAATTTGCGTTAAAAATTATACTTATAAATAAAACAAAAACATTTTATAAATGCTTGCCTACTTCTTAACTGATCTTTAGTATTTGTTAAAATATTATGATCGGGTGTTAATGACGGTAGTTGTTGACATTGAATGGGCGCCTTTGGCTTTCAAAGTAAAAAAAGTGAATAGTGTTGAATAATTTCGGCGGGCTGGTTAGAACCACGATAGCTCAATTGGAAAAGCACCTGACCCGGTATGTCAGAAGATTGCAGGTTCATATCCTGCTCATGGAAATTTTTTCAGCATTTGTGTTTTTCCACGACCTTAGAATAACCGGTCCAATGCTCCTCTGACCGCTGAGACCCCGGGGTCTCAGTAGCTCAGCGGTCAGTCAAATTTTATCTTGTAACTAAATATAGCATTGTGAATGCAATATTTAAAATCATAAAAATATTTATGAAAAGTATGGTTTACAAAACTCAATATTGTAGACGAACGCTTGTTTGACCTTATAAAGGTCTATTCAAACCGAGCGGTATTCGCTGCCGCTGTGGGTAGAGAAAACCGAGTAAGTATGCGGTTATATTACTGTTCACACCTACCTAAGTGAATTTCGCTATCCTTGTGGGTAGAATACCGCGCGGTATTCGAGTTTCGCTCAAGAATGTAAGAAGTTTTCGCCAGTTAGTCATTTCTATAACTAATTATAAAACCTGAGCGAAACCCGCGCGGTATATACCTTTACCTACAGCGGCAGCGAATACCGCTCAGGTTTGAATAGGCCTTAACAGTTGACGATAAAAATGTACCAACCTGAAAAACCTGGTCCCCTTGTAGGCATGCCCATTTACGTCTCCCTTGAGTAAGCTGATGAACAATTGACAAGTTCTAGGCACCAAGTCATTGAACAGTTCAATTACTACTTTACCAATCTTCGAGCCTCCTCGTACCCATATTTCCATGGCAACTCTATAAATTGACACATTATAAAATATGAAAAATAAAATAAAATAAAAAACCCGACTGCTAAAACAACTATATAAAAAACAATTATTATATACTCGTAAAAACCAGACTAACTTTAAAAATAACTGCAAAGAGAAAAAAACTGAAAAGAAAAAAACAAGCTCTACGATCCCAGAATTCAATTTGAGCAATGTTGAATGCAACGTGAATTATTTTCCTTGTCCGATATCTATACTTAAATAATAAAATCTATAATAAATGAGTATTTATAAATACATTGAATATTGATAGTTGTCGCAGACGTGGATAATCAATCATCAACCAAGCGGCCGTGACTGGCTCAATTAAATACGCACTCTATTTGGTCCAATCATAGCTAGCTTGTTTTTTCTTTTCAGTTTTTTCTCTTTGTAGTTATTTTTTATTTAAAAACCGGTTTTTACGAGGTTATAAATGTTTTTTATATAGTTGTTTTAGCAGTCGGGTTTTTTTTGTTTTTTTTTTAATAATTCGGTTTATTTCAAACTTTTTAGTTTTGTAAAGTAAATAACCAAGCATTTCAAAATCTACATAAAATAATTATAATAAAACGAAAATCTGCTAATATTCTCGAAAACAAAACACCATAAAACATTGCTGTAAATGAAAATTATTAACTAAATCTACGTTCATAGAAAAATTGGCCATATCCTTTAAATTCCATAGACGTTGTAGTTCGTTTAAAGAATTTTGATAGTGTGGTCGATCTAACAGTTTTTTGGGGTCAAGACTACTAATAGCTAACCCGGCCAATTTTTTTTATAGCCTATGTCACTCCCACAGTCAAAACAAATCTAACGACACCTCATATGTTAAAATCCACCATGCCGTTTGGGCTGTAGGGCATTGGACGTGCCAAAGAAACAGACATACATACATACATACAAACACTCGAAAAACATAACCCTCCTTTTGACGCAGTCGGGTAAAAACCCTGTCTAATCATCAGACATTACTTTAAAAATAACAAATCTGTTATTTTAAACGAATGTACCCCTACATTAGTTTAAACCTACAATTACAAAAAAAAAACAAATATTATTCATGAAAATAAAAGAGTTACTTATGTGTCGTAATTTAAAACTGCTGAAATTGCTCAAATTACCCCAAAATCTAGCTAATATTATAAAATTAAATGTGATCACACTTTTCATCAATTTCGGCGGCGCCAAAGGTCCTACCTACCGAAATGCCGACAAAAGCATATTAGGTAAGCAGTTAGCAAGTAGTTAGCTACCATGTAAGTTTTCTCATTTAACAAAATTTTTATTGAAGATAATTTTTATGGCATTTTTTTTAAATGATTACGTAAATAGAACTGAATCTCGATACCTAACAAGACCTTTACGGATCGGAAAGGGTTTTTTTTTTTACATATTGTATGTTGTTTTATATTGAGTAACAACCTAACAAACCAATAATTGTTTTTATTCATGATTAAAATATATATGGGCGTAGTGTTGAATTATGTAATAATGACATCACTTAATTTTGCCGTTGTAGTTGCGGTTGCGAGCTAGTATTTATCATCATACCATACTCACTTGTGTCTTGTAACATTTGGAGGTTTGTCAAAAGCTGGGTCTTTTATATCACAATCAATTTTCCCCGTTTTAAATAAAATGAACGGCAATCTAAAAACAATAAATTTAAGGGTATGGAACTTTTTAAAAATAGATCAAGATCATGATCTCATGATGAAGCAGGCCAGGGCAATATAATTACTCACGATGCCCCTAATATCAGTTTGTGTTTGGTATCTTTCCATTGTTCATCTAATTCTTTAGTAAGCAATTGTTCAGATCTCTGAAACGATAATAATGTTGTGTCATAGAAAATTATCCCCATTCAAGAATTATAAGCTATACAGTAGGTAACTTTCGCAATATGCCCATCATCATCAGCTCATTTTATGTCCCCACTGCTGGGGCACGAGCCTTCCCTATGAATGGATAGAGAGAACGGGCCATAAACCACCACGTGGGCCCAGTGCGGGTTGGTAGTTGTTAACGACTGCTAATGCAGCCGGGACTAACGGCTTAACATGCCTTCCGAAGCACGGAGAAGCTCGAGATTATACATTTTTGGTCACCCATCCGATGACCGGTCTTTGCGAAAGTTGCTTAACCACAGCGCTCGCAGACCGGGCGCGTTAACCACTGCGCCATCGAGCTCCTCAATATGCCTAATATGTGACAAATTAAAATATTTCTAGCTCCTCCGTGCTTGGCTAAGTATGTTCACTTGTTTGTCCCGGTTGCTGTAGTAAGATGGCAGTCAACAAAACCCACTATGGGCCAGCTTTGTTAAGAATATTATAATACTACCTGTCAAGTAAGCTTAGACTAGGCTTGCACAACGAATGTCTGTCTTAAACTAAGATGGTAAAGAAAAATACAGTGCACTTACTGCTATTAAAAGCCTTGAGTAGAAGTATAAATTCTGCCGCCTGATTTCGTTAAGCACCCGCTGCCTCTGCTTGCACAATAGTTTGTTGTACGTGTTGGTTGGTTCTGGGTGTACCCAACAGTCCACGAAACCCTGATAATAAGATGTACATTTAATTTAAAAATAGATATTTAACAGTCAAAAATGCAAAATGCATAGTTCTGATTACGAATCGGGGTGACACCATTTTGGAGAGAAAGCACTTAGGAGAATTGCCAGGAAAGTAAATACCCTACATACCTTGGTTTCACCTTGAACCACCTTCGAGTCTTCCGTGTATTTACATTAAGCAAACTGTTAAGCTAATTAAAAAAATCATATCATTATTGGTGAAGGAATAATATCAGACTGTTTCTAAATTTTTACCCACATCATTGTCTTCATCATCGACATCATCAATTAGCCTTTTAACGGGCATACATTTCTGATTGCTTTTCAACCTTATCACTTGTGCATAGGGTTCAATATTTGGTCAATATCTTCCAAAGGCCAAGCAATTCACCAATGTGGAAAAATAATGCTCACCCCTGTCCTCTGTATCAAGTTGATCCTCTTGAGCAGCTCCTTGTTGACTTTCATGTTCTCCTCGAGCTGGCACGCGTAGTAGTTCAGCCGGCGCGGCTTCAGGTACAGCTCCGGGAACAGCTCCGGCGGGCTATCGTCCACGCGGTGCGTCGTCAATTGCAACTGCACAATCAAATATTCACACTAGGTATTCCCATATACCCATGGTAGCTGCAGACCGCAACTGCAGACGGACGCGCCACTACTGGTTTGCAGTCTGCAGCCGCCATTGGCTGCACCATATCGCTAAAAAAAATTCCACTTCGAAACACTTTGAAACAACTCTTAAAACAAGCGGCTGAACTCATGTCCGTGACCCCAGCGGGATAACCCCTTCAGATCGGCTTCAAATTTCGCCATGATTTAGTTGATATTATGTTTAAATTTGTTAGCAAATATCAAAATTTGTTGACCAATAGTTATCGAGATATCCCATGTTAAAGGTTATCCCGCTGGGGTCACGCTCGTCAAAACTATTTGACCTAAAACGAGCAGGAACGAGACACGCTACTGATATTGTTTTTGTGCTAAGATTTTGTTGATTCAATTATGAATCCATCAGTGAAAATTCCAGGATTCTACCTTCTGTAGTTACCGAGTAATCAAATACCTACTTTTCGTCAAAATTCCTCCGAAAAGTAAGTTCTAGTTGAGGTGTAAGACAAAAGGCTACATTCATGAAATCCAGGGAAGATTTTGTTGACTCTGAGAGAAAATTTGTTAGACAAAACCGAGAACTCTAGCTACAGTACATCCTGAGATATAACGCTAATATGGTTATCCCGCTGGGGTCACGGTGTTGATACCTAAACATGGTTTTTCCACAGGAATGGAGCAAGTAGCGAGTTTATGACTATAGCCAAGATTTTGTGGGTGTAAAAATCTAACCAGTTCCTACTTTTCAGTTTCCTAGGTACAGTATTTTTGGAGAAATTAAAATTTATAACTTTTTCATACTAAAAGTACGCGTATAAGCCGACCAAATTAAGTTGGTTCCTTAAAAGGCCAAGATGGCGGCCAATTTTTTTGTTTAAGGGCCGATTCCGATGAAACTAAAATTGGCCACCATTTTGGTCTTTTTAAAGAACCAACTTAATTTTGTCGGCTAATACGCGTAGTATGAAAAAGTTATAAACTTTAATTTCTCCTAAAATGCTTTATCTAGGAAACTGAAAAGTAGGAACTGGTTAGATTTTTACACCCACAAAATCTTGGCTATAGTCATAAACTCGCTACTTGCTCCATTCCTGTGGAAAAACCATGTTTAGGTATCAACACCGTGACCCCAGCGGGATAACCATATTAGCGTTATATCTCAGGATGTACTGTAGCTAGAGTTCTCGGTTTTGTCTAACAAATTTTCTCTCAGAGTCAACAAAATCTTCCCTGGATTTCATGAATGTAGCCTTTTGTCTTACACCTCAACTAGAACTTAATTTTCGGAGGAATTTTGACGAAAAGTAGGTATTTGATTACTCGGTAACTACAGAAGGTAGAATCCTGGAATTTTCACTGATGGATTCATAATTGAATCAACAAAATCTTAGCACAAAAACAATATCAGTAGCGTGTCTCGTTCCTGCTCGTTTTAGGTCAAATAGTTTTGACGAGCGTGACCCCAGCGGGATACCCTTTAACATGAGATATCTCGATAACTATTGGTCAACAAATTTTGATATTTGCTAACAAATTTAAACATAATATCAACTAAATCATGGCGAAATTTGAAGCTGATCTGAAGGGGTTATCCCGCTGGAGTCACGGACATGCTGAACTCGACCATTCGGGTGACTGCTCTTCCAATAGGCTCTTCCTGGAACTACCGAGATATTGGTTTCCCCTGAATGTCGAATGTTTCAAACCAGACAGGGTTGAATACAACCCTGGCTGTTTTCGGTAATACTAAAGTAATGTTTGTAATAAAAAGGATGCAGATGCAAGATCCAGTCTTTGCATAACTGACTTTTGCTTTGAAGTGAACGTCTTTTGAGTGAAATGGTGAAGTCATACTTGTGCCGTTCCACTTCAGAATCTAAGATACTTCTTAACTTATTAGTGTAGGAAAATTTAATTTAAAAATTTAATTAATTTATTTATTAAAATTTTAAACCAGGAATTAAATATAAACGAACCTCTTTCTGATGATTGCACCATTTTGAGTAGAAATCTATTGTCAGCAGTGGAAATCTTGGCGGCTGAAAAATATAAAAAGTCTTTGTAAAAAAAACAGCATTGTCACACTTACAAAACAACATTGCAGTCATGTATGCGATTACAGCAGGGTATTGACGCTTGTAAGGCTGATTGAGTGCGGTTGGGGCGCACAGGCGCAATCTGTATCTAAACAGATCTATCCATCAACGAGATTTTTAGCCGATTATATCTTTCGCGTGGGACGTAACCTTCACCACAGAATAGCTTCACTATAAAATCAGCCTCACACCATTTTACTGATTGTGCCGGCCATCCGGCATAGTTTATCCACCGCACATAAGCTGATTACTTTATTATTATTATTACACACATTTTGATAGAGGATGGTATTATAAATATATAGTCATACATATGTAGTCATCATAAAACGAACGTGGTCATAAACCAAGAAGAAGCAGCTACCAAGTAAATTCATTGTATCACATTGAATGATTGTGAGTAATTCCGGAATTTAAACTACAACATTGGTACAGGTTTACTACAATTGGTACTTATAGCCTTTAAACTGGAGCACTGCACTGCTGCTACGGGGCAGAAATAGTTGTGATAACGGACTAACCTTATTACCATATTTATTTCTGCCATCTAGTAATAACTAAGTATATTATATATTAAACAAGTATTGAGTATAATATTGATAAAGAGTGCCGACCAGAATAAAGACGCGGGGCTTGCGCACGCGCGGCGGGCGAGGCTGCTCGGGCTCGGGCGGCGGCGTCTTCAGCAGCGGGTTCTCGAGGAGCTCGTCGCACGCGCGCTCGCGCAGCGGGTGCATGGTGGCGGCAGTTGTTTACTGTGCCATTACAGAATATTACTATGGTATATAAGGTAGCCACCTCAGGCCAGAGCTGGATGAGAGGCCTCCACCACTTGGAGAGGCCTATGTCCAGCAGTGAACTAGTATAGGCTGATGATGCTGATGATGATGATGATGATGATGATGATGATGATGATGATGATTATGATTATGATGATGATGATGATGACTAAATTGCAACGAACACCTCAAGGTTACTAATGAAAATATGATATTTTAGCTTAGTTATATCCTACATGATAGATACAGTGCATACATGCCTCGTTCAATAGTAAGTTCAGATACACATGTAGGAATAATAAATCATCAATTTGTTTGATTTGTAAGTGAATTACTGAGATTTCTTTTATTTTAGTCTTACAGAGAACTTCCATCCAGGTTTCACAGAAAATATGTCAAGTCGACAACGTCAAGCACTTTAATGACATACTTCAGAACAATACAAACATCTTTTTTGTGAGGAACCATGTTTTATGGGCGAGTAAGATTAAGATGGTGGTTTCGGCCCATTTTTGGCCATGTTTTGGCTTAGGGTTTTGGTTGCCACCATTGATCATAGAGGAATTACATTTTCCATAGAACAACTTCAGTATAATAACTCTCAGAACAATATTGTTTTCAATTATTGAGATCTTAGATTTAGATCGATCGTATAGTCGTTATTCGTTATAGTCATCTTCTTAAATATGACGTCACAAATCTTGTGACACCTTCGAAATAACGAAAGAAAAGGGACAATCGATATCTTTCCAATACATCACCTAAGTTCATTAGTTAAAATAGTGCGAACTGATGAATTTGTGTTGCTATTTTAGTCCGGTTTCTATTAGCCTTAGTTATTATTCTGAGTAATAATTTGTTGCAAGAAAAAAATAAAAAAAGGAGTTTGGTTTTATTAAGCTGTGGCTTTTTTAATTTTGAGCAAGTAATCCAAAGTCGTAGCCTCAGGTCAGTCAGCTAGCCAGTACACTTGCTATTGGATGTTGTGGGGTGCTGGAGTTACTGGGTACAGCACAGCTACTGTTAAACAATCTTGATGTGCTACGACCTCGTAGCACATCAAGATCAAGACTTCCGGCGCGGCGTACGGGACTCTTAAAGTTATCAAAGTAAAAAAAGTAAATTATAAATAAATATCATTAAATAAACACTTTTAATAATAATCAAACACTATAGTAAATAATTAAGGTTTATTGCAAATTCTTATATTGTCTTATATACATATATTTGGTGATGCTCGAGCGTTACAACATTTATACGGTGAAGCCGCCGCAGTCTCTGAAAGGTACCGTTTTGGTGATGATGTTGTAGGTGCAGCGGCTGTACTGCGCGGTGCGGTAGGTGATGATCACCACGTGGTGGTCGTAGTCCAGGCTCACGAACGGCGGGTTCACCGAGTTGTCAACGATCACTCGGACGTACACCAGCCTCCGACATAGAGGGATCTACAATTATTTTTATTTTTTTATAATAAGCACAAACGCCTCGGTGGCCGAGTGGCAAAACGCTCGGCCCGATACCCGAAGGTCCCGGGTGCAATTCCCAGGTCGGGCAAAGTGTGTTTCGGATTTTTCGATGCATAGCCCGGGTTTGTGATCACCAACCCGCATTTGGCAAGCGTGGTGATTAAGCCATTACCCATCAATTGGTAGCGATGACTTGATTTCAATGATGGAGGCCTTTGCTCAGCAGTAGTACAGATATAGGCTGTTTTCTAATAATAAGCACGGCAAATGATTAATGCTTCCTCCGTGCTTCGGAAGGCACATGGAGCCGTTGGTCCCGGCTGCATTAGCAGTCGTTAACAACCATCAAACCGCACTGGGCCCGCGTGTTGGTTTATGGCCCGTTCTCCCTATCCATCCATAGGGAAGGCTCGTGCCCCAGCAGTGGGGACTTTATGAGCTGATGATGATGATAATGATGGTAAATGACTCCATTGCAGCAGAGTCCAACCGCGAATACGAACTGGTGCAGCGTGAAAACAACGCAGCATCAGTCACCCTCACTCAGCCGGCCCATAAGGTGTCTCTTCAAGCCTCGTTTGAAGGACCCCATATCATACGAAGGAAGTGTACAAAATACAGATCAGTTCACTCGGTTCGGGTAGACCGGGTCGTGTGGGTGGGAAAAAACGCCCAGGTACACGTCTGTATAGAGCTACATAGTATAGAGCGCGTGTGTTACCTTTTAAGGTATCGGTTACTACTTGCAAAACAAAACCGAAGCGATTTTCAAGGTAATTATGGAATCCCAAAAGACGATGAAACAACCAGCTACTTAACGACTTTTACTGTAGAAATCGCGAAGAAAGTAGTTGTTTCATAAAAAAATATCAATGTATTATTGAAGTTTGCTTTCGCTACACATTGAAATAAATCACTTTATTTGGATCTACATCTATCTACCTAGTGTCCATATGATTACGAACCCCGCAAAGGGTTCGAAACCTCAAATAAAATAGTTTATTTGTAAAATATAACCGCCTTCTTTTTAAAGTCGATTAAAAATAGAAAAATTCATCTCGTCAACCCGTCTTATAATAAAATATAACTTACATCGAATGGTATTTTGGATATTTTTGAAAGAGCACCGATTTCACCATTCAGGTTATGTGCAATCTGACCTTCGTTAACTCCTGAAAGGAAAATCGATTAGTGAGTGAAGCTTTCAAGCATTAATCAATGATAACTAAACTTATGTTTTTCACTAATTATTATACCAAATTCAAACGTGTCAGAAGTTTGACACATCCTTTGCTTGTTGAATAAAATAAACAATACTAAAATTAAATGCTTCATTGGATTATTTGTACGTAGCGTACGAATGAAACCATATGCATAAAAAATAATAGTTGCTAGCCCTATTAACGAAAGAAAAGTAATTTTACGCCACCTTGTTACATAATTGAACAAGGCATACGTTTACTACGTAACTTATATTAAAAATACTTAATATCTGAAATTAAATTGATTTTCATAATGACTTTTTCCGTAGATCTAAACGAGTACATGCACAATAACATTATCTTAACAATAGAATCCCTTCAGGACGGAACATAATCAGTAACTAAAACAAGTACAATAAAAGAACTAATTATGCTTCTAAGGAAAGACATCAACGCGTTCTCGAACAAAAACACAAAAATAAATTTTATTTATGTTGCTATTCTGTCTTGAGTGTTCGCTGACCATTCGAAATCTCAATAGTTTCTATACTTTCTTAGAAAAGAGGCGTCTTGTTACTCGTAGCTATTCTTTCTATTTTAGGCAAGGCTTTGTCTTCATTTCACTTAAAGTATGATAAGGCTAAAAAAGCTAAAAATAGAAGCGCACTTCTTCCCACCATCCGCTACTTCTAAGACTACCTTTGTGCTTATCAGTATAACTATTACTTCCTTTTATGTCATTATATATAACATTGTTTTTTAAAGTTTACGCGAACACTACACATTGAAATGAACCACTTTTACAATCTACTTGCGCATATTTACATCTAGTTATTTTAATCGGGTGCGTTCCTGTTTATAAGAATCAACCCAGAAAAAAGAAGTTATGTGTTAAATAAACACGAGTAGATCCGTAAAATTGGTTTCATTTCAATGTTATTATAAGTACATATATTGCTCCTTTTTAGTATTTATCAGTATATCTATAACTTCTAGAACGCAACCGTGTTGACATAAATGCTGTGGCTACCAGACTTATATAAGGTAGTGTTAGCTACTTGTAGTTGCTAGCAAGAAAAACAAGGCTTATCTACCATACTTGTTGATTCAAAAATCAAGTCAAAGTAATATTTGTGATCAAATACATATTGCATGTCATTATCATCCGATCTGATGACGACGTCCATGCTTAACTAACTAACATTAAAAGGCTGCTTGCCTATATACGTCCCACAGCTGGGCTTAGCCTTGTGATCGAAATACCGTCGGAGGATTTTTATAGAAGGAATGGCATCACGCACGAAGCGTGTCCCTGTTCTCTACTATCAGGATCAGGACGGGACAAGCCGAGGGCGCCTCTATCGGCTAGGACTACGGCTCGGGTTGACCACGTGAGGGTGGGAAGAAGCGCTCTGGTACAAAGGTATCTGTATCGGAGTCATCGCTTTATGGTCACACATATCCCATCGCGCACAAAGAAATTTGGTGACTCGTTTCATTGTCGCACCTCCAAAAGATGGAATAGTCTACCAGCACACGTTTTCCCTCCTTCCTATGATATTGGGTCCTTCAAACGAGGCGTGAAGAAGCACCTTGTGGGCCGGCAGAGTGAGGTTGACTGATGCTGCGTTGTTTTCACGCTGCACCAGTTGTCTTCGCGTCTGGACTCCATTTCCACTTAACATCAGGTGGTATGGAGTCATTTGTCGTGCTAAGTATAAAAAAAAAACCGGGTGTAGAGCGCCAGTGAACCGCGGGTCTTGACGGCTACGACTCATCGTACCATTATTCTACGAGTAGGGGGTCTTGAGCCAATGCGACTGTGCATGTTTAGTGTGTCATGTTGAATAATTAATGGTATTTTGAGGATCGGGCGGGTTGATGAGTTTTAACGATTACCATCTTATGACATCATCCCTGACCCAAAGGCTTTGAAAAATCCCGATTACGTTACGGTCGTTCGTAGTCCTCTTTTCCCGTCTCTCGTTCTTGTACATGGCCAATTTGACATTAAAATTACTTATGACCCTAGTATGACGCATTGACAGCTAACCCCCTTATTCATAAAAACTATTTATGCATTATTTAGTTAAATATTGTTTTGTCAACGTCACACAAATGTCTTTTTGAATTTGAGAAAAGGAGACAAAACAATGATTAACTAAATAATGCTTAAATAGTTTTTATGAATAAGGGGGTAAGTGGCTAAGTACTTGGATGATGTCCGGAGGCCCCGGGTTCAATTCCCATGTCAGCAAAGTGTTTTTAGAATTGTTTGATGCATAGCCCGGGTTCGTGATCACCAACCGCACTTGGAAAAGCGGCGGATTAAGCCAATTCTAATCAATAGTAGCGATGACTTATTTTCAATGATACAGTATATAAGCCATTTGCTTGGTATATGATTTTTATTATTTTTTAAATGAAATATATATTATAAATAAATATAAATATTAAAATATCCTAATAAATTATGTATTTGTAAAGTGTTGAAAAAATTACCACAAGCGGTGTTCGAACCCACACAATCTGTCAAACCGAGTCAAGTTCGCTTCCAACTTGGCTCTCTCCACAATTATAGATATAGGGTATTGGCGCCAGTGCTCGTCACTTTAAATCCAGTCTTCGACACAACTCTTGTCGCCTAAAAATAACATAGATTTATCATTAAACTAGTTGCCACTCGTGGTTTGACCCGCGTGGTTCCCGTTCCCGTGGGAATATCGGAATAAAAGTATCCTATGTGTTAATCCAGGTTATAAACTATCTGTATGCCGAATTTCATCCAAATCCATTCAATAGTTTTTACGTGAAAGAGTAACAAACATCCATCCATATTTACAAACTTTCGCGTTTATAATATTTAGGATATTTTGCTTATTAGGTTCCTGTCGAAAATTGGTGCTACTACCGTATGTGCTGCTTTTTTTGATGTATAACCAAACTTTTTTAATACATTCTATCTATTTAATTAAACTATCAAAAAAAAAAACGACGGGTTGCACTCCGGGAGTGCCGGCAGAAGTGAAAACTTCAATATTAACGTTGTGCATTTTTGATATTTTGGAATGGTTAGGTAATAATTTTGCACGAATTGCTTCAATTATCAGTATAAAAGTACTGTCATTTATGTGGTAGAATACAATATTTATTTATTGCGCTATCGTCCACAAACATGACAATTTATTTAATATTTATTTAATTACTTTATATTACATTAAAAAGCACTCGAACATTCGCGCAAGCGCCCTGCGCCGCCTAAAAGAAACAGCAGGCATACATTTTCGCCGCGCCGCAGAAAGAGAGGGGGATACTTCCTCTCCTACGCCGCGCCGGCTGTCTACTCTCCATCCGTCTTACGAATTTTCGATCAGGCCACGTGTCCTGACGCCTGACGCGAGTCGCGTGTCCTGACGCGAATTTAATATTTTTTACCCATTACAAAAAAGTGTACAACACCGCTAAAGAAGTTTTCACTTCAAAAAAACAAAAAATCAAAATTTCATATAATTTATTCAGTTTAGCTTACAAAATAGTTATGAACGTCTTTATGCCATCGGTTCGTAAGTCCACTCTGGGCGAGAGACCTCGTACTGAGTATCATGATCACTTGCATTTTTTTAATGCAGTCATGTCACATAATTGTGCCTCCAAAGGAGTAACCAGTCAAGTAGAAATTTAAACACTTAGGAGGCATATACTTACCGAGGGCTTTTTAAAATTTCTCTCTATCCTTATCTTATCTAGTTTTTAACACAATGATGTTAAAAACTAGATAATGCGGATATTAAAGTCAACGTAAACGGAAAATCTAAAGTAAAGCCATTCATAAAATTACTTTATTGTAATTAGTTTTACATGCAATTTGGAATGGGCAGTGTCTTGGCAATGATGATGTAGCACGAGTCGCTGAACTGCAGCGTCCGGTATTTGATGATGACCACGTTGACGTCCCAATCTAGGGACACGAAGGGCGGCCCGATGATGTTCCGCGTCTCCACGTTCACGTACACCAGCTTCTGGCACGGATTCAGCTTGGAACAGTTAACAGGTGAGTAATCATGAGCTTTTATAAATAAATAAAGAGAGGAGAGAAGAGAAGCTTCATTATGAAACTCGTTAAATGGTTACAAGACAAAGGATAAACATACTTAAAATACTTAAATACATACTTATTATACATATACAACACCAAGACCCGAGACAATTTAGACAAACAATAACTTCTAAATTGACCAAACCGGGGATCGAACCTGGGACCTCACAGATGGCGACACCATGAAAACCGTTGTACAAACCACGTCACCTCCGGGATCGGTGGTTACAATGGGAGTTCCACAGGGTTCAATTCTTGGTACTTTCTTATTTTTAATTTATATTAACGACTTGCCTTACTTTGTAAAAGACAACCATGAGATAGTATTGTTTGCAGATGATACCTCACTTTTATTCAAAGTGAAACGACGACAGCCGATTGATGACAATGTAAACAATGCTGTCTCAAAGATAGTTTATTGGTTTAGTATTAACAATTTGCTATTGAATGAACGAAAAACTAAATGTATAAGATTTATATTACCCAACGTTAAGGAGGTAAAAACTAGTGTAAAAATTAAAGATAAGAATGTGGACCTTGGGGACACCACAGTATTTCAAGGCATTACGTTGGATGCAAAGCTACAGTAGGGCCCACATATAGATAAATTGTCGAGTAGACTGAGCTCTGCGGCTTATGCAGTAATGAATTATTCGTCAGATCACTAACATTGAAACAGCTAGACTTGTTTACTTTAGTTATTTCCACAGCGTAATTTCGTACGGCATTTTACTGTGGGGCAATGCTGCCGATATTCAAACTATCTTTGTGCTGCAGAAGCGGGCTATTCGAGCAATTTATAACCTAAAAGCTGGTAATTCTGTCAGGGAGAGATTTAAAGACATAATATATATATATAGATAGATAGATAGATATAGATATGATATAATGACAAGTGCATCACAATATAAAGGGTTTTCCAATAAGAGGTGTTATTTTGATATTCAAAGAAAAATGCCATTTTTTAACATAAATGTTCGGGTGTTTATTTCATTATAAAGAGGAAGGTACGCCGTTAATAGTGGAAAATAACATCAGGCAAATGACTACCACGACCACGCTTACCCTTATCCTTATCCTTTTCATGAAATTTTCCATAACCAAATCGCAAAATGGCTGCCCTATGCCCCTCGATAGCCTCACGAATTCCATGTTTGAGGTCTTGAATCGACGCTGGGCTGTTGGCGTAGACCTTTTCTTTCACGTGGCTCCAAAGGAAGAAGTCGCAAGGTGTTTAATCACAAGATCTCGGTGGCCAATTGTGATCACCTCTTCGAGAGATAACACGGTCCGGAAACTTTTCCCGTAAAAGATCAATGGTTTCGTTGCTTGTGGGGCACGTAGCGCCGTCTTGTTGAAAGTAAACGTTGTCCAGATCAATACCATCCAATTCCGGCCATAAAAAAATCATTAATCATCTCTCGATATTTGGTTATGGAAAATTTCATGAAAAGGATATGGTCCTGTAAGCGTGGTTGTAGTGGTCATTTGCCTGATGTTATTTTCCACTATCAACGGCATACCTTCCTCTTTGTAATGAAATAAACATCCGATCATTTATATTAAAAAATGGCATTTTTCTTTGAATATCAAAATAACACCTCTTATTGGAAAACCCTTTATTTACGAGAACCTAATGTATGTTTATAAAAATATTGAAACTTTTTCTAAAAACACAGTCATATTCACAATGTAAACACCAGAAATAAAAACAAACTAGCAGTACCTTATACTAGGCTCCACAAAGTAAATAATTCATTTAGAGGCCTGTGTGTACGATTTTACAATAAAGTTCCAAGTAATATCCAAAGCTTGATATTCATAAATTTTAAATCGCTATTAAAGAAAAGCTTTATAAAAAAGCTTATTATAAAGTGTCTGATTACATTGAAGACAAAACAGCATGGGTTTAAAATGCTCCGATCACACTGTTAAGGTTTTTTAAACTGTATAACTTGGTAACGGCATATAATTTTGTAAATGTCGTTACATATTATATTAAAGCTGTGGAGTTTCTTGCGCCCATTCTTCTCCACATCTAAAATATAGACGTCCTGAATAGTCCTGAATGAGTAGTAGGTAAAAAAAAATTTTGGACGATTCAAAAGCACTTTTCGAAAGTTTATTTGAATAAAAATATTTTACTTTGACTTTGACCAAGGAGGTCGTTTTATTTTTATATCTTACGGAAAAGCACTTGGCCTTCATTTCATTTGACCTTAGGTGATGATGAGGCCGAAGGTGGAAGCGCATTTCACCCGGAATCCTCAACTACTGAGGCACTGGCTATCTTATCTCTAGCTGCCGGAACACAACAATGCTACAAACATTGATGTTATGGCGACATATTTGGATGAGATGGTGGTGGCTAGCCAGGCGAACTAACAAGCCCTACCACCAACCAAGTTGAGTACACAAACATGTATCCCCCGCTGGGAATCGAACCCGGCAGGCCTATTACCGAAAAAAAGCAAGCAGTTGCTCATTGCACAATGGCAATGCGACTGCTACTAGTGCGTTTGCTACAATCGGTCGGTCTATTCTATAGCACCGTCATGCAGTTTTAGTTCGTCAATCGCTTGCTCGTGGTGCTATCGTAGCTTATTTTTTTTTGAGAAGCATTGCTGATTGCCTCAAACGTAAAATATAATATATTTTTGATACAGTCCCAATGTTATATGTTAAGTACGTTTAGATACTCAGTTTGTGGTGCAGTAATTAATATCACTCTCAACGTCTAAAATGTAAATTTGAGTTGTGGTAATTGATGCTGGTGTTGAATTGAATACTACATAAATTATCTAATATTCTAAGCAACATTGTATTCAACATTGTTTTTTTACCCAAATAAATAAATAAAAAACGGCATTTTCAGCGTCACCGGGTTTTTTGGGGGCGGCGAGGTATAGTCGACCATGAAATTGCTTTATCACTTGTGACAAAAACTTCCATTACAATAAAATTTCGCTAAAGCTCATTGTCAATGATGACAACGTATCTGTCACTTGGTGTTTTAAACAAAAATAGACCTTGTTGTTTTAATATATGCAAATAAAATTCACTTCTAAGGTGGTAAAGCAATTTCATTGTCGACTATACGTAAAGGGTACCTCAAGCCGTGTTGAAACGAATCACCTCCGGAGGTTTTCTAGAGGGAACGGCATCGCACACTTAAAAGTGCGCGTCCCCGTGCCCTACTAGATTCTCCGAAGGGTTCGGATCGGATCGGGGAGCGGAACCACCCGAGGGCGCCTCTAAAGGCACGGACCTCGGCTCGGGTAGACTGGGCCGTGGAGGAGGAGAGAAGCGCCCAGGTACATGTCTGTACCTGGTATAGAGCGCGTGTGAACCGGTTCTACGTACCCTTGTTCTACGAGTACGGTGTCTTGGGCCTAAACTAGTGTGTGTAGTGTTTAGTGTATTCTGTAAATGTGTAGTGGCATTTAGAGGATCGGGTTAGGCTATCGTAGCGTTCTACGTTCCGTAATATGAATATGCGTTTTAGCAGACTTTTAGTTTAGCGACTGTCGCTGAAAGATCGGTAATAGCCTGCGGGACCTCTGGGTCTAAACCGATGTTCTCAACCACTAGACCATAGAGGTGGTTAAAAGCTTTTAGCAGTATAGTAGCATTGTTGAAAAGGTGGAATAGTCTACCAGCACGCGTTTTCCCTTCTAGTTATGACATGTGGGCCGGTAGGGTGAGGGTGACTGATGCTGCGTCGTTTTCACACTGCACCAGTTGTCTTCGCGTCTGGACTCCAATTCCACCTAACATCAGGTGGAGTAGAGTCACTTACCATGTGACCATAAATATGTAAACATAACTTCTTTTTTTTATTAACACGCTAAAACACTTCAAGAGGTATGCCGTATATTACTACGGCCTCGTAAGTATCAAAGTAAAACTTTCTCACAAAGACTTACAGAAATGGGAATTTTTAATTCCTTTTGTAGTAGCGACATTCTTCCGACAATATTAAACGCTACACGACCGACGTCCACCCCTGTTAGACAAAACCATAAATATCATATTAAGCAACAAAGTTTCACACATCAACCTTAAGTTTAAAAACTTTGCCCCTTTCAAATAAACAAAGAATAAGGCCCGAATAGTTATTCCGTGTTTTGTTCCTGTCATGTAAACGTCATTTCAAATTAGAGTAAAAGAGACAAAACACGGAATAACTATTCGGACCTTATACTTTGTTTATTTGTAAGGCACATAGACTTTACCATACTCAAAATTGTTTATTTGATCTTCAGAATGAAGTTTATGACAGCATTTTATCATATGATGACAGCTTTGCAGAATTAATAAAAATATTAAACACTTCATTGCATCTGTAAGTATAAAAAAATAATAAAAAAACTATTTATTTTATTTAACTGTATGCAATTATGAAAGGCTAAAGGCATTCAGTATTACCTATTTCAAATAATGAGGCGAATGAAAATATGTCGCTGTTCAGATTTCATTAGCTATATAATTTCACGCAAACTTGTCACGAATTTATCACGTTATGTGTTACAAAGTAAAGAGGGATAGTTTTACGTTACTTGCACCCCTCTTTATTTATTTGTTATTATTGATTGAAGCAAGGCACCCCTAAAGGCCTCATAAAAATGTTAATTAGAATTCCTCTAGTTTTCGTAACAATCAATAAAATTTATATAAAGACTAGCTGTGCTCGCGACTTCGTCCGCGTGGAATAGTGACTTTCGGCAGCATTTTTAATTTTTTAGGCTCTTGTTCCCGTTTTTGCAACACTTTTCACTGATGCTTCGCTCCTATTCATTGCAGCCTGATGTTATATAGCCTAAAGCCTTTCTCGAAAAATGGACTATCCAACACAAAAAGAACTTTTCAATTCGAAGCAGTAGTTCCTGAGATTAGCGCGTTCAAACAAACAATCTCTTCAGCTTTATAATATTATAATATAGATATACATATAGATTTAAAATTATTGTTTAATCCTTACGTTTGAGCATTTGACCTTCGTCTCACCTGATTGTAAGTGATGATAAGGCCGATGGTGGAAGCCCACTTAACCCGGATACCTCAACTTCGTAGTTGAGCAAAATAGTTAGTGCCCCAAAACTCGTGTATTGGGGCACCGACTATTTTAGTATCAGTTGGTCTAAAACGCAACTGCTCTAAGTAGTAGTTACTACCGGTTAAACAGGTACAGGTTGGTCTAAAACGCAACCGGTCTACTGGTCTAAATCGCAACTGGTCTAAGTAGCAACTGGTCTAAGTAGCAACTGGTCTAATTAGCAACTGGTCTTAAGCGCAACTAGTCTCAAAAATGGAGTGGTTTGTAAAATATATTTTTTTAAACTACTGAAAATAAAATGTTTATATAATTTTTAACGCAAATTTTGTTGCGAACAAATTACAAAAACACAAATGTTGAAAAAATTTCCACGAGCAGGATTTGAACCCGCACCCTTCTGACATACCGGGTCAGGTGCTCTCCCAATTGAGCTATCGTGGTTCTAACCAGCCCGCCGAAATCATTCAACACTATTTACTTTTTACTTTGAAAGCCAGAGATTGTTGGTTGGTAGAATTCTTATTAGATTTTTCTGTCAAACGTTATTCTATAGTGTTCGTCGGTGTATTGTTTGTCAGTTGTCACCGATTACCGTAATTAACGTCACTAGGAAGCGCCGCCGAACCATGCGCCGAACACGTCATCATCAAATTAGTGCATGATCAATTGTCGTCGCGATCGGGTGCATTCATTAACAGTTGTTTGTTATCATTATCATCAATGAATTTAGATTTTATATATAAAGTGGTTTTCATATTTTTCAATATTTTTTTATGTTCTTAATCGGAACACGAATAGGCTGTTAACAAAAGCTTAGTTTAGTATAGTTATATTCCAAAGACATTATTTAATGATAAATTAATCAACGAAAACTTTGTTTTTATATGGCATTGAATAATATAATAATAATAATAATAATAACATCTTTATTTTTCTCTCAAATTGTTACATTGTATAATTTGTGTAGTTATCTTTTATATTTACAAAACGAAAGTAGGAGATAACTGATACCTGAGCTATGTAGGATTAGATCCCACTGTTAATAAGCCGCGCTAAATCACGTGGTCAATCTTATGTCAATACCATACATTTTATTATTTTCGAACTTCGCTATCGTTTTCTTAATGTTACTTTGGCTAAGCCTACAGGCTCACTCCGCACGCCGTGAATAAAAATGAAGAGATTTTAAATTTTGTCATAGAAGTTTACGTTTCCGTAAATGTGATCAAATGGTGAATAAAACTCGCACTCGGTATCACCTAGTTTCTACTTAGTCCTTTTATCAACCACAGTTAGCCAATAGCTACTCTGCTTACGTAGTCTTAAACTCTTTTCTAATATCAAAAACTATATGTTATGCCACTTTACAGTGTCGTCATTGTTTGCAGGGTCATTAATATTAATTAAATATGTTATATAACTGGTTGCAATGTAAATAAAAGGTATTTTATCGAATAATGAGGTGTTTCCGGCATGCTTGTTTCTTCATAGAAAAAAAACAAAATGGGTAATTTTACCCCGAAACAATCGTAAGAATGGGGGCAAACTGAGGTACCTTGTGATTGTGAGAAGAATTTTATTTGCTATTCGAACACGAACTCAAAACGAAAGTTTGGATGAAAAAACTTAACTCTCTTCGTTTTCCACCAGGCGGCGGGCGCCGCTTTGATGCTAAACAAATTCTCGAAATCGAATGGCAAATAAAAGTCTCCTAGACACTGGCAGCCAGCGAGGAAACGGCCCTTACACTTTACAAAAGTTTTGCTGTTTTTACAAATATTAATGATTTTTAGCAAAGCCTTTGTATTTGTAATTGTAATTCCTAAAAGTCAGTTTTAGTCAATGCCAGATATTACAAAATTTCATGGTTATCGCAAATTAAAGTAAATATTGTTAAAGTTTTGTAATTACTGCAAACCTATTTAGTATCTTTTAAAAAGCTCATTCATACTTTCAAGAAATGGTTTTAGTACAAGGCAAAATAACAAACTTCTGTTATAATTAATAATTACATCTTAGTATTTACATATGAATTACTTGAAATCACTAACGTATTTTTTATAATAATAAAACTATAATGTTTTGTTATTCCAAGTAAGCACATCTTTGTATTTACATATGGTTTACTTGAAACTGCTAACGTATTTTTTACAATAATAAAAACTAATCTGTTTTGTAATTCCAAGTAACCATTTTGTCAATACAAATAATGCTCACGGCACAGGCACTAAATTGTCTGCCATTTTAAGTTTGCAAGCGCTCCAGGTGACACGTTGCGGTCAACAATAACGTAATAAAAAGAATTTGATTGTTTTAGTACAATTTATGCCCAATTTATTCATAACTATGTAATTATGTATGTGCTAAAACAATCAAGTTGTCGGTTGTGTGATCTTAAAGTTTCAGTATTTCTAAGTGTAAAAAGCAAAAGATTTTTTTTGTGATGGACAATCTTACGAGGGATCTCTTAGGAAACTGGGGTCTCAGAGACTATGTGGGAGCATTCTGTGGTAAGTTTATTTACAAGTAATTGGTGCTTTGGAACTCTAATTTAGACTAATATTAGACTAACATATAGGTAAGTTACCTACTTGCCTCGGCAACAGAACTGACTACATATGCCAGTTTAAGCTGCCCTCCACCGCTATAAATTTCATAATCACAAGCAAGACCTCTTTATACTGGTAAACTTTCATATCGCCCTCACTCGCCTGTCTTATCTACTGCTATACGACACCAACTTAATGACAACATATAATATTATTTATATGTAAGTACCCAATGCTTCACAATAACGTACTTTTTTGTAGTATAAGTAGGTACAAGTGCTAAGATAGCCCAAAAATATGTAGGTAAACTTATACTTGCGAGTGGAAAATTTTTTGTTTTCAGTAGGCACCTACTTACCTACGCTTGTTTTCTGGCACCTGTTTTAATTAATACTTATTTTCAGCTGGAAAAATAGATGCAGGCACACTAAGGCTGCTCTCAAATGACGAGATTGCTCAGCTTATACCAGTTCCTGGCGATATGGCAAGATTTAAGGCTAACCTTGAGAATTGGAAACTAGAATTAAAGGATATTAACACAGACTTTTCATTCAACGCAACTGAAAATGTAAGTTTTAAACTCTTTTAAGTTCTGTTATCATATTGGTGTCCAACGTGTGGCATTTTTAGAGTTCCATACCTCAAAAGGGTCTGTCTGTCTACATCCTTTTTTTTTTCAGGAACGCTTGAAGTTATTAAGTTCAAATTAACATAGATAGATAAAACATTTATTACATAAAATTCAACACACACATACATAACATTTTAAGACAATCATAGGTACTTAAAATAAAAAAAAACATTAAATACTAAAGTCTATAGTCCATTGGAGGCGTAATATTTTTTAAAAGTTTATTATGTACTTTCAGCTGCCTACACTATCAATAAGCGATTATTTTAACGACGATGCATCGTTATTGGACGTTATTGGACCAGAGGCAGTTGCACCAAATTTAGTTTCAAAAACATCCAATGCTTTGACTATTTAGAGGGGTCCCTTATAGTTCATCAGAAGGAAATAATAACAAAGACGTTCCGATCATTCACTTGTGTAATTCTAGTTTGCACATAGATATAACACAGTATGTATAATGACGATACAATATTTCAGTACACAATAGCTAATTTAAATGACCTAGCGAGGCGGTGCTCTGTAGACGACTGCCGGGCCCCATGCTACGCCGGCCGAGGTGCAGATTGCTGATCCGACATATTTCAACATTGTATGCCGCTACATCACACCCCCTCTTTTTCAAAAATTTTGTACAAAAAAATTTTTTAACATAAAAAAAATGTATAATAAAAACAATAAAAACATAAAACTATTCTAAGTGTTTGATTTAACTCATTCTATGACAACTTTATATAAATGTTGTTATCTTATAATTGAAATAATTTTAACAATATCAAAATAGAACTTGTCTTAACACCGTGCGCCCGCCGTCAGTCGACACCGATTCCCAGGAATTTGCTAACTCGACGTTGTCGACTCGTTTACTCGCATATGGACCAAAAACGCATTATTACCACAACGCATGTCGACTAATACGCATAACGACCAATATGCACAAAGACCTATTCGCATAAGGATCAAAAATGTGTAACGACCAATACGCATAACGACGAATACGTACAAAGACCTATTCGCATAAGGATAAAAAATGTGAGACGACTAATACGCATAACGACGAATACGTACAAAGACCTATTTGCATTTTATTCTTAACTAAGGGCTGATTTTTCAATCGTCAGATAATGTTTATTCCTTAGATGAATGATTGGTATCGCTGCGCTCGACTAGATACAATATCTAGAAACTACCTAGAAACAATATCTCCGTGAGTGCGGCAACTCAATTTTGTAGTGTGTGTAAGAATGATGTCCTTCTTATTTCTTGTAGTATAATTTTTACACAGTTTAACTACGCACACTGGTATTTTACTTTGGTTTATGACCAAAATTTAATTAAATTAAATAAAAAAATATAATAATAATAAAAAAATATAACATAATATTTATTTAATTAAATTTAATTTTTTTACCATTCTCTTTTTAATACCTAAACTAGTTGTTAGACTGGTCAATCTAGCGGTTCGTTGTATGGGACCCCAACGTTTTGGTCTAACTATTGGTATTGGTACTTCTATAGGTATTGGTCTTTATTTTAAGTGTTGGTCTATTTAAAAAAAGGTAAATCTGTCGACTGATTGCGTCACCCTACCGAGCGCGATACATATGACTTATCGATTTACTCGCATATGGACCAACCTACTAATACGCATTAGGACCACTACGCGAATAGACCAATACTTATAAAGACCAATACTCAATTGGACCAAACGCATTAGGACCACTACGGAAATAGACCACTATGAGACAAAAGTCATCACAAGTCAAGACAAAAGTCAAGCCCACATCCATTACTATTATACATCAAAATATTCAGGGTTTGGCTGGCAAGGACTTAGAATTAGAATTATTAGCAAAAAGTCAGGTAATTCATGTATTTTGTATAACTGAGCATTGGCTAAAAAGTCATGACACATCGTTCCATGTAAATAACTTCCAACTAGCAAGCGCGTACGTGCGAAGCTCAGCTATTCACGGCGGTTCTCTAATATTAGTAAGAAGCAATATTAAATACAAAAATCGCAACGATATTGTAGACCTATCAGTGGAGCGTAACATTGAACTATCGTGTGTGGAGTTCAATAGTTTTGTAATAGTGTGTGTATACCGACCCCCCTCGGGCAATTTCAATATTTTTGAAACAGTAATGGAAGACGTACTTAGAAAATTAAAACTAAAAAAGAAATTTGTTTTAGTATGTGGAGATTTTAATATAAATATTTTAGAAAACACTCCAACGAGTGTTCGTCTTCTTGCCTTATTTAAATGTTTTAATCTTTTGAATCTATTTCTCGAACCCACTAGAATAACTTCACATTCGGCCACTTGTCTCGATAATATTTTTACAGACTATGACCCTGTTTCTAAGTCACTCATTAATAATCTTACGTCTGACCATTGCGGTTTGAAGGTGACCTATGATTTTGATATTAGGGATGAACCAATAATAGTGAACTGTAAACCAGTTACAAAAGAGCGAGTGGAGTGTTTCAAAAATAATATAGCTTGTAAAATAGATGCATTGCCTTTTGTACAAGATGATCCAGATGTGCTTTATAGTAATCTTTTTAACTTAATCAAGACCGAATACAACCAGGTGTTTACACCAAAAACAATAAAAATTACTCATAAACTTAAGTTCTGTGACTGGGCCACGACTGGTATATATAAAAGTAGAAATAAATTGTATGATTTATATAGTTTAAAACAATATAACCAAAATGTTAATTTTACGGAATATGTAAAGAATTATTCGAAAATGTTTAAGAAAGTGTGCATAGTAGCAAAATCTAATTACATTAAAGAAAAAATTAAAAAGTCTAACAATAAAATCAAAGCCACTTGGGACATCATAAACCGTGAAACAGGCAAATTTAAACCACGGGATAATACTTTCACTTTAAAAGTAAACGACAACTTAGTCAATTCAGATTCACAAATTGCTAATATTTTTGATGATTTTTTTGTAAATATACCTGTAATAACAACATCAAATTTAGATTCATCACCGGAAGCTGCACAAACTTTACTCCAAAAATATGTACCAAAATGTAATCTTTCCTTTCATTTTAAATACATTGATTCAATGAATATTATTAAAACATTCAAATCACTTAAAATGAAAAACACGAGTGATTTGTGGGGTATATCTATTAAAGTAATTAAGAATATTATTTATTCTATTGCACCGTATCTTGCTGAAATTTTTAATAACTGTGTCGATAAGGGAATCTTTCCTGATCTTATGAAGTTTAGTAAAGTTATACCTTTATTCAAATCAGGAAACAGAGAAGACCCCAGTAACTATCGGCCCATTTCAATATTACCAGCGCTAAGTAAAATTTATGAAAAAATTATACTCGAACAGTTGATGTCATATTTTAACACAAACAACCTTTTACATAGTAAGCAATATGGTTTTACTAAGGGTCGTTCTACTACTGATGCAGGCGTTGCTCTAATAAAACATATATTTGATGCCTGGGAGAAGTCTCAAAATGCTCTTGGAGTTTTTTGCGACTTGTCCAAGGCTTTTGATTGCGTTGAGCACCGGACTCTGGTGTTGAAGCTACATTATTACGGTCTCGAAGATTTTGCACTAAATTTAATACAGTCATATCTCAGCTCTAGAACTCAAACTGTCGATATAAATGGTACTAAATCATCTGGTTCTCATGTAAAAATGGGAATTCCACAAGGGTCGATTCTTGGTCCTTTTCTGTTCTTGATTTATATTAATGACTTACCATTCTTTGTAGAGAATTTCTGTGAAATTGTATTATTTGCAGATGATACTTCACTCATTTTTAATGTGACTAGGTGTAGGACTAATTATGAAAATGTAAATAAAGCTCTTTCAGAGGTACTCCATTGGTTTACTATTAATAATTTACAGCTTAACGCTAAGAAAACAAAATGTATTAAATTTATATTACCAAATGTCAGAAATGAACCAACCAATATTAGAATAAACGGTGATCAATTAGATTTGGTAGATTCTACAGTCTTTTTAGGCATTACCCTTGACTCAAAACTTCAATGGAATCCTCATATATCGAAATTGGCTGGTAAACTCAGTTCTGCTGCTTATGCCATTAGAAAAATTAGGCAGTTAACAGACGTTGAAACTGCTAGAACAGTTTATTTTAGTTATTTTCATAGTGTCATGTCGTATGGCGTCCTACTGTGGGGAACAGCGGCTGATATTGAAACTATATTCATTTTACAGAAACGAGCAATAAGAGCAATCTATAAACTAGGATCACGAACTTCCCTAAGAAATCTTTTTAAAGAGATTGATGTCCTGACAGTTGCATCTCAATATATTTATAATTGTATAGTTTTTGTACGTTGCAACATCAACTCCTTTACTAAACACGGTGACGTACACAATTTCAATACTAGAAATAAGACAAAACTTGTAATGCCACTGTTCAGGTTACAGAAGGTACTTGGTTCTTTCTTGGGGCAAGGTATACACTATTACAATAAAATACCAAATTCTGTACTAGATTTACCTTTAGATAAGTTTAAAAAACATGTGAAGTCTTTATTACTTATAAAAGGTTATTATACAGTCAAAGAATATTTAGATGATAAAACAGCCTGGTTATAAAAAAAATCACATATTATATTTGAATCAATTTATTAAAATTATTTTTTATACTTTTTATACTGATATGACAGCCTTTATCAGCATTGTCCTACAGATAACAAACAGCGTTGCGTTAAATAGATCATTAAGTTTTTATTTAGAGTATCTTGAGTGTGTCATGCTCTCTTTACTGTCTCTGCGGTGGTGGCGTGTGCGTCGGGTCGTTACGTTCCCTAAAATATGGTTGAGCGAAGCGATGGCTGATTCATACGTCATGCTCGTGAACGGGTGCCGCCTGTGGAGGCTGGTCTGCTCTTGCATACTTATCTTATTTTTAGTATTATTAATTATAGTTTGACTTTGTTTTACCTAAACAATTTTTGACTTTTACTAGAGTACTGTAGTGGTGCTGTATGACATTGTGGAAATTGAAACTTTTACATAATTATCTGATGTAAATTTGTTAACTTACATTTTTTATTTTAACAGCATTGTCCTACAGATAACAAACAGCGTTGCGTTAAATACATCATTAAGTTTTTATTTAGAGTATCTTGAGTGTGTCATGCTCTCTTTACTGTCTCTGCGGTGGTGGCATGTGCGTCGGGTCGTTACGTTCCCTAAAATATGGTTGAGCGAAGCGATGGCTGATTCATATGTCATGCTCGTGAACGGGTGCCGCCTGTGGAGGCTGGTCTGCTCTTGCATACTTATCTTATTTTTAGTATTATTAATTATAGTTTGACTTTGTTTTACCTAAACAATTTTTGACTTTTACTAGAGTACTGTAGTGGTGCTGTATGACATTGTGGAAATTGAAACCTTTACATAATTATCTGATGTAAATTTGTTAACTTACATTTTTTATTTTGTTTTTTTACATGTTGTAATTGTCTTATATATATTTTTTGTGTTTATTTGTAATGGAAAGTGTTCTGCTATGATAGGGCATTTTCCAATATTTTTGACGCTGTAAGGGAGAAAAGAGCTGGACACTTGCTGAGTTTCTTGCCGGTTCTTCTCAGTACAAGATCTCCCGCCCAGAGTAGATTTACGAACCGATGGCATAATGACATTCACAAGAGCTACTTGTAGCCTAAACTGAATAAATGATTTTGAATTTTGAATTTTTGAATTTTATGCAAATAGACCAATACTTATAAAGACCAATACTCAATTGGACCAAACGCATTAGGACCACTACGCAAATAGACCAACACTTAAAATAAAGACCAATACCTATAGAAGTACCAATACCAATAGTTAGACCAAAACGTTGGGGTCCCATACAACGAACCGCTAGATTGACCAGTCTAACAACTAGTTTAGGTATTAAAAAGAGAATGGTAAAAAAATTAAATTTAATTAAATAAATATTATGTTATATTTTTTTATTATTATTATATTTTTTTATTTAATTTAATTAAATTTTGGTCATAAACCGAAGTAAAATGCCAGTGTGCGTAGTTAAACTGTGTAAAAATTATACTACAAGAAATAAGAAGGACATCATTCTTACACACACTACAAAATTGAGTTGCCGCACTCACGGAGATATTGTTTCTAGGTAGTTTCTAGATATTGTATCTAGTCGAGCGCAGCGATACCAATCATTCATCTAAGGAATAAACATTATCTGACGATTGAAAAATCAGCCCTTAGTTAAGAATAAAATGCAAATAGGTCTTTGTACGTATTCGTCGTTATGCGTATTAGTCGTCTCACATTTTTTATCCTTATGCGAATAGGTCTTTGTACGTATTCGTCGTTATGCGTATTGGTCGTTACACATTTTTGATCCTTATGCGAATAGGTCTTTGTGCATATTGGTCGTTATGCGTATTGGTCGACATGCGTTGTGGTAATAATGCGTTTTTGGTCCATATGCGAGTAAACGGACTTATCGCTTGCCCGCACAAAGGTACAATCATGCACATGTCATTGATGACAACTTAACTATTATTTTAATTATGGATCGTTTTCACAAAACAAAAAACAAAAATTGCTAACTCCTTCACTTCACTAACCATAAACCATACCCATATGACATTGAAAAAAAATGTTACCACTAAGCGTAAACTACTTGCTGCGGTGGTTGCGACTGTGGCTTTGGGCCGTTTGTATTTCCGGTTACTTGCCAGATGGCCCTAATTCTTTTATCAACCCATTTCTGAGTATTCTGACGACATTTTCCAACGCAAAAGTACATGACGATGCCCACCATCATTATAAACATTATTAACAACACTATTCCGTAGATCTGGAATTGCACCGCCATATCACTCGTGCTGGCGTTGTTTGCGCCGTTTTGGGCTATGATTATTTCTTCGTCTTTACTATAACTTTTACCCATTATGGAGATAAAATTATTTTTCAAGAACAATCTTACTGTGTCCAATATTCTGTACGAAATGAATTCTAAATCTAAATCATTGCAATAATTAAGGTTAACACAAAAAAAACTAGTTCAATATAATTACGGAAGCAAAAATCTTACAGGCTGTTTAACTGCGCGGCCGCTGCGCGTGACAATCTTAAGCGGTAGCGGTTTCTGAACAGCTGGAGACGTTTTAACTTGTTTCTGATTACTTGCATTTATATTAATATTACCATTTACATTTTCCTTAGTACTGTAATCCTTACTACTGGAGCCATGATCGGTATCTGACTCACTTACACAATATGATGGCTTTACTCTGTCCATTGAGACGGTTGATTGGCGGTCACCCATTTTAATAACCATTGTTTTTGCTGACCTTTTGACTACTGGATACGGTCCACTGTATGCAGGCATTAACGGCTTCTGCACTAAATCATTACGTAAGAAAACATGACTACACGACTCTAAATCTTTATGAACGAAAATTTTCCTACAATCGCTACTCTCTCGTGTCTGAGGCCGTAGGCTTTGAATTATCTGTTGCAATTTAGTCACGTATGTTTCATCTGACATATTCGCCTTTTCGCAATCGGTATAAAAATCGCCCGGTAAGCGTAACGTTTGCCCTAAAACTAATTCTGCTGAGCTGACGCCGCTGTCGCCTCGGCACGCCGCACGCAGCCCCAGCATGACTGTAGGTAACTCTTCAAACCACGATCCACTTACCTTTTGCAACAAACGAGCTTTTAACGCAGCCTTCAGAGAACGATGAAATCTTTCTACTTTGCCGTTGCTTTGCGGGTGATACGCTGTCGTCCGAATCTTATGAACACCTAATATTTTCATAAGGCTACTAAATAACTCACTCTCGAACTGTCGCCCCTGATCGCTTGTTAATCTAATTGGGCACCCAAAACGGCAAACCCAATTTTCGTAAATAATTTTAGCGATGGTCACGGCTGTTATATCTGCCACCGGAACTGCTTCCGGCCAGCTTGTATACCTGTCTATCATTGTTACCAGATATCTGAACCCTTCCTGAGTGGTTGGCAGGGGACCCACGATATCTACATGCAGGTGTTCGAAACGCTCTGAGAGCGGAAACGTGCCTAATTCTGTAACTGTATGCCTATGCGTTTTTACCTTTTGACAGTGTATACACGCTTTAGCCCATACACCTACATCCTTGTTCATTCCAGGCCAGAAATACCGTTTCGCTACCATCTTGCGCGTGGTTCTGACTCCTGGATGGTTGCCATTGTGCACTGACTCAAATGCCAACTTCCTAAACTGCTGTGGAAGATAGGGTCTTACATTGTTCTCTGAAGTCTCGCAATAAACAGCATTGTTGCACAATGGAGAATACAATTTTTTAATCGCCAACTTACCTTGTGAGTCTGTCAGCATACCCGCGAGCTTATCGTCCGTTTCCTGTGCTCGGGCGACTTCGGCGAAATCTATAACCGCTGGGCAAACAACAGTCTCCACTACCCGGGATAACGCGTCAGCAACTGCGTTATCGTTACCTTTGACATACTGTATATCGCTCGTGAACTCGCTTATATACAATAAATGTCGTGTTCGTCTAGGAGTTTCTTTGTTGTCTGAACCTATTTTAGAAAAAGCATGGACCAACGGTTTATGATCGGTCATTATTGTAAGCTGTCGACCTTCAATCATATTACGAAAATGAACTATGGCTAAGTATACAGCTAATAGCTCCCTATCGTAGGTGCTGTGCTTTTTCTGAGCGTCCGAAAGCCTCTTGGAGAAGTACCCCAACGGCTTCCAAACCCCTTCTACCTTGTGTTGGAGTACTGCCCCAACGCAAGCGTTTGACGCGTCACACATCAGGTATAACGTACCTTCCTCACCCGGGTGCGATAAAGTTACTGCATTCTCTAGGGACGACTTACAGTGTTCAAAAGCGGCTATAGCTTTTTCTGTCCAACTTACCTTGGATTTATCTTTTTTCTTTGCGCCATGTAGAAACTTATTTAACTCGGCTTGATGTTCTGCCGCGTGCTCTAAATGGCTCCTATAGAAGTTAACCATTTCCAAAAATCGGCGAAGCTGCTCAATTGTCTCGGGCCTGGGAAATTCCTGAATAGTCTCTACTTTGGATCTCATGGGCTTGATACCTGTGCTGACCTCATAGCCTAAAAATTCAACACCGGCCTTACCAAAACTACACTTCGCCAAGTTTATAGTTATACCAAACTCCTCGAACCTAGCGAAGATCTGCTTTAGATGCTCTCTATGCGTAACGTGATCCGTGCTGGCAATAATTACGTCATCAATGTAACAGAAAAGATTAGAACTTTCCTTTCCGTTCTCGTTCCTTTTACCCCGGGATTCGATTCCTTGCAACACACTGTTATTCATGAACCTTTGGAACGTTTGCGCTGCATTACGTAAGCCAAAGGTCATCCTCGGGAACTCAAAAAGCCTGAATGGCGTTATAATCGCTGTCTTCTCCACGTCCTCCGGTGCAATGCATATATTGTGAAAAGCTCTATTAATGTCTAAACGGGAAAAAACACACTTACCTGCTAGTCCATAGGTGAAGTCTTGCAGCCTTGGGATCGGGTACCTGTCGGGCTTCGTGATCGCGTTGAGTGCACGATAGTCCCCACAGGGCCGGATCTGACCATCCTTCTTAGGCACCACATGCAGTGGACTGGCCCAAGGACTCTTTGAAGGCCTGCAAATGCCTAACTCTTGCATTAACCTAAACTCATCCCGAGCGATTTTATACCTTTGCGGCGGCAAAGGTCTAACCTTAGCAAAAACCGGAGGACCCGACGTCTCTATGTGATGCACTATACCATGTTTACTCGGCTCCTTAAAACAAATAGGTTTTGTTATCTCCGAATATTGTTCTAATAGCTCGCGATACGGGTTATCATCCTGAATACTAGTTATCGCAGGCTCAGTATACACCACTACAATACCTTCTGTGTCTAACTGGGTGCGACCGTCAAGCAACCGTCTAATAAATAAATCAACTATCAATTTATGCTCTTTTAAAAAATCCGCACCGATTATAGGCTGCTTAACATCGGATATAATAAAATTCCACCTAAAACTACGGCGTAAACCAAGGTCTAGTTCTAACGATATTACACCAAAAGTCTTTATTTCTGTATTGTTCGCAGCAAAAAGTTTATAAGGACACTCAACTACCTTTTTCTTGTCGAACACTTTACTCACCGGGATTACTGACACATTAGCCCCAGTGTCCACTAGGTACACTAAACCCGTTTTTTGGTCTCTGACACATAACCGGTGATTACCTGCGGCACAATCGCTCACCGACGCTGACTGTACCGCCACTAGTTTCCCGAATCCGACCGTGTTGGTTGCGCCTTAGACCAACCGCAGGGTTGCTCGCACTCAGTTGCATTTTCTCTCAACCGGAAATGATGACGACATAGCCACGCTCGCCCCGTTGATTCGCGTTGACGTGGCGCAGACCTGCTCCTGGGCCGGAACTTCCGACGGCTCCAATTCTGCTCCCTCTCACGTGGACGTCCATAACTCTGCCCTCGTGACCTGATTTCTTCCACTTCCCCGCGGAGCTCCTTCAATTCTAGGGACATGCTGCGCATGTACTTAATCAACTCGGTATCCACGTCGGCAGCTGCAGGCGCGTTACTACACGATGCTACCGCTGCTACCCGTCCGATTCCCAAGTTCTCCAAAATCTTATCCGCCATGGGTGCCAGGCTCTCTAAGCCCACGTCCCCACTGACTGTGAGCACTGCTCTAACACTAGGCGGCAGGTGACTTAACCACAACTTTCTTAAGGGCTCGTCTGTGACTCCGCAGTTCCTTGCCAGTTCCGTCATCTTTCTTAATAGCTGTGACGGTTTCTGTGTGCCAAGGTCCATCTCATTAACCAGCCGCTGGAACTGCGTTTCGGCACTCTCCTCGTATACGGCCAACAAACGCTCTTTCAGCGCCCCGTACTTGGCGGTATCAGGCGGGGATTGTACTATATCGCTCACTTGCCGCAACGCTTCTTTATTCAGCTTTGCCAACACCAGGTCAAATTTCACACTGTCACCTTGTTTTTGTGGCGCCATAATCGACTCAAATCGGCTGAACCACATTCTTGGCATATCTGGCCAAAACTCAGGTGTCCGCATTTGGATTGTCACCATTGACACGTCGGCAAAGCCCTCCGACGAAAATCCGGCACTGTTGTGCGATAAGTCCGCTATCGCTACTTTATTAGTCGCCGGCGGCGGCGGCGGCGCGAGGCCTGATGCGGTTCCTTGGCTGCCCGGATACATATTTATTCCCGATAGCTACTATTTCACTATTACGTAACGTAAGTTTCGCCCTCGCTAGGTCCGCGTTAAAAAAATGAGTCGCCTACGTATCGGGGTCACCAGTTTAGAGGGGTCCATCAGAAGGAAATAATAACAAAGACGTTCCGATCATTCACTTGTGTAATTCTAGTTTGCACATAGATATAACACAGTATGTATAATGACGATACAATATTTCAGTACACAATAGCTAATTTAAATGACCTAGCGAGGCGGTGCTCTGTAGACGACTGCCGGGCCCCATGCTACGCCGGCCGAGGTGCAGATTGCTGATCCGACATATTTCAACATTGTATGCCGCTACAACTACTATAGCATCATCTAGCCAAGATAGGCAGAACCAGCCAGCCAGCCAGCCAGCCAGCCAGCCAGCCAACCAGCCAGCCAACTAGCCAGCCAGCCATCCAGCCAACCAGCCAGTCAGCCAGCCAGCCAGTCAGCCAGCCAGAGTCTGCCTGGTACTTCTACTCCGATTCAAGCCAGTCCACAACAGTCAGACTACGTGGGTATAATTAATTTTAGTGGCTTTATGTGTTCTTTGTATTGACTAGCTTCATGTACTTATAGAACTATTTTATGTTTTAGGTTCTTCAAGTACTGAAATGCACACATGATGGTAAAGTCATACTAAATCAAGGTCAAAAAACAGGGAAATTGGATGATACACAGAGGAACCTGCTGGTAAAACTAATTATTGGCCCTCTCTTTGAAAAAAATCCAAATATAGTAATTTCTAATAATCAGCTCTTCAGTTGGGCTTTAGAAATACAGGAGATTTTCCCCAACGAGTCAGCCGCATTGTACTACACCCCTTATGTCTCTGCATTAGTAAGAAACACAGCTCGCAATGCATCGGGGAAATTACTACGTTATGTTTATAATAGACGGAGACAATTGAGAGAAAAGGGGATAATTGAGGGATTATCTCGCTCCCGATCTCCATCAACTTCATCGCACAGTAGTAAACCGCAGTCGGCTCTAGCACATTTCAAAGGGAACACAGGTAATACATTTTTAGCACAATATAAACAATGTTTGTACTCTGAAAGTGTTTTAACTCTGAAATCGCGAAAAAAATCAGCTGTTTCATAGAAAATTTTAATCAGTCGAGCAAAATGTATCTGTATTTTTTATTATTATGTTCGGGAAGCTAACAGCATTATTTACAAGATTAGCAATAAACTACTTTTATAGAAGCAACAGATAAAAAATATACATAGCTATATCTTTTATGGATTTGTACATTTTGCATAACAATTTGTTTATTTTTTGCAGATTTGTAGGAAGGTGGAGAAAAACTTGCATTTTTGAAAAGTTCCTTAGAACCTTGGCATCTCGTTGAAGAATATTGGACTGCAACCGCTAATTATAGGTTGATAAAAAATTATTCGGAGTCAGGAACCCTGCAAGAATATTTCAACGCATATCCTGCACTGAAACAACCTGCAGGATATAATTTACTATTGCAAGACTTTGACATATTACATCAAGACAAATCGAATGCTCTATTCCTTAATATAGTAACACTGCAGATTAAAGTTATCGAGCTTGCACGAATAAAGGTTGCAAATATAAGAGACAAACATTTGAAACAAACCATAAAGAGTTATTTGTCTGCAGTGACCGGTTAGTATTGCTAAGTCATCTGGTTAAAAAAAAAATCCAAAGGTCAACGCCTCTTCGGCTAAAATGTAAAAACATTATTTTTTTGCTAGTTTGAAGTTGTTTCCATAGTAAATTGTTTGTTATAAGTTATAAGTAGGTACTATTACATTCAATTTATTTTCACATTTGCAAACTTCATGACCGTTAATAGGTTTTAAAATATTATATAAGTTTTTTCCTAATTATAAGTGGCTAATGCAAAAAAGATAATAAATATTTTCATTTCAGAAACTGCCTCCAATGATGTCTATAATAACGCCTGTTTGCTGTTATTGCCGTTTTTGACATCCAGCGTTCCCTTGAAGGATAAAAAGAAAACTACGTGGAAACCATCTAAAACAGAAGTCAGGGATGGATTCATTACTCAAATTGCCACAAGCGCTGACTTAAAACCTGCAATTGAAACGCGAATTACAAAGCTCCACAGGTTTGGAAAATCAATGCAACCTTTTATAGTGTTTGCAGGAACTTCAATATCTGAAATTTCAGAGTGTTATGTTGTAGCGGGGGATACTTACTATAAATTTGATAAACTATTAACAGCTGTCGATGTTTGTTTTAAAATAGTACACGCGACTAGTGCTTAATACCAACAAGAATCATTTGTAGTCTGGATGGTTATACAAAAAGCATTTTACAGACTGCAAACTGAACACGATAAAGAATTGACAACTGTTAACAGCCTTCTAGTTGACTTAGGTATAAAATAAGTAATTTGTAATTTGTTTAGTTACTGATCAACATGTATACATGTATGCAATGTAAACTTAAATTCAATTCTATTAGCCTATTAATTAATCACCTTCGTTCACTGTGCTTTGCGTCAAAAGACTTAACAAATTTTTGTTGTGGAGAAGAGGGCTGTTTTAGGCATTTTAGTTGCATTGGATCTTTGCGAAAACATTTAAATAAGTTACATAATGAAAGTGACCATAATATTGAATGTAGTGAAACAATGATAGCATCTTCTTCCTCATTGCAGCAACAAAATTTCAGTTCACTATCATCACCAGATAATACCCATGACCAATCTCTGCGTCCAATAGACTTAAATCATCAGGTTGCCTTGTTTGTATCTTCCTTATATGGTAATCCATTGATCCCACGTTCAAATGTGCAGGTTGTCATAGACTCTATGCAACTTTTTTTTGTCAACTCTGTAGAGAATATGTTGCGATCGCGGTTAACACCCTTGATGAACCAAATACCGGAAAAAGAAAATATTACATCAGAGCTTAATGCAATATTATCACAATTAAAAAATCTATTGGCAAAATTTAATACAGAACATAAACGGTTTCAAAATTTGGCTAAAATTGGGTCATACATTGCTCCAAAACAGGTTGTAATTGGACAACCTATGGAACAAAAACGTACGCGTATGGGTCTTTCTTATACGCCAGTTGATGTTCACATGCAGGTTATTCCTATAGGAACAGTATTACAGTCTTTTTTTTCTATATCGGGTATTCTTACAGACACTTTATGCTATATACATTCTTTGTTAATGTTCTCTGCTGAAGATATTTGCAATTTTATTCAAGGTTCTGTTTGGTCGAGTTTATCAGGCACATCTAATATGAACGAATTATTATTACCCCTTATACTTTATTACGATGATTTTGAGATTGGTAACCCTCTAGGCAGTCACGCCGGGATCCATAAGCTTGGAGGAGTGTACATTTCATGCCCTTGTCTGCCCCCAAAGTACATATCTAAATTGAAAAATATTTTCATGATTGCTTTATTTCATTCTTCAGATAGGATAACATATGGGAATAAAATGATATTTCACAAAGTCATAGAGGAACTAAATTTTCTGTCTAAAACAGGAATAACGGTAAGCACAGATAATTTTAAAGGTACTATTAAATTTCGTGTAGGTGCTATTACTGGACACAATTTAGGCTTAAATTCTATGTTGGGCTTTGTAGAAAGTTTTACGGCTAATCATCCTTGCAGAATATGCAATGCGAGTCGAGTCCAAATCCAAAATATGCTTGTTGAAGACAGTACGTTGATGAGAAATGAGAGCAATTATGAAAATATGCTGCAAATTGCAGGAACATTTGATACTGGTATTAAAGAACGATGTATTTGGTCTTCTCTTGATGGTTTTAACTTATTTGAAAATGTTGCAGTTGATTTGTTGCACGATATGTTAGAAGGTTGTTGTAAATATGTTATGACTCTTATTTTGACCTATTTTATAAAAGAGTTGAAAGTAATTCATATCAATACTATCCAACAACGTATTGAAGCTTTTGATTTTGGCCCGGATACAAGGTCCAAACCGACAACTGCATTTTTGTTTGAAGAGTCTGCGTTAAAATTTAAAATGTCAGCTTCAGAAACACTTACGTTTGTTCGATATTTTGGCCTTCTTATAGGATACTACATACCAAGAGAAGACCAATTCTGGAAATTGTATATTTTGTTAAGGACTATATTAGAACGATTATTATCACATCGGACATTCAAAGACACATGTGACCAACTGGCTGGTTTGATATCTGAATTCAATGAGTCATACATGAGATTAAGTAAGAAACCATTAAAACCCAAATTCCATTTTCTTATTCATTACCCAAAAATGTTACAAAAGTTTGGACCAGTTGTTCATCTGTGGACTATGAGATTTGAGGCTAAGCACATTGTTTCTAAAAAAATTGCTCGTTCTAGTTCAAGCAGAGTTAATATATGTAAAACAATAGCAATAAAAAATCAACTCCAGTTAAATGACATTTTGATCATGAAAGAGATTAACACAGGTTTACTGCATGGTAAAAAGAAAGCTGTTTCTCCTTATTCAGACTTAAATAAAAAGTTTAATCTGGCAAATGATAAATTTGTCACATATTCTATCCCTTGGGCAAATATAAATGGTGTAGAATTTAAGAAATCGCATGTTTTAACTGTAAGTTTGTCTAATGAAACATTTTTGCCTTCGTTTGCAATTGTTGATAAAATTTATCTTGATAGTGTTAATTGTGTACTATTTGAGTGTATTTCCTTAAATACTCTGAATTTTGACGAGCATTATTATGCTTTTGAAGTGGAAAGGACGAGTAACGTTGTTTATGTATCGTTTGATGATTTAATTGCACTAGTGCCTAACAATATAAACGTTCTATCGAACATGACTTCTTATGTAACATCTCGTTGGTGTCTTGACTAGATCATTTTAGAAATTGTGACAATTTGTGTTTTTTGGTGTTTTGTGTAATTTTTGTCGTCTAAATAAAAAGGGTAAGAGACGCTCAAATACGCAGGGTGTAACAAAAAGATCCACTATGTAATATTTTATTAGGTTAATCTACCTATTAATATGTTACGCCCTGTATGTATACACCGATAAGTTTTGGTGAAAGAACTGAAGAGCCCTTTTTATTTAAAGATCCCTTTTTTATAAGAAATTGACATCTAATATGCAGATATATATATATAAAATAAATAATATGTAAATGAATTATGGTTTATATAGTAAACTTTAAGAAATAAAATAAGAAAAGTTAAATCAGTATTTCATTGCTTTAAACATAGTAAACACCTATACCTAGTGCTGTATGTAAATACTAATTTTTAGTGAATTTTAGTGCTGTAGTTTTAGTAATTTATCTAGTTTAGTACCTTATTATAAGTAAAGACCTGTACGTACTGGATGTGCTAACAGAGGTGTCGAAAGAGATTTAAGTAGTGAATCTATATGTCATTTTGCACAAAAATTACTCACAATGACGGATAGAATCACCCCCTAAAGACTTGCGATGTCTCTGTTAGAACATCCTGTATAGGTCTTTACTTATAATTAGGTAACTAAACTAGATAAATTACTAAAACTAGAGCACTAAAATTCACTAAAAATGAGTATTTACATATGACGTCATCATTTCCGATATTACTAGTAATTTCTTGAAATTACAAAACAGTTAGTATTTGTCTATGACGTCATCATTTCCGATATTACTAATGAATTCTTAAAATTACAAAACAGTTAGTATTGTCTTTGACGTCATCATTTCCGATATTACAATAAAACTCTTAAAATTACAAAACACTTAGTATGTGTCTATGACGTCATCATTTCCGATATTACAACTGAACTCTTAAAATTACAAAACAGTTAGTATTTGTTTATGACGTCATCATTAAATAGTAAATACTAAATACTAAACACTTGAAATTACAAAAACGTTACATGTACAATTATTACTGAACATTTGTTGTCCTCGGATTTAGAAATATTTTAGTAATAATTACTGTATTTTTGTCAGATTTTCTCTCCGTGTATAGACTAGACTAGACTATTAGGCGTTATTTTGCAGAAATCCATGGAACAAAAATGTAATTGAAATAACATGTAGTGTTAATTCCGCACCGCCCTCCCGCCCGCAAAAAGTATGCAACTGCGGAAAAAACAATGGATGCAAGCGAAACTACACACAAACACCGATACCGGGAAACCGGGATGGCGGGCGGTGCGTGCGTGCTGCGTCCAAACTTGGAAGCACTGAATAAATAATTACTTACTTACTTACTTACTTACTTAAACTGGATAAACGAGTAAGGTTGCGGAATTAACACTACATATTATTTCAATTACATTTTTTGTTTACCTAAAGTTTAATAATTATAACATCGCAGTAATAAGATCTCGATTGACCAAGGCTTCGCAGTATGATAGTCTCGCAGTAAAATCGTTCGCAGTACAGTTTTTCGATGTATCTTCGTTTAATGTTTTCAGAAGTTTAAAGCAAGTGCATAACGTAATTCCGATTCATGGTTGATCGATCAAATCGTTCACGGAATGCATATTTGACAGAAACATTTATTCCCAGAAATCACGTTTCGCCGAATCTACAGTTCACAGAATTCACGGATCGCCGAAAATCTGTTTGCAGAAATCATTATTACAAAGCTTTGTTGTTAAAAAGCACTTTTAACCGACACATTGGTTTCAGAAACTACAAACCTATTTAGGTACCATTAATTTGTTACAGTAATCTAAATAATAAAAATCTGGAAATTAATAAAACTACCCTTTATTTTTAAAATATTCTGATGATTATTTATCAAAAAAATCCAATACTAGCAAAACTACTGATTACCGACAGTCAAACTGCTTAACGTAATAGAAATATAAATGCGGTTCCGCAAATCAATGATTTTATTAAATACTAACGGCCCGTCCCGGCTTCGCACGGGTGGACATTTTTTTTAATATAGCCTATTTTACTTAGCGCTAATGTAGCATTCTAATGGTGAAAGAATTTTTAAAATCGGTCCAGTAGTTTTTGGGTTTATTCGTTACAAACAAACAAAAATACAAAAAAAAAAGCTTTCTTCTGTAGTTTATAGATTATCGATATAGATTATAGATTTGTATTGCATAAAGAAGCAGAATGTTTTCATTTAGCTTGTAGTGGTATCTGTCAACCATGTTTATATACTTAAGTATGTATTCTTGAATAGTTGCAAGGCACTTGGTCAAGGTTACTTGATATGATCATAATGTTTTTGTAGGCGTTTATTTAACACGAGCGGCCGCTCGCGGTTTCACCCGCGTGGTCCCCGTTCCCGTGGGAATATCGGGATAAAACTATCCTTTGTGTTAATCCAGGTTATAAACTATCTGTATGCCGAATTTCATCCAAATCCATTCAGTAGTTTTTACGTAAAAGAGTAACAAACATCAATCCTTACATACAAACTTTCGCGTTTATAATATTAGTAGGATAACAGTACCAATCAAATTAGTACCATCGATTTGTTACAGTAACAATCATACTTACTAATCTTTATTTATTTATTTATTTTATAATCTATATCGATAATCTATAATCTATAGAAGAAAGCTTTGTATTTTTGTATTTTTGTTATGTACATAAACATGGTTGACAGATACCACTACAAGCTAAATGAAAACGTTCTTATTGCATAAAGGAGCAGAATGTTTTCATTTAGCTTGTAGTGGTATCTGTCCGTGTGTGTGTGTCTGTTGTATATGTTTATGTACTTAAGTATGTATTCTTGAATAGTTGCATCGGCTTACCAATGTGTCGGTTAAAAGTGCTTTCTAACAATAAATAATAATACTTAAATAAAAATAAAATATATTTATTTCAGGCTGTTGCCCATAATATAGTTATTATACAAAACAAATGACTTAAAAACTATGTTACTAAACACAAGTACAAAAAAAAATAAAACAATCAACAACACAAATTAATTTAGCTATTTACCGCCCTCTGGGGCTCCGGGCACACGCACTTGTGCTTGGGCCCAGTGCCCCAGAAGGGGGATATCCAGCTTTAACAGGTTGACTTTTTTATCACCGTCCAAAACCTCTCAGATGACACCCGTGATACAAACAAACAACTTTTGGACCAACTCCCTAACTCGACAATTTCTAGTAATTAATTTTGTATTTTTATTAAAATGTTATTTAATTGGTTTTTGACAATTTGAAGTGTTAATTTTGTATTTTTATATGTATGTAATTAATTAGAATATTTAGTAATTGTTATTTAAAATTATTTGCATGCTACATTGTCAGCTGAGAAAGAGAAGAAAACTAGAATAAGACCAAAAATGTACCTTTCTCAAGCGCAAATTAAATATATTTCATTTCATTTCATTTCATTTCATTTCATTTCATTTCATTTCATTTCATTTCGAAATTTAGCTGTTCCATACATTTTGGTCGAATGAATATTAATGTTTTGTATGGAACAGCTGAATTTTATTTTCGAGTTAGGGAGTTAGTCCAATAGTAAGAGTTGTTCGTTTGTATGACGGGAGTCATCTCATAAAGCTTTCTATTAATAATGCTTACAGCAAACAGATTTTCGGCGAGCCGTGAATTCTGCGAACTGTAGATTCGGCGAAACTTGATTTCTGGGAATAGATATTTCTGTCAACTATGCATTCTGTGAACGATATGATCGATCAACCATGAATCGGAATTACGTTATACACTCGTTTTAGGCGCTTGTTCATCCTTTGCTCTAACCATCTACACAGAGTTTGGGTTAGTGGATAATGCTTCTATTCATACTTCGTATAGAAGAAGTGAAAACATATAGCACCATAACAAGTCGCACCTTGTGGGTAGTTGGAGACTTCGGTTGCAAAAAAAGGTGTTTCATTTCATTTTTCATTGCTTTTATGCGACTATGCGAAAGCGATGCGCCTCCCTGGTGCGCAGGGTGCGGGGCAGCACCAACAGCATCTTGATGACGATTGCTAGAAGGCTAGACTGCCGGTACATAGGTCATTGCTGCACCACATCTGCCGGGGTGGTGCGGGGGTGACTTGTAGGATTCATTTAATTTAATTTCATATATTTTTGTATTTTCGCCTTTACTAACATAGGATAAATAAAATTATAACTAACACAAATGAATCTTGTTACTTGAATAAATAAATTTTGTTATTATTTTTATTAACAATGTTCAAAAATATTAAAAATATATTAATATCCATAATAGTCTATGGATATTCGAGTGTCCTTGGTGGGCTGCACCAGCGGCGGCGTTATTCTATTAGTTTTGCAGCCGATAATGCGGCGGTTCCTGACCTCGATCTCGTAGGTCGACGCGCTGAACTGATTGGGCTCGTACGTAAAGATGACCTTGCGCGCCGCCTCGTCGTACCCAACGCTGGGCTCCGAGTACGGGTTCTTTAATACTATCCGGGCATACTCCACCTTATGGCATGGATCAATCTGAAAAGGTAAACGAAGTGTTTTATTTTATTTTATTTTATTTTATTGAGGAACAGCAAACAGTCACATTACATCAATAATAAATAAAAAAATAAATAAATCTTATAACATTCTTTATGTTAAAGCTAAATCTATATTAACAGTAATGTAACCCACAACGCTAGAGGGTGCTGAAGTGCCAATACAAATTATTTAAGTTAATTTAAACATTTACACCTAAGTAAGTAATAGTAGTAAGAACTTAAGATTAAATATAAAACAAGCAAAATATAGATATATTATAGTACATAATAATAAATGTGACAATTAATTATAATACATTGAAGAGTTTTTGGAAGATGAGTGATTTAAATTTAACTCCATCATACAAAAATATATCAATTGATTCGAACGCACTATTGTAAGTGTCTACCATACGGCGGATAGGTGCGCGCTGGCCAGTGTTCGTGCGGCAAGTGCCCACAGCGAGCAGTCGACCCGCGCGCACCTCCCGTTTTTGAATAGTTCTTGGTACTAAATAACACAGGTTGTTCACAAGATCAATGCAATCAAAACCATTGTGCACTACAAACATTTCAGACTGTTTGAATACAACCTTACGGTTGGTGGGGGGCGTCAGTATAAACTTTAAAGTCGTGTGTAGCGGGGATGTTCGAATACAAAACGTCCGCTTTTTGACTGCCTCAAGAGAGAGAGAGATATTTTTTTTAAAATTTCCGACCGAAACCTGACAAGAGACAAGGCCGTAAAATATATTAATATGTAGTTATTTTATGTAGTTATAGCTTGCATTTTTTTATCAAATTTGATTACGCCGACTAAATAATAAAATGTTTTTATTCAAGTTATTTAGTAGACACTGATAACAAAGAAGGAAATACTCTTAACAGAAGTGTTGTTATAAAGTTCTACAGACACTGTTCTCTATGGTTAGTGAAGTAACTTACGTCCAAAGGAACCTCTACAATGCGTTGATTCGCAAGGATCTCGCCTCTTATATAATCAGTGGTACCGAACGCTGGAATTTTCCCGAACTGATAAACCAGTGCATCACCAAAGTTTGTCATGATGGCACAAAGGAAAATAATTAAAAACATACTCCGCATTTTCAAAAGTAAAATTAATTAAAAAAATTGTAGGAAACCAACAATTTTACAAACTCGTTGCAATATTTTTTAAAATCTAATAAACACTAATGCAATGTCAAGTAAGAAGTGACGTGCGCGTGTAACAACGATTTTTTAATGACTTATTATTTTCAATTATGTATATTGGAGTTAAGACTTGTCCAATATTGAGAAATTAGTTCTAGCCAATATTACCATTAAGAATGATGATTAAATTTTGAAATTTGTAATTATATTATTAATTAGGTTTATTTGCTAGAACTAAGCAATATGGTAAACATAGTCATCTATACTAATATATAAAGCTGAAGAGTTTGTTTGTTTGTTTGTTTGAACGCGCTAATCTCAGGAACTACTGGTTCGAATTGAATAATTCTTTTTGTGTTGGATAGTCCATTTATCGAGGAAGGCTTTAGGCTATATAACATCACGCTGCGACCAATAGGAGCGAAGCATCAGTGAAAAATGTTGCAAAAACGGGAAAAGAGCCTAAAAAATTAAAAATGCTGCCGAAAGTCACTATTCCACGCGGACGAAGTCGCGAGCACAGCTAGTCTCAAATAAACTGTTTAGCGATGGGGACTATCGCCAAGTAATAGAATCAAATAATAATAATTAAAAGCAATAATATTGTATTCTTTTATTAAAACTATGAAGGTTAACTGTGGGACATTGGAATGTTATAAAATATACTACTCTTCGATCATATCATATCATATATCAATATTATTGATCGAAGTCCAAATAGTACCCGAAATTTATCGAAGCCAAAATAGATTAGAAACTACATAGAATCAACCTACTTGAAAGACTCCGGCGTCCGCCAAAAATTAAATATAAAAAAACTTGTAAAATGGAACTTTACGAAATAGTTTTTAAATACATCAAATGACATTTATTGTCAGAATTGATAACGTAAAATATTAGAAATTGTTTTAAAAAATTAATAAGATTCTGAAAATGAGAACTAGTGATTTAGTTCTGTTTACGTGTGCTGGTTTGTTACTTGTAAGTCACAAATTAATTACACTATTTCGGTCTCAAGTTTGTTACCATGTTGGGTTCCGGCTCCCTAGGTACTTGAGATCGAATGCCTTAGATCGAATAACACTTGCTCGGAAATAAAAACTTGAAAGGCAGTGGAACCAGTGTCTGACACTTTAGGCCTAGTGTTTTGTCGCCAATCTTAATATTAAAAAGCTGAAGAGTTTGTTTGTTTGTTTGGTTGAACGCCGTAATCTCAAGAACTGCTGGTTCGAATTGAAAAATTATTTTTGTGTTGAATAGTCCATTTATTGAGGAAGGTTATAGGCTTTATTACATCAAGCTATAACTAATAGAACGCGGGTGAAACCGCGGGGCACAGCTAGTATACTTATAACATAGATTTTCGCCGTGTAAGTTAACATTAATGATTACTATTACATCCTTTTTAATTCTACGATACCTATTTCTATTGTGTATTCTAGCACTAGGGCTGCATCAATAAATACTTTAATACAGTGAAAAATTATTTATTATTTATTTATCAACAAAAATATAATTACAAATATCGGTTAGTAGTATCTTAAAGCCTATGTTAGGTTTGTCTAGATACTAAGTTCTCAATATAATAAGTAATTAATTGTAGTTGCTAAGTTACACATTTGACGTCTTTGAAGGCGGCAGTTTCTGATACTAAACTTGTGTCCTCGGTGGCCAAGTTGGAAAACGCATGGCATATTCGGATGTCCTGAGTTCAATATCCAGGTCTGGCAAAGTGCTTCGGATTTTTCGATGCATAACTGTGATCATTATCGCGCATTAGGTTATCGTGGTGATTAAGGCGACGCATTGGAAATTTACGTGGCGGGATCTTGATTTTTTCCCAACAATTACAAATCATATGAAAGTAATATTTGATGACATGATTTTCCATTTAATTGACTTAATTTTGCTAGTTGCAGAAACACGATTTGTTAACTTTTATAACAGAGAAAAAAATATCAAAGTTACCTCTTTTAAAACATAGATTTGCATTTTACAGGCAAACCAAACCGATTTAAGCATCTTAATTTTCTTAGTAGATTAGTCTTAACACACACTTCAATATGTTAGTTTATTTTTTAAAACTTATTTGTAGTTTTAATTGGAAAGAAAGAAACAGTTTTTCTTATGGTACGGGGCGCAGACGCTCCGTATTAGATTAATAGTTTGGCGATGCGTCGCTTTAAGCCAATACTCATCAGTTGTAGTGACGATGACTTGATTTCAATGATCTAGAGCTTTAACCAGCAGCAGTGAGACAGTATAAAGGCTTGATTCACTACTTTGTTTTTAATAGAATACTAATTTGGTAATAGAATAGTACCTACAATACTTTTAACATTCCTCCAATTACCCTAATGAATATATTATTCATACATTAGTCTAGGAGCGCGTTCGCATATTTTGGACATTGTATTGGAGTCAATCACTAATACTCAATCTCCTCCTACATATATCTCTCTTATAATGCGTACATACACATGCGTACATGTACATGCGTGCTACTTATATGAATTGCGTAAACTTAAAAAGCAACTCTACGTTATTCTCTCTACTTAATTTTCCTATTCCATCGAGTTGAATGCTCGCTCGCCCACAGAGCAGCGGCGCCATCCTCGGTGGGTCGACGGCATGGACTCTGCTGCGCATTTCGTACTACTTCTGGACGACGGACCTGGGCGTGGAGCTGGCCGCCGGCGTGCTGTTCATCACGGGCGCGCTGCTCTGCCTGCCCGCATGCTGGCTCTGCACCATCGTGCCCTACCACGCCAAGTCCCACTCAATCATGACTACTGTACGGCAATCAAACTATAGTTTCTGACTTACAAGCATAGACGCTAGGTTTTTTTTTGATATACTTTGCTGATTGTCTCTGACGGCATTTTCAGTTTCACCGGGCTTTATTGGAGGCGGCAAGGAGCTTAAAGGGTTCCTCAAGCCGTGTGAAACGAATCGCCGTCAGAGGTTTTCTAGAGGGAGCGGCATCACGCACTAGTGCGTGTCTCCGTGCCCTCTAGATTCTCCGAGGGGTTCGCATCCTAGGTTGTGCCAGCCGGTTAGCTCTGCGCCATCGTGCCCAACAATACCTAGTCATTTAACTAGACTTCCGGTTCTAGGCCAAGAGCTGCTGGGTTCGACTCTCAGTACTTACCATATTTTTTGTAAGGCATGATGGCCTGATCCCTGCTTCACATTCTGGAGGACAAGTTTGGCGCGAGCGCGACGCGAATCATTGAACGAAATTCTGTCTGGCTACAGAATATTAGACGTAACACATAGAAATAACGCCTGTACTGTGTAAAGTGCATGTGTAAAGTACACGTGTGGTTTTAAATTACTTAACGGCGTTAAAAAGTAATATTCAGTATATTTAGCCAGCAATGACAAAGTTAACAAACGAAAAACAAGCGTTTGCTATAGCGCAAGCGCACAGATTCTATTGGCATGTTGATGTTGTCAGCTGATGGTGCTGGTGACGGTGTCGATGCTGCTGCTGTCGATGGGGCTGTCGTCGGCGGCGGGACTGGCACGCGCGGTGCGCGACCCGGACGCTGTCAACGCTAGCATGATGCGCGCGATCACCCGCGACGCGACTGACCCAGCTGTCAAGAGCTCCTTTGCGGCCATGCAGCTCGAGGTAGTAGCGTGTTTGCTGTTGCCTGTTATGTGTCCTTATAAATAAATAAATAAATAAATTGCCGTATTTAGGGGTATCAACGTCAACGGCGTATACATCACTCACCTTCGGTTTGCTGACGATATAGTGGTCATGGCTGAGACCCTGGAAGACCTCGGCGCAATGCTCGGTGACCTCAACAGAGTCTCTCAACAAGTGGGTCTTAAAATGAACATGGAGAAGACGAAAGTTATGTCAAACTCACGTGTCGTACCCACTCCTCTGAAGGTTGGGGACTCGCCCTTGAAGTTGTGGACCATTATGTTTACCTGGGACAAACGGTCCAGCTAGGTAGGTCCAACTTCAGCAAAGAGGTCAATCGTCGAATCCAATTAGGCTGGGCAGCGTTCGGTAAGCTACGAAATATCTTCTCGTCCGATATACCGCAGTGTCTCAAGACGAAAGTCTTTGACCAGTGTGTGTTGCCAGTGATGACATACGGGACTGAGACGTGGTCGCTCACTATGGGCCTCATAAAAAGGCTCAAGGTCAATCAAAGAGCAATGGAGAGGGCTATGCTCGGGGTTTCTCTGCGTGATCGAATCAGAAATGAGGAGATCCGCAGAAGAACAAAGGTAACCGACATCGCCCGAAGAGTTGCTAAGCTCAAGTGGCAGTGGGCAGGTCACATTGCTCGCAGGACTGATGGCCGCTGGGGCGGGATAGTCCTGGAGTGGCGACCGCGTACCGGAAAGCGCAGTGTGGGCAGGCCTCCAACAAGGTGGACCGACGATCTGGTGAAGGTCGCGGGAAGCCGCTGGATGCGAGCAGCACAAAACCGGTCGTTGTGGAGATCCTTGGGGGAGGCCTTTGTCCAGCAGTGGACGTCTTTTGGCTGAGATGATGATGATGATGATGATTTAGGGGTAAAGTCACAATATTATCAAAGTATTTTAATACATGACAATTTTAAAAATCTTAATCACAATAATCTAACGAAGAACCTTTTTAAGCATTTAATGTGATCGTATTAAACCGTAATCTCATTGTTTCGATTGAATCTGGTCATTGATCACTATGTTCCCTGCAAGTCGTGCAAGTCAGTCTGTAGGTATACCTAATCACGTTTACATTTGATGTTGATGTAAGTTGCGACAACCAGGCCAGGATAACACCAGAGGTGCAATGACTTATTTCAAATTTACAAGTAAATTCACTCGTCGTCCTTTCTTTGATATTAATTAGTAATCAGGATTTGTTGCGAGTAGGCTGCGAGCTCAAAACGCATTTTCCGCACGCATTCAGGTTGTGGGAAGAGCTACTCAAAGTTGTAATAGGAATACAGCAAGGGGTTTTGCAAAAAGGTCGTGAATAAGTTTTTAGACTCCATCTGCAACCATTACGTCCACAGGCTACGGTAACCGCTTCCCATCGGGCGTGCCGTCAGACTTTCAATACTGTATTCTTGATTTCACCTTGGCGGTTAACATTTTTTACATATTTTCGTTTCGTGTTGTGTTGCAGCTACGCTGCTGCGGGGTGCAATCATACTCTGACTGGTATAAGCACCGTGGCAATTTGCCTCCGGCGTGCTGCGGCCGGGTGTGGACTGCAAAGGTTTTTTTTTTATTCCGCACGAAGAAGTGTTTGGCCTTCATAGCACCTTTTAGCCCGGGGAGACTCAAATGGTTATGGGGGAATCTCACCCCTTAAAGGTAAAGGATGCTCTGACGACGTCTGAAGGAGATACCCGCGCCGCGACTCCATTGGGAATTTCCATTTCGAATATCCGAGTTAGGAGTGTTACACCTGTGAGGGACCACGCGCTGGTGTTCCCAAATCCGGACAAGTCCAAGTCCCAAGTCCAGCAAAGGGCAACCACCGGCCACCAACCTCATGCCGGTTAGCCGCACACGTGTCATCGGCCGTTCGCAAATCAAGGTATGTCCTTTGTCCGCGAACGGCTTACCTATTTATCTTGTAGCCAACCCTCGCCGTTCGAAACATCCCTTAGCCTAGTATAATGCCAATAAAAAATATGTCCACTAAATAGCATAACATCGCCCGCGCCGCGCCGCCATTTTTTGACCTTCTCGCCAACCCATTTGGTCTTTGAGCCGCATCACCATTATTGGTTAACGTTTTAAATAATCACCGGAGTTACCCCAAGCAGCGCCTTCATACCATCTGATGGTAAGCGACGATAAGGCCAAAGCTCGGTAAGCACTTCTCCCGGAATCCTCGACTGCTGAAATACTCGCAACCTCATGGCGACAGTTAAAACTGTCGAAACAACAACTACTCATGTTGTTTGTGCGTCAGACATATTATAAGACGGCTTATAAGATAGTGTTGACTAACCAAGCGAACTTAAAACGGACCAAACTAACTACCAACCAAGCCGAATACAATATGTGCTGTTCGCTGACGGGAAGTGAACCCGGGACAGCTTAGTCTGATACCGGTGGACCACTAGACCACAATGGCGGTTAAAGGCTCTCTTTATTCATAGAATTAGCTCTTCTCCAAGGCAATAGCTAGACAAATCGGAAACTTGGATTGTCGAGCGAACGAATTTAAACGTTTTACGATATGACTTCGACAAAAGTGCATGCTAGTTAGTTCTTTATCTTTGAACTCTCAAAGATAAGATACGATTCAGACGCTTTCGTTGCAGCGCGGCGACCATCAGTGCAACGTGGCGCTGTACAAGGGGGGCTGTCTGCGGCCGGCGATCTTGGAGCTGCGCAGCTTCGTCAACGCTATCTCGGCGCTCGCATCCGCCATCATTATGGTTCTGGTACTGTATATCCGAGGTTTCGCTATACTAATGTGTAAATTTTTGCTCTTTCTATTAGATTGCCTTGCAAATTGTGCCATTAAAATTATACCAATATGCAAGTAGGATTAATAAATATATAGCAGAGTGGCGACAGACCCATAACTAACTGTTAAGGCTTCATTTTCTAACTGTTAAGGCCACTTCTAAGCAGGTGCTTTCAATAAGATAGGAATCTTATTTGTGAAAACAAAAACTCAATTAACGTACTCTAGCAAGCTAAGCATTCTATTTAGGTACGTATACACGTATTATTTTGCCCACTACTATATATCGTTAGAGACGAGTAAAACCTGGTAATTTAAATTTTACAAAGCAATAATATATACACAAGGC